>OY728142.1:1362061773-1363454020 GCA_963277665.1 Viscum album
AAAGGAAAGTAAAATAATGATATATTCACGTCTTTTTATTGGAGCAAAGGTTTCTTCATGGTCTATTACTTCTTGTTGATTATAAACTTTAGCAAAAAATCTGGCTTTTTTTCATAAAATGATTCCATCTTCATCACACTAATTTCTAAAGACACATTTAACTCGAAAAACATAAGTTTCCATAGGTATTTCAACCAATATTCAGACATTATTACTTTTTAATTTATTTACCTAATCTTACATGGCTTTAATCAAATCATCATTACATAAAGCTCCATTAGTTATTTTTGGTTCTAATTAGGAATGCAATGCTAGATGTTCTAATTCATTTCATAAGGAACTTCTATTCCTCATAAGTTGATTTACATCACCAATGATATTATAAATTTGATTATTCTAAAAGAACAACTGATTTGGGTTTTGTAAAACCTATTCATCAACATATGGTAGAATATCTTCTAGGGTAAATTCATCGGAAATATTTTCTTGAACAATTTCCTTATTAGAAGGATCTTATATCAAGGGTTGATAATTAGTTTTTGAAAAAACATCTGAAGATAAATATTGAATTTATTTAAAAACAATAGGATTAGTTTCATTGAATTTAACATGTACTGTCCCTTCAACAGTACAACTGTTTATATTGAAAAATCTATAAGCCTTAGATGTTATGGAGTAGTCTAGGAAAATTCTGTCATCAAATTTGAGTGTGGATTAATGTAAACTGTCTATATTATTCAAAATTAATACTTTAGAACAAAATACTTTGAATTTGGAAAGTCTAGGTTTTCTACCAACCCACAATTCTTAAAGAGTTTTTTAAAGAAAATGTCTAATTAAAACTCGATTGAATGTTTAAATATAAGTACTTATATCTTTCAGCCAAAAAATGTCTAGCTATCAAATATACACTGAACATGGTTCTAGTTATCTCTTAAAAAATTCGTTTTATTCATTAAACAACACCATTTTGTTGATTATTTCTTGGTGCTAAGAAGTTGTGAGGAATGCATTTTTTATTACAAAAGGCTCAAAATCAGAATTTTGAAATTCTCATATATGATAACAATGAATAGTTATCAATAGAAGGGTTTTCTCATTTTAAACCTATGATCTAACAGTTATTAAATAAGAAAAATATTCATATTTATTTTCTAGATAATATACCCATGTAACTCTAATGTAATCATAAGCTAAGAAAAATACATTAAATTTACCTCTAAAACGCCCAATTTGGGTTGGATCGAAAAGATCCATATACACTTACTGTAATAAATCGGTAGTTGAATCTTCACTGTTTGATTTAAAAAATTATTTATGTTTTTTCTATACTGACAAGGATCTTAAAATTTTGAGAAAACATATATATGATTCAGTAGATCCTAAAAAGTATTTTATTTGAGAGTTTTTATAGGTTCTATAGGATAATGTGTCATATCCATTTATTAAATAACCAAGATTCATCTTCCATAACACTTAGTCAAGGTATATCTTGGCTCCTATGTTACTCTATATTTAGTGTGTATATATTCACTTGCCAATGTAAAGAAAGAATAAACTCTTCCTTAGAGTTGTGTACTTGGAACATTTCATTCCTAATGTTCACAATGTTGCATTCATATCATAGTTGTATTATACTAATGATGTTTTTATTAAGATACATAACATATAAAACATTTGAAATCAATGTTTTTCCATGAAGAAAAATGTTACCTATACAAATAATTTTTCCCTGAGAATTATATCTGAATGTTACTTTTCCTAATTTTGTCTTGATAATCATTCCAAAGAAGTTGTAATTACCATTCATATGATAGAAACATCCACTATCCATGTACCACGTAATTCTATTGGTAAAATCTTTATTATCTTAAAATTAAAAGTATTAAACTTTCAGAAACAAATTTTTCTTGGATCTGAAAATTTCAGAATGCATGATTTTATGAATCCATATTTTCATAGAAAAATATGCTTTATGAAAACCAAAATATTAGGATTTCCTTAAAGAAATTTTTTCCCAATTTCCACCACAATTACATTTGTTAAAGGATATATAACTTTGAGGAAAGAAATTGTTATTTCTAAAAATTGGCATAAAATGAGTATAATCAAATCTAGAACGATTCCTTAGAGGTCGATTTTGGGAATACATCCTATCAATGTTTTCTTTACTAGAGGTAATGTTATACAAACACTTTCTCAAGGAAAATATTTTGGACAATAGCTTTATAACCATGTTTTTATCAAAAAAAATTGTAGTTTTAGAACTCAAGTTAGTCTATCAAAAAAATTAGAAATTACATTTTCATGTTCTATAGAAATATATCCTTCTCAGAAATAACATTTTCACGGTTTTCAGAAATATGCTCAAAATCATAAATTTTCTTCTTATGATCTTTAGAAAGATATTATACATCTTTAGTTAGAATAGAAATTCTATAATTTTCCTTATCAATCATTTCCTTGAGTTGAGAATTTTCATTCTCATGCCGTTTTGCAATCCTATACACATCTTCACAAGTATGTAATATATTATCTTCATCATAAAGAGATTCTTCATCTAAATACATATAATATTTATCAACAGTATAATTTTCATTAAAGGATACATTAGTGATAGATTCGACATTGTGTACCTTTGATATTAGAAAATGATTTTCAATGCATATTTTGGTTAGTAGACCAAGATTCTTCTAGTCATTAAGATTCATATACTTAGGTTTTATCAGAAGAGTCACCACCACTAGTACTACCTGTGTCATTGGTTTTCAAAAATTTCATAGCTTTATCTTTGTAATCATTCTTTCTATTCCTTTCATAATGATTTTCTTTTTTATCCTTTTTCATAAGCATAGGAAAATCCAGTCTGACATGCCCTTCTCTTGTGGATTCATAGCATCTGACTTCCAAATCATTCCTATCATTTCGTTATTTCTTCTTATATCTATACTAAAAGTCATTTTTCAGAACTACCATGTTCATCCTCCAATCAAGATTATCTAGTTTATTCTCAATATGTTCAATTTCACTAGATTTAGATAAAACAGTTACTTTATTGGACTAGGATATTTTAACCCTTTCAGGAGTCCTGAATTTAGTAGTAGTAAAGGCTACACATCTATTTCCATTATTATTTTTATTCATTCCAGCATTTCTTTTCATTCTTGTATCATGCAAAAGAAGAGTTCCCAAAATCACATAATGAGTAATTTGAGATACTTTAATATTCTCATCAATAATTGTTATTTTAGACTCCCACTAATTAGTCATGATATCTATAATCTTTTCCACCAGTGAATCATCATCTAAAACATTCTCTCCCTTAGATTTTAAACCTTTATCAATTTTCAGAAACCTTTGTTTCACATTACAAAATGGCTCTCTATATGAAAATAGAAATCCATGATATTTTTTTCTAAGAATATCTCTTTTAGTTTCTATAAATATTGATGTACCAAAATGAGTAACCTCCAATTTCTTATATATACATTTAACATCATCACAAGAAGAAATCTGACAATATATATTCCTGGCCATGGAACACAACAATGTATTACTTACCTTGTAGTTTAGTTGATATTCTAACTTTTTTATTGGAGAAGATTCTGAATTTTTTATCCGGAATCTTGTAATCTCAGATAAAGATTACAAAATTTTCCACTCTTGTGTAAATAATAAAATTTTCATACGATCTCTCTAGTACTCATAAAAATTTCAATCAAATATATGTGGTCTTATATGATTTAGATTTTCAGTCGAACACACATTCATTCCTACCAAAAAAAATATCCTTCCACAAAAACATGTTAATTTTAATTGTTTGTAAATAGAAAAATATATTCTTAAGCAATTAAAATGTCCAGAATAATGAAAACATGTTCAAGAAAACTTATATGAGAATATAGGATCTTCATATATATCCTTTGATACAAATTTTAGGATCAAAATATAAATGTAGATGCTCAATTACAATAGGGTGAGTGAATTTTATGTTTAAATACATTATTTTTTAACCTTTAGGAAATCTATGTCTAATAAAATTAAACAAATTAAATTTACCAGACCTCTTCTAGTTCTAAGAACATACTAGGTTCTATAAATATGGTTTCAGAAATGAAACATAAGGAATGTTTACAAAGAAATGATTATACCATAAATCATAAAGAATTATACTTATCAGATTATACAAAAGTACAAGAAATATAATAAGGTTATACATTCTTCTTTTATAAAAATAAAATAGAAATAAACATATAAAAATACAAGTAACAAGTATGAAATATTTTATCCCAAAGACAAGGGTATCCAAAAAACGTGGATAAATGTACCTAGATTTATACATTAAAGAATTTAGGTCTTACCCTCACCATGGTAAGCCCTTGATAAGAATATCGAAATAAATATTCCTATCCCCGTAAGCCCTGTAACATTATGGTAGTCTGCACCATTGTCTTACTATCAATGAAAGTCCTAAAATTTTATGGTATCAGGCACCTCTGTCTTCCTATCCCTGGAATTCCATGATTTTACACAACAATAATCAATGTCTCATAAGGAAATATAAAAAATATTTTTTGTACAAACAAGTCATGGGAGTCTATATCTCTAGAAATCACTTCAACAACATATAGTATCTACAGTAATAAACCAACCAAGATCACATTAAAATGATATCATATTTAAAGGAACTTTTATAATGGTTGGATCCCTCCTCCAATTTTCATATTTTCCCTTGAAACTCAGAGGGACCTATACACGTGTCCCTCAAACAAAAGTTAGTTATGAATAGATTGTACGAAATCATTTCATAACTATAACATGTATATGAAAAATATGGTTCCATAGCCAAAACCATTTTTTGGAGTCTAAGGGAAAGAAATGTTTGGGTTATAACCAAATAATCATTTAGTGACTAAAACTCATGGATATTCAAATACAATTTTTCATAGAATTTGGAACCTAAATTCTATAGATTTGGGGGTCTGAATTCTACTAAATTTAGAGTCTGAATTATGAGGAATTATGAGTCTGAATTTTAGAGAAATCAGTGTCTGAATTTCATATAAATTGGAATGTATAATTCAGAAAATACGAAGTCTAAATTTCAGAGAATTTGGAGTCTGAATTTCAGAGAATTCGGAGTCTGAATATCAGAGAAATCAGAGTCTGAATTTCATAAAAATCGGTGATTGAATTTTAAAGATTTTGGAGCCTCAATTTCAGAGAAATCAGAGTCTGAATTTTAGAGAAGTCAGAGTCTATATTTTAGGGAAATCAAAGTCTGAATTTCTGAGAAATCGTAGATTGAATTTCATAGAATTCGGAGTCTTAATTTTAGAGAATTCAGAGTCAGAATTTCAAAAAATTCGGAATCTGAATATCAGAGAATTCAGATTTAGAAAACAGAATACTATATAACTAACTATTTTTTTGAATCCAAGGTTTTAGATGTGAAACAAAAATTTACACTTAGGAATAAAATGGGTTAGATATATAGAAATTATAAAATGAACAATGAGAAAAATGGTAAGGGTAAAATTTCCTTGGTGAAAGAAAATTGTCACACCAAGTTTTTCATGTCTTTGTTTTGATCTGGTTCATTTGAAATCCTAATACTTATCTTGGGACATGTTTGAGATTAATATTGATTTTATAATTTTCATATATGTTTATTCATCCAAATTTGGGTTCCCCATTTCTTTTTTAGGTGTTTTTGGAGAAAGGGTGGTTACTTCATGATTTGGGCCAACCGTGAACTCATTTCTAGTTTTAAAAACAAATTTTTTTTCTATTATAACACTTTTGTTTTTCAAACTTTTTCACCCATTAAAATTCCCAAATAGCCTAAACTGATATATTCAATCTACCATATCCATTTGTACCCCTTAAAAATTCATAATCATGGTGAAATTGGGTTAATTATTTAGGCATTGGCCAGCCCATGGTCCCATTTCCGGTTTCAAAAAAATAAATTCTCTATTTTATATATAATTAAATATTTAATATATTTCAGTGATTCTACCTCCCGTCCAAATAAAAGATCCCTATCCTCACACCCATTATCTATTTTCTCTCTTTGGAGCTCAGAATAGTCTCGGAGTGGGGAAACATTATCAACGTCTCTCATATCATCCAAAATTGACAAGGTAAATTGTATCAATCATAAATAAATAAATTTATACTATTTTGGCCACCAATATTCATTACATGGTTCTTTCAGAACATAGGAGTCTCTCCAAGAAGTTTCAAGCCATTACCTTTTATTAAAGGGTGCAGATCTGGTGGAATACAAAAAGTTTTCAAGAGGAGAAGGTTAGATTCATTATCTTTATCCTTCCTCTTCTTCCTCCGTACATTATTTCTTGGTTTCATAATCTCCCCTAGTCATGATCGAATTAGGTTTATATTATTCCTTGGTGTTGGATGTATTTTATATTAATTTAGGTCTGTTCTCAATTGTATTTGAATTTATAATCCCGTGGCGGGTGATTTTGGGTGTGCATTTCCATTACGCCAAGGATTTGAGGTACGATTTCCCTTGAACAAGCCTCTATCATTTAAGTTTCATCATTCTCATACTGTTATAAACTTATTTATATGATATTATCTTCTGTGAAACCTTGGTTTTAATGTTTTTGTGTGCAAATTATGTTTTATGACATATTTTGTTAAAAATATAGTTGTTTTGGTATAAATATTCACTCTTCTTGTTTGACAAAGTATTCCATGAGATTCCACACATGGTTAATGGTATTTTGAATATATTTTAGTAGATTTAATAACATTATGGAATGAAAATGGAATTTTATCCCGTTTAAGTGCTAAACATAAGTTATTTTTTAAAGAGTGCATGCCACGTATTCTATAAATTTCCCTGTTGGATTTTATGTGTCTAGTGCAATTTAAAATGATTTTTTTTGGATTTATAAATACATTTTAAGGATGTAAAAAATTATTTTGGGATCCTTTTATGTCTTTAAATTTTGTATTTTGTTAAAAAAAATTAGTTTGGGTTACAACATGTTTTGGCACGAGTTTCTTGAAAATGGCATGTTTCACATTCTTATGAAAATGTTAGTGTTTTGAATATGAAACCTGAGTGTTTTATGGAATTTATGAATGTGGTTTGATTCTATATATGGTTTGTATACACCTATTTTTTTTAAAAAAATTCATAACTTTTTCAAATGATTGTTTTTGGAAAATGTTTAAAGGCCTGTTTTGCCTTTCCTTAAAATGAAGAATGAGTGTTTTACTTGTATATACCATGTTGAGTCAATTGGGATTGTTTTATCATCCATGAAATGGTTTTATTAAATGTTTTTAGGGATGAAAAATATGTTTTTGTATGGTTTGTTATGTGTTTATAATTCAAATAGTGTTTTTGAATGAGTTTTATTTTGCAATGCCTCAATACACTTTTTGAAATTGTTTTACAAAAATTTGTAGATGTTTGTTGATTCATGAAAGAAATGTGAAGAAAGATTATGGGATGTTTGTGGTTTTATGGTTTGGAAATGGAATTATTATGTGAAATGTGTATTTTATAATATGTGTAACTTGATTGAGAACTAATGGGAATCCCGGGTATCTAGGTGGGTGGACATGTACTAGTATGCTAGTGATTCGGTGGGGTTTAGACCCTATTTCACGTAGCAAGTTTGAAGATGAAAACACTAACTAAACGATGATGATGATGATTATGGTGGGACCACTAGGTTATAGGTATGCTCACAACTAGTGTCTTGTATGCACGAGAACAGATATTTATTATTGTTACATTCACTGAGATACGAGGTACCTGGGGCTCACAACTAACTAGTGCCTAAGGGTGTTCCCGTGAGTCGTGATCAATGGCTATTTTGTACTCACCGTCATCATACGGTGTGTTTGGTTGGAAAATTCAGTAGTGTTAGTTATTTATTTAAAAGTGTACAATCTTTAAAGCAGCCCTCATTAAAAAAAATTCATCTTGAAGTTTCACCTCTTTGAAAAATTTTTACTTGAAATTTTCTTTATAAGACATAAATGTTTTTGTCTGATAACTATTATATCATGGAATCTTATTTGAAATACCTAATTTTATATATTTTCTTTAAAACATGAAATTGATGTTTTTTTATTTTAAAAGAATTTTATTTGGAATAGAATATCGGGCTATCCTACTATGTTTTAATACTCATGCCTATACTCTTATTATTTTTTTAGCCCTTGTGCAGGTTACAACTTCAGCTTGATCACCTTGGGTGATGATTGATAGTTGTGATGGAGAGTGACCATCAGTGTCACATGGAGTTAGTTGGTTATTGAGTTTGATCAGCTGAGTTTTTGGTTTTTATCTACTTTTAGTTTCATGTACAAATAATGTTTAGTTCAATTTTTATATAAATTCATTTTGGGTTGTCCATTTTGTTCCGATATTTTTTTGATTGTTTATATATGGGATAAATAATTCCCTTGTGTACACCATTGATGCCCTTGGTGCTTTTCTCCATCCTAGGGGGATCGGGAATGGCTCTCTGTACATGTCATGGGCTGGCCTGGGTGATCGGTTCCAGGTCGACTCGGGTTGCTTCATGACAAAATTGTATCATTGGAGGTTGGATATTAGTAGAAAATCGTTTATAGAGCTCCCTAGTTTTTTGGGGATGTCAAGGTAGATGGAGAAGGATTTTTGGGACATTATGGGAAAGTGCGGGAAAAGAATCGCGAACCCTTGCTCATTCTGATCCTCAGGTTTCCATAGGAAGTCTAGTTTTATTAGTGTCCATTGTTCTTGCAGATTTTTTGGTGTTGGGATATGACAAGGGGAGTCTGAAAAATGGCATATGTGAGCTCGCAGGGCTTGGAAATCCATGTGGAGTCGGGACATGGTCCTAATAAGTCACTCTGTGTTGGTTTTGTGTATGTCATATGGCCGCCAACCAATGTTCAAGTCACCCACCTCCACTAGTTCCCTTTTTGGGTTTCTTAAACCTTTCATAAATTTGGAATTATTGTTTTGAAAATCCTTGTGTGATAATTATGGTAATAAGTTTTGAAGGAAGGATTGGATTTGGAAAAGTATAAAAAGGGTTTTAAAAAATTAAATATAAGAATGGTTTTGGTAAGGAGGTGTTTTTGAACAAATTTTGGGAAGGTAGTTGAAATGATTTGATGGGATTTGATTTTACCTAATATAAACTTGTGGTTTGTTGAAATAAAATGTTTTGAAAGTGTGAATCATTTTGAAGTAATTCTAATTTTTATTATTAAATGTGGTGTTTTGGGCTGTTGAGAAGTGTATGAATCTAATTAATAGATTTTGGAAATTTGGTTTTGTGTGGCTGGTGTTTTTCTTGAATGGGTTTTTGGATTTTCTGGTTGTCCGATTTTTAAGAGAGACCTTGCTGATTTTTTTAAATATGGGAAAGGGAAATTTGGAATAGAATGGTTGTATTTGTAAGTTCTATAAAATGAAATGGATTTTTTTAATAAAATGGTTCTTGAAGATGGGTGGTTTGTTTTGTGAAATATGAAAAGTGTTTTTGACATGGTTGTTGGTGTTTCTTTTGACGGTACATGATTATTGGAATGAAATTGTTTTGATTTAGCCTTTGGTGTTTTCATGGGTTCTCACATGCATGGTTTTATTGATATCTAGAAGGATGGCCTATATGGAATTGTTTTTTAGTGACTAGGGTTTTATGTAAATGTTCATGTGAGTGAGACTTGATGAAACATCATTGGTGAATGTGAGAATCAACCATGTTAGTTTTTTTTCAAAAGAGTTTTTAGCTGAAAAATTGTGGTGTTTGTTTTGAACCATTGGTTATGTGGATGGTTTATCCTTTTTCTTAGTTGGGTTTTCTAATCATTATTCTCCCTTATGATCTGTAATTCATACTCTTGTTTCATCTTGAGATGGGATCTTGTTGGTGGATCGGGATTGGAGTAATGTTCATTGGGATTCTAATGATGTGTAGGATGTTGTGATGTGGCCACAAATAGTTCTATGTTTTCAAGATTTCCAATTGATAAACATAAGTATTCTTTCTCATGTTTCACAAGATACATCCACCTCTTAAAATAATTCATCATCCCTTTAGTGTAAATAATGATCTGTTTGGGATTGATTTAACGTTCTTCTAGTTTGTGATTATTCTTGTGGACATAGAAGTTGTGTTCGTTGATGTTGATGCTTTTCTCCGTATTCATTGTCCATTCTGCTCCTCGTTCCAAGTGAGATAGAATTTTGATATGTATCTATGAGTTCCTTTTTAGGTGAATGTGTTTTGTTGAGAAGGTGAGTTTTTATGAGTGGTGTGATACTATGAAGCTGACTGTGGTGCAGCAGGTGATTCATGATATAGGGCTCCAGCCAAAGGCCTCAGAGTGAATCTTTTCACGCAGTCAGAAAATCTACAGAGGTGTGGGGTGCCTGATGAGGCTCCTGCCTCCACCATCCTGTTAAATTAGATTCTATGTCTATATTGTGGTTTCTCATTACTGTGAATTTCCATTTTTCACAACCAGTGTGGTGGAATTAACCCTCACATAGTGTCTATGGTTATGCCTTCATGGATGCGAGCTTCTGATCAATATCCCTTTGTGAACTTCCTCTATAAATCGGGTGCAGTCTTGGTGTTACCTATTCCTAGGTGGTGAGTTTTGGGTAGTTTTGTGGTTTCTATTGTGGTTTCAGTGGCCAAATTATTGGGTCCCCTTCCCTCCCCTCCCCGATTGGTGGGGGTCCGGATCCGTGCTAAAAGAGTTTGCCAAGTTCCCATCCCCTCTGTTTGGGAGTGGGTGGTTTATATGTTCATATTGTAACCCTCTTAACTTGAGTTGGTGGGTTGTTGTGGGAGAGTTTATTTTTGACTTGTGAATGTGAGGTAAGGTTGAGTTCTTGTTTTTTTGTTGCTAGTAGGGCTCTAATAGTGGTGAGACCCACCACAGGTCTCATTGATTTTCACTCCTATGAACTTGTCTAGTGATAGTTGTTTATTGATGTTGGGGAGTCAATTCTGTACTCCCATAGATTCCATGGTTTTATTTAGCGCTCTTTAGGTTGGGTTATTTTTTTCTTCATTGGGAGAAGACCCCACAATTGGGTTCATGGCATGGTTGTGGAAGGTGCTGGCTTGACCATTCCGTTGATTTTCACAAAGTGGTTGTGATTTGATGTTTTGTTTGGGAAAGAAGACTAATGTTATATTGAGGGAAAATGTAATTTCACAATATTGATAGTTTGGATCATTTTGATAATGAATAATTATGTATTTATCTTTCATCTCGAAAGTGTTATGCCTTTCCGGGGGCGGAAATCATTACTGGTGGTGAGAATTGTCACACCCGGTTTTTCATGTCTTTGTTTTGATCTCATTCAATTGAAATCCCGATAATTTTGTTGGATATTTTTTTAAAATTAATTTTTATTTTATAATTTTCATCAATGTTTAACCACCCTAATTTGGTTTTCCCATTTCTTGTTTAGGAGTTTTTGGGGAAAGGGTGGTCACTTCATGATTTCGGTCAACCGTGAGGCCATTTCCAGTTTTAATATCCAAATTTGCTTATTTTATAACTCCTTAGTATTTCAACCGTTTTCACCCATTACAAATCCCACATGGCTTAAATGTACATATTAAAACTACCATAGCTTTTTGGACCCCTTAATAATTCATAATAATTGTTTATTTGGGTTAATTATTTAGGCTTTGGGCCAACGCATGTGCCCATTTCCAGTTTTAAAAAATATTTATTTTATATCTAATTCAATATTTTATATTTTTCGATGATTCCACCTCCCACCCGAATTCAATATCAACATTCACACCCCATTTATCTATTTTCCAATTTTGGAGCTATGAATACTCTCAGAGTGGGGAATCATTCTCAATGTCTCCAAATCGTCTAGAATTGACAAGGTAAATTGTATCTATTGTAAATCAGTCAATTCATACTATTTTGGCCCCAAATATTCATTCCCTGGTTCTTCCAGACCTTATGAGTCTATCCAAGATGTTTCAAGCCATTATATTTTATCTATGGGTGCATATCTAGTGGAATAAGAAGAGTTTTTGAGTTGAAAAGGTGAGATTCTTTATCGTTTGTCCTTCTTTTTCTTCCTCCATTCATTATTTCATGGTTTCATAATCTCCCATAGTCTTTTTAGACTTAGGGTTATATTATTCTATGTTTTTCTATGTAGTTTATATTCATTTAGGTATGGTCTGCATAGTTTTGGGGTTTATAATCCCGCAGTGGGTGATTTTGGGTGTGCGTGTCCATTAGGCCAAGGATTTGAGGTAGGATGTCCCTTGTATAAGCATTTATCATTTAAGATTCATAATTATCATACTGTTATAACCATATTTATATATATGTGCTTCTATGAAACCTTGGTTTTAAAGGTTTTGTGTGAAAATTAGGTTTTATAAGTTATTTTGTTAAAAATATAGTTGTTTTGGTATAAATGTGCACTCCTCTTGTTTGATAAATTATTACATGAGCTTATGCACTTGGTTTATGGTATTTTTAATATTTTTCAGTTTCATGAATAACTTTATGGAATGAAAATGGTATTTTATCCCTTTTTAGGTGCATAACATAAGTTTTTTTTTAAAGAGTGCATGCAACATATTCAGCAAATTGCCTGGTTGGCTTTTATTTGGATAGTGTAATTTAAAATGATTTTTTTGGATTTATAAATACATTTTAGTCATGTAAAAAATTATTTTGGGATCTTTTTATGGAATTTAAATTTTTATATGGTTTTAAAAATAAATTTATTTTGGTTTACAACATGTTTTGGCTTGAGTTGCTGGAAAATGGAATGTTTCACATTCTTATGAAAATGGTTGTGTTTTGAATATGTAACATGAGTGTTTTATGGGAATTATGAATGTGGTTTGATGATTTATATGGTGTTTATACACCTATTTAATAAAATTGAAATTCATAACCTTTTAAAATGATAGTTTTGGGAAAATGTTTCAAGGCATGTTTGGCCTTTCCTTAAAATGAAGAATGAGTGTTTTACTTGTATATACCATGTTGTGTCAATTGGTATTATTTTATCATTCTTGAAATTATTTTATTAAATTATTTTAGGGATTCAAAATAAGGTATGGTATGGTATTGTTCTGTGTTTATAATTCAAATAGTGTTTTTGAATGAGTTTTATGTGCAAAACCTCAATACACTCCTTGAAATTGTTTTATGAAAATTTGTAGTTGTTTGTTGATTCCTGAATGATATGTGAAGAATGTTTATGGGATGTTTTTGTTTTTATGGTTTGGGAATAGAATTTGGATGTGAAATTTGTATTTGATAATATGTGTAACTTGATTGAGCACTAAAGATAATCTCAGATATCTAGGTGGGCAGACGTGTACTAGTATGCAGTGATTCAGTGGGGTTTGGCCCCTACATCACGTAGCATGTTTGATGATGACAACACTAACTAAATAGTGATGATGATGATGTTGGGGGGACCACTAGGTAATGGTTATGCTATCTACTAGTGGCTCCTGTGCATGAGAATGGATATTTATTATGGTTACTTTCACCGAGATACGAGGCACCTGGGGCTCACAACTAACTAGTGCCTAGATGTGTTCCGGTGAGTTGTGATCATTGGCTATTTTGTACTCACCATCAGCATATAGTGCGTCTTGTTTTTAAATTAAGTAGTGTGTGTTATTTATTTAAATGTTTACAATCTTTAATGTAGCCCTCATTAAAACAATTTTTATTTTGAAGTTGCACCTCATTGAAAAATTATTACTTGCATTTTTGTTTATAAAACATGAAAGTTTTTGTCTGATAAATATTATAGTATGGAAACTCAATTGAAAGACGTAATTTTATATAATGTCTTTAAAACATGAAATTTATGTGTCTTTTATTTTAAAGGATGTGCATTGGGAATATAACATAGGGCTAACATACTAATATTTAATACTCACGCCTATAGTCTTTTTATTTTTTTTTGCCCTTGTGCAGGTTTCAGATTGAGTTTGATCACCTTGGGAGATGTTTGATCATTGTGTTGGAGAGTGACTAGTGGTTTCACATGGATTCAGTTGGTTATTGGGTTTGTTCATTTGATTTGTTGATTTTGTTCTAATTTTAGATTCACGTACAAAAAATGTTTAGTTCAATTTTTATATAAATGCATTTTGGGCGGTCCATTTATTTCCGTTGTTTGTTTGATTGTATATATATGGGAGAAATAATTCTGTTGTGTACTCTATTGATGCACATGGTGCTTTTTTCCATCCTGGGAAGATCTGGAATGCCTCTTGGGACTTGTCGCGGGCTGGCCTAGGTGACGGGTTTAGGGTCGACTCGGGTTGGTTCGTGACAAAAATTATATTTATTATGATAATTTTTATAAAGAAAAAACTAATTTTTCATAACATAGAGTGTTTGTTATTTTCAAAACCTATAAAAATGGAAAATTCATAAGGAATCCTTATTGACTCAATATATGATTGGTCTCTTTGGAATAACGTAACCTATATAATGTGTATAAGGGTTTTTTGGGAGATATTTTTCCATCTTTTATCAACATTAATGTCGAAATTGGTGTGAAAATGTTTGGTGAAGAGGTTACCATGTATAAGTGGGGGAGGGAACATTCTTGGAAACCATATTGATATTTTACAAAATAATAAAAAAAATATAAATTCATTTCCAAGAATAATTCTTCCAAATAAACTCAAATACAAATTTGGTATAGGATAAAGTCTAAATATATCCGACCATTAGTATTTTTAAACGATTTATTATAAAAAAATACCATTATTTATTATTTTTATCCTCACTAAACATAGTTTTACCTAATCTAATGTAACTAATTATATTTTTTTACAATTCACTATGTCCAGAAAAATAGTTGAAATTAATAATAATTATTTTTATTATTATTTATTTTTGGGATCCATTTTATCGAATTATATTTATAGATTTGGAAGAATATAATTTAAAAAATAATCCTCGTATCATGTGAAAAAAATGTATTCTGAAATGTGTTTTTAAATAAAAGATGATCATACATTGACTATATCAATATTAATAATCATTATATTGAATTAATATAGAAATTTAAATATTTAATCTATATATTTATTTTAAATATTTTATATTAGTTGGTATATTAGTTAATAAAAATTGAAGAACATTATCCACATAAAAACACTTTTTAGAGAAATGTTTTCTAAGGCTAAAAATAATTTTATAAAAAAAATTAAAAATGATTAAAATGTAATAAAATAGTTTCATTATATCTTAATAATAATTATTTTAAAATAAATTTAAATTAAAATAATAATGGTTAAATAAATTTTTTTATTTTACTGAAAATAAAGAATCATTTTGCAAATAAGTATTATTTTCACTATCTGTTGAAAAATAATAATTTTCAAAAAAATACAATGTTTACATATTAAAATAATTTTGATATGAAAAAATAAAAATTGATATCATTTTTATAAAATATAGTATCTAATATATCTATAAAATAATTACAATTTAGAAACATAAAATAAAAATATAACCATTTTTGAAGAAAATTTATTTTCAACGAACAAGATAATTTTATTGAGAGTTAAGAACTTATTTATAAATTCACTACATTAAAAATTTATACATATTTTCATAATTTTATTTATAAGGTTCATTCCTTGCAACATTACATCTATGTTACTATTGATACATTAAATATTAATATTTTAATAATATGTGACTGTTTTCTTAAAACTCTGTGTTCTGTGTCATATATGCTAATGAACACAATCTTATTTTAAAATATTGGAGTTATATAGAGAATAATTAGTTTCCAACCTTAAATTCATGTTAATATTATTTTTGAAAGAAAATCCCCCCAAATTTATGTGTCCATAGTATCCATCTTCGAAATCTATTTAGCATGCTCTCAACATGACTTTTAGAGTTTAAAGGGTCCTCTAAGTGTGAACATATGTACAAGGATGATATGTATTAATGAAACTGAAATATGTATCACAATCCTATAGAATAAATAAATGGAAGACCTTGTAAAAAAATTGACCCCAAATGTATATTATTTTAGTTTTACTCTTTGAAATCTCACAACATCCCTAATGTAAGACCGAGTAAACTAATATAGAAACTAATCTTATCTGGAATAAAAAATTGTATTTATATCATAAGGTGGTAAAATAAAACTAAAATCAATTTTATCTCCTTACAGGTTTTTGGGATTCCAATGATTAAATCTATGAATATGTTTTCCATTTTCAATATATTATAGCTAATTTTTTACACCCCTTTAGTCTTATGTATAGTATCCTTAGCATTATAACACTCCCAACTACATGATACATACTATACAATATCCATTTTATGTTATCCCACCTGAACAAATTTTTTACATCTATATACATATTTTTACTTCTAAGATTAATAATAAATTATGAACTAAGAACTTCAAACAAAAACTTTTTCTATGTATATGGGATTGATGAAAAAAATTCTCTATTCCTAAAAATTATCATTCTGTCATGATAATGGCAGAAAAAAAGAGAGTGTCGCACCTTCATCAGAAATTCCACATTTTCTTTATGTGACTTCTTAACAGACTCATGGATGGATGGATTAATAAACATCAATTACTAATAATATCATTAAACATCCATGATTATCTCAAGATCCATCATTATAAAATATATTAATATTGTATCTCTTTCAAGCCTCTTCATGAAAAACCAACCTTGTTATTTTTGACTTTGATTTGTGTCCAACTGGTTTCCCATGAAAGAATGGTAATGTATTGATAATTTATATTGATTGGTAAACTTGACCCATTTTCTCTTGTGAATATTAAGTTCATTCTATATAAATATATAGTTCACGTTTATATGATCAATATATGTACCACATAGTTTATAATATATTTAATGATTATAAATCATCAATGAGAAAGTATCATATCTATCTCTAAACCAGTCATTGAGTAATTTTTATAATGATATTTCAGTTGGTGAGAGTCATAAAAAATCACCAAACATCTCTATTTCTAGATACATCCTAGTCCCTACATTGATGCATCCCTATAAATCAGCAAACATTATAAAATATAGGGTTGTGTATGCATTGAAAATATGACAAAACTTTTATTTAGTAATTTGAAATTATCCTCACATTAATCTATCAAATTTAACATCAATCTAATTTTAGTCAACATTGTTAGTTTACTTGATATCAATCAATATTTATTTTGGGAAAAAATTGGTGTATAATACCGAACTATGAAAAATACATATCATATTCAACGTGGTGTGTCTTGGCCACTGGGAAATAACATTTATCTTATAATTTTCCACTAATATACCCTCACATGACGTTTTAAAACCAATAATTACACATTCATATCCAAAATTCAGAAATCAAAAATTAAGAATATATTTTCTCCCTCTTCAGGGTCCTCATCCAATATACACCATTCTCTACATTACTCATATAATATATAAGAATATATTCCATAATGACAACAGAATTTGATAATGGTTAAAACAAGATACTCGATTACATAAATTCATTATTATATTATTATAATTGTAAAATCCAAATGAAATTATTATAAATTTGTAATGACTATACCACATATGGATGTTTTTCATGGGAATATCATATTTCATGGACATTAAAAAATGATATATTGATTGATGATCAATCAAGTAAAAATATTTTTCTACATGTAGCTATTTGAACATGAAATTAATATGTGGTAAATGATTATTATTATTATTATTTATCTAATTTATTTTTTGATAATAAATTAAAATTTTCCTTGTCTAATTATTCCTCTTAAAAAAATAATAGGTACACCCCAAGGTGATTCACATTACTAAATGAATCCTTTTTATAGATTCCTAATGAGTCAATTCATAAATTCATATAATTTAATTAGTTATATTCTATATAATGTCATTAAATTGGATGTTCCACCGAGTATGATTTCTTCTAAAAACCTATCTTCATGTTTTAGAAGAAGAATATAAACATCCATATGAAATATATCAAAATAATCTTTAAAAATATGAAAATGTTCAATTTTCTATTTTACCCAAACTATTAGATATAAATATAACCCAGGAATTGGTACATACTCTCATATGAGGGTATTAATTTCCTTTGTGAGATTATGTTCACTTTGACACCGATAAATCACCATAAGTTGATGTAGAATATAAAATTTGAATTCAATTCCTCAATAATTGATTCAGGGTCTATACTAAGAGATTTAATTAATTCCAAAAATAATACCATGTTATACATGATTATAAATATAATTATTATTAGGAATGAAATTAATCTAAAATTTTAGCAGAGAAGAGCTATATACATGAGATAATGTCAACATATACTTAAGAGTTTTCATTTCTAATTTGGAATTTAATCATCAAGAATATGAATAAACTTCCCTAGAAAATTTAAATGATTAAAATAAACTCATTTGAATAATATCATATAATATAATTCAATATTTGGGCATTCTTATCTCCACCCCATCTTCATCGTTCTATCTTAATTCCACTAGTAAATCCAAAATCGTTTTCATGAATATTAAACATCATAGTGATGAATAATATAATAATAAAATTATTTATTAATATTTCTAAATTTGGACACATTATCATCATTTGAATAAGTATTCATATGTATTTTCTATAAGGATTTATAGTTATTAAGGTTGTCCCTATAATTATTGGTAATATATGATGTTGTTATTCACATATTTGGAATTTGACAATAATGTGGTACAAGTTGATATATAGGGATCAACAATAAGAAGATTTCATGAAAATATTTCTAAATCTTTGAATTTTCATCTTTGGAAGAGTTATAAATATAACTCTTTATTGAAATATTATGATAAACAACAGGTGAATTCATTAAGATTAAAGTATTATATTCTATATTAGTAATTATTCATATTGGATAGACTACTCAAAACACCTTATATTGATGGTAAATAATGTCAAATGGTGTGGGATATCATAGAATCCAAGATCTGTTAGAACATAAGGAATGAAAAAGTAACCTCTTTATTTTTATAGAAATTGTTTATGTGGATCAACAAACAATAAAGGGTGACATTATATATAAATCATGAATGTATATCTTTTAATTAAAATTCTTTCACTTTAGGATAAAGGAACACAAAACAAAAAATGTTGTCTTATAAATATGATTATGATGAATCATAATGTCTCTTAGTTCATTGCTAATTTGTGACTTTCTGGTTGTTAATTATTTTATAACGTTGTTCTCTATCATACTATAACAAAACCTGATTGTATTATTTTTATTCCAAATCCATGTTCTCAATTTCCACCTATATTATCCTATAAGAAAACATATTTATATGTTTCCTTGTGTAAACATTATGGTTCTTAATTTTCCTTTTTAAGGTACGTTTTTTTATCAATTTTTATGACGTGGGTTTATTTGAATGATTCATTCAAATATGAAATACTATATAACCCAAATTAATTCTCTTGGTGAAATTAATTTAATAGGGATTAAATTTACATCCATGATATTTTGATAATTTTTTTTTCAAATTAATTTTTCTCAATAAATTTTTCATTTCAGATGACACTGAAAATAGTTTATTACATATATATATATTATAAAACTAATTAAAATATGTATTTCACACACAACACTAACTTATCATGTGCTATATGCAATGCCAACTTGTCTTGCAATACAAGAAATACTAACATAGTGTATGATGCATAGAACATTGATTTTCTATGAAACACGATTTCATATATAAATTAATTATGTGATATAATTCTAATATAAAAATTAAACATGCTTATAGGATTAGTAAAAACTACATTTGAAATATTTTTTTATAATTTTTTATATAAATAAAACATATTGATAATAAAAGACATGATTTTTTGTAGTATTTCATGATTAGAAATCATCATTTTCTTGAATGAATCACATTTATTAATAGAATTAATTTTAATCAATTTTAAAAATTAAATTTCATAAAATAAACATCATTTTTTAATTGAAAATGTAAAAATTAATCTATGGTGATTTTTCATGATTTTTATGGGAAACATCATTTTTATGAATAGTGAAAACACTACTTTTTAGTTAAAACCTACATTTATTTCAAATTAATTAATAATGATAAATGATATTTTAAATATTTTTTATTGTAACTTTAGATAGATATTACATCTATTGGAATCAATTTTAATCTAAAACATAATATAAAATCATAACGATCATTTGATCATTTTCCAACATCCAAACCCTATTCTTTCATCCAGTTTTTTTGATTATAACTGATATTAATTTTTTCTAATATGTGATTTAATTTAAAAAATATTATATTAACTATTGTATTATATATGAAATTTCATGTCTAATAATATAATGATAATTTTGGAAAAAAAATTCTTTGTAATGGTGATTGAAAATAATCACAGTAGTTAAGGAAAAATTAAGCATAATTAGGAACAAAACCGTTAAATTAACTACCGAAATGACCTTTATGCTTGTAGAAAACCCGATTTTCTATATATATATTGATTCTATAAACCTTACATTCCTGAGTTTGTTTTTTTATAACTTTTTTAGGTATAAACATGTGCACAGCTAATCTGTTTTTCAAAATTCTAATTGAGTCCTTATCTATCCCTTTTAAATTCCACCATCTCTATCCATTCATCACACAGGCCAAAAAGATTTAGTTCATCCAAGATGTTCCCAAGTAGACAACCAAAAATCCTTGATTCTTCTTTTACGACTCCATTTGGGAATAATGCTTTTCCAGGAATCCATTTTGCATAAACCAAACAGACATAACCAATTTAGTGGTAACCTATTTTCTCAACATCATTTCATTTATTTCCCTTCATAACTCTTCCAACTATTTTTATTACATTAATGTGTAAAATTAAAGTATATAACATATATGAGGATGTTTTACAGTATGGTTTCAAATATAATATTTCAAACACCACCATCTAATGGAGTTAGAACATACTATTTTTGTGTATGGCGAGCAACTACCTCACGAAACGAAGATTGTTCATTTCTCCTTTACCACAAATGATGGTGTCAATTATAAAGGAATATATGTTTATATATTTTATATATTATTTTTAATATGTATTTATGCTTCTTTATTCATTTTCCAACAAACATATCCTTACATTTAATTTTAAGATAATACGATAATCTTGTATTAAGAAGTGTGGACTACCACCGCGTCATAGCGATGCGATTCGTTTATGCACCACCTGGAATGAATTAAAGACAGGTTTGATGAAGTTATATAATTTATATGATATATTAATTATAATGGAAAAATTATTTAAATATATATATATATATCATTTACATACTTTAATTTAATACATCAACAAAGACGTAAACAAAGTTCATGTGTAAGTATATCTTACCCTCTCCATGAACAATGTATTATAGTTATACTCCTATATAATATATATAATTATAAGAATAAATACAGTATATAATAATAATTATATCATATTTTACATTTTTCAATCATGATATAATTATAAGGACCAATGATATAACTAATTAAGACACATGCGAAGAACAAAATGCATTTTACCCACAGTGAAACTTTAATATTGGATCATTATAAAGTGGGTAATAAAAGGTAATTATAAAAATATATATGGAATTATGTATAGGAATATTATTCATTAACATATCTATAAAAAACATATATTAACTATATAGGATTCTTGTACGAGTAGTGAGATAGTCAAGACACGAGTTAAAGAGATTTCATCTCGATTTTAAATTTTATTAGATAAATGTTATGTTCACCAGTCATTAATTTTGCACGGTGTATATAAATATAATGATTGTATTATATATATAATGTACTTAAATTTATGTGTATTAAAATTCCCATTATATTATTTAGTTTTCAAGATTCAAAATTTACCAAATATATAAAATGTTTTGTCTCAATTTTTCTTCTTTTAGACTCATGTTTTTTATGAACCTAAAATATTTTTCATGGTGTTTATATTTCCCTATTAGATGTTATATCCTAAAAAATGATGTTTTTATGATATTTTATGTTCCATGTAATTTCATTTTCTTACACGGAGTGTATGATCCCATGATACTGAGTTATAATAACTTATGGTGGCAATCTCATTACTTTTCGAGATTGAGTATGTTTATACATCCTCTGGGAAATTATTATGATCCATATGTCACAAACACTTAGTATTTTAATTCTATTATATTTATTTTAAAATATACTCATATGTTAGATCTCTTTTACACCATTTTTTACTTATTATATTATTATTATTAAAAATCTTACTTCCTCTCTCTTCAGTTGGAAATCTATTGTATTCAAAAACCAGGTTTTAAAAAAAGTTTTTAAAATACTCATGAAAATCATTTTAATGGAAAAATTATTTTATAATATATTAATATTTTAAAATATTCAATTATTGGTATAAAATTATATTTTCAAAGAAAAGTCTTTTCAAATAGGTTTACGTTATCAAAAATATTTTTCGATGAAGAAAGGATATTTTTTCTACATGAAATGTTTTCGAATGATATTTGTAAATTATTTTACATATAAGATGAAATATATTTATGTTACTCATTACTTTATTGGAAATGATATATTTTTTCAATTCATGTCATTCCAATGAGTGTTTTATGATTAATTTCATGTTCTTATGAAGCCTATTTCCCTTTTACGGGTCACATGTTAATGAAACCTCTTCTTTTCATAGGTTATGCATTAAGGAAATGGTTAAGAAACCTATATATTCTACATAGGATTTGATGTTATTATATTTTGATGATTCTCATTTCATTTTATGTGTTCTGATATGATGTTTATAAGATCTATGTCTTTTTTTAGGTCATGATATTTTAAATGTTTTATAATCTTGTGGAACAAATTTTATGGATTATACTTTGAGATCGGTAATAAATGTCTCCAATAAATGAATTGGGTAATGATAAGTTTCATATGACCTCAATGGATACATGGGTTGTATCCGAATCTAGAAAAGAAAGATGGTGTATGGGTTATACCCCAATATTGAAAACCAGACGGTTCATGGGTTATAGCCCAAGACTAAATGAAATAAGGTTTTGGGGTTGTAGCCCAATACAAAGAAAGTTGGTTCATGGGTTGTAGCCCAAGCCAAAAAGAAAAATGGTTCATGGGTTATATCCCAATCCTAAAATAAATAATGTTCACATGTTGTAGTAAATTCCTAAAATAATGAAGGTTCATTGGTTTTATCACATGCTTAAAATAAAGAGGGTACATGGGTTTTATCTTATGCCTAAAAATACTAAGGTACATGGGTTGTAGACCAATCCTAAATGAATGTGGGTACACAGTTTGTTAACAAGATCCTGATGTAGGTACACAAGTTGTATCCCAATCCTAACATGTTGTAATGGTCACGGTAGGTATCCTTGACACAAAAGGCCATACTTTTATATATATTATACAAATCCCATTCCTTATTCCTTATGTATTATTTCATTGCTCCTGATGATTAGTTCTTTATGATTTATTTCTTTTGAATTGCCATTCATTATCCCATAACTCATGTTAATGATTATTTATATGTAGGGTAGGATATCCAAATGTTACAATGGCATTATCATACCCTAGTATTCATGATTCTAATCGCATTTATTTATTCTTTACCCTTTATAAGAATTAGAGACCACACGTTTATCATGTTAAAATACATTACATTATAATGAATGGTTTTAGTTATATATGATAATGGTGAAAATTTTTATCAGATATGTTGAATATATATCACCCGGATATAAGAAAATTATTTCCATGTTCCCAATGACACTAAACTATTATGATCCTTGAGCTTGTATTTTTTTTCTATATATATAATATTAATCTACAAAGAGGTTATATCCATGTTTGTGAAGCCTATGTATCTATATGGAAACTCAGTTGTATGTTACTTTGGGTAATGATTATGATCCCAACATTCCCTTTTAAGGTAATTTTGAGTATTAATTTTTCCATTAGGGGTTTTTATGAATGAAACATTAATGTATCAATCCTTTGATAACCTAGATTATTTTTGAGGGAGAAATTATTTTTAAGGGGTATATAAAGTAACACCCTTGGATTTTGTGAATTATTATTTTTCAAATTAACTTATCATTATGATATTGTTAATTTCATGTTACACTAGAAATAGTTCCTCATATATATAAATATATACTACAAAACTATGTCAACTATTTCTTTCACACGACAATGACTCTACATTCATTATTTGTTATACACACTTGGCTTTCCCTACGCACAACACTGACTTTAAATACGTTACATGCAATAAACTTGTTTATACGAAACATTGTATTATTGGTTGTATTACATAAATGATATTATTATAATATATATATGAAATATAGTTATATTATTATTAATAAGAAATTTATCTGTATTATTTATAATTTTTAGATATAGATTAAACATATTTGTAATAAACGATTGGATTTTTGGTAAAACCCTTTTATGTGGAAAAATAATGTTTCAAGAATTAACCACTTTTAATCATAAAATTTATATGTGTTAAATTTACAAATTTAATTTGGTTAAATATATTGTTTTTTTTTTGAATTTTTATGTCAAAACATGGTTATGATTAAATTTTGGAATTTTTTTTGAGAAATGTTATCGTTGACGAATAGTGAAAATAAAATATTTTAGTCAAAAACATAATTTCTGTTTAAAGAACAATGAAATTTAAATTATAAATTATCTTTTTATGATAGTAACATAATATCAATTATAAATACATTATTCAATGTTGTCTCTTATAATCAAATTCACTTTTTAATTGAATTTAAAAACATAATAATCTTCTGAACTTATTTCTACTTTCAAATCCATAATTTTGGTGCATATGGAGGATTGGCATTAATCATAATTTTTCCACAAAAGATAATTATATTTCAATAAACTGGCATAAATCATTCTATTTTGTATAATATATAGATTCTATTTAGGTCAGGTTTATTATTTTACCAAAATGATTAGTAAATGTGATAAAAATTAATCACAACGATTAGGGTACAATTAAGATTAATTAGAAACTAATCCTTATTATTCTTAGAAAAAAGTACCTATTAACTTGAAAAATCCAATTATAGTGCATTTTTTGATAAATAAACCTTACATTATTTATTTATCATGGTTTGGGGTGAATTTTTTAAAAATAACATGTGTACTCCTAACTTATTTTCAAACATTCTAAATGAGTTCTTTTCCATCCCTATAAAAGGAAACCACCTATCCAACATTCTCAAAACTCTATAATATATTCCCAAAAAAATAATCATAAATCCACCCTTACTCATATAATCCTTTCCGTGGGAACAAGGAAATCCAATGATGTATTTTGGCACAATCCAAAATAGGTTACCCGATTTAGAGGTAATGTCTTCTCTTAAGTCATTTCTTTTATTTTAATTCACCCCATAAAGATTATTTTTCCATGATTGTATAGAAACAGTAGTATAATAAATATACTATTATGTTTTTATGCTATTTTATCAAACTAAAATTAAATATACATCCATCTGATGGATAACAAACATATTGATTATGTGTACATTGAACTACCACCTCACAAAATGATGATGGATCAATTCTCCTTACCACTTACCATGTTGAAAATTATGGTGGATACTATATATATATTATATTATATTTAATATTATATTTATAGTATGTATCCATTTTAAAACTCATATCTTTTTTACTTTCTATTTGGTGTTAATACGATAAATTCTATCTAGGACTTCTGGACTTCTGCCCCCTCAAAGAAATTTGATTCGTTCACACACTACATAGAATGAATAATGGATGGATTTAATGAATAGATATTTAAAATATGACATAATAAATATAATTTAATAATTATATATATTTATATTTTTACATATCTCTTGTTTACTTTACTTCTCTAAAAACCACAATTAAACGTAAATAGCGATCATTCGTATGTACGGCCTACCGTATCCATGAACATTGTATACCCTTTCATAATTATATATTGTATGAATTATTATAATATAAATTCAATATATATACATGATATTTATATCATTTTTTACATTATTTTATCATTATATAAGTATAAGGACCAATAATATAACAATTTAATACACATGCGAAAGACAATGATAATATTATCCTAAGTGAAACGTTGAGCTAGGATGGTTAAAAAAATGTGTAATATAAGGTCATAATCCAAAATTATATTCATTATATATTATAATTATATCTTTTAATATAGGTTTAATAAATATATATTTATTACACATGTGGTTTGAATCATTATGACTAGAATCGAGACACAAGTTAAATGGATTTTATCTCAATTTTGTTTTGTGAGATATAGCCTATGTCTGCCAGTCGTTCCTTTTGTGTGGTGTATGTAATAGAAAAAGTTTTATTTTAGGTATCTTTTAAATAAATATACGGGTATAAAAATATTCATTTTATGATATCTTATTCATGGGTTTTAAATTTCAATAGTTACCAATTTGGTGAAATAGTTTTGTCCCAATTTTACTTTTCAAGGCTCATGTTATGCTCTGCATCTAAATTCTATTTCATGGTCTATATACATAAATTTTACATGTAATAACACCAATTAAATAATTTTATGGATATTTTAATACATGTTTTATTTAACTTTATTACAAGGAGAGTATTATCCCATGTTACTATGTTATAAGTGTTTGTTGAGACAATCATATAGATTTTCAAGATAGTTTATGTTTATGATTCCTTTGATGAACTCACAAAACCCATATCTCATGAAATTATTGAACAATCATCCCCTACTATTTTTCATTATATAATCACATACTGGTACCAAAATTTATACTCTTTTCTACATTATATAGTTTTGAATGGTTTCTATGAAAGATTGTAATTACCCTCTCTTTAGAGGCAGAATGGTTTATCATTTACGGAGGCCCTCCCAGGTTTCATAGATACTTCCATGTATGAATTGTATAAACCATCTAACGTAATGAGATTAGAGATTGGGGTATTCTCTATCGAGGCAAATCTAGAGGCTCTCCAACAGAGGATTGACTTATGTATGTTCTCAATTCAAGGTCTCCTGGTCTATTCAAAGGGTGATAGACCCTGCCTGTATATTGAACTCATGAATTGAATCTCACATTGACAGGGATATAGGGAATGGAGGTTAATCTCCATCGAGAGGGTTTTTTCATATAATCCTAAAATTTGGGGAGGCCCTGAACTTGGAATGGAGCATTGGAAACTTACAGCTGAATCTTGGACTTCTAATGACATATGAATGGGATGTAAACATCACCCCCTTTAATATCAAGCAATCCAATGCCGAGAGCTGGATAAGGTTGCATGGTCTAAACTAGGTGTATTGGCACCCAAGGATTCTGAATGAAATATACTCATGTATTGTCACTCTTATCTGAATGGATAAAAGGACCATGGATGGGGAGTTGGTTTTATTCGCTCGCATGCTAATAGATATAACCATGGAACTGAAACGACCTAACAGTATAGACTTCATGGATAATGGTAATAGATTATAAGTTAGAGTGGAGTATGAAATGGTCCCTCCTTTCTATGAGGTATGCAAGATGGTGGGGAATTCGGTGTCCAACTACAGAGTCATATAGAATAAGGTAACTACTCCAAAAGAACCAGAATGGAATGTTGCCAATAAAGGAAAGAAGCTTAAAAATATCCCTACTTAGAAGAATGGGGGCTCCGGGTAGGCTGATCCTTTGCAGGGATCCCAGAAAATACAGGCTGCAATTTGTCCGACCATTCATAAAAAAAGTCATCCCTCTATCCCAGAAAAGCTCAGGCATTGCTCCAGAAAGAAATAGACATGGACCGACAATGTGGAAGAAGAGGAATATAAAGAGGCTGAAGAAGCATTGATGAATTCTCTTCCTGAGAATTACCCTGAGATAATTCAAGTCATGGGCTCTGAAATCTCAAAGGATATTTACAACCTAGTTTTACTCTGCCAGTAAGAAATAGAGGAGAAATCCATTTCCCTTGAACTGTAAAGTGACATTCTCAATATGGTATGCTCCTCAAGGGAGGGACTCACTGATAAGGAGGCTGAAATGGACCCCTCTAAGATGAAATGCACTGATAAGGATGATATGGAAGCTTACCGAATCAGCTCCGTGAAAAATATTAATGGTCAGAACACTGGGCTTGTAGGACGGAAAAGTCAGGGATCTAAAATCTCAAACAAAAAGTGTTCTACTGATACAGAGGACATTCCTATGGATGCAGATGAACAAAGTAGAACTGGAAACTCCAGTAACGACCCAATTACTATGGAGAATAGGGAAACTAGGCCAGAAATGGGGAATGCATCCAAGGATGAATGCATTATGAATATCAAGAATGATGTCTTTGACCTTCTTGAAGGCTTCACAGCTCCAAAGAAAAAAGGATGGTTGACCTTCAAAAAAACTAGTGGGCTAAAATATGAGGGTCTCCACCCCTGGAACCACTTTCAAATGAAAATTATGTTCTAGAATTGTCAGGGCCTAGCTAATCTGGAAACCACCAAGTCCATCTAGATGATCATCCAAAGGCATAAACCTGCTCTTATAGGCCTCTCAGAGCCTTAAAAATCTTCCTTCCTATTCTTTATAACATTCAAAATTTGGGTTTTTCTTTATTTGAAACCAATATGTGCTCAACAGATGTCAAAAGGATATGGATTCTGGCTCACTCTTCTCTGGGGAGCACCTCCATGTCTATCTCTAGTGACCAACATGTCACATGTTCCTTCAACTACCTTGGTTATGACTTTTCTTGTAATTTCATTTATGCCAATAACAGGTACCGGGATCCCAGGAATCTTTGGCTTGAATTGGTATCTCTGAACTCTATCATCTTGAGCTCTTGGATCATTTTGGGGGACTTCATTGTAATTTTAAAGCCGGATGAGAAAATGGGTTCTCATAGAAAATCTATTTCCCCCAAAGAATTTTGTGCCTACATAGACCAAAATTACCTGATTGAGATCAATTTAGTTGGCTCCAGATACACCTCGTACAGAAGGCATATCAACACCTTTATTGCCATGAAAATTGACAGGGCCTTCATCAATGCAGTTTCTCTAGATGCTTCGGGATCTATCTCAAGTTCAACCATTTCCAGAATCAACTCTGATCATCATCCAATTCTAGTGGATATTTTAAATATGTAACCTAATTAGCCACATACTTTTAGGTTCAACAAATCCTAGATGACTCACCTGAAGTGTAGGGTCGTAGTGCAGAGCACCTGGAATTCTGTTAAATGCAGGGATAATACCATTGCTTGTATCACAAAGATAAAAGTCATAAAGAGAAATATGAAACATTGGAGAAAAGATTGACTCAACACCCTTGATTCTGATATTTCCTCCCTCGATGACTATTTGTAGATTGTTCAGGAGATCACCACTTGCAATGACTGTTCTAATGGGTTCCTGGATGAATCTGAGATAACTAATAATCTTAACAAACTTCTCAATCTAAAAGACGCTTTGCAAAGAGACTCCTTCATGATCAAATGGTTAAAGGATGGAGATAGGAACATGAAATTCATTAACACCATCAAAAAAATTCAAAAGATGTCTAAACCTCTTTCCCTTATAAAAAATTGGGATTCCCTCATTGATAACAGAAAATACATTGTCGAGAACATCATCCCTTATTACAATAATCTCTTCAATGGATCAAATACCACCCCCCCTATGTATGGTGTGATTCCAAGACTTGTTAATCATGAGGATAACTCTATTATAACTACTATCCCTCTTGATCCAGATATCAAGGAGGCTGTTTTTAGTCTCCATCCTGAGAGCTCTCCAGGCCCGGATGGCTTTGGTAACATCTTCTTTTAGAACTTTTGGAATATTATCTATGTTGATGTTTGCAAGCTTGTTAATAATTTTTTCAAAGTAGGGCCACTCCCTATAGGTCTGAATTCTCATTTACATTCCCTCAACCCAAAAGTGGATAATGTGGATGAAATTCACTTATTAAGGATTGTTTCTTTGGTTAACACTGTATACATGATTATCTACAAAATCCATGCTAGTTGGATTACATGTAATTCTTGAAAGACAGTGTCTGCTAATCAGTTTGGCTTCATCAATGGGAGATCAATCCAGGATTTCGTTATTACTACTTCAGAATGTGTGAACCTTCTCAAAATTACTATCAGAGGTGGAAAAATTTCTCTCAAGATGGACATCAGGAAGGCCTTTAACACAATGGATTGGGGCTTTATATGAAATATTATTTACATGTATGGGTTTGATGATGTCTTTATCAAATGGGTCAAGTATATTATGTGCTCCTATAAAATTTCTATCATAATTAATAGAGCTCTTGAAGGTTACTTTGATTGATCAATGGGTGTTAGGAAGGGTGAACCACTTTCAGTGATCATTTTCCCTATTGTAGAGGATTATCTTAGTAGATTCCACTCTATCATGGCTGGAAATGGGAAGATGAAGAACATACATGCTGGAAAATGTTTGGTTGCCCCATCTCACATTTTTTACGCATATGACATCATTCTATTCACTCAAAGAGAAAAGGAAAAAATTAGGAACATTAAAAGATACATTTTTCACTATGAGATGGTTTCAGGTCAGGAGATTTCTTGGAGTAAGTCCTTTTTTTATGTTGGAAGAAACTTCTCCTCTACTCAGAAGAATGATTTTATCAGAGAGTTAGCCATTCGTGAAGGATATCTTCCATTAATTTATTTGGGTGTTCCTATTTTTTCGGGGAGACAAAAAGCATGCAATTTTTCTAGAATTGTTTGCATGATCTATAGACAACTCTCTCTTTGAAGGGGAAATATCTTTCCCTGGATGGCAGAGATTGTCTTGTGAAGTCTTTCATCATTTCAAAATTTGTCTACTCTTTCATCGTCTATAAGTGGCCTCTTTATTTACTCAATAAAATCAACACCTCCATCAAAAAATTCATTTGGAGTAGAAGAATCTCTGAAAAAAAGTCTTTCAAAAATTCCTTAGAGCTCAATTTGAAAGCCTTATGAAGATGGGGGTCTGATCATTAAAATCCTGACATGCTTCAATGACTCTCCGCAAGATGGTTTTATCTGGAAGCATGTGTACACTCAATCCGAGGCCTTATCCTTCCTTAGGGTCAGATACATTCACAAGTAAAAATATGGCAGGATCAATTATCTCAATTCATCTGTCTGGCCTAATTTTTGGAACATTTTCTCCAGAATTGATGTTGACTCCCATTGCCTTGTTTCGAAGGACTGCTCTTTACCTTTCTAGAAATGCAACTGCACTAGAAGACAACTAGAATACTTGGTTATTGACAAAAATTCCAATCATATTTCGGAACTGTGAATCAAGGAGCAATTTGGTTGTATGAAGGGTATTTCGATCAACATACTTTCTACTATGGGGCAATACTTCTTCTCCTCCAGGGTGGATTTATGGGCTTGGGATTCGGCCCTAAATGGCATCCTTTCCTCAAAGGACTTCTACAAGAATACTGTTGGAAATGATTCAGGGTCTCAATGGATTGGTATGATGAATAATGGCTTTCTGAAACCATCGCATGCCATTTTTTATTGGAGATTAGCACACAGGAAACATCCCCTTGATGAATTTATTCAAAGATGTAGAATTACTATCTGCTCTAGATGTTCATTATGTCATCAACATAGATAGGACTTATACCACCTCTTCCTCAGTTGTGTGGTAGTTGTAGTAATGTGGCAGGTAGTTTAAAACATATTTAAAGTGCCACTGCCTTGGGGAAATTTAATCGTGGACTTCATGCAAACCTGGACTTCGATCAATCTATCTCCAAAAATTAGGTATCTATTCATAACTACTACAGAAGAGTTAACTAGTATTATATGGCAATCTAGAAACAAGTCCATTCATGAACAACATAAATTCAACACTATTACTGCAATTTCTGGGCTGCTCACTGTTGTTCATGAGGCAGTTCTTCTGACAAACTGCTTCTGTGACAATTTCTTCCATGATATTTCTATTTTTAAGAGACTGGGAGTCCTGAGAAACTTCCCTCCACCTCATGGCATGATTGAAGTGCTTTGGAAACCTCCCTTCCAAGGATGGAACAAGATCAACATTGATGGAGCCTCGCGAGGTAACTCTGGTATCTCTGGAATTGGGGCGGTTTTTCGGGATCATATAGGGTGTGTTGTTGGTTGTCTATATGGCTCGTGTGCCTTCGCCACCACTTTTGAAGGAGAGATGAGAGGTTTTATTGAAGCGGTTGAGCAAGCTCGTAGAAGGGGCTGAGACAAGTTGTGGGTTGAATGTGACTCCACACAAATGGTGATTGCTATTCAGACATGTGCTCTTCATATTTCATGGAAGATGACCAATAAATGGTCAAGATTCTTGGATCTTCTCTACTCAAAGAAGCATATTATTTCACATGTATATAGAAGAGAGAATGCTGTGGATTATGGTCTTGAAAAAAAATTTGTGAATGGCTCTGATTTTCATTAGGAGGATCATGTTTTGGGAGATATCCTTTCTTTTCTGAGGAAGGATTAACGTAAGGTATCTACTTTTTGACTGGTGTAAATGCTTTGTTTCTGATAAATAAAGGGTTATTTCTTTTTTTGGCATGATTTAAGTCTTTCAAAGAATATTTTTTTAGGTATGATTGTTTATTTTTATGAAAATATTTTTAAAATATATTTTCAATGAAATGAGTTTTAATACTTTTTCATGTTTCTTTCACATGTTTTCAATGAAATGTGTATTAAAAATTATTTCAATCTTATTTTATATGTTTTCATGGAATAAAATTTTTAAAATTATTTTAATACACATTTTTAATTTTGAAATGTATTTTCAATGAGTTGGTTTTCAAAATGATTTCAATTCCACTTTATAATTTCTAATCTCATTTTTATTAAAATTATTTTATTATTTTTTATTTTTCCTCAATTTATTTTCGAAAATATTATTTTCCAAACATTTTTAAGTATTCATTATATTTTTTCAATTTACTATCAATGAAATTATTTTAAAAATTATTTTAATATTTAATTTAATGTTTTAACTGTGCTATTAGAGAAAAATGTTTTTAAAATTTTTTGAAGCAAATTTTTTATGATTTCAAAGAAGAGAAATTTTAAAATAATTTCATGTCTTATATATAAATTTTCAAGGTATTTTTGTATAAATTTTTTTCTAAATGGGTTTATGTATTAATAATCCCCTTTGAAAAAATAAAGTATATTTTTCACAAGAAGTACTTTTTAATGATATTTCAAAATTATTATTCCATCTATGATGACATCTATTGATATTACTCACATAATTCTAGGAAATGATTTAAATGTTCCATTAATACTATTTATATTAATGGGTTATGGTTAATGACATTGTTCTCATGAATCCCATTTATATTACTTAGGTTTTATGTTTTTGAAATGTTTTTATGATTTATGGGTTATTCTTTTGATGAAATAAATGTGAAATCTATTTTTTATAGGTTTTGATATGATTACATGTTTATAATACCTATTTAATTTCATAGGTTATGATATGATTAGTTATTATCATGTATCACATGTATGTATTATTTTAATACAAGATAGGTTAGACTTCTATCTCCCTCCGATGATTTCGCTAATGATTTATTACTTATTAGATAGACTATGATGGTCTTGGGAATGATCCTTGACTAATATGATGGTTGTAGGAGTGAACCATGAATAACATGATGGTATAAGGATTGAACTCATTCTACTATTATGGTTATGGGAGTAAATCATGACTACCAAGATTGTATAGGGAGTGAACCTATACTATAAAGATGGTCTTGAGAATGATTCTGGGGCTATAGTGAAAATGATATTATAATCTTATGTGTCTTCTACAATTCCATGTTTTATTCGTTTTTATTCATTTATGTCTTATATTGTGTTTCTATTATTGATTTATGTATTATAAAAATCCATGATTTATTCCATAATTCATGTATATGATATTTGATATGCATGGAATGATATCCTATTTTTCATGATCATGTTATTATTCACTTCTACTCCTAATTATGCTTATATATATCACATAGTTACTATCATTGGGAATTAGAACTCACCCTTTTCTTGTGTTTCCATTACCTAGGTTATGAAGAACTTTTGTAGGTTGATGTACTAAAGGTGGATATCTTTATGAGAGTTGTTAATGATATTTCACTAGGATAGACGATTTTTACCCTATTTTCCCAAGATACTAAACTATTACGGTACTTAGAAATGAATTTTTCTAATGTTCTGGGTTTCAATATAAAATGATGTAATATCAATGTATATTAATCATTGGTTGCAATACTCACCAAGAATTATCAATAATTTTAGAAGTGTTAGAATGATAGATTGATAAATGAATCTAATATTTATTTGTGATTATGAAATAATTATATATGAAAAATTCATTCATATATTATATCATTCATATTATCCATATTAATATTCTTCATAATAGAAAAAAATAAAGGGAATATTTAGGTAATATGTAAGATTTAATTATAGTAGAAGCCATCACAAGTAAATAAGGAATAATCAACGTGGCAGAGTCGATAATCAATAAAAAATTCTATTAGGTAAACAACATCATTTAAATGAAAATTCATTGATAATATCAACATAAAAACACATGTGTAATAAAAAATAATTTCTCATATAAGGAAATGTAGACTTCTTGACATTCATGATCAATTCATCTTAACCACGAAATCGTTAATCTTACCATAATTGTCTTCTAACAACCATGTCATTATTAATCAGTTGGTTGGGGTAAACCAAATACCCATCAAATATAGAATGCATGATGGTTTTCTCTCTAGTGACTTTTTTATTCCATTATGGTCTATATATAATCAGGTCCTACTAGTCACTCACACATCCAATTCATTACTCAAATTTTGAATGATTTATATATTTGTTTCTTAGAATATATTAATAGTAAAAATGTATCATTAAATGTTAAAAAACATGAAACGTAAAATTTCATCATCATAAATAATATTAACAATGAATAAATATTTTATAACTTGATCATATTCTTAGTAAAATCAGTGATTGTTATCCTAGTTGATAATTATTTTCAACGTCAGTTGATTTATTTATTCAGAAATATCACATTTTCACTTCAAAATAAATTATAAAAAATGTTAATATTTCCATTAATTTATGGGAAAAATATTCATTTATTATAACAATGGAAACATGTAAATGAATCTTTATCTGAAAATTTATTCATGAATATTTGAAATGTTTCTCATGTGAAGTATATTAAAAAATTTATTTTGTTCAAACATTTTGTAAAATGTTCCTCATTTGGAAAAATCATATGAAGATTCATTTTAATAAATTTTTATGGAAATTAGAATATGGATAAAATTAATAATATAAATCATTATAAATAGTTAAAAATAATATTGAAAACATTTTATTGAAAATATATACACTGAATAAAAATATTGGGAATGAAATAATCAAAAAAGGATTTTTAAAAGAATGTTCCTTAAATGTGACATACTTATATATTATTTATCTAAAAAAAGAGTAAAAAAAGAAAAGCATGATAATAATGATTAATACTGTGTTTAGGTTGTTTTGATCATTTATGTTTCCCAATGTATATCCGATGATAAAAAAATATAAAAAATAAAATTTTATTTTAAAATAAGTCACATACCTACTGTATGAATTTATTTATATGTTCTTAAAACCTCATTTAAAATATATTATTATTTACTATAAATCAATTACAAATTAATTTACATACTTATAATATAATGTATGTTTTAATTATAACATTCCAACACTAGTTTGTTAAGAATACATTCTTTTAATCTATATATAATTGTCTTAATTTTTTTGACAATCATATATTTTTTAGTCTAGTGGTTTTAATTATTTGACCATGACCATGAATCCATCACACCAAGAAATTTAATAAATATAAGAATATAATTTAAATTCATTATAAACATTATTTTTATAATCCATGATTGGTGGACATGGAAAATGTATATTTTAGTTTGGTTGTGGTGGTTGTCCACACATATGCATGAGCGATGTCATAATATTTTAACAAGATAATGGGTAAAAATTAATTTAAAAATAATATATATAGGACCATATTTGTTTTATAAATATCATATATATATATATATATTAGTACATTACTTATGACCATACATGAATAATTTGGATGAAAATTGATTTACACCGCCATGTAGAGACGTTAAGACATATATGCACATGAGAGGAGTTTCCGCTTCCCATATGATGGAATATAGGCAAAACATGGTTTTCCTATTATCATAACAACATATTAGTATATTTATTATACTATAATAATTAATTAAATATGTATACATCATATTTATCATAAGTATAATGATACATTTATTTGAAAGATTCAGTAGAAATGATTACATCCTTTTTTGGTAGTCTTCCTTAATATCCATTCTAAATGTCCCATGGAATGCTTTATTAAGGGGTCAAAAAACTATAATTAATCGGTAGTTTAATTTATAAATTAATTGAAATGATGTTTTTTCAGACAGTTTTCCTAATGTGGTGTAATGTATATAGAGGATGGTTGACCATATATATGTTGGGGGGACACAACATGAATTTTTAAAAAAGAGTAAAATATTATTAATTCATTTATTGGGAAAAGGGTCCCAAAATAAGTTAAATATTATGAATAATATGACAAATGTTTAAATATACTCATCCAATAATAATTGATATGAAAAAATTGGCTTTTAAACTTATTTTTAATAATAGTTAACATGATATACCCTTTTAATATTATTAAAAATCATTAATGTTTTTAATATTCATTAAAAAAATTATTTTCACATTAATAAATTACATTTATTTTAATGGTTCAGTTTAAGAAATCCAATTTAAAAAAATTCAACTTCTATAATATGGAGAAATTATTTTTAACATGAACCCAAAAAAATTAAAAGAAAAACAATTTTTTAAAATCCCTTTTATAGTCAAATTTTTTATACCAAGAACAAGTATAATATGGTACCAAAATGTATAATTTAAATTAATATTAACAAAAATAATGAAAAAAATTGATAACAAAAGAAAATAAAAATGGGCTTTGAAAATTCTATGGAAAAATATATATATTTTTTGAAATTAGATTTTATACTTTTCCCCAATAAGTAAACATCTCTAAAAAAATTAAAAAAATTATCACACATGTAATATTAATAAAATGTTTTAAAAAATGGTAATAATATAATAATATTAAATTTATAAATACTGTGTAAATTTATAATAATTTATTTTTAGAAAATTCTATATAAACATTTAAAAAAATTAATATCTTTGAAGAAAATATATTTATAAAGAATAAAGTTAAATTAATTAAAAATAAATACTAATATAAATATAATTATTAAAAGAAACATTTTTTATATATTTATACATATTTTTAATAATTTGGTTTATACTATTCATACCAGCCAAACAAATTGATAAGCAATAATAATCCCATTAAATAATAATATTTTAACTGTTAATCACAAGTCCATTAAACTTAGTTTTTCATTAAATAAAAAATATAAAAGAAATTAAATTTCATTAAATAAGAACATTGCATATAAAGTAATGTTCTTACAGATAAAATGATATTTTGTATGCTAGGCTTAAAATGATATTTAGTACCTGAGATATACTATGATCATGAGTAAATTAGTTATAAAATGGAAATGTGGATACAACATGACCATGATAAATTTATAATAATATAAATGAATTTAATAACAATGTTTTTGTGAAATAATAATACCAATGTTATTCTAGAAGTTTTGATAAATCATGACCAAGACATGCAACTATGGTATCATAAATAAGTTATCTCTAGTGATTAATTCATTATAAAAATCTATTAGAAAACTATTAGGGTGAACCCTTAATTTTTCCATTATTGTACGATAAGGTATCATAAATAAATTTCCATGTCATGTTTCCACGATATAATGAACTGGTATTCTAGAGAGATTTATTTTTTCTAAATGCGTCGGAAAACAATTTCGACATACCCTTTATATCTCTATAATTTTTTCATGTCAAATCAAATAAAGAACATAAGAACATGAAAATTTATCCCATGATTAAGGAATTTTAGTTTCACACATTGAATCTAAAAATATATAAAATAATTTTACATTTATATTGATTTCCATGAATCATATTTAAGTAGGTAGTGCACAATATAAAAAAATGACATTAAAATCATGGAATGGTTTAGTTGCGAAACGAGAACAAAATAAGGATTATTGAGTGGGTATAATGATTGAGAATGGAATTATATATTAATTATTTTATAATATAGATAAAAAACTACTGAATATAAACACATGGAAATAAAAATTATAACATCATTAAAATATGACATGGAAAATAAATAAGTGAAATCAACAACATGAATAATATACAAAATGGATAGTGGAATTCATTTAAGGTGTGATAAAGGTAGTCAATGATAAATATGGAATAATTTTGATTATAAATAATTTTTTATGTAGTTGTGGGAGAATAATTATATGAAAATAAATGTCTTATCAATATAGAAGTACATGTATTAAAAAGGGATTGAGGAAATAATGGATTTATTTTGGTAGGATAATTAATAAAGAAATGTAATTATAAAATTAGGTAAATTAAAGATAATGGTACTTCCTATTTAATATTAAAAAACTTTTATTGTAAATTATTGATTATTAACATGTGTAATAATAATAATATTGAAATTAAAAAGATATTATCACCAAATAAATAATTAAATTGAAAGAATTAGAAGGGGAACCCATACCTTTCCATGTAGATTCTAAAAACATGGTAGGAGTACATAAAAAACAATTAATTCCTAAGGACAAATTAAAATAAGTATATGGGTGGTAATTTCATTGTATATTCCTTTGTTTAGAGAGGTATAAGATTTTGGGTAGCACTGATCTCCTTCAATAGGTCAAAAGAGGGGCTCTTCTAATGAAACTATTATTGGGAAATAGGTATGAATGGAATCACTAGGGTGTTAGGTGGGATGGGTGAGTAAGGTGGTGAATTGTTTTATACATGAATGTATCAATTTAAATCCTAAAAATATTATATGGAAATTTATAAAAATATAGTAAAAATCTTGTTAGATTAAGAGACCCCTTTTAACACATGATAATATTGATTAAATATAAATCATCATACATATACTATCTACAAATAATATAATATGACCAAAATTACCAAAATCATACATTATTAATATGAATTTTTATCTATTTAACAAAATTCAATTTTAAAACAGTATAAAAATATTTTTTAATTCAACATATATTATTTTTTGAAAACCAATTTTTTCAGAAGATGATGTTTTAAATCATATGTGTTCTAAATTTTATTTAACATCAATTATAAACAAGTATTTATTAATTTTTGTATTTATAAATATTTAGATTTCATATTAGAGTATTAATTTAATATTAATCCATTTATTTAATAACACCAAATTTTTTGAAAATTATTATTGTTTAAAGAAACTCTTTTAACATGGTACCTAATATTTTTCATAGAAAATTAATTTTGTTTTATGAAGTGAAATGTTTTTCATTAACTAATTTTAAAATTCCTAGTATTTATAACGAACTCAATTAATTTTATTTAATTTATAAATGATAAAAAATCAATTTTCATACTAGATTTTAAAACCCCACATTTAGAAAAGAGTTTTTGAAATTAAAATGTATGTATAGGATAAAATCATAATTTATTTATTATAATTCTATAAAAAGATTTAAAAAAGAATTTAAATTTATGTTCCTTCACAAAATTAAATTATAAAATAATATGTAATGAAAATTTGTAACAAAAAACAATTTCATTTATTGAAAATTATAACTTATGTTCATAAAATGGTATACCTCTGTTTTATAAATTTATAATAATATTAAAAAATTTATAATATTAGAAAAGTGATAAATTCATTTTTTCTGATATCATATAGTTCATTATTATATAATTAATGTTATAGTTTTGGATTAAAATATGTTATACACTTTTAACTTAAATTTCGATCATTCTTTTAAAATCTCAAAAAATTACCCTCAGTTGTTTTTTGAATAAAAAAATTTAAAATTATTTTCATTTAATTTAATTGAAATTATTAATTTTATTTATTTATCCATTTAACAGTTTTTAGAAAAAAATATTTATCTATAAAAATTAATATTATTATTATTTTTAATCTAGAGTAAAAAATGTGTAAATTTTTTTTGATCAATAAATTATTACATTGAAAAATACAAGATTAGGTCATCATAGTTTCTAGTTACATATAGCCTTAATATCTCTATGTAAGATCTATGTATATTATATGATATCCTGGAATATGTCACTCGGGATTTTGTTAGCACAACACTTGTAAAAATTTACAAAGTCTTCTACTTATTTGATATTTTTACCCACTCATATCATAATTAATGGAGTCCAGCTAGGTATTAGTCTATGAGAAACCTTATTGAATATACCTCCATTATATTATCAGAAAAATGTTATTCTAGGGGATACTTATTCTAATTGATTCCATTTTTTTAATTTTTCTTTATATATTTCATAAGATGGTTTCTTCTTTTTATAAAAAATAATTTAATAAATATATATTAAAAGTAAAATTGTATTCTAATGAATCATGGTTTTTTAGTTTTCTGATATTTGTAGACCTTAATATTAATATAATATTCACTAATATAAAATACATATAAAAATATTTTGTCATTACATTCTACAACATTAAATAAATTCTTACTACATTATATTTATTTTAATTTATTAATAACATTAGTTTGGGATATGTAAAATATAGGAATTAATAATGATATATGTTTAAATTTTTGGTCAACTTCAAAATACAAGGTATGAGTTAGAAAAAAATATTTTTCATTCTTATTAAAATCCAATTCATTCATTTTTTATTGAATGTTTTTTATACCTCCTTTTCCAAACATAAAACTTCTCTATGTTCTTTTAATACAATATCCCTAGTGATTTTTATCATATTTTTTACATTGTGGAAATTTTAAATTCATCCCTTCAACATCCTCATCCCCTAATCTTCAATTATAAAACATCCTTTTCATTCATGGTTGGTTCATAGTATTAACTATGAACACATAATTACTCAAAATTTATTATAGTTGATTTAATATAATCATAATATTTCTCAATACATTTCATTTTCTATGTTAGTTTATTATAGGGAAAATCACCACATGATTCAAAGTACCAATCATTGGATTTGTTCTGTCAAGATTCATCCATTACTACACCAAAAAATGGGTTTCATAAGAGTGATGGAAAATCAAACGAGAATTATTACAAATTATCTCATAAAAATATCAACCACTAGATATATTACTCATTAATTATATTTTTATTTAGACTAAATAATTCTCAATTTAATCTAGTATTATTTATGTGGTAGTTTCCTATACATCATACCATAATTAATATCCAAAAAATACACAATACATTATTATAATATTAAAAACAAAAATATAATTAAAATCTATTCTATAAAAATTGTACAAATCATTTATCCATGCGCGAAAATTTTAATTAATATACACCTTAAGCTATTAATATCTATGTTTTATTCAATGAAATCCATGATCATTTTTATATTATGTAAAATTACCAAAATATGCCCAGAACCCACAATTTTTTTTATTAATGGAAATTGAATTTACAAAAAATATCTCTTTGGAGTGTCAAGACTGGTGTTTTTTCATAGGATCACTCATCATGCACTTTGAAGAATGATGAATCAATGGACTACCATAAATTTATAATATTCTCACCGCTTTATGAAATTATTTCACACCTGCTTCAACATTCTAGTATCCATAAATTTATGTAAAATTCAAGGAGAACTATAAAATATATATTTTACAAAGTCATATAGATATTATCCTTCACATAGAAATATATCCCATACTAATCACCGGGGGTTTCCTTAATTTTTTCTTATTATAATTTTTAAAATATGAAATAGTACCAAAACTAACCTAAATGGACATCTCTACAATTGGAATTATGATCTACCCTAACTTATCAACCCTTAAGTAAATTTTTACTAAGATTCTAACCTATGATGTTTTCATACCTTTATCTGGTACCAGTTATGGTTTTTAAGGAAAAGATTGTCTCAATTAAAAGACATTAAGAAAATTTCATATTATAATTCACTTCAAATACCATTAAGGTCTTTAATTTTAGAATGTTTCAAAAAACCCTTAAAAATATGTATTTATCTCTCCAAAAAATAATCTTTTTTCCCAAATATATCGAAACCTAATTAATCCATATTAAGCTTTCAACATATTTAAAAAATATCCCAGACATTTATTTCTTTTAAATAAATCTTGGTATTACAAGTTTTTTATAACCAAGTGAAATTAAAATATAAGAAAAGAGTGAGAATAAATTCTCAATTTGGGTAAGATTATGTTATGACCCCTAAATTTGATTAGTGGTCATAAGAAGAACGTATTTGTGTGATAAAATAATATAATAAAAAGAAAACTACTTATATAATTAAGATCAAATAGAAAATGGATTCATTATTAATCCTCAAATTTGGCTCTTAGATTTAGAAAATATATATCATGATATCATTTTTAAAACATGGGAATCAAAATATGTTCTTTAAAATATTAACATGAAAAAAGGTTACTATGAATAACATGATCATTAAAAGATCAGTCATAACCTAACAATAAGTACATGATACATAACATGATCATAAGTACAAAATGCATAACATGATAAAGGGTACATTATTGATAACATGATCAAGAAAACCTAAATAATAATAAGATCAATTGTGCATGGTTTATGAAATTGAAATAATGAAACAATATAATCATGGTACATTAATAATAAAATAAATATATTTAATTACTATTGTGTCATAAAATAATTTTTCCGGGGTTATTAATTAACTTATCATAAATCATTACAATAGAATACTACCGAGATTTCATTAACATACCATCTATAAATATTAATTACGGACCCATTAAATTGGATTGAAATCAGTCAACAACCATAATATTTTTAAATTATTAGAATAAGTTATCATAAAATATTACCAAGACATACATATAAGATTTCATGGACATATTATCCATAAAAATTATTTCATTTCGTAGATCAATATTGTACAATAAAGTAACACCCTTCACATATCTATCAATTTGTTTTCCAAATCAATCATTGATTATAAGAACATATCGTTTTAACTCTCAAGTACATAATTTCAGTTTAAAACATAGATTTTCACAAAAAATACCATAATGTTACATTTATATGGATACTATTTAATGATGGTAGGGTTGGGTATTCACAAAATTTATAAAAGACAATCATGAAATGATGTGGGTTACATGATGAGTAAAAATTTCAAAATTTGAGTGGGTTTAATTATATTTAATTATATTATATAATAAATATGGAATAACATGAATATTAATGGATTTATTACTAACACAAGAATGAATAATATCTTTAAAAACCAAAGCCTTACGTCTATAAAATATGACATAGAAACTCAAGGAGTGACTTTGGAAACAAGATATGGATGCATAATGGATAATGGATTGAATTTAGTTAGTGATAAATATATTCTGTCTTTAATAAGAAATCATTTGGATAGTAATGGATTTATTATAAATGTTTGGGAGAATAATCTCACTAAAATCAAGGGAAATATCATTAAATAAGCACATTTATTAAAAGGATTATGGAGAGAATCAATGAGTGATTTTGAAAGAATTAAAGTCATACTAAGGGTATTTTGAAATGTGTTAAAAGAGGTTGGAGGTAAGTATATCATCATTATATCATCATTTGTGTTGAAAATAATTTATTATGATCACATGTTATCATAATAATAATGAACTTACAAGGGATTATCAAGAAATAATTACATTAGTCAAAAGAAAAAGGAGGAGAACCAATATAATTTCATGTAGATACCTAGTATCTGAGAGTACGTCTTAAAAACAATAGGAACACCCAGGGAAGAAATTAGAGATGTATAAGGAAGGAAACATCATGATCAATGTCATTGGGGTGGAAAGGGATAAGACAATGAGTTGGGGTGACCAGTTTTATAGGTGAAAAGAGGGACTTTCCATAGAAATAATGTTATGTAATGGGTTGGAATCTAATCACATTGGTGTTACGAGGGTTTGGTGGGTTTGGTGGAGAATATTTGGTGATACAAGTTAGTATGAATTTCCAAATAAAAAAATGTAATTAAGAATGTAAAAATTAAATTTTAATTTATTAAAATCTATGACATATTTTATTACATTATCTGATACATATTGATATTGAAAAAATAAAAAACATTCTAATTATATTATCACTTAATCCCATATCAATCATTAACTATATTTTACTCAGGTAAAACTTTTCAATATTTTAAATAATATTTTTGATGTTATGAATGAAATCTTCATGGAATTATAAGGATAATGGAGCCTCTGTGAAGGTATATTAAAAATATTAAAAATAATATATAGAAACTGTGTTTATTTTTATAAAAAATGAAATATATATTGAATGGTTTCTCCAATAGGTATAATGATACCACTATTACATCTGAAATTCTATATTTATGATAATAATGAAATATTGTTTATATGAAATGATTTATTCATTTATTAAATGTTATTGGAATAATAATTGATGAATAAATTAAATGAAAAATCCCACATCTGTTAATTGGATGAAATCTATTTTATTACTTATGGTTGGATATGGAAAAATTCAAGGTTTACCTCATGATTCTAGAGACCGCATGAGTGGAATGTGGATAGAACAAGATGAAAATGAAGGGGTTAGGATAAATGATCATGATACCATTGGGATTTTCATCGTCAATGGAGTTCTTGGATCTCGCCAATAGAAATGACACAAAATCATTATTCATCAGAATTTTGTCCAATTTCAATTTATGGTTTTTTTATTATTGATTAATCAATATTCTTTATTTCTCTAGGGTGATCATTATTTAATTATCCTATAATTTCTTTGTTTAATATTGTTGATTTATATTTAAAAGTACACAATTAATGAACCCATATGTTCATTTATTTCATTGATTTCTCAATCAACAAAACAAATTCCAAATTGATCAATGGAAAAAATTAATTTATCACTCTTATATTTAAATATTTTTCCTTTTTTTCAAATATTCATCATTGATATTTCATTTGGCTGACGGTTTTATTGTATCTAGAAAATGGTTGTTTTGAACTGAATCTATTGGAAAATAGATAATTTTCATGTGTTTATATTCAAGATTTTTGGGACTATGGAGGTTTGTTGATGATGAAATAAGACTACTGTTATATTTATGATTGTTGGTTCAATGGTTTTGGAGTTTAGCATACCCAATGGTATGAGAGATGATTTACATTGTTATGGGTGCCCAAAATTCAACCACAAGCAATGGATCATAATTAGTCAAACTCATTTTTTAATATATTAGTGTGATTCATAACAGAAGAAAAGGTGTTTTTTTAATATTTATAGGAATACCATGATTTCTAGAAAATACCAACATACATGACATGTTTTTATAAAGAACATTATCAGTATATAAATCTCCCCTATCTTCTTGGATTATTCTATAAAGATATGTGTCACATGATCTTGTGAGCAAACCAAACATATTTTTACCAGATGTCAGGTACCCTGCATATACATCATGGGACCTGATTATAGACACTATTATTGTACATGGGCATGGATATAATACGATAGTATAATCTAGATTACAAAGAAATAGACAAGTAAGGTCAAACTTATCACAACATATTGGTTTCCCTCTATACACATATTATATTCTTTTTAGGATAGTGTGAATCCATTATTTCCCTAAATCTTTTAATATGATCACCACAAGTGAATTATCCACGTACATCCCTATGTGGGTATAATGAAACATACATTCTAGATTATATGATGAGTGATTAAATCGATGAGTTAGTTTTTGATAGGTTTGGGTATCTCTCAACTTTTATTGATGTTTTAACATCTATCATTTTTGTATATGATCGATAGCATATCTATTTTTGACATCCAATCAGTGTGAACCACATCAAAATGAATTATCCCACATATTGTTCAGTATCACATATATGACATGAACATTATACCAAGAAGATGTAATGATATATTATATGATCCATGTCCATACTTAATTTTTGAATAGCCCAAGCATTATGGTCTATTAGACTAGTTACATTAGTGTTAATGATAATTGAGAAATTATTTCCTGCATAAAAATGTGACATTGATCCCTTAGCATAATCATATGTTAGTAGTGATGTCGTGATGCTTCTTTGAGACTTTGTGGATATATATTATCACATATAGGTTCATAATATTTCATGTTGACTCTCCCTTTTCTAATTTTTTTTTGACTCCCACTTTATACTTCTGGTTTAATTATTTATTTGTGTCCTAGTGGATATTATTATAATAAAACATAAACGAGATCTTCCCATATCTGTTTGTTTTCTTCTAATGGATGAAATTTATATGTAGTTCTAGGTGGATGAGGAGAAGGTGTATCATAATTATCTAGATAAATCACAGACAATTTTAGTTGTTGGATCATCAATTAAGTCCCCTTTTTTAATAGTATGGAAACTTTTATTATTATAATTGTCTTGTATTAGACCATTTTATCTATACTATTTATCAATGTTGGATGTGTGATTTTTTATATTCCTGAAATATTTTATTTAATTTATTTATAATTTCAAAAATACAGTTGTGTATAGATGTGTGTGCATGTGTAGAGGTACATTAGGCTAAGGAATCCCATGAATGTGATAAGATTACATAATACATGTCACCGCTCTCTTTCCTATTAGAGGAGGGTTATGGAATTACACATAGATAATATAATCCATATGTTTATTGGTGTGTCATTTCATGATAGAGTGGTATCATATCTTATGTTGTCTTAGGAAATGATTATGTAGATAATATAGTTTAACAGATTTTTTTTGGAACTGGGGAAACAATATTAAAGTGTATTGAGATTATCTCTCCGAACAAAGAACATAGTGATGGTTAGGTGGATTCCATATCCATTCACAGGGACTCATATAACAATTTTTGTCCTCATTTCATGTATGCACTTGTTTCAATGAAAACATTAGTACATGTATCATATATGAATGTGCTTTGGTTTCTATGCCCATATTGAGTCAGCTCCTGATATATCCTCTTTGATTGTGGTGTTTCTTTATTATTTTAGGAATACACAATAATGAATACCAATAAGGATATTATGTTAGTAACGTGATTATGATCCAATGAGTAATTTGGATTCAGTCTATGCATAAGTACAAGAGATTGATCCTCTGGGTTGTTTTTTTATAATACCTCATCCAATGAGTATGTAATTTTTCTTAAATATAATATGTTCATGTTGGGTGTAAATCATGAGTAATAGTGGTAGAGACTAACATAGATTTATGGTGATCCAAACATGTAGGTAGTTGAACAATGGATTGAGGTTGTTGGGGTAGTTTTGGAAGATCTTATGAAAACTATTGATCATATCTTGGTTCAAGAGGAATGAATTTTATTTGGACTAGCAGGGAGAGGGTGGGTTTTCTTGATGAAAACACATGAAAATATATATTTCTATCGAAAAAATATTTAGTACATCTTGAAATAAGAGTTTTATCTAGTGAAATTTTGAATAGATAATTTCTAAGTTTATAAGGATATCCGTCATGTAAGCATGTTAATCGTAGAGTACATACTTTAATTTACTAACATATCCTGGTTTACAAGATCATGGATGGTAAAATGAACTTATGATTTGAAAAAATTATTAAGGAAATCATTTTGTTCTTCAGGATAAAGTGGTATCCATCCATATCCCTTCCAAATATAGTCTATATGAGTGTGGATTTATTGTGGGGTAGTTTATAAAGGAGTAGTTTTGAACTATTAGTTATGTCTGTGGTAACTATGTAGCTGATACAACAATATCTTGAAGTTTATTATAGAGTCATGGATATAGGTGAATGAGTAATAATCATAGACTGACTCAAGACATAGAGTGTGCTGCTCATGGCTCTCATTGAGGTTCGAGTCAGCCGATCAAAATTTGGTGTTTCTCTAGTGATGAATCAGGTCATATCATGTGTTATTTCAAATCATGGTCAATGAAGAATATATATAGACATTATATACTATATTAAATTTGGAAACATTCTATGTAGGTTGGTTTAAAAGGAGGATGGTTTGTTAGGTATTTTATCATAGATGTGGTTTGTATTCTGGTTTATGACATGTTACTGCTAATACCACTTTGAGGTGGTCCATTATTGGTTTAGGGAGATGTTGTTCATGAACATAGGGGGTGAGGGTAGTAAATTATTATAATCGAGAGGCTGTAAATATTACCTATAATATGATACATGTCTTCAATACATTATTAGTAATATTCATAAACATATTAATGAGCCTCTACTTCCTTCACACGTCCCTTTTTTGAGTATATGAAATTCAAAAAGAACCATTAAACCAAAAATAATAGTTAGATACATATATAATGGGAGATTAATTAATAAGGAACTTATACAAATAATTTTTTATGACTCTTTTAGGATAGATATTCAAATGGGATATTTTCCTAGCTACAATGAGGCCTTCTAGAATCATTCATTGAATAGAATGGATATCTACTAGTCATTTGAATATAAAATCTTTTATGTGGATGATGCAATGTGTGTAGGATGATGGTGAAATATTGTCATTAACTGGTGAGATGTAATTCCAAGATGATTCAGATGATCCCATACTTAGGTGGATAAAATCAATTACTCATAATATAGCTAGTATGAGAATTAGATTAGCATATTCTAGTGATTTTTATTTTCCTCTAGTAATTTAAGAGTGTGAAGATATATTTCACAGGGATGTTTCAAAATTACCTCACAATAATGATATTTAATCTTTCATAGACATTCACCGAGTCACAGCCTAAATATCTATGAAAACATATCAAATGTATAACAAAAATCCTCAATAGATGAGCACACATTTGGAGGATTTATATTGTTAAGGATATTTTAGACAATGTGTCTCCTAACTCAACCCAATTGTTATTATCCATGAATTTTAACTAGAGTTTGAGGTTATATATAGATTAACCTACGATGATTTAGGTGACTAAAAAGAATAAGTATCCAATTTATTGATTTGATGACCTCTATTACCAACTAAAAGGAAGGAGGTAGTTCTCAAAGATTAACTTGACGATCGGTTATCACAAGCTACATGATTGAAAAAAGATATCCTTAATCATAATTTTGGAACATCAATGGTCACAATGAGTACATTGTGAATCCATTTGGGATGAAAAATTACATAGAAGTGTTCAAGGGAATCCTTATTATGATCATTTATCCCTTATTGATTTTTATTAATAAAATCCTCATTGATGAAATCATTAATCACTCATCATTAGAGGTGGATCATTTGATACATTATATGTCAATTTAGGATATACAATGATAGAAACATTTATATGTGATTCTATTAATATAGAAGTTATGGATTTGAGATGTCCACATCTCGGGACATGTCATCATAGAATAAAGAGTGGTAGTGGGACCACCCAAGACCAGGACATTTCAATCTTGGGTGACACCAATGAGTTATTATGAGGTGAAAAAACATCATTGTATTGGTTTTATATTATAAATTATTCATGAATAATATCTATTGGTACATTTATCCTACAAATTTCGTTACATAAAAGTGGTATCCTTCTTTTCGGAGGAATTAGTTTGATAACGATTTTCAAGAGTTGCAACTGAGGTTGATGAGAACCTCAATTTTGATATTTACATTAAATGGTTTTGAGTATGTGATGTTATATGATTCCTCAAAAGATGAACATGGATAAATAATGATTTATTGGAAGAAAATTATTTCTTATGGGCTCTAATATCTTACACCACATGAACAGAACAACATGACACAAATGTAAGAGCTGGTAGTAGTGGTGTTCACCATGTAGACTTAGTGTAAATATATTATAAAAGATTTCTTCATCATCAATTTTGAATATAGATTTGTAATTATATAATTTAATAAAAGTATCATAACTAAGGGATGAGTATATGAATTTCTTTCTTATAGGATTGTGATTATGAGATAGTCCATAGTCCTATGATGTGAAACATGTTTTCTAATTTTATAATTAGAAAACCATATTTGTGGTTGTTAATTGAGTAATTATATTAGTTAGACACAATGTATTTGTCCATAATGTATGAGGATGAGGCATCATACCTAGAGTAAATGGTTGGTATGTCCAACTTCCATAGAGAATCATGGAGGCACAATATGGGGATTTTGATTATTAGGTAGTTCACGAGCATATGTACACTAGATTTGCTCTTAATTTATTTTCTAGAGGGGTATAATTGCATCATTTCATGGGGGCACATGATGGTATTCACCATAATGTATGAGTACGTTCTTTGGTAGTATCATTTATCCCCCTTAGTGACACATCTATGAGTGGGAAATATATTGAAATATATTTACTAGTAGTTTTGGTGGTCGGGATGAAGTTGTGTATTATTAATTTTATCAATTCATGCCTCACATTCTAGCTAGAGAAGTCTGAGTAAAAGGTTCTAGTGAGTCTTTCTTAAACTGTTGATTTATCAGACTATATGTAGAATAGTATCTCCACAGATTTCATGAGGGGACTTTTAGGAACATCTAGAGCCCATGATGCTATCTGGGATATCATAGATATACTATTCTTTTCATCTCATTTCCTATACATTCAAGAGTCGAAATTAATTAAGAGGATGAGTCACATATGTGTTTAACAGATAGATTAGAATTATAACATTCCCTTAATGATCATTTTATACCATGATTCACAATTAATTTTATGATAATGGAGTGTGTTTCATGAATCCCTTGGGAATATATTTTAGTTAAGCATATTATTTCATCCCAAGAGAGACACCCAAAAAAAGAATACCATTCAGGTTAATGAGGGAAATATTTTGAATTGAATGATGTAGTTTGGATTTATATGTGAGGATCAATAATATAACCTTAGTGGACATCACATATATTAATATATACCATTACAACATCATTATGAAAGCTATCAAAGATTTATTTAGTATACCATGCTAGTCCCCACTTTGTTATTTAGGGATAGGGGAGGTGTTTCATATGGGATCCATGTCGGAGTATGAAATGGGATGGAAGGATCAAATTATCCAATAGTGGATGTGCACATCACAAAACCATCATTTATTCTATGAGAATTGAAGAAATAATCGTTTAACCTTTTAACATCGATATGATTTTTTTTGTAAATTTATCACATGAAGATGGATTATAGTTAATTGATCAATGTGGTAAGATATACTAATGATTCATTTAACCTTTACATATACTATGAAATATTTGTGACATCCGGTAAAAATTTTCCTAACCATTTTAGTTAGTCTTGTTTTATGATTTATTCCATGTATCATAACTGAGGAGATATTTTCATGACCACACATTTTTTTCGAATAGGGAGATATAGAAATTAAGGATAGAGACACATTCTCAGAGTAATAGATGTCCATTAATGGTGGGAATGATAAGATCATCCATGGAGGAGTGATTCCCCTAGTACATGGTCATTGATAGTATATAAATATTATAAAGACTACATGGGATAAAGAGTACTAGTTTCATGATTAGGAACCACATGTTTTTTATTATAAATATTATTTTTTGGATAAAACTCCATATGGTGTAGAGAATACAACAAAAATGTTTTTCCATTTAAACATTTGTAATATAAAAAAACAATATTTTTGAGTGTTTGTGAATGCTTTGGGGGATAGTGAAGCTTTAGTTTAGATATATTCAAAAATTTAAATTTGATCAATCACATGGGTGTAGTTTTCTTTAAAATAATTTAATAACTCATGAATGCAATCCAAAATTATAAAACTCATAAGGGCATTAAATAATGGATGACATATTTACTGTATGTGTGACATAACCTTTGTACACATATGATGTTTTATTTGTGTGTAATGAGGGGTGATATAATCCAGAAATTAATTATTTAAATAAGTTATTTTCTATTAATTTGATGTAATCTAATTCTACATCACTAAATCATGTATGTGGACAAATTATAGGGTTATATACATAACCATTGTGATATGGGGGAAGATTACGAAGTAGGGTGTTGGTTGAAAATGTTGATATATATGATCAAATATCATTATACCATTGGTATTTACAACATCAGTGTGGTTTTTATTTCACATAAATTAAAATGACCTAAAATCATTCTTCATTCGTGATACATCCAACATCATGGATTAATATATAATATTTTAAAATTAATTAATATTATTGATATATCCAAGGTGAATATGATGTAATTCATTAAGAAAAAATATTCATTGATTATTGTTGATTTTAGGAAAATATTATTTGTTTTTGAACATTGATTTTCATTTATTCATCAATATAACCATCAAAAAATAAAACATAACCTAATAACTGTGAAAAAATTGTTTCTCACCCTTGTTTTTAATGATTTTCACCCACATTCTTCAAAATGTTAATACTGGTATATCATTTGACCAACTATTTGACTTTATATATAAAAAGACAATTATACAGTCAATACATGGCATAATTGATCATTATTGGGAGTTCTGATTCTAGATTGATGGCACGATGGATGCTTGTTCATGATGATATAGTATTTGTGTTGGATCAATGAGTATCAATTAATGGGTTATGAATTTGTTTAATGAAACATTGTGGGAGATTATTTCTATGAAGATAGGAAGAAATAATCCTGCAATGGGAGATGACTTTTTTTATTTTTCCTTAAATCTAGACTATTTCGCGTAATTCATAAATAATATTTGGGAGGTGGTGATGTGAGTTTATAAACATTAAGAGTAGTGATTTTTAGAGTATCTTGATATATGTAGTGTTTATTTTGGAATAACAAACTATTTGTAAATCCCTTCCCAGGGGGAATTGAATTACACAAAATGAATGTATTAAAATAGTGTGTGTAGATAATGAATTTTAAATAAAATGTTGCATATTGAATTACAATCCATAACAGGATTACTTAGAAATACATCTCCATAAATAATTACAAATAATTTGAATGAGAAGTTTTAAAAAATATATATTTAGATTATTTAATATTAAAGTGAATCATCCCCTTGCTGTAACTCCCTGGGATTTTTATGAGATAATGTTTCTTTAATTTCTTTGTTGTGTGGTGTTGTTCACTACGCCAAGATAAGCTTCCACAATACAAAACAATAGCGTAGATTGTAGTGTACACATTTCTATTCATGGATAATGTTACAAAGAATTTCATTTTCTATTAATATAATTTATTTCACACATGACTGTGTATAATTTAACTAATAAATATTATTATGTTACCTTATAACCTTGTCATTATAATGGAAGGTATGAACAATAATAACTTTCTACAAAAAATATATTTAAAAGAAAATCGGTACGATTATTAAATAATAAAATCCCCTTATTGTATTTTATTAATTTAATACATGTTTAATATATTGAATATAATTTTCCATCATTATATAATATGTATTCTATATATGATTAAAGAAAAAAAAATCAATTTTTCATATAATATATTTTTTTATTACAAATGCAGTTTTTTTGGGAATTGATATTGCACCAATTATAAATCATGTTTTTGAAACTTTTTAATATTATATTTCAAAAATTAGACTTCTTATTTTAATTAGGAGTCTAATATTTATATTTGTTGAATTTTTCATATTTTTATTCAATATTTTTATTGATGGTGATATATTTATTTTTATTAAAATTATTTTTTCTATTATAGTATTTATAATGTCAAATTATGTCTGGGATTAGTTTTAGATTTTAATTTTTTATTTTTTTAAATAATGGTATTTGAAATGGATTTTCAACATGATTTTATAATAAATACATTTTCATATATAAAAGGGAAATTTTCCAAAAAAAATAGTTTTTGATGAAATTTCACTTGTTTTATTTTAAATAAAATTATGAAAAATCTATATATTGAATTTTGAAAAATGGGTTTAAAATTTAGATTTCAGATGTCTAAATATTCTAAGTTGGTACCTTTTTTGCAAAATAAATAGTAACCATGGTAAATTTTTTACCACAGTAATGGGTAAATTAGGTAATTTAGATTAAAAATTAAAATATAAAGTCTATAAAATGACCCAATAAAATAGAGAAATATTATTTTAAAAAGGAAAATGTAATTTTAACCATTGATGTTCTAAATTATTTCATTTAATTGAAATCCTTCCATGAAAACGACTTAAATAATATTTAAATCAAATAAAGACACAAAGTGTCATTTTTATTTTCCTTAATATCTATTATGTGTCCAAAGGGGGAAAATTTTATATTATGAATGATTATAAAAGACCAATTTTAAAGTATGAAATATAAATTTAGGTTACAATTTTAGTTTTTAAATTATGGGCCACTTGGGGGGGAATGAAAATATTTATATTGTTTTATTTAATGAAAATTTAATGATTTCACAACCATGTTATAAATAATATATCATTTTTAAAATAAGTAAATACATTTGATAAATTAGACCATTAATACTAATTTTAAATATGAAATATCTTTATTTATAATGGTAATTTATTTATATTTTTTATAAAATAAATATTTACATTAATGGTTTATATGTTAATGATGTGAAAATTATTTAATTTAGGAAAAATCAATAATATCATTTTTATTAAATAAATAATAATTATTAAAAGACAAAAACACATGATCTCATATTATTTGTATAATTTAAATCATCCATAATCATTAGTGTGTCATGTTATTTACTATTTGGAGCCTTATATAGGATATAATGAGACTTATATTCTTGTAGTTAATGTGATGTTAAACATGTAACATTCATGTTTTAATAATTATAACATGTTTACTGATAGATTTTTTTGAATTTATATTTGAATAAAATTATTATACTAAAATATAGTATATCTATATTTATCATAGTGTTTTATTTTTATTACTTACCAAAAAATAATTATGTCATATAGTTACACAAAATAGAGGTAGTAATTACTTTATTAATGGAAATATCAAATTAATGGCATTAAAAATATTAAAATAATTATAATATTGGATAATTCATGTATCCAATTAATTTTAAAGATGAACTAGACACCATAATGATATAATATAATATTTTTTTGGATTATAAAATCTTATTTTTTTTAAAAAAAATTGATGAACTGAATTGTTTAAAAATTGACAGTATTGTTGTTTTGTCAAAATATTGATTTATTAAATTTGATAAAAAAAATTTAAACAATGTTAAAAATATTAAATAATTATTATATGTAAAAAATTTATCCAAATTATTTAATTATGATTTAAGATATATCTAATAAGTAAATATTTCACAATTTTAATATTAAATTAAATTTTATCCAAGTTAAAATTAAATAGAAGAACTAAGTGTCAAATTAAAATAATAATGATTTATTTGACATAAAACAGATGCCTAAAAATTTATTGGCTGATGATATTACAACCTTGTCACATATCATATCTAAAACATTGTTATTTTTGATTTTTTGGATGTTGTTTGATTTTATTATAAATAAATATTTTTGTAGATTCTAAATCTGCCCCTCACCTAAATTATAAAACAGAACATCCTCCCTCACAATTTCTATGTACATTAAGACTTAAATATTGACCATTATATTCCGTTTTCAAAAATAATCTTCCTCAATCAACATCTCGTGGTTCTGGTCTTCACAATCAACCAAATATAGTTATTTTATGAGGAGTTCCAGTGAACTCTTGTCGAAGAAGAGGTAATATCTGCTATCGATTATTTCAAATCATTTATTCATTTTCTTCTTATTCATGATTATTTTTTATAATAAATTAATTATTTCAGAATCACATGTATACTGAGATGTTATTATGATTATGGTACATCCTTATTCCACCTTCCATACATCCTATAAAAAATTAAATCACCTCATGTTCCTACGTATGACTTACTGTCTCCACGCTATGGTGTAATATATTTTTCACAACCACATGACATTGATAGGTATAATGATGGAAATAATAATTCTATATTATTATTATAAAATGTTATTTATTGTATAACAATATATATACCATCCACTTTGATAATATTTCATAATTGAAGGAATGATATAATCACTAATGCGTATGTAAGACCTACCATTTGAACAATATAATGTGATACATTCTACATGATTTCCATTAAATCATGATTATATAAATGTATATAATAAATAAATATGATATATATTAAGTTAATATAAATTTTGGGTCATAAAAATATGAAATGATATAGAGATCGAGAACTTATTGAACAAAACATGCCTGAGAAAATGATGTTGTTAATACGAAAATAACGAGTAATAATGAAATATTATTACCAATAACTTGGTAATATTATCGTATATGATATAATAAAAATATGATTAATTATATTATAAATAAATTAATCTATTTAAATCTTTATAAAAGATTATATAATACATACAATGGATAATATACATAAGGGAAAGGATAATTATGCAATCTCAATATTATTCCAATTTGTTTATACGTAGGAATTTTGTGGGGTATATTTATTATCCACATTCATGTTTCCTAAATATATAATATTATAATCATTAACCATAATATTGATAGTATGAATATATTTTTATGCTTTTATAAGTTATTATTTATATGAATCTTTCATTAAACAATTTTAGGTTTATTTTTAAATAAATTAATTTCTTTTAATATTGTGCATCGTTTTGAGAAATAAAATTATTTTAGAAAAAGAATGGTATTTTCCTCAAGATTTAATTTCAATTATTTTAACAAAATTATTTTCCATTTAATATTATATAAATTTTTAATCATACTATCCATATTATGGTTACGGTTTATTTTTTTATGATGGAATGATATTTCTGAAATCTATTTGTTTTAAATAGATTATATTACGATGGAATGATGTTTAAGAAACCTATTTTCATCCTTGAGTTGTGTTGTCGTCAATTATTTATGTTTTTTGTGGAACACATATATATGATTGTTATTTTTTAATGGGTGGGACATATATATCCCTCAAATTAATTGGATAAATATTTATATATCATGTGACAGAAAAGATTGTAATGGTAGATTAATCCAGATCAGAAATGTCGGGCTGAAATGTCGTATAAATTAGGTTTAGTAAAACATGTCTTCAATGAGGAGTGAACACTATTCAGTAATAGAGTTTTTCCACTATGATGGTATTGGAAATGAGACTTGGATAATATGGAAATTTTTTACAATAATTAGGTTTTTCCCTCAATTCCATGTTTTATTCCAATTTTAGTTTATCATGGTTCAAGTTACATTATTATTTATGTCTTACATACTCATATGATTTATTTCTTGTCTCATGATTTTATATTTAAAATATATGTTCATGTTTTTCCATTTTTTGTTTATTTTTGTTTTATGATATCTATGTTTACCCTTACTGTGGATTTGAGATCACCCTTTTTTAATTTTTATTTTCATTGAGATATAAAAAAGGATTCATGCTAGAAAAATAAAGGGAAGATCATGATGGGATATGTTGGAGATCTCACTCCATGTTAGCAAAATTTTTTCCCAATTTCCAAATATAATAAACTAATATAGTATTTGGCCAACAATCATTTAAATTTATTACGTATTCTATAAAAGTAATGTAATTTCCATGTACATGATGATTGGGTCTCAATAGTTGGTATCAGAAAAAAGTTTTAATCAACCTTTGGAAACTAGGATGATATTTTTTTATTAATATCCCTAGATAAATTTCTTTAGAATTCATAGAGATTTCTTAACGAAAATTATATTTATAATTTACAATCATCGAATTATGGTAATGATCTTGAATAACCAATGATTAAACCTATGCTATTAGATATTTATAGTTCATTACATTTATTTTATGATTTCTCAAGTATATTTATTGTTGCTGACACTTTTCATTGGGGGTTTTAGATTATGGATGGAAATTAGAGGATTCAAGTTAATGTAAAAAAAGTTATAGAACTGAATGATATTAGACATGAGAAAACAAATGAAATGGGTGATGTAAGGTGAAATTTCTTTGTTATTAATAATTATAAATCTCATAATATGATCTATACTATAAACTTTGGTGAGTTTAGTGACCCACCTAATAAGAGAAATATAGAGCTTCTTGCTGACCACAGAGGAACGAAGGTTACATTTTTTCATTTAAATGATGTGGGAAGAAAAATCATATATAATTCTAAAAATTTACTAGATAATTATTTGGGAGTGGAAAATAAGGACACAATTCAAGTAATTTCAATGAAATTTTTCATTTAACATAAGGGATTTGAAAATGGTTTTTCTAAGGCATAAATAGTGGTTAAATGTTATAAAAGTGGAATGAATAGGCATTATGGAAATTCAATAACTAGGGGAAAATATCATGGAGATAATCATCATGGTCATATGAGTAGTATTTATTTTTACGATAATGAGGAGTATTTAAATGATATACGAGATGAAATTTGTGGTGCGGAATAAAATGATGAAGATTGACAAGTGGTTTTAGAGGAATGTTTAATTACATTATGTTTATCAATAATAACATTTTATAAGTAATTTTATAGATTTATTGAATAAATAAACCTCTAAATATTGTTACACTATTTTTCTTCCATAGGTATTTGTAGGTCTATTCGGAACTGTGTTGGTTACGATGATAAGTGATTAGGGGTAAAATGTTGAAAAAGACATGAGTAAGGGAAGTAATTCCTTTAATAAGATAATGAGGATGAGATAATGTTATGTTGGTTATGAATAAGTTATTTGGATTGTAATTATTTCCTTAAAACTAATTTAATAATTGTTTAAAATTGGTTTATTCTATCATAGATGATGTTTTATACCTTTTGAAATTAAAAATATGAAACATGCACGTTTTCAATATGGATATATGGTAATTCTTATTATCATAAAGAGAATACATGATTGAGGTGTTGATATGATTAAAATTTTAACATCCATAGATACCTTATGATATATAGGAGATAAATGCTAATCTGAGTAAGTTCACCTCATTCTATAGCCATAGATTTTTATCATTTCAGAAAGATTGTAATGTAGTCCTTATATGGAAAGTATGGGTTAAATATGGGATGTTGTTTTTAAGATTAATGTATTATCTCACTATAGTTATACTTATTCATATTTGATATCTTTTGATAATATTTTTTTTTGTGATAGAGGAATATGGAATTAAATATTATTCTATTTATGGTTATCATGATCTTCAAATGCTTCAGGAATGACCAAGTCGTCTTCTTTTCTTGGAATAAGATATAAAGTAAAAATAGATCAAGGAACAAGTATCGGATGAGATTATAAATAATAAATTAAATATTTCTTATCGTTATTTAAATATAGAAAAAGGGTCTTAAAATTTTTTAACCTAGTACATTCATTTCCAATAAGACAAATGTCCCCTTAAATCATTACAAATTTATGGTTTAATGGTTCGTAACTTTATCGTAACCCTATTCATTATCACTCTCTATCAAAACATGATGGTTATTTTTTTCTTCAAAATCCATGTTTTTTATTACTTCTTATGTTTTTATATGTGGAAGCACAATGAAGAGTTAATTTGGGAAACCATTATGTTTCTAACATTCCATTTTATTAAAATGAAGTTTTATTATTCCTTTTTATTATGTGGGTTTCTATAAATGAAACATTCATGTAGAAAACCATTTATATCCTTGAATAATTTTGAGGGAGAAATTTATTTTAATGTGGGGGGGGGGCATAGAATGTCACACCTCAATAATATTTTTAGATGTATTTTTTCTTAATTTTGTTTCTAGTCTTCTGTTGTACACTATGCCAAAAAAATCATGTCCTATATGAAACATCATCATAGCTTGTGGAATATACCACACTATACTTAGACTGTGTAGAACATTATGTCATATTCGTCAAATATTATTCATTTCATATATTATTTAGTAAAAGTTAAAAACTAAAAATTATTATGTGCCCCTATAATATGGTCATTATATTGGTACATATGAAAATTATTAACATTCTTCTGAAAAATTATTTAAATGAAAATAAGATAGTTTATAAAATAATAAAATAACACTAGATGGATTTTTTATAGAAATGTATTTATTATATATTTAAAATAATGTTTTAATTTCATATTATATTTATTCTCGATATTATATAAAAACACATAATTGTTTTTTATAAAAGAAGTAATTTTCAAAAAAAATTAAAGTTCTACATCTTTTAGATGACAACCCTATTCTAAACATAGTTTAAAAACTATTTTATATTATATTTTCCTAAAAAAAAAATTTTAAAAATTGGAGTATCAATATTTACATTGGTTGAATTTTTTATTTTTTCTGATAAGTTTTTATTTTTTTGATAAATAGTGAGATGCTACTTTTTATTTTAAATTGTATTTTCTATTAGGGTATTTACAAGGTAAAATTACATTCTAGATTAGTTTTAAATGATAATTAGTTCATTTCTTTCCTATTATTTTTTTAAATGGATTTTATACACTAACCTATTAATAGTACATTTCCCAATTTAAAAGGGTAATTTTCTGAAAAAAGAAGTTTCATGAAATTTCACCCGTTATATATTCATTTTAATTTTACAACTCCTATGCAATGAATTTTAAAAAATTAATGAAAATTTTTTATTCATGTGGTATAGATTTAGTATTTAGGTCCCATTTATTATCTTCTAATATAAATAGTAACAAAGGTAAGTGTTTTTACCACAGTAAAGGCTAAATTAAGTAATTTTGTTTAAAAATAAAATTATAAATTATATAAAATGACCTTAAAAAATGGAAAATTTTATTTTATGAATGAAACTATATTCTTAAAAATTTATATTCGAAGTTATATAATTTAATAGAAACATCTTCTTGAAAAAACCATAATTAATATTTTAATCAATGAAAGATGCAAAGTTTCATTTTCTTTGTCTTGAATATCTATTATGTGTCCAATAAGGGGAAATTTTATATTATTAACGAATATTAATGAAATTTTTTAACTTAATAAAAATTTAAACATTTTCAAAAATTAATTTTTTTGTTTTGGGCCACGTGGGTGGAAGAACGCCATTTATATTGTTTTATTTAATGAAAATTTATTGATGTCGCATTCATGTTTTAAATAATATATCATTTTTAAAATAAGTCTATAAAAAAGATAAATTTGACTATAAATACTATTTTGAATTATTTTTTTAATATATCATGGGTTTTATTAAAATTTCTAGGAAATGAATAATTATATTAAATGTTTATGTATTAATGATAGAGAAATTAGTTAATTGATGGAAAAAATAAATTAATACATTTTTAAAATTATATGTACAATTAAATTACAACAACACTTGAAAAAATCTTATTGGTAGAGTATAAATCAAATATAATCATCAACTTTTCCAGTTATTAAACATTTTACACCTTATATAAGATATCATGACACTTATATTATATTATTTAAAGTGATATAAAACTTGTCACATTAATGTATTAATAATAATATCATGATTATTTATGGATTTTAAAGAAGGTATATTACACTAAAAGGTGTATAAATGAATACATGATATTTATTTTTTCACTATATTTTATTTTTAATTTTTACCCAACATATATGTATATTAAATGATTATGAAAAATAGATGTAGCAATTACTTTCTTAATGAAAATATCAAATTAATTCTATTAAAAATATTAAAAAAAATATAGTTTTGTTTAATTAATAAATCCAATGAAATATATATATGTCACGGACCTCATAGGTATATAAATAAGTATTTGGTTATATTATAAAATCTTATAATGAGAATATTAAAAACAATGAATTGAATAGTATCAAGATTTACACTATTTTCATTTTGTAAAAAAATGTTTTATTACATTATTAAAAAATAATAAAAGATTTTTTAAAATGTATAATAATTTTATTATGGACTAATGCGATCCAAATAAGTTATTTATGATTTTTTTAATCATTTAACTAAATATTTCCCCATTTTAATACTAACTTAATTATTAGTCTTGTTTAAATAAAATAGAACAACTCTGTGTTATATTAAAATGAAAAGGTTTATATTTATATAAAAATTCGTCCAATAATTATTGTTTGATGATATTACAACCCTATCACATATAATAGTTGAATCTGTGTCATTTTGGATGTTTTTTAAGGTGGTTTTATATTACTATAAATTAATATTTTTTGACAATTCCAAATGTAAACTTCACCTCAAATATAAAAGGGAACATCCTCCATAATAATTCAAAATCACAGTGAGACTTCAAGATTGACCCTACATTTTCCATTACCTTATAAACCTTCTTAATGAAAATATATATGTTCTGGTATTTTCAATAGACCAACTACAGTGCCTTTAAAAGGAGATCTAGTGGGATCTCGCCGAAGAATAGGTAATCTCCGCTACCTATTATTTCAAATTATTTCATCCTCTACATCATCTTCATTGTTTTTTCAAATTATAAATTTTTTATTATTGCATCACATGTATAATGGGATGTTATTATGAAAATGTAATGACAATATTTCACCTACTATCCATCCTTGAAAAAATAAAATCACCAAAAGTGCATATGTACAACTTACCATCTCCATACCATGGTGTATTATTTTTTCACCACCACATTATTTGTATGGGTATAACAATAGAAATAATAACTATTTATTGTTACTATAATAAGTAATTTACTTTGTAACAATATATATATATAATTCACTTTAATACCATTTCATAATTTAATGAATGATATCATCGCTTGTGCATTCATATGACATATCATCTCCACGATATGATGCAATTCATTCTACATTATATCCAATAAATCATAATTATATAAACATAAATAATAAATAAATAGGATATAAATTATGTTAATATAATTTTACAATAATATAACTATGACCTATAATGGTGAAACAAGACTAATTTGACAAAACATGAAATAGAAAATGATGTAGTTAACAACGAAATAATGAGAAATAAAAAACATTATATAAAAAAGTTAATAAGATCATATATGCTAAATTAAAAAACTATGATTCAACAATAAGTCAATGACATTATTTAAATCACTATAAAAGAGGATCAAATACTTACTATGGATAACAGGCCTAAGGTGAGGGATAATTTTGAAATCTCATTATTATCCGAGATTGTTTATACGTAAGTATTTAATAGGGTATATTTTTCATCCACATTCATGTTCCCTAAACATATAACAATATTTATATTTACATACATTTCGTATAGTCAATTTTACCAATTAGTGATTTTTTATTAAATGGTATGAATGGTGTCTTTTTTAATTTTTGATATGAGGTACTTTTGACTTTTTTTGTAAATGTATTGAGGATAATTTTTTTTGACATATAAAAAATGAATGTATTTTTAGGATTTCATAACATATTATTTCTAGGAAGATTAATTTACAATATTTCAAAATAATTTTCAAATATATTATTTTCCTTAAATATTTCATGGAATTTTGAGAAAAGAAATTAGTTTAGAAGAAGAAATAATATTTTTATCACGAATTAATTTCAAGTGTTTTATAAAAAATATTATCCATCTAATATTAAAGATATTTTTCAAGTATATTATCCATATTATTCTTTTGGTTGATTATGTTTATTATGGAATTCAATTTACGAAATCCATTTATTTTGCATGGATTATATTATGATGGAGTGATGTTTAAGAAATTTGTTTTATTCCTTGGGTAATGTTATACTGAATGGTCTATTTTTTGTAGAACACATATATATGGTTTCAATTAAAAGAATGTTGGAACCGATATCTCTCTCCAATGTAATTGGTAGTGATTATATCTAATGATATAGACATGATTGGAATTTAAATTAAATAATGTTGAGTAATATAGGTTTGAATCACCTAGAACATATGTTTCATTAATACATGGCTGGAATGAGGAGTGAACTCAGTTGAGTAATGAACATTGTGTGTTATGATGCACATGGAAATGAGACATGGCTAATTTGGAAATGATTTTTCATGCTTATCTATTTTCCACAATTCCATGTTTTATTACAATTATCTTTTATCACGAATCATATAACTTTTGGATTTATGACTTAAATACATCAACAATTTATTTCAGGAATCATGGTTTTGATATTCTAAATATATGTTCTATTTTAAAATTAATAAGTTTATGTTTTGTTTGATGTTCTACATGTTTACCATTACTGAGCATTTAAGATCACCCTTTTTTTCTTTTCCCTAGGATAGAAAGAATGGTTTTAGTAAGGAAAACTATAGGGGAATATATTTTTGGGTGTTGTTGAAGATCATTCACCAAATTAGTATACTGTGTTCCCAGATTCCAAAGGCAATAACAAAATACATTGTTTGGTCATCATTTTGTGTAATGTATTATGTATTCTAAAAAAGTAATTTATTTTCCAGGTACGCCAAGTGAGGGTTTCCACACCATCTCTATAACTGAACTCTTATTTATAAGAAATTATCCAAAACACATATTTCAGTGGTATTTGCAATATCCTCAAACAACCTTCACTTTGACATCTCGTAATTATCTAGATATCAAGTTTGAAAACTAAGAATTTCATTTTATAAAATCATTTTGTTTAAAATCATTATAATTATTTTTTTATTCCATATGATAAAATCAAATCTATATTCTCTAATTATAAGCATTGGATAGTCTAATAAAATTAAATATTTATTTCTATCCATTAAACTCAATGTGGGATAGTCCAATGTATCATTTTGATAGTTAGTCTAATTGTCATGAATTTTTTAGTTTGGTATATTGAAAATAAGTCTTTCCACTATATAGAACAATGGTCTGCCTAAAAAATCATACGCTCCTTCAGTACAATGGATTAGATTAAATATTATGAGTCTATATTCATTATATATCAGAATAAATTATATGTTCAGTATAAAAGTAATTTCTTCAAGAAAGACACAGACAAAATCAGAAAAATATATAATTTCTTAAAATATTTTCAATAATGTGTTTGTGATTTCCAAAACCAAGGAAATTGAAAATTATAAATTTTTACATTTAACTCCAAAACTACCACTTTTCTGAATGCCCAAAACAAAATATTTAAAATGAAAACCGTATATCTTCTAAAAACCTAGATCGGTTTTTCATTCAAATAAATATAAAGATAAATTTAATTTAATAACTCACCCTGAATTTATAATTACTTCATAATATATGGAAATAATACAATCATTGAGTTCTACCTCGTCGTAAAAATATTTCTTTCGGATTTAATCACTTTTTAGAAATCATCCATTAGTCATATTTCCTAAAACATCATTAATAATTTCTCCCGGTAATCTTCATCCATTAAACTTATAATCTTATCCCAACAAAAAATCCCCCCATTGATGTATTGAATTTTTTTTGAAGAAAATAAATTTCCATAAATGTTAGAAAGGTAATATCATATGAAAAAATATATATTTGGATTAAATAATCATCCATTAAATGATATAAATAGAATACATTTAAATGTAATTTTATGAAATTATGGTACGATGTATTTGGATAAAAAATTTATTCAAATTTAGTCATTCATTGAAAATGTTTCCAAATATTCATTAATTATTCAAATGTAATAGTTCATTCTATATTCATCAGTTCTTTTAATATCACATACTTTTTCTTGAATTCATCATGATTTTTTAGAGCTGTTGAAGTCAATGAATGAATCTTCAATATCTAGTCCTCCACTATTTTCTACATATGATGATCTAATATTAGTTATTAAACTATCATTGAGATACTTTCTTCCTTCCTTCAAATGATGAACTCATGATCTCATGTTTTGAGTCTGCAATTTTCTAACTCTAGTTTATGAAGTTTTTCATTAAAAAAATTTACTTTCCTCATTATGATTCTCAGTTTTATCTCCACATTCATCATAAAATTATTCCTTATCTGAAACATCTATTTATAACTTTTTAATGGGTTCTTCCACTTCACGAGTATATTTTTTGAATTATACTCAACGGTCATAATGATTCCTAAGATAAATGTCAAATTTATACTGTCATTATGCTGTTTCCTATTATGATTGTGTCCACTGATTTGGGGGAATTATAGGTTTCATTTTATTATTATGAGAAGTTTTCAAAACTAATTGATGAAAAATTTAAAACATCAGAATATTTTTATATTACCATTGGATCAAATATAACTCCCCACTTCGCTATTTCTATGAAAAAATATAAACATAGAACATCAAAAGTTGTTTCCATGTTTTTGTATAAAGACCTACTCCTTTACATTTTTGATATCCCCACCAACATTTATTCATTTACTAACTTCTTTCTGGAATTTAAAGGAACATGAAACAAATATTTCTAAAACTCAACTTTCCACTTTCCTCTGATAGTTTGTTATACCCCCTTCAATCCTTTTTCTATACAAATTCAGGTAGATGAAAATAATGAATAGTAAACCAAAATCATTTTTACTAATTGGAAAGTATGCATAGCTACATGATTCACCTTTCATCAAACTTTCTAATCCACAACACAATGTTCTTCAATTTCTCCAAAAGTATGTTGGTTCAACATTACTTTTTTACAATCATGAAGAACATAAAAAAATTATCTAATGAACTTTTTTGTCAAGAAATTTATCAAGATATTTAAAAAATACAAGTATAAAAAATTTCAATAACAATATTTGGTATATAAAAAACATATATAGAAATATTTCTTTTGATATTCCTTAATCCAGTAACACTCGCCTGATGGAATGCTTTTTATTTTTCTTTTACCTTCATACTTCAACATTGTAATGAAAATAATAATAAATCTACAATTTCATCATATCATTAAAATCTTCTGAATGGAACACCCTTCAATGGATGTATTTTATAAACATTTTCCAATGAACCATACTCTGATTGGATTCACTCTGATGGATCTCACTCCGATGAAACTCCTTCTAATGGGAGAATCTCTAATGGATATCACCATGATGAAACTCAGTAATATGAGAGAAACTCTAATAGATCATCACTAGATTAAACCTAAAAACAAAACTAAAGTTTGGATCTCAATACCCATCACAAACTTTTTAGAATTTATGTATTCTATTTATGTTAACAACTTCATGTATGAATGTACTGTGAACACAATTTATAGGTATCCGAGAATTTAACCGGATGAAATTCAAATTCTTATTTCCACTCAGAAAAAATCACAAACCTCTTGTGTTCACTTCGGTTTGAGCATAATGGTTGGACATTTATACTCTTCTCAGTTTTTCTGGATCCTGTAGGAATCATTATAAATATTTTGAAAACTGAATTCTTTTTCTAATTTACAAAATAATATTTTTTCCGACCAATTAAGACTGATCAACCTTTATTCTGTGAGTATAATTGATGTTTCTACCTAAGTTTTAATCTAATGAATGTGAAAATAGATATTTATTCTAATTGATTTTTCATGAGAAGCTTATATAATGAATATATACATCATAACATCATTTCATATATTTCATATATTTTTTCTCTTAAACTAACCAAAAATACCAAACAAAAAACCTCAATTTCCCATGTCAACTCTAAGAGTGAGATTAATATTATAATCTACATCATTGAATGAAATATGTTCATTATGTAAAGATATCCATCAAATGAAACTGCATTATTAGCCACTTAAAACAACTCAAATATTTAATTAAATTCTCATTATTATATAAATCTATACATATTTTAATAGAATGATTTATTAAATATGAATACAAATTATATTCCTCCCAAAATTAGTGTCAAAAATACCAAGTCATATGATTTTCGACACCCAATCTTTTGTTAATGTCAGACACTATATTATGAACTATTGAATGATTCCTATAACATGGATCAACATCCATGTAATAATGATAGAGTGATCTATGTTTTTCATCCTATGTATAAGTGTCAGGATCACATTTAATTCATTGTTCCCCATTACTTTTATGTTATGATATTCCTCTGATACAGGACATCACATGATCCAATAATGAGAACAATTTTATTAAAATTAATCGAATTTTTAATCTCATTTGATGAATTAGAGGCATACAGTGTTGGGTGGAACACAACAATTACATCATTCACTCAAATTCTATAAAATTAATTTTTCTCAAACAGAAAAGCTGTGATCACAACCTATATTGATTCAATCATAAAACATATCTACATTTTTAACAGTATATAAATCTGGTTTTTTAGTGTCATACTGTTACATACATGACTTCTTTTAAAGTTAAATTTCATTAAATTTTTTTATACTTTTTTTTGGGTTTCTCAAGTTTTTATGGTGGAATGGATGAGTTTTCATGAATTGGGCCAAACCGTGAGCCAAATTCCAGATTTAAATATAAATTTTGTATCTTTTATAACTTTTTCAATTTTTAATAGTTTTCACCCATTAAATTTCATAAATGGTCTCCCCTGATATAGAAACACCACCATTGTAGTTTGGAGCCTTTAGAAAACAATAAACAAGTTGTATATAGGTTTTATTTAAGGGATTGGGCCTGCCCGAAAGCCCAATTCCAGTTTTAAAAATAGAATTTCATTAATCAATAACGTATACAATATTAAGGCTTTTTCGGTGATTCCAAGCCCCAAACACGCCCCTTTAACCTAGCCGTGCGTCCAATATCCTCCCACCCTCTTTGAAGCTCATTTTCATCGCGGTTTAGGTATAACCTTTTGAAGCCCTCACATTTCGGGCAGATTAATAATGTTAATTTGTTTCCTTCATAAATCCTTCAGTTCTCACTCTTTTTCCCCATTCAAATTCCTACATGTTCTCCTAATCCTTTTTCGAAACTCTCTTAAATGTTTGTCTATTTTCAAATTCAGCTACTGGTGAATGTGAGGCGATTTATACAAGATCTCTCAAGTAAGTTGGTCTTCTTCATTCTTCTTTCAATTTGCTTAGGGTTACATTCCATGTGTTTAGGGTTTCATACCTTATCTATAAGGTTCCTAATGTCCAGAAGTTAGGCTTAAATCCTAGGGTTTTATATCTTGTATTTTGTGTGAAATATTCTAGTTTTAGGTTGGATTTCAATTCCTTGAGGTGCAGCGGTGGTGCGGTTTATGTTTCACACCATGTTTTGAGTGTTTCGACATATTAGGTAGGTGATTCCATGTATAACCATTTTATGATGAGTTATCTTGCTTGGTTTATTAATTTAGTATGTTTCAAATCTGTTTTGTGTGGTTCAAAAATTGTTTTTTGTGATGGATTGAGTTAAATGTTTAATTTTGTAGTTCCATAATTGCTTGGAATTGGGTGCTTTTCATGCGTGGCTCTTGGGGAAATATTTGGGTGTATTTTATAAAATGTGAAATTGATTTATTAGTGTTAAAAGGTGCTGAAAATTCTGTTTGGTTAATGCATTAATGTCATGTTTGCCTTTTAATGGGGTTTCCGAATGGTTTTAATGTGTGAAATCATGTTAAACTTCTTGAACATGATTTGTGAAAACATTTGTTTTTTATGTGAACCTTTTGTGATATTGTTTGAGATATTTGTATAAATCATGGGGGTGGTTTAATAAATGTTTCTAGGGCTGCCAATTCTGATTTAGATTGTTATTGGCATTGTTTTGGTCTTGAATTAGGTTTTTGAAATGGGTTTTGTATGCCAACCATGGTTGAACCTCTTGGGTTGGTTTTATGAAAATTATAAATGATTTAATGAGTTACAAAAAGTGTGAAATGGTTTCTTATGTACTGTTTTGGTGATAGAATGTTCCTAAAATGAATTTTTGAAACATAATGTTGTTAGTTATGTTGTAAAACATTTTGGTAATGTTTTGTACTTTTTCGAGCTGATTTATGAAATTGGGATGTGGGTGTGAAACGTGTTTTCGGGCTGTCTTGCGTGAGTGTGATATGAAAAATGGACTTTGTTTATGAAGAGTTATTATGTAACATGTGATTGGGCGGTTATGTGAAGTTTAGAATCTTGGGAAAGATTTTATAAAATTGTTAACGGATTTGTTGAATTTTGAATGATGTCCAAAATGTGGTGTGGGCTATTTTTGGTGTGAGTATGATTTCAAAATTCATTTTAATGAAAAAGTGGATTTTTAGACTTATGTGGAATACATGTTGGTTGTTTGGTGAACTTGTGATGTGAAAATGATTTTTTCATGTGCAGTGTATATTTATTGACTTCTCGAACTTGTCTGAGCACAAGGGGAAAACCCGAGTACTAGGTGGGTGGACATGTACTAGTATGCTAGTGAATCCGTGGGGTTTGGGCTCAGTTTCACTTAGCAGGATTGACACTTAAAACTCTAACTAAATGATTATTAAGATGATTGGGGACCACTAGGTTATGGGTATGTTCCCTACTAGTGGCTCGTGCACGAGAACAGATATTGTGATGGTTACTCTCACCGAGATACGAGGTACCTGTGACTCAGAACGAGCTAGTGCCTAGGGGTTATTTCATATTTCTTATGCTCGTTATTTACTTTGTACTTACCGTCGGCATACGGTATAGTTGGCTGGAAAATTCAGTAGTGTTGAAATTATTTTTAAATGTGTAGATTCTTAATGATAGCCCACTTGAAAACTGTTTTTTTAGTTTCATCTTTTAGAAATTGTAACTAGCATTTTCTATTTATGAAAACTTTCATGCTTTTTGTCTTTGAATGTTTATCAGATGGAATCTCTTAGTGGTGGTATCCTACTGGGCATTGTCTCACACCCTACTTACACCCTTGGGTGTAAGTAGATTTGGTTATTTTGTTGTTTCAGGTTAAGATACAGTTTGTAGTTCCAGTGGTTTGGGTTTCTAGCATGTCCTTGGTGGTGAAGTCTTGTGGAGATGGATTGAGGGCGGTGCCCCTTTCCATGAGGGTTATTGGGATATTTAATTTTGATTTTGTACCTTTTTATAGTCTTACTGAGTTGTTTTAAAAGATGTAATTCAGTTCTAAATTTCGTAAAAGATGGTTTTAGTTGAAAAATCCAGATTCGTTTTATTGAGTTTGTTTGTTGATTAATGTTTATAATCTTGGGTAAATCGTTCCCAAACATCATTTTATGATACCCGGGAAATTGTGCCAGACCGTGGGGATCGGGAACGCCCTTCGGGCCTTGTTACAGGCCGGGTCGGGTGCTGGTTTTGATGGCGACCAGATTTGGTTCATGAAAAAATGGTATTAGAGGAGGTTTTATCTCTTTGGGTCAAGTTATTTGGGGAACAGTTGGGATAGTCTGGAGTTAGGATTTTTGGGACTTGGAATTTTTGTTATGAGTAGTGTGGCTGATCACCACACCTCATGATGGGATTCATGTCTCTAGGGGAAGTCGGGACCTTTCATAGTCCATTGGTTTTCTTGATTTAATGATGATTAGGGGAAATGAAAAGAGAGTTGGGTTAATGGTCTTAGTGAGCTCGCAGGGCCTGGCAAGCCATGTGGAGCCAAGGATATTCCCTAGAACACTCTCTATGACAGTGAAGTGATTGGGATATGGCTGCCAACCATTTTTCCAAGTCACCCACTGAAACTAGTTTCCTCTTGCATTGTCTTGTGTTCATTAATTTTGAAATCATGGAACATTGGTTTTAAAGTGACTTGGTTTTAAGAAGTGTAATGTTTTTGTGAAATTATTTTCAAATAAAGATGGAAGGGTTTGATTTATGAAATGGAAGAACTAAATTTTCAGAATTTTTTTGAAATGTAAAATGGTGTGCTTACACCTCTTTGAAAGTAAGAACTATATTGAAGTTCGTTTTGAAAAGTGCTTCCAATAGAGTTTTCTAAACAATCATAGTGTGTTTTAATGGGATGAGATGTTTTGAAATTGATGTAAATATCTTGAAAGTGAGTTATTTTCTAAATTCTTGTGACTTTATAAATTTTTTTGTATGATGTGAGTTGGGATTTGGATCTCGTGGTTAGCATTTATGAGAAAAAAAGGATGTGTTGGTTGGCCGTTTTGGTTTTGAAAAGTGGAAAGAATTTTTATTTTAACCTTTGGTATTTACATTAGCGAACACATGCATGGGGTTATATGGGATGATGGATGGTTTATGGGACGACTGGATGACTGTCGGGACAGATATGAGGAGGGTGTCTGGTGTGGCACAAAAACATGCATGTGTGAGGCCCATGGGGTACCATTGGTCGATACTCTTACCATTGAACCGTTTGTTTTCAAAGAAATGATTTTAATGAAAAAATTTATGTCTTGATAAATAGTCTGGGATGGTGTTTATTATGTGTTTTTGAAAAGTTTGATGTTGTGGGATGATTTGAGTTCAATAACCCCTGCTGTTTGAACTGTGTTTTGGGTCTATGTTTGGTCAGTAAGTTGTGTTGTAGGGACAGTTAGTGGTCTCTTTTGAAAAATGTTTTGGGATGACTTTATAGTTGTTCCCTTCATGTGTTTGGATCTAGTTTGTGGTATATCTTGACCAATGAACCATCTTGGTTGGGTCCTTGGATTCAATCGTTGGATAAGGAACACCCCATTAAGGGTTAGTGCACAACTGAAGTACAACCCAGATTGTTTCGCCGTTTGAAGACCCTCCAGTTGATCAATATAAGGAATATTTTTCTTGATATTTTAAGATTGAGTTTACACCCTTTCCTTTCATGGGTTTTTGTATCCTCTTGTAGTGGGAGAGTGATCATGGAAGGTTTCAAGAGACCATAGCTTCTTAAGTTTTCAGATTTTCCTAAGGTGGAAGTGGTTTGGGGTTGATAGCATGGATGAGTATATGGATAGTGTCTAAGAGGGCCTCTGAGTCCTTCTTAGTCTCTTCGAAGAAAGAGTTCACAATAAACTACCAGTGTGGTAAATATGGTCACGAGAAGATATTGTGGCCACTTTCTAGAATTACGTGTTGTTTGGGGATGTTGTATAAGGTCCCTCTCCATGCATTTTTTATATCAGTCGCAATGGTCATGTTCGGTGATGCCATATGATGTCATGTGCTCGATTGACCGTATAGGTGAAAGTAGTGAAATCCCCTGAGAGTCCATGTTATTTTGGGATAATGTCTCCCTTGTAAAAACTTCAAAATCATCCATTTTAGAGGAATGTGAGTGTATGTGTTCTTTACTTCTATTGTTTCTCACCTGAAGAAACAAGGTGTGATATGTGGGCATCTTCTTAGCAATCTTTCAGTGAAATATCAGGATATGGTAATGCAAGTTCGGAATGTGTTATCTCTGGAAAACTTATCTGGGATTGTGGGGTAGTTTTTGGTGGCATGAAAAGAAGAATTATCATTCAGTGGGATTCCAAAGACTAACTGTGAGGCCGAAGATGCTTCAATCATTTGAGCTCCAGCCATAGGTCTCGGAGAGAAGCTGGCTTGTAGTCAAGGGAAATCACAGGGTCATTTAAACCCTAGTACAAAGTACTATCCTAAATATGAAAGATGTGAAGTGATTAAACCTATGGTATCATTATCTTTATTCGGTTTTTCATGTTTGGTGGAAATAGGTGGAGGGCCTTATACCCATGACATCGCCCAATGTCAATACCTCCCCCTTTGTTTTCCATTGAGTATTTGGAGAATGGTTGGAAATTTGGCTAGATAGGCTAAGCACATGGTTTGTAAACGATTAAGAGAGACTGTGTGCCTAGAAGTAATGCATGAATATTGATCTACACAGTTAGTTCACCATTTCACAAACTGTGCGGACTAACCATGCGACCTTGCCAAATCTTGAAATTTTTGGGTTTTTTTGTGCCGGCACATCCTAGTCGGTTAAGATGGTTGGTTCTTATGGTTGGGAGAACCAATATGATTCTCATGTATTTTCCTTCAGAAATTTTGAATGAACGTATACCCTATGTACCAGGGAGTCCATACAGGCCTCCCCCTATTAGTGTCCTGTTTTTGTCTCAGAAAAAAAAATATTGGTTGTCTCTTATGGTGGGGAGCATATTTGTGTTCCCCCCGTACCAGTAACTTACATTTAACCATGGTTGGCTTGGTGGTAGGTAGTCTCATTCAGAACTATCTAGATACCAATATCTTCCTTGAGTAAATGTTTGGTTTGGATAGCCCCCAATGGTTTAGTTAATGTTAGGTAAGTGTAACCTTGTTCGAAGTTGTTATTCGTTTGGGTGAATTTCTTGAGGCTTGTTAGGATAGAGTTCAAGGAGTTTCATTTTGGGATAATGTATGAACGTGATTGATCATTGCAGGAAAGTGGTATATGTTTTGGTTGTGAGAGTAATCCTTAAATGATCACTAGAGGTATTTTGGCCTTTGGGCGTGAAACTTGGCAAAGGAGTACCTCTTGGTTTCTTAGTTGGGTTTGGTTGCTGCTTTGTCCTTGATGTGACTTTCCGGGATGGAATGTTTTCATGGTGGGGAGAATTGTCACATAAATGACTTATTTTAAAGTTAAATTTCATTAAATTTTTATTTATGCTTTGTATTTTTGGGTTTCTCAAGTTTTTATGGTGGAATGGGTGAGTTTTCATGAATTGGACCAAACCGTGAGCCCAATTCCAGATTTAAAAATAAATTTTGTTTCTTTTATAACTTTTTCAATTTTTAATATTTTTCACCCATTAAAGTTCCTAAATGGTCTCCCCTGGTATAAAAACACCAAAATTGTAGTTTGGAGCCTTTAGAAAACCATAAACATGTTGTATATAGGTTTTTATTTAAGGCATTGGGCCTGCCCAAAAGCCCAATTCCAGTTTTAAAAATAGAATTTGATTAATCAATAACATATCCAATATTAAGGCTTATTTGGTGATTCCAAGCCCCAAACACGCCCCTTGAACCTAGACGCGCGTCTAATATCCTCCCACCCTCTTTGAATCTCATTTGCATCGCGGTTTAGGTCTAAACTTATGAAGCCATCACATTTCGGGCAGATTAATAAAGTTAATTTGTTTCCTTCATAAATCCTCCAATTCTCACTCTTTTTCCCCATTCAAATTCCTACATGGTATCCTAATCCTTGTTCGAATCTCCCTTAAATGTTTTTCTGTTTTCAAATTCAGAAACTAGTGAATGTGAGGCCATTTATACAAGATCTCTCAAGTAAGTTGGTCTTCTTCATTCTTCTTTCAATTTTCATAAGGTTACATTCCATGTGTTTAGGGTTTCATACCTTATCCATAAGTTTCCTAATGTCCAGAAGTTAGGCTTCAATCCTAGGGTTTTATATATTGTATTTTGTGTGAAATATTCTGGTTTTAGGTTGGATTTAAATTACTTGATGTGCGGTGGTGGTGCGGTTTATGTTTCACACCATGTTTTGAGTGTTTCGACATAAAAGGTAGGTGATTCCATGTATAACAATTTTATGATGAGTTAGATTGCTTGGTTTATTAATTTAGTATGTTTTAAATCTGTTTTGTGTGGTGCAAAAATTGTTTTTTGTGATGGATTGAGTTAACTGTTTAATTTTGTAGGTGCATTATTGCTTGGAATTGGGTGCTTTTCATGCGTGGCTCATGGGGAAATATTTCGGTGTATTTTATAAGATGTGAAATTGATTTATTAATGTTAAAAGAGGCTGATAATTATGTTTTTTTAATGAATTAAAGTCATTTTGTCCTTGTAATGGGGTCTTCGAATGGTTTTAATGTGTGAAATCATGTTACACTTCTTGAACATGATTTGTGAAAACATGTGTTTTTCATGTGTACCTTTTGTGGTATTGTTTGAGGTATTTGAATAAAACATGGGGGTGGTTTAATAAATGTTTCTAGGGCTGCCAATTCTGATTTAGATTGTTATTGGCATTGTTTTGGTCTTGAATTAGGTTTTTGAAATGGGTTTTGTATGCCAACCATGGTTGCACCTCTTGGGTTGGTTTTATGAAAATTATAAATGATTTAATGAGTTACAAAAAGTGTGAAATGGTTTCTTATGTAGTGTTTTGGTGATAGTATGTTCCTAAAATGAATTTTTGAAACATAATTTTGTCAGTTATGTTGTAATACATTTTGCTAATGTTTTGTAATTTTTTGAGGTGATTTATGAAATTGGGATGTGGGTGTGAAATGTGGTTTCGGGCTGTCTTGCGTGAGTGTGATATAAAAAATGGACTTTTTTTATGAAGAGGGTACTATGTAACATGTGAATGGGTTGTTATGTGATGTTTAGAATCTTGGGAAAGATTTTATAAAATTGTTAACGAATTCGTTGAATTGTGAAAGATGTGCAAAATGTGGTGGGGGCTATTTTTGGTGTGAGTATGATTTCAAAATTCATTTGAATGAAAAAGTGGATTTTTAGAATTATGTGGAATACATGTTGGCAGTTTGGTGAACTTGTGATGTGAAAATGATATTTTCATGTGTAGTGTATATTTATTGACTTGTTGAACTTGTCTGAGCACAAGGGGAAAACCCGGGTACTAGGTGGGTGGACATGTACTAGTATGCTAGTGAATCCGTGGGGTTTGGCCTCAGTTTCACTTAGAATGATTGACACTTACAACTCTAACTAAAAGATGATGATGATGATGATTGGGGACCACTAGGATATGGGTATGTTCCCAACTAGTGGCTCGTGCACGAGAACATATATTGTTATGGTTACTCTCACCGAGATACGCGGTACCTGGGACCCAGAACGAGCTAGTGCCTAGGGGTTATTTCCTATTTCTTGTGATCATTATTTACTTTTTACTAACAGTCGGCATACGGTATAGTTGGCTGGAAAATTCAGTAGTGTTGACATTATTTTTAAATGTGTTTATTCTTACAAATAGCCCACTTGAAAACTGTTTTTTTAGCTTCATCTTTTAGAAATTGTAACTAGCATTTTATATTTATGAAAATTTACAAGCTTTTTGCCTTTGAATGATTATCACGTGGAATCTCTTAGTGGTGGTATCCTACTGGGCATTGTATCACACCCTACTTACACCCTTGGGTGTAAGTAGATTTGGTTATTTTTTTGTTTCAGGTTAGGATACCGTTTTTAGTTCCAGTGGTTCGGGTTTCTAGCATGTCCTTGGTGGTGAAGTCTTGTGGAGATGGATTGAGGGTGGTTCACCTTTCCACGAGGGTTCTTGGGATATTTGATTTTGATTTTGTACCTTTTTTATAGTCTTACTGAGTTGTTTTAAAAGATGTAATTCAGTTCTGAATTTTGTAAAAAATGGTTTTAGTTGAAAAATCCAGATTCTTTTTATTGAGATTGTTTGTTGATTAATGTTTATAAACATGGGTAAATCATTCCCAAACATCATTTTATGATACCCGAAAAATTGTGCCAGCCCATGGGGATCGGGAACGCCCTTCAGGCCTTGTTACGGGCCTAGTCGGGTGCCGGTCTTGATGGCGACCAGATTTGGTTCGTGACACATACTATGTTTGATTTACTAGGTTATGAAAATCCTTCTAAACACATCTTCTCATACTATATTTCTCAAAAATTGGATCTCAAGTATATCTAAGTACCGATGTTGTTGAATAAATACAAAATATAAAAGAATCATCAGATTTACAAGGACTAGAATATGTGTTGAACCATGTTTGTTGATGTTTTGTGAAATAATTGTGTTTCATTTTGTGTATTAATCTAATTATCATACTCTAATGTATCTTCCTATTTCTATTGACAAGGTGTGTTGGGAAACCAAAACTCCACCATTTATAATCATAAAAAATACATAATCTGCTGAAAACAAAAAGAACCAAAACTCAAATTGGTGATAACTATATTCCCCTTTCTAACTATTGACAATACCCATTTAAAAATTTCTTGCTCTAGGTACCATTAATTTTATTATCTCTTAACACATATTCTCCACATTTCTTCTCCATTATCATATCTTCACTACATTTTTGAAAACTAGACTCAATGTGGCCACTCTAGGATGTTTCTCTTTATTGCAAATTGATGAAACTATTTTATAAGAGAACACTAAAATCACTTGAGTTTTTTACCCTGAAAATTTTAACAAAAAAATATATTTCTACAAGAAATGACACAATGTATATAAAATATTTTATATTAAAGGTGATAAATATTTTCCATTAAACAATTTAATGTGAAGCTGTTTTAGGTTTATTTAAAAATTAACATTTCTGGGGAATTTTTGGGAGTATTTTTCTATATAAGTATAACGTTCACCCATCCCACATAAAAAATAAATATTTGTAGGTGTATAAACCCAACATTCAAAAAAAACATATTTTCTAACCTTATTACATTTTTTTTAAATAAGACTAACAGACTGATACAAAGGGTTTCTTATTTCGGTTCATTAAATTTCTAGTATGTTAGTACAAATGGATACTTTTTTTGGGAATAAACAGTAGCCTTAGTAGTTTCTTGGATGTAACATTTAGGCTAATAGTCCTCTCCCAGTATTGAACATTTCTAAATATTCATAAATTCTTCATTGGATGTGTTTTCCTCCTTATATTCCACATTTATAGATTTTGTAACAAGATTATTATTTTCATTGGAATCACTACAAGTTGTTGTCAACTCAAATTTAACATTAGTAACATTTTTTTCTATAATGATTTTGTAAAACTTATTTCAATCCTTCCACTTTTTACTGAAATATGGTCAAAAAATTATTAGCATTACCTTCTTACTAACATCTCATAAAACATTTCTGAATATTCTAATGACAGTATTTTGATATCATTTTTTTAATCTCTACTCAAATAATAAAAACAATTATTCCACTTTTCATCACATGATTTATTTTCATCTTATAACATTTTATCCATGTCAATTTTTTCTATAAAATAAATAAGTACTATTTATTTTGTTTCTCATAGAATTAAATTTTCTCAACCTTATAATAAAATTATTTTTCATCATTTCATTTTTCATTTTTGGTATATAAATAGTATTCAACTTTCGAGTTTCATTTTTGTGTACCATCGATATATATGAATTTTTTTCATTATCCCTCACCATAGCCCCCACCTGATTAATTCCACTTTTTGGTAGATATATGTTTCACATATATGAAAAATATATACGTTAAAAATTTCACAAAACTAATAGTGACCTGTAAATATTGATTATTGGACTAACATTAAAATTTTTATGGAAATTTTCATTGTTTATTCCTCAGGAATCATATTACACTTTTCCCTAGATGATGCTTTCATTAATAATTATTTTCTTTCATTGTGAAATATGTTTTCTCATGAACCATTTTTATAGACCCTTATTTTTACCATAATTCAAATTTAGACATTTAACATAAAATGAATTAATTATATGTTCTTACACCTGTATTATTTATATTTGTTTAGTAGGAATACTTTTCATTGTTTATAAAAACTCCTCTTTTTTCAGTGAAGCATTGATTCCGAACAAATATCATTTTTTGTATTTATTAATCTTGGACATTTATGTGAACATTCATCTACAACTTTAGATTAATTTTTCTTAACATTCTAATTTCCTAATGTTTTTTCATTATTTGTTTTTAGTTTTCTTTTACTCTAACTGATAATCATTTTTTGGCTCTAATAAAATTGTTATTTTCTCCCATTTATTCATCTGATCATTATTCCAAAAAATTATATCTTTAACATAATTCCATAATATTCTATATTTTTTACCAGGTCATTATTTTTTATAGGTTCTTCATCCAAATTATTATTGAGAATCTACTATATTTTCAAAATCTATTCACCATCATTATCACTGATTAATGATTTATTCCCATTTCTATCATCAGAAATAAATTACACATCATGATTAAATTAACTAGATGAGGAATCGTTCTTATTTAATCATCCTGGATGAAATTTATTCTTATTATACAAAGAAACCCATTCTTTTTGTTTTTTACCCTATTTTTAGATTTAATGACATCCACATCAGACCCATAATATTTAACAATCATCTATGGATACATTTGTGAAAGATTTTATTTTCCATCACATTTACTACATTTAAATGTTTTAATTTTCTTATTTCACTTATTACATTTTGTACAATTTAGGGAAAAAATATGATAAAATCATATGGTTCTTAATATACCTCTATATTACATGATTCTATATCAACTTAGTTATCATTTTTTCATATTAAAAATCCATTTTATTTTATTTCATTCTTAACCCTTTAATTGAATGTATAAGATTTTCTCACTAATATTCCATAAGTATATTATTATGTTTATCCAATTTTATATCTTCATGATCTTATTAAGATGAAAATTTTGCATGAAGTCTAACTGGAATGTTTCTCATCAATCACATAAATGATTTAGATTCTTCCATAATTCACAAAAAAAATGAAGTTACTCACAATTTAATTTACTCTTATAAATTAACAATTAATAAATTCATCACGATCCATTTTCATAGCATCAAACATACATCCCTATATTTGTAACTTGGATTGTTTAACTTTATTATTTCCCTGATAAGTACATCTATACTTATTCAGCATCTGCATTGATACTACAAAACCTATAATAATTGTATAAATATTGTCATTAAGATCCATCAATAAAGAGTTTTGAGCCATTCCATTATCTTCTAAATATTTATTATGATATTCTATGATATAAACATAATTTTTTGGAGTTAATACCACCATTGTTTAATCTATAACATTAGGTCCAACGAATAAAAGATAGATTAACATTCTATTATTCCAAATGTGATTGATTTGTTCAATTAAGAATAGTAAAACCCCATTTTTAATTGAATTAAAATTATACATTCTCAGAGATTGAACATTTAGATAAATCCAATGCTATGATACTCATGTTTTTTATAAGTTGGATTGAGACCACTGAAGGGGGGGGGGGGGGTTAATACGTTCTTCTTTTATGAAATTATATAATTTATTCTTAACTACATTAGAATGCTTTCTTAACAAATAATACATAATTGTGTATGATCCACTCAAATATAACTTTTAGCTTCCAATTTCTTTTAAGTGAAATATATTTTTGGAGGATCACACTATGGCTACATAGTTAGTTACAAATACCTACATAATTTCAGGTTGGATAGTCCCACCAAAATGGATTCTGTTATTATATTATATCTGAAATAAATATTCATATTAAGAAAATAGTTATAAAAACCAGTAGTAATGTCTTTTGTAAGAGTTTGTTATACTCCTAATATATTCTTTTCATATATAATTTTAAATAGTTGTTAATAGACATCAATAAAAAAATTCTTTTTTGGTCACTCTTAAGTATCCACAATAATAAGATACACCAGTCTTCTTATATTCTGATACACTTCATACATTTCAACATGTTCTCTACAATTAAGCTGCATGAAATTCATATCAAAACAGTATTCTATAAAATAAAAAATTCTATGAAGAATATATTTTTCTGGAAACATTCTTCATATCATCAAAAAAATATGAGTTTATCCAATTTCAGTCATTCCAGAAATTCTGTTTGAGAGAACATACATAGTAAAAGAAAATCCTATTTTCCTCAGTATGAATACCCCTTTATGATGGCCTTCACCTAATTCCACATCTACCATTATTTCATCAAATTGAGTAATGAAAACAATTAAAACCTTAAAATTTAATCATCTAAATGAATGTTTTGTTATAGAATTCTATCTGATTGAATTTATTCAGAAAAACCTTTCTCTTATGGGGATCTCTCCAATGGATATTACTCATATAAATTTTTTTTTTATGGGAGTAGGTTCGATGGATCTTACATTAATGGAACTCTGTTCAATTTGAGTATAACTGTTGGATTATTCTCATATTCAACCTGAAAAAAATACTTGGGTCAGGATCTCAATAACTTTCAAAAATAATTTCAGAGATTCAAATTTCCACACAGGTGATAAGTTTCATGTTCTAATATATTATGCACATTATTTATTGGTATTCGTGAATGAAAATATAAGGAAAACTATGTATTATTTCTACTAAAAAAATAAAATATTTCAAGATTCAAATATTTTTTGAGATTTATTTCTATGTATTTTAAATTATATCATTACTTATGGATCATTCTCAAATATTCTTGAATCATATCCAAAAATAAGGTATCTTCGAATTTAAAAATAATTTCATAATCTTTAAAAATATATATGATCATCATTGTTTTATTATAATTAATGATTTTGCCTTACTACCATTCCAAGAAAAATTATTATAAGAAATTTGAAAGATGGAATTTCTCATGAAAATATTGTATGATGGACTTTTACATTACAACATGTAGTTCTATGTTCCTTTCTCTTGAACCAACTGGAAATGAAAAAAATAACTTGATTTCCAACTTTAATTCTAAAATTCATCTAAAAATGGCTGACATCATATTTTAATAATGCCTTTTTCAAAATATAAATTATACATTCACCTACATCCATTTTACTCATCAATCAATACATCCCATAAATTTAACATCTATATCATAACAATATATCTATCAAAACATTTTCTCAAACTGATTTAATGTATATGATTTCCAATTTGATATCCCCTGAATATGTGTCAACTACCCAAGTTCATTTGTTTTTGTGCCCCCAATGTTTTTACATCGTAAAACACCGGCCGATGAACAGGTGATGAATTCCTATTTGATAGATTTGAATCTAAGTTTTAGAAATATATTGGGATATTTTTTTTATTTGATGTATTGGTTATGGGAGCTCCTTTGATATAGGGACCCCAACAACTTAACAATTCTAGCATGTCACCAATGGATCTCAATATATGATCCCTAAATCATATAATTAATTTATAAATTGAATATATATTATAATACCATGTGATGAATCGGTTGAATACCATGTTTGATGGACTGGTTTCAGAAACTTATTTCAATAAAATTCCTAGAAAATTATGATTCTTACACTGATAATATTTGATCAGAACAAATAATTTTTCCTTCCCAGTGTATATATTTCTTTCTAATATAATCTAAAACTAATGTATCAGTGTTCACAAATGTATAATGTACTAGTTTCTCTAAATCCATCCACAAACATCTTATCAATATTTAATTCACATATATGGGATTACAAGAATATCTAATTATTTATGAATTATTATACATACAAAAAAACAAATCATAATTAGATTTTCATATACCATAAATAGTTTCTGATCATATCCACACGAGTTTCTATGATCATAACTATTCTTTCTTTTTTAGGTTTCATTTTATTTAATTAGTTTTATTCATATAACTAGTCAGCCTGATATGGTTTTTTTGAATATCAAGACTCCACCTATTAAAAACATCAAACATATATCATACATTGACACAAAATACAACCAAACTCATTAAGTTCCTCATAGTTATGAAAATATTTTCTGTCCTAACCGGATAAAATGTGACCAAAATATAGAAATTTTTTTTTTAAAATTACGTACATTGAAAAATACACAAATAAAATACATGGTCATGAATAGAATAAATGGGAATGACCTGGAGTATATTGATATATATAAAAATTTATCGGACCTAGTGGAACATTCCTTAAACCTCATGTACACAACATATTTCACTATTATAGAAGATTGTAATTATTATTTCACAAAATCCAATAACATTATAAGAATGTGTTACTTAACATGGTCTATCCATAAGAGGGTACAATGTGACATCCCCTCCTGAATATAAGACGAGTGATCCTCCCAATGGGTTATTTCAGAGTAGAATCTGGTATCATTCCACAGGTTTTAGGTTGTGATCCTATATCATTCCTCTATATATTGTATTATATAACCTATTTATATCATCATGGTATTGTGGCTCCCTTCAAAGTGGTTCATCCAAAATCTAGTTAGCTGTCATCCATATTCGCTAGGCATGATCCTCAAACCTATTTATCGATATATTATTATTTCCAAGTGAATTATTATTCTTGTAATGTCTTGAATACTTTTAACTCATCAATGAGTACCATCTATACCAATGAGAAAGAAGATGTGAGTTCCCTTGGATGAATGTGCCTCTGGCCCTATGAATGAATCCTAAAATTAAAGAGAGGTTATAAACATACATTTAGACTTGAATTATATATTTGATAATATCTATGTTATAAATATATTTCAAAATGAGTCATCCTTTTTTTAATATTGAGATTAATATGTCATGAATCCTTTTTTGGTCATTTAGGGTTGTCCTACATGGTACGTATATACTCACCCTTGGAAGGGATCTACCCGAATGTGGTGTGTTTTAGGCAAATGACATACCTTTTGAAAGATTACTAGAAAGACTAGGAGTATGTGGAACTTAGTTACTTCATGTAGATATTTGAAGGTTATATGAGTTTAATCCTAATATAAATTAAATATTCATAAGTACGTTAGAAAAATTTATAATAATAGGGGTCTTTTATTTGGACATTTCCAACCTTCTTTCAAACCATGTTGTGGTATTAATTTATGTATTGAATATTTTATGTTAGTTGTTAATCCTCTACAAATTATAATATTTTATGAATATATGTGCATGTGAAAATTTTATTTATACTATTCCATATCATGTTTATGATATGGCTACTAAACTCTAGTTGTAATCCCTTAGCCTATTGGATGAGGGATTGGGGTGTCACATAGAAACTATATCCAACCACGAGGTCCCCGGTGGGTTGGATCAGAACCTAAGATAACCCTTTCTAGAATCTTTTGACATAAATAAATTAAATTTTTAAACTATTTATCCTATTTCTATTTTTATTTAGTCAAATATTAACTTTTACAACAAAACATATAATGTTTAGAATATATATTCTATAGGAATATGATTTTTAATTGTAAGATGTTTGCAATATTATTTATAATTAATTACCAATCAAATAATTATATATATATAATCCTCATATTAGAATCATAAATTAAAATGTAACCATTTTATATAAAAATACACAGTATTTAGATAAGTGTTATTCTTTGAAAAATATCTTTTTTACTTTGGTGACTAAAATTTAACATTGAATCATAATTTTATAAGAAAACATAAATTCTCAAGTAAAATAATATAAATATTAACAATATTATTATTAATAATGATATCGTTTTATCTAATTCAATTTGATAAACTGATAAAAATAAATTTTAATATTAGTTTGTAAAAACCTTTTTTATAAAAGTCTATTGGTAATCGTAAAATTAATGTGTATGAGAAAATTATAATTTTTTAGATTTTCATGATATATATTAGTTTATTATAATAAATAGATATAATGTTACATTAATAGAAATCCAAAAAATATTACCAAATTATTATTCCATTAAATGAAATGAACAAAAACAACTTTAATAATTGGAAAATAATACATAAGTTCATAATATCATAATCCCAGGATTTATAAAATAATAGTAGTATTTAAAAATTTATTTTTTAAAATCATTTAACAATTCAAATGTATTTTATTTTTATATTTCTTCTTATATAAGAAATTATGTTATTTTTCTAAAAAAAAAATTCAATATTCTCTTTAAAATCAAATGTTATGGAATCTTAAATATATTCATATTAAGATAATAATTTCATTCCTATGTTTAAAATTAATTTCATTTGAAAATATTAATTTTGAATAATTTATAATTTTATATTTAAAAAATAAAACATAAATTACTGTAATTTTTATAGAAAAACGATGAAAGTTTTTCTTTACATGTCAAAATGAGAAATGTGTGAAATAAATATGATAAATTATTTTTACATTGAGAACTAATAAATTATATTATCCTAATATCTTGTTATATAACCCCGTAGGATATTCCAAAAAAGATATAATTGTATGGTTGGATCTAGTACATTCGATGGTGGTGATTCCAATAACATTGTAATTGTGGAAATTTATAGACTTTTAAACTTCTCTCACATTCAATTTCACTCATAACATAAATATAAGAGTTAAATTTGGGATTAGTTAAGGAAAATTCCTAGTTAATCTACCTCATATCCAATAATGGAAATGTGAGATTCATATGGGATAATTCTACAACATGATTCCATTTATTTTATTTTTCTTCATAGATTACAATATATAGTTCATTAAAATGTATTGTTGTTAATTTAATAGCTATATTATAATGGTTAAATTTTATTTTAATGAATAATGGATTTATTTTAGATCATAATTTCTTATCAAACCATATATTAACATATCAATTATTTAATTAAAATAAATATTGAAATATTTGGTTACTAAATTCAACACATTAAAAAATATTCATCATCAAAATTTCAATTTTCACTTTTTAATAAAGTTATATAAGTCAATCTAAATGATATGCATGAACATGGATATATTTTTTAAATAAGGCATCTACCATAATTGCTAATGTATGACTAGGAAAAAATTATTTTTCGTTATCAAACTAACCAAATACTTCATTTTTCATCAATAAATATATTTAATATTCCCTGAGTTTAAACACATGTGTCATCTACATGTAACATTAAGAAATTCTACATGGTTCTTAATACAAAAATATTAACATAATAAAAATTTAATATCCATTCATCAATCATCTACATAACTCGTAATTCAATGAGACTATATATTTATATTCATTGGACAGAATGGGAATTTAATTATGTTCATGGTGTTTCACATAATTATTTGTAGTTGGTTTGGAATAATCAGTTGTTGTCTCACTTCACTTTAAACCTCATCAAGATTCAAAATAAGAAAATCATAGAACTATCCTTAGAACCCATAATGATATTTGTTCTTTTGTGATTCAATATTTATTAAACCAAAAATAGGGTTAACATGTGTAATAAAAAATCATAAGATAATTGTCATATATAAACTAAGGAAAAATCATCCTCAAAATGTATTATTATTGATAATAATAAAATTATCATTTAGTTAAACCTATGTCACTCTTATAACAATCATGGTTTTAGTATATTGGGTTCCCTTATACTTCATAATCAAATGACTATATAAAAATTATAACCGAATGTAATATAGTATTCTAAACCCATGTATAATTAAAATCTATACTCCTCAAATTAAACATATCCTATATCCATTGACTCCTTTATTTATTAATTTACATATTTTATTATGAATATATAATTTTTAATAATAGCTTTTTATTACCATTTTACTAATATATTCTTTATCCTAAATATGTAAATATATCTCATAATGTTTGATGAATATGATATTAATTTTGAAATCAAACCCCTCGTGAGGGGCTATTTATGTGTGTAACATTAGGCTCAATCATCAAGCACCACTGTCAATATTTATTCAATAATCAACATTCCATTTCAGGAATAATACCAATTGTTGCACCTCTGCCAAAACCAAATCCACTTTCATGTATCCAGTTTTGGATGTCTTTTCTAGTAGAAACACCCAATCTCTATTCTAAAAAATCATTATTATGTTATCTGATACATATTATATTGATATTATAACTAGGATTTTTACCCGTCATATCATATCCATACAATTTTTAAAATTACTTAAATTAACATAAATTGATATCAGTACCTTGGAAATTAGTATATGACTTAACCTATCTACCCATAACTCATTCTGAACTTTAATTATAATCATTAATTTTATCTAAACCCCAATATTTTTCCAACTATAACTCCACAGGATTGTGGTAATCATAATTGCATTAATTTAATATATTTTTTCATTATAATAATTTCCCAATTCATTTATTTTTTATACTTTTACAGTTTCAAAACTCAACATTAACAAATAAAAATAAAGTATTTTTCCACCAATGGACATTATTCACACTCTATAGTAAACTAAATTATTGAAAAAATGTATTCAAAATCTCCAAAAAATTATTCACATAGTATCCACTTTTTGACACATCTTATATATTAATTTAAATTATAACAAAGGGAAATGGAAACATAATAAAAAGGTGATATTAAATGGTTAGTAAGTGTAAGAATAATTAATCACCCTAAAATATTATAAGTGGTAGTCATATGAGTACATGGGTATGTCGACATGATCATGGAAAATAATAACTATACAATGAATTCATGTAGAACAAAACATGGATAAATAATCCAAAATCATTAAATAATGGGTTTTTATATGGAAAAAGATTTCATGGATTAATTGGTAAAACACAGTTCATAATATATAATGATAAACATGGGAGCATGACAAAAGGGATAAGAGGAGAAACAAGGTCCTAAGAACACGTCTCATAACATGATAATAAGGATATTTTCAATAACATATCATTATGAAATGAGTTATAACATGATCACGAGTACATTATTCAAATCATGATCCTGATAAATGATACATAAAATGATAATGATACATGATAAATAACATAATCTTGAGATTATGATTCATAGCATAGAAATGTGTACATAACATAATCATGAGTCAATCAGAATCATATCATCAAATTTCTTCATATAGGTGTTGTAAAATCATATTAAAAAATTTATTCATTATGGTATCATAAAACATTACCAAATAATGCTTCCAAGGTATCAAGAACATATCATATCTACTGATTATTTATTTACACAATTCATTGGAGTTCTATAAGGGTGCCACTTTATAATACCAATTTTTTAAAACAAGGTATAATAAAACATTACCATTTAAAGTTTCCAAGGTGTCATAAACATTTAATTTATAGATATTAATTCATTAACAAATTCATTATTGTGTTATATGGGTGCAACCATTATTTTTCCATGGTTATGTGTTTCACATCAACGATATATCATAAAATTGTGTCACCATTACACCTCTTAAGGGAATGTTGGTTTGAAACATGTATTTCTCTAATAAATAGAATAAAAAAATTACGAGGAAAAAGTAGAATGTTATTAGATTTGTGTATTCATATCTTGTAGGAATGACATAAAAAATCATGGAATGGTTTTAGAAGCATGAGAGAAATAGAAAATAGATTATAAAAAGTTTATAACGAGAGATAACTTTAGACTATCATATAAAGAGAATCATTTCGATAGTAATGTATTTATTATGAACACATGGTAGAATAATTCCATTGAAATAAAATGGTATATATCATGGAAATATGACATCAAAAATTAAGGAATCTCTTTGACATCATGATAAGTACACTAAAGGAAAATTTTAATGAGTTTATTTATGGTGAAATAAAGTATCTAATCTATTGAGAATCATTAGGATAGTAAGGGATTGATATTGAAAATGGGGGAAAACAATAACAAGGAAATAAAATGTATTAAATGAAAGTGAGTAATTTGAATTAAAATAAGACAGTGAGAATAAAATTATTTTTTATTATTATTATGTAAAGAAATGTTATATGACTTTTAAATGTGTGTACATAATTTGTGATATGTCTTCTGATTTTCCATGTATGGTTTTATTAGGACATTGGTAAAAATGTAATCAAATTTTTGTACTGTAGGCTAGGTTGGTTATGTGAGTTAGGGGATAAATATTGGCGAGAAAGGTATATTTCACATTCCAACCAAGAAAATATATTCAAGAGGGTACAAATATTATTTTTATTTGTTAACAAAAGGCTAATATTATGTTACACATTTTATATCATACAAAACATGGTTAAATAATAGACTTGGTAATTGTATTATGTCTAAAAAATTAGTTATCCCTTATTAAAAACATCGATGTGGTGAACCTGAATTTGGGAAACAATTAACCAAATTTTTTTTCTAAATTCTAGACAATTAAAATTAAATTTAATACTTATATTGTGCATAAAATCATTTTTTGTATAAATATGTGGGTTTCAATGTTAGGTGTTATTAATGAAAATTATCATTTAATAAAAATTAAATGAGTGTTATATTTTTGGTATTTATATCTAAACATTATATTCTAGACATAATTTAAATTACATAAGTTTTCTCTAAAAATAATCAATATTTACAAAAGTACAATCCTTTAAAATTTAACATTTTACTATGGTAACTAATATTTAACATGGTAACATAATTTAACACCAAATTGTGAAATTTGGCATATTAAAAAAAGTCAATGTTATTATGAATAATAATAAAATATTTTTATTATATTATATTGATGAAATGGGTAAAAAATAATTTAGGTATTATCAAATGAGAACCCCTTTTTACAAAAAAAATCATTTTTAAGCTTATAATTTATAGGTCTGATAAAATTATCAATTATTTTAATATTCATGACGTAAATTATTTTATTATAAAAAAATATATTGTAATATAATGTTCATATCTATTAAAAATGTAATTTTATCATAATTAATCTTTAATTTAAAGTGATTACTAACAGCAGTTTTATTTATTAGAGAATGTTACTCCTGTAAAAAAAATATTAAACATTGATTTTATAAAATATGTATATAATTAATAAAAATATTTACAAAAAATATTTATTAATTAAAATCTTTTATAAGCTGCAAGTTTTTTTTTATGAAATAACATTGATTATTTCGATAAAATCGTTATTGCTCACTATTAAACTAATATAAAATTATTTTAGAAAAAAAATCACACTAATATTATATTGAAATTACAAATTAAAAAATTATTTTCATTTAATGATAATAAAATTTTCATATTTAATCATTTATTTTAAAAAAATTCAATTTAAATTAAAATCATAGAAAAAATTATTTTCCTTAAAATTAATCATGTTGAATTCATAAAATAATTTTGATAAAAAAATTATTAAATTATTAATTATATGATTATATCATAATATTTTATAGCTATATAATCCCTTATGATCTATATGAAATATCTATGATTAAGGTACGATCTTGATGTGGTCATGGGGGTGATTATACTTATAAATCTATTGTGGTAAATTCTACAGGCTTAAATATCACTCGCATTCAATTTTTATAAAATCATAAATTTTTATGTTCATCATTGGATTAAAATAGGTAAAATCCTAATAAATATACCACATATATTCACAATACAGACTTTTGATACCCAATTCCTTTTCATTCCTTTTTCGTTACATATTTCATAATATTGTTTCTTCGTTTTGTAATGGCTAACTTAATAGCTTTATTGTAATGGTAAAATTTTATTTTTAGATATCTTGATTTCATTTTTGTTTGGTGTTCCATGAAAAAAAATTATTTATGTAATATTCTTTTTAAAAAATACATTATGAAGTATAATGTATTTACATTATGGTCCAAAGAAGTATGAATTAATCCTTTTATATGGAGGAATCAATATTAAGAACGATCAAATTTATCAATGTATGGGTCTAGTTATTCATCACATTTTAATATTAAAATATCATATAAAATAATAAAACTATCATGATCCAATGTGATGATTTCATATAAAAAATATATTTTTTCTTTAAAATAGATATTACTATTATATATATCTAAACTCTTAATCATTCATTAAAATGTCATGTACTTTTTGGGGTCAGCTCAACCACATACAAGAACATTGCATTACTAGAATAATCAATTTGATCATAAATACTTATGAATACATTAATAATGGTATTATGTTTTATTAAGGGTTAATTTATGTAATTAAAATAGTTATATAATCTTGAAAAAAAGAGAGATCATTACAATGTCACATATTATGATTATTAAATTATTGTAAACAAGAATGACATGGATTCCATTATCAGGAACAATACCCTTATCTTCCATAAAATGAAAATTAGTCTAGATTAATCACATGAACATAATTATTCTATTACAATTACTATCACGGTAATTATTATATTTTTATCATTGAATGTGGATCTAAATTACTATTACAAAACATCTATAAAATAATAAAAAATAATAACATTTAAAAAAAGATATAAGCAACTATCTAATATATGTGTAATACAAAACTATAACTTTATATTAGAAAGGAAAATTTATTTTAATATTGATCTATATTTTTTATTAATATTAATATATTTATTATAAGTGATTTTAGAGAGCATTCATGGATGTCAAATGAAATGGTACGAGTTTCTATCTAATATAATATTTAAATCATTATTTTTAGGGATAAATTTTGACTAAGTAATGTTTTATTTTTTTCATTATAATATAACATATATTTTCTTATCAACTATTTATTTATCCAATTTATATATTTTAATAACTTCACACTTCTCATTAGATCACTAGCCAACTAAACATTTTCTTATTAGTGGTGCAACTCATAACTTATATTTTTCTGTACAAAATAGATCTCTTCCATGATCATAAAAACTGTATGTTTTATAAAATTCCTTATATATATAAATCTATGGTGTCATTTGGATTTATTATAATTCTAATTATTTTATTAACAAAATAAAAAAGGACATATTTTCAACATTTTCTTCATGAGTTATTTTCTATTTACTTTTATTTTTATCACAAAAGTGTTAAAAGAATCATTTTTTATGTCATATGGAGGAACTGTTATTCCAATGTATTCATTTTTTTTATTTAAGAATCATATGTTTCATGATTTCATTGTTTTTTCTAAATTATTTTTTATTATCATTTATTTATAGTTTATGTTCTTTTAATATAAATTTTAACAAAAAATGAAGCGATATTTATACTTACTTCTCAAAATAAATTTTATTGCTCATAAATTTCATTTTTCTTCTATTTCAACACCATCTTATTTTTTTGGGTTTAATTGGGATATGATATAATTATATCATTCACCTTATTAATATTTATGGACTATGAATATATATTTTGAAATTTTTCATGATTCCAATTATTCTTCCATGATATAATTTTATTTGATGTAATTGTGGATGTTTATATTAATGAGGCACAAATTCTCATGGTTTTCACTATCTAATGGGTGAGACTAAAATTATATTTACCTCCCATGTATTTGGTATAACATTTTATCTCATGTGATAACATGTAATGGGGATTAAACCCAACCCAAAAAGGAACCATGTTTACTATGTGGCTACTAGACCTTGAATTATATATCCCCCCAATGCATTAGTTAATGCTTTATATCTCTTGATATGAAATGTTAGAGATTTGAGGCTAAACCCAACCCAAAATGAAACTCTATCCAATATGTGATGTTATTTCTTTTAGTAAAAGTCAACGAAAAGAATTATTTTCAATTATTAAGTATTAAAAAAATTCTTATTCTATATATCTATGTTATTTTATATATGTATGTTTTAATTTAATTTATCATGATTCTTGACCCCTGATTTCATTGTTCTATGAATCAGGTATTATGTTATTCTAGAAGACATATTCCCTAAAACATTATTTATCATATATATTTATTAGGCATGAATCTCTTATTTTATATCCATTTAATCTTACTATGTTCTCAGGCACATATACGTATATTATTATCACATATATTCCTCAAATATTATCTCTTTTGTTCACCCCATGGTGACCATATGTGATCACCCACTTATACAAATTAATTACCCAACTTATTAATAAAGGTATTATGTATAATATGTCTATAAGGGAATAATATTTCCAGAATATTTATGGTTGATACTGAATAATCATTTTAAAATAACATGAATTTTTATCTAGTCCCTAAATACACTAAAAAATATTTTCATGGTGTTTTTAGTTCACGATATAATGAATAATCATTTATATTGATTAAAATTTATGTATATTACATTTAGGTTGTCTTAGTCAGTATCAAAGTAGGGTTTAGTTTTTTTAGTGAACATGTAATGAGAAATAAGAGTATATAACCTATTACAAACTACAATAATCCAAAAAAGTATGTTTCGTGAACAAAAAACATAATTTGTTGAAATGGAGGTGTCATTATTCATGAACTATTGGACTGAAATTTCTTATCATCTAATTTCATAAATTGACTATGTTTTTGTGACACTGACACTATCTATTTTGGTATTATTCAAGTTACTAATCTATTGGCACTCATTTAAAAAAATAGTATAATTGATAATGTAATGATTGTCCTATTAACAAAAAATTGGATGAGTGATATAGTAAAAAAATAATGTTTCTCTACTCACCCCAATTTCTTATGATATTGAAAATCAGGAAAAATATATAAAAATCCAAATACACTAAGGATAGAAAAACTCTCAAATGATTACATCATCAGGGAATTTTTGCACACTATTCATGGGATATTTAGTCCACTAATTGTTGATAAATAGATCAACACAAAATTTATAGTATTTTTCTAATAAATAAGTATTAGATCATGATAATGATGTTTGCAGATATTTATCATTTTAATGATTATGATAAATAATGGTGGGACCTTGTTAAAAATAAAATTCCTATAGAACCTCCAGATTTTATTTTAATGGAACACTATGACTGATATCATTATTTACTTTCATCATTGGTCTCTTAAAAAACTGCAATTTGGTATAGAAATAATTATGGTATAAATATCAATATTATATCCTTTCTATTTAATTGGAAATAAGAATAAGAATAAAAAAATTTAAAGTTATGTTTTATGATTTTATCAATTTAATGATGTTTCGTTATTCATAATAAATACAATAAAAATTACTAGTAAATTCATTTAATGATTTAGAAAATTGTTTTCAAAAAAATGGGGTTTATTACATTTTGTGCCTTTAAAATATAATGATTTTTTTTTAAATTTTTATTTTGGATAATTAATATATATATTTTAAATGATTTTTTAAATATTTACAAACATTGATTTATTAGTTACTTTTAATACATGTATTTATATTTAATTAAATATTGAAATATAACTATCTTGTAAAACCAATATATTTTTTATTTAAATTATGTAATTTAAGAGTACCATTAAATTTTTTTGTTTTAATAAAATTAACATAAGATCTATTTATTTCCATAGATTATAAATATTTCTATATTAATCAAATTTAAATTTTATTTTGGAATAATTTTATTTTTTATTAAAAAAATTAATATTCTATAAACCCTTATTCATTTTGTTTTAAACATTTATAGTAAAAATGATTGATTTAATTTATAAAAATTTTATTATAAATATAGATTCCATATATGGAATTATGATTTTATAATTTTTTAAATAAGTGGATTATAGTTTTTAGACATTTTTTAAAGTAACAAGCTAAATATTTTTTTCCATCGTGAGGATAAAATGAGAAAAACAATTCAAGAACTGTCTCCCAGGGCCCGCATCATGACTACGCCAAACCCGCCTTCCATAGGTCAGGGGCTGGTGACTAGCACCAAAGGCCTAATTCCCTAAAACTGGGAAAGCGTTGCCTTTATAAATCATAAACACACACAACTAGAGTAAAAGCTGATGAAAACACTAATTAAAAACTGTGTAACATGCATGATGAAAGTAAAGGGGCCAGAAATACAAGCCCAATAGTGAAGTAGAAGGAAAGGACAAATCTGTACAACTAAAAGACAAAAATTAGGAAGGTTTCTAGCACCTATAGGATCGTCCACCACAGATCCTACCTGAAGGGTAGGTACAGATAGCCTCCTAAGTGCTTCGTGTCCGTCTATCACCTCTGGGTACTGACTTGTGGTGATGTCCACCTCCGGGTACCATTCAGTCCTGGTGCTCTCACCCTCCATCATCATTGTCTGTCATCTGCATCCAGCACAACGAGATGTGGGCATAGCCAGTGCAGGGTTGAGTATAACGATACTCAGTAGGGACCCTGAGACCACCAAGGTCTCACAAAATCCAACAAGGATCAACCACAAAGTATGATTTCAATGGAAACCCATTACTTAGTTATATGCCCATACATATACCTAAGTTATCAAGTAACCCATCTCAATCATGAGGAGAACACAAAGGTCATTGACTCAGCTCAAACCAGGATTGTTATTATTGAAACCACGGCGGCTGGATATCTCCTCCTCTGTTGAGTAAAGTGGCCCTGTCGCGATACCTAGGCACTACTCACTAACCATAGACTACTGAGGTACTCCTCCTGCCGAGTATCGCAGGTCTGCTTCCAAACAAGGTGCTCCTCCTTTGTGGGTCTGCCGCCAAACTGGGTGCTTCCCCTTATAGATGTTAAAGGTACTCCTCCTATCGAGTACATTGGTTCTGCTTCCAAACCAGGTGCTCCGTATTCAATGGGTCTGCCTCCAAATCGATCGCTTCGTCCACTAGGCTAGTTGAATCACTCCAAGACGAATCGGTTAAGCAGTCATCATGTCTACAGCTACTAGGTCTCCGCACTCTATCTTCTTGTCTCAGGTCGGATTCTCATCATGAGCTACTGGTCGATACTCTAGTTGTCATGAAATTTTAGGTGGAAGTATCTCAAAGGACCACCACATCAAATGGGTCTCAACACAACAAAAAACACGTCAATCGGATGCTCGGTCTGTGAGTTATTAGCATTTTAGTCCCGGGGGACCAGTTGGATTCGTGTACGAACAAATCTGACCGTGACACAACTATACCTGAACTCCAGTGGGGTATACTCAAAGGGACGGCCATGCTCTAAGAATACAGGCGCTGCTAACGGTTCGTCAAACGGACGTCTGGTGCTAAAGATTGGGCCAAAGAAGGAAAAGTGTCAGTAGTGGGCCCGGGTCCTATCTGACCCAGTTAGACCAACTTGGCCCAACCCAGACTAGGCCGACCCGGTCTGGGTTGACCCGGTCACACTCGCTTGGTCCGACCTAGCCCATTGGGCAGGTCAGCCTGCTAAATTTTGACCAAGTCTGCTGGGCCAAGCCTAGCGGACAACGAGGGATGTTCGACCCAGTTGTCTCCATCTAGGAAGCTCTGTAACATGGCCAAGCATACAGGGCCAGTATGGCCAGTGACTCCATAGTGGCCTCGCGGGTCGGCTCACCCGGGCAGAGGCCGGGAGGCCAGCGGCCAGGCCGTGTGGGGCGTGGGCGGTCTAGCTGGTCACCGATAGGCCGCGGGTGCACTGGGTAGGGTGCTGGTGCGGCGGCCAGAGCGCGCTAGTGCCGGTCAGGGTGCTAAGACACTGGGCAGGGTTCTGGGATGCCATGTAAACCATGACAGGGGCGCCGGGCAGCACACGGGGGAATCGGGTAGCGGCGCCGGACGCCGGGCAAAGCGTAAGGGTGCCGGGCAGCAGTGCGGGAGCCCTGGGTAGTGGCACGGGGTCACCAAGCAGCGGGCAGGGGCACCAAGCTACGGCGCGGGGCGCCGGGCAGCGGCGCGGGTAGGGGCGCAGGATGTCCGGAGCTCTTTGGTAGGGGCACGGGACACTGGTGGTGCGCCGACTAGGGCACGGGGCACCGAGCAGCGCGCATTGGCGACAGGCAGTGCATCGGCAGGGCCTGGGGCGCCTGGTAGCGCGCAAGTGGGCGTCGAGCAGCGCGTAAGGGCACCGGGCAGTGGCGCGGGGCGCGACGGTGTGTGGGGATGTGATGCTGGGCGTGGAAACGTGCAGGCAGGCGGGGGACACAGCGGTGTGTGGGGGCCGCGGGTAGTGTGGTCTTCGTTCACCATCTTCGTCGCCATCACCTCAGTTTCATGCCGTCGTAGAATCATCACAAAATGAACAACGGAGGGGTCGGGCCATGTTGGTTTGGCCCACACTCTGTGCATTTAGAGTGGTATATTTGGTTCACATGAACGATGCTCAACAATTAAAATACATCACATTGTATCAATCTACATTTGATGCTGAGAAGAAGAAAAGAGAAGCATCATCATTCAACAACCCCAACCTTGTTTGGAATTTGTAGATGAAGTCATGGGAAAAAGGTGGGTGTTGATTCGTCGTCTGTCGTGTTTGTCACGTCCTCCCAACTTAAGCTTGTGCGTCGGAAAGTGTCCGGGGTAGAAGACCGAGGAAGAAGCGTCATAGCGTTCTTCGCGTTATTCGTTGGGAGTAAGAAGCGTTCTTCGTTGGAGAGATATTTCACCATGTTCATCCAACCTCCACCAAGAAGTAAATGCCAACCCAAAATAAAATAATAGACTAACTATTATTTTAATGTTTTGACATGAATTTAAAAGAATTTGAATTAAATGAATTAATTTATAGAATTAATGGTGGAGAGTTGACAAAATAAATAGAGAGAGGGAAGGTGAGGAGGCTCCCTAATTAATTGGGAGATCCATGGGGTTAAAGGGGGTTAGAGAAGCTAAAGAGCTCGGGTGGGACCAAACTAAATAAAATCATCCCAAAGGAGTTTATGTGGGGTGGGGCCCACCACCATAACCTCTCATGGGAAGTTATGGTGTGGTGGCCCCCACCTCCAACCTCCCCTTGGAGATTTTAACCACCTCAAATAAAAATAAGCCACAATTTTTTTTATTTAACAATATAAAATAACCCCAAAAAACTATCTTCCACTCTCGATATAACACAAAAACGATGATGGTCTCACCAAGCAATCACTGATGCTGTGAGTTCAACGGTGCCCTCATATTTCAATTCCAAGCACCGGTTCAAAAGTTATAAAATCTCAAATGTACGTTTACAGAACGTAAACGAAAAAAAGTTCGTAAAATTATTATCAGTATCCCTTGACTCATGCAGGTCAATGTTAGGCCCTTAATAAGTAAAAAACCCCCAAAGAACCCAACGGTACTCTCAGATTTCTAATCTACTTCACCGTTTAGATTTTTTTTAATTTTATAATCAAATAATTGTCACTTAATTATTTTATTCGCGCCCAAAAACTAAGTTTTTTTGGTGGCTCGCATTGGGAAATGTTATTATCTGCTTAAATAAAGCATTCCCTCAATATTTCATTGGTGTTCTCAGATTTTTAATCCAAGATACCATTTGCGAGTTATAAGAATTTGAAAAATAAAATAAATAAAATAATTTATTTAATTATTTTATTTACGGTTAAGCCATTTTTGGGATTTGTCACAGGAGGCATGTGCCGACTAAACATAAGTCTTTCCTAGGGTAAACCCACCATCCTGAGCGCAACGGTGCCCTCAGATTTATGATCATAGTAACCATTCAAGAGTTATTCAGATTTTTTAGGAAACTGCTCACGCATGTTAATTTAAGCTTAAAAAAACTTTGACGGATCATTATGGGAACTCCGGGACTTGGAATCAGGCACCGTCAGAAAATGCAGACTTGTAAAATTCAAAAGAATTTATGAAAAAAATTTGCATGAAATTTACAAGTCATTACATTACCCCCAACTCAGGGATTTACGTCCCCGTAAAGATACAACACACACTAGGGGAAAGGGGGGGGGGTACTAAGCACGCATCTAGGCCACTCTCTCCCATGTGATCTCATGTAGGTTTCCATGGCGTCAGCGAATGCGCACCGGAGGAATCGACCATCCACATAGGACCCGCTTCTGTTGATCCTCAATCTCCACTGGAACCTCTATGAATGTTTCCCCGTCTTCGATTTCCATCTCCCCGTGGTTGACTATGTGCGATGGGTTGTGCACACATATCCTCATCTGAGATACGTGGAAGATGTCGTGCACTCGATGAAACTAAGGTGTAAGGGCCAGGGGGTAAGATACCTCACCTACTCTGTTGAAAAAGAGGAGGAGTGACTGTATGAGACTGTAGATTGGCTGCACCATCTGTATCCACAAAAGATATATGTAAGACATCCAGATACTCTATCACCTCTCTTAGTATCTGAATACCAGTCCTCATACTGAGCGCATCTGCAACAATGTTCAGCTTCCCATGTGTATAGACTATCTTGAAGTCATAGACCCGGAGGAACTCTAGCCATTGCTGTAGTCTCAGGTTCAGATCCTTCTGAAAAAAGACACACCTTAGAATATTGAGATTAGAGTAAATTGTAAACCATTCACTCAACGAACTATGGGTGAGACTAGTTAATTGTAAGAACTCTACTTCAACCTTCTTCACCTACGTTCTACAAGAGCTACAAAGATTTATCCTTTGCTAAAAAGGTAATATGGTCTCATCCCCTGGATGAACCCCATCATTTTCCTAATACAGTCAATCCTGACATGAATGGTACTAATTCATACCATGGATGACATCGTAAGGCCTCAACGCTACTACAAAGAATTCCAACCATTACTCATGCCTCTAAGGGTTGAGTCACACTCTCGGTATCAGTGTGTGGTCACTAGGTCTCCTCCCATAGAAATATTGAAATTGAGGGTCAAGTAAATAGTTTTAACAAAAAACTCTTAGTATTAACAACACAAAAAGGGTAGGAAATAAAACATCACAAGGAAAAGAGTCTTTTATTACTGCAGCTCAAAGTAAAAATAAAAAAATAAACCACAAACAATGATATCAATTAAGCAAAAAGAATCATGAAAAAAGGAATTTATGCCTGGAACTAGTCTCGCTCATGTCTACCTACTGCGGGAGTTCCATGGTCTTATACATCAGATGCCTGAATATGTGCTATCCCCTGTCCACCTACTCCTTATGGTCGGGTTAAACCTCCTGGGGGTGGTGGTGGCAACACCTCAAAGCGTTGTCCACCACCATCTTCCTGACCAGCTCCCCTGCCACGTCTGCCTTCTCCCTATGGACCATCTCGATCGATCCTCTACCTCTTCCTGGGTGGTCCTTCATCTATCTGCTGATCGTCTGTATGGTGGGTCAGACAGTCACATGCCATGTGAAAAAACATGCTGCAGGAGTAACATTTTCCTCTCCTGGTATGCCTGGATCTGTCTCCACTCTTGGTGCCATGCACAACTGATCCCATGTCGTGCAGTCGATCACCTGTAGGTCTGGTCCCCTTGGACCTCTATGTCATTTGTCTACTTCCAGTTGCAGAAGTCTCCGCTGCATGTCGGCTAGTGGTGGGTCTCACTGCTGGAGACTTCTCAGCAAGGAAACTCTCCACTAGGAGGGCATGCTCTGACACCCTGTCTGCTTCGGGATTTTGTGGGAGACAACTGAAGCCTTAATCTATTGCCCAAGTCCCTACTCGAAGGTCTGGGCCCTAAAGAATGGGTCTCGTACCATATTAGTGGAGTAGCACAAGAGGTCGGTTAACCTCCCTGACTACTGTGCCACCGTCATGTGTCCCTTCTGTAGAGGTAGTATCTCCGGTATACACACCAATCTAAGGGTGTCTAGTACAAAATCTGTCCAGAATAGCCTCTTGATGTTTTCCCGTAGAAGTGACGCCTCACCATGCATCTGAAGCATCAAGCTCCACCATCTCCCTCCTGCTGCCCGAAGGAGGTCGGAAACAAGGATCACCATGAAGTAAACTGGTGTCCCTGCCAGTCTGAAGACTCTCACCACAACCTCCAACCATTCCTCATCCGCCTGCGGGACCGTCTCTCTCCTGAATCTGGGTGGCCTCTAGCACTGGAACTCGTGCAGCGTGCTCAAAGGTGTGAACTCTCTGCTGCTGGGGCTGTTGGCATCAGTGGCCCAAAGGGAAGTGGTACTGCTAGTGCCTCTGCTACTGCCTCAACTAAAATAGGGCCATGTACTGAGGCCTCATCGCTTGATGGGCTGTTAGTACATACAACTCTTGGGGCTCAAGCTGGTCGTCCATGGGGAGGCATCCTGAATTAAACAGATGTGACACGGTTTAAAGAATATACCTGGTGAGCTGACCTGGTTTGAGCTGACATAACAAAAAAAATTTAAACACACATGAAATCAGTGTTTTCGTGCATGGATTCGTAAAATAGAAGTCAAGGTCCTGGGGTATGGTTACGTCGGCCACCCGCACCAACACTGGACTCCCTAAATTGAAAACCACACTTAGTACCCTTAACACTATTGCTTCACAGAAAAGAAATATAAGAGTCCTAAGTTCTGTGGTAGAACAGACTCCTATGATACCAATTTGTATTGGCCCCTCCCCCAGGGCCAGCATCATGACTACCCCAGTCCCGCATTCCATAGGCCAGGGGCTGACGACTAGCACCAAAGGCGTAATTCCCTAAAACTGGGAAGGCGTTGCCTTTATAAATCGTAAGCACAGACAACCAGAGTACAAGAAGAAGAAAACACTATGTAAAAACTGTGTAACATGCATGATGAAAGTAAATGTGCCATAAATACAAGACCATCAGTAAAGTAAATTGAAAGGAAAAATGGGTACAACTAAAAGACGAACAAATGGAAGGTGTCTAGAATCTCCAGGATTATCCAACATGGATACTACATGAAGGGTAGGTAAAAATAGCCTCCTCAGTGCTCCATGTCCGTTCGTCTCCTCTGGGTACTGATTCGTCGTGAGGTCCACATCTGGGTACCATCCAGTCCTGGCACTCTCGGCCTCCGTCAGCACTATCCATCATCTGCATCCAACACAATGAGGTGCGGGCATATCCCGTGCAGGGGTGAGTATAATGATACACAGTAGGGACCCCAAGACCCTCAAGGTCTCAAAAATCCAACAAGGATAAACCAAAAAGTATCATTTCAAAGGATAACCATTACATAACTATATTCCCAAACATATACCTAAGTTATCATGTATCCTATCTCAATCATGAGGAAAAAAAACAAATGTCATTGACTCAGCTCAAACCAGGATTTTTATTAGCAAAACGACGGCTACTGAAGAACTCCTCCTCTGTCGAGTATAGTGGCCCTGTCGCAACTCTGAGGAGCTACTCACTAACCTTAGACTGCTGAGGTACTCCTCCTATTGAGTACCGTGGGACTGCTGCCAGACCGGCGCTCCTCCACTGTGGGTCTGCCGCCAAACCGGGCGCTCCCATAATATTTGTCAGAGGTACTCCTCCTGTCGAGTACCGCGAGTCTTCTGCTGAACCAGGAACTCTGTTCTCCATGGATATGTCACCAAATTAGGTTCTCAGTCTACTAGGCTAGTCGAATAACTCCAAGTCGAATCGATCAACCAATCGTCAGGTCTACAGCTACTTGTTCTCCGCACTCAGTCTGCTCGTCTCCGGGAGGATCCGTTCCATGAGCTACTAGTCGATACTCCAAGTGTCATTAAATTATAACTGGAAGTAGCTCAAGGTTCCACCATGTCAAAGGGGTCTCAACGCAAGAGACGGTGCATCAATCGGACGTCCGGTCTGTGAGTTATTAGCATTTTAGTCTCGGGGGCCTGTTTGGATTCGTGTATGAACCAACCTGACCGTGACTCAACTATACCCGAACTCCAGTGGGGTATACTCAAAGGGAAGGCTATGATGCAAGAAAACAGGCATCGTTGACAGTTCGTCCAATGAACGTCTGGTGCCGATGATATTGACCAAGAAGGAAAATGGTCAGTAATGGGCCCGGGTCTGGTCCGACCCAATCGGGCCGACTCGGCCTAACCAAGACTGGGCCGACCCGGTAAGACTCGCTAGGTCTGACCCGGCCCATTGTGTAGGTCATCCTGCTTTGTTTTGACCCGGTCCGTTGGGCCCGACCCAGCGGACCGTGAGGGCGCTTCAGCCTGATTGTCGCCACATAGGCGACGTGGTAACTTGGCTTGGGAGGCCAGGCTGGTTCGGCCAGTGACACTGTGGGGGTGTCGTGGGTCAGTTCAGTAGGTTGGCGGGTGGGAGGCCAGCGGGTAGGCCACGTGGGGCACGGGTGGGCCAGGTGGTCATCAACAGGCCGCTGAGGAACCGGGAAGGGCGTCAGTGCGCTGGGCAGGGCACACGGGTTCCCGGCAGGGTGTCGGAGCACCGGGCTAGCCACGACAGTGGTGCTGGGCTGCGATCCGGGGTGCTGGGCAGCGGCACGGGATGCCAGGCAGCGCACAAGGGCGCCAGGAAGTGGCCTAGAGAGGGGGGCGGGTGGCAGGGCAGCGCGCCGACCAGGCCCAGGGCACCAGGAAGTTCCCAAAGGGCCGCCGGGTTGCGCGCTGGTAGAGGCCAGGGCGCCGGGCAGCAGGGCAGGGCGCGGTGGTGCATGGGCAGGCGATGCGAGGTGTGTTGGCGGGCAGGCAGGCGGGTAGTGCAGTGGTGAGTGGGGTCCGTGGGTAGTGTGGTCTTTATTCTCCATCTTCGTCATCGTCACCTCAGTGCCATGCCGTCGTAGAATCATCACAAAAAGAACAACGGAGTGGTCAGACCATGTTGGTTTGTCCTGAACCCTCCACATTTAGATTGGTAGCATTTGGTTCACATGAATGATTCTCAAAAATAAAAATACATCACTTGGTATCAATCCTCATTCGATTCTAATAATAATAAAAGATAAGCATCATCATGCAACAACCCCTACCTCGTTTGGCATTCGTAGTAGAAGTCACGGGAAAAAGGCGGGCGTCGATTCATCATCCACCGCGTTCATCACGTACTCTAAACTTAAGCATGTGCATCAGAAAGAATCTACGGTAGAAGATCGAGGAAGAAGTATCACAATGTTCTTCACGTTCTTCGTTGGGAGGAAGAAGTATTCTTCGTTGGAGAGATATTTCTCCATGTTCTTCCATGCTCCACCAAGAAGAAATTTCCAACCCAAAATAAAATAATATACTAACTATTATTTTAATGGTTTGAAATGTATTCAAAATAATTTGAATTAATAGAATTAATGGTGGAGAGTTGGCAAAATAAATGGATAGAGGGAAGGTGGGGAGGCTCCCTAATTAATTGGGAGTTCCATGGTGTTGAAGACGGTTAGAGAAGTTATGGAGCTCGGGTGGGCCACACGTAAATAAAATCCTCCCAAGGGAGGTTATGTACAGGTGGGCCCACCACCATAACCTCTCAAGGGAGATTATGGTGTGGTGGCCCCCACCTCCAACCTCACCTTGGAGATTTTGGCCACCTAAATTAAAAATGAGCCACAAACTTATTTGTATTTAACATTATTAAAAAACCACAAAAACTATCTTCCACTATCAATAAAACACATCTACGGAGAAGGTCTCACTAAGAAATTATTGATGATGCGAGTTCAATGGTTCCCTCAGATTTCAATTCCGAGCATCGGTTGAAAAGTTATAAAATCGTGAATGTACGTTTACTGAATGTACCCAGAAAAAATTTTCAAAAATTATTATTTGTCACCCTCGACTCGCACTGGTAAAGGATAGGCTCTTCCTATGTGGAAAACTCCCCAAATAACCCAATGGTACTATCATAGATTTAATCTGATTCACCATTTAGATGTTATGGATATTACAATAAAATAATTGTTAATTAATTATTTTATTCACTGCCAAAAACTATCTTTTTCTGGTGGCCTGCGCCAACCAATGTCAGCATCTGTTTAAATAAATCATGTCATCATGAGTTCAGCAGTGGTCTTAGATTTTTAATCCGAGCTAACGTTTGTGAGTTATAAGTATTTGAAAAACAAAACAAAATATTTTATTTTTTTTATTTACGGTTAATCCATTTTTGGGATTTCTCACAGGGGGCCCGTGCTGACTATACAGAAGTTGCTCCTAGGGTAAATCCGCCATCTTGAGCACAAAGGTGCCCTCAGATTTCTGATCCGAGTAACCATTCAAGATTTATTCCACTTTTTTCAGGAAAACTGCTCACGCGCATTAATTTAAGCTTAAAAAAACATCGACGGAAAATTCCAGACACTCCGGGCCTCGGAATCAGGCGCCGTCACAAAATGAGGACTCGTAAAATTCCAATGAATTTAAGAAAAAAAATTCCTGGAAATTTCTGGGTTATTACATTACCCACACCTCAGGGATTACATCCCCGTAAAGCTAAAACACACATTACGGAAACAAAAGTGAGGTACTAAGCATGCATCTGAGCATCCTGCTCCCATGTGCTGTCCTGGAGGTTCCCGGGCTGCCAGCGAATGCAAACCAGTGAAATCGACCATCCACGTAGAACCCACTCTTATTTATCCACAATCTCCACTGAAACTTACGTGAAAGTCGCACCATCATCAATGTATAGCTCCCTGTGGTCGACGAAGTGGGATAGGTCGTGCACGCATCTCCGCAGCTGAGATACGTGGAAGACGTCGTGCATCTGATGCAACTGTGGTAGAAGGGCCAAGCGGTAAGCCACCACGCCTACTCTGATGAAGAAATGGAGTAGTGACAGAAAGAGAATGTTGATAGGCTGCACCATCTTTATCCACAAATGAAATATGTAAGGCATCCAATTTTTCTGTCTCCTCTCCTAGCATCTGAATACCAGTCCTCCTGCAGAGCGCATCTACAACAACGTTCCCATTCCCAGGAGTGTAGTCTATCTCGAAGTCATTGTCCCAGAGGAACTCAAGCCATTGATGTAGTCTATGGTGCAGATCCTTCTGAAAGAATACACACCTAATACTATTGAGATTATAGTAAACCGTAAACCATTTTCTCAACTAACTATAAGTTAGACTAGCCAATTGTAAGAAATCCACTTCACCCTTCTTTGCCTACATTCTACAAGAGCTGCTAAGATTTATCCTTTGCCGAAAAGGGAAATCTGGTCTCATCCCATGGATAAACCAAGTCATTTGCCTAATACAGTCAATCCTGGAATGAACGGTACTAATTCATGTCATGGAAGATGTCGTAAGGCTTCGATGTTACTACCAAGAGATCCAACCGTTACTCTCGCCTCCAAGGGTTGAGTCACATTGTCGGCATCACTGTGTGGTCATTGGGTCTCCTCTAGTCAAATTCTCAAAATTAAGGGTCATGTAAATAGTTTCAACTGGAACCTCTTAGTATTAACCACACAAAAATGGAAGGTAATAAAATTTCACAAGGAGAAGTGTCTTTTATTACTGCAACTCAAAGTACAAAGACACAAAGCCACCACAATCAACGACATCAACGAAGCTAGATGAATCATTAACAATGGACTCTATGCCTGGAATTAGTCTCAGTCCTGTCTACCGGCTTCCAGAGCTCCATGGTCATATGCTTCAGATACCCGAAGTTGTGCTCTCCCCGGTCCACCAGTTCCCTTCAGTCAGGGTGGACCTCCTAGTGGTGGTGGTGGAAACACCTCGAAGCATCCTCCACCACCAGCTGCACGACAAGCTCCCCTGCCACATCTGCCTTTTCCCTGCATACCGTCTTGATCGAACATCTTCCTCTACTTGGGAGGTCCTTCATTTATCTTCTGATCGTTTGTATGGTGGGTCGGACAGTCACGTGCCATGTGACCAAGCCTGCCGCAGGAGTAACACTATCTTCTCCTAGTATGCCTGGCTATGTCTCCACTCAAAGTGCCCCACACAACCAATCTCGATTCATGCGTTCGATAAAATATTGGTCTGGTCCTCTTAGACCTCTATGTAATTTGACTACTTCCAGTAGTAGAATACTCCACCGCATGTCTGTTATTGGTGTGTCAAAACCCAAGCTTCCACAATATGCTTCTCTTTCAATAATGCAATGGCCTTCATTGTACGCAAGTTCAAGATTCTAACACACCGCGAACAATAAAAATAGCTATTAGGAATAGTAATACCCAATTTTTGAAATTATATATATATTATATTTCAAAATAGACTTCATTTTTGAATTCCTAATATCGTAATTATCCTATGTTAAATTTTTTGTAATTTTATGAGAACTTCCAATTTTCTATGAATAGAAAAAAATACTTAAAAATAACTTTTTAATCAAAATAATTTAAAGTGATAAATTTAACTATTGAGTGGTTTTAAAGTATAATTAGAATATATTTTTACCATTTTATCCAATGGTGGTCATTAGAATTAATTTCACTTTGAAACTGGACATAAACAATTGTCAATCTTTTGAGATATATTGTTTCTTAAAAACACGCTATTTGTTGTGACAGGGGGGAATTAATTATTAAATTAATTAATTGAACTTATATATTTTGACTTTTTTAAAATAGGCATCATTTTTGAATTAGGAATATCAAATATAGTTTAGGGTTAATTTTTGGTATTTTTCTGAAAAACATTAATTTTTGATGAATAGTGAAACCACTAAGTGGTAGTTAATGAACTAATTTTTCATTTAAATAAAACTTTACCACTTATATGAATTGAATTTAAAAAATACGACATACATGGTTTTCATTAGGAAGCCAAATGTGGTTCAATGAGATGGAAATAATTTTTGGTGAATAGTAACTTTTAAGTCTTATTAATCGCGATTAAAGGTAATTAGTGTAATTTTAGGTAAATATAATGTCATAATAATATTAAATTACCTTTACAACTGTCCAACCCTTATTGGATGAGTCATGGAATACCTAGACAATCCATGGGTCAACTTGGGGACCCCATGGAGCCACTTGTGTAAGAAAATGGCATTAATAACATTTTATTTAAAATAAAAATAAAATTGTCACAAACAAGAGTTGTTTTACTAAAACAATTATTACATGGGGTTATATAAGTTAACTTTTCGACTATAAATATTCATTGAAAAGATAAAAAGATTTTTACATCGTGGTATTTTTTTTATAATTTTTAGACATTAAATACATTAAATTTTATATGACACAATGATGATGCAGCGATTACCTCCATAATTAAAGATTTAAATAAAATGAAAAGATAATATAAATTCTAAGACATAAACTTGTCAAAAACCAATTGGATGGGTATATTTCGAAGCTTTATCACCGTATCCTTGAAATATATAATTATGGGACCTTTGAAATCCGAAAATCACATCATAATATTGTAACATTTCATTACATTCCAAGAGTGCCCCTCCTCTCCTATTATAAAAGGCCACACATATACCACCTTATTCACACCATAAAATCCATTTGGATCGTCCAACCTCTGCCCAAATACTCTATAAACTTTTCTCTCTTACTCCAAGAATCCTCACTATGGGATGAAGTCTTCCCAAGGAAGCCTTTGGCTCAAATCAAAAAGAGTTACCCGATTTAAAGGTAATGTCTTCACTTATTGTCCTTTGTTTTATTTTTCTTCTTCAACCCCCTAAAATATTTTTATTCCATTCTTTTGTAACAACAACAGTGACTGAAATATACTAGGATGTTGTTATGATAAGTATTCAAGATACAATTACACACACCTCTGTCTAATGATTAATGAACATACAATTTCTTTGGGTGGTGAATTACAGCCTCACGAAATGATGAATGTTCAATCTTCTTTTAACACCTCTCATGGTGGCCATTATGATGAAAATACTTTCATATATGATATATATATTATGCTTATGTTTTACTTATTCTTCTGTATTTCTCATTTATGTCATACCATTATGATTTCAATTATAGGTAAACGCGATAATTTCATTTTAGGATGTGCGGACTACCGCCACCTCATAGTGATTTGAATCGTTAATTACATATATGGGACATATAAATGATGGGGTAAATGATGTTATATATGATATTATACTGGAATTATAATACACATTTATATCATTATGATTTGATTCCATTAAACACGAAATTGAAATAAAAGTAGCGTTCATGCGTACGTACGACTTATCGTCTCCATGAACGATGCATTTCATTTCTTACCTCTAAATGGTAAGTAATATTATGAATGAATGTATATAATTTATATATATGATATATATGATATCTACATCATGAATATAATTCTGGATATAATGGATATTTTACCACATTAACAACTTGTAATTATAAGAAGTTTATTTTTGACTCAAGTACCAATGATCGACAAAACGACCATTATTAACTTAAATAAATACATAATGTTCATAACATGGTAATAAGTGATATAAAAGGAATAATGAACTTGAAATTGGTTCTTAAGAAAATATAAATTAACTGTAGTTTATATTTCAGGAGGTTAAAGAATGATCGAGTCAAGTCGGACACAGGGTAAGTGAACTTCTTAACCCAATTTCCATTCATTGGGTTAATCTCCTACTTTCAAATTATGTCATGATATTATTATGTACTATCTTTTATTTATACATTCTTTATGTGTAAATATAGTGAATACACATAATAGATCAACTTTATTTAAAAAGTGATCTTTTTAAGGGACTTCATCTCAATCTCATTTCATTGAGAAATATTTTGTTTTATACACAACATTCTTTTATACGTTGTATAAACCCCTTTGACTTTTACTTTTATTCAAAAGGAATATTTTTATACAAAGTGTTTTTACTAAACAAAAAATGGAATTTTTTGTCCTACGTATGCTGCGACAATGACTTCTCCGCCACCGTGACCATTATTAGAGTTTCGTCTTCCACTACAAGCCAAAACATTTTTTAAAATGAAAAATAAATTCCACGTTTTAGTTTTCTTTTATTTTGGTATTGAAAATGGTTTTGATAATGTTTTTATTATATCAATGTGTTGTATTGATATCATTTTATTGGAATGTTGAAATTTGATGTTTTATTTATGCATGTTTTATGTGATACGATTATTTTATTGTTTATGATATGTTTAAACCTGTTCATATGAGGAATGCATTGGACATAATAAGTGACGGGTGGTGCCTGCTATAGCCCCTCAATGCATCGGCAGGTCTCATGAGACAAACTAGTGTCTTGGCACAAGGCCTTGATAAAATCTTATTTGTAGTCTTGGCACGAGGCCTTGGATATGTGGTTATAATAGTGTGGCATTATGCATTCCATCATTAATAAAGGGGTTATTGATATTACATGTGATTATTCAACTAGTAGAATATCCATGTGAATAAGTAAATGCAATTAATTCATTTTATTTTTTCTATATTATGCTGATGTTCATGTTTTAAGGATTTTGTTTTAGTTATACACTGCCTTAAATGTTAATGTTTATTTTTGAAATATTCATCTATATTGTTATCCTTACTGAGCATCTGATAACACCCTTTCCAATGTTTTAATTTTTCCAAGATGTGAAGAAGTATATTATGAATGACCTGTAGGGATAGTATGAGAGGATATGCAGACATGTTGTTGTTGTAGTTTTGTTTTTTTATGATGTATTTTAAGACTAATGAATGTATCTAGTGTTTCCAAGGCTACAAAACTAATCTGTCTTTTGAGACTTAATCTTTTGTGATCATGCCAATGATACGCAATAATGCAGCGACTCTAGGTAACTGGGGTCGGTGAATTACCGATGGTATCAGAGGCAGTTTAGTACTAACCTGGGAAGCTATATTTAGATAAACTCTGATTAGAGTAAATAGCCATAAGATAAACCTTGAGGATTAGTATATAAGAACATCCTATAATTTTGTTGTTATAGTGATTTTTTGAGTTTTTCAAGAAATACATCCCTTTCTGGATATGAGTAGGTAGAGGTGGCTCTGGCACATATGTACCAAGGGGTAAAACCCAAAAACACTGCCTTGAGCTAGACTCGAACGGGAACTAGTGCATGACTATGGGCTTTGCTGCACTCTTGGTTACGACACTCATAGGGGATATGCCTAGGATAATTCTCAATTTTTTGCATACCATTATGAAGGGTTTATGAGTATATACATTCTCAAAGAAAACATTTTTTATGATTATGGATTTTATCCATAAACCATTCAATTTACATTAAGTATTTTAAAAGTTTGGAATTATTCATTGCAATTCAAAAACTAACCTAGTTTATGCCATTGTATAGAAACGGAACCTAGTAGAAAGAATGTGAACTCCATCAATACGTATGATCTAAAGCGTAAGAAGGATCATATGCTTCACGGTATTATGCCAAAATTTAGAAGGGAAATAGTCTCCCATGTGTTCCCAACATATGAAGAAATTTTATCATGTGTTAATAAGATAAGTAATGAATTATCTGAGTCTTATGTCTTTAAAGGGAAGCTAGAGAAGAAAAGGATGGAAGAGAGAATGATGGAAAAGGGATGAGGGAAAAGAAGAATTTTCCAATATGTGATAAATGTGGGAAGAAACGCCTTGGAAATTTCCTAAAGGGAATGGGGGATTGTTATAAGTGTGGAGAAAAAGGACACCAAGTGCGTGACTTCAAGGGTAATAAAAAGGTTTCAAATGTACAATGATTCATCTGCAAGGAGTGGGGACAATATGAAAACCAATGTCCAAATCATCAGAGTATGCCCCAAATGATGTTATTGGATAATAATCATGTTATGATACTACCACAGATGAGGAGGAATGATTAGAGTTCTTATGTTGTTATTAATGAATTTTGTCATTGGGTGTTGTATCAATGATGTACTAGTTATAATAATTATGGACTTTATAAGGATTGTAATGCAGTACTATTTCATCAAGGACTTGAGATTGTGTGGAACCAAGAAAAGTTCCTCCACAGTAGGTTAAATTTTTGGAAAATATATGGTTGAGAGAAAGATAAAACATAATATGGTTCTAATACCGAGATAGTGAGTTTGGAATAATAGATTATTGATTTGGATAAATTATATTGGATATTATTATCTTCATTGAAATTGATTAATGATTAGTGTACATTTTTGGATAGAAGGAGTATATCTAGTATTCTATAAGGAATAATGGATCCTGAATGTAATAAATAAGGATTTATGGTAATTCAGGATGTTGTAGTGTTTTAAAATAATACCTGATGAAGGTGTTCACATGTTGTTACGTGAAAAAAAAGGATATTCATTGTGTTTACCATCCTTAAAAAACATAAACTGTGAGTTGTACAGAAGTATTTTGGATAACTATAAAGGTTTAAATGGATTAAGTTGAACATTGTATAGTATTGTTTATGATTAAAACATTTCTGAAGAATATTTTTGGAATATTATAATACTATAGTTTTAGGAAAAGGACAACCTGAAGGTCGAGGGATAACACATCGCGTTGGACAAAGCTGCAGGAATCGAACCCACAACCATAGTGTGATAGACCATTATTAAATACCACTAGCATACAGGAAGTCCCTGGTTATTAAAAAATATTTTCCTTCATGGAATGTGTTAATATTTGGAACCTTATACGATTCAGATAAATATAATATTTTGGAGCTCTATTATCTTTTTCAGTGAAAGATGAGTTTGTGGTATAAATTATTTGAAGGATGAATTTCTACTTGTCAAGTATATATATATATATATATATATATATATTATTTTATGAAGAAATTAATTCATAAACATTAGGTAATGGATATTAAAAAAATGTGTTAACCTAATACCTTATGTTTTGTTGAACTAAAGATATTTTAAATCACTATAGATTAAAGACTTTGAGGCCCTCAATTTTACACCTGTTTGTGATTGATGACCTCAATAAATCCCTATAAATATTTACATTTTTCTTCCAATTTTGTGTCTCTAATTTCCACCAATGTTCTGCTAATAGAGATCATAATTTGGTAGGGACTTTTTCATTTCCCTTTCCCTCTTATTAAGACTAAATTTTATTAACCTTATTTTCAATGTGGGTTTTCCACAAAGGTATTTTCTTCTATCATCCTTTTATTTTCGAAGAACAATTTCAAATTGTGAGGATGAAATTTATTGAAGGATGAGAGAATGTCACAGCCCAGGCTTCCACGATACACTTCTCTTTCAATAATGCAATAGCTTGCATTGTACGGTAGTTCGAGATTTTAACACACCGCAAACAATCAAAATAGCTATTATGAATAATAATACCCACTTTTTGAAATTATAAATTCTATATTTTAAAATGGACTTTATTTTTGTTTTCGGAATATCGAAATTATCCTAAGTTGAATTTTTTGTAATTTTCCGAGAACTTCCAATTTTCTATGAATAGAAAAAAATACGTAAAACTATCTTTTTTAATAAAAATAATTTAAATTGAGAAATTATAATATTGAGTGGTTTGAAAGTATAATTAGAATATATTTTTACCATTTTATCCAATGGTGGTCAATAGAATTAATTTCACTTTGAAATTGGACATAAACAATTGTCAATCTTTTGATATATATTGTTTCTTAAAAATGCGCTATTTGTTGTGACAGCTGGAATTAATTTTTAAATTAATTAATTCAACTTATATATTTTTAATTTTGAATAATAGACATCATTTTTGAATTAGTAATATCAAATATATCTTATGTTTAATTTTTGATATTTTTCTGAAAAACATCAATTTTTATGAATAGTGAAACCACTAAGTAGTAGTTAATGAACTAATTTTTCATTTAAATAATACATTACAACTTATATGAATTGAATTTAAAAAATCTGACATACATGGTTGTCATGAGGAAGAAAAATTTTGTTCAATTAGAGGACAATAATTTTTGGTGAATAGTTACATTTAAGTCTTATTAATTGCGATTAAAGGCAATTAGTGTAATTTAAGGTAAATATAATGTTATAATAATATGAAATTACCTTTACACTTGTCCTACCCTTATTGTATGAGTCATGGACGACCAAGACAATCCATGTGTCAACTTGGGGACTACATGGAGCCACTTGTGTAAGAAAATGACATTAATAACTATTTATTTAAAGTAAAAATTAAATTGTCACAAACATGAGTTGTTTTACTAAAAAAATTATTACATGGGGTTATATAAGTTAAAATTTCTACTATAAATATTCATTGGAAAGATAAAAAGTTTTCCTACATCATGATATTTGTTTTATAATTTTTATAAATTAAATAAATTAAATTTTATATGACACAATGATGGTGCAGCGATTACCTCATTAATTAATGATTTCAATAAAATGAAAAGATAATGTAAAATATAAGATATAGACTTGTCAGAAACCAATTGGATGGGTATATTTCTAACACTTATCACCTTATCATCTATATTTATAATTTTGGGACCTTTGAAATCCGAAAATCACTTCATAATAATGTAACAATTCATTACATTCCATGAGTGCCCCTCCTCTCCTCTTATAAAAGGCCCCCACCTCTACCACCTTATTCACACCATCAAAGCCATTTAGCTCGGCCAAACTCTTCCCAAATACTCTCTCAACTTACCTCTCTTACTCCTAGAAGCCTCAATTTGGGCAGAAGTCTTCCCAATGAATCCTTTGGCTCAAATAAAAAATAGTTACCCGATTTAAAGGTAATGTCTTCACTTATTCTCCTTTGTTTTATTTTGTTTCTCCAACCCCCTAAACTATTTTTTTTCCATTATTTTGTAATACACCAGTATCTTCAATATACTAGTATTTTTTTGTGATATTTATTCGAGATAAACTTACACACACCTCCGTCTAATGGTTAATGAACATACTATTTCTGTGGGTGGCGAATTATAGACTCACGAAACGATGATTGTTCTATATTTTTTTAACACCTCTCATGGTGGCCATTATGATGAAACTATTTTCATATATGATATATATATTATTTTTATTTTTTCCGTATTCTTCTTTATTTCTCATTTATGGCATACCTTTATGATTTTCATTATGGGTAAACGCGATAATTTCATTTTAGGATGTGCGGACTACCGCCCCCTCAAAGTGATTTGAATCGTTAATGCCATATATGGGACATATAAAAGATGGAGTAAATGATATTATATATGATATTGTATTTTAATTATAATAAACCTTTATATCATTATGATTTCATTCCATTAGACATGAAATAAAAATGAAAGCAGCGTTCATGCGTATGTACGGCTTACCGTCTCCATGAACGGTGCATTTCATTTCTTGCCTCTAAATGTTATGTAATATTATGAATGAATGTGTATACTGGATATATATGATATATATTATATCTACATCATGAATATAATTCTGGATATAATGGATATTTTACAACATGAAAAACTTGTAATTATAAGAAGTATATTATTGACTCAAGTACCAATGATCGACAAAACAACCGTTATTAACATAATTAAAAACACAATGATCATAACATGGTAATAAGTGATATTAAAGGAACAATTAACTTGAAAAAGGTTCTTATGCAAGTAGAAATTAACTCTAGTTTTTTATTCAGGATGTTAAAGAATGATTGATTCATGTCGAACACGAGGTAAGGGAACTTCTTAACCCAATTTCCATTCTTTGGGTTAATCTCATACTTTCAAATAATGTCATGATATTATTATGTCCTATCTTGTATTTATATTTTCTCTATGTGTAAATATATTGAATACACATAATAGATCTAATTTATTTATGAAATTATTTTTGTAAGGGACTTCGTCTCAATCTCTTTTCATTGAGGCATATTTTGTTTTATACATAACATTCCTTTATACGGTGTATAAACCCCTTTGACTTTTACTTTTATTAAAAAGGAATATTTTTATACAAAGAGTTTTTACTAAATGACAAATGTAATGTTTTGTCTTACGTATACAGAGACAATGACTTCCCCACTACCGTGACCATTATTTGAGTTTCGGATTCCTCTACAAGCCATAACTTTTTTTAAAATAAAAAATAAATACCAAGTTTTTGTTTTCTATTATTTTGGTACTGAAAATGGTTTTGATAATGTTTGTATTATATCAATGTGGTGTATTGATATCTTGTGATTAGAATGTGGAAATTTTATGTTTTATTTATTCATGTTTTATGTGATACGATTATGTTATGGTTTATGGTATGATTAAACCTGTTCATATGAGGAATATATTGGACATAATAAGTGATGGGTGGAGCTCTCTATAGCTCCTTGATGCATCGGCATGTATCATTAGACAAACTAGTGTCTTGGAATGTGGCCTTGACAAAATCTTATTTGTATTCATGGCGTGAGGCCTTGGCTACATGGTTATGATAGTCTGGAATTATGCATTCCATCATTATGAATGTGGTTATTGATATTGCATGTGATTATTCGACTAGTAGAATATCCATGTGAATAAGTAAATGGCATTATTTTATTTTATTTTTTCCAAATTATGCTGAAAATCAAGTTTAAAAGGCTTTTTTTAGTTATACATTTCCTTAAATGTTAATGTTTATTTATGAAAGCTTCTGCTATATTATTATCCTTATTGAGCATCTGAGCTCACCCCTTTCAATGTTTTAATTTTTCCAGGATGTGAAGAAGTATATTATGAATATCCAGTAGGGATAGTACGAGGGGATATGAAGACAATATGTTGTTGTAGTTTTGTTTTACTTTTTGATGTAATATAAGACTTATGAATGTATCTAGTGTTTCTATGGCTACTAAACAAATGTTCTTTCGAGACTTGATCTTTTGTGATCATGCCATTGTTACACAATAATGCACCGACTCTGGGTAACTGGGGTCGGGGTGTTACATGGTAGATCTCAATGCTGGAGACTGTTCAGCAAGGAAACACTCCACTAGGATGGCTCATTCCAATACCCACGTCTATGTCGGGTTGTTGTGGGAGACAACTGAAGCACTAATCTCTCGCCCGAGTCCCTATTTGAAGGTCCGGGCCCTAAAGAATAGGTCTCATACCATATCAGTGGAGTAGCGAGAGAGGTTGGTGAACCTCCTTGAGTACTGTGCCACCATCATGCTACCCTACTGTAGATACAGTAGTTCTTGTATACGCACCACTCGAAGGGTGGCCGGTACAAACTCCACCTGGAACATGCTCTCAAAGTCTGCCCATAGAAGTGATGCCTCATCATGCATCTGGAGCATCAGGCTCCATCATCTGCCTGCTGCTGCCTAAAGAAGTTGGCAGGAAGGATCACCATGAAGTCAGCTGGTGTCCCTACCAGTCTGAAGTCTCTCACCACAGCCTCTAGCCAATCCTCAGCCACCTGCGGGTCCGTCTCTCCCCTGAACCTGGGTGGAATCTTGCGCTGGAACTCTTGGAGTTCCCTCAAGTAGCGTGCACTCTCTACTGCTGGGGCTGGTGGAATCGGTGGCCCAACGAGAATTGGTACCTATAGTGCCTCAACTAGTGTCTCAACTGTAATAAGGCTTTATACTGAGGCATCATCACTCGGTTGGCTGTCAGTACGTAAAACTCTCGGGGCTCTAGCTGGTTTTCAATGGGGAAGCATCCTGAAAGAAACAGATGTGACACGGTCAAAATACTATACCTAGCGAGCTGACCTAGTTTGATCTGACTTAATGAAATTTTTTGAAAACACACAGGCAATCAGTGTTTTCGTGCACTGAGTCGGAAATCAGAATTCAAGGTCCTGGTGCATGGATACGTTGGCCGCCCGCGCCAACACTGGACTCCCTAAACTGAAAACCACAATTATTACCCTTAACACTATTGATTCACAGAAAAGAAATATCCGAGTCTTAAGTTCTGCAGTAGAACTGACACCTCTGATACCAATTTTTCCTGACCCATCCCCTAGGGCCTGCATCGTGAATGCGCCAAGCCCTCCTTCCATAGGCCAGGGGCTGGCGACTAGCACTAAAGGCGTAATTCCATAAAACTTGGAAGGTGTTTCCTTTATAAATCATAAAAACACACAACTAGAGTACAAGCGGAAGAAAACACTAAGTAATCACTTTGTAAAAAGAATGTTGAAAGTAAAGGGGCCAGAAATACAATCCCAACAGTAAAGTACAAGGAATGACAAACGGGTACACCAAAAAGACAAATAGCTGGAAGGTGTCTAGAAGCTCCAGGAACATCCACCATGGATCCTACCTAAAAGGTCGATACAGATATCCTCCTCTTTGCTCCACATCCATCCATATCCTCTGGGTACCAACTCATCGTGAGGTCGACCTCCATGTACCATCCAGTCCTGGAACACTCAGCCTCCTTCCGCGCTGTCTATCGTCTGCATACAACACACCGAGGTGTGGGAATAGCCAGCACAGGGGTGAGTATAAAGACACTCAGTAGGGACCCCGAGACCCTCAAGGTCTAAAAAATCCCACAAGGATATACCACAATGTATGATTTCAATGGATAAACATTACTTAGGTATATGCCCATACATATACCTATGTTATGAAGTAACCCATCTCACTCATGAGGAAAACACAAAGGTCATTGACTCAGCTCAAAACATGATTTTTATTATCGAAACCACGGCTGCAGGAGAACTCCTACTCTATCGAGTACAGTGGCCCTGTCGTGACTCTGAGGGGCTACTCACTGATCTTAGACTACTGAGGTACTCCTCTGGTCGAGTACCATGGGTCTGCTACCAAACCGGGTTCTCCTCCTCTGTGGGTCTGCCGCCAAACCGGGCGCTCCCCCTAATAGCCGTCAGAGGTACTCCTCCTACCAAGTACTGCGAGCCTGATGCCAAACCAGGAATTTCGTCTGTCATGGGTCTGCCGCCATACTGGGCACTCCGTCCACTAAGAAAGTCGAATCACTCTGAGTCAAATCGGTCAAGCAGTCGTCAGGTCTATAGTTACTAGGTCTTCGCACTCTGTCTGCTCGCCTCCAGGGGGATCAGCTCCATGAGCTACAGGTCGATACTCCAAGTTTCACAAAATCACATGTGTAAGTATCTCATAGGACCACCACTTCAAAGGGGTCTCAACTCAACATACGGCACGTCAATCGGACTCCCGGTCTGTGAGTTATTAGCATTTTAGTCTTGGGGGCCCAGTTGGATTCGTGTACAAACCAAACTGACTTTGACTCAACTATACCTGAACTCTAGTGGGGTATACTCAAAGGGATGGATATGCTCCCAGAATACTAGTACCACTAACATTTTATCAAACGGACATCTGGTGCCAAAGATATGGCCCAAGAAGGAAAAGGGTCAGCAATGGGCTCGGGTCTGGTCCGACCCAGCCGGACCAACTCGGCCCAACCCTGACTGGGCCGACCAGGTCTGGGTTGCCCCATTCAGACCCACTAGGTCTGAACTGGCACATTGGGGGAGTCAGCCTGCTAGGTTTTGACCCGGTCCGCTGGGACCGTCCCTGCGGACCGAGAGGGCGGTTCAGCCCGATTGTCACCATTTAGGCGGCTCGGTAACTTGGCCCGGGAGACCGGGACGGTATGCCCAGCTACACCGTGGGGGCACCGTGGGTTGGCTCAGTAGGCGAGTGGAATGGAGGCCGGCGGGCAGGCCGCGCGGGGCGCGGGCAGGCCGGCTGGTCACTGATAGGTCGTGGGTGCCCCAAGCTGGGCGCTGTTGCACCGGGCAGAGCGCACGAGTGCTTGGATGGGTTCTGAGATGCCAGGTAGGGTGATGGGGCACCTGTAAATCCCCAATAGGGGTGCTGGGCAGTAGCGCGGGATGCCGGGTAGCGCGCCAGGGCACCGGGCAGCGGCGCGGGCCGGGGCGTGGGACGTCGGGATCACGCCACACGGGGCATGGGGTGCCGGGAGCACGCCGGCAGGGGCGCGGGGCATCGGTCAGCACACCGGCAGAGCTCGGGGCACGGAGTAGCGCGCTATAGGGCACCTGGAAGCGTGCAAGGGAAATGGGCAGCACGTCGGTAGGGCCTGGGGCATCGGGCAGCGCGCAAGGGCGCACGGCGGCGGCGCCGGGCGCGGTGCCATGCCGGCTGAAGATGTGGGGCATGGCGGCATGCAGGCATGCGGGTAGTGCGGTGGTGCATGGGTCTGTGGGTAGCACGGTCTTCATTCATTGTCTTCGTCGTCATCACCTCAGTGTCATGTTGTCGTAGAATCAACATAAAAAGAACAACAGAGGTGTCGGGCCATGTTGGTATGGCCCGCACCCTCCGCATTTAGAGTGGTAGCATTCAATTACATGAATGAATCTCAACAATTAAAATTAAACACTTTTTACCAGTCTTCATTCGATTTTGAGAAGAATAAAAGAGAAGAATCATCATGCAACAACCGCAACCTCGTTTGGTGTTCATAGAGAAAGTCCCGGAAAAAAGGCGGGTGTCGATTCATCATCTTCCATGTTCGTCACATCCTCCCAACATAATCATGTGCATCAGAAAGCGTTTGGGGTAGAAGACCGGGGAATAAGATTCACAACATTCTTCGCGTTCTTTGATGGAAGGAAGAAGCGTTCTACGTGGGAGAGATATTTCTCCAAGTTCTTCCAAGCTCTACCAAGAAGAAAATGCCAACCCAAAATAAAATAATAGACGAACTATTATTTTATTTGTTTGACATTCATTCAAAAGAATTTTATTTAACGGAATTAACTCACAGAATTAATGGTGGAGAGTTGGAAAAATAAATGGAAAGAGGGAAGGTGATGAGGCTCCGTAATTAACTAGGAGTTCCATGGGGTTGAGGGGGTTAGAGAAGTTAAGGAGCTCGGGTGGGCCCCACCTAAATAAAATCCTCCCAAGGGAGGTTATGTGTGGGTGGACCCCACCACCATAAACTCTCATGGGAGTTTATGGTGTGGTGGACCCCACCTCCATCCTCCGCATGGAGATTTTAACCACCTCCAGTAAAAATAAGCTACAAACTTATTTTTATTTACGTTTATTAAAGAACTTCAAAAAACTATCTTCCACTCTCGATAAAATACAACTACAATGATGGTCTCACCAAGCAATCACCGAAAATGAGAGTTCAACGGTACCCTTAGATTTCAATTCCGAGCATTGGTTCAAAAGTTATAAAATATCGAACGTACGTTTACTGAACGTACCAGAAACAAAGTTATGAAAATTATTATCAGTCACCCTCGACTCACATTGGTCAAGGATAGGCTCTTCCTAAGTGAAACAAACCCCCAGCAAACCCAACGGTACTCTCTTATTTTTAATCTGATTCATCGTTTAAAAGTTATTAATGTTACAATAAAATAATTTCCACTTAATTATTTTATTCGCGGCCAAAAACTAACTTTTTCTTGTGGACCGCGCTAGCCAATGTTAGTATCTGCTTAAATAAAGAATGCCCTCACATGTATAGCTGTGGTCTCAGATTTTTAATCCAAGCTACCATTTGTGAGTTATAAGAATTTGAAAAATAAAATAATTTATTTAATCACTTTATTTACAGTTAAGCAATTTTTTGGATTTCTCACAGGAGGCCCGCTCCGACTAAACTTAAGTCGCGCTTAGGGTAACCCCGCCATATTGAGCGCAACGGTGCCCTTAGATTTTTTATCTGATTATCCATTCAAGAGTTATTCCACTTTTTCAGGAAAACTACGCACCCGTGTTAATTTTTGTTTAAAATAACATCGACGGATCATTACGGGATCTTCGGGCGTCGAAATCAGGCGCCATTAGAAACTACGGACTCGTAAAATTCCAAATAATTTACGAAAAATAATCCTGGAAATTTCATGACCTTTACAAACATGGTCAAAACAATGGCATAATGTCTCAAAAATCAACCCAAAATTATGAGTAAATTGCATTTTATGAGACAAACTAAACCATATCGATCCAAAATGAAAATATATTCCATTTTTAAATTATCATTGGATAATAATATTGTTATTATTAGAAAATTTTTAGGAAAAAAATGTTCTTCTTTTGATTTTAATTTCACTTATATATTTTTCTAGGGGTAAAATTAAACCATTAATGAATATAAAATTCCATTCTGACAGAAATTAAAAACGTTTATGATGCTAGTTTTTTATGTTATAATTTCATTAAATTATTATGTAGTACTAACATACACCTTTTTTAGATGGTATGAATAATATAGTAAATGAGTTTAAAAATAGTTTAATATATACACATATATTAGAATATTTATAGAGACAAATTTATTCTAGTGTAATAATAAATTATAATTTATGGTAAAATATTTTATATTTGAAATGAATTTTAATATGTGTGAATGTAATAAAATTAAAGGAATTTTCAAAAAAAAATATTTTAATTATATTTTATGTTAACTGATATTTTATTAAATTTTTTTAAAATAATAAAATATTGAAATATGACATGTGGATTTTTAAATTTTCGAAAAAATTAGCCAAAGTCTATCTGTGAGACACTTATCACCTTATAAGTAAAATTAAGACCATTAAATTTAGAAATAATAGTTTTATAATTTTTATAATTAAAAATGGTTAACGATGGGGACAAAAAATCTACCATTTAAAATAACCACAAAACTAGTCTAAATTTTATTTTCATATGATATATAAATTGTATCCTATTTTTATTTTAATCCATGGATCTTTGGAATACTTTTACAAGAGAAATATATTAAATATATTTTGATATAGCATGTAATTACATATGTCTCCTTTCTACACATATCAAAGGGGACCTCAACTCGTCTATTTATAATACTTTTTGATAAATATTACTCATAAAATCATTTCATAAATCTCTTACCATAATCCCACCTAATGATCTAGAGGATATGTTGTAATCAAAATATCAACCTAGAAGGCCCATGGTGTATGAAAAAGGTTTTCTTCCAATGAAAAGGTATTCTTCATAACTAATAATTTTCATTTTATTTCTTAGTCTAACTCATTAAAGTAATCATAAAACACTTTTTTATTATAAAAGTAATTTATAAAATGTAATAAATTGTCATAATTATTATAGTACAATGCGATTTCATATTTTTTCTATCATATGGGGAATGAAAATATAATTCTTCCATATGTGTGGATTACCAGATTTGCTAAATGATGATTGGTTTTTCATAACCTCATCATAGAAATGGTTATTAACATATTTTATATTTAATTTATTATAATAGTTACATCGTTATGTTTCATTATATATTATATATTACTTACATTCATTCTCATTCACCGATTATAAAATGTTTTGTTCTTTCATGAAGATGTGTGGACTACCGTCTCCATGACGTTTTGTGATTCATTTTTATGTTCTATAATTTAGAGATTATTTTAAAATCATATATATTTTATAACATGGTTTTTTATTTCAACATTTAACCATGATCCTTTTGAGCATGTCCAACACACTGATGTAGTTTTGTCATTATGAATTGATTGTCTGCAAAATTTCGGATGTGAAAAATAATGATTTAATAAATATTTAGGGAATGGTACCAAATAAAATAAAAATTAAAAAAAATTAGGAAATACCCTTAAAAATTGGTTTTATGAAATTTTAAAATTAATATAAGATTATTATAAATGATATAAAGAACATACATGGAGAGTCAGACTTGAGTTAAAGAGTTTAATGACATAACATCATTTAATTGAGTTATATTACATATTCATTGTCTTTGTAATGGGAATTTTATGTGTGAAATTACTTGGGAATATTTTATATAAATTTAATAATTGTTCTATATGTATTTTAATTTTTCATACATATTATGTTTATTGATTAATTCTCATCCATGGTTACAGTCATTGTAAGGGATTCTCATCCCAAATTCATTTTCTTGAGGAATATTCCAGATTCAATACTTTTTTACGTAATGTTATTTATTTATAAACCATTTGAATAGTTATATCTTGAATCACTTAATATTCATGATTTTTAATGTTTTACTTGCTCTTATTCCTTTCACAGGGGTTAATATTCAAAACATATCAAGGTGCTAAGTGTTGATTTTTCAATATCATTTCTATTTGGAATTGTTTATGTTTAAATTTCAATTAAAGAAAATTATAATCTCATTCAATTTTATTATTCATCCATTTAATTGATTTATTATCCATTATGTTTACATATTATCCTTTAAATTTTTCAATCCTTGGTACTTCATATGATCCATATTTTCTTAATTGAGACATTATTTCTTCTTTAGTCGACAAACCTTTTCATTAATGTAAATGGTTTATAAATATGTTTAAAAATTATATAATGAGAATTTAAATATTTATCAGGGTAGTTTTTAGATATATTTAAAATTATTTAGAACATTTTTTGAATATTTTTTTAAAATTTTAGTATTTAGAAATTTTGACATTCTTTACAAGGTCCATAAAATCCAATAATGTTGTATAGATGAATCGACTATTACCATCATTTTTACTAATATTTACTTTGAATCCTACCTTATATGTTTTCATGGATCTTTTAAAAAAATTAATAATATTATTATTATAAAATTTTATAATTTAAAATAAATTATTTTAGAATGAATAGAGTAATTACTCATGAAATGTTAAAGTGTTATTTTAAAATTATATTTATCTATGTCAGTATCCATTAAAGAATCTACTGATTTATTCAGGATACAATCTAATGATACCATCTACCATATTATTTTGGATAACATATGATCATTTTACAATATATGTTGACTACAGAAACTATTGACATTCTATATACTGTTTTTTCTAATATAGATAATTATTGAATATTAATGAACGTTGGTTAATTTGTATGATTTATTCTTATAATGAACACATTGGACATTTTAAGTCACGTATTAGTCCAAAAATTATACAGCCCCTATATGTATCTGTATGTCTCATGCATGGAAGTGATTGAAATATATTTGATGGATTTTCTAATGTCAATATTAATAAATAAACAATAGGAATAATTTAGAATGTGTGATTTTAAAAAATGTTTATATCATTCATGGGTTAAGAATTAATAATGCATGGTATATACATGGAAACATAAATGATTGAGAACATTAGAGAATGGCCAAAATCAACTACTATAATAGAGATCAAAAAATTACATGGATGGCTATATTAAATATCGTTATTATGATTTTTTGGAAAATATAAAGTACACAAACCAACATAACAATAAAAAGAGTAAATCTATCATTACCCAACAACCTATGGTACCCTTCTCATGATAGAAATTAACAAATATTTAACCCCCAAATCTCACTAATAATAGGATGTGGGTTCATAACTAGTAATGGGCATATAAAACACACATTGGGAGGAATTACCATTAATATATGAATTAAAATACAAGGGATAATATGTGACATAGTAATCAATTACAAATTATATAAAATAAATCAATATATCATAAAAATAGAAAATCAACAAATATATTATGAAACATAATAAATATAAAAAAAGAATATACCAATATACCCCTATTAAGTTATACAAATTATAATTCTTCATTTATATCTATTATAGTAAAATATGGCAACCAAAAACCACATAATTTCTTAACAAATAGTTTTTACATATGGGGTGAGATCAACATCAGTAATATGAAGGATCATCTTCATGTCCTCTCAGGAAAATTTGTGAAATGAATACTAATGATCCAGTGAACATATTAGAACAAAAATTCACAAAACCATTCAACTACTCATTTAATAAAGCACCCATATCCCACTCACCATGTATCACTCATAATGTATGAACAAAATCACATAATAATATAACAATTGGTTCCTCTTAAAAAATTCACAATAGTTTCCCACTATCACACCCCAATATCAAAATTCATATTGTACCATCTTATCCATTTCTCCATAATTATTATATCATTCATTCTTCAACTCTCAACCAATGATAATCATACGAAATATATATTAAATCCACATTTCATTTCCATAAATCACAGTAAGGTAATATGAACATGAGAAAAATCAATATCATTCCATCCAACAACCATATATGTTTCACAACATGCACTAATGGAAATATGTGCAGTGACCAAAGGGACATCATGGAAGAGGGGTTAATAATCCATCCACACTCACAAAGATTTATTTTATTTGAAATCATCCCAAAAACCATTTTTGAGATGATTAGGTTTCCTGAATTACGCGTGGGTTCATATAAATCATAATAAAATAAAAGGATATATAGTCACTCATAAATCGAAGCCTATGTGATCATAGAAATATCATGATTAAAATCTATTCAATCCAGCAATACTTCATCACTATCCATTAATAACCATCAATTACACTATAAAATAATTATCCATGAACCAAATGAAAAATCCATAACCAACAATAATTTTTATTCAAAATTTCCATATTTTAATATTACATTCTAATGATATACCTAATATATAATTTTCAGATCATATTCAATGAAAACAATTACAGGTAGACACCCAATTATAATAGATACATTTATTAATATTGTTCTAGTCAATTGATCCCCATTTAAATCATTAAAAAGATTTAATTAACAGCCCAAAATGCTCTATTATATACACAAAATTGATTCCATGTGTATTAATTTCTTTTCGCCTAATACCATCAAGCATCACTATGAAATCCCCATAATACATAGTCATCACTACACAACCAAACCCACTAAAATATTAAACCACACACCCAAAACTAGTATCAATATCACCAACCATCTGCATCAATAACACCAAAATATCCATCCCACCCCTAATATTTATCGTAAAAAAACCATTCCTAAAAAATAAATAATTTAAATATAGTAATAGAAAATACCTGTATAATCATGTATCATTTTTTACATACAAATCATTCTGAAAACCCATTATTTACCATCGATAGTTAATATTATATAATAAAATTTTATTCTAGAACAAAATATAAGACTATTCAATATTTTCATTGGAAAAAATTTCATTGTAGATAAAAAGAATATATTAATATAATAACATACATTAGATTCTACATAAATTGTTAAATATTTGTTACCTCAATAATTTATAAATACTATTTCATGTCTATTCTAAAATTATTTTAGTCATTGATCACCATATTTCTCCTTAACAATCGAAGCTATTTTATTTGTTATAAGAAACATTCCAATATCTTGTAAAATAAGATAGATAATATTAATGCAATACATTTTCAACAAATCACATCCTTTATTCCCATCTTTCAATATATTTTATCATTTTTGTAGATTTATTCTAAATACCTGGTGAAAAATTCATGATATAAATTCAATTAACATCATCTAAGAGTATAGGTATTCAATCCAATTGTCCATTAGAAGCTTCAAAACATAACTCTAAAAAATTGATAATTATATAGAGACGAATGAATGTCTAAAAATCATGGGAATTTTATTTTAAAAACAATTAGGACTCCACTAAAATCAAATATAAAAATTCAGGTATTCTAGGTTCTAGAGATTCGATAATAACCTGAATGAGAGAAGTCACTTTTTTAAAAATAATATATAGGGTAGATTCTTATATTATCATTAATAAAATTTTAATTGATTCCTTTTTAATTATTTTTTATTTTAATGTACATCAATCTTCTACGTGACTCATTTAAATGTTCAAAATTTAGGTTTATATTGAGTATGAAAAATAATACATTTATATTATTTTCAATAAGTATTAAATCCCACATTTTGAAATGAAATTTGTATTTATTTTATAAAAACAATTTATGTTATACATGTGGTAATTTTGAAAAAGGGAATTACCCTTACACGAGCATGGAGTTCTTTATGTAGATCTAGATTATCTTTTTTGAGATCCATATTAACCGTAGTCAAGATGGGATGAAATTCACATAGGTTGAGAGTGGCCTTTATTGAACCCCAGATGACTTTTACATGAATTTAAAATGAACAGTATGTGAGTATGATTACCCATACATTAATTAGGATTCAAAATAATGCAGTAGATAAAAAAATGGAATTACACCAACAAGATAACATATTACCATTAAAAACATGATGGTTTTTATTTTAGTAGGATACGAAACAAATTATAACGATTCTTACAAAATTTTAATTTAAAATAACTAAAAATGATATTATATGAAAACATATTATTAATTAAAAAACTAATAAACAATTTTAAATTAATTATTTTACTTCTAAAATAATACTTTTATTGGAAACCTTCTCAAAGCATAAAACCTAATAATGTGAAAGGAATGAGATTAGAGAAGATATGATCCTTCACATCAGATACCTTTCAAATAAATAGAATCCTAGTGAATTAATATCAATCCATGGATGGAAAAAAACACCAACCCCATTTAATTATACCCTAGGAGATACCTCTCAAAAATTAAAAACCCACTTTCTAAATAAAATGCTCCTAAATAATAGAAAAGATTAATTGAATAAATTATAATGAATTAATAATGAAACATAAGGTCATATTTTAGTGAATGGAGTAAAATATGATCAAGTTAACTAATGATTCAATGTAATAATTTTCAACACACATTCCCACAATCATTCCACTAATCATCTTTGCCTCTGGAGACACATTCCAATGGATTAAAGAATCCATGAAACACCTTCATCAAACAATCCTAAATCATAAATGACTCAAAACGAAATGTTACATCATCATCATTTTCAATATATACCTTTTATATCATATGGGAGTTTTCAAGTAGATAAAAATTAATCTATGACTTATGTAACATATTTTAAAAATCTGAGATTCTGAAAAAAAAAACTATATTCTATATCATATATGACACACAATACAGAGCATAAAAGAAACATGAAATATTATTATTTAATCATAATTCATATAAGATAGATATAAAATTTGTGGCTATGAATAATATATATATATATATAATATATATAAATATTATACATAAAATTAATGTATTGATATATTTATAAAAGTTAATCACAAAATGTTTTAATCGCCATATTTTTATCAAAAAAATAAAATTTATCCAAGAATATTATTTATTTTCTCTTTGTGATAAATTATTCTGAAAAATTTCACGTGATTTTAGAAATGTTATTATCCCAAATGAAAATTATTTCTGAAAATATCGTATCAGAATTATCATGGCGTGAAATTTCAGTAAATTTTTTAAATGATAAATTTGTCAGTAAATTATGAAAATTACATATTTTTCAAATACTGAAAGTTATTTTCAGTAAATATGGTAGTTCATATGTACCACTATATTCTAAATATCTTATTAAATTTAAATATGTAATTTTATTTAGAATAATATAACTAATTTTATATAAATTATCAGTTATTATTATTACAGTATATGTTTATTTTTAGGTAGAATTTTTTCATGATAACTATTAATATCTACATAATGATTTTCCATTCGAATTAATTAAAAAAATCCATACATTAGAATAATTCAGATAATATTTTTCATTTATATATATATATATATATTAGAATTAATGTAATGCTGATTACTTGTTACAGAGTTTATATAAGATACACATATTCTCGAAAAATTATTTTTTAGCTAACATAAAATTAATTTCATTTATTATCATAATCCCCATTTAAGGGATAAGGGGGGAACCCAACATGGCTTCAAATATGAGAAAAAAAACCTTACCACCATTGTCTAAGAGTCTAAATCCAAAAAAACTCATTAAAGTATACAATAAAAACCCCTACCCAGCATCAGAAACATTATGTCCAGTTTTCATCATCCCATCACTCCTCGAATAGTTGTCTTGTGCATCGATGAACTTGCTGGGCATCGATAGAAACACTATACCCTCTCAAACATCCAAATTCAGACATAATGGACAGGTGAAAACACTCTCTCTAAGCTATCCATAGAGCAAACCCTTATAGTTGAACTGGTTACATAGACCTCTAAATCGCGAACCATAGGTCTAAAAAAACACCACACAAAATGCATTCCACAAAGTCATAAATTCATCAATATAACACACCAGGCCATCACATACCATAAAATCTCATTCACCATGAATCCTTCATGACCTTTTGATCCTCCACTAAAGACATCAATAAACCCCAAATTATTCCCAATTCCACCATAACCATAAAAGGAACTGGAAGAAAATCCAAGGAATGTGAAGCCACACCGTCATTAACTATTACTGGATTACCCAACACCACATCGAGTGATCATCGCCGATGAAGGGTTCTGAGCCTCCCAGAACTATAAATGTCATTATAAGAAAGGATCCATTAATATATGAAACATGGATTCACCCTCAACAATGTCTAGAACTAGATGACCATAATGTGTTGGGAGAGGCCATTGTGGAGGGACACTGATGATGATGACGCCCAAAATCCACCAAAAAATCTACATATTTAAACACAATTCAAAAAACCACCAAATAAAAAAACTATGAAAGGATGTTCAAATGAAAAAAAATCAAATGTGATCTTCCCCCATATAATACACTTCAGGTCTGATGATGAGCCACATAGGAAGACTACACTAGAGCTATCACTGAGACGAGAAAGACCTAGACAACACAAGCCACACCAAAACAACACCATGATTACAAATAAGTGTCAATAAAACATTTTTCCATTATAAATTTTATTGAATGATTTTATTTATAACCTAATTTTCCAATGATCTAATTATCTTATTTATGTGACACTTTCCCACTAAATATCATATAATATAATTTAAACATGGAAAAAAATAAATGACATTTTCTTCCCTTTGAATATATATTACATGATAATATAGGGGTAACAATAGTTGTGAATGTATATTAAGGATTAAATTTAGTCAAATTAAAATATTTTCATAAAGATAATTTACATTGGATTTATATTTATTATATATTTAATTTAAAAACCTATAAAACACTAACACAAAACTCGGGAAAATAGCGGAAATTTTAAGTTAAATAATTTTAGAAACATGTAAAGTAATCTATATTAATTTATTTCTGGTTCAAAAGTTATTTTATTTTTAATTATAAGTAATTAATTATAGTTTATTGGTTTATAATCAAACAGAATTCTTTTCTTCTTGTATTTAAATTCAATTAAATTAATATTGTTGGAATTAATATTAAGTGTATTTATGTTAAATAACATTTATTAGATTATTTAATAATCATAAAAATCATGAAATAGAAATATTTGGAAATAAGAGTGTAAAAAATATCTCTTTTCTATTTATAATCATATTATAATCTTATAATTTAAATTATAACGACTAGTGTTTCAAAAATTTATTACCATGTTTAAGGTAAAAAATTGTTTAGTGAGGGGTTAAACAAAAATATAATTTCAAATTTACAAATTATACTAGTCTAAATTATATTTTATAGAAAAAAATTCATCTTTATCCTATACATAGATTGAATATTTGACCATTTGTGTAGAGACCCAAACTTGACGTGCATGGAGATTACATTACTTTTGCGGAATACTTAATACATAACAAAAACATACATCCATGGACTGTAATAGTGTAGTGTATTTGGAAACATGGAACACAATATTTAATCCTAGTAAAAGATCTTCAACATCTCCCATAAATATCATTCCCTTTTGTTTTCTTTCCTAAGACCTTTCTTTATATCCTAGGGAAAATAAAACATAAAAAGGGTGACCTCAAATGCTCAGTAAGGGTAAGCATGGAGGAAATAAAACAAACCATATATATTTGATCTTAAAAACATGAATATAATTTTTAAACATTAAAATATTGAGTTGTGAAAAAACTCTTGGCAGTATGTAAGGCATAGATCATAAAGGAACATTAATCATGATAAAATATCATGAGAATAAAACATGTAACTGTGGAAAACCATTAAGGACATGATATGATTTCCATAGTAGGCAAGGAATTTCTACCAAGACCATTATAGGGGATAATGTCCAATACTGAACCGAGTTTACATGTCATTCCAGCCATGTTTATCTAATGAGATACAAATATTTACCCAATGTATTAGAGGGAGATATAGGTCTCACCCATCTCTTAATGAAATCATTTTATTGTGTTCCACAACATAAATCATTCATCATAACCCAAATAATAAAATGGGATTCATTAACAAAATCCCACCATAACATAATCCATATAAAACAAATGGATATCATAAACATACTAAATAATGTCATATTATATGGGTAATCGTTTTGGATAAAACACTTGAAATGAATTTTTGAGGAAAATATACTTTCTTCTTCAAAATCATTTTCTATTCTCAAATTGGTAGTAAATTTTTAAAGAAAAGAATTTTGTTGAGAATAATCATGAAATACTATACAGAAATCTTCATGAAAATAAAGAGTTATGAAACCTTAAAAATCCATTCTTGCCGTATAAGATAAAAAACATTCTTCTAATACTTTTTCCGGAAATGTCAAAATGTACCTGATATGGTAAACAAAAAAAGATTTCTTCCATACTATGTGGTGAAATTCAAAAAAGGGTAAAAATGACTTTAAACATACATGGAAGTAAAAAACTTTATTAAAACAGTTTTATAAATCATGTACATGGATGATAAATATAACCCCAAAAAATAATTACGAATAACCAATCTCGGAAAAGAAAAATATTGGAATAATTATCCATCAACTTAGTTATGATATGCTTTGTATGTATCCAATGATCCTGTATAATGATATAAATTATGTCATTGAATTATTCTAGAATCATATACATTGTTATGATATCAAATATGGTCATATTCTTATCTTCTTATTAGTAATATTTTATTTCTACTTGTTATTTGGGTGTTCATTGCTTTATGTTCTTATGCTTGTTTTGTAAACAAAATTCATATTCCTCTTTTTAGGTTATAGATACATCATTAAAAGAATGGTATTAGTGTAATATGTATCATATTTATTCATTCAATTCATTTATATAATAATTATTCAATGAAGATCATGGAGAATGAGTCGCATCACATCGTGGAGACGGGAGGTCGTACGTACGCATGAGCGATGATATCATTCCCAAGATTGTGGAATATTATTGAAGTGTATGGTGTATAATATTTCAGAATAAATATCACTTTATAAAAATCATATATAGTAATTTCATCTATAATTATACCCATCCAAGTATTTTAGTGATGAAATAAAAGACTACACCATGATATGGAGACAGTATTCGGTACGTATGCACGCGCGGTGATTTCGTTTTCCGTAGGATGTATAGAAGGTGAAATAAGGATGTTTCATATATATAATTACGTATCAGTATATGAGAGATACTGATTTTATTACTTTATAATAAAATAAATAAATAAGATTAAGTTGATGAAAAAATAAATTTGATAGAATTGGTAAAGGATATTACCTCTTCTTCGACGAGCCTCTTCTAAACCTCCTCTTAGGGCGCTAAAGATGGTCATTGAAGAAGACCAGGACCTCTTGTATGTTTCAAAATAATTGGAGAAGTGAATTTGTCAGGGGTTGTCAGAGCATGAAGGATCAAAGTGTTGTGAGGAGGAGAGCAAGGAGGTTCCTTTTAATATGAGAGGAGAGGGGAACTTTTGGAAACCTCTAAAATATTAATTTATAATAAACTCATACCCTACTTGAAAACCACCAAAAATGACTCAAATCCGAATATTAGATGATATATGGTTTTAATCTCATCAACCAATAAGATTTATACATGTTGGTAGTTTATTTTAAACCTTATCAACTTGATTTATCCTTATTTAATATTTTTTATTTTATTTATGGTAATAATATTCTAAATTTTATATTGTTATAAATAATTACTTAGGTGTTGTGAATTGTACATAATTGGATACATTATGAAATTTTAGACCATATAGATTTAAATTTATAATTTTTAAATATTTTTTAATTTTTAACCAATTTTATACTATGTTATTTTTATAAAATAACAATAGTTTCAATTTTGAAACTATTTATTTATTTGAATTTAAATAAAATACAAAAAGAGGATATATTCGAACGAAGATATTAAATAGACTCATAAAATTCCATATTCAAATAGAAAATTTGTGGAGAACATTAATTAGTTCATGAAATATTTATTTTAGAATTTTTAAAACCATTTAATTGATATTTCTCTTCATAAAATAATTACTAAATCATTTTTGTATAATTATTTAATATACTTATTTTTTGTATAAAAATTAAACATAAAATAATATGATGTAGATAAATATAATATTTTCCATAAAAATTCAATTACTCGAATTTATCATTTTAAAATAACAACATTTAAAATTTTATATTTATTAAATTATGAAGGTGACAACATTGAAATCCTTTAAAATAACAAAAAATTAGTATCATAATAACTTTTATAAGGCTAAAAATGGTCAAATATTTGACCATTGTATGCTTATGGATTCCATTTACACGACCAATAAGTTTTGGTCAGGTGTTTGGGCTTTTATGGTCACTATTAGTTTAATAAAATTTGTATTATTGAATTTTCACTAAATAAACAATTTATGCATCATTATTGTGTCACCATTAATAATAATTATTTAATCCCTAAAAATTATAAATAAATTCACATGATGTAGATAATTGTATTATATTTCTTGGTGACTATTTATGTTCTATGTTTTATTTAGTCTATCACTAAATTAAAAATATTGTTCTTATAAGATATAAGAGAGTGACATGTTGTCACTTTCTTTGGTTTTAAAAATAATTACATTATTTTCATGGATATAAGTACATTAAATGTATCTATTCAAACCATTAGGTGATATAGGTCGACTTTTATTCATCCAATATAAATTTTTTAGATGTTAGGGTAATTTTATTATCTTATTTTTAATCTTAATTACCCAATTTATCTTTAAATGTAGTAAATACAATTTACTGTAGTTACTATTCATAATCCCTAAAAATAAATAGTATCATTTTAAGATAATCTGGATCAAATGATTCCAAATATTAAATCCATTTTTTTAAATTCAAAACACATAAGTGGCAGAATTTAATTTAAAATAAATCCTGCTGTTGAGAAAATGGGTTTTAAAAGGTTAAATGTAGCAAAAGATTGAAATATTTTTACCTATGAATTCAATGTAAAATTAAAGATAAGGACATACATTATATTAAAAGGTAAAAATATATTCTATTTATAATTTAAAACTATTAAATATTAAAATTTAACCATATAAATCATTTTGATGAAAAGATGTCTTTAATTAAAATTTAGTGTATTTTTACTATTCATCAAAATATGAAACTTAATAGAATAATCTCAAAAATTTATCCAAAGTAAATTTTTATTTTCTGGTTCCAAGGAAGTAGTTTTATTTTCCAAATTTATCTTATAAAAATTTCAAAAACTAGAGTTAAAGTGGGTGAACCATCAAAAGGTGACAAAACTGCATTTTTAAAAAAATACTTATTTTACCTAAAAAAACTATTTTATTCTCATACCATGTTCTATAAAATGTGTAAGATGAATTATAATATCATAAAATTTAAGATGTAGTCACTACTATTCATAATGGCTAGTTTATAATAATATTATAACAATATATCGTTGTTTAGTGAAAATCAGTATTGCGTACAACACAAGCTATCAAGGAAGGTCACTATTGCGTGTAATGCAAGACAAGTTAGGGTTTCCTGTAGTGCAATCTTCATTGGGTGTTGCGTATAAAATAATCAAAATACATTTCATTTATACATTAATCAAAATCTATACTCGGTGCTTTGTATAACTCAAGTTAACTTTGTTGTAGCGTACAATAGAATACATCAAAAAAATTAAATAGAATATTTCTCATAAAATCTCGGGGTGTTACATTATACCCCCTTAAAATTATTTTCACATTCAAAATTCATTGGGGTTATAAATCATTTACAACTTGACAGTTTCTTTCATAGAAACCCACATTGTAAAAAGCAATACTAAAAATTAATTTTAAAAAGTAAAGTTAGAAACATAACGATCACCTAATTTAACTCAGCACTGGGTTTCCACATAAGAGAATATAAGTGAAAATTTGGATATAGAAGTGAAATGTAACCATTATTTTAGGATGAGGAGTGCTAAAGAAAATGGCTATGAAAAATAAAAAAAATCACAAAGCCATATATTTATGGTGATCTAAGGTACCATCTAATTCATCAAATACGAGGGCACTAGGACAATATTTTTGGTTTTCAAGATCATTTCCCTAATGTTAAAGAATTTTTTAATTAAAAGAAATACTTACATGATTTTTGTATAATCTCACTATTTTTTGTGCCTTGAACAATTTCCACTCCATTTCAAAAAGAAATGAAGTTGATTTTCACTTCTGTGAAGTGTTAGAAGATTGTGTGATAGAATGATAGATCATTCCATTTGTCTCAAACATAAGGTTAGAAAAAGTTATATACATAAGTCCATATTATGTTGAGATTAATCATATATGGTTACAAAAATGGATTTATAATTCATCTATCATACCGCTTAATAAAATAAAACTAGTTTCTACTTACCAGGGACTTCCTGTAGGCCAGTGGTAAGAGATAAAGGCCTATTGCACTTTGGTTTTGGGTTCTATTACCACATCCTTGTCAGACACGACGAGTTGTCACCCATCCTATGGGTTGTCCTTTTTCTAAAAGTACACTATTATAACATTCCAAAAATAATATCGAAGAAAGTTTTTATCCTTAAATAATATTATCTTATGTCCAACATAATCCATATATAATATTTAGTCTTATCTAAAATACTTCTATCCAAGCTAATAGTATAAAGAAATTGATTACTAGGAATGTCATCAACCAGGCATGTGAATACCTTAATTTATCCCCCTTATATCATAAGATATATCTTGTTGGTTACATTCCAAACTTGTGAATTACATAATCATGTATTTTCTTGAAACATGAATTACCATATAATCGTTGTGAAAACATGAATGTTGTAATAATTTAACTCTTTCCACGTACGAAAATCCCAAAATTTATATATACTCAATCCATGATATCACTTTTTCCTTATATCAATCATGAGTTCATTAATACTATCAAAAATTTCATTATCTCCTTATCCCATCATTATGTGCATATTAGGTTATTTCAAAAAATATTTCAATCACTTTTCATGGTTACCAATACCATAAAAAAATTGAAAACCACAAAAAACCAATATATAGATATTCTGAAATTCCATGATACTATAAATAAGATTCAACAAACACTATTTTGGAATCCAGTTACATAAAATCATAATCATTACACCACTTCATTGTCATATTCAACATTGCCAATAGTGATCACATGTGAGTTACCTTTTTCCTTTTCCTTAAGAGGTTGTTCTTGTCGATCATCATTAACTGTTATATTAGGGAATTGGTTAGAATAATGCCCCATTTCCCAGAACTTGTAGCATTGAAGTGTTGCTGGTGCGTTCTCTACAGTCTTTCCACCATTCACATCTTAGATACCTTTTTCCCATTACTTTGACACACATCTAATCAATGACCTTATTTTACACACTTAAAACATTTCCTAGTCCCTTTAAGACAATGTACACAATGTTTCTTTCCACACTTTGAGCATAACGAAACATTCGTCTTCCTTTCACCATAGTTTGGAGATTTTTCCTTCAACTCCATATTTCGTTTCTTTTCAAATCCATGAGATGGATATGTAACACCGACTTCCAGTTCTACCTTGATAGCACAACACAGAATCTCTTCATAGCTATTGAATTCTCTTATAGCTAATTCCCTAATAAGACTTGGTTTTATGCCACTGAATAATCGATCAAATTTAATTTCAGGTTGGATCATAAAGCCATAAGCATCACTTGTAAGCCTTGTAAAATTCACCTTTTATACACCAACATATTCATCATCCTTTTTCTTAAGCTCAAAGAACTCCTTTTCCATCTTTTTTCGAAGAATACAAGGGAAGTACATATTGAAAAACATGTTATTGATCTCGTCCCATTCCATGGATTCAATTTTATCATGGGGCCTTGTATTATTAATTATATTCCCCCTCTAGTCTGATTTACCTTCTAAACGGTAAACAACCAAAATGACTTTTTCATGTTATGAACAGAGAAGTATGGAAAATATATTTTCAATGGTACTAATCTATTTTTCAAATACAAGTAGATTAGAAGACCCACTGAAATAAGGTAGACATTGCCTCATGAAAGACTCAATAGAATACTATTTCTTTCTATACTCATTTGGATGTCCAGAATGATTCATAGCTTGTGTAAGTATGGAAATAAGATTTCTCACTCCATTTCCAAAAACATTTGGTTGTTCAAGTTGACAGTCATTGCATGGCCCGATTCATTGATCATTAACATAGATCATTCTGGTTCCAGCCGTTATCTAAGAATAATGTGATAGGCAAAAATCATACTAGGAAAACAACACAATCAAGGGGAGTACTTTCAATCTCTAACATATTAGGTTTAATCGTAGGTTATTCATGATCCTTAACAAAAGTATAGGACTATAACCTATACTTATACTTAACCTTAGGGACATCCCTAGACATACCTTAGAAATATCTCATGGGATCTCACTAATGTTTTCACATCTTAGTTTCCAAAGTTGAACTAAACCTTTCCTCTGATACCAACTGTAAAGACCCAAACATGAAGTATGTGGACATTACATTAATTTTGATAAATACATAATAAATAACAAAAATAGACATCCAAGGACTGTAATAGTTTAGTATATTTGGAAACATGGAACACAATCATCTAATCATGGTGAAAGATCTTCAATATCTTCTATAACGAAATTTCCTTTTTGTTTTCTTACCTAAAACCTTTCATTATATCCAAGGGAAAAGAAAACATAAAAAGGGTGAGCTCAAAAGCTCAGTAAGGTTAAGCATGGAGAAAATAAAACAAGCCATATACGTTTGAACAAAAAAACATGAACATAATGTTTAAACATTAAAATATTGAGTTGTGAAATAAATCTTGGAAGTACGTAAGGAATAGATCATAAATGAACACTAATCATGATAAAATAGCATGGGAATAAAACATGTAATTGTGGAAAACCATTAAGCATAAGATATGATTTCCATAGTAGTCAAGGCATTTCTACCAAGACCATCGTAGTAGAAAATGTCAATTACTGAACAGGGTTTACATGTCGTTCCAGCCATGTCTATCTCATTAGATATAAATCTTTACCCAATGCATTGGATGAAGATATAGGTCCCACCGATCTCATAATGATACCATTCTTTTGTGTGCCACAACATAAATCATTCATCATAACCAAAATAATAAAATGAGATTCATAAACAACATCCCATCATAACATAATCCATATAATACAAATGGATATCATAAAAATACTAAATAATTTCATCTTATATGGGTAATAATTTTGGATAAAACACCTGAAATGAAATCTTGAGGAAAATATCAGTTCTTCTTCTAAATCAGTATATTTTCTAAAAATTCAATGAAATTTTAAAAGAAAAGAATTTTGTTGAAAATAATCATGAAATATTGTATAGGAAGATTTATGAAAATAAGGAATTATGAAACCGTAAAAATCTGTCCATGCCGTATAAGTTAAAAATCCTTCTTCTTGTACCTTTGACAGAAAAGTCAAAAAAAGTACCTCGTATGGTTAACAAGAGAAATATTCCTTCCATATAATTTGGTGAAAGTAAAAAAGGGTAAGAATGACTTTAATTATACATGGACGTAAAAAACTTATGAATTTTTTTTTATAAAACATGGACATGAATGATAAATATAACCCCAGTAAATACTTACGAATAAATAATCTCGGATAAGAATGAGATTGGAATAATTATCCCTTACATTAGGTCTGATATGCTTTGTGAGTATCTAATCCTACTGTATAATGATTTAAATAATGTTTTTGACTTATTCCAAAATCATATTCATTGTTATGATATCATATATGTTGATATTCTTATATTCTTATTAGTAATATTTCATTGCTACTTGTTATGCAGGTGTTCATTTCTTTATGTTCTTATGCGTATTTTGTAAAATAAATTATTATTACTCTTTTTTGGTTATAGATGCATCATTTAAAGAATTTTATTAGTGTAATATATATCATATTTATTAATTCAATTCATTTATATAATCAATATTCTGTGAAGGTCATGTAGAACGAGTCACATCGCATCATGGAGACGGTAGGCCGTACGTACGCACGAGTGATGATATCATTATCATGAATGTGGAATTGTATTGAAGTTTATAGTGTATAATATTTCAGAATAAATATCACCTTAAAATAATCATATATAGTTATTTCATCCATACTTATACCTATCCAAGTATGTTAGTGATGAAATAAAAGATTACACAACGGCGTGGAGACGGTATTCTGCACGTACGCACGAGCGGTGATTTCTTTTTCATTGGGATTGATAAAAGGTGAAATAGGGTTGTTTCATATTTATAATAACATATCGGTATATGAGTGACACTGATGTTATTACTTTATAATAAAACAAATAAATAAGAGTAAGTAGAAGAAAAAATAAATTTGAAAGAATTGGTAAAGGATATTACATCTTCTTCGACGCGCGTCTTCTAAACCTCCTCTTAGTGCTCTAAAGTTGGTCATTAAAGAATACCAAGACATGTAGTATGTTTCTAGAGAAGTGGAGAAGATAAATTGGCAAGGTTTGGATGAGAATTAAGGCTCAATGTGGTGTGAGGAGGAGAGGGAGGAGGAGCCTTTTTATAAAAGAGGGGAGGGGAACTTTTGGAAACCTCTAAAATATTAATTTATAATAAACTCAAACCCCACTGAAATGCCTAAAAAATGACTAAAATCCAAATATTAGATGATATAGTATTGTAATATCATCAACCAATAAGATTTAGGGATGTTGGTAATTTATTTTAAACCATATCAATTTGATTTATCCGTATTTAATCTATTTAATTGTATTTGTAGTAATAATATTCTAAATTTTTAATTGTTATAAATAACTACTGATGTGATGTAAATTGTCTATAATTGGATACTTTATGAATATTTAGACCATTTAAATTTAAATTTATAATTTTTAAATATTTTTTGTATTTTTAAACAATTTTATAATATATTATTTTGATAAAATAGCAATAGTGTCAATTTTGTCACTAATCATTTATTTGAATTTAAATAAAATCGAAACAGAGGAAATATTATAAACATAACATTTAATAGACTAATAACATGTCATATTCATATATAAATTTTTTTTAGAACATTAATTAGTTCATATAATATTTATTTTAATATTTTTAAAACCATTAATTTGATCTTTCTATTCATAATATAATTACTAAAACATTTTTTTACAATTCTTTAATATACTTATTTTTTCCATATAAATTAAAAATAAAATACTATAATGTAGAAAATTATAATATCATCCATAAAAATAATTTTACTAGAATTTATATTCTTAAAATTACAACATTTAAATTTTTATATTTATTAAATTATGAAGGTGACAACTTTGACACCATCTGAAATAAAATAAAATAAGTATTATAATATCTTTTATAAGGCTCCAAATGGTCAACTATTTGACCATTGGATTATTATGGATTACATTTACAAGAACAATAATTTTTGGTCTGGTTTTTGTGAATTTTATGATCACAATTAGTTTAATAAAAATTGTATTATTGATTTTTCACTAAATAAACAATTTTTGCATCACTATTGTGTCAGCATTAATGATAATAATTAAATCCTTCAAAAATTATAAATAAATTAACAATATGTAGATAATTTTATTATAATTTTTGTGACTATTTATGTTCAATTTTTTATGTAGTTTATCACTAAATTTATATTATTACACTAATAAGATATAAGAGAGTGACATGGTGTCACTTTCTTTGGTTTTATTTTTAATTACATTATTCTCATAGTCAAAAGTCTATGAAATGAATCTATTCCAACCCTTAGATGATATTGGTCGACTTTTATTCATACAATAGAATTTTGGTAGGTGTTAGGGTAATTTTATAATCTTATTTTTACTCTTAATTACCTGATTTACCTTTAACTGTAGTAAATAAAATTTACCATAATTACTATTCATGATGCCTATAAATTAAAAGTAGCCTATTAACATAATTTGGACCTACTAATTCCAAATATTGATTAAATTTTTCCAAATTAAAAACACATAAATGGTATTATTTAACTTAAAATTAATCCCGCTGTTGAGAAAATAGGTTTTAAAAGTTAAAACGTTGCAAAAGATTGAATTCTTTTTACCAATGAAATCGTTGTAAAATTAATGATAATGAATTACATTATATTAAAAGGTAAAAATAAATTATATTTATAATTTAAAACTATTTAATATTATTATTTATACATATAAATTATTTTGATGAAAAAAGTTATTTTTACATAAAATTTAGCGTATTTTTACTATTCATCAAAATATAAAAGTTATCAAAATAATCACTAAAATTTATCCAATGTAAACTTTTAAATCCTGATTCCAAGGAAGAAGTTTTATTTTTCTAATTGAACTTATAAACATGTAAAAAACTAGATTTAAAGTGGGTGCGCCATCAAAAGACGGGAAAACTGCAATTTTTGAAAAATACTTCTTTTACCTGAAAAAATTATTTTGTTCTCATACCATGTTATATAAAATGTGTAAGATGAATTATAATTTCATAAAATTAAAAATGTAGTTACTACTATTTTTAACGTCTAGTTCATAATAATATTATAATAATATATCATTGTTTAGTGAAACTTAGTATTGCGTACAACACACGCCATTGAGGAAGGTCACTATTGCGTGTAATGCAAGAAAATTCATGGTTGCATGTAGTGAAAGATTCCTTTGGTGTTGCATATAAAATAATGAAAATATAGTTCATTTATACATTGAACAAAATATATACATGGTGTTGTGTACATCCCAAACTAATTTTGGTGTAGCGCACAACACATAAAATTAATGAAATTAAAAATATTATTTCTAATAAAATATCGGGGTGTTACAATTTTGAAGCATTTTACTTGTTCCTGGATTTAACATATTGTATTATTTTAATGATTTTCCAAATAGGCCCTCTCCACCTATTATTTTAGGACACCTCCACACCATGCCACTACACAGGTCATGATTATATTGGTTTTCTCAATCCCTAAAAAATTACATTCCATACATCGCAATGCATGTTATAGAGGCCTGATTTTTATTATAAAACCATCATGGGGAATATTTTCCATTATTTCCTAAGTTTTTCTCTAAAGATGATTTATTATTATTAATTAATTATTTTTTATTATTTGTTCCTCCACTACCATTAAAAAATATTATAAATAAATATATCATAAAATTAATGTCTAAAATATGTTGATATTATGTTTTTTTAATGGAACACCTTATATAATTATCCGCTTCCATAAAATGGGAAATTAAATTCCCGACGTCTATACAGTGTACTTCCACATCATGAACCATTATTATTTATTTTCCATCACATTCTATTATTAGATTTTTTATAACAGATGTAATTATATATTTATATATATGATAATAATTTCATATTTTTTATTCTAGAATGATATATATAATTTACATTCTTAGTATTTTATTAACTAATAAATGTTGATTTCATTCATGTATGTATGGACTACCACCACCATGAAGCGACGAGGTTTGTAATTCATCAATAGAAAACATAAATGATATATATAAGTATGTTTATTTAAAAATAATAATAATTATATCCATGTCCATATTTTACGATAAATTAATATTTAATTTCATTCCATAATGATGACTGAAAAATTCAAACATTACTCAAGTTTACGTACGACCAATTACCTATATGATTCTAAAAAAGACAATGTCTCATAACCACAAATAATGGGTTTTTTAATGTATGATTAATGAATAAAAATTATATTTATTTATTTAATTTTATAATTCAAATGATGAATAATTTACTTCTCTTACCATAGTCAACCTACTGATGTCATTTTTCATATATGAACCAAATATAATGAAAAAATGAACTGATCTAAATTAAATAATTGAATTAAAATAATACGGAATAAAATAAAATAATAGAGATAACAACCAGAAAATTGTTATTATGAATGTAAATAATGAAAATATTTTTATTATTATGTTAGATAATGTATGTACATTAATATTTGAATGCATAGTAAGATATATTTTTCTCAAGTTCCCAATATTCTTTATCACCCACCGAATGAGATTTCCCACATTTAGGATTTAATAAATATCCAAATAAATGGTATTTTAATATACAAAAATAAATAAATGATAATAATGAATACAAAGTGATTAGGAATCAATTTATCTGAATCATGTGATCCCTAAGAAGACACATGGTCATAGGACCCTTGGACCATCACATAGACAAGTTATGTGTTTTTTAAATATGTTAGTGATTAAATTAATCCCATCTAGTTTGAAAATTTGACCATATGAAGTCTTATTTAATAGTTTATCACATTATGTGAAATGTTAACTGACATACACCTGAGAATCACTCAATTCTCCACATTAAATAAACCATGAAATAGGAGGAAGATTCAATAATGTTAGTTTTTTATATTTTTGTGTGATGGGATTATACGACTACTTTTGTAAGATTAATAATCACATAAGACCCCTTATTTCAATTAAGTCATTATACATTAAATATTTTTGCATTTCATCATCATCATGATAATTCCATCAAACACATACATTGTAAAGCCCCGACCCCAGCTACCCAGAGTCGGTGCATTACTTCGTAACATTGGCATGATCACAATAGATCAAGTCTCGAAAGACCGATTAGTTTAGTAGCCTTGGAAACACTAGATACATTCATAAACATTAAATTATATCATAAAAATGAAAACTACAATAACATGGTCCTCCTAGTCCACACTCATATCCTCACTGACTATTCTTGCAAGTCAGTCATAATACACTTCTTCACATCTTGGGAAAAATAAAACATTGAAATGGGTGAGCTCAAATGCTCCGTAAGGATAACAATATAGCGGAAACTTTCATAAGAAAACATAAGCATTTAAGGCAATGTATAACTAAAACAAAATCCTTATTGAACTTGAACTTCTGCATAATATGGCAAAAGTAAAATAAAATAATGCCATTACTTACTCACATGGATATTCTACTAGACGAATAATCACATGAAATATCAATAACCACTTTCATAATGAGGGAATGTATAATGCCAGACATTCTGAAACATTTTGTCAAGGCCTCGACCAAGACGTCTAAAATGATTAAGGCCTTGGCCAAAACCATAAATCAAATTGGGAATGGGCCTCGGCCAATTCCGCGTCTAGTTGTCTCATGAGACCTACTGATGCATCAAGGAGCTATAGCGGGATCCACCCATCACTTATTAAGTCCAATACATTCCTCATATGAATAGGTTTAAACATAACATAAGTATTCGTATTAAAACTAGCATAAGAAATGTCAAAAATTTCTCCATAAACTATGGATGGTATAAAAATAACACATCCATAGTCAAATATTTCACAAAATGTGCAATGGAAGTTTTGTATCATAAATCAATTTCAATTAAACTTAAAACCCATCAAAGGATGTTGACATGGATGAAATCAAATCTATTTGAGAGAAATATCTCTCTCTTTTTTGAAATCATTTAAAATTCCCATAATTATAAAATAATTCATTTAACTTGAAAATATTCTTATAAGCTTGTAAGGGAAGCTTCGACGAAGTTATAATGGCGGAAAATAGCCGCACCCACCGTATAAGTTAAAAAACATTCTTACCTTAAATTGTCAAAAAGGTCAAAAAGTACATTGTTTGGAAAACGATGGTAAGATTCCTTTGAAAAACTTATAAGGGTATAAATAAATTTAACCCATTTTCCATTTAATAGTAAAAATGTTTTGAAAGACATTTTTAAGAAACATGGATATGGATGATAACGAGGTCCCAGTAGATAATTATGTATAAACAACCTTGGATAATGAAGAGGTTGTGAAGTAAACCCTTACATTGTACTTTTCCTTGGTTGGGGTAGGTTAACCTCTTGTATAATGGTGAAATAATTGTTATTAAATTATACAAGAATCATATACATTCATATGATATCATATATGATCTTTTAACATTGCTTTGTTAACAATATCTTAGATTTATCGTTGTTTCGGGTGTTAACTTACTCATTTTCATTTATATGTTTTGTAACATAAGTCGTGTTTTTCATGGATAGGTTGTATCTTATTCATATCCAGAATGATATCATGTCCTTAAACATTATTTTTAAATCATAAAATGATAATTATACTTGAATGGATACGACGGAGAATGAATCTCATCGCGTTCGTGGAGACGATAGTCCGTACGTACGCACGAGTGACAATATCATTATTTTGATATTAAAATAATATATAATTGGATAGTATATCTTATATACAGAATAATTACCATGTTATATTTATTATTTACATGAATTACATATCATTATTATACCCATCTAAATAATAATATATTGAATAACAATTACACCACGACGTGGAGACGGTAAGCCGTACATACGCACGTATGGTGACATGTCATTCAAATGATGGGTAGAATACTGAATATGGTTGTTCAATATTTATTATAACATCACAGTATATAGAAGATACTGGAGTTATAATTTTAGAATTGAAATAATAAACAAAGAGGGAGTGGAAGAAGAAAGAAACTTGAAAGAGGGTGATGAAAATGTTACCTCTTCTTCGGGTTCTTCTTTTGATTTGATCAAAAGGACTCCTTAGGATGGCTTTCTGACTAAATTAAAGCTTCTAGGATGAAGGGAGAGAAGTTGGGAGATTATTTGGGCAGAGGTTGGCCGAACCAAAAGGCTTGAAAGTGTTAATAAGGTGGTAGAGGTGGGGGCCTTTTATAAGAGGAGAGGAGGGGCTCTTTTGGAAAGATTGAAGTGTTAGATTATTATACAATGTTTTTAGGATTCTAAAGGTCCCACACTTATATAATTCATGGATAAGGTGATAAGGGTTCTAAATATACCCATAAAATAGTCTTTGGAAAAGTGTAAGCCTTGTATTTTACATTATCTATTCATTTTATTAAAATCGTTAAATAATGAGGTCATCACTGCATCATAATGATGTCATAAATAATTTAATTTATTTAATGTATAAAAATTATAAAAAAATAATATGATGTGGGAAATATTTTTATCTTTCTAATGAATATTTATAGTCAAAATTTGGACTTGTGTAACCCCACTTAAAAATTGTTTTAGTAAAACAACTCATGTTTGTGTCAATTTAATTTTAACATTAAATAAATATATATTAATGTCATTTTCCAACCAAAGTAGATCCATGGGGTCCCCAAGTTGACCCATGGGTTTTCTTGGTCGGCCATGAATCATCCAATAGGACTAGGACAAGTGTCAAGCTCATCTAATATTATTAAAACATTATTTTTACCTTAAACTACACTAATTACCTCTAATCGTGATTAAGAACTTAAAAGTTACTATTCACCAAAAAATTATTTTAATCTTATTGAACCAAATTTTACTTATTAATGACAACCATGTATGTCGGATTTTGGAAAATCAAATCACAGAAGTGGTAATATTTCATTTTAATGAAAAATCAGTTTTAAACAACCACTTAGTGCTTTCACTATTCATCAAAAATCGATGTTTTTCAGAATAAGGCCAAAATTTCACCCTAAGCTATAATTGATATTCCGAATTCAAAAATGATGTCTATTTTAAAAAATTCAAAACATATAAGTTTCATTAATTAATTTTATAATTAATTCCCGCTGTTACAACAAATAGCATGTTTTTAAGAAACAATTTATATCAAAAGATTGGCAATTGCTTATGTCCAATTTCAATGTTAAATTAATTATAATGACCACCATTGGATAAATTGGTAAAAATATATTCTAATTATACTTTAAAACCACTATATAGTATAATTTATCACTATAAATTATTTTTATTAAAAAAGTAGTTTTTATGTATTTTTCACTATTCATAAAAAATTAGAAGTTCTCAGAAAAATACCAAAAATTCATCATAGGAAAATTTTGATATTCCAAATCCAAAAATGAAGTCCATTTTGATAAATAAAATTTATAAAATTTCAAAAATTAGGTATTACTATTCATAATGGCTAGTTTAATTAGTTGGGGTGTGTGTTAGAGCTCGAGGTTGCGTACAACACACGCTATTGCATTATTCGAAGGGAAACATACCGTGGAAGCTTGGGGTGTTACATTCTCCCCTCCTTCAAATAATTGCATCCTCGCAATTTCTAGGGTATTACTGCATAAAAAGACTCGGGTGGTTCTTCATCATAAGTTGCTCAGGTTCCCACGTTGCTTCTTCCATTTTATGATTTCTCCACAAAACCTTTACCAGAAGAGTCGTCCGGTTTCTCAGCACCTTCTTCCTCACATCAAGAATTCTGATGGGCTCTTCGCAATAAGATAGATTGGGTTCCAGTTCTAATTCCTCGTAGGTAAGTACATGTGTTGGGTCGGGCATGTATTTCCTCAATAGCGATATGTGGAAAACATCGTGAACTTTGGAGAGATTTGGCGGCATATCCAAACGATATGCTACAGCCCCAATACGATCTAGAATTTCGAAAGGTCTGATGTACCTAGGACTCAACTTACCATTCTTACCAAAACTTATAACTCCCTTCCATGGAGATACCTTTAGGAAAACATGATCTCCCACCTGAAATTCCAAAACCTTTCTTCTGTTATCGGCATAGCTCTTCTGCCTACTTTGAGCTGATTTGATGTGGTTTTGGATTACCTTCACCTTTTCCATTGTTTCTTCCACCAGTTCTGGTCCCACAAGTTTTCTTTCACCAACGTCATCCCAACAGGTTGGTGTATGACATCTCTTTCCATATAATGCTTCATAAGGTGCCATTTGAATGCTTGAATGGAAGCTATTGTTATAGGAAAATTCTACCAGTGGTAAATATTGATCCCACGTACCCTGAAAGTCAAGAGAGCATGATCTCAACATGTCTTCTAAGGTTTGAATAGTCCGTTCTGATTGTCCATCTGTTTGAGGGTGATAGGCAGTACTCAAACGAAGTTCAGTATCCAAGGCCTTTTGAAGACTTTTCCAAAATCTTGAAGTAAAACGAGGATCACGATCAGAAACAAGCGATATGGGTACTCCATGAAGTCTTACAACTTCATTAATATATATTCTTGCTAGACGTTCAAGTGGTAGATCCTCCCGTATAGCCAGAAAATGTGCTGACTTAGTAAGACGATCAACAATGACCCATATTGCATCATTCCTTCTAAGATTCTTTGGTAGTCCCATGACAAAGTCCATCGTAATATTATCCCATTTCCACTCAGGTATGGGAAGAGGTTGCAATACTCCACCAGGATGTTGCCTTCCAGCTTTCACTTGTTGACAAACCATACACCTCGACACAAAATCAGAAATCTCCCTTTTCATATTGTCCCACCAAAAATGTTTCTTCAAATCTCTATAAATTTTGGTGCTCCTAGGGAGTATAGGGAAATTGGAACAATGAGCATCATCCAGCAATTCCCTTTTTAGATCAGGTATATCGGGAACACAAAGTCTCTTCCTGAATTTCAAAATTCCATCCTTATACACAAAGTCCCTCAATATTCCATCATTAGCATCTTTAATCTTCTTCTGAAATTCTTCATCATTGGTCTGAGAACTCATAATCCTTTCTAGTAATGATGGTTTGGCAACCATTTGAAAAATCATTGATGTTTCACCTTCCATAGTTATTCCCATGTCCATCTTCACTAGATCCATGGAAATTGGATCCCTTTCAATTATCATCACATTCAAAACTCCATGGTCTTTTCTACTCAAAGCATCTTCCACCTTGTTTGCCTTCCCCGGGTGGTAATGTATCATGCAATCATAATCCTTGAGTAGTTCAATCCATCGCCTTTGCCTCATGTTGAGTTCTTTTTGTGAGAAAATATACTTCAAACTCTTGTGATCAGTATAAATCTCACATTTTTCACCATAGAGGTAATGTCTCCATATCTTTAAAGCAAATATCACAGTTGCTAACTCAAGGTCATGAGTAGGATAGTTTTGCTCATGAATTTTCAGCTGTCGTGATGCATAGGCAATAACCTTATCATTCTGCATAAGGACACAACCAAGTACATTCTTCGATGAATCACTATAAATAAAAAACCCATCATTCCCCGATGGTAGAGTCAATACATGGGCTTTGACTAATCATCTCTTCAGTTCTTCAAAACATTCTTCACACTCTTTTGTCCAGACAAATTTAATCCCTTTACGTGTGAGCTTTGTCAATGGGTTAGCCAATCTGGCAAAATTCTGGACGAAACGTCGATAATAACCTGCTAAACCAATAAAACTGCGTACCTCAGTTATACTTGTCGGTGCTGGACATTCTTGGATTGCCTTGGTTTTAGAAGGATCAACGGAAATTCCATCCTTAGAGACAATATGGCCAAGAAAAGAAATCTCCTGAAGCCATAATTCACACTTGCTAAATTTCTCATATAATTCATGTCTTCTAAGAGTCTTCAGGATAATGCGTAAGTGATTTTCATGATCTTCGTGGCTTTTGGAGTATACCAAGATATCATCAATAAATACCACTACAAAGTCATCAAGATATTCATTGAAAACTCTATTCATTAGATCCATGAAAATAGAGGGTGCATTAGTCAATCCAAAAGGCATTACTGTAAACTCGTAATGCCCGTACCTTGTTCGAAATGCTGTCTTTGGAACGTCTTCCTTCTTCACACACAACTGATGGTATCCAGAACGAAGGTCAATCTTTGAAAAGTATTGAGCTCTATGCAGTTGGTCAAACAAATCATCAATGCGAGGTAGGGGATACTTGTTCTTTATTGTTATAGCATTGATCTCCATATAGTCGATGCACAACCTCATAGATCCATCTTTCTTCTTAACAAAAAGAACAGAGGCTCCTCAAGGAGAAACACTAGGGTGAATAAATCCCTTATTACTCAATTCCTCTAGTTTTTTCTTTAGTTCAACTAATTCCACAGTGGCCATTCTATAAGGGGTCTTCGATATGGGCCTTGATCCAGGAATTAAATCAATGGAAAACTCAACTTCTCATTATGGAGGATGTCCAGGTAAATCTTCCGGAAACACATCAACATATTCTCTCAAAATAGGTACATCCTATATTTTAATATTCCTTTCCTCACCCTCATTAATTTCCTTCTATTCCTCCCCAATAATTGAATTTAGTTGAGCTACTGGGGGTGGATCTAGATAAGAATTATGTGGCGATGATTCTGCTCTAAAGATAAGGTGTTCCTTATCATCATCATCAAGAATCGTAACCTCTTTCCTCTTACAATAAATTTTTGCATCATGGTCCGAATGCCAATCCATACCGAGGATTATATCAAATTCAATCATGGGTATGACGATGAGATCAGCAGGTAAAGAACATTTAGTTGCTCTAATGGGAACTAATTGACAAAACTTTATTGCAACAATACTTCCCTTAGGGGTTTTGACCGACAAATCCCTTGTTAAATCAAATTGAAAATATCTAATTCTCTTAGCAAACTGGGAAGATATGAAACAATGCGATGATCCAGAATCAAATAATGCATTTGCTAAACTTGAGGAAACCATTAAATTACCTGCCACCACGTCTTTCGGAGCTTCCACCTCAATAGTAGTGATAGCATAAGCCTGGCCCTGATCCCTTGGCCTCTTCTGAGGTAAGTTCCCCTGACACTTAGGACATTCATTTGCATAATGTCCCTTCTCTATACAATTATAGCATTCCACGCTGACAGCCACTTTCTTTCCCTTGCATTCATGAGCATGGTGGCCTTTCTCACCACACTTGTAACATACTCCTTTTCCTTTTAGACAGGAACCAGGGTGCTTCATACCACAATTATCACAGGGTGGAAATTCATTTCTACCCTTCTTCTATGTTTCCTTATTTGCTTTCCCAGAGTTTTCAGCGGATCTCTTCTTATCTTGCTTTGATTTAAAGTCATATGACTTAGAGAATTCCTTTTCTGTCTTGATAGCGCACGAGACAATACCTTCGTATGAAGAGAAGGTTAGTGATACTAAAGCTCGACGAAGAAATGGTTTTAACCCATCAAAGAAACGATCAGTCTTACTTCTTGGGTTACATATGTAATCTACAGCATACCTTGCTAACCTTGTAAAGTTAGCCTCATACTTTGCGACATTCTCATCCTCCTTCTGCCTCAGAGTCAGAAATTGCCTTTCCATATCCGCTCAATGGTCTTGAGGAAAGTATTTTTCTAAGAACAGCTCATTGAACTCCTGCCATTCCATGTTTGTTAATTCATCATCTTCCTTTGTGTTTTGAATTAGTGACCACCATTGATCCGCATCTCCAGTGAGGCAGTAAACTGCCATGACAACTTTCTCCCTTTCACTACTCCCCAAGGCGTGGAATATTTTCTCTAAGGAATTTATCCATTGCTCAGCTACTATAGGATTTGTACTCCCATTGAAGGTTGGTGGTTGTTACCTCATGAAACGGTCTAGCATTGATCCTCCACGTTGCGGATCAGGGTGCTCCATACGAGTAAGGATGTTATTCATAACCTGCGTGAGTTGTCCCAGTACGGTGAGAAGCTGATCAGCACCAGTTGTATCACTAGCTCCACCATAATTATCTTGAGCAGGAGGGCAATCCCTACACGAAGTGCGTGCATTTATACGGTTTCCATTCCTTCCACTAGGCACCATTTCTAAATAATTGCATAAACTAGATTAGTTTATGAATCAAAATACATAATTCCATACTTGTAAAACACTTAACATAAATTGAACTAATTATGGATATAATCCATAATTATAAAAATGTTTTCTTTGAGGAAGTATATACTCGTAACCCTTCATAGTGGTTTGTAACGAAAATGTTAATTATCCTAAGCATATCCCCCAGGAGTGTCATAACCAAGAGTGCAGCAAGGCCCGTTGTCGTGCACCAGTTCCCGTTCGAGTCTAGCTCAAAGCGGTGTTTTCGAGTTTTACCCCTAGTTACATCTGTGCCAGATCCTCCTCTACCTGATCGTATCCAGACAGGGATGTATTACTCGGAAAACTCACAAAATCTCTACAATACCAAAATTTTAGGAAGTTCTTCTATACTAATCCACAATGTTCATCTTAGGTCTACGTGCTCTAATCAGAGTTTGTCTAAATCTAGCTTCCAAGGTTTGTACTAAACATCCTCTGATACCAACTATAACGCCCCGACCCCAGCATCCCAGAGTCGGTGCATTACTTCATGACATTGGCATTATCACAAAAGATCAAGTCTCGAAAGACCGATTAGTTTAGTAGCCTTGGAAACACTAGATACATTCATAAACATTACATTACAACATAAAAATGAAAACTACAATAACATGGTCTCCCTAGTCCACACTCATATCCTCACTGACTATTCTTGCAAGTCAGTCATAATACACTTCTTCACATCCTGGGAAAAATAAAACATTGAAGGGGGTGAGCTCAAATGCTCCGTAAGGATAACAATATAGTGGAAACTTTCATAAGAAAACATAAGCATTTAAGTCAATGTATAACTAAAACAAAAGCCTTATTGAACTTGAACTTCAGCATAATATGGAAAAAGTAAAATAAAATAATGCCATTACTTACTCACATGGATATTCTACTAGACGAATAATCACATGAAATATCAATAACCACTTTCATAATGAGGGAATGTATAATGTCAGACATTCCAGAACATTTTGTCAAGGCCTCGGCCAAGACGTCTAAAATGATTAAGGCCTCAGCCAAAATCATAAATCAAATTGGGAAAGGGCCTCGGCCAATTCCGCATCTAGTTGTCTCATGAGACCTACCGATGCATCGAGGAGCTATAGCGGGATCCACCCGTCACTTATTAAGTCCAATACATTCCTCATATGAATAGGTTTAAACATAACCTAAATATTCGTATTAAAACTAGCATACGAAATGTCAACAATTTCTCCATAAAATATGGATGGTATAAAAATAACACATCCATAGTCAAATATTTCACAAAATGTTCAATGGAAGTTTTGTATCATAAATCAATTTCAATTAAACTTAAAACCCATCAAAGGATGTTGACATGGATGAAATCAAATCTATTTGAGAGAAATATCTCTCTCTTTTTTGAAATCATTTAAAAGTCCCATAATTATAAAATAATTCATTTACCTTGAAAATATTCTTATAAGCTTGTAAAGGAAGCTTCGACGAAGTTATAATGGCGGAAAATAGCCGCACCCGCCGTATAAGTTAAAAAACATTCTTACCTTAAATTTGTCAAAAAGGTCAAAAAGTACATTGATTGGAAAACGACGGTAAGATTCCTTTCAAAAACGTATAAGGGTATAAATGACTTTAACCCATTTTACATTTAATAGTAAAAATGTTTTGAAAGACATTTTTAAGAAACATGGATGTGGATGATAACGAGGTCCCAGTAGATAATTATGTACAAACAACCTTGGATAAGGAAGAGGTTGTGAAGTAAACCCTTACCTTGTACTTTTCCTTGGTTGGGGTAGGTTAACCTCTTGTATAATGGTGAAATAATTGTTATTAAATTATAAAAGAATCATATACATTCATATGATATCATATATGATCTTTTAACATTGCTTTGTTAACAATATCATAGATTTATCGTTGTTTCGGGTGTTAACTTACTCGTTTTCTTTTATATGTTTTGTTACGTAAGTCATGTTTTTCATGGATAGGTTGTATCTTATTCATATCCAGAATGATATCATGTCCTTAAACATTATTTTTAAATCACCAAATGACAATTATACTTGAATGGATACGACGGAGAATGAATCTCATCGCGTTCGTGGAGACGGTAGTCCGTACGTACGCACGAGCGACAATATCATTATTTTGATATTAAAATAAAATATAATTGGATATTATATCTTATATAAAGAATCATTATCATGTTATATTTATTATTTACATGAATTACATATCATTATTGTACCCATCTAAATAATAATATGTTGAATAACAATTACACCACGACGTGGAGACGGTAATCCGTACATACGCACGTATGTTGACATGTCATTCAAATGATGGGTAGAATACTCAATATGGTTGTTCCATATTTATAATAACATCACAGTATATAGAAGATACTGGATTTATAATTTTATAATTTAAATAATAAACAAAGAGGGATTGGAAGAAGAAAGAAACCTGAAAGAGGGTGATGAAAATGTTACCTCTTCTTCGGGTTCTTCTTTTGATTTGATCAAAAAGACTCATTAGGATGGCTTTCTGACTAAAGTAAAGCTTCTAGGATGAAGGGAGAGAAGTTGGGAGAGTATATGGGAAGAGGTTGGCCGAACCAAAAGGCTTGAAAGTATGAATAAGGTGGTAGAGTTGGGGGCCTTTTATAAGAGGAGAGGAGGGGCTCTTTTGGAATGATTGAAGTGTTACATTATTATACAATGCTTTTAGGATTCTAAAGGTCCCACACTTATATAATTCATGGATAAGGTGATAAGGGTTCTAAATCTACCCATCCAATAGTCTTTGGAAAAGTGTATGCCTTGGATTTTACATTATCGTTTCATTTTATTAAAATCGTTAAATAATGAGGTCATCACTGCATCATAATGAAGTCATAAATAATTTAATTTATTTAATGTATAAAAATTATAAAAAAAATACTATGATGTAGGAAATCTTTTTATCTTTCTAATGAATATTTATAGTCAAAATTGGTACTTGTGTGACCCCACTTAAAAACTGTTTTAGTAAAACAACTCATGTTTGTGTCAATTTAATTTTAACATTAAATAAATATATATTAATGACATTTTCCAACCAAAGTGGATCCATGGGGTCCCCAAGTTGACCCATGGTTTGTCTTGGTCGAAAATGACTCATCCAATAGAATTAGGACAAGTTTCAAACTCATCTCATATTATTAAAACATTATTTTTACCTTAAACTACACTAATTACCTCTAATCGTGATTAAGAACTTAAAAGTTACTATTCACCAAAAAATTATTTTAATCTCATTGAACCACATTTTACTTCTTAATGACAACCATGTATGTCGGATTTTTGAAAATCAAATCCCAGAAGTGGTAATATTTCATTTTAACGAAAAATCAGTTTTAAACAACCACTTAGTGGTTTCACTATTCATCAAAAATTGAAGTTTTTCAGAATAAGGCCAAAATTTCACCCTAAGCTATAATTGATATTCCGAATTCAAAAATGATATCTATTTTAAAAAATTCCAAACATATAAGTTTCATTAATTAATTTTATAATTAATTCCCGCTGTTACAACAAATAGCGTGTTTTTAAGAAACAATTTATATCAAAAGATTGGCAATTGTTTATGTCTAATTTAAATGTTAAATTAATTCTAATGACCACCATTGGATAAAATGGTAAAAATATATTATAATTATAATTTAAAACCACTAAATAGTATAATTTTTCACTATAAATTATTTTGATTAAAAAAGTTGTTTTTAAGTATTTTTCACTATTCATAAAAAATTAGAAGTTCTCAGAAAAATACCAAAAATTCAATATAGGTTAATTTTGATATTCTGAATCCAAAAATGAAGTCCATTTTGATAAATACAATTTATAAAATTTCAAAAAGTATATATTACTATTCACAACGTCTAGTTTAATTAGTTGGGGTGTGTGTTAGAGCTCGAGGTTGCGTACAACACACGCTATTGCATTATTCGAAGGGAAACGTACCGTGGAATCTGGGGGTGTTACATACATTCAATCATGCGACTCCCCTAAATATCCATATACATGGGGATAAATTGTCTATGACAATGCTAACACGTCTCCATGAGATCAATCCCTGGTCATAAAATTAAAAAAACATTTTTTGTCAATTACAATACTCACACAACATCTTGAGATCAATTTTTTATCATGTAATACCCTGACAGAAAACTAAGGGGCACAGTTCAAGGGTCATTTAAAATATAATAAAAAAGGAAGAAAAATTTGGAAAACTCATATGATAGGATATTACACTATTTAATGGGTGGGGTGGATGTTCTTCATATGATCTGTCTATTTTTTACATGGATTGTCAATCGATATGTTTTCCTCATCATGTAATGTTCATTGGACATGTCACATTATTCACATGTATGATCTTTTACATGACCATCTGATCACATGAAACCCTAATAATTAATCAATGAGTGAGCACCATATGCCTTGTAAAATAAAATATAAAAAGGATTTAACCTATGGAAAATTAGTGTTACTCAATTTTTTATGTGAAGAACCTCTTACAAGCAAAATGGATTTAATAGATAGGGCCTAGAAAAGTCTCACATCATTAGAACAAATCCACTATGATATGAAAACATATCAAAAAAATACTCTCTAACATGTTTTATTGATATTTTGAATTTATTTTGGCAAATAAATTCCATTATTTTAATTCCCTTAGACAACACATGGGTCAAATAAATATGGTGATGATGGAGTGAACATGTGGTCACTATTTATCATTATACACAATGATAACACCATTGATTACCCATGGAAGGCTAAAAAAAGCGTGATAATTCATGAATTCAATCCCATATCAGTGATATTCACACAGTGAAAAGAGACATAGATCCTGGCAATTTAAGGTTAAAAATTTATCCCCCTTTGATCAAAAAACCCACAAACCCGAGCATAAATGTGATTGAATAATTATTAGATTGAAAAAAAATGAAATCTCAAGGGGATTATTCTAGGTAACCTTATGGAGAAACATAAGGGATAGTAAAACAATTATATAAACATCATGTTATCACTTATTGACCATGTTAAGGACATATAGTGCTATGTCCAGATTATGAATAAATCATTCCATCTATCGATGTTTTAAGGAGACCTCTTAGTTGAATAATTCATGATGAATATTGATTAATTTATGTAATAAATTCTGAAAAAGAACAGAAGAATCACCTAAAAATGGATATGATGATATCAATGTGATGGGATAATACACATTCCTTGGATTTTTCAGCAGTCATGTGACATCACCCAAAAATGTCTTCCACACCTTGTTGTAACACCAGGATATGTCATCTTGTTCATGAAAAAATCCTTTGACCATGTCATCCATGTCATAATAAAACACCTAAACATATCATCATGTCAAGAAAAGTACTTAGGAAATATCAACCATGTCCCATGATGTCCTCTTGAAATATTTTCACTTATCACATTACACCCATAGATGTATTTTTAGCAATCAGGTAAATACTCCCCAGACAATTTAGTTGAATCATATGAAAAAACTAAGATATGTTATCACAGTCAGGTGAAAACACCGATATATATCATCTACATTATAAGAAGTCCTCCAAATGAATCATCCTTGAATACGTGAAACAATTGGTTTTTTATTCAACTATCAGTAAATTTTTCTCATGAAAAATCAGTTGAACCATGTAACAAATCTTTTTTTAAGTCATAAATGTCATGTGTAGTCCTTCATTCATATGATCAAAGTCACATAGTAGTCCTATAATCATTTTATCCAGATAAAGAGTCATCGCTTTGACATTTCATCCTAGATCACATGAATGGACTTTGGCATTTATTCTTTTATCATGAAAATTACCTCAAACAAGATCACATTTTCATGTGTCATCCCATTGACATTTCATATTTAATTTGGAAAATCACCCTAATACATAGTAGGATTATCAGGAAATCAATCAGTATTTTTATTAAAACACTATGGACATGATGGGATGATAGAGATTTAATGTCATCCAGTCACCCTAGACATGTCATGAAATTACCCTATAGATATTAGGAAAACAACAATGAAAAATCAGGGAGATAATCAAGACATGTCTAGTAGACACAACTAGAAGTGCCATCTTGGACCAATAAAAGTACTGAGTGATGTTCCCATTAACAATGTGAATTACAAACCATGAGTCATTGGATGGGAATTCAAAATTCATAAGGTAAGTGTATATAATGGGTTAGAAATGGATATAAATAAAATCTTATATGTTTAATGGGATTCTTATTCAATCCAGATATGACCATATGGACGCTTATGGTTTCTAATTAGTATATATATGAGGGTAAGAATCAGATATATTCCAATGGGAAACCATACCAGTATAGGTAACAATCATTCCTATATAATTGGGTTAAAAATGATTGATCTATGTTAAATGAATTTCTCTATTTTGGGTGCTTTCAAATGATATTATTTTTCGGGATATTTAGGTACAATAGAGTGGCAAACCAAAGTCATCTCTCAAATGAGATATTATTTTAAAACAACATATTCAATATATCTTAAAAATAAACTAAAATAAAATAAATACCTAAAAATCATGGGCAGTTGTTCAATGTTCGTCAAATAAGAATAATAAGTATGCTAGAAGATAACTGTATTTTTTTGTATTGATTTTTTAAAAAAATTTGATTAATAAATCACAACGAGTAGATATTATTGAGAAAATATTTTAAAAAGCATAATCAATTTAAGTCTACTTATCACTTACATATTAATAATTATCATTTAAATTAATATCAACTTCATTATGGTCCCTTAATATGTTAACTTTGAAACCCTACGAGAGTTATCATAACCATAAAGATTAAATGAATTAAACCTAAGTCTAGCTTCTAAACTAGATATCATAGCAGCCTACTTTGGTTGAAATTTTATGTCTAGCGTATGGTCAGTGGAAAATTATGGCACAATATAATTCTAAAAAATGAAGCTTAATTGTGTTTTGGTACAATATTTCAACATTCAAAATTTATCTTGTGTGCTTTTGTTTCATTTTTTATGTTCATGCTCTCCCAATTCACACATTACATTACCTCACATGTTTTTTCATGAGTTGTTCAATTTCTTGGTGAGTTTAAATGAAATTAAATATTATATTAATAGACCATTTTAACTAAATTATAGTATCTCATTGATTAAAAATTAATGAATGATTAAGGTACGAGATAGACTGATTACTAAAAATAACTACTCTTCCATGGGCGGTGTAGTCATCGTAGAAATGTTTTTCATTTGGTAGGCTTTATAAAGGGTATAAAACAATCATGTTTCTACTCTTGAATTTATTCCCAAATAGTAATATTGAAGGAATAATAAAATTGAAAATAATCGAATAAATTGAAGAGAAACAAAGATTTTATTGAAATCACAACAATATTACCATGTGAAGAGGAAGAAGAAGGGTTTGATTAAGGGATTCGAGCTCCATGAGCTCTCCAACACTAAATGCGTAGATTAAATGAGTGTAAGTAATTATACCATGACTTCAATCTACCAATGCACGTCCCATCCTCTTCAAATGAAGAAAACACTAGTTTATATAGTGGGGGAGGCTAGGATTCATGTGGTTTAAAGTGTTATTGGGTAAATTCGGCCAAATTTTTTATTTCATTTGGTTCTGCATATTTGATCATAAAAATGCGTGAACCATTTTTCCTTACACAAGAATTATCTGAGAGAATTTTGGTTCTTGAGTTACTCTACATAAATGGGCCTAATATAATCACAGGTGAAGATGTTATGGATTGAATTTAGTCTCTCGTATTTCAAGATGTTACACATGAGTCTCCCCTTTTATGTTATCTTGTTATACCTTTGATTCAAATGTTATTTTTTTATCATGATTATCCCCTACTATATTTTTAGTACACCCCTTTATTTTATGTATTCTCCTTGTTGTCTTATGATGATTTAGAAGCTTAATAAGTATAATTAAAAAAATCATGTTTTAGTTTCTCATGATGTTTTACATTCCTCGTATTTGAAATTAAATAGTCCTCATTATATTGGGTTAATACTTATTCAATATTTGTTTTAATAAATTATTTAATAATATATGTAAAATGATTTGTTCAGTCTAGTTTGTTTCATATAATTTTGGGTGAATTATTGGGGATTATTATTTTTATTATTTATAAAAAACACTGGTGATAAATATTACTATTGTATAATTTTATCATTTTTGTGTAAGGAAGATTGTATATATTTTCTCATGAACTACATCATTGTGTGGATATTAACAGTGGATTTGGGTTTCCATAGACACATTATGGTTTCATGACAATATAAAGAGATAGTTGAGTGTATCTCAATCTTAATTCTGAGGCACAATAAATGATCCCTTTCCTTGTACCAATTTTAAAACACCTAGGGGATATAGATTTGTCAATAAAAATTAACTGTAGGACAAATCTTGAAGTATTTGAATATATGATGACCATGGATGGAATAGGTTAATCTTATCATTTCATTCATTAGAAAGATAATGTTAGGATTTAGACATCCAATAAATAATTTGTATTCTATTTTCTTATTGTTTCTCAAAATATAATTTTTTTAGTAAATGGATAGAACTAATGGAAGAAATGTTAATGGAGAATGTAATGAAAAATGTGGTGATTATGGGAAACAAAATGGGATTATAAATAATGTTAAAATATTGTGATTATTCGTAATTATTTTTCATGATATATAATTAAAAAATATTACCTTCACTGAGTGTCGAACTCACCAAATAAGATAAGGATGCAGTTCGGCGTGATATCAGGTGGATGAGACCTTGGAGAAAACACATATAAAATTAATTCATGTCATAAATGTGTGAATATATTACTAAGCTGATATATTACAAGAATATTAAAATATTCTATTTATTAAATAGAATTCAATAGTGAAATGAAATTCCAATGGATAGTGATGTTTTAAATTCATACAATTATATTTTATATGAATGATTCTTTCATAGTTTTCACTCTTCAATGTGGTGAACATGGGAATTATCCAGTTAAAATCCATGTTATAAAACTACACTTATACAATAAGAATGGACTGATCATTTACAAATCATTGAGATGAATGTGTTGAAAAATTTATGTATCAGTATTCAATAATTATGTTCCAAAAATATATTATTCAATACTGTTTTGGATAAATAATAATGAAATACCTATATATTTTATTATTTTTAAGTATAATATATGATTTTTTATGGATTTTAGTTGATTTTGGTTATTTATATAAATTAGTAATTTTATTTGAAAATATTTACTATCCTATGAGACATTTACTTTGATTTATTTGGATATGGATGTTAAATTTATCTAGGATATATATGTGATAAAATATATGTGTATAATTATTTCTCAGATATATTTTGTTGAATTTTAATGTTATTTATTTATCAAGTCATTTATGTTGAACATTTTTTGTTATTGGTGAAGAATTATATATTATTATTAAGATTTATCACATAAAGGGTTATTCATTTGGGGAACTGTTGGTTATTATGCATAACATTTTAGATTTGGTTATTTTTTAAAGATAGAAGGAATAACTTGTTATCCATTATCGGATAATGTGAGTCAGTATAAGATGATTTAAGTCCTTTGGTAATAAAAAAATAATCATGGATACCCATTTATGTGAGTAACAAATAATGTGGAAACTGATTGGTGTATAACCAATGGGTGATATTGTGTTTATGAAATAAAAAAACTATGAAATTACTATATATTATAGTGTCATAGTTCCTGGTAAAAATAGAGTAAATCAATATTTTTAAAAATATATTGACATAAAAATGTTAAACATTCACATTAATTTAAAATGAACCAATTATCATTCTACACATCACAAATTTATAGATTTCTAGTCATTATACTATACCTAACATTTTCCAATATCACTAATAATTATCCAATGGGTGTTAATTTTCTCCTACATATGAATATATTTACAACAAATTAATTTTTACAACAAGGAAAATAATTTATGTGTTATCCATTATAACCATTATACTTATCTTCCTCTCTTATTAGGAAGATGTTTTAAAAACCATTTGTATAACATGGGATTTAGAAAAAGAATTTTCATATTAAAATCCTTTGATTAATGAGATCAATTTATTATTTTAAAGAACAAATTTTTTAAATGGGGGAAAATATACCACCTATAAAATTTAAAAAGACTATTGTATTTGATATCATATATGACACAAAACATTATGCAGAAAAGAAGCATGAAATATTATTATTTAAACATTATCATTATGACCTAATCATTATATGGGTGGGTAATAATAAGATTGCATGAATTATTAAATATTTAATAATTCCCTACTAAATATTTATGTAATGATAATTTATTTGAAAATAATCTCTCAATTTTTAGTGTAGTCTTTTTATTCTAAAAAAAATATGTTTTTTAAAACTGTTTTTTATTTTTATTTTAAAATATTATAATTAGTTTCATGAACATTTAGAAATGATATTTTAAAAAATAAATAACATCATTGAAATTACTACATAAATATTCTATAAGGCTGAAGTTTACTAATTCTTTGAAAATGATTCATTTTTGAGTTAATAGTGAAAATTACATATTTTTCAAATAATTTTATTTATTTGAATTAAAAATAGTTATATATAAGTCAAATTATAATTATAAGTTTATATTAAGGTGAAATATTAGTTTTTTTTGTATAAAAATATAACTAATTTCATTTCAATGGTTTATTTAAATGATTTTGGTATATGATGAATTTTATGATTAAAAATACATTTTTCTAAAAATTCTTTTTTAGTGAACAATGATTCCCAATTTTAATTAATATTATTAACCTATAATAAATAATTATTTAAATTAAATTTTTACATAATATATCAATAAATATTAATTTAAATTTTAATAATAATGATTAATAGACATTATTTTAATGTAAGGTCATCATATGCTTAAATAATATAGTTCATGAGAAACTATTTTTTGATACATCTTGTAGGTTCATTTTTAAATTTGATTATTGATATTGTATGAAATTAATTTTATAATTAATTTTCTATATTAAATGATAATAATTAATATTAGTTCAAATATCAATTTACTATTTTATAAGTAATGGTATTAATAGTAATTTTTTTTATTAATGGTAGAATGGTAAATTGTATTAACCTATGATATAAATAAGTGATATGAGCACTAATTTTCATACTAATAATTTTTTAAAAAATATTTATAGAATTTTCACATTATTCTCAAGATTTAATTATTTATTTTACACATGTCCAAGAATGTATCCAATAAAATAATTCAACGATGAAAAATACAAAATGTCACTATTTTTCCCAAAAATATATTTTATATGTTCATGTGAGAGTAAAAATAAATGGTTAGTGAATATTAAATGTTATTTTTCCTATAATAAAGATAATATAATTATAAAAATTTATTTTTTAACTTTTATTGATTTTCATGTTACCTTAAACTCTTATAAAACACTGACACATCACTTCGGGAAATAGTGGACAACTAAACTCAAATAATTAAAAAACATTAAAATGAAAATTGTAGGTATTAGTTATTGTTCTGATAGAGTTTTATAGTTTATAAAGGTTTCTTAATTATGGTTAAATTTAATATACACTAAATTCATTATTTCATCATTTATTTGATGTCTACAATATGAATAGTGTATGAAATGACATTAATGGTATCTAATGATACATATTATTTTATTAAAAAAATTAAGAATCCTTAAAACCCAAATGAATAAATTTTTTGGTTATAAACAGTCTATAATTTCATCACTTATCCATATTTTATCTTATATAAAAAAAATAACCATTCTAGTTTAAAAAATTCAATGTCACTATTATGGTTATAACATGATTATCATGGATTAAAAAAAATATAATGCTTAGATATCAAATAATACTTTTCTAAATATAATTTTATGATCACATTTATAAATTATCATATAAATCATTCTAATATAAAGACATTAAAAAAGATTTTTATTTGTAATGAATTTATCAATTTTTATTCTTTTAAGATATTTTGTAATGGATTCTCCCATTAAAATAGAAAAGGAAACATCATCTCTAACCATCTCTACAATAAAATACCATTTTTTTAAACAAATATCATAAAAAATACATTGAATACAACCATAAACATTTCCTAGGTGAATTATATATATTTTAAAACTATCCAAATTATGCTTTTGTTAGTAAACCACATATGTTGTCGGAGGCAGAGGTATAGTTCTTATGCATGGGTTTTTGTGTACCTTATTCTTCCACCATCATCAAATTATATTAAGAATTTATGATATAATAAAATCAGTATATACCATTTAATATAAATATTTAATACTAATATAACTCTTTTTATCCATATCCTCTCCCATCAAATGGGTAATAAAACCATCATTCAGACTACTGCCTGAGATACTTATGTACATCATTTTCCACTACCTCCTCTTATGGATATTTTTAATGATAGTTTTAATATATATCAAGGAAATTAATGACATTTGTATATTTATTAAATTTTAATATATCATTTTCATTTCAACCAATATATTCACCACAAAATCATACCATCACTTATGCGTACGTGTTACATACCACCTCAATGAAGTAATGTGATTCATTATCCGTCCCCACATCACAAGAATGATATATATTTGTATATTTAATGAAATAAAATTTTATTTATAATTTTATGATTATTCTAGAAATAGAAAATAATACATAACTTCTTATCATATGGACGTCAGAAAAATAATAATGTTACTCATGTGTGCTATGTCTCACAGACTATATGTATGTAACATAGTTCATTATTTAAAAATAGATTCCATGTAATGTTTTTAAAGTAGAATTGATGTATAGGAATTTTTTTTTATTTTATTATTATCACTCTAAATAATATGTAATAATTAATTTTTTAACATAGTAAACCATCCAATGTGATTTTGGATATATTAACAGAATATCGTCAAAACATCTTATGTGAACATAATTGATTATGTAAATTTATATAATATGGAATTAAATAATAAAAAAGTAATAATAATATTGAAAAGCTTCTTTTAAAATTAAAAATAAATAATACATTTATTTTTTAAAAAATATAATGAATATTTGTGACGACTCGAACTCATGGTATGTGTTTTCATATCAATTTCTCTTCATTGTGCATATTTCAAAACTATGCACATCATTTATTCTATATAGGTTATATTCATTCCCATTAACATATGAATTCTTAAATCCATCTTTATTTATTTGTTTTTGTTTGAAAATTTTTACTTCATTTAAAGGAATTTAATGTGAATGTTACCAATGTGGTAAAATATTTATGTTACATTGTCATTTTTTAGATATTGTTTATGTTCAACGTTCCTTTAGGGAAAATAATATAATTTTATTTTCTTGAATCAAATAAATTTTATTATAATATGTTTTTGAATGTATATTATATAATTGTTTTCCATTAACCCCCTTAATGAAAAAAGGATGAATAAGAAATTTATTTTTATGTAATACCGATCATTTAACTTCTTCTAGATCTAGAATCATTCTCTTCCATGTATATATTTTCCACAAAATAATTTGATTATTTTTTAAAGAATTTTAAAGTAATTATTAATGATATTTTTACCAATTATTTTTTATTTTTTGGAAGAAATTTTATATGTTTCATTCTATCATATCCTAGATGTTGTGATTTTTTAGTATTTTATAGTTGTGTGAAAGGAATATTTTATTTTTACTTATATTGAATGAAATAAATTTACCATCATTTATAATGCTAATTTTTTTTGTATATTACATTAAAATTTTCAATGATTCTTCTTGAATATAATATTTTATATTGTATATTTAGTTATATATTTTTTCAAAGCCTTTCATTTCAATTTTAAAATGGTATTTTTCCTCCAAAAATATATCATACATCTTTTAATGAATTTTTCATCTATAATGACCAACATTAATGCTTCATATTTATTATGAATTATTTTTATATGTATCTTATATATATACCAAGATATTTCTACCTTTTATTTATTGGATAATACCTACCTCATAGTAATTTATCGTAATCCATATTTAGGAAGTCAATTTTTCTAATGATATGTAGAAAGATTATGCATCCCATTTTCATTCCTTGGGAAATTATTATATTTATTAATTTTAATTAGTGTAATTTTTTATGAAATCCTAATCATGAACATGTAATAATGGGTTCTCTTGGATAGATCTTCAATGAGTTGTATAATTTTTTGTATTCATGAGATGTTATGAATAGAATGAAGAAGCTTACCAAATCCATTTTCAGAGTTTATCCACAATGTGATATTATCTAAGAAGTCAACCTCGAATCATTTTTATTTCATGTTATAGATTTTTTCCACACTTTTTATGTTACTATAATAAATTAATTACATGATACATATGTTATAATTCAACGGTATTACTTAGAATGCATATATCTTATGATATCATGTTATACATTTAACTCGCACGTTATGTTCCCTTGTAATTATTATACCATTTATATGATTTTACCTTAAATTAATATTTTATATATTTATCAGGACATCCTATGTTAATAATGGAGGTCACTGAGAAGAAAAAACGCAATGTTGTTATTTTTTAGTTTCTTTTAATTCTTTATAAACCTAGTCATTGAAAGAGACTGTTCCTCATGATCTTTTAGTTATACCTATTGGATAATTATGTGTAGAAATAATTTTATAATATTTGTAAAAATATTGGGTCTCCATATACTTCATGAATCCTATATCATTTTAAATTATGTTCCACCCAATATTCCACTTCATTCACATTCCCCAACAATTTTAAAGATCCAATCAACTAGGGAGAAAACTTACTCCATCAATTAAACATCTACTACCCATAATGAGGATAAACCTTCATGAAAACAAGATCACAAACATTAAACTCTAAGGGTCTCCTCATTCAATCCACATTACAATTCTAACAGTCTTCTACAAAATTTAACCATTCATGTGTCTTTTGGACATTCTCAATCATGACCATCACTACATCTAGTCTAACAACCCTCGGCTTATAAAACATTGTCCGATGCAATAGAGAACAATATGGATTACCATAAAATTATTAAAAAAGATACTTTCCAAATGATCTATAATTCCTATTTTTATAATAAAACACCGCAAATGAAATGCACATCACCCATGACCTTCCAAAATCTACGAAACATGTTCCTGGAATGTATTAATGGGTTTTTTTGCCTTACCTATATTCCCAATACCGAGTGAGTGGAAAGATATAATAAGGCATAATTAGGATAAAAACTTACACTGCATCCCACCATATAAAATTGGGGAAAAATAAGGATGTCAATCAATGATAATATTCATCATCATAATATGGGGTCTAATGATCACATCAACATACTTCATATTTTTACTCTACATAAAAATATATTACTAAATCACCTATAAGGGTTACAACATATATATATCGTACGAAGAAATATTGATAAAATAATATTCCCACTAGGATCAGGGAAAACTAGTGATTAATTCAATCTATATATCCTCCCACTTCAACTTGGGTATATCCAACTACTTCAAAAACTATTCTAGAAAAAATTTATCTACCATTACTTAATGATAATTCAACAATCATGCTAAATGTTCTTCAACATGCCTCATCATTCTGGGTCACTAAACATATCCCCATATAGCATGATACATATTAAAGACTCTCAGATACACCAATAAATGTAACATATGTAACTCTTGAAGAAGAATCATTGACAACTTTAGTGGAATAAATAACCCCTATAACTCACTTAATGCTTATTTTCTACTAATCGTCCCTCCATTGAATCACTATGAAACACACTACATCACATGTCCTTTACCACATGGTCTCCCCCTGAAGACTCCACCCACTAGAAAGAATGAACTTCACTACCATTTGATACAAACATCAAATACTATCAATCTAACATACAACATGGTCCTTTAATTCAGTAACCTTTATTCCACATTATGAATATAGAGACATAATAAAAAAAATATTTTTATTATGTAGATCAACACATCATCCATCACATTTCCTTTCGCTAGGGTGGAAGTGATCTCGATGGAATATTTCTTAAGAATATCTACCGACCACTACAATCATAGGTTTACTCCCATAGAGAGAAGTAATACCTTAATCTGTTAAGGTACATGTGGACCAAAATACACTTCACAATGAGATAATACTACCATATCATCAATGAAAAGTTCACTATTTCCAAATTATTATCAGGGGTGGATGGTTATGTTCATGGGGATGTGACTTACTTGAACAATAAGAGAACACTAGCATACACCTAGTCCAAAAACACCAAAATCCTTGATTTCAAGCATCACATATGACCTGAAGCATCTGTCATTCTTGTAGGTTGTGAATGGGAACACTAATATTCTATTTTATATGTTATTTAAATTCCACCAAACACATTTCAATATATGAAATATTTGGTTACACATTATATTGGGATATTAATGGGGCCACAACCCATGATAAGTAATTTAGAAATCATTGATATTTTTCATCTATACCTAGAAGGCTATTATACTACTCTAGGTTCTTAGGTGATCCATAAGAAATTTTAGAGAAAAACCTTTTGATAGAACTGAATTTAATATACACTATGATAATACATACCCAGTGAGGTGAACCTTACTCACCAAAACATTCTCAAGGACATCTTACCATAGGGCTAGATTTAGTAGAGTGTGTGTAAAATTTCTATTTGGTGTTATTTCAGTTATTTATTGAATTTTTGAGTAAATGGTATTGTTTTTAGGAACACAATTACTAAATATTACACTAACTCACCGATCATGAACTAAATCATCCCAAATTACACATAGAGTCTGTTCGTGACACCTAATAGTGTCAACTAAAATTCAGTGTACAAATATCTACACTGAAAATCTATCATCATTATATACCACTCTTTAACCATTCATTAATGATACCCAATAAATGGATAACATTAGTAGACTAGATGCCAAACGTTAATTGATCAATCAAGTAATCTATAATTACATGGGGATAATGGTTCTTCTTTCACATGGTTCAATAGACACTAATCCCCACATATCCTTAGAAAAATTTTTTTTTTTAGAATGGTGATGATAAAGGCACAATATAGGGTTAAAGGTGTCCGTTTAAAAAAATTGAAAAATTTGAAATATCACAATTTTGAAGAATAAAATATTTTTAGATCAATTAATTAAGAGTACATATTGTAGAATAATGAAATCAAAAGAATAATGAAAAATTATGTGTAGTGGTTTAAGGAATAGAAATTATATAATCTACTCCATCAACACTCCTTCCATGATCATCGAGATTTTCACTAAAGTTGAAATTTTTGAGGACCTAAAGAGGTGATTGAAGGTAGTTATTTTGTTAAAAAAATTCATTCACATGGCCTTCAAGTTATATTAAAACTAACTGAAAATTGATATCTTAGTATGAAAAGTTGACAGTCCAACACAATCAGTTCTAATTAATTGACACATTGATAAGAAAAAGACGATATTTAAAGGTATAATTATAATTATTCTCACAGTTACAACAAAAACATAGAGAATTTAATGAATTTCAATAAAAATAGAAATAGAAAAATAATCGTCCTTATCATTCGTGCTTCTTTATTCTATCAAATAGAAATTAGATGATATTTTTATTCTTTGGAACTGGCTATCATATTCTTCCATATCTTAATATATTGAGTGATGAAATCATACAATTCTTTTTCAATTCCATCCAAATATTCTTGAATGTTATATTTTACCACATCATTTTCATATATTTTTTTTAGGTATCCTATATTCTATGTATATTTTACTTACCACCATAATTTATATAAAAATAATCAAATTATATTAATTAATTCATAATACTATAGATTTAGCCATAATTTCATAGCAGTGGTGTAGTTTTATCTTAATACGTTATTATAGGGATCATGAAACTTAATTTAATATTAAATGTGTGTTTACTTAACCATAAATTTAATCAAATATAGGGTTCAACAAAATTAAAATAGGGTACATTGTACCAAACATTAAATCAAATGGCCATTTATAGTATTCTAAATACAGAATGAATATACCTAAAAACATTATTTTAATTATTAATATTCTCATACCATCTTTTCTGTCATTCATAATCACCTATATATTTTTATCAAATCATTAGATCTTTCCAATTTGTCATGAATCAATTCAATATAAACTCCATATCCCCTGATATATTCATGAAATATATGTAATAAAATTATAGACAAATAACTTTTCTGAAACATCATTAAAAAATAAAGATATTTTATTGACAAACAAAACAACCATTTTAACAATTGATTTAAACTAATAAAATATTGAAAAAATTATTATATTTTAATTTTCCTAGGTAATGTATTAAACTGAAATTTTTTGAAAAATAATTTAAATGAAGGAATCTGTCATTAGTAAAATTTATAATTTAGTGTTTCTAAACTCTTTCATAAACACTCTTGTTTGGTTTTAGATAATCAAAAATATCTTTTTAGAATTCCACACAATCTAATGAACTTTTAAGAAAACTCTTAGATATCAAAAACCATAATATGCTCATGAATAATATATCTATATACTAAGATATAATAAAAATATATAAATTACATTAAGAAGATAAATTGTAATATTACCAAGGAACATACAACAGCACCGTTGATTTTTTTTCACCATAGAAACAATATATTTTTATTTCAACATAAAAATATGAAATTATTGAAACTATATTTTATTTTAAATAAAAAAGATAGATCAACAAATTTACAAATATTTCTTAAAATATAAAATAATTTCCATGACTTATTAAATCTAAAACCACTTTAAAAATTTATATGTAAACATATCATGACAGGTTGAAGTAATTATAAAAACCACACCAGGATGAGAATAGATATGATCCATTAAAAAATGTCCCCATATTTATTAATTTGAAAACCATAACTCTTTTCATACTTTTTAATCCCATTTTTGTAAGGACAAATATAGATTTTTTTGAATAACATAATATATATAACCATTTTTTAAAGAAGTAGAATTCATAATTTTGTAGAAATATGAAAAATCTATAAAATACAATAAACTAAAATATACACACATTATTTTAAGATATCAGAAATAAGATTTATTTAGAATGTCATAAAAATATATTCTAAATACATATATTAATATAAATAACACTAAATTCATGATTCCTTAAAAAATATTAAATAATATCATGGATGTGACATGAAAATAAGTAAAATATTATTCAATAAATAATAATATACAATCACAGAATTAAAAATATGTTTAAATAATTTTGTTAATTCCATAATAATAAAATCTATTAGCAGATTTTATTGAATTAAAATAACACCCCTAGAAAAATTCCAAATATAAATTAATTAAAATTATATATTCAATGAATTTCTAAATACTGATTTTTAAAAATTTTAAAAAAAAATTATGGTTTTTTATAAATGAAAAAATAAAAATAATAGAATAATAGAATATTTTCTCACATAAAATAATTTTTTAATTTATTACATGAATGATTTTTAAATTAATATAAATTAAACACAAGATTATAAGTAATATAACCATTGATATAAAGTAATAATATTATACATTTTGGTATTTTAATTATAAAATAATTTATTTAATTATATTCACATTATAAAATAATATGGTGAGAAATTATTTAACTATAGTGACCCTACCATTGAAATCCCAGAGTCGGTGTGTACTACTATTACAAAGTAAGGATTAGAGGGAATCTGATATTTTAGGAATAAAGGGTTTAGTTATCTTGTTAAACTAAAAATATAAAAGATTATTTCTTCATAAATGAATACAAAAATTCGACATATTTTTTACATTCAATGATATCTTTATTCTATTTATTATATACATACCTATCTTTAATAGTATAATTACTGGTTTCCAAGGTAATTAAAAATGCTAGGGTGGTTTCAAATGCTCGATAATGATAAAGTATAATAGATGAAATAAATAATCAATGAGAATAATAATTTTGTATTGATAAAAAACTGAACATATATACCATGTAATCAAAAACATATAAGAATATATATTAGAAATATTGTAAGGTAATAACTGGAAACAAAATCCATTAAAATAAATAGACATGGAAAAATCAATATGGAATGTTAACAAATAAAAACATATGTCATTTAGTCAATGAACTAAGAATGAGATATATCCCAACATATGTCGATGAAATTTAACATGGGTAACTAAAACTAAATGAGGAAAATCCTTAATTATTTGACACCATGTTTCTAGTGTGCATGGAACTATTATTTTCAAGTCCTCTCATAAGACTTATTAGATCAAAAAGTAGAAACCCTTCTATTTTAACATCTAATTTGTAAAATTGGAATAAAAATACTCGGAGTTGATATATATAATTTGGACCCACCCTTATCATATATGTCCAAGCCAATCCTTATATCGAGTAATTCAAGTAAATAACAGACCTTATCAAATATCTTTATTTAATAGAATGTTTATATTGATCAATAATTTCATAGATTAAAAAATAACAAACAATTTAAATATCTTATGTAATATGGTATATATTTCATTAAAAGAACATTTCATGACAAATTATATGGATAATTAATGTAAATTCAATGTCCAGTTTTCTTTTAAATAAATTACTTGGAAAACTAAAAATAAATCAATAAATTTAAATTCATTAATATTCCAAGCCAAATCAATTTTAAACTATCTAGGTAAAAAATAAATATTTTATCAATACAATGTATCATAATTAGAGATAAGAAGGTTTTTTTATTGATGAATATAAATAGAAGATCTTTTAAAGTCATTCATGTTGAAAATATCATTTTTATTTTGTAAAACATTTCAAAAATAGTTTTCTTTTAAATGAAAATTTTTAAAATATTTTTATTAAAAAGACCACTAAAAATTTAGTGGAATATTCTAAGAGATTATGGAGGGTAAAGTTTTACCTTTTATATTAGTTAAATGTAAAATTACATTGAAATGGTATAATGTTTAGAAAATGCATCGTTTGGAAAGCAAAAAAGGGATTCCATGGAAACTATTCGTAAAATAAAAAATGGTAAACATTTATTTACCAAATCACATTGAAAAGGATTAAATATTTGGAAACTAGTTTTATAAAACATGGGTTTTTAAAATAAAATAGGTTATTTGACTAACTATAGAAATTAAGATAGACTTCCAATAAAACACTTATAAAACTTTTTTAGTACTATAGAGTGGAAAAAAGTAATAATACATAAAAAATTTCATGCCTAACCAAAGGAGAAGAAAATTATTGTGTTTATTATCATATGATTAAATAATTTCCCCTGATGAAAAATAAAAATGTATATATTCACAAAAAATGATATTGAAAATCAAACCCTTGATAATATTAAAATGTTAGAGTGAGTATCAATAAAGGAGTAGATAATGAGTATAAACATTAAATCAACATTTAAAATTTAAAATAATTTAATACATTCTCTATTTCATTATACAAATAATCATTTAATATTAAAAAAATAAGAATGTTATATAACCCAATGAAAATAAAATGGGTTATGAATTTTTTTCCATATGAAAATTATTTAATCGAATCATATTATATAAAATAAATAAAATTGGTATCCACAATATCATAAATAATGAATGAATCATCATATTATTTGAAAAACCGGTAGTTTTTAGACAATATATTAAAATTTTTGTTCAAAAGAAATATTACTCATTTAATAGAATGTTTAAAATCACAATAAGAAGTGATATTTCAAAGATAACCATAAAAAATATTCTCGAGGTGAAAAATAATTAAACAATAAAAAATGGTCATATAATAAATTTAACCAATTTGAATCATAATATGCCTGAGGTAATTACATTAAATGAATCATATAAAATCATGAGAAAACATTTATTTTTTATTAAACATGTCAAATGGTATTATATAAAAAAAATTAAAAGAAACTACGTTCATAACAACAAATAACTCTCATTGGAAAGTAAATTGAGATGAAATCACTTACCATGTGTTTTATTTTTGGGTGAAATTAAATTAATATCATATATAATGATTTTAAACTATTCAAAAACATACACCAAAACCATAATAATATTTTTCATATCATATATTAACATATTATAATAACTTATAACTTCTTTGTTTGTAAACACTCATTACTTTCATGATTTCGTTTGTCAATTGCCTAATTTCTCAAGTATGTTTTGACTTTCCACATATTGTACCCCTTAAATATATCATGGATTAATCATATCCATAATTTAATATATATTTTATTTAAAATATATTTTGATTATATATGCATTTAAAATAATACCTAATACATGGAGATAAGAAGTGAAATACATTCTTCTTGGAGAAGGTAGGTTGTACGTAAGCATGAGTGAAACTTTTTTCCTTTTCATATTGAAGGAATGAAAATTTAATGATTAATATGATTATTATAATTTAATTAGCATATCTATATCACATATTTTATATTTTTCAAAAAAAATCCTTAATACATTCTATGTACAACCCAAAAGAATCACATCACATTGAGGGGCTTATAGTCCACGGGTACAAAAAATTATGTAATTTTTGTCCCAAAAAATATAGTTCATAATTTTATGTGTTATTAAAGAATTTAATAATTATATATAATTTATAAATATAATATATATCATATATAAAAAACATTTCTATCAGTATTCCCATCATGAGAGACAATAAATAAATAATGAACAACAATATTTTATGAGGTAGTAGTTCATTGTACACATAAAAAATATATTCGTTACCCATTAGATGGATGTTTGAGTATGTTTATATGAAAAAAATAAAATAAAAAACATCCTAATATATTTAGTATTCTAGTTTTATTATATGTGAATGGAATAACAATAATTTATAGAGTGTGGAATGATATGAATCTATGTTTATTAATGAAGGATGTTAACTCTTATTCGCATAACTACTTTTTGTTTTCACCAATGTGCTTAAATGAATGAATTAAATAAAAAGGTGAGGTGTCCAAGAATTGGGGAGGGATTTTGTTTATGTATTTTGCTAGATCGTGGCATATTTAATGTTTCATGAAAGGTGTGAGGTGGTGGGATGAAAAATTCCTTTGATAGTGGAAGAGTAGTGGGACCCTTGTAATGTTTTGAAAAAGGAATTGAAACCACATTTTTTATATTATAATTGGGTAAATTAATAGTACATGGTATATAAATACAAGTATAGGGTCTAAATATATAAATCTAATATATTTTGGACACGTTTTTAGGAAAATTCTCCATCATGTTTATGGTTTAGTTCTTTGTTAAGATTAATTTTACACTAATTTTTGTAACAAAAATTCAATACTTTCAGTAATATATTTGGCCAAAAGAAAATCAAGAATAATTGAAATTAATTTTTTTTCAAAACATGGAATCCATTTTTCAAAATTCCAATCTGAGAAGTGAAATTTTTTTATTTAATTTAATCCCTTAGATGGGATGACATAACATGTGTTTAATGTAAAAAGAGTTGACCAATTGATAGGTTTTCATATCCAATTTAAATGAAATGTTTTTTAAAATTATATAAATTGGATTACTTAATAAAAAAATTATCCAATTATCATTTAATACTTGTACAAAATATAGTTTATCCTTCTAAAAATATGTCAAAAAATCGATGTTGAATTAAAATTTAGTATTTTCAATATTCATTAATAAATAATTTTTCATAGAAAAAGATCAATAATTGTAAATAATATAATTTTTTAATTTCCCTTCCAAATAATAAAAAACTTGACATATATGATCTGTAAAAGTTCCAAAAAGGGATTTAAAATAGGTTCGTCATTAAAATGTATTAAAAGTTACTTAATAAAAATATTGATTTTTATGAATAATATGGATTTTCTTCTTATTTGATACTTTTCATATATATTGGATTAAAAAAATTATACTATTTAATATATAATATATATTTCCTCAATATAACTATGAAATTTTAATTAATTTAATTTCATAGGATAAAACAACATTGTGATGATAATAATTGTGTTATAGAATATATTCCTTTTATATTCATTGGGTTATTATATTAATTTATAATTAATTAGTAACCAATGAATTATTTTTATATTTATTTAATCCATAAATTTTCATAATGTATTTAATAAAATTTATAATATATAGTTAATATATTTTTACATTAAATAATAATATTTTAAATATATAGTAGTGTTTAGTAAAATTCAGTCTATCATGTGTCACAAGCCATTAAAGAAACTCATTGTTGTGTGTCACATAAGTAAACTCAGTTTGGCATGAATATAAATTTATAAACTATATTGAACTTATTTATTATTTTAAATATATTAAAACTTTTAAGGTTATTATATTCCTTAATGCACTTTTTGTTTCATGCCATACAAGCAGTCAAATAAAATATTATAACTTTATTATTTCACAGTGGTAAATTCCCCAAATAATAATTAAATTGAATCAAAAAAATTTAAACATCATCTTGTAAATATAATCATTGCTATTTCTTATTTTGAAATCCCAGATCATGAGAATGTTTCCTAAGAAATATTCTCGGAATGAGATAATGGGAAGTTCCAATGTCACATAGAATAACTTATAACTATGTAAATAATTATTAGAACATTAGTGCTATTTAGTGATACATACATGGATGAATGAATAAATTTTTATTGGTAGTAATTCAGTTCATCAATTAGAAACACATGAATTGTCAACAGAACACTGAGGTCCACAAATCCATAAATAAGAGATGATTTAAAAGACCATCGGGTCAATACAAATTACTGTATTAGGATAACATTTTCTTAAGATTTTTTTCCTCATGTTGAGAAATTACTTTTCTTCCTAATTAGGCAAGAAAATCTAAATACAAGATATATTTTAGTTCCCTACGAGCCCATGTATTCTTTCGTTTTACTTCAATAAATTTAAAATATAAACATTACATCAATAAATTGACATCCAAAATTTAAATTTCATTATAGAGGCACTAAAATATTGATTTTATAGATCTTAAGGTCAATAAAATACTGAAAGTGTTAAATATTGATCTCTAAAAAATTTCCAAATCCGATATTTTTAATAAATTTTCATCTAACCCTAAAAAATTATAATAATGGTTCATATTTATTGTTTATTCATCAAATTGTTTAACGAAAAATAAATACATTTTAATTAGGACATTGTTTATTTTAGTGTTTGGTGTGACACCATTATCATTATTAGGTCATTTAATATAGTCCTTCACTCTTTCTATATTATATGGTTTGTCATATGGAATAGATGATTTCATATTAAAATACCATATTAATATAATTTACAAAATAAATATGACTGATATTCTTAAAATAAAGCTATTTACTAAATATCCTTTTAACTATTGTTTGAAATAAATTCCATATACATAAATGAATCGTCCATTTTAATTACAAAGAGTTCTTTACTTGGTATAGATTATGTCCATAATACCATATGTATGATTTTTATATCATGACACATTATTATAAATCTGAAACACAATAGGTTCAATCTAGTGTCTTCATTGCCCAAAATATTCTTAGTAGTTGGTAATGAAAATGTATATTAGCATATAAAATCATCCAATAATGTCAATTCAGGTGTACAGTAAGACCTGTTCTCATGTACTAGGATATGTCGAGTCGGGTTTGATGCACTTTGTCATTGTTGGTATCCATTTGAGCATCAAGGATAAAACAACATCAACTTATGGTATCTAGATAGAGATATATTTTTAGGAAGACCATTATAAACTCTATAAAACTAAAACATTATGATGATATTCTATTATTATCCTCAAATTATATATTATGTTTATGTTCCTTAATATATGATTCCCTAAATCATTTTTCCAAATATTCCACTAAAAATCCTTTGATACAAACTCTAGTAAATGAACTAAGAAATCCCAGAGTTGTTTAATACATAAATTTAATTTTCATTATTTTTATAGAATTAAATATTAAATGAATAAAAGAGTTTTTTAGTTGTGATAGACCTTATTAACAATGATTCATGAATTATAAATGAATAAATAAGTACAATGTAATTTCATTATTTCAAGGAAAATGTTTTTACCTATTATATCCCAACATATCTTTCTTAGTACACTTTAATGATTCCTGGGGAGAGGAAAAAAATATGGGTGATCTAAATTTTTAAGTAAGGATAAATTATAGTAGAATAGTAATTATTCAATAAGAATAAGAATTATGTTATGGTAAATATGACATACCACATAACATGTAAAAAAGAAATCATAGATGGAATTTCATATAGAATACGACAGTGTAATAACTGGAAACCAATTCCATAAAAATAACTAGATAAATAACTAATATTCTATATCAATATCTGTAATGAAGTGAAGATATGGATTAATAGATATTTTTTTAGATATAAAAATAACTATCAAAGTAAAAACTATATGAAATATTGACTAACTCTTAGGCAGTGAATATATCCATGATAAATGAAATGGATAATTAGGGGTAGTTCAATGATCAATGATTATTTTAATATTTATAAGGGAATACCAAAAATTAATTAGTAATGTAAAATTGAATACTATACTTTGAAAAATAATTCAAAACCAATCAATATGAAGAATAAGTATAGTATCAATACAATTTATACCATGTGATGTTAAAATAATGGTTTTTTTGTCATTAATGAATTGAAATAAATGTAATTTTAAAAAAATTAGGAGGAAAATTTCATTTTTATTTTGGAAATCATTTTTAAAACCCATTTAATTAGAAATAATATTTTTAACTAATTCCCAAAAAAATAATTGTTTTAAACATGTAGAAAATGTTATTAAGAATTGATGCTGGGTAAATCCACACATTAAGTATGAGGTAAAAATTATATTCATTTTCCATAGTAAAAAGGTTAAAAAATTTCTTAACATGAAATAGAAAATAAAATTTCCATGAAAACATTGGTAAATGAAAAATTAGGAAAACAATTATTCTATAAAACATTTTTAAATGGATAAAAATAATTTTGTTAAAAAAATAATAAAACAGGGTTTGTAGAAGAAATAAAATTCTATGACTAAGGATAGAAAATAATTGTGGTTTTTCTAGAAGCACCTTCTAAAATACCTTCAGTACAATGGAGTTATAAAGTGTCACTAATACTTGAAAAAGATCATGAATAACCATATTAGAAGAAAATAAAATGTATTATTATAAAATTGTAAAATAATTTCCTTTGATAAAAATTCATGTCTATATAATCCTGATCAAAATGATATTGTAAATTAAACCAACAAAAATATTATAATCTTGATGTGAGAATCCATCATTGAGTAGATTGTATGTATCAAAAGTAAAAAATCTTATATTATTTGAAATAAGTCAGTATACATTCAATGTAATTATAAATATATCATTTAATATTAGTCAAAATGGGGATGTAATATAAAACAATGTAAACAAATGGAGTTCTGAATTTTTTTTCCACATGGTAACTTTTAACTCGAATCCCTTTTGATGAAATAAGATAAAATTTAACGTCATAATATCCTGAATAAATAATGAATCATAATATTCTTTTGAATATTGGAAGTATTTACACATTAAATAAAAAACGTTTTTCAAACAAATAATTTTAATGATTCAATAGAAGTTAACAATCATAAATGGAAGTGAGATTGAAAATATAATCATTAAAAATTTTCCCAAAGAGAATATACTCAATACATTCCAAAGTTTATCATACCACTATGAAACAATTGAATCATAATCTAAATTAGGTAATAACATGAAATGAATCTTATAATTTTAATATAATAATTTCATTCATGATATTAAATTTCAAATGGATTTATATACACCATATTAAATAATGTATGTTCATAAAAACAAATTAGTCTCAATGAAATGTATATTGAGAAAAAATCCCTTACTATGTATTTCCATTTTGGGTGAACATCCATTAATATCATATATAATGGTTTTAAACACGAAAATAACAAATTCAAGAACCATAATCACATTTATAATATATTATATTAAATTATTTTAATATATTATTACTTATTTGTCAGAAAAAATTCATTATTTTCACTATTTTGGATGTCAATTTCAAAGTATATCCGATAAATTTTAACTTTTTTCCTACTGTTCATCTTTTATGAACCATTGATTAATCATTTAAATAATATAAACCATGATGTCATCATTATATTTATTCATTATATATGTATTTAAATAACATAGAATATATGGAGATAAAAAATAAAATAAATCATTCTTCTGGACGGTAGGTCATACGTATGAAATAATGATACACACCATTAATTATCGAATTAAAAGAAATAAACATAAATTATACACATTTATATTATAATTAACCTATAATATAAATTTCCTATATGTAATTTGTTTTAATCAAAATCATCTCCAATACACTGCATTTATAGCATGAATGAATCATATTTCTTTGAGGGCCCAGGAGTCCACACATATAAAAATGATTTTTTCAATTTTCCACTATACGGTGTGTATAAATGAATGTGTATTAAATAAATTATAGATTTATTATTAAATTATAAACATAATATATAAATAGTTTTTCTATCACAATTCTCAATATGATTGGTGGGAAAAGAATAATTAACAACATCGTATTGTGAGGCGGTAGTTCAGTGTACACATAAATGATAAATTATTTACCCATTAGATAGAAGTGTGTGTATGTGTTGTTATAGCCATTTTAATAAATAAATATGATCATGTATATTATGATGGTGTTTTTATATAATAATTTAATAAGAATAATAAAATGCGTATAGAGAGATATTAATCTAATGATCTAAAGGAATGATGTTACCTATTATTCTGATAAATAATTTTGGTCCATTCCAAAGGGATTACATGGATGGATTCCTTCCCAAGGTTAGGAATCTAGGTTTATGGGAGATATTATAAAGATATATTTTGGCAGAGCTAGGTCAATCCAATGTGTCTTGAGATGTGTGAGGACATGGGAGGATATGAGACCTTTTTATAGGGGAGGGGTGTAACACTTGTAAATCAATTGAAACGGAATTACATCCACATTTTTACTATAGAAATTACATCCAATAGTGATTAGAAGTAGATAAAAAGTTTTATATAGTTACAATGAAGATATAAAATTATTTATTTATATGTATATAGATTATTTTGGCCATTATGTTTATTGTTTGGTTCCTTATTATGCATAATTTCACTTTAAACATTGTAATTGAGTTTAATTTATTTCTATAATAATTGTGGTAAAAAACATATATAAATGGTTAGATATTTTAAATTATTCTGATTCCTAAAAAGAATCCATTTTTATATATTTCAATCATTAAAGTGGTTTTAATTAATTTAAATTTATTCCTACAAATGACATTACATAATAATGTTTTTCTGTAAAAACGTTCGAAACATTTCTCTGTTTTCATATCAAATATCAAATTTTAAATTGAATCATATATCCTTAATAGGATTAATTAATAAAGAATTTATATGAAACTTGAAAACTAGATTAAAATATAATTTATCCTTATAAATAAATTATAATAATAAGCCATTACGATTTAAAATTTAGTATTTTCACTAATCAATAAAAAATTGATACATCACTAAATAATACCAAAAAATACATCTACACAATTTTTTAACATTAAATTATTAATTTCATTTTGAAAAATAAGATATACAATTGTACAAAAAAACTGGATTTAAAATATGTTCTTCATTAAACGGTTATAAGGAATCTTAATAAAAATATAAGTTTTTATGTGTAATATTGTGTTCATTATAATCATATACTTAAAAAATCTATAGGATTAACATAAAAAATAATTTATTGAATATTATATTTATAAATTTCATTAATATAATTTAATAAATTTAATTAGTTTAATTTATTAGGATAAAACTCATTTATAATCATAAAAATAAATATCTATAAAATATTACACTTATTTCCAACATGTTCTTATATTCATCTCAAATTAATTTACAACCAATGAAATATTTTTAAATTTTGGTAAACCACATATTTTCTTATTCTACTTCATAATATTCATAATGGTTGGGTTATATATATTATTATATTAGTGAATAATATTTTAATAATATATTATTGTTTGGTAATACTTGGTCTTGCTTGTAATGAAATCCATTGAAAAAACTCATTGTTGTGTGATACAAACACAAACTCAGTGTCATGTTGATTATAAGAAATATAATATATATAATATATTTAAATTAGTATAAATATTTGAAATAATTAAGATATTGTATCCCTTGCATGAATTTAGTTTCCTGTCATACACCCTATCAAATTTTTTTTTACTTTAATGTTTTGGGGTGTTATAATACCCCAACATTAATTAAATTTGGTCCTTATAATTTAGTATTGATCATGGTAATATTTTTTTGATATTTCTTATGTTGATACACCACATCTTGACAAGGATAATTAATAAATATTCTCTAAAAGAAAGAATGTTGAGTACAAATTTCATAAAGAATAACATATAACATGATTTATAAGAAATATAACATTAAGTTAAAGTAGAGATATATACATAAAAAATACATTAATATTTATAAGCAGTTACTATTTTCATCAATCACAAGTGAGTGAATGATCTAGGGAATATTTATGGCCTAAAATATGTATATTTATGCTGATTTAGAAGACCATGGATTCAACATAAATTATGGTATTAAGACAACATTTTTTATGTTCACATTCCTCTTGTTGAGAAATTATTCCAATACCTAAGAATATAAATAAATTTATTAACATGATATGTTTTAATTTCATATGAAGATTTCAACTTTTATTGTGCTTGTATTAATTTCGAATTCTTGCAGTAATTTTTGAAATGGATATCCTAAGGTTAAATTTGATTCCAAAATCACTAAAATAAATAATTAAGTGATCATATGGTCTATAAAAGAGAGAGACTATTAACTATTAGTTTAAAAATATTCTCCAAATCCAATATGCCTATCACATTAATAAATAATCCTACAATTTAATTCTATGTGTTCAATATTAATATTAATTCACCAAATTGTTTAACTAAACAATGACATTTTAACCAGGACATTGTGTAGGTCAGTGGTGGGAGTGAAACCCTTATCCTTCCATGGTCATGGATTCATGTCTCGTGACCTTGATGGATTTTATGGGTTGTAACCTATTAAATAGTTTTTGTTATTTTAAAAACATATTAATATTATTTCCAAAATAAATATGATTTTCATCCTTGAAATATGTTTAATCCCTAAATAAGCTGTTAACTACAGTTTTCAATACAACAAAAATCCATAAATACATTATTAATTTGATTTCAAAAATCCATATTAATGGTCTATTGATTATCCATAATATCATTTGTAGGATTTCAATATCATGATACATTATCTAAATTTAAAAAAACATTATGTTTAACCTTGGTTTTTCATTTTCAAAATCCTTTATAATGGTTAATCATATACCACATGATAGTCAAACCCGGTGTCTAGTAAGACCCATTGTCATAAACCTAGATAAACTGAGTTAGTCGGATGCACCATGTGGGAGTTGTTACCCCTAGGTAAATTTATACCAAGACCACATTCACATGTTGTATTCAGATAGGGGTTTAATTAAAGTAAAACTGACATAAAATTATTGTAACTGAAACATTAGTATATTGTAAAACAATTATATTCGAATTATAAAACTGAGTTATGCTCCCTAACAAGTGTTTAAATAAATATAATTCTGAATTATTCTACTAAAAATTATTTTATACCATATCTAGTGACCCATCCTGAGAAATACTGGAGTTGGGGTCTAGAACAATTATATTGGTGTAAGAACCCGGATCTTCGTTTAAGGTATGTTTTTCCTTTTTATGGGGTTTTGGGAAAAATAATGTTTTTGGAAATTTTTTATGTACATGACGTGTAATTTCTGAGTACATGCCCTGTACTATTTTCCCTCTCGAAGCCGTGTGCTGGCTATGCCTGGGCCACACACATGGTGTGTAGGGGTGATGTGGAGGCCGATTTTGGCAGAGTATGGAAGGACCTAGTACATGTCATGTACTCTAAAAGTACACGATGTGTACATTATTTTTTATTTTATTAATCGGATCGGGGTCGCTCCTAATGCTTATAAACACCTTCTTCTCCGCCTAATTCTGTCTAGAGCATCCGAGGAGGCCGATTCTTCTCCGAGCCACCGATCTGTCACCCGTCGTCTGAATCAAACTCCGTCGATTGCAGAAGAATCGCAGTGGTGAGTTCTTCGTTCTTCTTGGGCCTCGTTTCCTGATTCTTTCTCTCGTGTGAGTTATCTTTGGTAGAATGTTTTAGATTTTTTTACAGATCTACTCTGTTCTAGACTGATTCACAGGCCATGGTTCAAGTATATCCATCTTCACGGATCATGGTATGTGGTTTGTTGCCATGCGTTGAAGTTCTTTGATTTTTGGTTGCAAAAGTGTCGGATACCCATGTATCGGGTATCCCGAGTTTTGGATTTTGATCCTATTATATTTTTTCCCTATTTTATTATTATCTTGTGATTAATTGTTTCTAATATTTGCTTGGTTTCATGTTTAGGATCACCCCAAGGGTGTTTCTCTCCCTGTTTTGTTGTTTATCACCATTTGGCACCGTTTTATTGTGAGGAAAACCCTATTGAAATTATTATTTTTCCTGTTATCACTGATTGCATGTGTTTCCTGCTGTTTGAATGATTTTGATGTGTGGTAGCTATTAGCAATGCAGTTTTTGAACTTACATAGGGCTGCTGACATTCGATTACGCGCGATTGGACTGCTCAGGGCTGTGAGAACCTGGTGCGGGAGATCAAAGAGGGGATATATGATTAAGTTCTTCCCTAGAGGGTCTATTGGTTTTAGTTTTGTAGGCAGGACCTACGGGGATAGGACTTTGTGCTTCCCAAGAATGTTCTTAGTTTACCCAAGCATCGATAGCACATGAGGAATTAGACGTAAGTGCATCCTTAGAGAGTCTGTAGCTATCGTTTCAAGACCATAGGGGAATTGACTTTAGAGCTTCCCAGAGTTTTTGTGCCTTGTTTGATTAATGGACTATAGGGGTCTACTAGTTTGATCCACCCAGAGGGTTAGTGTTAATTTTGATGGTTTGTAGTGACGAGTCCACCAAGCCAAAGAACAAGCTTGGGTTTTGTACTGCTTGTGTTTCGGTAGTATTTTGAGATACTTTTTGTGTTACTTGCATACCATGGAATAGAATTCTTTTCTAGTTCTTCCCTGGTTGTTTAATAACATGAATGTGAATTATAATTGGTAGGATTATTTTCTGGTGTACTCCAATTCCATTACTCTAATTATTTTCATTTTCTTTTGCTATATTACTCAATGACAGTAGGGCACAAATCTTGTGGTGGTGGCCTACTAGGATTAGTGTCACACCCTGTTTGGATCCTAATTTTTGGCCCAAACAAGTTATATGGTTTCAGGTGTAGATAGGGATTGTTGCCCTTCTACACCAGGTACATGATTGTTGGTTGGAGTTTGAGAGCATGAGACTGAGCTTTGGCTCGCGATGCTGCTGGATTTTCTATTTACATTTAGTACTTTGGTTTCAGTTGTATTTCACCACGTTGTTTTGTTTACTTCTTTCCATATATACATGTACCGTACTGCATCATTATTATATAAGACATTGCTTCTACTTTATTTCAGTTTTTGTATGCGGGTATTGCTTCCGGGATTATTTATGTCATTTTCCTTCCGCTGCATACTTTACCGAATGAGGGCATAGTTCCCCCATTGACTCACAAAGGCCATCGCTGCTAGTCTGTAGCCTCTAGCGTTTGGGGAAACACTCTTGAGGTCATGTGGCGAGCCGAGTATGGGGTGCGAGTTATGAGACCTTGGATTTGGGTCATTTCAAAGTGGTATCAGATGAGGTTTTCTTCTTTTCTATTGCCTTACTGTTTTGTGACAATACAGAGGGATATGAAGAAATGGGTAGTTAGTACTTAACTGTTACCTGGATTAATTAACCCATGTACAGGGAAAAGCTATATTCCCTCATAATTCCAATTTTCAGTTTTTGAAAGTGTTGTAGTTTATTATATTTCACCGTCGGGTGATGCATATGTTTTGTGCTATTACAGTTTATATGATTGTGGTTCTATTTTTTTGGAACCCGATGAGATGAGGGTGTTCCATCTAATGATTTATATAGGCACTGGGTAGTAAATCACATGTCATGCATTTTACCATGCCATCTTGGGTGCATTAGAATTTCATGCTGTTGTGATAGATGTCGTGATAAATTATGCATGTTGTTGTGATAGTTATTGTGACAGAAATACTTGTTATGCCGTTTTATTTGATATATACATTTTTATGATGCCAATATTTGATTCGTGAGGATTATGGGCCCCCACAGATCGGAATTTGGCACATAGATGTTTGTTTTTCAGTGTTTCTGGCATTCAGTGCAGTTTCTGAGTTACTGCCCCAAAAAACCCAGAATACATGGTTTGTACTTTATAAATACACACCGTGTAATTTTTTAAATATGTTACTCATTGTGTGAATAGAGACATGGGGTGTCAGAAAGACTTTGGGTACATGAAATGTACCATAAGTACACTTTGTTTAGTAGTCAACCATGTACCCGGTCATGTCACTAACAACACGGGTCGTGGAAACTCATGTAGTACACGCCGTGTTCTATATGAACACTCCATGTAGTTTCATTATGGGTACCCAACCGTGTTATGAACAATACGGGTCAGTGTTATCTATACTTATTCCCGCCATGTTTTTTCGGAACACGCCATGTAAGGGTCAGCCGTGTAGCCATCCGTGTAGCCGCAACACGTGTCGCTGAAACCTGTCTAGTACATGCACTGTCCTTAGTGAACAGGCCGTGTAGTTTAGAATTAGAAGGACCGTGTAGGTCAGCCATGTAAATATACTCAGGCGGGGGAGTGGAGTTCATATACACACTGTGTTTTGTGACAACACGCTGTGTACTTTGGGATGTTACACGACCAGTGGTGGTAGAGATACACACCCATGTGGTAGGCTTAGAAAACACATTGTGTAGTTTAAATAAACATCATGTAGTCTTGTTTTGAAAACATAAGTGTTTCATTCTCCTATTCCAATTTTGTACTCTTGTGTTTTCTATCCTCGTTAATCCAAAATCTGAGTTGTGAATTGACCTTTCAGGTCCATGTCACCAAGACATCCTCTCGTTGCATGCCAGGAACTAGGCAGTGGTCGTACGCCTGATACGGCAGACCAGGGACAACCAGTAGTTCCGCCGATCATTCTGGATATGGCACCTGGAGTGATTCCAAACACTAGTGTCGAAACTCAGTTCCGAGAAGGTTTCATAAGGTTCATACAGACCTTCCATGGAGCTCTTCATCCTACACCGTCTATTGTAGAGCTGACGCGAGTCTTCCAGTGGATCATCCTCCCACCTACAAAGGGGATGGAGGACCTCAATATGTAGAGTCATGGATAGAAACCTTTCTTTCCATCATTGAGAATTTGGAGACACCCCCAGACAGAAAGGTGAATCTCACAACTTACATGAAGAGAGATTATGTCAAGAGATGGTGGGATGTAGTCTCGCAGGAAGGGTGCCAGCGGACTATGGATTGTGATGAATTCCAGCGTACGTTCTACAACTACTTCTATCTAGCGATGTTGAGGGCCGACAGAGCCTGAGAGTTCATGAATCAGCAAATAGGGTACTCTTTAGGTTATGGATTATTCCTCTCGTTTCACTGAGTTATAGCATTTCACTCCCGTTCTAGGAAATGATGAGCTGTTTTTGGAAAGGAAGTTTGTGGAAGGCCTCAAACCAGAGATCAGATTGCAGGTGAATGTCTTCTAGATGACTTATGTTACCCTTATAGTCAATCTTGTGCTGATCACCGAACATAATTTTCGGGAGACTGGAGATGTTGACCAGGGCTGTTCAGCATCCAAGACTGATTCATTACGTACTGACAGTAGGAAATTCCACTGAGAGTCTACTCAAGATGACTCGAGGAAGTGAGGTAATTCTTCTGGAAGACGAGATCTTCTTTATGGAAACTAGGTTGTGTGCTATCAGTGTGTAAATAGTGGAAATAAGAAGCCTCAGTGCTTGAGAGATCCATTGGAGTGCCGAGCATGCGGCAAGATGGGTCATCTATAGTGTTTTTGCAGGGTTCTTCTTCCAACTGCTAGTGAAGGAGGATCGGTTTCTACTCCTCATACAGGAGCAGAATTACCATTTCAACAATAGACTCGGGGATGGAGTTCTTCAGGTCGTTCAGGCAAGGGTAGAGGTCATGGATGGTATGGCCAGGCTCAGGGAGGATCAGCTTAGGGATATCAGGCTGCTACATTGGGCCGTGGTACTAGCCAGACATTTGCGGTAGAGTAGGTCAATCGGGAGCAGGATCCTGGACCATCCACAGTTCGAGGTACTCTCTTAGTAGCCTCATTTTTATCTTCAAAACTTTTCAATATCGAAGCTTCTCAAAGCTTTATTTATGTGCACACTGTGGAGAGCCATATACTTGTTGTCTTTACTTATAAGGATAATTTGGCACTAGACACTCCTTTGGGACATAGAAATACTAGTGTGCATCAGTGCAAGGAGTGCCCCCTTGAGGTTCGTGGGTGTCACCCCTTATGGTGTATTTATTTCCTTGAGATGATGGGTTATGATGTCATACTCGAAATGGACTGGCTAGTTCCATTTCAGGCCTTTATCTATTGTTATTGCTGTAGGGTGAGTTTCATGTCACCAGAGGGCGGATCCTTTCTTCACAAGGGCGAATGGGATTTCCAGGCAAGTAGAGATAGACCAGAGCATCATGGGTTGGGCAGTGTTATAACCCAGATTACTAGTTTATATCTGGATGATCCGGGGACTTCTCAGATGAATTTCCCTCCGGTAGTTGACCGTTTTCCATATGAATTTCTTGAAGACTTTTCAGGGTTTCCTCTGGAACGTGAGGTAGAATTCTCTATTGAACATGTGCCAGGAGTAGTACTGGTATCCATACCTCCTTATAGGATGGATATACCTGAGTTGCAATAAATCAAGAAGAAGTTGGATGAGTTGCAGGAAAAGGGATTTATCTGACCCAGTACGTCCCCTTGGGTTTCTCTAGTGTTGTTTGCGTAGAAGGTGGATGGTACATTACGACTGTGTGTGCACTATCAAAAGCTGAACCAGTTGACGGTCAAGAACCGATATCCATTGCAGGGGATTGATGATCTTTTTGATCAGCTTAAGGAAGCCATGGTGTTCTTGAAAATCGACTTGAGATCCAGCTATCATCAGTTGCGGGTCAGACCATCTGATATACCTCTCACAGCTTTCCAAAGTAGGTATGGTCTGTATGAGTATCTGGTTATGCCATTCGGTCTCACGAACGCACTGGCAGTTTTTATGGCGCTGATGAATAGAGTATTCCATCCATACTTGGACACTTTAGTCATTGTCTTTATGGACGATATCTTGGTGTACTCTCACACTCGACACGACAATCTTACCCATCATGAGATCGTTTTGAGTTCATTGAGAGAGCATCAGTTATATGCTAAGCTCTCAAAGTGCCACTTATGGATGGACGATACTCACTTCCTGGTCCATGTTATCTTAGAGACATGAGTATCAGTAGACCCCGAGGAGGTGAGAGAAGTAGTTACTTGGGAGCAGCCAAAGAATTTTTTCGAGGTACGGAGTTTCTTGGGAGTGGCTGGTTATTTAAGGAGGTTTATACATGACTTATCACGCTTAGAATCACCGTTGACGGGCTTGAATAAGAAGGGTGTGAAGTACGTTTCGTCAGAAGCATGCGACTCAACCTTCCAGGAGCTGAAGTCGATATTGACTTCATCACTAATTCTAGTTCTGCCAGATTCGGGCAAGAGTTATATAGTTTTATGTGATGCATCTGGCATCGGGCTTGTAGCAGTGCTTATGCAGGAATATCGTGTTGTTGCGTATGCATCTCGGCAGTTGAGGCCACATGATAAGAACTATCCTACACACGACATGGAGTTGGAAAAAGTTGTTCATGTCTTGCGTTGTTGGAGACACTATCTCATGGGAGAGCATTTTGTGGTATATACTAACCACAAGAGCCTCAAGTATATCTTCACGCAGTGTGACTTGAATATGAGAGTGTGGAGGTGGGTCAAGTACCTATATTCTTTCGACTTAGAGCTTGCTTATACGCTTGGGAAAGGAAATGTTGTGGCTGACGCACTGAGCAGGAGGAATCAGTTTTAGGCAGTTTAGGAGGCCAGCAACGAGTGGCAGCTTGTGGCTCTGTTCTCTGAGATGCATTTGGAGATGCATGATAGATAGGGGTAGAATGTTGTTTTTTCTGTAGCTGTTACCTCTATTCTTTTAGATAGATTTCGAATGAGGCAGATATCAGACCCAGAAGGCCTAGTCCTACAGGGAGGGTGTGTCAGATAGAGACCCTATTCTGGGCTGGACAATGGGCGATGATGAGGTGCTTCATTTTGATGGCCACGTATGGGTTTCAGCGGACATACATGGGTTGCTGATGCAGGAGTTTCATGATTTAGCTTGGCCAGTTAATCTTGGTGTCACCAAAATGTACTGAGACTTACGTCATCAGTATTGGTGGCCAGGTATGAAAAAGGATGTGACTACATTTTTTATGCGGTGTTCCACCTCTCAGCAGGTTAAGTCAGAGCATCAGCGACCAGCATGGCTTTTGCAGCAGTTACCCATTCCTGAGTGGAAATGGAATTATGTTGCAATGGACTTCATCACAGGATTACCGAGATCACCTCAAGGAAATGATGTGGTTTGGGTTATAGTGGACCGGCTCATGAAGGTTTCACACTTCTTGCCGATCAAGGAGACCTTCAGTGTTGATCAGATGGGACTGTTGTATATCCGTGATATTGTACATCTTCATGGAGTTCCACACTCCATTGTTTCAGACAGGGATGAACGTTTTACTTCGCACTTCTGGAAGGGTATATATAGGTCAATGGGTACATAGGTACTTTTGAGTACATTATACCATCCCCAGAATGATGGCCCATCCGAGCGTACAATCCAGGTTCTTGAGGAGATGCTATGAGATTGCATTCTAGTCTTTTTTGTTACTTGGGAGAAGCATATCCTTCTGGTGGAGTTCACCTACAACAATAGTTTTTAGGTGACTATTCAAATGGAACCTTATGAGGCTTTGTACGGTAGGCAATGCCGATCAACTTTATGTTGGCTAGAGGCATGAGAGGTAGCCTTTCTAGGACCTCGTCTCGTTCAGGAGACCATAGAGTAGGTGGAGTTGATTAGGAAGAGGATGGCCACTACACAGTCTTGACAGATGTCTTATGCTGATCAGTGGAGATGAACTATGGAGTTCATGGTCGTAGATCAGGTTTTCTTGTGCGTTGCCCCAAGGTTGGGACATAATAGGATTAGGAGGCAGGGAAGGATTTCACCGAGATACATCGGGCCATTTGAGGTTCTGGAGAATGTCGGGCTGGATTCTTACAGGTTGCAGTTACCTCAGAGGTGTCAAGCCATGCAAGACATCTTTCATGTTTCTCAACCTCGATGGTATTTCCAAAAACCATCTCATGTTTTTCAACCTAAGGAGCTTGAGCTGGATCATGATGCATATTTAGAGGAGCATCCCATCAGGATTTTTGATCGTAGTGAAAAGGTACTACGTGGTCGGTCTGTTCCTCTGGTTTGGGCGCTATGACAGCACAACCGTATACAGGTAGAGACTTGGGAGAGGGAGGCTTATATGAGATCTCATTGGCCATAGTTGTTCGAGGTGCCTTCTTCTATGCCTTTTTACAGAAATTCGAGGATGAATTTTTTTAAGGGGGGAAGTTTGTAAGAACTCGGATCTTCGTTTGAGGCATGTTTTTCATTTTTATGCGGTTTTTGGGAAAAATAATGTTTCTAGAAATTTTTGATGTACATGTCGTGTACTTCTTGAGTACAGGCCATGTACTCTTTTCCAGCTCTAAGCCATGTGTTGGATGTGCCAGGGCCACACAGACGGTGTGTAGGGGTGACGTGGAGGCTAATTTTGCAGAGTACGGAAGGACCTAGTACACGTTGTGTACTCTAAAAGTACACGCCGTGTAATTTCTTTTTTATATAATTAATCAGACAAGGGTCGCGCCTAATTCTAATAAACTTCTTCTTCTCAGCCTAATTTCATCTAGAGCATCCGAGGATGCCAATTATTCACTGAGCCACCGATCTGTCACTGGTTTTCCAAATCAAACTCCGTCGATTGCAAAAGAATAGAAGCGGTGAGATCTTGGTTCTTCTTGGGCCTTGTTTCTTGATTCATTATCACATGTGAGTTATATAAGGTAGAACATTTTAGACGTTTTTGCTGATCTAATATGTTCTAGGCTGATTCACTGGCCAAGGTTCAAGTATATCGATCTTCGAGGATCAAGGTAGGTGGTTTGTTTCCCTACGTTGAATTTCTTTGAGTTTTGGTTGCAAAAGTGTTGGATACCCAAGAATTGAGTATCCTAGGTTTAGGATTCTGATCATATTTCTTGTTTTCCCTAGTTTCCTGCATACTTATGATTAATTGTTGCAAATATATTCTTGGTTTCATGTTGAGGATCACCCCACGGGTGTTTCTCTCCCTCTTTGGTTGTTTATCGCTGTTTGGCACCGTTTTCCTATGAGGCAAACCCTATTTTAGTTATTAGTTTTCTTGTTATCACTGATTGCATGTGTTTCCAGCTGTTTAAATTCTTTTGATGTGTGGAAGCTATTATCCAAGTAGTTTTTGAACATAGTTAGGGATACTGATAGTCGATTACACACGACTAGACTGCTCAGGGCTATGAGAACCTGGTGTGGGAGATCATAGAGGGAATAGATGATTAAGTGCTTCCCTAGAGGGTCTATTGGTTTTAGTTTCAAACACAAGACCTATGAAAATAGTAATTTGTGATTCCAAAGAGTGTTCTTAGTTTACCCACACATCGAGACCACAGGAGGTGTTAGACGTAAGTGATTCCTCAGAGTGTCTGTAGCTATCACTGCAAGACCATATGAGAATTGACGTAAGATCTTCCTAGAGTGTATGTGCCTTGTTTGATTACTGTACTATAGGGGTATGCTAGTTTTAGACACCCAAAGGGTCGGTGTGAATTTTGATGGTTGGTTGTGACGAGTCCACCAAGCCAAATAATAAGCTTGGGTTTTGTACTGCTTGTCTTTCTGTAGTCTTTTGAGATACCTGATGTGTTACTTGCTTACCTTGGAATAGAATGATTTGCTAGTTCTTACCTGGTTGTTTAATAAAATTAATGTGAATGATAATTGGTAGGATTATTTTCTAGTGTACTCCTAGTCTATTACTGTACTTAATTTCCTTTACTATTTCTATACTACTCACTGACAGTAGGGTACAAATCTTGTGGTGGTTGCCTACTGGGATTAGTCTCACGCCCTGTTTGGGTCCTGCTTTTTTTCCCAAACAGATTATATGGTTGTAGCTGTAGATAGGGATCATGGACCTTCTACCTCAGGTAAGTTATTGCTTGTTGGAGCTGGAGAGCATGGAACTGGGCTTTGGGTCGCGATTCTTCAGGAGTTATTGTTTACCTTTAGTACTTTGGTTTCAGTTTTATTTCAGCACGTTGTTTTGTTTACTACTTTCAATAGATACATGTACCGTACTACATCATTATTATATCATACATTTCTTCTACTTTAGTTAATTTTTTGTATGATGTTTACTGCTTCTGCAATTGATTATGTTATTTTCCTTCCGCTTCAAACTTTACCGAATTAGGTCATAGTTTCCCCACTGACTCACAAAGGCCCTCGCTGCTAATCGGCAGCCTCTGGCGTTTGGGGAAACGCTCTTGAGGTCATGTGGCGAGCCGAGTACGGGGCGTCATTTATGAGGCCTCAGATTTGGGTCATTACAATTGGGATTATTACAAGTAATTAAAACACAAAGGACCAAATAGTTTAATATTATAAGTAAACCAAATAATGACATGAGTGTTGTATTACTAATAAATACATTAATTACAATGAAATTTTTTCTATTAAGGATAACATTATTCTTACAAGTAAATCCCTATATATCAGTCATAATACGCTTCTTGGATTCCTAGGTGAATACAACACAATAAGGATGATAAAAATTATATGTAAGGGTAATTTATAGAGGAATATCTAATGAATCAATGATAATAATACTTATGTAATAGTAAATAAATGATCGCCCATAACATGTAATAAAATAATTGATAATGAAGTTCATAAACAATATAGAATGGTAATAAATTGAAGCACATTACATTCAAATAACTATATATGACAAATTAACATGAAATGATCTGAAACTTAAACACCATCCATTTAATGAATAAACTGATAATGAAATTTATCTATAGATATCTCTACAAAAAAATATCAAGGATATATAATAAAAAATACTAATTTAGAGAAATTCTTAATTATTGGACTTCATGTTTCCTATGTACATAAAACAAATACTATCAAAACATTTCACAAGATGATTTATCATATAGAGTTGAAACTGATATAATATGATTAACTAATTAATATCATCAGAGTAATGATTCATTGAGAGGATATCTATAACATTTCATCACACATTTTGTACTTGTCCAAATAAAATCTTATATTAACTAACAAGAATAAAAAAATTTCCTAATAAAATATCTTTATTGAAGATATAATACTATTTTATCAATATTTACCTACATTAAATATAACTATAAAATTAATCACTGTATGAAATAGTGTATATGGTTTACGTAAGTAACTTATTAATGATAAATGATATGAATAAATTGAGGAATTCAATTTTCTATATTCATTTTAATATTCATGTGGACTACCAATAAATAATAGAGAATGTGAATATGAATACAATACATGGCCAAATTAATTAGAAACCCTCCTAAGGAAGAATAATTATTGTTTCAATACAATTTACCCCAAGTTGAGTAACAATATAGGGATTTCATTATTGATTAATGTAAATATGAAATCATTTAAAAATATTCTAGGGGAAAATTTTATTTTTCATCATGGAATTTAATTTGAAATTCATAGTTTCAAAATAGTGTATTTATAAAAGATTCCGATAAAACATATAGTGAAATATTCAAATAAATGATGGTGTGTTAATCCATATATGAAATACTACATACAAATAACATTATTTTTTAAGGGTAAAAAGGTTAATGAAGATACTTTTTTGGAAGGAGACAGGAATAGTAATTTGAAAATACTAGTTAGAAAAAAAATGGTAAAAAATAATTTACTCAATCATTCTAATTATGTTTAAAAAATTTTCGAAAATATTTTAATAAAACATGGTTTTTAGAAGAAAAACGATTCTCCAACTAAGGAGAGAAATGAAGTTGTATTTTCTTAAAAATAATTTCATAAATATTTTGAGTACCAAATAGTAAAAACATGGTACTTATACATGAAAAAGGTCATGAATAAATCCAGGAGAATAAAAAGAAAGTGTTTATTAGTTAATGATTAAATAATTTATTCTAATGTAAATTTATGTTTAAAATATCTTGAAAAAATGAGATTGTAAAGAAAACTAATGATATGATTACAATATCGGATATAGAATCATTAAATGAGTAGATTATGGGATCTAAATATAAATCCACATATATAAGTGTAAATAAATCAATAGATATTAAAATAAATTTTAAATATAATCATATAATATTAATTAGATTAAAAACTAGTTTTGAAATGAAATTCAGTAGTTTTCACTATTCATTAAAAAATTGAGACTTTACAATAAAATAAAAATAAAAATAATAAAAATATTTTGTATTATTATCATTAAAATAATAAGTGTATTATGTCATCTATGATTTATTTAAATTTCAAAAAGTGTATTTAAAATGGTTTTTACAGTGAAAGGAGGTAAAATTACCTTAACAAAAATATCAGTTTTTATATGCAATATTTGGTTTGGTCAAATAATATACATATAAAATATATTGGATTAATATCAGAAAAAATTTTATGACTGTAAAAAACATATATTTCCTTAAAATAATTCAATAATTTTAATTAATTTAATTTAACTGGATAAAACCCCAATGTGAAATTAAAAATAGTTCTATATAAAATTTTCTAATTATTTTTCATTGGTTATTATTTTCATTTATAATTAATTTCTATGCAATGAAATAATTTTTTTTTATTTCTGTAAACTGTATATTTTCATAAGATAGTTTATACTTTTCATAATGGATAGTTCATATCTTATTATATTAAATAAAATTATTTTAATTATATAATATTGTTTTTCAAACATTGTCTTGTGTGTGACGCATTGATTGGAGAAACTTGTCTTTTCCCGTGACATGAAATAACTCAGTGTCTCATGAATTGCAGAATATAAAATATATTGAATTTATTTAAAATAATAAATATATTCTATATTCTCTTGATAATTTTTTCCATTATTTCATTATTTTTTTGTGTCGCAGACCGAACCAATTCAATTTTTATTATTTAGGAATTTATGGGTGTTACATTCTACACACCATAATTAAATTTTATCCTCGCAATTAAAACTCGATATTCGTAAAATATTTTTAGATATTCCCTATGTTAAAGTCCCACATCATGAAAATGTTTCCTAATAAATCATTAAAAAAATTATGGAATGATATGTAAAAATTTCATGTGGAATAACATATAACTAGGTCTCTAAGTATGAGATCTTTTGTGGCATGTATTGATACACACATAGAGGACAATGCTTAATATTTATAGAGATTGATTTAGGTCACAAATCAAAAACAAGATAATTATCATCATAATGTTCAAGTCCATAATGAATTAAATCAGTGATGATTCTGAATACCATATGTATATCTAAAATTAATTTATTAGAGAAAGAAATTAAGTTCGTATTCTTCATGTTGAGAAATTTATTTACTACCTAATAATATAATGAAATTTACTCACACTATATGATATAATTTAATATTAACAACTCCTTATTTTCATTATTCAGTGCTAAATTTTTAATTCATGCATTTCATGAAGAAATTGATATCCAAAATTTAATAATGATGCCAGAAGAAGTATGATATAATTATAATGAATTTGAAGGTCCAGGAATGACTAAAAATTTTAACTACGTGTCTATAACTATTATCTAGAGACAATATAGTTACAAAATTGATCACTAAAACTAAAAATCAATAATACAGGTTCATCATTAATATTAATTATTCAAATTTATTAACTAAAAACTATTACATTATAACTATCACATTGTGTTGGTCAGGGTTCGGCCTGTAACCCTTATCATTCATCGATCATAGGTTTAGGACCCGCGACCTTGCATATTTTGATGGGTTGTCACCCAATATATGGGTTTTCCAATTATAAAACCATATTAATATAATTAATATAATTAATATGATAAATCAATTTGGAAAAAGGTTAATCACTAAATAACGTTACAAATAAGGTTTTTAATAAAAATCCAACACAAGGATACTTTATTAATTTTATTTATACAATGCTCCTTCCTTGGTATAGAGGTAATCCATAATATCATTTGTAGGATTTTCATATAATAGAACTTTACCATAAATCTAAATCTCTTTAGGTTTATACTTGGTTTCTAATTCTCATAATCCTTTATAGTGGCCAATAATGAAAATGTAAATTATACTATACATATCCCCTAGGATTGGAAAAAGAATTACGGAATGAAAAACATTTCTAGGTACCAAGTTACCTAGAGAATGCTTGATGAAAGATTTCATCGTTATAACTCCATGGTACATCTATTACATACTCACATCCAATTATAGTAATCATACATGGTTATATTTCTAATAATAACTATATAATCTCTATCTAGCCATGAATTTAGGATAATGTTATATAATTTACATGCCAGTACAAGTCTTTTATTTTTATCAGGTTATAGAAAAAATAGAATTGATTATTTCCCAAACATCACATGATATTGAGATTTAGTATAAAGGTTGACCAAGGTCCATATGATGTGTAAATAGGTTGAAATCAAAACATTAGCTGAGAACCATTTGTGGTAGGAATCCTCACAGGTAGATTCAATTTTGGAAAACTATTACCATGTAGTTTAGGATTGAATTCATGAATTTGTGAGGGATCTAGATCAAATTACATGTTTTGTAGAGAACATTATCTTAATTCGTACATGGTAGGATCCTAAGGATAAAGATGTGTATCAAGAAGAGGTCCCTTGTTTATTGTGGTCAAATATATTAGTTCTACCTAATAGGTAACTATTCATTAATCTAAAGATAGTGACAACCTCGATGAATTAATATTATCTTGGATATAAGAAATTATTTAAGACTATAGGTCATAAAATAATCTAATATTACCAAGATAGGGTACATCATTCGAATTTCCCATGGTCATGGATGTTTGAATGAATGTAATAGACAATAGTTATTTATCATGATTACTAACCCTTATGTTTACAATGATGAGAATAAAATATATATTGAGTTCTAATACCCAAACTCTTGATCCCTACCCAAGATGGTTTAACATCTTATGGTAGGATTGAATGAAGATAAATGAGGAATTGAAATCATTCCTAACATGCTAATAATGATCGAGTTTAAATGTTTCATAGACATGAAATAATTAAAGATAACCAATTTTCATGAATATGAAACCTATAATGGATAAATATATCTCAAATCACACAATTCAATTAACTACATTCATGAAATATGAACCCAAATGTGTGAAAGAAGTGTTAATTAATTACCAATGAATGAAAAATGATTAAAGAAGAGGATGTTTTAAAATTTAAGGAAGATTGTGTCAAATGAAACTCATGAGGTTTAAATTAAATCAAAATAATAAAAATAGACTATTAAATTTTGAGTTTATTGTTGAGGGAGTAGTAGGAAACCGGAGAGGAATGAATGAACTAAATATGCCTAATCTATGACAACTGAAATATGATTTCCATCTATAATATATATATTTAAGATAAATATTACATGAAATTTATATGAGATTCACATTGTGTAATGTTGATATGTGGTTTTCTCCAAATATTTGAAATCTATGTAATTCATTTTCATTTCTCAATAAATATTTGAATATTCGACTCCCTACACCACATGTAACTGAGACTCCTGATGTGTCCCTTCACTAAATATTTATCTATAATGTGGGAATTTTTGTCAAATGTATCATGACATGTATCAGAAACTCACATCATGCAATCACTTCTACACTTGTAGTTTTCACGACTTCTATCATGACTTGCTCCATAATATGCAGTATGATGTGGAAGTCTACAACAAGTTGTGTAGGGATGTTTCACGAAATGAAATAGGGACATTTTAACTTTTTTTATCCATTTAAATATTTGAATCCATATTTCTAGAAACAAATAACCACATACCTAGTTAATTGTCATATAGGTCATTGAAAACCCTTAATCAAATGAAATTAAAATGTTTTTCAGATTTTATTTTATCAAATCCCCTAAAAATGAACAATTTTTTTACCTCACTCAAAAATATTCTCAACATGGATTTCTAAAAAGGCAAGAAATATAAAAACATGAAACATTCATTATGTATATGAAAATAAAAGTATGTGTAGGTAGAAAAAAATATTTCCCTTGAATCATCCCTAAATGGAAATTAATTATACCTCACAACTCAATTGTTTGAAAATATTCGTAATCATTTAATTAAAATTACATAAATGTTCTTTTAATTCTATTTCCATTATCAATTTTACTCATAAATAATTTCCACTCATAACTCAGGGTGAAATGGAATTAGAGTTATACCCACTCCTTGTGTACATGTGCTTAACAATGGGTTTGGATTTGTTATATCACTTACAAATTGTATTGAAAATTAAAAAATTAATCACTGGGATTCAACAATTAGGTTGAAATCACTCATTGGATAAGGATAGGTAGGTAAATAATGAAAGACATCTCAAAAAGTAGGGTGGGATCAAGAGTATAAAGCATAAATGTTGTGTAATGTCTAAGAAAACGATTCCTGCAAATATAATATAATAAAAACATTCAATATATCAAGTTGGATCCATGTATATGTCATTGAACTGCAAGAAGGATATCAAGTTCATTCTTTTTCATTATTAGTTTTATTTTTTGAAATTCAATTATAGGTCAAATCTCACATCAATTTCCTACCCACAGATTATCTATTAATGGATTCAGTGGTATGGAAATTTTGCTTTTTGACCTCCCTAATAATGAACTCACATCAAATTTAATTTTTTTTTCTATTTAATACGAAATATGTTAAATTGATAAATTTATAAATGGATCACAATCAACCAGTCTAAGGATTAGGACAATACATCTTCAAGGAATAATCTTCTTATGCTAACTAAAAGCCACCCCCAAACATGTTCAATGTTATGTTGTTTATTACACAAAGGGTATTGTACACATTGATAATTGTCCTAGAATATCTTATTCTTATAAAATCATTCATGGAAACTATGAGCATAAAGAGGACGAAATAAAAGATGGGTCTCATGAAAATGTCTCATAATAAAGATTACATCAATAATTTTAAATAGTGTTTTTTAATTGTATCCATAATAAGTTCTCAATGTATATTTCAATAGGTTTACAAGTACTAGTTATCACTCATGAAATATTCATAGATGAGAGCATTCAGTAGTAGGATTTGAATACTATTGGTAATAAGAATAAAAAATAAAAACTGTTAATCCCTAATGGTATAAAACTATGTAATATGATAGTTTCCCATAAATTTAAAAAAAATTGAATCAGGTCACTAAAATAAAAAATCATTTAAAATAGAATACATTTAAAACATGGATTTCGAAATTAACTATTTCGTTTATTTATGTTGTTAAAATTATTTTCATGTTTAAAGAATTCATTTAATTTTATAAATATTTCATAAACATTTGAAAACATGAAAAAAATTAAATTGTATTGAATACGAATGTTCTCAAAAATTCCAACACATTTATAAGGAGAAATTTTCTACACAATCCATTGAAGTGTTGTGGGAGTGTTATGGAATATAATCTAAAAATTGAAATTTAAAATAAAAAATTTCAGATTGAGGGAATTGGGAGGTTCTTACAATTAATTTTTTTCCTAGGGGGTAATTGGGTGGCTTGATGGGATTTTTTGGCATTAAAAAAATTGGATAAAAAACTAAAATATTTTACTAATTAAATAATTAGTCCACAATTTTGAAATATTTGTAATGTAAAAATATAAGCAGGTGCACAATATGAATAGTAATAAAATTGATTTAAATTAATTGTTGTAGATATATACATGTATTCTCAAAAAACATAGGAAAAGGGTGATCATGAAAAATAAATAATACAACGTGGAAGAAAATATAAGTTATATGGGTAGACTCCCACATAGTGCCAACATAAATAATTATTAATTAGACTAATAGATCATTGTATTAGGTAGTGTGGTCCATCTTCTCGGTGTGTCCTCTAATATATCTATCTATTTGTGGTAGTTTTTTCTATCTCATATTGTATTTTGATAGGATTGATGACCTCCATAGCACTATGAGCATGAATCAGATGTGGAAGGAAGGGAATCATAACTCGTGGTTGGGGGCACATTGCATGATTCTCTAGTGAGAGTGATTGAAGTCGAGGATCATTATTTTCCATGTGATGAGTCACTCATTGAACCATAAGATATGGTGGTATCATTCAATTAACAACCATAGATAAAATGTAGGAGATGGAAATGGGAATTATAAAATTCCATGATATGGAAATTAATCCAAGCAATGTAGAGAAAAAATAAGGTTTTATATATAAATATGTGCAGTAGTTAAAAATATTGGGATAAAAAAATATAATGGAAAATAGATGGTCAGGAAAAAAAATTCTAATATGAGTAATGTGGCCAACTAGGATAATCATGTAGAATCAAAAATCATTTCCAAAGTCCACTATCATTCCGTTGGAGGTGGTAGTTGTAACTGTCTTGCTAGATTAATGGGAGTGATGGTAGTAGGAGATGGTGGATTATATATAGAGGGTAAAGGCTTGGTCCATGGAATATAAGCTCAGGTAGTGGGTGGAGAGTTTCATGTACTAATTGGTTTCATTTTCTACAAATTGGATCAACATGTGGTTCCATGATATATGGTGAAGTGGTCTACCCCATTCCCTCACGGCATATCTGGCTTTGTACTCCTACTATGTATCCAGGACAGAGATCTTTGGGGGCTAGTTAGTGTGGGCTGTGGGTGGTGATGCAGTGGTATAAGTGGAGGGGATGACATGTGATTGTGGTGGAAGAAAGTCTTCTAGAGGATTGGGAGGTCGTGGGGTGGAAATGTGAAAAATATATATAGTGTAGATACAAATAGGTAGTAATCCCTCACATGTTCTCCATGATGGATTTCTACATTGCGGAATGATCTATACTGATGGGATGGGTGGGTGGGGAAAGAGTGGATGTATCAGTGGTAGATATTTGGATATGGGTGGGAGTTTTTAGAGGTGATGTGGTGTGTGGAATAGTTTTAGGGTCTGATAGAGTTGCTTCTATTGTTGGGGAGGTTGCCACATGTTTTTCTTCTTCCTAGTGGCATGTGTCAGCATCCCTCGCCAAGTGATCTATATATTGCAGCATCCAAAAATCAATGTCCCCCATTAGGCCATGAGATATGAGGGAAATAGAATCACAAAAACCCCTAAGACAGTGGGTTTTATCAATGATGAAGGATCCACCCATCAATGTACAATTGTTCTATTGTGTGTGAGCCTAATGGTAATAGGTGAACTGGATTTCCATGTTGCAGTTTCTCCACCCCTGGATACTTCCAAAATGAGAAAATCCTAATGTCTTACACTCCCAAGAGAGTCTTTGAGAGAAACCCATGAATTTTTCAAAACTATATGAAGTATCTGAAGGGATAGTCAATGTAGTTGAAAGGAAATTATGATATAGGGCCATTCATTATCTAAGCATATTAGGAAATAATAATCTACAATAACTTAGAGATAGTTTGTGGTGTCACAAGTTTAAGTTTCATAAAAATATATATCATGGAAAACTCCCCAATATAGATACCCTTAATAATGTTGAATTCATCAAAAGAGAGATCATGTGATAAGCTGCCCATTTATAAATGCAAGCTATCCACTTCTACCTTAAATTTATATAGTAAATCGATGAACAACTCTTGGAATGTTTCCTCATGCACCTCAGAAATTTAAGATAGATGGATTAATTTTAGGAGCTCTATGATCACATCACTAATGTTAATGGAGGTGATAATGACTTTTTTGGAGTCTTATATATCATCATCATCATTTTTTAAATCTAGTTGAGGTCGAAAATATTCATTTTTTTTGAAAAGAAAATAATCATATGTTAATGGAGGATGACATCCTTGAATGAGTCTTCAGGCATAGTTGTGGATTTAGCTTTGGTAGATGCTATTTCACAGGCTATTGGGGGAGGAGGGGGAAGATTCTACCCATGGTAGAGATGGTCTGGAAGGCATGGAGAATCATGAATGTTTCACTGGTGGATTATCATCATGGTTCGACGACGACTCCAATGGTGTATGGTGCACTTTTCTAGTCTTTTCTATAAAATCAGTAGGTATGGAGGGGAATGTGTGCTAGGTTGTGAAGGAGGGGATTTGGCTAGTGTTTCCTAGAAGGGAAGAGGATATATAAGTTGTAAAAACTGTTATTGAGGGTGAAGAGGGGGTGTATGTTCAGTAGGGAGAAGGGAAGGGAGGGTGGGGGAGGAGTGTTAGGAGGAAGGGAGGGTAAGGGGTGTACGGTTGTTTATTATGGAATGGTTGGGAATGTGGTAGGAGGAAGGTGGAGGGTCTGTGGGAAGTGGGGAATCGTTTCATGAACCCTAAAATCCTGAAATGATTTTTATACTGGCCAAAGGGATTACATTATGTGTAAATATGTTTAACATGATGTACTATGGGGTTTATTTTTTTTGTCAAAAAAGTTACACATCGTGTAAAAGGGTTATATGGCGTGTAATTGACATTTTTGTTTCAATTTTTTATCAAACCTTGTTCATTAGATCTTGGAATGTCCTATTATATTCTAATGTTATTTTAATATATTCTATGATGACCTACACAAGTGTTTCCCAAATCAAAACAGAATTTAACATCAATATCTTGAATCCCATAAGTTTGAGATGTCGTTCAAGATGATGACACAACCTTCACAGATTGGTTCATAAAATATTATCCACTATTGGCCATTGAAATTAAAAGACATACCACCTTCCTTATAAATTTCAATGGTCTCATAGGGAAAAAAATTAATGACAAAAAAGGGTCCCGAACATCACGGTTTTATCTTCCCATGGAACAATTTTAATCATTTGTTCAATAAAATGACTTAATTTCCTAGGATAATGAAGTGTCATGAAATTCATATTATTATTCATTTTCATTTTTCCTTTTTTTTGTATATTTGAATTTTTATAATCATATTTCATTATTTGTTCTAGTTCATTAATCTATAGCATCTGAGATTCAATATTTTTTTTAGAATTTAAATTGAACTTCATAATTTCCATGTATTAGACATGATATAGTTCAACTGGAAAGTGACATGGTTTACCATAAAACAATCTAAATGGGGTGGTACCAATGAGTGTTATGTATGTGGTGTAGTACACCCATAGAACATCATCCAGTTACAAACTCTAGTCTCTTCAACTTGATCTCACGTTCTTTTACAATTTTTGTTTGTTCTCCCTATATAATCATTCAAAATGTTTATTTATTTTTTGGGTTGTAGAGAGTTCTGTCATTATATTGGATTCCATTTTTTTCCAACAATCCTTTAATGTATGAGTTGTTATAATGTTATCCTAGATCTTTAATGAGTAATCTAGGAAATCAAATCTTTAGAACACATCTTTTTCATGAAATTCTTGACAACTTTTTCTATTTCATGTGATATGGCTTCATCTTCTACCCACAATTAGACTTATTTAATCAAAAAATGAAAATAAGACATTTCATATGAATTGTAAAATGGTTCCATGAAATATATTCCCAAAATATTGAAAATTTTGACTTCTATGATTGAGATTTGAATAATTTCATTTCTTTTCCCAATGGTCCCAATTCACTGGATCCTATCACATCATTAAAAAAAATTCTCTTACATCTTGGTGTAGTGCGGGAAAAAAATTCAGTTTGAATAAAATTTTATATAGTTCTCTTGGGTCTATGATTTCCTCTTATTGAATACATATGACATATTTCAATAACATTTTGGATTTCAATTTTTGGAATGCAACAACACAAAAACCCATCAGTAGAAAACACAATAAGTTGTGTTTCATCCTTGTAATAATGTGTATATTTAGCTAAAATATTCTTTCATGATTATGTGAGAGGTCTTGGTGAAAAAAAAATTAAAATTAATGACAATTATCAATATCATAATACCATGTTTTTACCTTTATTATGAAAAGGTTTTAATCATAAAAATCAACTTTGATGTCGATATAGTTGTCATCATTGATGCGTGGTACATGAATTCATGATAGATGGCCGGTGATCATATTTTTCATTCCATTAGTGCATTTCATGAAAATATCAAATTCTTAGAGTAGTAGGATTCACCTTATCATCCATGGATTTTCATCATTTGTGTTCATTGAATACCATAGGGCGTCAGTATCAGTGTGCTTAATCAAATTCGACATGCCCACATAGGGATGGAACATTTAAAAGGTGTAGAAAAATTCCAAGAGATATTTATCTGTAGTTGTATAATTGTAATGAAATTTTTTCAGTGTGTGGATGGCATAGTAGATAGGACATACGATTTAAACAATTCATTATTCAAAAAAATATATCTTAATATTTGTCGGTGTCAATCATGAGGTCAAATTCATTGTCCTAGATAGAGGAAATGATTATTGAGGATACTATTAGGATGTTTTTAAAAGTATTGAATTCCTACTATCATTTATAAATGAATTAATATGGAATTTCCTTTGATAATAGGTGTGTTAGATTGAAGGAAACAATTTCGATGCCTTTCACAAATAATCTATAGAACTGACTATGTCCTAGAAAGATCCGCATACCCTTAAATGTTAGTAGTTTGGGTATATATTTGATAAATTTTATTTTATATTTACCTAATTATATTGAATGTTTTTAAAATTTATTTTCAAGGACTATGTCTTCTTGAACATTAAATTAATTTTTTTCTAATTAGAACTATACATTTTTCTTTGCAGCATAATAGGGCTATCAAAATATTACATAGGCATACCTAAAAATATCTTCCATAAATTGAATTTTTGTTCATGAATATTTCTATAAATTCTAGTTAGATATCATCGAAAATATTTGTTATAAATAATTGAAATATTCCTGGTTCATTATACAATCTAAATGAAATATCCCTAATGGAAAATGTGCCAATGGACATATCAATTTTTTTTGAGTAATCAGTTGGGTTGACTACAATCAGGTTGTATCAAAATTATCCATCCATGAGACAATATAATTAATGATTCGATATACATTCCCACAGTTGAATCAAAAAGGTAATTGGAGAATTATCTTTCAATGCTTTTGTAATTATGCTTTTGTAATCGACAAAAAAATTCCATCCAATGACGGTTCATGTTGAGAATAATAATTTTGTATAATTGTTTATAAAAATGAGCCTACCATTCTTGGGAACTACTTGTAACCAGATATCCCACTAAATATCATAGATTGAAGCAGTATTAATTTATCTAGAAGTTTCATTACATCCTTTTTTGAAACATCCTTCATTAGTGGTGGGATACACCATTGAGGTTGGGGTTTCTATTTTGAATCATCCTCTTACATAATTTTATTGTTTTATATAGTATTATTGGTTCCATTAATAAGATCTAAAACCCATGAAATTGAATTCTTATGTCTTTTAATGTATAATATTTATCTTATGTAACAGATATCGTTCACATTTAATGATTACTAGAAGAGGGGAAGAAGATCATATGTATAAATATATAAGTGCACTGGATTGTGGAATCAAATCCTGTGTCGGTGGATGGATAGTTAAGGGGCTGAAGGTTGTAATTATTCCCTTGTGAGAGGTTCATTAAAAATATATTCTTCATTATCATACTTTTATTCCTCATCCATGAGTAATTTCTCAATGTATTCATATATGGATATATATTCATTTCTTTCGTGGGAATGAGGGATGGATTTTAAATCAATAAAATCACCTCATTATTTAGTAAAATTTAACCGGTCAAAAACTTTATGTTCTTCTCCAAATATAAGGATTAGTAGCCTTTGTGTAATATCTATTAGAGCTTTTCATATGGCCAAAAATGGTCTTCCAAGAATTATGGAGACATCACCTTCTATTTCTATGTCTAAACCAAGGATGTTTTTTGTAAAGGTTAATTTTATAAATTTTACTAATACATCCTCATGAAATACACTCATGTATTTTACTGACATGTATAATGGTTGTAGTGCTACTCTGGTTGGTATGAGTTCTTGATGTCTCAATATGTAAATACAATCAGTTGAATTATGTGGATACTTGTTCTGAGAGCATAGAAATATCTTCAAAGTATAAAATGTTTAATAGCACATTGGATTTCAAAAATATTTGGTCACTCATTTTTGGATGGATTTTCTACTGAACAATAGTAGAAAATTCTCCATTATATGTGATTACACCATGATATTCGATTTTTTTGAAGGAAAACATATTTTTTTTTGAATATTTCATAAACCACCATATGAGAAATAACAATTGAAAAGGGTATGTTGTTATGTAATTTCATGAATATTTCTAAGAATTTAATTTATTATTCCTCCTATCAACCCTGGCTTTCTCATTTTAGATATTAAAGAGGTGGCTTCTATGGTGTTGGGGAATCATAGAATGGCTCTATTTGTTTCTGAGGTCTTTTGATATTTGTGGCTGGAGATACCTTTTGTGGTAATACATCGGTGGTCCCATTAGCTTTTTCAATATCTACAGGTAAATTATTCTTAGGTTATTTGGTTTTTAATTAATTTATTCCACATAGTTATTGGAAATCCAAAAAAATTTCACTTCTCAACACCAAATCCTTAACATCTCCCCTATGGTATGTCTCTATATTATTAGGTAAGGACATGGTAATTTTTCTAAAAGAGCCTTTGAGATCAGATCCATCTGAACATTAAAATACCACAGTTAAGATCATGTGTATTTCATCTTCGTTTCATGAGTACTCTTTATATTATCTTCTTTTTTTAAAAATGTATCTAGTCATTTTTCTATGGTATTCTAGAGAGGGGAAATTTTTTCTATATTTCTTCATTGAGATTGTTCAGATAGTTTTTGTTATCTCTAAGGGAATGGTTCTTGTATTTCTTGTTGTTGTTGTCTTGGAGCGTGGTTCTTGATGGGTACCCTGGGGGTCCATGGTTATTAAATGGTGTTCCACCACATCATTGTTGATAATAGCCTAAGTTTCATTGAGGTGGTTGGTGATAATACTACTACTACTATCAGAATTATGGGTTATACTGATTGTAATTGAGGTACTTACAATCCTGAGTTATTTTATATTCAATTCACATACTTCAATATTCATATAAGTGTGGGACAACACACATTTTGAATGACTTTATATTTATTATAGGCTCTATATTGGGTATTATAGTTATTTCATGAATTAATATATGTTTTTTTAACACATTGACTTTCACATCTAGTCTGGTATTTTTTCACCCTTGGTGAATTCCACACCAAGGTGGTTTGCGATGAATCTCCCATAGAGTGGTATTGTGAGAAACTTAATACCAAATTGATATGTAGGATTATGGTGTCTTGAACATATGTCTTCCATTGGAAGAAAAATCTACATAAATTCATGTGGCTGGATGGAGTCCTTGATAAAATGTTTAGAGCCAAACCCACATGTTTATTATATTGTAAGGAATTTTCTCATCAGTTCCTTAAATCTTTCCCATGATTCCCATGTGGAATCTACATCAATATTTGTGAAGTTCTTAATTTCATTATAAAACATCTAAGTCTGGATTGGTGGAATGTATTTTTCTAGAATCATTTTGTCAAGATCATCCCATGATGTGATTGACTTTGGGGGCTTAACACTTTATCTAATCATTTTCTCTATCTTGAATAGAGACGGGAATGAATGATGTCTAATAGAATCATATGACACTCTATGGTTTTGATTGGTACTGTATTCTTCTAGAAAGATGGATATGTTCCCATAGTGTATTCCAAACTAAATCCCATGATACATCTCCATGTTCTAAATCATGTTAATGTGTCTTGGTTTTATTTAAAATAAATGGGATTGAATAGGAGTATGCATGATACTTAGCGTAACACCATCGATTGATGGAATTCCATTGTCCTTGATTGTTAAATCTTGTTTCACTGGGTTCTCTATAGGAACTAACGGTTTCATGTTTGAAGGATTAGGATTTTTATGAAATGGTGGATTATTTTGGTCGACTATGTTTGATAGGATGCTGGAAGAGAGATACCTTTCGATTTTGGGATCAATGGATAAATGTAATTGTGCTTCTAGGCTTCTCGAATGAGTTCAAGGGCCTTAAGTCATGCTGTATACAACAAGAAAAGGGGTAAAATGGCATATTTTATAGAAAGCTAGAGAGAAATACAGTATTGAAGAGTTAATCCTAGGTCTTTTCCAAAACGATACTTCTGCATAGAACATCCCAACCCCCAAAAATGGTGATAAAATTTGACACACCTACAAGTGTATTTTAATTCATGTAGGCTGTAGTCAGTTATGAATTGATTTATTCCCAAAAATAAATTGATATTGATTTGTAGTATAAATATTTACTAGGGTAGATTCTTTGAGAAAATATATAGAAATTTTTAACTATGGCATATAACCCTTTCAGGTTGGATTCCTCACAGGTAGATTCAGTTTGGGAAAACTATTACTATGTAATTGATGTTTAAATCCATGAATAATAAATGGACGAGTATTAATTATGAGTTTCTAAAGAAAACATGGTCTTAATTATTACATTACACGATCATAAGGTTGATGATGAAAAGTAAGTGGAGGTTCTTATTTGAATATGGTCAAATCAACAAGTTATACCGTAGAGGAAACTAGTCCTTGACCTAGATTTACTAACATCCAAGTTGCATTAAACAGAGTTTCAGTGGTAGAAAACATTTTAGGCTATTATTCATAACTAATTAAACTCAACATATTATAGGTTTCGTCATTCTGTTGTCTCTTGGAGAAGGATTCTATAATAAATGAAATATACAATTGTTATATATCTGGATTAGTAACCATTAATGTCACAAAGTTGAGAATAAATTGTCTATTGAGTTATGATACCCAAAATTTCATCCCTACCCTTTGTGGTTTGTCCAATAATAATAATATTCAATTAAAATAAATGAGGATATGAAATCATTCTTAACATGCTATTAAAGATCAAGTTTTAACAATTTACAAACATGCAATGATTTATGATAACCAATTTTTAGGAACATTAAACCAAGAACAAGCACCCTATTTATCGAATAACAGAATTCAAATAACTATATACTTTAAATTGGAATGGAAATGAGTTCAAAAAAAGTTCGTTGATGATTAGTTCTCAGAACAATGATGAATAATGGTTTATATGAAAATGGAAAAGAAGACAAAATAAAAAAACTCACAATGCTTGTATTAAATGAAAACAATAAAAAAATTGAACGTATAATTTTTATGTTAGAAGGAGTATTGTAAAATGAGATAGGAATAGATGAATGAATTCTATGCGCTCAAGGACCTTTGATATCTGACACCCAGCTACATTATATAAAGGAGAAATATTAAACGTGTAATTAGGATTCACATCATGTAATATTGAACCACGGGTTTCACCGTAGATTTGGAAACTATGTGTATCTCGCTCAGACCTCTTTAATGATTTAAATATTTTACTCCCAACACTATGTGTATTTGAGACACATGAAATATACCTTCATTATATCATTATCATTGTAGTGGGAATCGCATAACATTGTTTTATGACATGTATCATAAACTCATGTCATGTAATTAATTATAATTTTTTTTGTTTTCAGGAATTCAGGTATTTATTATCTCACGACTTGTAGCATGCTATGAAACTCTACAACACGTCTTCTATTGAGGTTTCATTATGTGTCATAGGAAATTTTACTCTTTTTCTTCATTTTTACTTTTTAGACATTGGATGAATAATTCTTGTGAAAATCAACACATACCATGTTCATTATTGTATGAATCATTTAAAAAACTTATTCTAATGACAAAAAATGTATATAATTTTTGAAAATGTCAATAATTATCATCAAATTAAACCATAGGGTTATGTTTAATAATATATGATTCCCAATATCTAGTTCACAAGGATTCAATTAAACTTGAATTGTGTAAAATCCCAGCCCTATAGAATGGATTGGGTCTAGACGAAGATGATACTCAGCCTTAGTAAACATTACCTTAGAGACAAATGATGCCAACAAATGTTGAGGTCTTCAAGAAAAATTGGGAAATTATTTTCCCTTAAAACAAATGAAACCCACCAAATGAGCCATACCCAATTGTAATAACGTGATCCATGTCAACAATGTGAATGAATACAACACATTGCCAAGAGATAACCATAAAACCAAACCTTTTCATAAAAATGAACAAAGACCAATACAACTAAAATGCATTAATCAAGAATATCAGTATTAACTAGAAAACCAAATAACTAAACCCAAAGATTCCTTGACACATATCCATATATGAACACCAAGATCCATGCTCAAAGCACCATGATGCCGGCATGCATCATGATTAACCCCTATAGAAATTACACGCCTTATCCAGTCCTGTGTCCCAGGAGTACAACATATGAAAAAGTAACAAATTTCCAAAGTAGGTTGTGAGTAATAATACTCATAAGGATTTCACAAAATAAAATCCCTAATCATGACACTTTTATATATCAAATCAAAAAAATTCTATAAAAAAATTCTATAAAACAATAAAAACAATTCAATAATTAACAACAATCCAACCAAATTCTTACCCAATGAAATTAACCAAAAATAACACAATTTCAAATAATATAACCCAATGTGAAATTAATCATTCTATATTAGAATAACCAATATTATTATAAGTGTCCTCTCTCCTATAAAAACCATACTCACAAATTTACACAGGATCATGGTGTTAAATAGTTGGTGGAACATCGCATCTAACCCCATTCTTTTTTATAGATCTACTTCACGACGACATTCCATTCCATGATGTGGTCCTTCATGACAATTTTCAATCCCAACCATAACATGCCTATACGATATAATAAAATTATCATATAAATCAACATCTACAAAAATAATATCAACAAACACTTTTTAAAATAAAATTACCCATTTATTCAACAACAACATTTCAAAATAACATGCCAAACCACTTCATTAAATATCTCATTTATTAAAAGAATCCCCAATCCATTACTCTTGCCCAACCATGCATCAGTAAAAACATTTATTGAAAATAAATTTTAATAATCCATGTTCCATTTTAACCTAATCCAGCAAATTTAAAATTTTCATTTTAAAGTCCTACAACCAATCAAATTTCACAACAATAATCAATTTTACAAAATATCCATTAATCATCACAAAATGCACTTCAACTAATATTTTCACATATAAATCACCATAAATGTCAATAAAATCCAATTAATATGAAATTTAGACATCTAGTTAATTTAAAATAGAGTCAAGAGTGATGCCGCCGACATTAGGGGTTGGCTAAATCAACCTACCACACAACTGCATAATGGTTGTGGATGAAACCTCAATAGAATCACACTATATCCCTTTACCTGACAAAAAAAGACCAAATATGATCATTTTTGGAAAAAATAACAAATCTACATGTGATAGATTCAGATCTTGAAATCCAAGAGAGATATTGAGAACCAGATTAAAATAAGACTAATAAAAAACCACGATATAAGAGTTACCAATGGATTTTTCATTTTTCCACACCATGAAAAACCATCGAAACACATTGAAGTCGTGTTGAAGATGTGACCTAAAACATGAGAAGGAAAAATATTGAATGGGGTTCAAGTGGGGGAGTAAATGGGGTTTTTATTGTAAATACCACATGATCCCATTTTTTTTAAACCCCAACATTAATGTTGCATGTGGTTAGCTCACATGGTTAGAAAAACCATGCGATAAATGTGAAAATGATATTATCTCCAACAGTTCCCCTCATTGTTAAAATAAATATATTCCAAGCATGTAGAATCAAAATATCTAATGATTCCTAGCATACATTTGTTGGGAGCATGTTTTAAAACTATGCAACTCAACCGTGAACCATCTCCCGCACCTCTGCATTCACATCCACAATTACCTTAGTTTGTTGTATGTTTTCCACGGACCTTGATCAAACTGTGAAACCATTGAGAAGATTCCAAACCATCACAATGCTTCCCAAATAGTTACCCAACCACCTTAAAGAACTAAAAAGGAATACAAAAAGGTTATATACCTCAACCCGGGGGTTAATACATTATCCCCATCGTTGAACATTCCATCATAATAAAGTAGAGGATAATCACTTTTTTAAAATATCTTTTTCCATTTAACAACCATGATATTATCTTGTTCCCATGTCTCATTTTGAATATTACCATGTTTTCAAAAAACAAATACTACACCGATGATTTTTCCATGATAGACATTCTCTTGGAAATCTGCAATCCCCGCTAGCTAATGCACAAAGGAAGTATCTGACATTAGATCAACCCGATCACAATGAATCTCATTGTTATGATTCAGTTGATACATTTTCAACTGAGACACATCAAACAGACTATACTCTACACTAAACTGTGGTGGGAAATCTAAATGATTTTTTACCTCTCCAACCCACTCAATAATCTAAAAATGACAATTATACAGAATGTATAACTTCCCTTCATTCCAAAATAATGATGTTACTTCCTCAGAAATATTATCAATAAAACATAATTTTACACCCTAAATGATAGAGACTATCAGTGATGGTCCGCAAACAATTTCTGATGTCTCTGAAACATCACTATTATTTTAATGATCAATATAATCTTCCTCATTGTCTTTTTTACAAGGCTCAGCCAACCATCAACGATTAATCTATTTCCTCCCAAAAATGTGTAGAAATGAAAATAATATCATAAAATGCTTCAAACAGATCCATATGTAAAGAGGCCTAATAAAAATTAGTGTGGTCCAACACAACCAATGAAAATTGATCCACCCATGAGCCTCCAAAATCTATAATAGAATCCCACAACATATCTTGTCGTGTTTTTATTATCCTTACATATTTCCCATCCATCTGAGGATTTTATGACATTCTCATCATCAACTATGTCCCAAGGGATCACTATAGGGATTTCCAAAAAATGATATGTGAACCACGTGTCTCTATCTGATACAATAGAAATTTTTACACCATGCCTCTTTACCAACTCACATATATAGATTTTGAATCGATTCTCCACCATATGAGCTTCATGAATAGGGTTTACATGAAACACCATTTTGATTTGATCCACTATCATCCACATGTAATCGTGATTCATAACCATTCATTGAAGACCTGTATTAATATACATCATTATCTACTCCTAGATCCACATGGGGATTTGTAAAGACTGCAACATACCAACCGATAGCTCATGCCATGCCTTAACTTGTTGAAAATTAAAAAATATTAATACTTACTCGGGCATATTATTTTTCATAAAAAACCACCAAAACTACACTTTCTATACCTTATACTTTTTCTTGATTCCATGATTAACAAACCATCTTGAATGATGGTATGAAGGAATTATCCTAAAAAAAGACACCAGAAAAACAAACTTATTGGGAAATCACGGCTCTGAATTCCCATCTAGTTTCCATCACTCTACCATCTCCCAACCAATGAGTTTTGATCCCATAGACACACACAATGAATTGGACATCATCCCCACATTTACCAGACCACCAATGTTAGGGACCAAATAGACCAAAAGTAAAATGGATACATCACCTTGGTATTCACATTCCATCCTCATATTGGTTGTAACCAATTTCAACATCCACTGATTTGACGCATGTTCGACCACATGATCATATTAATTTATACGTAATGCATCTTCCACACAATTTACATTATCTTTTAGGTACATAATGTAAAAAAATAATACATATGTAGAAACTCCATTCATCTCTTCTACCTAAAATTCTAATATCTTTGTGGGAAAATATGCTTTAAACTATTATTATCGGTATATACCGCGAATTTTTCACCAAAGAGATAATGGTGCCACAATTTTAAATCATGAACCACATCTCATAAATCATAGACATATGTTGGGTAGTTATTATCAAGAAACATTATCTATCGCGACCCATATATAATGGTTTGAGCCCCTAGCATGAGAACACACTCCTTCCTTGATCCTTATGAATTGTAACACACTACATACCCAGTCCCTAGATCTGAAAAAACCAATAATTTTGATCATGTAAGAGTATCTTTATTCACATTAAAATAATTATGGAACTACTCATTACATTTAAATGAAACATTAATTCTTTTCAATGCTTTCATTGGTAAAAAAAATTGTGAGAATTCCTGAACAAAGCATCAATAATACACAGGTGGATGATGGATGACCTATATACCCAAAAAATTATTCGATGGTTTCAATGATATTATATCACTTATTTTTTTCAGATCTACTGAAACACCTCTCTTAGAAACATCATGGCCCAAAACAATCATCCTCTTATATCCAAAAGTCATACATATACAATTTTTCGTACAATTAATTATGTCCCTAGATTCCAAACACTACATCCATGTGTTTCCCATGGTCCACACTTGCAATTGAATAAACCAGTATATCATCCATGAATACCATAGAAAAATAATCCTAAATTTCTAAAATATTATATTCATCAATTCCATAATGAAAACCAATGATTTCATAATTTTATATGGAATGACGAAATTTTCACATTGTCCACATCTACTCCTATAGGATTTTTTTGGAATATCCTCCTTTTTCACCCTAAACTGATGATATCATGATCACCAGTTAGTCATGGAGAATACTATAGATCCCCTCAAATAATGGAAGAATTCATCAATGCATGGAAGTGGATATCAATTCTTTATCATGTATTTGTAATGTTTAATATTTTGAACACGAAGTCGAAGGGTTTCATCATCATTTTATCAAAAAAACATCATTCCCCATAGATATGTTCTTGTCCGAATAAATACCTTGTTTTCTATCACCTCTAATTGAACATGTAATTCCCTTAATTCAGCTGACACCATCTGGTATGTTTTAAATGATGTTGGATTAGTCCCTGAATGGAGATCAATAATAAACTTTACTTATCTCATGGGTGGAAACCATGATTATTATTTTGGAATGACATCAATAATGTAATCAACCAATTATAGATAAATTATTCTACCATCAATTTCCATTGATGCCAACAAAAAATCTTCCAACTGATATGAGATTTTCCTAATAGCTAGTTCCAACAGGCCCATTGCAACCTACATCACATATCTCCACTGTAAATATTCTTAACGCCATCACCCATCGTAAAACTAAACATTCACACATAAAATTAAATTTGGGCCTTAAAAATAACCTAAAAATTGATACCCATGATTATATCAATGGTTTTATTCTCATGTTATATGAAGTCCCACATCAACTCAACCAAAACCAATACTATACAACATTCTCTACATTGGAAGTCTCGACACACTATTTAACCCATAAGAGTTTCATGTTTAAAATAGGTGGAATCATTTCCACATGAAAACTAAATAAATACAAAACAAAACAAGAAATAAAATATTGATAAATACAAATATCAAAAAACAATTTCATAATATTATAATTAAGTTGAATATTAACTCTCCCCATGGATGGTCTTGACTAATCATCCACTACAACCTGATCATATCCAAACAAATACTTTATTTTTACACCCTTATTTTTTTACCCTGTTGAATCTTATCCCCCTATGGAGTTATGATATTCCTAGAATCACCATGACTAACTCATATTTTCTGATGATGATCAAGTTATTGTCCCTTCCTATCAAGTCCGAGGATTCATGTGACCCTTGACGAGTGTCACAGACACCCAAAATCAAAGTATTATGAAAATATTGATAATTATTCCGCGTATTCATGTAGTTATGACATGACCGAGGTTGTTTCATACAATACCCATTCATGTGGACTATATAACCACACTAAAAAAGAATTTCATTCTCTTAGGCTTCAGAGGAAGATTCACTGATCCTTTCATTGAATTCTAAACCATTCTCCCACAATATATATAAGTACTCGTCTTCCACTTGATCCCCAAGTTAATGTTACTATTTCCCCCCATGGGTATAAATACTATTCCCTATCTTGTAACTCCCAAAATATCAATTTCATCTAGTGATTATCTCTTCACCATTTCTATATAATGGCTTCAATATATCACCACATTAATGGAATGCATTTCCTTTGTCAAAACTGATTAAAATATTTAAACCTTCAAGGATTCACTAATGACCACCCTTGGGTGAAAATCACTCATGTTTCCTAAACATAGTCTCATTGTCTCTCTATGACTTGTTATCCCACCTAAAATGGATACAATTAATTGTGTTATAAATTTTTAATGTGTGAGGATATATTTTTTTGTTAAATAATTTACAAAATACACCCCACATAATTTCTTGGTATGTTCAAGCTTGGACCATTAACACACACCTCTATTCGATATGATCATATGAGAAGTATATTTATAACTTCACCCATAATTGTTTTGGTGTTAAAAAGAAATCAACTATTGTATTTATCATGTCTTACCACACCGGATCCATTTCTGCTTCTAGATCACCTTTAATGATGGGTAGATTCTGCCTCTAAAACTGAACCGAGTGATCCATATACCTCTTCTCATCACTTTTATTCCCACATTCCATATCGTGTAAATCATTTACTATTATTCGAAATATATATGGTTTCACATGGGGCTCTGGTGAAACCCCATTTTCCGCAACTTCCTTTGATTGGTCTCTACAATGCATACCCGGTTCCATTTTTATCAACATAGGTGTCACCATATGTCTCATTCCATAGTAACTAAAATATTAAAATTTCATGTTTAAAAAAAATTCAATATTTGAAAACATTATTTTTAAAATTTATATTGTTCCATGTTTATCCATTTTGAAAAATCCACTATGTTCCGATCATTGAACCCATTTTAAATACCACAACTGTTACCATGTTAAAATATCCCATATGAAAACTATTTCCATATTTTTTCAAATATATAACAAGTAATATCCCATATTAATAATTATTTTTAATGAAATATAAAATCCTAGTGGGAATTCATATCTACCATGAATGCAATGGTCATCTCATTTTCTAGACTGACAACAATGAGATCACTCTCCAGTAAGTGTCTTTAAAACACTAATGCCCAAAATTCTCTTGTAACATGATGTTCATGATAAAAGGGTTAGCTACATAATTTTATGATATAAATTTTATCTTTTAACAATCCTACAACTTGTTACCATATCAACTCAAGTAATACACCAATAAAAAATGTCAACTCCCTGAATGACAACCAATTCTAAGAATGTACATCCCAATATTTACTTGTACATAAAGGACCAAACAAGCTGATTCCCCTTGTAAGATACCACTCCTTTTTATTGAAATGAGTTGATGAGTTGGTACTACTATGCCTTATGATATGTTTATAAGGATCCAATGTTTAGAAATAATTGTCGAATTCCTCATGAACAATTGGGGTTGGATATTCTCTTTGAATTGAATAAACCAACCGATGATCCATAAACAATTGCAACAATATGATTCATGTTGAAAATGTGATCCAATACAGTATACTATGAAGAGATAAACATACAACCAAAACATACCATGGAAATCCCCAATGACCAGTGATACTAAAATAAAATAATCCAGAATCAATGTAACATGTGGAATAAGAAAAAATATTATATAAATAATCCATGAAACAACTCTGCATCTCCACACCAATATACATGATCCAGGAACCATGATACCACCTATAATAATGGATAACCACTAATGGGATGAGATTATTTACCCTTAAATGTTTCCCAGAGTACCACATCCTCAAAAGTACCAATGTTCCAAAACAGGGGGTGAGTAATAATTCACAACAATTTTTCCTCAACTGACATCCCTACACAAGCCACTAGGATAGAACAAGTTAGCACAATTATATAATCAATTAAAATAGTTCAACAATTAACCAAAATAAAAAACACATCCTTACCCATAGAAATTCAACAAAATCAACACAGTTCATAGTAAAGTAACCCATAATGATATTACTCATTACATATTTTCGTAACAAAAGTAATTCTTCGTGTCACCTCACCTACCACAACCATACTCTCCCTTTTCTACACGAGATCAGTGTTATCAATTATGGTGGAACATTATGTCCATCCCCACTCCCTTTCTATAGCGCTACATCATTTCCACCTTACATTCTTTGATGGAGGTCCTTCACACCCATTATCCATCGCAACCATCACATCCTTATACCACATAATCCAATAGTCATCGAAATAAACATATACCAAAATCATATTAGCAGAAAATTTACAAAACCAAAATAACCAATTATGTCAAACAACATTTCATCACAATATGCCAAAACACATGCAAAAATTACTCATTTATTGAATGAACCATTAATCCATTATTCATGCCAGCCTGTGTTTCAATAAAAAACATTTTATGGAAACTATGGGTTCAAAAATCATTTTCCCTAATAGCCCAATCCAATAACATTAATATCGTCAATTTTAAATCTAGCTACCAATAACATTACAGAACAATAACCCATTTTACAAGAAATCCACAAATCACCGCAAAGTTGGTTTCAACTGAACTTCAAACACCACAATAACAATAACTTTCAAGAAAACCCATTAATTTAAAACTATCCACTATCGTTTAAAAAAAGACTCAAAATAGAATCCTCCTACCACAAGGTTTGGTTATATCGACCCACCTAACAACTACACACCGAATCTAGGTGAAAACTCAACAAAATTACTATCGATACCTTTTCATAACATCAAAAATGAAAAACATCGCAATTTTCGGAATCCAGAACCCTAATCTACATGCAATATATATATATATAGAAAACATAGAGACACACACACAGATATATATATAGAATGAGATCTTTGGAAAACAAAGAAACAACGAAGAGAGGATAATTACCATGGTAAAATGCCCAATAACCATACCAAAAAAAACCCTTTTACAATTTTATTAGATGAGTTAAACAAGTTCCCTAACCCTTGGAAAAATCTAATCCTATGTGGGTTTCTAGTGGGAGAGGAAATGAGTGAATTTTCATAAATCCCATGTGACCCCAATTTTAATTCCACACATTATTAGCTTGTATGTTTAGAAAAAACTTACATTAACATTGTGACTACTAATATTCCATAGGGTTCCCCCAGGGGTATACCTTGCATGTTTATAAAAAATATGTTCCAACCATTTAGAATACCAATATCTCAAGATACACCATTTACAAAGTATGGCTACTCTTTTTGGAAACCATTCAACTTAAAAATGCTCCATATCCCATGCCCCCTCCTTTAAATTAATTTTTACCTGGGGATTTTTCTTGGTTTCCAAAAATCGTCCTCAAACTGTTCAACCATAGAAAATATTCCAAAACTCTAAAAAAAATCTTCCCAAACTCTCCCAAACATTATCAAACCACCATAAAAAAGTAAAATATAATAAAAAATGTTACATACCTCAAATTAAGGGTACTAACGTTTGATTCCAAGTGTATCAACCCAATCCCAGAAATCCTAGATCCGTTTTATACTAAAATTACATTGGAATGTTTACATGGAATCAAATATTAAAGGACTAATGAGTTTAGTAGTCATGGTACACCCTATGTGCAAAGGAGAATTTTATTAAATATGAATAAACAAATTACAATGTAATTTTGTTTTCCATAAAGGGTAACTATATTCCATCTATTATACCCATTCATAACATTCATTGTACTCATTTTTTAATTCCTAGGGAGAGAAAAAACACATTGAATACCTAAAATAATTATTACAGGTAATGTATAATGTTATCAATAAATAATAAATAAGAATAATACTTATGGAATGAAAAATAATTGAACCCACATACCAAGTAATAAAAAAATTGATAAAAAAGTGCATAAAAATATGTGGAAGTGTCAATTGGAAACACACTCCTTTCAAATAAATCAATAAAAAAATCAATATGGAAAGTTATGAAACTAAAACACATTACATTTACCAATGAAATGAGAATGAAATGTGTATTTGGATATGTCAATGGAAAATACTATGGATGAATAATAACTAAAACTAAATCTGCGAGGTGTTATATTATTGGATTCTATAGTTTTCTGGATGATCGAACCATTGTTGTCAATACATTTCGCAATGCAGTTTAGTATATCGGTTAGAAACCCATGTAATTTTTGAAACTAATTCTTCTAATTGGACAATTGATGCATCGAGAGGATACGTAAAACCGGTCCCACTAGCGTCATACATGTCCAAATAAATAATCTTATCAAATAATCAAAATAATTAATATGCCTTATGGAATTTAAATATTGATGTGAAGATAAAGATTTAAACATAAATCACTACAAATAAAATTTACTATCAAAGTATTCACCACATGTAAAATTGTATATGGTTTAGGGAATGAAAAAATCCCGGATAAATTATATGAATAATTTGGGGAAATTAAATATTCAATTTCAATTTGTATATTTTAGGGGACAACCGATAATGAATCATGAAAGTGAATGTTAATACAATACTTTTGCAAATAAATCATAACCCATCCACAAGAAGAATAATGATGATATCACTATAATGTATCCCGAGTGGAGTAAATATTAAAGGGGTTTTTTCATTGGTGATAATAAATAAAAGGAAATTTGACAAAATTCTTCCATAAAATATCATTTTCATTTTTAAATATATTTTGAAAATACTTTTATTTGAAAATCACGTTCTAAATATTTATTTATTCAAGAACAATAATTTCAAAAATTCAGAAGTTTCTTCAATGAAATGACCATAGGTAAATTCATAAATGTTTTATGATGTAAAAACAACATTCCATTTTTAATGTAAAACTGATAAAAAATGGTTTGTTAAAAATATGATAAGAAGATTCCATTAAAAATATCGGTATAAGTTAAAAAGGAAAAAAAATTACTAAATTATTTTGAAAAGGAAAAAATTGATTTTTTTTATTAAAATGGTAATTTTTGAAAAAAAATAGGTTACTCAACTAATATGTGTAATTAAGTCAAGTTTTCTTTACAATATTTTCTAAAACATTTTGATTACCAAAGAGTGAAAATTTTTATTAATACAAGAAAAAGTTCATGAATAATGAGAGAAGAATAAAATTATTTGGGTTATTAGAAAATGATGAAATAATTTCCATTGATGGTAATTCAAGTTTAAAAAAAATGATATTATAATGTAAATCCTTGAAAAGATTATAAATTTCGATTGATAATAAATAAATTAGTTGATTATTTTTATTAACTATAAATCCATGTATTAAAGTGTAAATACATCAATAGATACTCGAAATAATTATACACATTATCATAGAATGTTATGGATAAAAAGAATGTATTATAACCCCATTAATATAATTTGTGTTAGGAGATTATTTTCCAATTAGTAACATATGACTCAAATCCCCTTAGATGAAAAATTCAAATTGGATATCAAAATTTTATGAACAATTAATGAATCATGATGTCATTTGTTAATGAATATGTATCTACACACTATATAATAAATTATTTGCAAAAAAAATTAAGAAAATTTTTCAATATAATGATAACAATGTCAATATAAATTTCTACTGTTAATTTATTAAATAAAAATGTTCTTGAGGATAATAATATTTAAATATTCCAATGTGTCACATGCAAATTTGAAACAATGTATTCATCAACTCCATGAGGGAATAACCATCAATGAATCATTGAATATAATTAAAATAAGTATATTAATTATGTAAAATTTAAATTTTAAATTTATAAACTATATCAATGTATCTTGGTGCATATCATTGAATAAGTATGAATGGAATGTAAATTGATATGTAACCACTTAACATGTATTTCTTTTTTAAGTGAAAATCCTTTAATAACGTTTATAATGGGTTTAAAAAATCCAATAACTAGTACTATAATAGTAATAACATTTATAATATCATATATTATATTCTTATAATATTTTTTTAACCTTTTTTTAGTAACCATTAATTATATTCATTATTTTGGGTGTTAATATCCTAGAATTTCAAGTATGTTTTGACTTTTTTACTTGTTGTACATATTATGTAAATCATGGTTTCATCATCTTTAAAATATAAAAAGTTATTTACTAGTAATACATATTATATATATATAATAATGTAAAATATTTGGAGATAATAAATAAAATTTAGTGATTATGGAGAGGTTATGTCATACATACACACGCCTATTACATTCATTTATTTTCAATGTTAAAAACTGAATCGTAAATGATACCTATGTATATTGTGATTAATGTATCATAAAAAGTCCATATATTTTACATATTTTTGATTAATTCACCATTAATTCATTCAATGAATATATCAATCAAATATAATCGCTTTGAGGGGAAGTAGTCCAATCTTCACAAATGATGTATCGTATTCCTAAAAAATAGAGTGCATAATGGTATTTCATATGATATAATAACTGAATTATAATGATATTATAAATACCATATATATATTTTATAAATATATTTTTCATCATAATTTTCTACATGCTAGGTAGTAATGATAGAATGAACAATATATTTTTGTGATGTAGTAGTTTATCGCACACACAAAATTGTATGTTAGTCACCCATTTGATGGAAGTGTGTATAAGTTTCCATCGAACCCTTATAATAAAAACATATCAATATATTTAGGATACTGGTGTAATTATATAATAATGGAATAATAAAAATACAAATATTAAAGGTAAAAAATAAATCAAAATAGCCTGAGAAAGATGTTACCTCGTATTAGGGTAACTCATTTTGGTCTCCAGCTAAGGCGTTCTATGGATGTCTACCTTCAAATGATTAGGATTCTAGGATGAGGTGAGGTATGTTTAGGAGATATTTGTAAATATATTGGTTGAATTAATTTTTCTTGAGAGATGCGATGAAGTGGGAGGAGATTAGGCCTTTTTATAGTAGAGGTGGAATAACACTATTGTAATGTTTGGGAATGGTAATTCCACATGTGTTATTCCTATAAAAGTAAATAAATATAATTTTAAAATGAATATTAAATGGAGTATAGTATCGTAATATGGCCATCCAATTACTTTTGGACAATGTTCTTGGTCATTTTTCCCTAATATTTTTATCTTAGTCCATTATTGATATTAATTTCACCTTATTCATTGAAATTAATTTTCATTACATCCTCCATTTTTTTGGTAAACACAATGTTTATATTATTATAAATTATAAATTATTATGATTAAATTTATTTAATACATTTATCTATATTCCAATCGTAGATGTTATAGATGTTATTTTAAATTTAATACCATATACTAGACGACATAACATGTTTTTAATGTAAAGAATGTTTAAAATATTGTCTGATTTTCATATCCAATTTCAATGTAAATTAAATTACAATGCCCTAAATTGAATTAATTAAAAAGATGTGATCTATGTATTCTTTTAAATAGTTTAACATATAATTTACGATTATAAATAAATTATATTAAATGTAATATGGAATTAAAATTATGTATTTATCACTATTAATTAAAAACAAAATATAATAAGGGAAATCCAAAATTAATCTTATCCGGTTTTTTATGTTTATCATGAAAATATTAATTTTATATTTAAATATGTGATTTATATAAGTTCCAAAAATTTGATATAAAATAATTTCTACTTTTAAAGGTGGTAAAATAACAATTAAAATATAAGATTTTGTTTGTAATATTGGGTTTGGTCATATCATATGCTTATAAAATAAATTGGATTAATATAAAAACATTATATTGAATATATAATATATAGGTCATTAATATCATTCACTCATTTTAGTTAATTTAATTTATTAGGATCAAAACCCTTTTGAGTGTAACAAAATTCTTTCTATACAACATTTCCTTTATTTTTAATCGATTTTTATAATAATTTGAAATAAATTTATAACCATCGAATTAGGTTTATATTTTTGTAAACTGTTGATTTTAATATGTTAGTTAATACTATTCATAATGGTTATATTATATCTTATTTTATTAAATAATATTATTTTTATAATATATTATAGTTTAATAAAACATGGTCTTATGTCTAACATCATCCATTGAAGAAACCCATTGTTGCGTGCAACGTATGCTAACTCAGTTTCATGTATACCTAATTCTATAAAATATTTTTAATTTACATAAAATAGTAATTATATTATAAATTATTGGGATCATATATTCCATTATGCGCTTGGGGTTGCGTGTCATATGTGATATAAAAAACAATTTTACTACATTAGAATTTAATGGTTTTACATTAATAGTTAATGTGAAATAATAATTTAATATATAGTAATAAAAGATAGTTTTTTTAAAAACGTATCCCCTTTATAAAATATTATGTTATTTAAATCAAAAATTAATATTGAAATTAAATACTTCCTTGATTATAAGTTGCATCTCTATAAAAGTATCAATTTAAAAGAATAAGAAATAAAATTAAAATAAAGGTAAAAAACATTTAGAATCCAATTAATGATATGAATTTTTAGAAAATCTGTGAATATATTAGAAAAAATCAAATACAAGAACCTTTTTGTACTGAAATGGTTTTGGGATGAGAATTGTTAGAAAATAAATACATTGATTACAATATCTAAAAAATATATTGTAATTTATAAATTAATTATAGCATCTACTTTAAGGTAATGAATACAATTGAACCCATATAACTGAGGATTTATAAAAAATATAATTAGTATAATGATCATTAATACCACAATAAAAACATTTAATAGTGGACATGCTTTTAATTATTGAATTAGGAACAAAATAATCATTATATAATTTGTTATTTTCTCTATTACTAGCAATACCATTTTTTCATTGTGAATTTTATTTTTACCAATTATTGGATTCAAAAAATCTAATCTATTATTAGCCATAATAGTGGATTTTTTAAAGTATCAACATAATACAATAAGTACTTGATTTTATTTCCATTAAAATAAAATCAATTTTTTTGATGGGGTTGATCATAAATATGAAATAAAGTTATATGAAATTGTTTTATCAAAATAAATGTAACAAAAATGGATTATATTTTTTATATTCTATATTTTAGGGATTTTAATTTATCATAAATCATAAAACATTAATTATTATTTTTATTATAAGACAAATAATTGAATCTGGTTTTTTAGCATAACAATATTTTACCTCATTAGCATGAGTCATAAGACATATATTTACAATTTCATTTTCATTATCAATATCATATTTGATAGTTTATTCATTCCATGAATCAAATTTTATATAATATAAAAATCCATCAATTTAATATTTGAGAAAGAAATTTAATTTTTTTTATATGATTTCTATTATCTTTATGCATGTCTTGTTCACACATCTAAATCAACATATTTAATTCCTAATATGGTACTAAAATTGGAATGACCATGATAGAAATAACATTTAAATATTATTCAAATTTATTGGATCCTTTATAAAAAATATTATTGTCTTACAAATCTTATATTCCATAGCACATTTTGATTCACCAACAAATTCTTCCTAACCAGTTCCACATATATTTACATTTATGGATATTTAATTGAAAAAAAACATAACATATTAATCACCATAAAACTTTTTTTTCGTAAGGGGTTTGACATGTTTTTAAAAATATCATCTAAAAATTTAAACGATGATTTATAAATAAAAGTCATGAGAGATTTAAAGAATGAATAATTTAATTTATTCAATTAAAGAGAATTTTCCCATGAAATTACATCTCTAAGATACCCATTTGAATTTTAACTTCATCTACACAATTAAATTAGGCGTTTTACTGCCAATATAAGTATATCCAATTGAACTAATATTCAAATTTCAATTTTTGGTACCACATAAACAAATATTCAATGATTTACAAAAATGGAATTATATCTAATAAATACCACCCTATGATACCACTTTTTGTGTGAGAATGATGACTATGATGATACAAGAGTGGGGTGGGGGTGAATTGTGGACTTTGAATAATCTCGAAAAACATGAAACATTATTATTTTAAGGGAAATATCATTTCCTTGACTCTTAATTATGAGTATGCAACATAAAATAATGAAATAAAAAAATAAAAAAAATAATATATAGTTAAGTTTTAAAATATACTCTACTCCACTCCACGAACACTCTCTCCATGGGATTGTTGATTTTCACTAGTGGGTCCATTTTTTAGGGACCTCTATAACCGGTTCTAGGTAGATGAAAAATTGAAAAAATGACTCTAAAGGCCTTATGGTTCTATTTAGAGGAACTAAAAATCCATTGAATAGTATGAGAAGATAAAACTCAATTTAGACTGATTACAAGAAGTCAACACTTTAAAAAATAAAATATGAGATATAGAAGCTCAATACTAGTTTAGATCACAGTTGCAACCACATGTGACAGATGTACATGATCATCAATAACGAACAATATTAGTGAAAAAACTATTAATGTAATTAAGGATACATTGTTACATGTACAAAAAACATGTAAATGTTTTCTCTCTTCTTCACAAGAATTATTCTTCTTCATTATATTTCAGTAGTGAGATAACATTGGATAATAAATGCATTTTTATCCTCCATTAAAAATGATTGGAAATAATTTTTATGCATGTTTTTTTAATTTTTTATATCTATACTCTTATATATATATAACCTTATATATATATTTAATTAATAAATGTCAATTATTTTCAGTGGAATATAGTTGGTTTATCTAATCATTCACAACAACACCACATGGTTCATTTCAGTTTCTATAGTAGGGATCATGAATGAAACATTTATCTTAAAATAATAATTATTTAACCATTATTTAACTAATTTTTATGGTATATAAATTTTTTTGTTGGATTCATTGAACCTTACATTCATATGTTTGGTTTTTTCTATCACACTGTTGATCTATCAAATTCCCCTAACAAACTTATTTGAATTTCTAGAGTCTCCAAACAAAATATTGAGAAATCATAATAGAAGAAATGTTTTTATAAAATATCAAGGGACTTCCATCATATCATGAATCACATCAATCTAATGTCAATATATCCTAATATATTCCGTGAAATGAAGAAATATTCTAGAAAAAAATATCATGGAAACATATTCATAGAATTTCTCATGTGTTATTGACTATCAAACTACCTTTACATCTTTCAAAGTAAAATATAAATTTCATGATGAACTTATTGGCTTTCCATTACCCCAGGTTTTTCATTATTCCAATTTTTTTATCAGATTACACAAATTATTATTGGTGTCTTTATATATTTATACACAATAGAGTTGGTAAAATATTGAATCAAATTCGGTTAATTTTAGAGAATAAAATAGGACTTTTAGACATCCTCATAAATTAATGGTGTTTTGATAAACCTCTTTGACATCCAAATTCAAAAAAATCCTTTTAATATAATAAATTTATCTTAATATATAATCAAAAAAATAGGAGAAATTATGATCAAAAACATTGTTATTACCAAAAAAACTAGAACATCTTCAGTAAAATTTTTCACCATCTATAAAAATAAATTAGATTTTGATATAGCTAGATAAAATGGGAATGATTTTATTATATCTTAAATTGAACCAATTTCATAATAATCTAATTGATATTTATTTAAATATATAATAATTTTAAATTAAAATTAATTTTAAACTACTTAACATATTTATATTTAAAACATTAATGATGGGTTGAATAAGTTATCAAAACCAAACAAAGATGAAAATGTAAAGGATACACTCAGTATTATACTTATTATTTTGGAAGAAATAATAGGTTATAAAAATGATAAAAAATGAGGGAATAATCTAGTAGTAATGAAATCATCAAATAAAATAATAAAATCTTGCAGCTCTATGGGATCCATCTGATATGAAGGATACCAAATTCAGATAGACACACAGTTGTTAAACTATCCTTTATTTGATTTAATGTCTATAGGATGGGGTAAAAAAATAAACATGGAAAAAATAAAGATAATCCTTGATAACCTTGGGATATTCTAAAACCATATTCATCACAGGACAAAATATCAAATACAGTAGTTGTAAAAAAAATGGTGTGAACATATATTTCCAATTCAATATTAATACTTTATAAAACAATCAAGCTTGACCACAATAATATATTATATAATCCATACCGAGTAGAAATATTTAATGTCAAGTATAAAATACATCCATTAACTGAAAAAAATGACATCATATGATTCCATATATCGTATGATGAAATCCCTAGATGGAGTATTCTTCCATAACAGTAGTTCATAACCCTAGAACACATCATATAAACTCAAATAAAATCTGACATACATAGGAATGAACATGGAAACAAGAAGTCTTTATAAATTTAGTTCCACAATAAAAAAGAAGCAAAGGTAGAGGAAGGAGTGTGGTTCTCATAAATTAAGTTAGGAATAACCCAACATATAAAAAAAATCGTACAATAAAATATTATTTTCCCTAATAAAACTGGATCTTTGATGAAATGCAATTAACCATTCCCAGCTTCTTAGGCCCACTTGACCTTCTAATGCCTGCCTCCATGAATACACTCTACGCTTTCTCCTTATTGGTGAGAGTAATCATGAATATATCCCATAAAAACTCCATAACCACCCATTAGAACATATCCCCACTATCATTAGTGTTTATGTTTTCTATAAATAAGATAATTTTTAAGATGATATAAAATAAAACCTCATATAAAAATATTACTCCCCTGGGTAGATGGGAAATGTTAGTTAAAATAGAGAATACCATCTCAACTATAACACATAAGTGAGATGATCACTAAATATGTATAAGATCTATTTCTTCTAGGGAAACATTGAGAGGTGTTTGTAATTAACTCTATAGTGACCGTAAAACCCACTATCCAAAAAACCTGAGATCCCCTATGTAATTTTAGAATTATAGAGAATATATGATGGACTCTCTAAAAATTCATCCTATTAATCACCACATCATTATTCTACAACTCCTTGTTTTTATGAAAAATAATGGAGTGAGCACGTATATTATAGATGAGATCATTACCTTGTAAAATAATAATTCCTTGAACACCATTAAAAAGAATATTGGGGTTAAATGAAGAAGTCCTCTAAATATATTCTTATTATATTACATTATCATGATCTATTACAGGAGTGATAGAAATTATTTCAAAATTAACTCCCTTATTATGATATATAGAAAATATGATTGTAACACCTTATGGAAATGTGTATTGGAGACATTGAATTCATTCTCCAATTGGTTATTCAACAACCACCATTGGTATGTTAGACCTCTTATCCGACTAACATCAAGTGGATCTTCCTCAACATTTATCATTTTAAACTCAATATCCAACACATACAACTAGTTTTGTATCTCTAAATAATAGACACACCACTAATAAATATCTAATCCTTGATAATTGATTGAAGAAATATCACCTTCCATAATTCATTATACTCGAATGTGTTGACTATTTGATATCCAATCATATTAACATACTAAACATCACCAACATATACCTCATGGGTATGAAAAATCAACAACATCTCGGAAATAAAAGTGAAACTCTTATATTTGATTAAAGAATAACTATTTAAGAAAATTCATTTATTTTGTTTCATTTTATTTTCCGAAATATCATACCAGTTCAATAATATGTGCAACCAATATTGATGCACACACCTCTCTTAGGATCACCCCCTTTAAGTACCATCAGTTCACATAGTATGTTTGTTAAGATAATGTTTATTGAATTGAATCATGTTGGTCCCTACATATTTTTTCCTAATAGTTCTCTATAGTGCATGTCACATTCTAGGATTAGATTTCACTATTACCTAACCTAACCATACAAACCTCCCTAGTCACCATTCCATAGAAATTATCCATTATTTAAATAATAATAATTGATAAAAATTTGTGAAACCTAATGAAAAGGTACCCCATGTATTTCTACAATGAATAGAGATACCCCCTAAATCTAACCTACAATGGGCCACATTTCAGGAATAACACAGAGGGTATAAAACAAAAAAGGAGAGGAATTACCCAAAACATAAAAATAGTAGTAGAATATAAAATATGACTACTAATAAACAATAATTCATTATAAATAATACAATATACCATAACTATAAAAATAATATAATAAATGATATGATTTACATTCTCTTTATCAAAATAATTTACCAAATGATACATTGGAATCATTACCAACATAAACTCTTCACTACAAGAATTTACAGTTAATCTCGATCAATAGACACCTCCTAATATACTCAAAAATAGTTTACTTATATTTTGTTAAGAATAAAATTTATTCTGAGAAGCCCCCCCCCCAGAGATCACATTCAATTGTGTGAAAAGTAGACTAATTATCCATTGAACATATAGTCAAAATAACAATCACCTATAAAATTAACCACCCATTATAAGCAACACATATAAATATCTTTCCATGTATCACTCATAATGTAAGAATAAAATATCCTATGAATATAATCATTGGTTCCCCAAAACCACTTCAATGTCATTTTTCGACTCTGTCTTCCCAACATATACTTTCCCGTTCTCTCACCCCTACTATATAATCATCCCCAACATATTAAGAAAAATCTTACATTGAGCTTGAACCAATCATCTAAATAACCAATCTGAACCACACCACATATGTATTCATCAAATTTGGTTATCATGTAAATGAATTTTATCAATATCATTCCCTCCTAATATGCATAACCCTTACCATGTATCAATGTCATCATGCTTTATTCCCTAAGGGAGAGTGGGAAAGAGGGGGTAACCATCCACCCACGCTCACCGATATCGATGTTTGTGGAAAACACATGGTACCAAAAAAAATTATCCATTTGTAATTTTATCCCAATTATGTGGGTTCATATTGAAATATAATGAAAATATGATGATTTATAGTAACATAACAATCAAATACCAATGGTTTATACAAATTACCCAATATTAATCATTATACTCTTCAATCTCATCACCAATTTTTGTTAGTAATCCGAACTACATCTACAATTTATGTCCCCAACAAACCAAAAAAATACTATAAGTATTATCAATTTCTTCATTATCATTTCATTAATTTCCATTTATATTTTATTTTAAATTTTCCATAGTATTTTTAGTCCATATACAGTGAAAAAATAAATTATAAGACAATATCCACTAACATGATTTTCTTTATTTATCTATTAAAGTCCATTCATACACATTTAAATCATTTCCAAATTTAACAAATAACAAACAATTATTTAATCCAGCCCAATTATTTTTCCATGTTTATTAATTCCATTTCATCCCATAAAATTGAGCATCACAAGAATTTCCCACATAACCCAATCATCACCACACAACTGGACTAATCAATTGGAAATTTATTGACCCATAATCATCATCCACATTACCGAAAAACACATAAATACCACCAAAAAAATCCATCCCCAACACAACATGTATCATAAAAAAATTTATGAAACAACAAGAAACCACAAGTGAAGCCCCATGCTGCATTGACAATTTAGTGGGGAGTGGGTGAATCATTGGATAAATTCTATGAATTATTTTACACTGAATTCATCTTCTTGAAATTTATAATGTGCTCAATCCAATCAGTGATATCTAAAAAAACAAATCATATGCATAAATCATATGACTGATCATCGAACATGGTATTAACAATGTTCAACTCATATGATTACACTGTTCCGTGTTATTTTTACCCTGAACACATATTATCCAATATTATAATTTTCAATTATTTTGGCCAAAAAAATCATATCTTGTATCTTAAATCCATATAGGGGGATCATAATATTGAATTACAATGATTTTATAGAATCCATACTTGCGTGATCATGAGTCCCACTACAGGCATCTCCTACTACCATCTCTTCCCAAAAGTATTCTTATACATGTGGCTCCAACAGAGATAATTATCCTTATATCAACTCACATGAAATACATTTCATGAGACCAGAACATCCAATGGAACTTACTCCATTATTTATGGGTGATCCACTACAAGATGATAATTTTATCTACCTCTATGAGCTATCTAAATAACAATATCTCGTGTACATTTAATGTACCTTAAACAACCATTGAATTATTCTTCTAGTCATTTTCAATAATTATGATCACATTTATTTGATTAGTTTACTCGATGATAATATTCATGAAGTAATTTTTCCTTCTAATGATAATGTCTCGTCCTCATTTCAATGTGTCTTAGTTCTGCACACATTTTTTATATGTTATTTTATCCACTATAATACTTAAAATACATTATACAATTATTCATGAAATACTATAATATATTATAATTCAATTTATTATTTTTGTGATCCTTTAATTTTATCCAAAAATGTTTTGGTATATTTTCAAGATCTCACATATGCATGCTTGTGGGTTAAGTTCATTCACTCTTGTTTTCATTCATCAAACACACTGATATAAGAATGAGATGTAAAAATATTAAGAATTTATATCATGAATTGTATTCTAACATCTTATTTCATTCTAGATTATGTGAAACACATATTATCACAAACAATATCTCATTTATATTAGTCCATAATGGGATTATTCAATTTCAATATCCCTTCACTAAATGGTCGGTGTTCAAACACATTTGTAAGACATACCATTATGAAAACATAATTATTTATCAATATTCCTCATGAAAAATAGAATGTATTCAAGAAAATAAAAATTATTTTTATGATTCTTTATTGTGTCAAATATAATTCTAGATCCCATGGGATCTCTCCTTCCTCATATAAGTAGATGCATTATGAAAATTGTCATGTAAGAGTATTATTCTTCTATATTTATTTATTTATTATAAACAATGATGACCTCAATCTTTATATAAATAGTATTTATTATGGGATAAATTCTTTTACTGTTAACGATATTTTTCTACCCCCTTATCTCTAATAAAAAAACTATATAAAGGATTTCAATTATATATACAGAATATTACATGTCATGAATTTTATACACACTGAATATCTCAATTGATATGAATTCATTGAATTATATTTTCCCTCGATTTATTTAGTTCTTCTTGATGATGAATTTTTTAAAATATTCATTATATACACTGCACATGCATGTGATGAAGATCACATGAATTGTCTTTATTTGAACATTGTATCATCCTTGATAAGTGAAATCTTATTTTAATTATATAATTCCTTAAATGAAGATATTTTATAAATATTTTTTAGATTATTGAGCATGTATTATTCTCTTCGAGTGGTCATTGGATGATAGACTAACTTTATATAAATTTACTATATTAAACATGTGTCATTTTGGTGGTCATAACATCTACATATTTTTATGATGATCTATACCTGATTGGTGATCCTAAGGGTATTAGATCATAAGATAGTAATATATCAATATTTTTTAAATCAAAATTCTATAATAATTGTTATACCACTATCAAACATCAAACTCACATGTGCATGGGAGATTCTATATAATAAAATCCACGTGATTAGAACATAAATTATTTAGAGTGGTTTGGCTTGCATATCAAATTTCACCCACATGACGCAGTAGCTAGGAATCTCCTACACAAGCACTCATCTCAATCGTCTTATCCAAAATGGCAGTCACATATGCATCCTTTTAAGCTACATGCTAACAAAATCTCTGTCCACCATTCTAGATGGTCCTTACTTATTCTCAGGCATGGTTGATCAATTTTACCACAATTCTTGGTTGGTAAGGCCATCGTAGTTGAATTTGATTAATAATATTTAAAATATAATACATTTAAAAATGGATAATATAAAAGATAATATTCATGACATAACACAATATTCTTCCATAAATCCTCTTCCTCCGCAAATATTCATCATGAAAAATGTATCCACATTTTACATGGTCTTATTTTATTCATTTATTCAATAATAAATTAATTCATGTCATTCACCACTTATTACCTATTGAAAAGAATGTTTCATACCCTATTGATTCATGTATTCAAACATAAATACTATCCAAAAAACCATCAAAATTAATCATGGAAAATTATTTAAGAATGACATCAAATACCAATAAATGAATCTATAACTATTTTCCATGAATCACCACGTAATCATTAACTCACCAAACACTTATTGACACATCGTTGAAAAAAAATTCAATAATGGGCCCAAAAGACATACATTTGTATTTTTTCAATATTTCCTAATTTTTTTTAAATCAAATATGATTCAATATTATTTTATTACCTTTATTGAAATAAAAAGGAAATAATATGTGGAGTGGGTGGGGAGCCACATTTCATATTATAAAAAAATTCCCCACTTAAATGATTATTTATAAACACTTTTATGAGTTGATGATATCACTTGGTTCTCTTAGAAAAGCGCCAATGTTATATCCACTCAAATTAATATGTGGGACTAACTGATGTACAAAACTAGAGAGATGTGTCCATTTTTTCTATGCTCGTTATAAAATATATTGCATGTGAAATCATGCTTATAAATTTAAATTCTAATTTAATGGGTTTTTAAAAATCATAATTTACAAAGGAAGGAGAAATAATAAACCCATGTTAATAAACATATTATAATTTTATGGTGTAAAAAATTTACTCCCCAATTTTTTAATATTATCAAATCTATGAACTCTCTCTTAATAGATATGATTAATACACTTATAAATAGTTGATTATTGTGTGATTTGAATAAATAAAAAATAAAATTTATCAATGATATTCAAATGTTCTACATTATCTATGTAGTGAGGGTTTATCAAATTTAAGTAATATATATCCCAAAAAAGGTATCCATATAAATCATTTCACTTTATGGTTATCAGTAAACTATTTAAAGTAAAATATATTAACACATTCAACATATCAATTCATCATATATATCTTTTAATTCCTTACATGTTATCCCTGAACATATAAAAATAATAATGAAAAAGGAAGGACCTATTATATTTTTTATAGTGAATATCAGGATGAGTGATTCCTCTCAATTCAGGACATTAAATTCTCGAAATCTGAGAAAGGAATGATTTTAATGGTGACTCATTTTTTTTAGTATCATAAATTTAATTATCAAATTTTTTCCCATTTTCAACATTGTGTTGAATAAATTTGTAAACAATATTTAGTTTCATTATTGTCTTTCCAATTATAGATATCGTGTCATTAAAATAGAAAACATTTTATGAGGCCACTTTGTTTCTTTTAGATTTAATATTCTTTTCATCTTACATTATTTATTTATCCAATTTCAATTAATTTGTCCAAATAACGTTGAATTCTTTCCAAACATTGTCTATTTTCTTTGAATCATCACATGACATACCACATTTTTTATATTGAAACTACTTCCATTTGAAATCATAAGGTATATATAATGGTAGACATTCCATGTATTTCATAGCTTTGTTAACATACTAATTATATCTACCACAAACATCATATAAGAATTCATATATATTTAAAATTGGATGTATGAAGTAATTTTTTTGTGAAAACATTCATTATATGATAAAATATTCTCACATATTCAACACTACATCACCAATATTTATTCATGTTTTCTATAAGTGACATTTTATAAAAACAAGAGAACTATTTGTACCAATACCATTCATATAACAAAAAAATTCACTAAACATAGATATTACACCTTTATATGTATAATATCCATACACCTATTATTACTAAACATCTTCATCCTGAGCTTTGTTTTCCCTAAGGGTAGTGGTTTTCATGAAATATTTATTTCTTATATTGATATTGGGGAATATCTCTCACATTTCTTCAACATTTTTCTCACATTAGTATATTTTCCCTATTTTGGATTTCTTTTATTTTCATAAAGTAATCTGTTATGAAAAAATTCAAATGACTTATCATCGAATTTCCAAAAACACCAATAATAGCACATGTCCAATATTCTATCATGTTGTTGTGTAGTCGTTATAAATTTCATAGATTTCATCCCTTGCTACATTTTAGTTTAACCACCATTTTTTAGACACATATTGTAGAATAGATATGAATAAATATTTTCTCAACCTTCCTTGATGTGGTGGTTTATAGGATATCATCTTTTTAAAGGACGAGTCCACATGGATACAATTTTATTTCATGATCATCATATAGTCATCATACTCAATGGAAAATATTATTGTAACAGCTCCATTTCTAACTATTAAGAAATATAATCTAATTGAAATTTTTCATTCTTCAATTTCACCTCAATTTCTAAAAAATTCATGTAATTGGAATCTTTTTATCCACAGCTGATCTCATGTTTTCCTCCCCATCTGAATTCAAAAACATTCTTTTTCTTCATTCTTTATCAAAAACCATATTTGTTCTCAATCAAAACCAGCACCCAACCTGGCTCATGAAAAGGCTTTAAGGGTGTTCTATATCCCCACAGGATGGACCAACTTCCCAGGTATCATTTATCTATGTTTGGGAATGATATACCGAATATGGATATATAAAACATAAAAACATTTAATAAACTAAATCGGAAAAATTCAATCCAAACAAAACATAAATAAAAAACAGAACATAATGAATAAGTCTAAACATACAAAAAGATTTCCAAATAAACAAATAAATAGAATAAAAAAATCACAGAGGACTATACACAACAACAGATCATCACCCACAGGCTATCTCTAAAGCGTCACACCAAGGAAGGGAACTAACACCCTGAAATTCCATCACCCTAAGACATTCCTTTACCTGTGTAAAACATGACCAAGAATAATTAAACCCAAGGGATGTAAGTATGGTTGTATCATAATCCCAATATTATACCATCCAATTATTCCAACGATTATTTAATAAATGGTTAAAATGCAAGAAATTTTAATATGTAAGGAAAATCTGGGATAATTTCAAAGGAATGCATGTTTCAAATGTAAACTGGTTACAAAATAAAACATCCATAATGTTAACACATATGAATAAGACATGATTTATATTGTAACATACATTTACAAAATCCCTTATTAATGGTTAAATACCACAAATCTAATGAGTACCGAAACTGGGAAAACCCCTAGGCACTAGATAGTCTCCGGCCCTTTGCTCCTTGTACCTCGGTGTAAATTAACCATAGTAAAACTCATTCTAGTGTGATAATAACTAGTAAGGAACATAACTGTAACTAAGTGGTCCCACATAATCATCAATATAGTTTATTTTGTTTTTTTATCCATTTTCACAGTGAAATAGGGACAAACCCCATCTATTTCAATAGTCGTACTAGTGCATATCTACCCACCCACGTACTGGGGCTTCCCTCTTTGTGATCAAACAATTTCAGCATAAAAATACATATATTTGAATAAAAAACACCTCTTATGGTCTATAAAAAACAATAAAGAAGATACAAACATTTTATCCTAATTAAGACACAAAAAAACATTTTGATTTCGGATAAAATAATTTCTCAAAAACACACATATTTTTCACCAAAACTCATTGTAATATCCACTTTTCAAACTATATGCACACTTGTTATTAATAAAAACAAAAATTTCAGTTCATTACCCCTAAATGAGATCAACAAATCGGTTATGTGATATCCCCATATTAACCAAAAAGTTATATACTTTTTAAAATCCCTATTTTCACTCAAACATGGCACTTTAAGTCCCTATGCATCAGAAACACCATTGAAACAAACAATCGCAGAAATTAACAAGGGGAATAAACATTGAAAACAGTATTTTAATCCCTATTATACATCAACAAAATAAACTAAGTAGTTATAGGTTATACCCAAATGAATCAATAGAATATTGCTTCAAAAAATCCCAAATTTTACATAAAAATGGAACTAAAAAATTATTTACATTAAAAACACCACTAAAACCAATTTTCAAACAATTAATAAAGTTAAATAGGAATTAAAATAACTTAAAACCATCATGATAACTCACAATTATTGAATAAATATTATAATCACCCACATTAATTGATAAAACCCTTAAAAACATTCTACGGAAATCCAATCGCACCGTCATTACACCATAATGGTTGAAAACCAACATAAAAGCTCAAGATTAGACCAGGAAAACAAGTATCAAACCATAGGTTCGAAAATCTACTTTTTGTATAGAAGTAAAATCATGAAATTAGAATGAAATTCTAAATAGAGAAGATAAATAATTGATAAAATCACTTACTTGAAAAGATCTTGATGTTTACCCATCAAAATCCAAACGAAAATGAGATCCACAGGAGGTTTAGGGAGCTTGGTAGGCTACCGTGGCTGAAATGGTTGAAGAGGAGAATAAAGGACAGGTTTGGATAAATCTAAAGAGTGAAAACATGAAATTTTAAAATGTTTTTAATGTCCTAGACAAGGATGCATATTTTGCTTGCACGGTTTAGAAAATTGTACACCCAAACGGTGTTCCCCCTTCTGTCTACTCAAAAAGTGTTAATTTTCCTCCAATTTCCAAGGAGATACTTGTGGGAAAAATAGGGAGAAACTATGGCAAAGGATTTTTGAAAAATATTCAAAATAAACTGACCTTCCCACCCCTTGACTCATCCAACTCAAGGGTATAAAACGCCCCCAACAACATACCCCACAATAGGTGCCACTAGTGGTATCATTAATCCAATTACAAAGCCCCAAACCCTTACACCACCACTTTGACTATGGAGGATGATAGGTACAATAAAATACCTACATGAGTAATGTTATAGCTGAATAACACATGAAACAACAAAAATTTTAATCCGGAACACCAAGAGACCAAGAGAAAACAAAGAACCCAAAGTTGTTTTCAAACAAAGGATGTAAATAAAAAATCCAAGTGTGACATTCATGGTTTTTGAATATTACCGTGAATTTTAAAGATCCATTCCCCTATTAGAATTATCCTTCAATAGATATTATTATATTACAATTGAAAATTAATGAAAATTTTAATGTGTATAGATAAATTCTATAAAAACTATATCAAATAATTATTTCTCACATATATTTCACTAAATTATTCAATTTTTTTATCATATATAAATTCATTATAAGGTTAAATTGTTTCACTAGTTTATTTATAAATATTTTTAATATTTTGGATATTTTATTCTTTTTAGTCAATGACCCACCAATAGAATTATCCACTTTTTCATACTACAATTTTTAAAAATTTAGTTCCTCAAACATTTCAAAAATATAGTTTAAAGCATATTTTGGAAAATTTATTATTTTTTTTAAATTTGAAGTGATGTCAAATAATTGATCAATCATCATCATAGCTTGAGAAGTATTATTAAAAAGATTAATAATTACGTGTATTATTGTGACACAAACCACATTGATTAAATTCAGTTAATTGTGTCTCTATAATGACTATAAGATTCATTATCATATTTCTTTAATTTCATTTCATAATGTTCTTCTGAGTAATGGAAGGAATTTGTAGATAAGTATTATTATGAGTATCATATCTTCCCATGGTGTTCTATATCACAATAATTTCTTGAAACCCTAAATTCACAAAGACACAATTGGATCTTTAGATGGTACATACCATCAAAAACAACTTTTAGAGCCCTATAAATGATTGAACTGTATGAAGGGGGTGAATCCATTGTTAAATTTTATGAGATATATTACATTTAATTAAATATTATGAATTTTTCATGTTTATCTATTTACTTATTAATATTTCATAATATCAACATATATTTTGATATGATAAGAGTGGGAAAAACAAACAATAATGAAAATGTTTTTCTAAAAGTCATACTCCTTACCATGTTAGTTACCCTCCAACTTAGATTATCCACTATAATCCATTTCCATTTACACTTTTTGATAAAGAATATAATTGAATATTATGTGTTGAATCCATATATGAATTTCTTTTTCCCTATATCATAATTGTTTCAGAATCTATAATGGAATACTTGAGAGTCGAACTACAATCTTCTACTGATTCCATATCAAAAAAAACAAATCATTCTCTCTAAAATATAATTGAGGGACTTCTAATACTTTTTCATCTAACTAAAAGTCTTCAAATTCTCAGACCTTCAATTTAAAAAATTCATCCCTTATTTTGGGTTGATCCACTATAGAATTATTTATTTATTTTCTTCTATGTGCTTGTAAAATCACATTGTCTCGTGTATATTTTAATTATATATAATAACCACATGATGATCTTATTTAAACATCTAATAAATTATGATCACATTTATTTTATCAAGTCAGTAATGCACTGATCAGGCTGATTTTTCTTTTGATATTGACATCTTAATGTGATTTTAATGTTTTCAGTTGGAGCACACAATTTCATCTGGATTTTTTTATTGAAGATTAAACATTCAAAAATAATTCCAGTTATTCTTGTAAAATTTGAAAAAAAAAATTCATATTTTTATATTTTTATATTCATTATTAATTCTGTTTGAAACATTCCTTCTATATCACCACGTTCTTATGTAATTTTGTGTTTGTATTAAATTAATTAACTCATTAATTTTTCTTTCATCAAGAACACTGATATATGCATGGGGTATCACGAATGTGTGAGTTTACATAAAGAACAATACTAAATTTATTTATTGATCTACCAATTATGAATAATATGAATGTGAACACACAAAATATTTTATTTTAATTACTTCATTAATGTTGTTATTAAAAATAACAATACCTTTTAAAAATTGTATTTGTTCTCACAGAGGGATAAGCAATGCCTTCTTAAAAATAATGGCAGTTCTTAGTGTTCTTCAATAAAACATGAAGACCCCTATATCACCAGTTTTTATGAGGATTTATCTAGTGTGAGAAAAAATTAGAAAACCTATAATATATCATATTCCTCATGAAAGAATCATTTTCATGGAATCTTTTCAGTATTATTATCACAATGAACAGTTTTATAAAAAAAATGAGAGTTTTAATCTCTCAATCAGTATATAGACTCTCTAGATCACTTCTAATAAATTTATAAGCTATTAACCACTGAATTGTCTTGGATTAGAAAATTATGACAATGGATATAAAATATATCTATAAAATATTTCTTCTCATGATATTTATACAATAATTTTAACTCTATAATTTTAAATGCATTAAACATGTGTTTCCTTCTATTAATTTGGCTATCTGTAATGAAATATTAAGGCTTTATTCATGATATGATCTCAATGGAAAATGAATGAATATCACATGCATTGCCTTTATTTAAAATCTATATCTTACTCATCCTATAGAAACTTCTTTAAAATTACTACATGCATGAATGATATAGATAACAAGCATAATTTAAAAATGATTGAGTCCGTCTCATTATATTGATGTGATCACTAGATGATTTTCAAACACAGAAATAATGTTTCAATATCAAATTATTGTAATTATTAAGGTTTTATGTTTAACAAAAATTGAAGAATATCCATGATTTATTGGATGGACACCATGGAATACATTAAGACACATTGATATATATGAATGTTTTAAGGATGAAAGAATATAAAATGTTAAATCACTTTATCAAATAAATCTCAAGAGTACTAAGGATATAATTTCTAGTAAAATATATTACATAATTTCCAATTTATTTTAGTCAGTTTCAACACCCAAAACACATTTCATGGATATTCCTCATAGGCTGATCCTCATATGTGTTGGACAACATTCCCAGTTGACTTATCCATAAAAACAGTCACTGATGTGTCCATATTCCTCTAAAATAATGAAATCACATTCCTCCAATCAAGATGGACCTTTTTGGATTCCATTTATGGTTATGAAATGATCCCACATTGTATTTTTCAGGTGGCTAGACTTGTTATATAAGTTATCAAATTTTTAAAATGTGCTACTTTAAAAACCCGTAGAAAATATCGCATGCAATGTACAAGATAAAACTCCACATTATTATTTATATCATCTTATTCCTAAAATATCATTCATGTAAAATATAAAACCATTATACACATGATTATATTAATTTTAAATGAAATAATAAAATATTTTATGGCCTTCACTTATTCATCCCCATTAAAAACTTTGTGTCTTTAATTATTAACACATTTCTTAGAAGATATTATTTGTATAATAATCAACATAATTAATCAAGGATAATTTGTAAAACATGAAATCCAATTACATGATATGAATACCGAACAATAATCCATGTATTAACAATTTTCATCATCTCACCAAATACATATTGCACATTATTGGGTTTAAATAAAACATTAGGCCCAATAGAAAATAAATCAATGAATTTAAAATTCATAGGATCGTAAAAATATTATTTCACATCTAAATTTTTCAAATAAAACCTTAATTACTACCATTAATAATTATTATATATTGTGAATTAATTCAAATACAAAACATTATAATGAATCATATTTTAATGGAAACCATTTTAAAAAAACATTTATGTGGTTTATACACATTGCATAATGTACATGATTTAATCATCAAATTTTGAATGCTTAGATTCAGAATTAATATATAAATAAATTTTTTATTCTCCATAAATAATTATTATAGATCCCATTAAATCCAATTTTCTATAAATACTAATTATATATTATTTATCATAGGTAACATCTTTTTACCACAAAAAATAACATATGAAATATTGGTAATATATGATCAAAACACTTCCATTTTGTTCTCATCATCCGATTTACTATATCTTTACTAAATTGGATGGTGCTTACTACATAGTAAAAAATAATAGAATTCTCGTTATTTTAAAAAATAGAAAATTATTTAATTAACGACCCACCACATGGTAAGCTTTACAAATTTCTATAAAAATAAATAAATAAATCAATGGAGAGAGAAAAATGTGGGATAAAAATCTAGGAGAAGGAGTAGAGGATTGTTTTTGGGACACCAATGATCATGAGTGTCATGAATCATGTTATCCATGTTCAATTGATAAAATAAGTACTCAATTTAGGGATGTATATTATTTTAAAATTTTTTATAGTAAACATTCTCAGATTTTCCAACTAACTCGATGAGGATGAATAATCCTCTATGAACCAACCATATGACTCGATCAATAATTCCTATTAGGGTTTTTGGAAATTTAATAAAAGATTAATCATCTTCATGATACATTTAAAGATAAACATTTTATTATATATTATGTACTGATATTTACATTCATATTTTTAATATTATATATTAAATCTGTCAATATTAATTAAAATTTCTATTTAGTTCAATAAAAAAGTTTTTACAATACAAAAGATGAATTATGAAAGAAAAGATATAGCCATACACAAGCTTGGAAATAACTCATGCAAACTAGGTGACCCATATATAGATTGATATAATGACATACATGAGACATTCTATCCTTATAAGAGATTGAATGATTTTTATAATGGTGGGAAATGACCTTTCCTGATATCGGGACAAGCATTATATGAAATAATGATAACCCTTATATATGTTTTCATGAAATTACTTGAATCAGGATTAACTATTTTTTAGTGGATCAAACAAGCCATACCATTGTGTGAGATTGGAAGACTATTACATGAGGTGGAGTTACCTTTATTATAACACCTCAATATTTTGAGAATTATTTTTTTGAAATAAATTATCTTTTCAATATTTTTAATTTCACATCACACTAAAAATAGTTATATATATATATATATATATATATTAAAACACCAATTCAAACAATTGTTTCACATGCAATAAAATCTTATCTTTCACTACATGCAATGCCATATTATTTTTCACTACAGGAAACACCAACTTGGCATATGATGCACAAAATACTGAGTTTTTATTAAACATATTTTCATATATATAAATAATTAAATAAGATAATTATGTCATAAAACTTAAACATAGTTATGTGAATAGTAATAACTACTTTCCAAATAATTTTTATATTTTGGTATATAAATACAACACATTGATAATGAAATACATGATTTTGGTAAAGTTATTCAGTGATTAAAAACATTGTTTTCTCGAATGATACATTTATAATATTGAATGTTATTTTATAAAAATTTAGAAATGTAATTTTATTAAATAAAAGTTATTTTTTAATTTAGGAAATCAAATTTATCCACGCTTGAATTTTTGGAATTTATCTTAGAATCATCATTTGTGTATGAATATTGAAAAATAATACATTAAAATTAAAAACCACATTTTTTATAATTTTTAATTAATGTTAAATTTTTTTTATATATGTATTAATGTCACATTAGATAAATATTAAATCTATTAATACAATTTAATTCATTAGAATCAATTTCACTTTGAAGCATAATATAAAATCTGAACAATATTTCGAACATTTTCAAACTTTAAAAAACAGTTATTTCATCCCATTTACAAGATTAGCACTAATATTATTATTTCTAATTCTATCACTTGAATTTAAAAAATATGAATTAAACTATTTTATTCAGTATAATATTTAATTTATAATAAAAACATGTTAATTTTGGACCAAAAAGATTAGAAAAAGGGATAAAATTTAATAACAGTCATTAAAGACAAATTAATCTTAATTAGGGGATAATACATAACAATAATAGGCCAAATGACATAAAAACATATCCAAACCCCATTTTATGCCAATAGTTTGACCATACACCTTCCATTTTTTGGATTGTTTGGTATGATATTTTTAGGTAAGAAAATGTGTACACCAAACTTATTTCTAAAACATCCAACTGAGTTGTTTTCCTTCCCTATAAAAGGCCACCACCTATACCCATTTCTCAGACATCTCAAATATTTTATGTTCATTAAAAACCTACCCATGTATCCTCCAAACAATATTACATTCTACATTGATCCCTCTCTTTGGGTAGAAAGCTTCCCAAATAATTCATTGGGAAGAAACCAAAAAGAGTTACATGATTTAGATGTAATGTCATTTCTCATACTCTTTTCATTTATTTACCTTATTCACACCTTAATACATTTTTATTCCATTGTTGTTTAAAAAACACAGTATAAAAATCATAAAGGTAATTTTTATGTAAATTTTCTAACCTATACAAAGACACACATCCATCTAATGAATGATGAACATACAATTTTTGGTTATAGTAAACTTCTAACTCACGAAATGATGATTGCTCATTTAAAATTTACCACCAATAATGGTTTCCATTATGATGTAAAACTTCTTTATATATGCCAAATATTATATTTAATATTTATTAAAGATTCATTATTCCTTTTACAACATGAATATATTTAATATCCATTCATGCGTACGTACGACTTACCTTTTTCATGAATAGTGTATTCTCTTTTTAATCCATTATTATATAGATTATTATAATTGAAAAACACTATATATAAATGATATTTATATCATGATTTAAATTTTTCAATCAGGATATAATCATAATGAAAAATCATATTACAAATTAAGACACATGCAGAGAAGATAATGAATATTACCCGAAGTGAAACATTCACACATGATCGATAACAAGTGTGTAATATAATATCACAATAAAACCAGATATTTTAACATGTATAATAATATTACTCTATAAATATTTATAATAAACATATATTTATTAAACACGAATCTTTTATGTGTATAGAGACTCTCAAGACATAGGGTAAGAGTATTTCTCCTCACTTTTATTTTTTGTGAGATAAATATTATATTCACCCCTCTATTCTTTTGTTTGGTGTATAAAAATCCCATGATTTTATTCGATGTATATTGTACTTAAATTTATGGGTATTCACATTCACATTTTATGATCCTTATTTCATGGGGTTTATGATTCAAAAGTTACCAAATCGGTAAAAAATTTTGTCTCAATTTGTTATCATTGAAACTCATGTTTTTTACACATAATCAATTTTTCAAGGTATATATACATCCAATTTACTTGTTATATCATTGATATACATATTTTCCTAATATGTTAAATTTCAAAGTAATTCTATTTTCCTTGCTGGAGATTATGATCCCATGATACCATGTTAGAAGATTTTTTTGGCAATCTCATGACTTTTCAATATTGTGTATGTTTATTCTTCCTTTATAGAGTTATGATGATTCATATATCCTAAAAAAATCACTAGTATCCTTATCCTATATTTTTTAAATATATCCCCCTTTTTAATAACATTTTTTCACCCTTCGGTACTTATTATTGTGTTTTTATGTAAAATTTGAATGTTTCTCTATTTTTTCAGAGATATATTATGTTCAAAAATCATGTTTTCTAAAAGCATTTCAGAATTTTTTTCTAAATACTATTGAAGATAATATTCAAGAAAAATTAATTTTAAAAATATGTTTTTAATTTCAAATCTTCTGTTATAAGTTTTCAAATATATTTTCAAAGAAAAAGGGTTTTAAATGGTTTTACGTTATTATTTTCTTTCAAAGAATGAATTATATTTTCCTCCAGATATTTAAAAATTATTTCCCATCTATGATGAAATATGCTGTTGTTACTCATTAACATCTAGGAAATGTTCTAAATTTTCCATTCATATCCTTTTTATAAATCGGTTATGCTTACTGTCATGGTCATTATGAAGCTTGTTACCTTTAATGGGTTACAATTTTATGAAACATGCTTCTTTTCAAATTGTACTATTTGATGAAATGGTTATAAATCCTATCTATTTACCATATGATTTGATGTAATTTTTTTTAAATTACCCATTTCTTTTTAAGAGTTACAATTTTTTGTTTATAAGACCAATGTATTTTTATTGGATATGATATGATTAATGTTTTATTATCTTGTGGTGCATCTGTGAATGGTTTTTTGATGAGATGAGTGAGACCAATATATCCTTCCAACACATTGGGTGGTGTTATTTTATTAAGAGATTAATGGGTTCCTGACTTATGGAATATGCCCAATAAGAAAGATGGTATATGGTTTGTATACCAAAAGTGAAAACAAGATGGATCCTAGGATGTAGAACAAGCCTAAAAGAAACAAGGTTCATCATTTTTGGCCCAAGACTAAATGGAAAAAAGTTTCAATGGTTGTATCCCAAGCCTCAATGAAAGACGGTTATTGGGTTATAGCCCAATCCTAAAAAACAAAACTGTCACTGGTTATATCCAAATCCTAACAGAAATAAGGTTCATGCATTTTAGTCCATGTCCAAAAGAAATAGGGTACACAGGTTGTATCCTATGCTAAAAAGGTACATGGGTTGTAGTCGAAGCCTAAATAAAAGTGGGTACAACATTTTCTAGCCCAAGACCGATGTAGGTTGGAAGGTCATAGCCCAATACTAACATGTGTAAAGTTATGGTTAGGTTGCCTTGATAAAAAATAATATATTTTTATATGTATTCCAAAAATAATTTGTCTTATCCATTAGGCTTGAGTTCATGGCTCATGATGTTTATTTACTTATGTTTAATGTCTTATAAACTGACATTATTTATCCCATTACCCATTTTTAGGTACTTTTATATGTAGGTTATGAAATTTTAATTGTACGATCATGATATCATACCATTATGTTCATGTTTAGAATTATTTGCCTCTTTTTTTACCCATCCTCAAAATATGTTCTCACCCCTTTCATATGTTTCCTTTCTCCATGTTAAAAATAATTATTTTATGTAGATATACAAAAAGTGGATATATTTTTGGGATATATAGAATATCTTTCAACATTATAGATTATTTTTTCCATGTTTCAAATGAAAATAAACTATTACGTTCCTCAAGCATGTATTTTTTTGTATTTTAATGATTATTCCTCTAAAATTATGTAATGCACACGTTTGTGAAGAGTAGAAACTACAGTTTGTATCAATGTAATGTTTTAATCATCGATTTTAAAATTTTTTGAGAAAAATTAATGATATCACTAGGTATATTTCAACATATATTTTTTTGGGATATCTCTAAAAATAAGTATAAGAATGAGTAATCATTTAGGAAATTGTTCTATAATTTTTAGTAAAGGAATAAGTGAGTGGTGTCCATGAAGTACATCATTGTATGAATACTATAGATTGATTTGGATCCATAACAGACGTACCTAGGGGTAATAACTCTTACATGATGATCTAGTCTTGACTCAAGATAATCTGGTACACATCAGTAGGCCTTACTGTAGACATGGAGTGACACTCCCATGGGATACAAATTGGGAATTCCCAAACACGTCATGAAGAATTATAAAGGATTTAAATTTAAACCTTCTATGAATAAAACTAGATGAACCTATAGTGATATATATATATATAAATTTGAAATGATTTATATATAAAATAAGTAATTCATTTCATAACCATCTGGTTTTTTCTTATGATATGTACTGATCAGACTGTTATTCTATATTTAGTAAATTGTGAGAATTAGAAAGAATCAAATTAATGTTTAATTTGATGGATGATTTGATGATGAGATGTCAAGTGGTTTGATCACTATAATGACTGATTTTATGATCACACCATATCAGTTTTCATGAAACTTGAGTAAAAACATGTACCATAACCTAATCTTAGAAAAACCAAAGAAGAAAAACAATGATTTTGTAGATAGGTCTTATAATGGATACCATGGATGAAAGAGGACTCAATTTCCCTTATTTCTATAAAGTGAAATGAATCACCTAAGTGACTATATTAGCAGAACAATAATATGATTTTAGTGTCAAAAATAAGGACACAATGAAAGTGACTACATGGTAAAAATGAAGAGTTAAGCTAATATAATTTAAGGAATGTTGGCCTTCATAAGGTATTATCATTTGAAGACTACATTATATGTCAAAATTTTGGTCATTATGAAAATTGATGTCCTATGTGGAAGGATCGTGATGAGAATTAGAAATGGCTTTACAGGAGATAGTTTTTCTATTGATAATAAAGATAAATAAAATGACATGTGAATGTAAAATATGTAATAAAGAAAAATTTGATGAAGTATGAGTACTGGTTTAAGAAAATTGTTTGATCAATTAAGGATTCTGATATTATTTTATATTGATAATAAAAAAATATAAGTATTTTTTGTATATTTTTTCTTTCTATATTGAAGAGGACATGCTGAATGTTTATTGATACATAGAAAATATATCTTCAAAAAGGAGATTATGGGAAGGTAATACTTATTTAGTTTCTGATTTTGAGATAATGATGTTTGGATAATGATATGTTGGGTATGAGTAAGATAATTGGTAGGTAACGATTACAATGTATCTTATTAATGAATGTGTTCTATTTCACTGAGGATGAGGATTAAAATTACTTAGATTTGAAGGATATATCGAATAATCATTGGAATATTACTGCATGTGTATTTTCCATTAGTATTTATGGTAATTAAGGTTGTTACCATGATTCAAGGGAATATATGATGAGGTTATTTATATGTTTTGAATGTGACATCAATGTTGTAAAGGTTTATATATAGGGAATCAAATATAATATTATTTCAGTACATTCTTTCTAAGGATTTGAGTTTTCAACTTTTAAAAGGGTTATATGGTTATCCATTTTTGGAATTTTATGTTAATCATAATTTTTTTTTAGTATGATTAATATGATATCTTCATTCTAATGTTTTATTCATATTGGAAATCATTTTTATCCTACCTTATGTTTATGGTAACTATTGGAAAAAGGAATGGAATATCATGGAACTCATGATCTGTTAGTATATCAGGAAGGAAAAAAGTGACCTTTTTTATATAAATAGGATAATTGGATCAACAAACAATAAAGGTTCAAATTTTCTAGAAATCATTCAATTATATATTTTAAGGATAATTCTCTATCTTTGGGAAAAATGATCTTGAAACAATTAAAGTGTTCTTATGCCTATGATTTAGATGAATCATATAGTCCCTTAGGTCAATATATATTTATGGATTCCTTGATGATATCTTTATCCTAACATTGTTCTCAATCACTCTCTATTATAACATGATGGTATGAATTTTCTTCCAAATACATGTTTTCACTTTCCAATATATGTTCTCCCATGTTGAAACATATTTATATTTTACTTTGGGTAAACGTTATGGTTCAAAATTTATATTTTTAATGGATGTTTTAGTATCCATTTTTATGATTTGTTTTATAAGAATAAAATATTTATATATTAATCTTCGATATCCTAGATTTATTTTTATGGTGAAATTAATTTTAATATAGATATAATGTAACACCACAATATTTTTAGAAATTTTTTTCTAAATTCATTTATCATTTAAATATTTTTCATTTCACATCACACTAGAAATGGTTAATTATATATATATATATATATTTAAACACTAATTCAAATATTCATTTTACAAGAAATACCATCTTTTATTGTTCTTCATGCAAGGCCATCATGGATTTATCTACAAGCATCACCGACCAAGTGTGAGATGCATGCAACACTGAGTTTCTATAAAACATCATTATATATATATAATAAATTAAATGTGATAAATATAACCTAAATATAAAAAATATTATATGTATTTTAATAACTATTTTAGTAATATTCTTTATAATTTGCTTATATAAATATAATATATGGATTATTAAAGACATGTTTTTTTGGTAATGTCCATCTATGTTTAAAAACATCATTTTCTAGAATGAAAAATTTATAATACTGAATGTAATTTTATACACATTTAGAAATTTAATTTTCAAATTTAAACTTTATTTTTGAATTACTAATGTCAAAATTATCCAATGGTGAATATTTGTGTTTTTTTAGATACGTCATTATTTGATGAATACATGAAAATAACACTTTTTAGTTAAAAACTACCTTTTTATAATTAATTATTAATGATAAATGATATTATAAATATTATTTCATGAATAATTAGATAAATATTACTTCTTTTATTAAAATTTAATTCATTATAATCAATTTTACATTGAAACTAAATATAAAATCATGATAAACTTTTGAACGTTTTCCCTTTAAAACCCTGTTATTTTGTCCCATTTGTGGGATTATAACTAATATTAAATCTATTTCATCTAGGATTTGAACATAAGAAATCATCAATACTATATTTTATTAATTCTAATATTTTTCTCATAGTAATTCTTTGTTAATTTTTAACCCAAATAATTAGCAAAAGTTATTGAAATTAATCACAGCAGTTAATGGAAAATTAAGCATAATAAGGGAAAACCCATATAATTAAGGGCCCAAATGACATTTAAAATTTTCTAACACCATATTTAGGTCAATATTTCGTCCGTAATACTTATTTTATAGTGTTTTGTTATTTTATGACTTTTTTAGGTTCTAAAATGTGCACACCATACAAGTTTCAAAAAAATTCCTTGTGTGTCTTTTTCCTTCCCCATAAAAGGCCACCACTAACACCCTTCTCTTACGCCCCTCAAAACTATTATATTCATCCAAGATAATCCCATTTAGCCTCCAAAATATCCTAACTTAAACCACGAGGCATACCTTTGTCCTGAATGCTTTTCAAGGAATCTATTTGGAACAATCCAAATGGAGTTCCCTATTTAGAGGTAACATCTTTTCTCCCGCTCCTTTCCTTTATTTACATTATTCACAGATTAAACTATTTTTATTACATTATTGTGTTAAAAAAATTAGTATAATACATATAATATTATGTTTTTATTCACTTTTTTTACCTAATCATACACACAGCTCCATCTAATGGTTGTTTAACATACTATTTCTGCGTTTGATAAACTACTGCCTCACGAAATGTTGATTCCTCATTTATCATTTTCCATCAATCATGGTGGACATTATGATAAAAATATAGTTATTTATTTAATATAATATAGTTAATATGTATATAATATTATTAATTTCTTTTTAAAATAAACATATATTTCATTACGCTTGGTTTCAATACGATAGTCTCGTTTAAGGAAGTGTGGGCCACCGCCCCCAAAAAAGCAATGCGATTCATTCACAGACAATATAAAATGTATTAAGGATGATTTTAATGAAATTATATAATATATTTATAAATATTTGATATTAATTATTATATATGTATTATATATATATAAATATCATTTACATACTTTCTTTCAATACGACAATAAAGACTCAAACTTTTTCATCCGTACGTACAACTTACCTACTCCTTTAATGATTTATTAAATTTCATAATGATATATTATATAGCCTTTTATCGTAATAATATAATTAATATACCTGATATATATATCTTGGATTAAATTATGAAATCATTATATATGTATAAGAACCAGTGATATAACAAAAAATGACACATGCAATGAAAAAAATGAATTTTACTCAACATGAATCATTAACAGCGGATCATTAAGAAGAGGGTAATATAAGGTCATAATAAAACCATATATGAAATTATGTGTAAGAATAGTTTTCTAAAAAAAATTAGAAATAATTATATTTATTATACTCAAATCTTGTATGAGTTTGGACAGAGTCATGACACAAGAGAAGGGGATTTCATGTCACTTTTAATTTTTCTGAGATAAATGTAATGTTCACAACCCTTTACTATTTTTAGAGTATGTAATTACCATGATTGTATTATATATATAATTTAAATAAATTTATGGTTATTAAAATTACAATTTTATTATATTCTTTTATGGTTATAAGATTCAACAGTTACCAAATTGCTAAAATGTTTTATCTCAATTTTCATTCTTTGAGAGTCATGTTTTGTTATACACCTAAACTATGTTTTCATGGTTTATATAAATCAATTTTCCATATAATATCATGAATATAATTATTTACATGATATTTTATGTTTAAAGTAATTTCCTTTTCTTATATTGAGATTATGTTACCAATATACTGAGTTATAAGATTTTATTGATGCAATCTAATCGCTTTTCGAGATTGTGTTTTCCTATACTGATTTTTATGAATTATTATAATCCATATATCTAGAACACTCATGTGTTCCATATCCTATATATTTTCGATATATCCTTATGTTCTATTTCCCCTTTTCCACCCTATGGTACTTAAGAAACTATTTTAATTAAATTATGACCATCTCACTCTTTGTACAGAAATATATTGTATTCAAAAACAATGTTCATATAAATGTTTTCAAAAATGTTTTCAAAAATACATGATGATTAAATTCATGGAAAAATGATTTAAAATGTTATTATTTTAAAATAACACTTTATATTTTGTACAATTTACTTTCAATGAATAATTATTTCAAAAGATTATATGTAATAAAAGATAATAGTTTTCAAAGATGAAATGATATTTTCCTCAAGAAATGTTTTTGGAAGATATTTCAAAATTTTGTTCCAAATAAAATGACATCCATTTATGTTAATCATTCTAGTCTAAGAAATTATCTAATTCTTCTATTTATATCCTTCCAATGAATGGTTTATTCTTAGTTTCATGGTCTTTATGAAGTTGGTTTACCTTTGACGGGTTACATGTTTATGAAACTTGCTTCTTTTCATGGGATATGTTTTGATGGAATGGTTTTGAAACATATCTCTTTTATTTAGGTTTTGATTTGATGAAATTTTGATGATACCTTGTTCATTTTATGGGTAATTATTTTATGTAAATAATACCAATTTCTTTGTATGGGTCATGATATGATTAATGTATTTTTATATAGTGGAACAAGTGAGTGTGTTTTTACTATGAGATGGGTGGGACATAGAAATCCATCCAATTAATTGGGTAATGAAACTTTTCACAAGATCTCAACGGTTATATTATTTATAGATCATGACCGAAGATAAATAATGTGTATGGTTTTTATCAAACGCTCATAACGATAAGGTTCATGGGTTATAGACTAAGAATAATTGAATGAAGGTTCATGGAGTGTAACAAAAGCTGAAAATAAAGAAGGTCCATGGGTTGTATCACAATACAAAATGAAATTAGTTTCATATGTTATAATCAAAGACTAAAATAAATAAGGATAATGAGTTCTATCCCAATCCTAAAAGAAATAATGTTCATGGGTAGTATCCCATGACTAAATAAAAATGGGTACATGAGTTGTAGCATACCCTCAGAAATAAAAATGACCATCGGTTGTAGCCCAAGCCTAAATTAATGTGGGTAAATTGGTTGCTTTCCCAATTCCAAACTAGGTATATGTTTAGTATCCCAATCATAACATGTTGTAAAGGTATTTGCCGTTAGACATTCCAAAAATGCTTCAATTGTTATCTGTATGCCACAAATCCAATGTCTTATTCCATACGTATGATTTCATGGCACATGATGTTTATTTCCTTATGATTAAATGCTTTTTAACATGTATTATTTATCCAATAACTCATATTGTGATCATTAATATGTAAGTTATGATGTCTTAATCTTACTATTGGGTTATCATACTATTATATTCATGTTTATGTTTTGATGTCTGTCTTGTGTACCCGAACTGAGCATATAATCTCTCCCCTTTTTTATTTTACCTTTTTACATGTTATAAAGAAATTTTTTATGTAGAAGTAACAAAGGTGAATATAATTATTTGATTTTTTTAGGATCATTCACCGGGATAGAAGATTTGGTTTCCATGTTTCTAAAGACACTAAACTAATACAGTCCTTGGGAATGTATTTTTTTGTAACATTCTGAAAATTCATTTAAAATTAAGTAATATAAATGTATGTGATTCGTAAGTCTCTATATTTATGAATAATTATTACACCCTAACAAAAATTAGGTTTAATCTTTAAAATTAAAAAATTGAAATGTAATTACTCTTTCAATATAATATGTTGAAAAAATGAATTTTATTTTAAAATATTGGATTTTTTACAATATTCCAAAAAAAACAAATATTCAAAAAAATTATATATTAAAAAAATATTTTATAATTAAAAACACTCGAACAATAACACATAATAATGAGAATTGAATGATATTGGGATAGATAATTCAAAAAACATATTGATAAAAAAATATCATTGTCCAATCGCTATAATAGTGATACCTAATTTTCACGGATTGGATAAATATTATCAATAATTTTTTATTAATTTGATAAAATTTTCAAATATTATAGTGAAGTTTTCTTTTAATAGAGTAATTATTAATTGTAAATGATATTTTTAAGAAAATTATAAGGTGATTATTAGAATGTTGTTCACTACAAGTATACTTACTCTACCTAACCATGTAAATGAGTTTGTGATTTAAATTGATGCAACAAAGAATGTATTGTGATTTTTTCATGAAAATGAAATGGTGGTGGATGTTTCCTCACATCAACTAATGGTTAATGAGATAAAGTACCTGGCATGTGGTTTGGATCTAAGAGATGAACCATTCTCATTAAAGATATAGAGGAATTAATTTTAGGGTGAAAATAATGATATATAAAATTATTAAAAATGATTGTTTTTAAATTCACATTGAATGAGCTGGACATGTGCCAGTGGAGATAGATAGAGTAGATCATGGACTATGATTTATGAAATACATTAAAATATTGTAATGAAAAAACAATGTGGATGATACTCTAACTATTAATGATAATGATACCATATCCATGATAAGGATTTGGAAAGACCCAATACTATTTCATATTTAATGGAAGACCTGTGAAATTACAATTACTGTCAGGAAATACTATTTCCAAAATAATTTCTCAAATATTCATCCATGTGAAGATCAATGAGGAGTATAAGAAGGATGTGAATATACTAAATTATTTAATGAATATTATAGTGTCTAAAATTGATGATAATTGAATTATGAGATTTGTAAATAAATATGTGTCCCATAAATAACATAAATGTATTATTTTTTTAGATATTCCTATTGATCATCACACCCTATCCATCCTAGAATCATAATAGTGTATAAAAATATCAATAATAGTTTAGGGGAAATTAATAAGGAGATTGAATATTATATATATTTATGCATTATTTTATATCTAATCAAGCCCAAAAATCATATTCATATAGGGATTATTTATCCATTATCCATACCTATATGTAAATTTGTTAACATCTAGATTAATTTCATTAGAGGTCATCCCAATAGAACTAAATATTATAATTTCATTTGGGTTATAGTTTATTACCATAGCATTTTAGTATCATTCATTCATATTGTAAATATTTATCACTTGGACAACTTTTCAGCATACATATAAAAATAGTTGTATGGATTCTTGTAATACCACTCTTAATTATAGTTGATTGATATCCAAGGATTAACATAAAATTCAGGTGGAGTCTTCAACAAAAATTAGTTATAGATTTGATACTTATCACTTATAATAATCATTAGATAAATGGTCAATCTAGAATTTCCAATTAAATTATGAAATAAATGTTTAGACCTATTTTACATAATATCAAATGTTGTTGGGATCAATACCTTCCCAAAATTTAATTCTCAAACAAAATCCGTTACCATTTACGAATTCTTATGGTAATATATATGGAATTTTATTATAACATATTTTAATAAAACCCTTTTATTATAGTATATATTTCATATTAAATAAATATTTTTTATATATTTTATTTTACACATAACACTGATCCTAAATGAACATTGATAAATTCAAATAAAATTAACATAACCATTGTAATGTTCCCATTGAATTGGAGGGTAAATATAAATTTTTCCACATTATAAAAAATATTTTAAAAAATAATGGATTGTTTTTATACTAATGAAATGATAAAGTTCATTTTTTATTGATAAATAAATAATAAAATCAATTTATACGTAAAAAATATTTTTTAAAAATGTTCCCTTTTTATTTGATATTTATTTTATTATATAATTGTTAAATAATGATATTAATTATATGTGAAGATAATATATTAAAAAAAAGATAGAATATTTTGTATTATTTTCTCAAGGAAATTAACAACTTAATTTTATATTTAGAAATACACATTTTTTTTCAAAAACCAATATGCATTATGGACGAGCATATTAAAATTAATTTTAATCACACTTAAATTTTTTTTGAATATTTTTAATCAGGTTATTTATATTTTCTTATATAGAAATGTTACTTATTTATCACAAAATTATGTTATATATATATATATTTTTTGTTTCCACCGTAATTGTAAAATGTTAATCTCAAAATAAGTGTTCATAAAAATGTTTTTTACATTTTACTTTTTAAAAAAAACTAATACCTTTTAAAAAATGATTCTAAAATTACTTTTATGAATACAATTAATTATACTAACACACATTAAATTAAAATTATTTAAAATATCAAATAAAACAACAAATATATAAACAAAATTGGCGAATTATTATTCATCATATTACTTGTTTCCATTTAAAAATTATATTCTTAAATTTTATATTTTTATTTTAAAAAAATAACATTATTTGTGCCATTATAAATTTTTTTGTAGGATTATTTTGATATTATACATAAAATGTTTATTTTTTTGTTTTATAAAAAAAATTTCATTTATACAAATACATCAAAATTTGTAACATAATTAGGATATTAGAAACACATAAAATAATATGAGAATATTTTTCTAATAAAATTTCTATTGAATGAGAAAAATTAAAAATTGAATAACTTAAAATTATTTTAGAAAAAGATAATTGACATTTTGGAAGAAAAGTTATATTTTTTACAAAATTTTTTTATTCGTTTTTGTTTTTTTAATTTTTATTTTTTATTTTGAAAATGTAATTTTAATGTTATAATTTTTTGAAATTTTTAATAATTCTATTAAAAATATATAATACGGTAAACTTCATTTTTGGTTATAAAAAATTGATCGTGGTTAAAAATATATAAAATATTAAAGTTAGATTATATGAAAAGCTAAATTAAGGGAAAAGCTTAAATAGTTCAAAACCACTCCCCTTGGTTGTGTGGATGAGATGTGGAACTACCAAAAATCAAAATATTTCCATTATTTTCCAGTTTCTCGGGCACCATTTTTTTAAAATTATATCCCTTTAATATTATAATATGAATATTTTTAAAAAAAAATATTCCCTTCACCTTATAAATTTAGTCTTACACCACCCCTATAAATATAAAAAATTATAATTATACTTTATTCAATGACTTATTTTAGTCCAATAAAATCTCTCTAATATTTGTCAGCTTCATGACCCTATATATTCCTACTATTCCTTCAAAAACAAGAAGGGTTCCAATAATAAATAAAATTAATCTATATAAGTTTTTCCTCTTCTAGAATCATTTTAAAATTAGTTGTTCTTATAATTATAATTAAATATATTTTTAATTTTATATTATAAATAATAATTATTATTTCTAATATAATTAAATGTTTTTATATTTCTTAAAAAACAAATATTTTCCTTCTCAATTTCGTTAGAAATAAAAAAATGTTGTTCAGCTAATGTGTGAACAATTTCCACCCCAAATTCCATGTTTCATTTCTCTTAAAAACATTATATTCTTGTTTCAAGGTTTATTTAATAATGAAATATGATATTTATAACATTATTAATGTTCTTAAATAATAATTTAGTGTCCACATACATTATATTTTAAAAAAATTGAGATCATTTTTCATGTCTTTGTGAGGAATAACACCTCCATAGAGAAAGATGTCAATTTTTTCATAAAAATCCTACATGGATTATTATACGAATTCATATTTTTATTAACGGTTATTTTTATACAATTATTAATATTTCATAAATGATATATTAGTAATTTTTTTATTAATAAAGTAACATTTTTTATAAAAAATACCAAAATGAACACATTAACAATTCCATTATAAAAAATCATGCATAAAATTATCATCGATAGATATTATTTCATTGCAAATAATTATAGAAATATCTTATAGTACATTATATGATATAGTGATGTTGAATTTATTATCAAATAATGGGTACTCACAACTATCCATAATGTCTTTGATACAAGGTTCCCAATCCTAAAAATCCTCTCATTAGATTTGTGACATAAGAAGTGAAATAGACATTGAAACAAGAAGGAAGTGACATAGGAAGTAAAAAATTATTGGAATAAAACCAATGTAATAACTTTACATTAACAAATCCTTCACGCCAATTAATATAATTGGTTTTACATGGAGTAGGTTAACCATTGGAAGAAGGTAATAGATGTCCTTGTAGGACTATGGGTATATATATTGATTATTATTTATATATCCTCTATGACCATATATCAATAATATTAAATTATTATAATTTAGTTGTATGTAATTTAGTAAAAATAAAGAATGTTATGAAATATTTTATAAAAATAAATAAATTTATTAGATTGTATGCTAAATAGATTTTATATAAATCACAATTAATTGAAATGGTTTTCATGAATAAACTTGATTTATTCACTCACAATTATTTATATTTCATGAATGTTGTACATGAATGTTTTATAATATACAATAACAAATATATTTTATTTCTTTTATCGGTTTCAGGAAATTACATTTTCACATGAACTATATAATTTTTATAGATTTATTTCATCATAAACATTTATATTGTCAAAAATAACCCCAATAAACAATTTTTCTTATATGTCCATATTTATTATTCTCTCCATTACATTTATATAATACTTTAAATTCAAATATATAAAATATATGAGATCATCATAATTATCTTTTCACCTTTTTAAAAAGCATTTTTATTTTCAATTTTTAAATTATATTTTTGTTGAAATAGGTATTTAAAAATAAAAATGGGGTTTTCTTTTAACATTTTAATATTCTATCATCCACTCAGTATTTAAATTATAAAATAATTATATATTTTAATGGATGCATTATTGGTATTTTTTTATGTGTTATTTTAAAATATTGTTCATATTACTTTCGTGAAAATTATTTTCCAAGGTGGCTCATAATATTATTTATTACAACAAGTTTTAAAAAGATATATGAAATATATATTTTTTATTTATGTTCCATATTGAATTATTATAAAAAATATACTTTTTTAATATTTACTCATGAAAAAACATATAAATTTCCTTTTTAAATATACATTTTTGGTGATATTATCTTTTGTATCAACATATATATCTTTTGTGGTCATTTAATATGATACAATTTGGAAAAGTCAAACAAAAAAATATCATTCAATGGGTTCATCAGTATATGATATATGACTGGATTTCGGTGGAGAACATGTATATGTTATTATTATGATATTGGTGGTATCCAATAGATCTCTCTAATGAAGAGGTTATATTTAATGTCTCATTATAAAAAGATTTTTTATCTATAGATGTTATTGGATATATATTTTTTCACATGTTTGTTGTGTGAATATGATTGTAGAATGATTTTTTGTATGTGTTTTTGTGGACATTTTTTTACTTCCCTACCTAGATTTCTCTTAATGTTTTCTTGATATTGTTGGCTATATGGCATGAAGCGAATCTCCCCATGTTTTAGAGGCTAAATACAAGAATAGAGGGCCTAGGGTGTCTTCAAGGAGATACTATACCCTTAATGATAACAATTGAGACCAATAAGAAATGTATGTTATAGTGTTATAAGAGAAAAAAATTAACGAAAACTATCATATAATTTTAGAATAAAAACACAATATTTCCGGAAAAAGTAAAAAAAAGGATTCAGGATAATAATAAGATACAATATGCTGATATTGTGTTTTGTAACTATACAAATTTGCATTTATTTGGGGAAGGAAATACAAGAATATAAAACATGATTCCAAAATTTATAAAAAAAATGTAACGATTCTCAAGCATAGGCTTAGTCCTTTTATCCCATATCCAACCTAGAAATGAAATTAAACCAATAATAGAAATCTAGATACATCCATTTATCTATAACTACAATCATAATGTCTACTCATGTACTGACGCCATACTTGAAAGGTGTGAGAGACAATCACAGTAGGCTAGAACCCACAGTGTATTTTCCATTCCATAGAATTATTTATAACATGGGAAACATTCCAAAATAATTTAACTATAATACTAAAATAAATTATTAAATTCATTTTTCTTAGTTTTACATGGAATCATATCCAATTCAATCGCTTCTTCCAATTCTGGTGAGTCTGAACCAAAATAATATGCAATTGTAAAATTGGTGAGATAATTTTGAAGATTATTGAATATCCCTAAACTTATTATTAGGCCTGATGGTTATGTACCAATTTTTTAAATACCACGTAATCAATTATCTTTTGAAAGAATTAATTTACATTTTATATATATCAATTTGAAATCCAAAAAATAAAATATAACAATAGACCATGTGCCTTGCCATGGGAATCTAAAGATAATTTATATGTAACCGTCAAGGAGATTCTGATATGACCAATTCAATTGGTTCAATTAATATATATGGAAGGATGAAGTCCCACATGTCACTCCACGAATGGTATGCAAATTTAAATTATTAGCCTTCGATTTTATACCTAGATTTGAACCTAGGGGTTCAAGCCTCTCTAAATTATTTATAGAACCTATCATTCCATCAAGCCTATCCAAGGGTCCATCCCCTACCAAACATGGGTCACAAAATTTTTAGAAAAACATATATATTTTTAGATAGCATGTTCCCTGCATAGATCATGTCTCCCCAGAAATTTTTATTTAACATTAACACTTACAAGTTAAGGCATAAGAGTCCATAAAAGGGGTCCATAATTTGGAGCCCATTATCTCACCCTCAGCACTATGGTAGAGCATATGAACAAAAAATACATATATATGACATTCCTAGATACATCCCATGTCATTTTTCCAAAAATTTATATTACTTTATAAATGTTGGCCAATGTATATTGTTGGGAAAAACATTTAATTCATACATAATAATGTATAAGCACATTGATATTTTATATAACAAAACCATTCAAGGGTGGCATGGGGTGGAACGTTTTTTCACTATGTTAATCACTCTAAACTAATCAATGAATATTTCAATGTAATTAATATGTGGAATAAACCCACAGGGATTTTAAAAAAGATATGTAAAAGGGTAGTATAGAACTTTAGGTGAATCACACCCACAAGGGTGGAATTTAACATGTTTATCAAACCAAGGGGTTGATTTTACACTTACTGATGTCACCAATGGAATTTTATATCATGCATTTCATTTTAACAATAAAAATTTAAGGCAAATCCGGAAGGGTCTGTCTTGTGAAATAATAGTTTATTTTACGAAAGGCAGTGAAATGATGATAAAAATAATACACCACATATTGTATCCTCCTATAGTTTCTCCCACCCAGTCATGACTTCTGATTCAATAATGGATGTAGTAAAATGATGAAACCATCATATGACCTAAAAATTGGGGGAAACGAGTTTACACCCAAATTTAAAAAAATTTATAAAGAATAACATGAATAAGATTAGCTATGATTAAACCTCTCACCAACATATTTCCATTGGATCCAACGATGGTGGAAACTAATGAAGAATTGGTGTAGTGGATTGATATGAAGTTTAAGAGGGAAAATGTTCAATGTGTGAGGGAGGATGAGAAAAATCCAATAGAATAAAGAGGGAGAAATGGAAATATGTCAACGAATTAAATAATAGAAAATGGTAATTTAACCCAAAATTAATCTTCCCAGCTTTTAAACACATGGCTGGCTAAACTGTGCACAAAATGTCCACCATTCATAGCTTCATGGAGCACCCCACATAGTTTGTTGAAAATTTACCTAACTATTCAAATACCATGAAAACCATATCTATTCAAAAAAATTGGATTTCTCATATGACCATGAACACTAGGTCGCAAGATTTTTTACAAATATTTTGGCCCCTAGGTGCCCACTGTCTATAGCTGCATGGTTTAGGGAGACCATGTATGTTGGCCCATGTGGTTTCTTCTAAATATGGGGTCGAGTATATTCTTCCCATTTTAGGCCTATAGGATTTGAATGTTCCCTATATGAACCCATTAAATCTATTAATCTTGTATACATCATTATAAGGTTCATTACAAAGAGTTTAATCCAAATATTAAATGTTACGTACAACATGAAAAACCCAAGACATTTCAACCTATCCTGTTTGATACAGATTGTCTATTAGTTTCCATTTTGTGGGTGGTAAAACATTAACTGAGAAGAGTTCCAGTCACTGGGGATGTACATTGGCCCCATAATACCTGGTCTCATCATGTACCTATCTTCCTTTCAATAGAACATGGACTTGAGTAACTGACCTAGATTATATATCCCTTATGATACTATCAACGATAAGTATTTGATTCTACTTGAATGTCAAATCTTCTTCATGCTCAATATCCTCAGGGTTAAATGAATGAGACATGTAATATTGATATTGTGGAAACAAAGATGCATTGATGCCATCTTCCATGGCATGTTACAATTTATTTAATGGAAATATATAGGATATCGACCCTACTATATCCTATATCTTGAAAGGATCAACATATTTAGGCGATAATGTTTCCCATGTTCTGATTAATTCTTGATCCAATAAAGCCAAAACATGAAGAAAAACCTGATGTGCCACCTAAATATCTAGTGGTCCTTGATGGTAATTAGTGTAATACTATATCCATGACTGATTTGTAGGTATACACCTATGAATTATAAAGACATTCTATGAATTCTCTTGAACAAGAAGAGGAACTAGTCGAGCTACCTCACCTTCCCTTATCTAGTATTGGGGGGAACGTTATGAAATTAAAATAAGGGCCACATATGGATAAACATAAATTATTTCAAAGGATTTTTTTAGAAAAAATATTTAGAGGTATACCCTTTTTCCAGATACATATAAAAATCACGGATATATGCTCGTAGCATATCCTCTTAAACGCAAATAATTTGTTTGGACATCGAATAACTCTAAGCCTGATATGTTGTACTCAAGAGAGCATGTGCACCCATTGATTCTGTAACCCTTACTCAAAAAATGATGTAAACTGTTCATACCATTCTTAAACAATACTATGGGGAACACGATGATGTTTCACTACCTCTCGAACATGAAACCATCCTAGCTCATCAATAGAGAAGGAATCCCAGAGTGATGAAAGTTAATAATTTTTCTCAACCTATCGATGATCACCCATACATTATTTCTACATTGAGGGTATCATGATAATAATATCATAATATCCATTGTTATGTACTGGAATATAAACTAAAGAATAAAGAGTGAATATAGAAGTCTAGTAGGTTATTCTTGTTCAACATTCATCCGATGAGTCATGGAGAACTGAGTGATGAAGCATGTTATCTACCTCTTATTACCTATACACCAATAATGATGATGCATATCACTATACGTATTGGTAATACTAGGGGTGAAAATACCATAAATAAAAATGATATTCCCTCTTCAACTCCTCTCATTTTTATAAAGTCTCCCATACATGGACACTAAAGTGCATCGTCTCACATGAATCAAAAATAAATCCTAGAGGTGAGTTCCCTCTTATACAATTTATCCTCATGAAAAGTCCTTTGTAAAAAATATAACTACCACATCCAAGATTCTCCAAAAGGGAGGATGTCACTGTAAGAGCTGCTAGAACTATCTGACAATGATATTCCAAAATATCTAAATGAATTCTAGAGAATAAATCTATCAACCATCTCTAACTTCTAGCCACCTTAATGACTTCTGTCTGAGTCATACATCTCAAAACATTATCTTTGACATTCCATTTTATATGTGAGTAAGAAAGATCAGAGTTGAATTATTACAGTTTTCAACAAACATATTCTCAATTAGATTCAATAATTGTCACGACCCGACCTCGGGGTCCGTGCTGTGACTACCCCAAGCCCTCCTTCCATAGGCCAGGGGCTGGTGACTAGCACCAAGGCGTAAATCCCGGTAAAAAGGGAAGGAATTGCCATTTTAAAGTAAACAAACACCACAGAGTGAGCAAGCGGAAAGTAAACACTAAGTAAAAACAGAGTACAACTGAAGTGTGGAAAAGTAAATGGGCCAGTATACAAACCCAAACTGAAAGTAAAGTACAACTCGAAAGGGAAAACAACAAATGTAAAGTAAAAGTCGCTACTCCGAGCTGTCCACTGGAAATCCCACCTGAAGGGAGGGTATAGATAGCTCCACTGCTCCACGGGTCCCGTCGTCCACTCCGAACACATCCCGCCCAGTGGTCCACCTCCAGGTACCGTCCTTCTCTGTAAGCCTCAGCCAAGATCAGCGCTTTCCGTCCTCTGCAACCAACACAACGTAGTGCGGGCATAACCCGTGCATGGGTGAGTATAAGCTACTCAGTAGGGACCCCGAGACCCCTGAAGGTCTCCCAAAATCCACAAAGGATAAACCACAAGGAAGATACAAACACAAAGTAACAACCAACACTGCATAGGTATATGCCCATACATATACCTAAGTCATCAATTCCAATAAGATCCAACCTCTAAGCCCGAGTACAACTCAGTCCACACAGGAAAGTATACATATTCCACACAGGAAAGCAAAACGAAATCCACACAGGATAGCACAACACAATTCACACGGGAAAGTAACAGGATTCAGCTCACACAGGTATACTTCTCAAAGGACGACAAAGATGATCTCTGATCCATCTAAGTCGTCAGACCCACGAAGGATCGATAGGTAACTAACCCCCGCAAAGACCCACACAGGATCGGGCCCACACAGGACCTGTAGGCGCTGGTTCACACAGGACCGCTGAGCGCAAAGACCCACACAGGATCGGGCCCACACAAGACCTGTAGCACTGATCCACGTAGGATCGCTGAGTGCTGTAGTCGTCGTCGAATCCACACAGGATCTCTGTACTGTCGTCGTCGCAGTCACAGTAGCAGTAGCAGTAGCAGTAGTAATCACAGTTGCAGCCAGCACTAGGGTTCCCGCACACAGCAAGCTCGTTCAGGAGGGTCCGCTCCACGAGCCGAGAGGCTGATACATCAACTGTCACAAAGTCCAGAGTTGATGTATCCAAATGTTCCGTAACGTCAACAGGAACACAACGCAACAGACGGCGCGTCGATTGGACGCCCGGTCTGAGAGTTATTGGCTTTTTCGTCCCAAGGGCCCGGTTGGTTTTTGAGGAAAAACCACCCCGACCGTACTCCACGTGCGTCCAAACCTTGGGAGGAGTATGCCTAAAGATCCATCTCACTAAGAGGAACACAACAAAGCTGACGGCACGTCAATCGGACGTCCGTAGCTGAAGATATGAGCGTTTCCGCTCCGAAGGCCCGGTTGGTTTCGTGAACGAACCAACCCAGCCAAACACGAAGTATTCCGAAACATTGAGTGCGATATACCGAAACGACCGTCTCGATCCAAGGATCTCAATGCCGCTGACGGTTTGTCGATCGGAGGTCCGTGGCTCATGTTATGGCCAAAAGACCGAAATCGATTCGAAAACGGGGGGTCCGGGTCCGGGCCGACCCGGCCCGACCGGCGGCAGTCCGGCGCGGCGGCGCGGTTCTGCGCGGCGGCGCGGTCCGGCGCGGCGGCGCGGCCCGGCCGGTGACGCTGCGGCCTGGCGCCGCATGGGTGCAGCGTGCGGGGGGCAAGGCCCCCGCTTTTGAAAGCTGGCGGCGCGGCTTAAGCCGCACCTTTTGGAAAACCGGCCCCCCGTGTGGGGGCCTGCTTTGTGGAAAACGGGGGGCCGCCTGCCGCCCTTAATGAAACCGGCCCCCCCTCATAAATGGGGGGGCATTTGAGTTGGTCGGGGGAATTAAATTCCCCCGGTCTTTGACCTTCCGGCCGGCCACTTGGCCGGCCGGTTTTTCTTCAACGGGACCGGAAAACCGTTCCCCTTTCCGGCTTCCGACGCCGGCGGCCCGGCGAGCCACCGGTTTTCTCGTTCCGCCGCGGCCCAGAACCGGCCGCGGTGTTCGTCGTCCGGCGCGGTGCGACGGCACCGCGCCCCTCCGTCGCGGCCCTGCTCCGGTCGCGGCGCCTTCGATTCCCTTCGACGCGGCGCGACGGCGTCGCGTTAATGATAAACTTCCCGTGGCGCGGCACGAAGGCGCCGCGCGATTATAGCCTTGCGATTCCCGCGTGGTGCGACGGCACAACGTCGTCTCGTACATCCGCAAGGAAATAATATTCAACAACAGAGGAGGGGGAGTTCGGCCGTGTTTGTGCGGTCCGGCCCCCCTCTCGTTAGTCGATAACACTTAACAATAAACATCAAAATTGCCAAGCTAGAACCAAGAACGAGAATAAATAATTAACCAACAACAACCCCAACCTTGGTTCAAGATCGATGATCGTCAACGACCCGCGGAAGACAACGTCGCGGAGGTCGGGCGTCGCGGTAATCGTTCGTCAAATCCGTTGACGAAGAGGTACGTCCGAAGAGGTACGTCGATGGTGAATCTTCGTAAGCCGACGAAGGAAGTCCGAGGAGAAAGCGGCGTTCCCTTTCGTTGACACGGAAGGCGTCGTCGATCTTCGGAAGCAACCGGCTACGTAGAAGAGAGGAGCGGCGTTCTTCGTCGGAGCTCGAAGGTTCTTCGCGTTCTTCGTCAAAGTTGAAGAAGAAGAAGGAGCTTCCAAAATCCTCTCAAGAAGGCTAGAGAAATCTAACCAAATAAAATAAGTTAGAGTCTTATTTTATTCACACACTTAACAAATTGAATTTCAAAGGTTTGAAATTCAAATAAAATAACTCCAAAATAAATAACAAAGTTGTCATGTCATTTAAAGAGGGGTTAAAGGAATTTTTTAAAAGGGAAGATGAAAAGTTAGGGTTCGTGTAGGCCCCACCACACTTAATCCTCTCATGGGAGGTTAAGTGGGTGTGGGTCCCACCCCTAACTTCCTTTGAGAGGAGTTAACCAACAAGATAAAAAAATGTGTTTCCACATTTTTATTTAACTTCTTATAAATTCTCCCAAAACTAACTTTCGTCTCGCATGAAAAACAACCTCAGAAAAGGTCCCCTTATGAGAATATCGGCGTTGCGAGTTCATCGGTGTCCTTGGATTTCAATTCTGAGCACCAGATCAAAGGATAGAAATTCACGCTCGTTCGTTCACTGAACGTACCCGAGCCAATCTTCGGAAATTGATTCCGGGCACTCCGGGCCTCGGAATCAGGTGCCGTCAGAAACCGTGCTCTTGTAAAATTCCAAAGAAAAATAAGAAAAAATTTCCCTTGAATTTTACGGGTCCTTAAATTACTCCCACCTCAGGGCTTTACGTCCCCATAAAGATACATCAAAAACTAGGGAAACAAATGAGGGTACTGAGCACGCATCTGAGCCTCCCGCTTCCATGTGCTCTCCTGGAGGTTCCCGTGCTGCCATCTGATGCGCACAAGAGGAATCAATCTCCCACGTAGGACCTGCTCCTGTCGATCCTCTATCTCCACCGGGACGTCCGTAAAAGTCGCCCCATCATCAACGTCAAGCTCCGCATGGTCAATGATGTGTGTCGGGTCGTGCACGTATCTCCTTAGTTGAGACACGTGGAAGACGTCGTGCACCCGGTGCAACTGAGGTGGTAGAGACAGGCGATAAGCCACCTCGCCAATCCTGCTGAGGACCTGGAAGGGTCCGATGAAGCGTGGAGATAACTTGCCGCCTCGGCCAAATCTCCGAATACCACATCGAGGTGAGACCCGCAAGAAGAAATGGTCACCATCCTCGAACTCATGTGGCCTCCGCCTCCTGTCAGTGTATGACTTCTGCCGGCTCTGAGCTATCCTCATCCGCTCCTGGATGACCTGGACCTTCTCTGTCGTGGCCTGAACCATCTCCGGTCCCACAAGTGCTGACTCCCCAGGGTCTGTCCAGCACAAAGGAGATCTACAAGGTCGGTAGTACAACGCCTCGTACGGTGCCATTCCGATGGTGGAGTGGTAGCTGTTATTGTACACAAAATCCACCAAGGGTAGGTGGTCCTCCCAGCTATGACCAAAGTCAAGGACACATGCGCGAAGCATGTCCTCGAGAGTCTAAATGGTCCTCTCCATCTGACCATCCGTCTGAGGGTGAAAGGCTGTGATCAGACGTAGCTGCGTCCCGAACGCCTCCTGCAACCCCTTCCAAAGCTGGGAAGTAAAGCGAGCATCTCGATCGGAGACGATAGATGATGGCACTCCGTGGAGCCGCACAATCTCCTGAACGTAGATACGTCCCAATATCTCCACTGAGCCCTTCTCTATGATGGGTAAGAAGTGTGCCGACTTGGTGAGTCGGTCAACAATCACCCAAATGGAGTCGTGACCTCTGGAAGTGCGTGGAAGTCCAGTCACGAAGTCCATAGATATGCCATCCCACTTCCACTCTGGGACCTCCAAGGGCTGTACCAAGCCTGCTGGTACCTGATGCTCTGCCTTCACCTGCTGGCAGGTGAGGAATCGAGAAACGAACTCTGCTACTGCCTTCTTTATGCCCGGCCACCAGTTCTGTCGTCTGAGATCCTGGTACATCTTCGCCACTCCAGGATGTACTGCCAAAGGAGAAGTGTGAAACTCTCTCAGCACCTCCTCTCGCAAAGTGACTGGTACCATGGTATGTCCTCTAAAAAGGATGTCGTGCTCTGCTCCAAGGGAGAAACCATCAGGTGCCTGTCTCGAGGATATCAATACACGCCGTGTCTCACAGTCAGCGTCCTCACGCTGTGCCTCTCTGACCCGCTGTAGTAGTGGAGGGGTGACTGTGAGAAACTGGAGGAAGGCTGCTCCATCTCTATCCACGAAGGATATCTGCAAAGAGGCTAGCTGCTCCGTCGCCTCCTCATGTAGTTGAATTCCCTTCCTCCTGCTGAGGGCATCGGCTACCACATTCCCCTTCCCAGGAGTATAGACTATCTCAAAGTCATAGTCCTGGAGGAACTCGAGCCATCACCGCTGTCTCAGGTTCAGGTCCTTCTGCGAGAAGATATACCCGAGACTCTGATGATCGGAAAAGGCTGTAAAGCGCTCGCCCATCAGGTAGTGTCGCCATGTCTTCAGAGCTAAGACCACTGCTGCTAACTCCAGGTCATGGGTAGCGTAGTTCTTCTCATGCAGTATCAACTGACGTGATCCATAGGCGATCAATGCCTGCTCCTGCATCAGAACACATCCGAGTCCGGTACCTGATGCATCGCAGTAAACTACGTACCCTACACCCTCCTCAGGCAACCTCAAGATAGGTGCACTGGTCAATCTCTGTCTCAGCTCCTGGAAGCTCTGCTGACATCTGTCTGACCACACGATGGGTTTCCCCTTCTTCGTCAAAGTTGTGAGTGGTGCCGCAACTCTAGAGAAGTCTGGCACGAATCTCCGATAGTATCCACCTAGTCCCAAGAAACTTCGAACCTCAGTCACGCTCCTGGGTGGCTCCCATGCTAACACAGCCTCGATCTTCGCAGGATCCACTGCAACTCCCGCCTCAGAGATAACGTGTCCCAAGAAGTGGACCTCACGTATCCAGAACTGGCACTTCGAGAGCTTACCATAAAGCTGGTGCTCTCGGAGTGTGTCTAGTAAAACTCACAAGTGATAGGCGTGCTCCTCCTCAGTCGTAGAGTAAATTAGTATGTCGTCGATGAAGACCACGACAAACCGATCAAGGTATGGCAGAAAGATCATATTCATGAGGTCCATGAACACTGCTGGAGCATTGGTTATGCCGAAAGGCATAACCAAGAACTCATAGTGGCCATACCGACATATGAAGGTCGTCTTTTGCACGTCCTCGTCTCTGACTCTGAGCTGATGATAGCCTGACCTGAGGTCTATCTTCGAGAACCACCGTGCTCCCTTGAGCTGATCAAAGAGGTCATCAATCCTCGGTAGCGGATACTTGTTCCTCACTGTCACCTGGTTCAGGCGACGATAGTCAACACAAAGTCGCAGGCTCCCGTCCGCCTTCTTGGCGAACAATATCGGGGAAGCCCAGGGTGAAACACTGGGTCGGATGAACCCCTTTCCCTGCAAGTCCTCCAACTGTACCCGTAGCTCTCGAAGCTCGGAGGGGTCCATCCGATATGCTGGAGTGGATATCAGGGCTGTCCCGGGGTACAAGTAAATATAAAATTCTACCTCTCTGCGAGGAGGTACCCCTGAAATGTCGTCGGGAAAAACGTCCGCAAACTGATCCACCACTGCAGGAAAACCAGGACTCCGCACGTCAACTGCTCCAAGGATGAGGCTAGCCAACTGATGGGTGATGGGATGTCCTCTCCTCCGCGGAAGTCCATCCTGTGCTGCAAAGGCTCCCTTCTCACCGGTGAAGGTGAACCAGCTCCCGTTGGTGCGTACACATCGCACCTTGCGCCTAAAACAGTCAATCTGCGCATGGACTGTAGATAGCCAATCCATGCCCAAGATGACGTCGTAAGGCCTCGACGCTGCTACAAGAAGATCCCAGCTGAAGCTCTCGCCTCCTAGAGTAAGCTCACACTGCCGGCACCAGTTCGTAATTGTCGAGTCTGCTCCCATAGGAGTCTCTAGCCGTAAGGATCGAGCCAACGGCTCAGTCGGAATCTCCGAGCTCCGAACAAGGGCAGAGGCTATGAAAGAGTGACTCGCTCCTGTGTCTATAAGAACTGCAGCGAGGGTGGAATAGACACAGATAGTACCTCGAATCATCTCGGGTGTGCCGTGGTCGTAGGCCTCTGCTGCCTGGAGCTTTGCCTGTCTCTGCCCGCCAGCTCCCCATGGTCGGGGTGGACCTCCTGGTGGTGGTGGTGGCAGAGACTCAAAGCGTCGCCCACCACCTGCTGCTCGGCCAGCTCCTCTGCCTCACCCGCCTCCACCCTGCAGACTGCCATGGTCGTCCCTCTGCCTCTGCCTCGGTGGTCCCTCAACTGTCTGCTGCTCCTCGGCATGGCGGGTCGGGCAGTCATGAGCCATGTGGCCCTGTCCACCGCACGAGTAGCACTGACTGCCTCTCGAAGGACTGGCTCCTCGCTGTGTGCCCCGCACTGCTGAGCCAGTGTCCTGAGGTCGTCTGCCCGAAGGTCTGGTCTACCTGAACCCCTGAGTCATCCGTCGACTACCTGCTGCAGATGACTCTGCCACGTGCCGCCCTGCGGTGGGTCTCGGTGCTGGTGTAGACTCAGCAAGGAAGCTCTCAATCAAAAGGGCCCACTCAAGTACTCCTGTCTGAGTCGGTATGATGAGGGAGATCAGCGATGCCCTGATCTCGTGTCTCAAACCCTGCTCGAAGGTCCGGGCCCGGAAGAATGGGTTCCGTACCATGTCGGTCGAGTAGCGCGAGAGATCGGTAAATCTCGCCGAGTACTGAGCGACCGTCATGCTGCTATGCCGCAGCTGAAGAAGCTCCTGGATACGCACCGCACGAAGGGTGGCTGGGACGAACTCCGAGCGGAAGAGGCTCTCAAAGTCCGTCCATAGAAGAGATGACTCATCGTGCACCTGGAGCATCAAGCTCCACCATCGTCCTGCTACTGCGTGTAGTAGGCTCGCAGCGAGGATCACCATGAGGTCTGCTGGTGTCCTCACTAGCCTAAACACACATACCACTGCCTCCAGCCAGTCCTCGTCTGCCTGGGGATCCATCTCCCCGCGAAACCTGGGTGGTCGCTGGCGCTGAAACTCATGCAGTGCGCTGAGGCGACGTGCATCGTCAGCGGCTGGTGCTGGAAGCATCGGTGGCTCGGCGGGTAGTGCTACCGCCGGTGCCACTGCTGACAAAGGGCCCTGCACCGAGGCGTCGTCGCTCGGTGGGCTGTCGTCACACTCGACTCTCGGAACCCTAGCTGGCTGCCGTCATGGGGCCATCCTGAAAAGGAAACAGGTGCGCCACGGTCAGAATAGTATACCTGGTGAGCTGATATAAGGTAATCACAAAGAAATCTTTGAAACACACACGCAATCAATGTTTTCGTGCATTAGAACCGAACTCCTCTGATACTAATTTTTCACGACCCGCCCTCGGGGTCCGTGCTGTGACTACCCCAAGCCCGCCTTCCATAGGCCATGGGCTGGCGACTAGCACCAAGGCGTAAATCCCGGTAAAAAGGGAAGGCATTGCCTTTGTAAAGTAAACAGACACCACAGAGTAAGAAAGCGGAAAGTAGAAACTAAGAAAAAAGAGAGTACAACTGAAGTGCAGAAAAGTAAATGGGCCAATATACAAACCCAAACTGAAAGTAAAGTACAACTCGAAAGGGAAAACAGCAACTGTAAAGTAAAAGCCGCTACTCCGAGCTGTCCACTAGAAATCCCACCTGAAGGGTGGGTATAGATAGCTCCACTGCTCCACGGGTCCCGTCGTCCACTCCGATCACGTCCCGCCCAGTGGTCCACCTCCAGGTACCGTCCTGCTCTGCAAGCCTCAGCCAAGATCAACGTTGTCTGTCGTCTGCAACCAACACAACGTAGTGCGGGCATAGCCCGTGCAGGGATGAGTATAACCTACTCAGTAGGGACCCCGAGACCCCTGAAGGTCTCCCAAAATCCACAAAGGATAAACCACAAGGAAGATACAAACATGAAGTAACAACCAACACTGCTTAGGTATATGCCCATACATATACCTAAGTCATCAATTCCAATACGCTCCAACCTCCGAGCCCGAGTACAACTCAGTCCACACAGGAATGTATACGTATTCCACACATGAAAGAAAAACGAAATCCACACAGGATAGCACATCACAATCGACACAGGAAAGTAACAGGATTCAGCTCACAAAGGTATACTTCTTCAAAGGACGATAAAGATGATCTCTGATCTATCTAAGTCATCGGACCCACGAAGGATTGATAGATAACTAACCCCTGCAGAGACCCACACAGGATCGAGCCCACACAGGACCTGTAGGCGCTGGTTCACACAGGACCGCTGAGCGCAAAGACCCACACAGGATCGGGCCCACACATGACCTGTAGCACTGATCCAAGTAGGATCGCTGAGTGATGTAGTCGTCGTAGAATCCACACAGGATCTCTGTACTGTCGTCGTCGCAGTCACAGTTGCAGTAGCAGTAACAGTAGTAATCACAGTCGCAGCCAGCACTAGGGTTCCCGCACACAGCAAGCTCGTTCAGGAGGGTCCACTCCACGAGCCGAGAGGCTGATACATCAACTGTCACAAAGTCCAGAGTTGATGTATCCAAAAGTTCCGTAACGTCAACAGGAACTCAACGCAACAGACGGCGCGTCGATTGAACGCCCGGTCTGAGAGTTATTGGCTTTTTCGTCCCAGGGGCCCGGTTGGTTTTTTAGGAAAAACCAGCCCGACCATAATCCACCTGCATCCAAACATCGGGCGGAGTTTGAAAAAAGATCCGTCTCACTAAGAGGAACACAACAAAGCTGACGGCACGTCAATCGGACGTCCGTAGCTCAAGATATGAGTGTTTCCGCTCCGAAGGCCCGGTTGGTATCGTGAACGAACCAACCCGGCCGAACACAAATTATTCCGAAACATTGAGTGCAAAATATCGAAACGAACGTCTCGATCCAAGGATCGCAATGCTGCTGACGGTTCGTCGATCGGAGGTCTGTGGCTCAAGTTATGGACAAAATACCGAAATCGATTCGAAAACAGGGGGTCCGGGTCCGGCCCGACCCGGCCCGACCCCCCCTGGGTCAGTCCGAACCGGGTCGACCCGAACCGGGTGTACCCGACCCGGGTCCGACCCGTCCCGGCCGGTGGCGGTCCGGCGCGGCGGCGCGGCCCGGCCGGCGGCGGTGCGGCCTGGCGCCGCACGGGTGCAGCGTGCGGGGGGCAAGGCCCCCGCTTTTGATAGCTGGCGGTGCGGCTTAAGCCGCCCCATTTAGAGAACCGGCCCCCCGTGTGGGAGCCTGCTTTGTGGAAAACGGGGGGCGCCTTCCCCCCTTAATGAAACCGGACCCCCTTCATAAATGGGGGGGCATTTGAGTTGGCTGGGGGAATTAAATTCCCCCGATCTGTGACCTTCCGGCCGGCCACCTGGCCGGCCGGTTTTTCTTCAATGGGACCGGCAAACCGGTCCCCTTTCCGGCTTCCGACACCGGCGGCCCGGCGAGCCGCCGGTCTTCTAGTTCCGCCGCGGCCCGGAACCGGCCGCGGTGTTCGTCGTCCAGCGCGGTGCGACGGCACCGCGCCCCTCCGCCGCGGCCCTGCTCCGGCCGCGGCCCCTTCGATTCCCTTCGACGCTGCGCGACGGCGTCGCGTTCATGATAAACTTCCCGTGGTGCGGCACAACGGCGCCACGCGATTATAGCCTTGCGATTCCCGCGTGGTGCGACGGCACCACGCCGTCTCGTACATCCGCAAGGAAATAATATTCAAGAACAGAGGAGGGGGAGTTCGGTCGTGTTTGTGCGGTCCGGCCCCCCTCTCGTTAGTCGATAACACTTAACAATAAACCTCAAAATTGTCAAGCTACAACCAAGAACGAGAATAAATAATTAACCAACAACAACCCCTACCTTGGTTCAAGATCGATGATCGTCAACGACCCGCGGAAGACAACGTCGCGGAGGTCGAGCGTCGCGGTAATCATTCATCAAATCCGTTGACGAAGAGGTACGTCCGAAGAGGTACGTTGATGGCGAATCTTCGTAAGCCGACGAAGGAAGTCCGAGGAGAAAGCAGCGTTCCCTTTCGTTGACACGGAAGGCGTCGTCGATCTTCAGAAGCAACCGGCTACGTATAAGAGAGGAGCGGCGTTCTTTGTCGGAGCTCGAAGGTTCTTCGCGTTTTCGTCAAAGTTGAAGAAGAAGAAGGTGCTCCCAAAATCCTCTCAAGAAGGCTAGAGAAATCTAACCAAATAAAATAAGTTAGAGTCTTATTTTATTCACACACTTAACAAATTGAATTTCAAAGGTTTTAAATTCAAATAAAATAACTCCAAAATAAATAACAAAGTTGTCATGTCATTTAAAGAGGGGTTAAAGGACGTTTTTAAAAGAGAAGATGAAAAGTTAGGGTTCGTGTGGGCCCCACCAAACTTAATCCTCTCAAGGGAGGTTAAGTGGGTGTGGGTCCCACCCCTAACTTCCTTTGAGAGGAGTTAACCAACAAGATAAAAAAAAGTGTTTCCACATTTTTATTTAACTTCTTATAAATTCTCCCAAAACTAACTTTCGTCTCGCATAAAACGCAACCTCGGAAAAGGTCCCCTTAAGCGAATATCAGCGCTGCGAGTTCATCTGTGTCCTCGGATTTCAATTCTGAACACCGGATCAAAAGTTTGAAATTTCAGCTCGTTCGTTCACTGAACGTACCCGAGCCAAACTTCGGAAATTGATTTCGGGCACTCCGGGCCTCGGAATCAGGTGCCGTCAGAAACCGCGCTCTTGTAAAATTCCAATGAAAATTATGAAAAAATTTCCCTTGAATTTTACGGGTCTTTACAATAATAATTTTTTGGAGATGTATGTGAGTCATTTATGATATTTTTAAATAATGAAATGCTTATCCAATAAGTAATTTTAAAAAAACATAGATAATAAACTATATCACCTCACCCGAGGTCTTTCGTAGAATAATCCTGCGCATGTGGCATCATCTGGAAGGACTCATACGACATGAATCAATCACGTAGCATCATCACTACACACATATTAATTCATGAAGCATCATATTATGTTATATAATTTACTCATGGATTTGGAAAATAATTTTCAAAACCTAAGTGAGACATCCCCAAAAATCATGAATCTATGTCTCAAAATCATTAGTCTATTCAATTTTTACCCCTTTATTGGTCAAGAACATAAGTATCAAATCCATTATTGATAAGTCCTAGACGAAGTTTTTTAATATATATTCATCCCTAAGAAAATACTTATATCAGACATGTTCATGGGAAATTCCATGGAAGCCAGAGTTCTCACCCTCTCCTTGTCAACTGACACACCTTCCTTAGATATGATATGACCAAAAAGGTGAACATTAATGATCAAAAAATGAAACTTAATGAGACTCACAAATCAATGGTTCTGTATCAAGGTAATCGAAATGATTCTAAGATTATTTTCATGATCGTTTCTTGTCAATGAATACACTAATATGTCAAATTGAATACAAAAAAAAGGTAATCATGATGTTGGTGGAAAACATTATTCAACAGATCAATGAATAATATTGGCGCTTTCGAAAAAACGAACAGAATTACTAGATATTCCTATAAGTTTTACATTCTCTAGAACTCCATACAAGCTTTTTTTGATGTCCTTACCTGAACATGATGATATCATGAACTCAAATCGATCATAGAAAAACTATTTTCTCCATAGTTCTAGGTTAATATGTCATATATCCAAGGAAGTGGATACTAGTTCAAAAATGTATGTTGGTTTAATAGGAGGTAATCAATGAAACACCTAAGGGAAACATCCCCAAACTTTTTAAAATGACTAGTTAACCCCATGGTGATGTCCTTGGTCATATAAAACACATAACCTATATATCATTACAATGATTGTTTAGTTCCCTGTGCTCTATAGGTTCCATCCTATATTGCGGAATGGACACTACATTCACTCTTGTTACAAGATCAATGGTAAACTCAATCTCTCTATGAAGTGGTAAAATTGATTAATCATTAGGGAAGACATCTCTATGGAGATCTGAAACATGTGGTAATTTCACAAGTTACATATGCTGATCACTCATAAAGAAACTATACATTTTTTATATCATTCCACCCATCTCAATACGTATGAGTCCAGTTCGACTTTCTTGGAGATCCCATTTTCCTTTATTGATTATACATTCTTCAATCAATTAATGTGAATGATTCCTATGATTGATAGAAATACACTTGTACTCTATGAGGAAAAAACTATTACATCAAAAAAATAATGTCAAATCCAGTCATCTCAAAGAAGAATATGATCCATAGAAAATTTCTCCCACCTTACATGAGGGGGAACGCCTTATAATTACATTAACCATCTAATCAAACCCTCAAAAATGTTTCAAGGGTCATCACTACATCAGAGTACTGTATCAGCATTCATAGACTACGCATGGTGTCCTGTGATATAAAATAGTGTGATGAACCTATATTGAATAAGTAAGATTGAAAATTATAGGCTACTATAATAGTACATATGACTAAAGACGACTCTATAATCTACTCTTATAGTGTAGGATGAACAACATTGATAGGGAATGAACTGTGGCCCATAGATGCTTAATGAATATCCTAGTCTGGCCCACAATACTAAAAAATGAATCTTTCATTCATGAACAACTCGGCTATGACCACCTTCTCATCACAAATGGATTGTAGAAGACTAAATTTCATGGTGATGGGAGTCACTTGTATTGCACCTAAATGTGGTGCTATAACCTAAAATATATTACCTAGAACTTGTGGAAGGGATCAAAATAAATGTTTCATGTGACCCATCATATCGTAATCTTCCACATGATTAGCTTCATCATACAGTGGGTATTTTTATTTACTATCCTTCTACACTGTTGAAACACCTCCAAGAAGTAATAATATACCACATATATACTAATTCCAATGCATGTACACTCAATGTGTCGCTTCATGCTGTAGGACAAAAAAACTACACTTCATAGAAGTTTCACATCCCATCTTCACATTACATGATTCTATCATGTTGCGCTCAATGATGAGAGATTAGTTACTATCACTAAAATGGTGGTCAGATAACAGATGTCCACTTTTGAGTTTATAACATACTCAAGTCCATCTTCGATTCACCCTATAGTTTTAATTTCATCACCAATCATGGTAGGTGAAAAATTCTACAACACTACGAAGCCAGATGAGTATTCCATTTCTATAATTTCACCTTGCTCAAGATAAATGAATTATCTAACTCAATTTATTCTCAATGTAATTGGATTCAAATAGTAGAAAAATAAAATTAGAAAGCCTTCCCAAAATATTCCCTAATGTCAACCATCCTTTTTTAGAATGTCCCACCAATTCATGGTAGTGTCATGTATCATATATTTTTTGATATTGACCATTCTCTCTTGAGGAATAATGATATTCACAAAGATTGTATGCATGAACATGAGGAATGATTAAAAATAATGAGGTCCATCATTCCTTAAAAATGTGGAGGGATGCTACTTTTAGAACTCAATGGTCACCTCTACCATGGATGTGGAAGGATGAGAAGAATCCTCAGTGGACTTCATAATGAAGATTAAGTTTTCCTAAATAGGGCCTTGAAACCTAGAGGTTTTTTGGGAAGAGTTTCCTTATGTTGAACTACAAGAGGTATTAGGGGTAGTCTCATTCCCACAAACCTATGGAGTATGCTCATCACCACTTTATTCGAATACACCATAAGAACATCAAAGTGTAATATATCTAAAAATTGAAAACAAGTTCTTTTCACATGATGTATAAGAGATAATGAAAGTGACATGAAAGGATAGGCCCAATAATATCCTGCTAAAGAAACATGCCAATCTACCTACTCATAGAGTCAAGTTTGGGTTGGCTAGATGAGTCATAAAAAAATTATTGGAGATACAACATAGTACAAATGTCCTGGAAGAAAATGGTCTCATGTTTCTCATGTATGGATTCCATTTCATATAAAGGATATAAACATTTTAATTTAATTATGAATTTAAATTCACTTTTAGTGGATGATTTAGAAGAATCTCTGTATAAAATTTTATAATGTTCCATATAACATGTTTAATGGATGATGGTCTCTATTTAATCATAACCAAAACATGTTCCATCCCTTGTGACTAATGTTCCATAGCTCAATATTCAACAATTGGCTATTTAACGCACCTGTAAGAAGCTATATATGAAAAATCACTGAGGATAAGGATGATTCTTTCAGTTCCAATTGTGTTTTCTCCTTCGTAGTAGAAAATATTATCACATTACTATATTTTAAAAACCATTTCACAATAAATACAATCAATAAATTCCAAATTGAAATCATGTATAAATAAGAAATTCACATGGAATGATGATATGACCTAGAATAATGCCTAGAATTTTAAGTCCTATTATGGATAGAATGATGCATGGTTTTATTGTGCCTCATATCATCATTACATGTTTAATATAACCATTAACATATAATAAATATAAATAATAGCATAAAACATTTGAATATCCTAATGGAGAGATCCATAAAATGGTAAAAACATATTTTACCACAACATTTACCCATCAAAAGAAATTGGGGTTTCCCCTATACATGGGGTAGCTTCTATAAGGAACATGATTAGGAAAAAATTTCTATATCTTAATCTACTATATAAACACCCTGTATTTTCCAATGGGTTAATAGAAACCTCTAATAGCACATTATAGAATCCCAAACGAGATGCCACATAAAGGAACCCTAAGACTGTGGGCCACAAGACCTGGTTCCCGCCTCCCCCATACGCTGGAGTTTGTGGGCTTGTAGTGAGGGTATATTTTTTGTCAAAATGGATACTATTACTTCATTTAGATGAGGGGATTATAGAAGTATATCTATACTATATTGTAATAATATATCGTGGAGGCAATGTTAACATTCAGATTAAAGCAGAAACAATTATATAATCATGAATTCTAAAGAAACAATTAGTGAAAGATTGAAAATTAGAAGATAGAATATGATGATGTTGTTTCGTGTAACAATAAAACATTTGCAATGTAGGGGTATCGAATACTAGAATATACACTAGGAGAAAAGAATAATAAAAAGTGAAAAAATTAAATATCTAGAATCCCGATCATAGGATTAATCCTCTACTCCCATCTCCATCCTAGTAATGTAAGCAAATCAAGAGTTTCAAGTCAGAGGCATCCCATTTCCTATATCTAAATTCATAAAGTATAATCGTTTACCAAATGTTCCATATTAGGTTTTGAGATACATTCATTGTAGGTATGCACCCTTGAGGCCTATCCAATTACATGACATTCATTTTAAAATGAAATGTTTTCCTTAATAATATAAATAAAAAATAGAAATAGATAACTAAATGCATTGAAATGGGTTTCACAAGGACACTCATTTAATTCACCTTCTACAGCCTAAGCAGGTAGGTCAGAAATAATGGAATATTCAATGTTAAAATATTTTTATTAATTTTTTTTGAATTTGTTAATCCCCCAAGATTGTGATCGGGCTTTTAGGACACATCCCAATGTTTTTAATATAATGGGATCAATTATAATTTTAAAATAATCATTTACTTTCTCATTAATTTATTTTGAAAAAAAATTATTAGGGGTAGCAAAAAAAAATAATCCCATGCATAGTATTCCGTATATAAATTCCATGTACCACATGGGGGTTCATCATATGAACAATTACATGGCTTACATCCATGGTGACATAAAGATGATATCCCAATGTGTCACTCTAATCAGGTTTTGAAAATATTTTGTACTAGCCTTTGAGTCCATACCTGATATCACACGCAGAATGCTAAGTCTGAATCAATCAATATTAAAACAAATCATACTATCGAGCCCATCCAAGGGGTATACCCTTAAAAACTGATGTTACTCATCTTGAGGTAAAACAAATTTACTCACACCGATCCTATTCCAGGTATATCTCTTATTACCCCCAAAATGTTTATATATCATTAACACTATGGAGATGTAGAAAAAGAGTCCATCAAGGGTTCCTTTCATTAGAAACACTTATTTCACACTCATTACTATGTTAAAGAAACAAAACACACTGTATATATATATCATTCCTATAAAATTATAATCTCATTTGTTCATGAATTTATATAAGAATTGGAATATTGGTCAAGGAATGTCATTGGGTAAAACAATGTCTGTCATAACAAAAAAGGATTAAGCATTTGGGCATTTCAATTAAATTAACAAATCATATTTTTCATGTGGTTTTGAGGTATTACACTAGGTTAATCACCCAAAATAATTCAAATTATATATGATATATCTAAAATGAGGTATAACTTCTTTAGGAGATCAGTAGGCTAAGGAAATTGGGGAAATTAAGAATTATTGGTGGTTAACAACCATACGGATTTCATTTAACAAAGTGATAAACCCAAAGGGTTGATTCATCACTTACATGAGTTTTTAATCAGACGAGAAAACATTATTTTTAATTTAATTTAAAAAAGGTCAGGTGAATCTATAAGGGTATGACTCAGTTCACAATGACGCATATTATGGAACGAAAACATGATAGAAAATGACATATTCCACCTAACATAGAAACATAGAACTTACCTTATATATATTATCCCTTGATACATGTGGTTATGGAAGAAAATGACAAAATATTCAAATAATGAGAAATTGTGGAAAATATTATTTCATTAAAATAACACAATAGATGTAGGTATTGATATGAAATATATTACAGTGTATTGAAGATATCTCTTATTGTTTTCCATTGGATCTGACAGTGAGTGAATCAAGTGATGAATGGATTCATGGGTTGATCCCCAACATGAAAGGTTAATGGATCTCTATTCGTCAAAGTGGGATGAAAAATTCAATGGAATGAGGATAGGGGGAAAGTGTTTAAAATATGAAAGGTAAAAACAATGGGAATTTCACCACAAAAAAAACTATACATTGTTTTCCTATATGTTTGGGTAAACCATGTGAATATAGTGTTCCATTAGCTAATTCAAAGGGGATCCTTGAATGTTTCAGTGTACCGTTTATCAAAAAGTGTGAAAACCATGCAAAATCGCTCTGTCAAAAAATATCATACTGCCCCCACTGACCTATGATCAAGAAAGTACAATTGTAAGAAAACTATGCATCCACAAAATTACTTGTAATAACCACGGTAATGATATAATATTTTTACACTCTTTTATAATTTTCTTACATTCATCCAATAGAGTTTATTTTCATGATATAATAATAATTTATGTTTAACCCTTAAAATTCTATTTTTCAAAAATGTCGATCTACCCCTGAAAGGAGCTGCCATGGGAGATTTAAAATGATGTTTGGTTTCAGGTTACTTAGGTGTAGCAGAGTGGCTAACCAAGGTTATATCTCAAAGTAGAAGGATAATTATAACAAAGTCTTAAAGGTATTTTAAAAATAAAATAAAAGAGAATAAAAACACTACTTGTAATGATGGGGTTTTTTTATCATTTATAAAACTAGAAGATGTTTTATGGAAAAAGATTGCCTTTTTTGTTTTTATTTTTGAAATGATGTTCGATTAGAAATACAAAAAAAGAATATGCATTTTAGAAAATATTTAAAAGGATAAATCGATATAACTCTACACATTCACTTAATTATTTTTCTCTATCATTTAAATTAACATTCAATTAATTATGATCCCTTAATTTTTTAAATCCATAACCCTATAAGAATAAACATTACCACAAAGATGAAGTGAATTTAATCCTAGGCTATCTTCAGAACAATCAATCACAACACCCTGCATTGATTGATGTTTTAAGGTTAGCTTTGGGTCATTGGTAAATTAAGTCAAATTTCTATTATGGAAAATGAGGATGAATTATGTTTATAGAATATATTTGAACTCTAAAATCTTATCCCGTGTGGTCTTGTATTACTGATTAGGTTTGCGCTCTCATAATTTAAACAAATCCTCGACCCCATGTGTTTTTGTGTTAATTATTCAATTGATTTCTTAGTTTCATATAATTTAAAAACAAAATTAATGGATCATATTATGTGAATTACTGTATCTCAATAATTCAAAAAAATAAAATTAAGAAGGTAGATGATAGATTGATCACTAGAAAAAAACTCTTTCATGGGCGGTGTGGTCATCGTGGAAATGTTTTTCATTAGAAAAGCAATAAAAGGGAAGAACCCAATCACGTCTCCATTCATGATTCCAACACAATTAGGAAGATTAAGAGAAAAATATATTTGAACAAAACAGAAGAAAATAGAATAAATAAAAGAAAAACATAGATGTTTTTTTTCACACATGAAAACATTACAACGTGATGAAGAGAAGAAGGCTTCGATGAGGGGATCCTTGTTTCAAGAGATACACCTATTACAATTTTTTAGATAATTTTGGTGAAACCGATTATCCTATTCCTCCAATCTCCTAATTCACGTCCCAACCCCTCCAAATGAGAGAAACACTAATTTATGGTGTGGATGAGAGGCTTTGTTACATGTGGTTTCAAGTGTGAATGGGGAAATTCATCCAAATATTTTAATCCAATTTTCACTGCCTATTTTACCACCAAAATGCATGAATCAGCTCTCTTACCAGTTCTATAATTTGTTTGAAATTGAATCTTCGAGCACCTCTAAAATGTTGAGCCTAATCCATGTATGGATGAAGAAGATATGGCCTAAATACATAACCCATGTCCTTTATGGTGAGTCCAAACCACCATTGACTTAATGACCCTTTTGCTCCATACAAATGAACTTATTAGCTCTAGTTCCATGAATAAAAGTTGTATAAAATTAAGATAGGAACACTGTTGAAAACGTTTATGTTCATATAATTCATTTTAAGATATTTATGTTTGAAATACTACAGTTAATTTTAGAAGGGTTAAAATGGAATTTTCATCAAATTTTAAAATGAATGATCTAATCCAAAATTTGCATAAATGAATATATTCATCACAATGTGAGGAAATTATTTCATTTATTATCAATAAAATATTCAACAAAATAGTGATTTATCAACTCCCCCACACTTACCCTTTTTCACTCTTGGACAAAACCTCATATCAAGTGAACATCATGATCAAATCAAAACATATTTTAAAACACATATCTTTGGGATCCAAAAATTACACACCAAGAAACAAAATATATCATGCATCATAAAAAAATTATTTCATGTTCTCCATTTGTATCATTTAATATATTTACACTTTATTTATCCTCCCATGCACAAAACACTTACCTCGCTTGAATTTTCTCTAATAATAAAAATGAGAATTTTTTAGAAATGTCTTTCTCATCCAAACTCTTACAAGGGTCACCATAGGCTACATAAATTTCTACATTGCCCCCAAATATGATGCAAGGACATATGTTTATCATGAGGACTTTTTAGGGTTGTTCTGTGGATTTTGGTTTTTAGGATTATGATTTAATAATTGTTTATGCTGAATGAGGGGGCTTGACTCCTTTTGAAGCATAATTGTATTAATATAATATTAAATTAAATGTGGTCTCCTCCTCTATCTCGATAGCATCAATTCATATTCATAATCATGAAAAAATAAATTAATGTTCATTACAATCACCATTTCAAAAGTATAAAATTTTAATCTTCTAAAGAATAATTTTCTTGAAAGCTCCAGTTATGCACAACATTCTTCCACAATTATAAGCTCCAGAAAGGCACAACTGCAGTTATCATGAAAGCTTCAAAAATGGAACAACTTTAAGTATAATTATTTTCTTCAACAGCCAACACATTTCTTCAGAATTAAATTTTCCACTCGAAGTATCACAAAATTTGGTAGCACAACAGAATACAGCTTTCCCTGCACTTATGTTCAACTAGATTATAAAAAATCACTTAAAGAGTTGGTTAGAATGGGAAAATTTGCTTGTTATGTGGATAACCTTACAAGATGTTCAGGGATTCTATGTTCTAAAAGTATTAATTGTTTTAGGTAGAACATTATAAAAATGGATTCTTTAAAATAGGGGCTTTAATACCAAACAAATGCCTCAATTGTATAAAACATATGTATCACAATCCCTCATGTTTTGACAACAATAAATAAAATTATTTTTAAATCAATAATGGTTTGGTTCCCTCAAGACATGAGGTTAATGTGAATAATATGATAACAATGGTTCATAATGCTCACAAGAATGTGATTTCAAATATATATACAATGAGATGTGCCATGTGATTCAAAATTCAGAGTACTTTTTATTAAATTTCCAAAGATTTGAACTTGAAACAAAGATATTATCATCGTTAATTTATGATTGGTTTCATGGGACTAATTGTTTCACTCATTAATATGGATTTCAAAAAGTTTTTGAAAATCATTTCAGCTCAGAAGCTTCAAAAACAGACAAAAAAACTGAAATATAAACACACAAAACATGAAAATTACTTTTTTTAAATCATTGAAAAAGAGGAAAACAATTGACATTAATAAACTAAAAGGTTCCCTCCCCCATACAAAAATTATTGCATTGTCCTTAATGTGAACCCATTACTTGATATATGAACATGAAATGTATAATGTTAAATAGGACAAGGAATAAAAAAGTGAATGGTTTAGGAACAACTTATTGTGATCATGTGATGATGGGGCCATGCAGTGTGATGAAATCCACTGCATCAGTAGGAATCCAGTTAATGTATTTCATCAAAATTTTCACATTGACCATAAATATCCTTCCATTGTCCTCTTGTGTGGTCTCAACTAAATCATAAGGAAAAACAGTAGTCACAACATAAGGACCTAACCACTTGGAATGCATCTTACCAGGTATCATCTCTAGTCATGAACTATTGAGAAAGGCATTCTCTCCAACTTGAAGTTCTATTTTCTGAATCATTTTGTCATGATATTTTTTTGATCATTCCAGGTAGATCCTTGAGTTATCATATTATGACAATCAAATATCCTCATGCTCTTGAATTTGTAGCTTCCTTTGGATTCCTGCTTGGGCCAAATCCATGTTGCATTTCTTTATAGCCCAATTAGATCAATGCTCAACTTCCATATGGATATGAAACACTTTCCAAAAAACAATACTAAATGGGTACATACCAATAGGAGTTTTGAATGCTTTCCAATATTCCCATAGCACATCATCCATGCACATGTTCTAATTCTTCCTATTTGGCTGCAAAATTTTATCCAAAATCTATTTCAACTCACGATTTAAAACCACGGCATGGCCATTTGTTTGGGGTGTTATAGTGTTGATGTTTTGTGTGTCACCCCAAATGTCAGAAGCAGGGATTCCAAATTCCTATTGTAGAATTTTTTCGCTTGGTCACTAATGATGTCCTTCAATACTCAAAACCTACAAAATTCTTGCGCATTAACAAAGTCCACAACAACATGAGAATCACCGGTCCTAGTTGCCTTAGGCGCCGCCCATTTTCTCATATAATCAATGGAAACCAAAATATTTAGGAAACCAAATGACCTAAGAAAATGACCCATAAAATTGATGCCCCATACATCAAAAATTTCAGAGAATAGTATGGGTTGTTGGGGCATCTCTATTCTCCTAGAAATGTTTCCCGTGTGTTGGAAACGTGAGAACGACTCACAAAACACATGGGAATCCTATAATAATCTATCAAAATATTATCATGAATCCAAAACATTACTTGCTATTCGTTGGGGTCTAATGTTTCCACCACAATAAAGTGTATGACAGAATTGCACAATAGACACAAAATCATCATCAGGAACACACCTCCTAATAACACGGTCACTACACTTGCGCCATAAGTAGGGATCATCCCACCCATAAAATATATACACACTCTTTATCTTTTGACTTGATATTTCATTAATTTTTTAGGGATTTTGGATTGAAAAAGGTAGTTCACTAAATCTTCATACCAAAGATTCATATTTAAGATGGAATAAAGATTATCATCAGGGAATGTTTCCCGAAGCAGTACCTGGTCCAAGGTGTCATCCTCTAGTACATGAGTAATCCTACTCATGTGGTCCGCAACCAAGTTTTCTATCCTCGTTTTGTCCTTTATCATAATTTTAAATTCTTGAAGAAGAAGCATCCCTCAGATTAGCCTAGGCTTTGCAACTTGCTTCTTTAAGAGGTACCTCAGAGCTACATGGTTAGAAAAAAATAACTACTTTGGAGCCCCATAAATATGAATAGAATTTATCAAAAGAGATTATAATTGCAAGAAACTCCTTTTTCGTGGTTTTGTATGTTGATTGGGATGAATCTAGTGTCCTCGAAGCATACGAAATCACATGTGAACGTCCCTCCACCCTCTGAGATATGACATCTCCAACTGTAATGTTAGAGGCATCACACATAATCTCAGAAGGAATCTCTCACCATGGGGGCTGTAATATTGGTGGAGTGGTTAGAGACTTCTTTAGCTCATCAAAAGAAGTCTTGCAAGAATAATCAAACACAAAATCAGAATCCTTTTGATGTAATCGCGACATAGGAAGATGAATCTTAATAAAATCAATGATAAAGAGCTGATAAAATCCTGCATGATCTAGGAAAGATCTAACAACATGCACACATGAAATATAGGTTATGAATGAAATAATATCCACCATAGATCTATCAACCTCTATCTCATGTTTTAACACTACATTTTCTAAGACTATTTCATGCTCTACCATTAAATGACACTTTTCAAAGTTCAAGACCATGTTATTCTTAATAAAACAATTCAACACCCTTCCTAGACTACATTTACATTCATAAATTAAATACTCATACACTATAAAATCATCTATGAATACCACCATGCTGGTCGCAATAAAATCAGAAAAAATAATCGCCATGCATCTCTAGAAGGTAGCTGGGGAGTTAGAAAGTCCAAATGGCACCATTCGATAGACAAACGGGCCATAGGGACATAAGAATTTCTAGAGAATCCATCCAAGAAACAATAGTGTGACTTCCCAGCTGGTCTCTCAAGCATCTGATCAATAAATGGGTGGAAGAAATGGTCTTTGCAAGTGGACGGATTTAGTTTCCAATAATTAATACACACACACCAACTATTTTGTACCATCATCATAACAAACTCCTATTTATCAATTTTTACATCTGTAACACCACTTTTCATAGGCACAACATGAATAGGACTCATCCACTAAGAATCTGAAATTGTATAGATTATACCTACCTCAAGCATTTTTTTCAACCTCTTTTTTAACAACCTCCAAAAGTGTTGGATTAAGTCTCCTTTATGGTTGCCTATCTGTTTTATCCCCATCCTCCAAATGAATCCTATGCATGAAAATGGAGGGGATAATACCAGATATTTCATCCAAGGTCCACCCAATTTCCATGATGTTCTTCCTCAAAATATTCAAAAGTTCTTCTTCATTTTCAAAAGGGAGATTGTTAGCAAAGATAACGGGTAATTTATCACAACATAACAAGTATGAGTATTTGAGATTTGGTGGAAATGGCTTGAGTTCCAGTATAGGGGTGGTGTATGGATGGAGACATAGAAGTTACTAGAATATGTGCACAAAGAGCATCAGTATCAGAATATACATAAAACAAATCAGAGAATAAAGCGTCAAATCCATCAGCATACTCAACAGCCATGTCATAATTAGAGTTCACATGGTCAAAATTAGAATATGATTCCATTTAAAAATCAAATCTAAGAGAGTCGTGAGAATTATAAATAGGTGTGGAAGCACTCTTAGACATCAAACAAGAACCAATACTCATAATCTCCCTAAGTATTGAACAATCAAATTCCATGGGTTTTTTATTTGGTTGTTCAAAATGGGAGATAACAAATGCAGAATGATCCTCCGAGGGGTACTTTATGGGATCTATAACATTAAATATCACAACATCATCCTTAAATTCCATGTAAAGTGTACCCTCGTTAACATATATGATTGTTTTTGTAGTATTTAGGAAGTGTCTACCTATGATAATGGGGGAATGAGAACTTACATGATCATCCTCCATCTTAAGCAAGTAGAAATCTGCTAGAAAGATCATGTCTTTTACCAAGACATTTACATCCTCAATAACTCTCATTGGATATGACGTAGCTCTATTCGCCAACTGCACCACTACTCTAGTGGGATTCAACTCACTAACCTACAAGGAAGAGAATATAGAGTGATGCATCACATTTATTGATGCTCCCAAATAACAAGGTGCATCAAAAAAGTGCAACTCCTCTATGGTGCATGGTATTGTTAATGTCTTGTGATCACGTCACAATATAGGCATTTCTAGAGTTGGTGTAATGGGTGCTGATGTATTCCGTACAAGAATGATCCTATTATTTCCCTTTAACCCTCTTCAATTGGTACAAATTTCTTTTAATAATTTTTTATACCTTAGGATTTTCATGATGGCTTCATGTAAAGGGATGTTGATCTCCACACACATGAATTTTTCCAAAATATCTTTTTACATCGCCTCTTCAGCCATCTTCTTTGTTTGTAAAACACTTTTTGTAAATGGAAGTGGTTTAAGAGTAATATCATCAATCATTTTCATAAATTTATCTTACTCCTTGGATTTCTCATCTATTGGTAAGGAATGTAGCTTCTCTAGATTTGAGGTGAATCCTGGTAGAATGATAGGTGGGGATGTATCAGTTGTTTGAATCCCACTTCTCAATTTGATGGTACTGACATTACCCATGGGATTTAGAGTAGCTTGGGATGGTAGATTTTCATAATTCTTACTTACCAGTTCATGGAGGGTAGTGGAAATTAGGCTCACATGAGTCTTCAACTACCTCATCTCTAAACCATGACTATTCATCTCATTCTGTTGATTAAGAACAATGTTTTTCAAATGGTCATCAATGTTAGAATCTTCCTTGGATGGGGGATTCCTTTGTTGTTGGATTGTTGATGATTGGGTTCTAAATCTGCTTTGGGGTTGTTAGAAACCCTGCTAGTAAGGCAAAGGATGCTAGATGATTTATTGAAAAGGGGGCATTTCTCTTTGTCCAGAGCCATACCTCATGTCTTATTGATACTTACACCCTTGATTGTATTATAGAGAAAATGAATCAATTTTTTTTGTGGGTATGTATGTTGTTTCTACTGATATGGTCTCCCTGTGAATACTACTGCACAATCCTTTATCACTTACAGTTGTGGCCAATAGTCAGTTGGGTGGCTTGGCCCATTGAAAATTCCACAAGGGATTGATGGAGGGTGTTGGGATGTCTTTTGAGAAAAAGAAATCTGTCTCGCCATAGTTTTCAATTCTTTCAACTTGGTATCAATCAAATGACTTTCATGAGAAAAGGACTTACGTGATTTACTCCCCTGACATGTGGTGTACCTCGATCGCCAAATTCTTGAGAGTATTGGTGAATCTTGTCAATCAACACACGTGAATCATTTGGTGTCTTATCCACCACTTCTCCTACAGCCTTAACATCAACCATGGTTCGCTCCATAGGTGTGAGTCCTTCATAGGAGTACTAGATGAGTATTTTCTCACTAATTTGGTGATGTGGGAAGCTTTCACACAACTTCTCGAATCGCTCCTAGTACTAATACATTGAATTCCCTTGGTCTTACTTTATACCAAAGATATTTTTATGAATGGAAGTGGTCCTTGATGGTGAAAAAATCTATGCATGAAAATACATTTCAAATAATTCCAACAAGTTACATCTTTAGGTTGTAAATAATACATCAAACCTTCCACAGCTCCATCAAGTATAATTGGGAATCCTCTTAGTTTTATTTGATCTTCAGAAATATTTATTTGTTTTAAGGTTGAGAAAACCACAATAAATTGTTTGAGATGTTTTTTGGATCCTCACTAGATAATTTATGAAATTTTTGGAGAATGATAATTAATCCATATTTCATATCAAAGTCTGATTCAAGATATGGGTTTGTAATACAATATGGTTGAAAATTAATATATGTTACATCGAATTCTTGAATGGGTCTATTAAGTTAATTTCCATTATTTTCATCTATTGGTTCTTCTTTTATGTTTGAATTTTAATTGCTTCCAATTTCAATGATCTTGGAGTGGGGGAATTCACCTACTGGTTGAATGACAGAACTTCCCGTAGTCTGAGAATGTATGATTTGAGCCATAAGGTTTCATTCAATCTCAGGGTCAAGAACTAAGAGATATTTGGGATTATTAAATTTAATAAATCAATGAAATGTAAAAAATTAAATTATGAAGAGTAGACCATAATCAAATTAGATGAAATTTGAGTTGGTCTCATAAAAATAAAAGAAGAGAGTAAGAGAAAAAAATGCGAAAGGGGAATGAAGAGAGAAAGAGGATAGGAAATTAATTAAATGAAAAATAAAATAAATAAATCTAATTGGTTGAATAAATCACATGCCTCACTAGAAACAATGTAAATTTTAAAGGCACTGTTGTGTTCTCTTTCAAATGATGTTCGGTTTTGGGTTACTTAGGTGTAGTAGAGTGGCTAACCAAGGTCGTCTCTCAAAGGAGGAAGAAAATTATAACAACTTCATAATGGTATTATAAAAATTAAATAAAAGAGAATAAAAAAACAATATGGAAGGATGGATGTTTTTTTATAATTTATAAAACTAGAAGAGTTTTCTTGGAAGAATATTGCATTTTTTTTATTTATAAAATGAAGTTTGATTAAAAATAAACAACAAGAAGATATGTTTTGGACAATATTTAAAATGAGTAATCGATATAACTCTAAATCTTCCATAAATTATTTATGTTTATCATATAAATTAACATTCACTTAATTATGATCCATTAATTTGTTAAATCTTGATACCTATGAGAATTAACTTTACCACAAAGATGAAGTGAATTTAACCATAGGCTAACTTCGGAACATAGAATCGAAACATCCTAGTTTGATTGATGTTCTATGGTTAGCTTATGGTCAGTGGTAAATTAAGTCACATTTCCATTTTGGAGTATGATTATGAATTGTGTTTAGGGAATATATTTAAACCCTACAAACTTATCTCATGTCATCTTGTATTATCGATTAACTTTGGGCTCTCACAATTTAATCAAAACCTCCACCTCGCGTGTTTTTGTTATTGTTCAGTTGAATTATTAGTTTCATATAAATTAAGAACACAATTCATGTATCACATTATGTGAATTACCGTAGATCAATGATTCAAAATAATTAAATGAAGAGAGTATAAGATTGGTCAATCACTAGAAAACTACTCTTCCATGAATGTTGTGGTCATCGTGGAGACGTTTTCCATGAGCAAATGACTGAAAAGTAATAACCCAATATATTCTCCACTCTTGATTCCAACCAAGTTAGGAAGATTAATATAAGAGAAAATTTGAATAAAATAGATGAAAATATAAAAAATAAACTAAAAAAAAGAAGTTTATTACACAAATTAAAGCATTTAAACATGATGAAGAGAAGAAGGCTTCGATGGGTGGATCCTTGCTTCAAGAGCTACCCCTATTACAATGGTTAGATAATTTTGGTGAAATCAATTCTCCTATACCTTCAGTCTCCTAATTCATGTCCCCAACCCTTCCATATGAGAAAAACAATAATTTATAGAGTGAAGGGGAGGCAAGGTTTCTAGTGGTTTCATGTGTAAATGGAGAAATTCGGCCAAATATTTTAATCAAAATAGCATAGCCGATTTGAAAACAAGAATGTGTGACTCAGAACTCCTTACAGAATAATGATTTGTGATAAATTTAATCATAGAGATCCTCTCAATATTTGAGCCTAGTCCAAGCACGGATGAAGATGTTATGTCCCAAAAACAGAACCCATGTACATTCTGGCGAGTCATGCCCACCATTGTCTTAATGGCACATTTACTCCATCAAAATTCAATTTTTAGCTCTATTTTCTTGAATTAAAGTTGTAGAAAATTCATTTAGGAACACATTTACAAAATAATATGTTCAAATAAATCTTATTAAAACTTTTATGTGCGAAATACTACATTATATTTTAAAAGGATGACATTACAATTTTAATCAAATTTTTAATTGAATGATTTAATCTAAAATATTTTATAATAGAATATATTTATCACAATTTGATGAAATAATGTCATTTATTACCAATAAAATATTCAACAAAGAAAACAATTGAACAATTAACATAAAAGCACGTGATGTTGAGTGTTTGATTAAATTACGAGAGTGCAAACTTAATCAGTAATACCAGACCATTCGAGAAAACCCAATAATTCATCCTCATTAGAATGACTAATAGAGGATGAAATTTGAAATAAAACAGAATAAATGATTAGAAATAAAAGAATAAAAAAAAATTATTACAAAAAATAATACTTTACAACATGATAAAGAGAATAAGGCTTCGATGAGGGGATCCTTGCTTCAAGAGCTACCCATCTTACAATGCATGGAGAATTTGGGTGAAACAAATTATCCTCTACCTCAAATATCATAATGAACGTCTACAACCCCTCAAAATGAGAAAAACACTAATTTATATAGTGGATGGGAGGCTAGGTTACATGTGGTTTCAAGTGTGAATTGGGAAATTCGTAAAAATATTTTCATCTAAATTTCACCACCCATTTGGCCCCCAAAATGCATGAATCAACACACCATTTAGAAGAATTATTTCTGAGAAATTGAATCTGTGATCTCCTCTCAATATTTGGGCCTAATACAAGAATGGATCCATACATTATGGCCCAAATACAAGACCCATGTCCATTTTGGCTAGTCCATCCCACCATTGATATATTGACCCATTTACTCAATCCAAATGCACTCTTTACCTCTAGTGTTTTGAGTAAAATCAGTAGAAACATATGTTAGAAAAACTGTTACAAACTTTTAAGTTCAAATAAGTCATATAAATAAATTTATGTGTGAAATAATCCTGTGATTTTTAAAAATGTAAAACTCGAATTTTCATCAAATTTTGAAATAAATGATCTAATACCAAATATTTCGTAAATGAATATATTCTGCACAATGTGAGGAAATTATTTCGTTTATTATCAATAAAATATTCAAAATATAGTGATTTTTCAACGAGGAAACCATTTATTTTAGTAATTTCAATTGTTTTCCTGTTTTTCAATGATTTTAAAAAATGTGTTTTTCATTTTTTTTGTGTTTATTTTTCAGTTTTTATTTGTTTTTTAAAAACATTAGCTGTAATGATTCTCATTTCAATTTTAAAATCCATATCAATAAGTGAAACAATTAGACCCATTAAATAGAGACAAAATGAATACTGAAAAAAACTTTGTTTCAAGTTCAAATCTTTAGTAATTTTTTTAAACGTACTCTAAATTTTTAATCCCATACCCCATCTCAGGGTCTTTATATTTGAAATCTATTTCTTGTTAGTCTTCTGAACCATTCTTTTCATATTATTTACATTCACCTCAATTATAGAGAGAACAAAACTATGCCCGATTTAACTAGAATTTGATTTATTCCTATCAAAACTTGAGGAATGGAGGTAATTATGTTTTAAATGATTAAGGAATTTTTTTGTATTAAATCCCCTATTTCAAAGAATACTTTTTTTAATGGTCTAACAAGAACATATAATCCTTTTAGACCTAATAATATATGAACATTCATTTAGGTTAGCGACATTACAAGCCAATTTTTCCTATCTAACTAACTCCTGAAGTGATATTTCATAATCTAGGTGAACATAAATGTAGGGGAAGTTGTATTGTGTTAGGCTACCACATTTTGTGATACATAGGGAGAAAAATTAAATTTTAAAGATATGTGTTTGCTAATAAATAAAACCATTATATTGAAATTTGTTCCTTTTCTAGAGCTTTCATGATAACTGCAGCTGTGCCTTTCTAGATCTTCTAATTGAGGAAGAAAGTGGTGCCTATCTGGATCTTTCACGAAAATCATTCTTGAGAAGAATTGAATTTTTTCTGTTGAAATGTTTTTTGGTGTGAACATTCATTTATTTTTCATGATGATGAACATGAATTTATGCTATAGGGATTGAGGAGGAGACCATATTTAAGTGAAGAATAGATTAATGCAATTTTTCTTCGAAAAGATTCTAGCCCCCCTCATTCTGCATCATAATTTTTCATATCGTAATCCTACCAACTAGAAACCACACAAAAACCTTGAAAAGTACTGAAGATAAATATTTGTCTTTTAGTCATATTGGGAGGTGTTTTAGGAATTTATCAAGTCTATTGTGACCCTTCTATGAGTTTGTTTGAGAAAAACATTACTAAAAATTGACATTTGTGTGATAATATAAAATTATAGTGTGTTAAGTGTTTTGTACATGGTAGGATAAACTAAGTAGAAATATATTGAATGATATAAATTGAGAACATGAAATATTTTTTATAAGGCATGATATTTTTGTTTCTTGGTGTGTAATTTTTGGATCTCAATGATATGTGTTTTAAAATTTGTTTGGACTAGATATTTATGTTTATATGATATGAGGTTTTTTCCTGGAGTTCAAAAGGGTAACTGTGGGGGAGATGATAAATCACTATTTTGTTGAATATTGTATTGTTAATAAATGACATAATTTTCTTACACTATGCTGAATATATTTGTTTATGAAATATTTGGGATATGATCGTTCATTTGAAAATTTGATTAAAATTCCAGTTTTACTCTTTAAAAATGCACTATAGTACTTGACACATAAATATTTTATTATAAATTATTTTAACCTAAACTTTTGTTAAACTATTCATAACATAATTTTCTAAAACTTTTATTCAGAAAACTAGAGCTAAAGTGAGCATTTAGATGGTGTAAATGGGCCATTAAATCAATGGTGGGCTGGACTCTCCAGAATGGGCAAGGGTTTTGTATTTGGGCGATAACATCTACATCTGTGCTTGGATTTGGCCTCAATTTTGATAAGATCTCTAAAATAAAATTTCCCACAAATCATCCATCTATAAGGAGAGATTAATAACGCTTTTTTATTTTCAAATTGGTGGTCCATGTTGGACTAAAAAAATTAGCTAAATTTCCCCCATTCACACTGAAAAAACATGTAACCTAACCTCCCCCTGCTCTATAGATTAGTGTTTTAATCATTTGTAGGGGTTGGGATGTGAATTATGATTTTTGTGGCATATGAGAATTGGTTTCACCCAAATTATCCAACCATTATAAGAGGGGTAGCTCTTGAAGCACAGATCCCCTCATCGAAGCCTTCTTCTCTTCATCATGTTGTAATGTTTTCATTTGTGTACAAAAATTCTTTTTTATTCTTTTATTTCATATAGTTTCTTATATTTTGTTCAAATTTATTCTTCTATTAATTTTTCTAATTGGTTTGGAATCAACAGTGGTGATGAGATTGAGTTCTACCCTTTCAATCATTTGCTCATGCAAAACGTCTCCACGATGACCACACCGCCCATGGAAGAGTAGTTTTCTTGTGATCGATCTATCTTATACCCTATTCATTTAATTATTTTGAATCATTGATCTACTTTAATTCAAATTTTATGATCCATGAATTGTTTTCTTAAATTATAAGAAATAAATAAATAAATTGAACAATATACACAAAAACACTCATGGTCGAGGTTTTGCTTAAATTATGAGACATCAAAATTAATTGGTAATACAAGACCACATGGGAAAAGTTTGAAGAGTTAAAATATATTAACTAAACACAATTCATCCTCATTCTCCAGAATGGAAATTTACCATAATTTACCACTGACCATAATCTATCCTTAGAACATTAATCAAAGCAGGGTATTGTGATTACATGTTCCGAAGTTTGCATAGGGTTAAATTCCAATAATCTTTGTGGTAAAGTTAATTCTCATAAGGTTTATAATTTAAAAAATAATGGGATTATAATTAAATGAATTTATATTTTAATTATAATGATAAATAATTGTGTGAATAGGTAGAGTTAGATCGATTACGCCTATCAAATATTTCCTAAAAAACATCTTCTTGTTGTGTATATTTAATTGAAGATCATATAAAAAATAAAAACAAAAAAAATCAATCTTCTTCCAGTAAACATATTCAAGTTTTATAAATGATTAATAAACTCCCATTCATACAATTAGTGTTTTTATTCTCTTTAATTTTATTTTTAGAATACCTTCAAGATTTTGTTATAATTTTCTTCCTTCATTGAGAGATGACCTTGGTCAGCCTCTCGGATACACCTAAGTAACCCGAAACCGAACTACATTTGAAAGCGCCCACGACAGTTCCTTTCAAGTTGGTGTTGTTGCTGGGGAGGCAAGTAATTTATTCATCCAAATAAGGGTATTTATTTTATTTCTAATTTAATTAATTTGTTCTCATCTTTCATTCTTCTTTCCCCTTTCTCACGTTTTTTTATCTCTTAATCTCTACTTTTATTTTTATTGGTCCAACTAGAAATTATTTTCTTTTTATTATGGTCCACTTTTCTTCATTTCATTTTTACCTTTTACTGATTTATGACACAAACTATTTATGAATATCTCTTAGATCGTGACCATGAAATTGAAATCAAGCTTAGGGCTCAAATCAAACATTCACAGTCTACATGATGTTTCAACATTCAACCAGTAAGAGAATTCCTCCACTCCAAGATCATTTAAATTGGATGAAACTTAAATTAAATTATAAAATAAGAACCATTGGAAAAAAATAATGGAAATTAAATTAATAAAACCATTCAGAAATTGGTTTCACCTAATATTAATTATCAACCAAATTGTATTTCATACCCAAATCAGGATTCAATCTTTGAACTAAATTCTGGATTTATTCAACGTCTCCCAAATTTTCATGGATTATTTGGAGGGGATCAAAGTAAAGTCCATAATTAATTTAATGATGTTTTCTCATCCATAAAACCAATCAATGTTTCTGAATATAAAATCAAACTAAGAGCATACCCATTTCACTTGATGGATTTGGGAAGGATTGGATGTATTATTTACAACCCGAAGATGTAACTTGTTGGAATGATTTGAAATGATTTTTTCAAGAATCAAGGACCACTTAAATTCATAATGATATCTATAGGATAACTTAATACCAAGGGGAGTCAATGTATGAGTACTCGGAGAAATTCAAGAAGTTATGTGCAAGATGCCCACATCACCAAATTAGTGAGAAACTCCTTATCCAGTACTTCTACCAAGGATTCACACCTTTGGAGAGATGAATGGTGGATGTTGCGGATAGAGTAGAATTGGTGGACAAGTCACAAGTAGCTGCATCTGTGTTGATTTTCATGATGGCCGAAAACACTCAACAATTAGGCGATCGAGGTACACCACATGTCAGTGGAGTACATCAGGTACATCCTTCTTCTCTTGAAATTCATTTGATTGAAACCAAGTTGGAATAATTTAAAACTATGGTGAGACAAACTATTTTGGCTCAAAAGACATCCCAACCCCCTCCTTCAAAGTCATTATTTCATATTCACTAAGACAAGCCACCCAACTGACTATTTCCCACAAATACAACTGACAGAGGATTGTGTAGTAATATTCCTAGGAAGACCATATCAGTAGAAACATAATACATACCCCCAAAATAAGTTTTATTCATATGAGCCAACATACATCCAAGGGTGGAAGGATTAATCAGACATGTGTTATGGATCATGAAAACAAAAAAGGCCCCTCTTTTCAACAAAACTTCTAGTAGCCTCCTCTTTACCTGCAGGGTTTCCCACAACACCAATAGAGATTTTAAACCAAAACATAAAAAATCCGAAAACAAGTCAATACCCCATTAATGATAGATTCTAAAACTAATTATCTTTTTAAACAAATTGATTTTAATCAACTAAATGAGCAGAAGAGTCATGGTACGAAGCTGAAGGAGTTGAATACTCAAATGAGATTGATTACCACTACCCTACATGAACTGGTATGTAAGAATTCTAGAAATATACCATCCCAACCTACTCCAAATCCCAAGGGTAATTTTAGTGCCATCACATTGAGAAGTGGGAAGCAAAAAATTGATACATCTACATCGATAGTTCCACTGGTATTCACCTCAAAGTTGGAGAAGCCGCATTCCATACCAACTGATGAGAAATCAAAGGAGAAAGATAAAGGTATGAAAAAGATTGATGATGTTACTCCTAAAACCCTACCATTTCCAAATATAGTTTTACAAACCAATAAGATGGGTGAATAGGTGATGAAAAAAAGATGTTTTGGATATATTCATGAGTGTGGAGATCAACATCCCTTTACTTGAAGCCATCAAGAAAATTCCAAGTTATGCAAAATTTATAGAAGAACATAGTACCAATCGAAGAGGGCTCAATGGAAATGAGAGGATCAATCTTGGAAGGAATGTGTCTGCACTAATTACACCGACTATATCAATGCCAATAAAGTGCAATGATCCAGGAAAATTCACCATCCCATGCACCATAGAAGATTCGCACTTTTCGGATGCACTTTATGATTTAGAAGTTTCCATAAATGTGATGCCCCACTCTGTATTCTCTTCATTGCATGTTGGTGAGTATAATCCCATGAGAGTAGTGGTGTAGTTGGCGAATAAAGCTATAAAATATCCAGAGGGTTTTATTGAGGATGTACTTGTCTAGGTAAGATAAATGATCTTTCTAGAATATTTTTACATACTTTTCATGGAGGATTATTAGGTATGTTCTCATGCCCCCATTATGTTAGGTAGACCCTTTCGTAAGATTTCCAAAACAATCATAAATGTTAATGAGGGTAAACATTCCTTGGAATTTGGGTATGAATTTGTGATATTTAATGTTTTGGATTCCATGAAGTACCCCTCAGAGGATGATTATGAATTGGTTATCTCTCATTTTGAAATACAAAATTAAAACCCCCATGGAATTTAATTGTACTATGATTTGGGAGATTATGAGTATTGGTTACTATTTGATGACTAAGAGTAATTCCACCCCTATTTTTAATGAACAATAATCTTTTTGAATTGATTTTGAAATTGAATCATTTTCTTATTTTGATCATTTGAACTCTAATTTTGACATGGTTGTTGAGTATGCTGATGGATTTAATGATTTATTCTCGGATTTTGAGGATGTATATTCTGATATTGATGCTCTTTGTGCACATATTTCAGTTCCTTCTATGTCTCCATCCATACACCTCCCCCTACACTAGAAATAAATCCATTTCCACCAAATCTCAAATAATCATAATTGTTATGTGGTCTGAAATTAACAATCATCATTGCTAAGAATCTAACTTTTGAACATCAAAAAAAATTTCAAATCTTTTGAGGGAGAACATCAGGGCAATTGGGTAGACCTTGGATGACATATCAGGTATTATCCCTTCAATTTTCATTCATATTGTTCTTATATAGGTTGGGACTAAACTATTTAGGAATCCAAAAAAGAGATATAATCCAGCACTTTTAGAGGCTGTTAAAAAAGTGGTTGAAAATTGATCGAGGCATGTATAATCTACCGCACTTTAGACTCCCAGTGAGTGATTCCTATTCAATATGTGCCTAAGAAAAGTGGTGTTAGCATTCTAAAAAATGATAAAGAAGAGTTAGTTATAATGAATGTTCAAAATAATTTCTGTGAGAGTATTTATTATAGGAAACTAAATCAGTCCACTCACAAAGACCATTTCTCCCTCCCATTTATTGATCGTATCCTTGAGAGACTAGCTGGGAAGATACACTATTTATTCATGGATGGATTTTCGGGATATTTTCAGGTTCCTATAGCTCCGTAGGATCAGGATAAGATTACATTGACCTATACTTTTGGAATGTTTGCCTACCAAAGGATTACATTTGGACATTTCAACGCCCCAGGTACCTTCTGGAGATGCATGGTGAGTATTTATTCTGATTTTATTGAGACCTGCATGGAGGTATTCAGGGATGATATTACAGTGTGTGGGTATTCATTTGATGAATGTTTATGTAGTTTGGTAAAGGTGTTGAATCGTTTTATTGAGAAGAATGTGGTCTAGAACATTGAATAGTGTCATGTCATGGTAGAGCATGGCATTGTCTTAGGCATGTAGTGTCAGAACATGGGATAGAGGTTGATAGATCTCAGGTAGATATTATTTCAACCTTACCATATCCTTCTTGTGTCCATGATGTTATCTCTTTCCTAGGGCATGCAAGATTTTATCAAGGATTTATCAAATATTTTAGTATGATTTCTATTCATATGTCACGATTACTTCAAAAGGATTCTGATTTTGTGTTTAATGATTATCACAGGACTTCCTTTGATGAGATAAATTAGTGTCTGACCACTCCACAAATCATATAGGCCCCATGGAGGGAGATTCCTTTTTAGATTATGTGTGATGCCTCCAACTTCACAGTTGGAGCTGTCTTATCTCAGAGGGTGGAGGGATGTTCACATGTGACTACCTATGCATCGAGGACACTGGATTCAGACCAATCAAACTACAAATCCACAATCAAGGAGTTTTTTCCTGATATATTCACTTTAGATTAATTCTTTTCATATTTATTAGGATCTAATGTAGTTGTCTTTACTTACCATGAAGCATTGAGGTACCTATTTATTAAGAAAAACACAATGCCCAGTCTAATCCGATGGAAGCTCCTTCTTCAGGAATTTCATATTGTGATAAAATAAAAAAGGGGTCAGAAAACATGGCGGAAGACCACATGAGTAGGCTTACTCACACTCTAGAGGATGACACCTTGGACTAGATAGATCTTCGGGACACTTTCCTAATAATCATCTTTATTCCATCCTAGAAATGCATCCTTGGTATGAGGATTTAGTGAACTACCTTGTTTCATCCAAAATACTTGTAAATTTTTAAAAAAAAATCAATTCCAAATGTTAAAGAGTGAGTCTAGATTTTATGAGTGGGATGATACCTACTTATGGCGCATATGTAGTGACCTAGTTATTAAGAGGAGTGTTTATGATCATGTGTTTGAGTCAATTATGCAATTCTATCATACACTTTCTTGTGGTAGACACTTAGGACCCCAATGGATAGCAATCAATATTTTGGATTCTAGATTATATTGTCCTAACTTATTCTATAATGCCCATGAGTATCGTAAGTCATTCTCACGTTTCCAACACACGGTAAATATTTCTAGAAGAACATGAGATTCCCCAAAACCATAATATTATGTGAAATTTGTGATGTATGGGGAATGAATTTTATGGGTCCTTTTCCTAGTTCATTTGGTTTTTTTTATATTTTTGTTTTCGTTGATAATGTGAGAAAATGGGTAGAGGATAAAGCCAACAGGACTGATGATTCTCATGTTGTTGTGGACATTTTCAAAGTGTATGTTTTTTGCAGGTTTGGAGTATTGAAGGCCATCATCAGTGACCAAGGAACACACTTCTGCAATCAGAGTTTGGCTCCCTCTTTCAGATGAATATGTTGACACACAAAACATCAACACCAAACCACCCCTAGAGAAATTTCAAGGATTAGGTTTCAAATCATTAGTTGAAACGGATTTTGGAGAAAATTGGGTAGCCAAATAAGAAGGATGGGAGAAAGATATTGGATGATGCGCAAGGGAATATAGGACAGCATAAAAACCCCTATCGGTTTTTCTCCAATTAGGATTGTTTTTGGGAAAGTGTACCATCTCCCTGTGGATGCTCAGAATCGATCTTATTGGGATATAAAGAAATACTTCATGGATTTGTACCATGCTGGAATCCAAAGGAAGATGCAAATTCAAGAGATTGAGAAGATTCAATTGTCTTCATATGAGAACTCAAGCCTATAACTAGAAAGATCAAAATAAGCTCATGAAAAAATGATCTAGAAAAGATAATTTCATGTTGGAGGTAAATTCTTGCTCTTTAGTTCATGACTGAAGTTGATGCCTGGTAAGTTGTGTTCCATGTGGTTAGTTCATTATGTTGTGACTAATGTTTTTCTTTATGGTGCAGTTGAGATCACACAAGAGGTCACTAGAAGGATCTTCATAGTCAATGGGATACGTTTGATGAAAAAAATTGAAGGACTTTCTGCTGATGTAGTGGATTTCATCACACTACATGACCCCATCATAACTTGAGCATATCAGGCTCTTCCTAACCTTTTCACTTTTTTATTCTTTGTCCTGTTTAAAATTATATATTTCATGTGCATATATCATCTAATGGGTTCACATTTAGGAAAATGAAATATTATATGTGTGGGGGAGGGAACCCTATTTTTTAGTAATTTAAATTTTTTTCCTGTTGTTCAATGATATTTTAAGAAAAATTTTCTTTTTCAAATATTGTGTGTTTATTTTTTGGTTTTTTCTATGTTTTCAACCTTTTGAGCTGAAATGATTCTCTTAACCATTTTTAAATACATATCAATAAGTTAACCAATTTTTCCCATGAACCCGAGCATAAATGAATTCTAAAAATAAGTTGGTTTCAAGTACAAATCTTTAGTAATTTCATGAAAAGTACACGGAATTTTGAATCTCGTGCCACATCTCTACTGTCTTTATATATTAAATCACTTTACTATGAGGCTTATGAACCATTATTTTCTGATTCTTCACATTCACCTCTCTTCTTAAGAGAACCAAACCATGCTTGATTTAACAAGAATTTGGTTTATTCCTGTTAAAAATTGATGGTTTGAGGTACTTATGTAATAAATGATTGAGGAATTTTTTTGTTATTAATGCCCCAATTTCAATGAATTATTTTTGTGTACTACCTTGAAATTTTAATCCTTGTTGCCATTATAATACATGAACATCTTATTAGGTTAGCCACATTACAATCCATTTCTCCCTATCCAACCAACTCTAGAAGTGAAATTGCATAATCTAGTGGAACATAAGTGTGGGGGAAGCTATCTTGTGTTGTGATTAAACATTTTGCAATACATAAAATGGAAAATTAAATTCTGAAGAGATGTGTTTTCCATTGAATAAAATCATTATATTGAAATTTGTTCCTTTTTCATAGCTTTCATGAGAACTGATGTTGTTCCTTTCTCAATCATATCATAGAAGAAGAAAGTTGTACCTATCTTGGGCATTCAAGAAAATAATTCTTGTTAAGATTGACATTTTTACTACTGAAATGTGGATTGGTGTTAACATTCATTTATTTTTCAAGATGAGGAACATGAATTGATGCTATGGGGATTGAGGAGAAGGCCATATTTATGTTAAAATTTGATTATTGCAATTTTTCTTCAAAAAAGTCAAGCCCCCTCATTCAGCCTCATAAACATTCAAATATTTATACTACCAATATAAATCCATAGAACAACCCTAAAAAATACTCATGATAAACATATATTCTTGAAACATATTGGGTGGTGATGTAGGAATTTATCCAGCCTATGGTGACCCCTGTATGAGTTTGGATGAAAAAGATTTGCTAAATTATTTACATTTGTGTCATAATATAAAATTCTATCGAGGTAAGTGTTTTGTGCATTGGAGGATAAATGAAGTGGAAATATATTGACTTATATAAATGGAGAACTATAAATAATGTTTTTAATGAGGAAAGTTATCTTTTTCTTCTTTGTATGTAATTGTTGGACCTTAAGGATATGTGTTTAAAAATTTGTTTTGATTTGATATTGATGTTTACATGATATGAGGTTTTTTCCCAGGAGAGAAAAACTGTAAGTGCGGGGGAGATGATAAAAAACTAATTTTTTAGATATTTTATGTATAATAAATTACATAATTTCCTCACATTATGTAGAATATATTCATTTATGAAATATTTGGGATTAGATCATTCAATTGAAAATTTGATAAAAATTGTAGTTTCACCATTCTAAATTAAACTGTAGTATTTCTCCAATAATTATTTTAATATGACTAAATTTAACTTATCATTTTTAATGGGTTTCTAACTTAATTTTCTACAACTTTTATTCAGAACACTAGGGTTAAAGAGTGCATTTGGATGGAGTAAATGGGCCATTAAGTCAATGTAGGGCATGAGTCGCCATAATGGACATGGTTTTTGTATTTGGGCCATAACTTCTTCATCCTTGCTCAGATTAGGCCCAAATATTGTCTGGAGATTTAGTATTCAATTTAAAACAAATCAACCTGCTCAAAAGAGAGATTATTCACCCGTTTTGGTGGAAAATGGGTGGTGCATGTTGGATTAAAATATTGGACCGAATTTCCCCATTCACGCTTGAATCCTCTTGTAACATAGCCTCCCCTCCACTATATAAATTACTTTTTTTCTCATTTGGAGTGGTTGAAGACGTCAATTAGGATATTTTAGGCATATGGGAATTGGTTTCACCCCAATTCTCAAACAATTGTATGAGGGGAATCTCTTGAAGCAAGGATCCCCTTATCGAAGCCTTCTTCCCTTCATCATGTTATTATGTTTTCATTTGTGTAATAAAATTATTTGTTCTTCTTTTATTTCTTATATTTTCTTCTATTTTGTTAAAATTTATTCTTCTAGAAATTTCCTAATTGGGTTGGAATCATGTGTGGAAAAGAGATTGTGTTCTACCCTTTCAATCTTTTGCTCATGCAAAACGTCTCCACAATGACCACACTTCCCATGAAAGAGTAGTTTTTTTATTTTAATCAATCTATATTTTACTTTCATAATTTAATTATTTTGAATCATTGGGATACATTAATTTACATAATATGATCCATTAATTATGTTTTTAAATTAAAAGAAACTAATATAAAAGTTTAACAATTAACACAAAAAACCCGCGAAGACGAGGTTTTGTTTAAATTGTGAGAGCGTAAACTTAATCGGTAATACCAGAACACACATGATGCATTTTTAGAGTTAAAATATATTCTCTAAAAAACATCATCCTAATTATTCATAATGGAAATGGGACTTAATTTTCCACTTACCATAATCTTACCTTAGAACATCAATCAAAGCAGGGTGCTGCGATTGCATGTTCAGAAGTTAGCCAAGGGTTAAATTCCCTTCATTGTTGTGGTAAAGATAATTATCTTAGAGTTAACGATTTAAAAAATTCATGGATCATAAATATGTGAATGTTAATTTAAATGATAATGATAAATAATTGAGTGAATAGGTAGATTTAGATAGATTATGCCTTTTAAATATTTAAAAAAAACATCTTCTTGTTGTGTATTTTTAGTCGAACTTCATTTGAAATAAAAAATCAACCTTCTTCAAGCAAACATATTCTAGTTTTATAAATGAAGAAAAAAACCCCAACCTTACATGTTGTGATTTTATTATCTTTTATTTTATTTTTAAAAAACAATTTAGAAGTGGCTATAATTTGCTTTCTCCTTTGAGATATGACTTTGGACAGCCACTCTACTGCACCTAAGTAACACGATTTAATAAAACACTATTTTGTTGAATATTTTATTGGTAATAAATGATATAATTTCCTCATATTGTGCTTAATATATTCATTTATGAAATATTAGGGATTAGATCATTCATTTGAAAAAATGATGAAAATTACAGTATTACCCTTTTCAGATACACTATGGTATTTCAAACATACATATTTAAATATGACATATTTAAATGTTATAGTTTGAAACTGCGTTAATAAAATAATTTTCAACAACTTTTATTCAGGACACTAGATCTAAAGAGCGCATTTGGAAGGAGTAAATGGTCCATTACATCAATGGGGCGCCGGACTCGCCAGAATGGACATGGGTTCTGTATTTGGACCACAACTTCTTCATATGTGCTTATATTAGGCCCAATGATTGAAAGGATCTCTAGGATTAAATTTCAAAGAAAAAATATTGCTGTAAATATAGCTGATTCCGGCATTTTTTTGGAAAAATGGGCGATGCAACTTGGATTAAAATATTTGTCTGAATTTTCCATTGACACTTGAAACCACTTCTAACCTATCATCCCATACGCTCTATAAATTATTGGTTTTTTCATTTGGAGGGGTACAGACGTGAATAAGATGATTGTAGGTAGAGGATAATTGGTTTCACCCTAATTCTCCAACCATGGTAAGAGGGGTAGCTCTTAAAGAAAGGACCCCCTCATCGAATCCTTCTACTTTTCATCATGTTGTAATGTTTTCATTTGTGTCATAAAACTATTTGTAAGTCTTTTATTTCTTATTGTTTCTCCTGTTTTGATCAAATTTATTCTTCTCTTAATTTTCCTAATCAGTTTGGAATCAAGAGTGGAGAATATATTGGGTTGTAACCTTTCAATATTTTTGTCATGCAAAACACCTCAATGATGACCATGCCGCCCAAGAAAGATTAGATTCCTAGTGATCGAGCTATTTTTTACACTCTTCATTTAATTTATTTGAATCATTAAGCTACATTAATGAACATAATATGATCCACGAATTGTTCTCTTAAATTATAATAATCTAAGAACACAATTGAACAATTAACACAAAAACACCCGAGGTCGAGGTTTTGTTTAAATTGTGACGAAGAATACTTAATCGGCAATACAAGACCTCACAACATAAGTTGATAAAGTATTAATATATTCTCTAAACACAATTAATACTCATTATTTAGAATTGACATTTTCCTTAATTTAGTATTATCCATAAGCTAATCATAGAAATTCAATCAAAGTTGGGTTCTGTGATTGCATGTTCTGAAGTTAGCCTAGGATTAAATTCACTTCATCTTTGTGGAAAAGTTATTTCTCATAGGGTTCGAGATTTATAAAATTAATGGATCATAATAATGGTAATGTTAATTAAAATTATAAATAAAAATAATTGAGTGAAAATATAGAGTTATATCGATTAAGCATTTTAATTGTTGTCTATAAACATTTTTCTTGTTTTGTATTTTTAATCGAACTTCATTTAAAAATTAAAAACAAAAAAATGAAATATTCATCCAGAAAACTTATTCTAGTTTTATAAACGATAAACAACCCCCATACTTACATGTAGTGTTTTAATTGTCTTTTATTTTATTCTTATAATACCTTTAGGAAGTAGTTATAATTAGCTTCCACCTTTGAGAGGTGACCATGGTCAGCCACTCAGCTACACCAAAGTAACCTGAAACCGTACATCATTTGAAAGTTCCCATGATATCTCCTTTCAAATTGTAACCATTTCCGGTGTGGTAGGTATTTTATTTTACCAATTAGAGGTATTTATTTTATTTTTCATTTAATTCTTTTCATCTCCTATTTCTTTCTACTTTCCCATTTCTCATGTTTTTTTCTCTCTTACTCTCATCTTTTATTTTAATCAGACCAACTCAAAATATTTTTATTCTTATTATGGTCCACTATTCTTTATTTCCTTCTTACCTTTCATTGAATTATGAAATGAACCAATATCGATGATATCTTAGATCTTGACACTGATATTGAACGCACCTTTAGGGCTTGAATCAGACATTCTTAGTCTATAGGATGTTTCGACATTCAACAAGTATAAGAATTCCTCTACTACAAGATCATTGAAATTGGAAGTAAATCAAATTCAAAAATAAAAGAAGAACCAATGGCTGCAAATAATGTAAATTAACATAATATAGAACAATTCAATAATTGGCTCCACATGATTTTAATTATCAACCAAATTTTATTGCATACCCAAATCTCGAAAAAGACTTTGAACTGAAATATGGATTAATTCACCTTCTTCGAAAATTACATGGATCATCTAGTGAGGATCCAAATAAAAAACATAAATAATTTAATGTGGTTTGCTAAAATTTAATGCTAAGAAATGCTTATGAAGATCTAATCAATCTACGAGCATTCCTATTTTCACTAGATAGAGCTGCAAAAGATTTGATTAATTATTTACAACAGTAATATGTAACTTGTTGGAATGATTTGAAACCTCTTTTCTTGTACAATTTTTTCAGCATCGAGGACCACTTCCATTCATTAGAAGATCTCTGGTATAAAGAAATCCCAATGGGAGTCAATGTATGAGTACTGGGAGTGATTCAAGAAGTTGTGTGCAAGCTTCCCACATCACCAAATTAGTGAGCAACACCTCATCCACTACTTCTACGAAGGACTCACACCTATGGATAGAAACATGTTGGATGATGTAGCTGGAGGAGCATTGGAGGAAAAGACACCATTATCTGCACGTGCTTTGATCGACAATATGTCCCAAAACTCTCAACAATTTGGCGATCGAGTTACACCACATATTTGAGGAGAACATCGTGTATGTCCTTCTTCTAATGAATGACATTTGATTGATACCAAGTTGGAAGAATTGAAAACTATGGTGAGAGATATTTCTTTGGCTCAAAATACATCTCAACCCCCTCCTTCAAGGACTTGTGGAATTTTCACTTAGACAAGACACCCAACTGACTATTTTTTACAACTACAAGAGATTGAGGATTGTGAAACAATATTACTAGGTAGACCATATCAGCCGGAACAATAGAAATACCCCCAAAAGAATTTTGATTCATTTTCTCTAACATACAACCAAGGGTGTAAGGATTAATCAGACATGATTTATGGCTTTGGAAAATAACAAAGGCCTCATTTTCAACAAAACATCTGGCATGCTATTATTTATCAGCAGGGTTTCCAACAACACCAAATGATATTTGAATCCGAAACATCAACAATCAAACCACAAGGGAATCCCCCCTCCAAGGTATATTCTACCACTAATGACCTTTAGAAACAAATTGTTTTTAATCAACAGAATGAGTTGAAGAGTCAAAATTCGGAGCTGAGGGAGTTGATGATGCAAATGACCCAGATTGCCACTGCCCTACATGATCTAGTAAGTATGAATTCTGAAAATCTACCTTCCCAATCAACTCAAAATCCCAAGGTAATGTCAGTGTCATCACATTGAGAAGTGGGAAGAAATCAACTGATATGTATGCACCTATCGTTCCATAGGGATTCACCTCAAATCTGGAGAAGCTTCATTCCATACTAACTAATTATCAATCAATGGAGAAAGATAATGGTACGAAAAAGGTTGATGATGTTCCTCCTAAACCCCTTCCATTTCCAAATATACGTGTACAAACCCAGAAGAAGGATGATGAGGCTATGCAAAAAGATGTTTTGGATACATTCAAGCATGTGGATATCAACATCCCTTTACTATAATCCATCAAGAAAATCCCAAGTTATGTGAAATTATTAAAAGATCATTGAACTAATTGAAGAGGGATTAAGGGAAATGAGAGAATCAATCTTGGATGGAATGTGTCAGCATTGAGTACACCATCTCTAGCAATTCTGAAAAAGTGAAAAGATCCAGGTACATTCACCATCCCATGAACCATATGGTATTTTCCCTTTTCTAATGCACACTGTGATTTGGGAGCTTTCATAAATTTTATGCCTCACTCTTTATTCTCTTCTTTATAGAATGGTGTGTTGAAGCCCACGAGAGTAGTGGTGTAGTTGGCGAATAGAGCTACGATATATCCAGTGGGAGTTCTTGAGGATGTAATTGTCTGGGTAAGAGACAAGATCTTTCCTGAATATTTCTATGTGCTTAACATGGAGGATAATAGGGTATGTTCTCATTCCCCCATTATCTTAGGTAGAACCTTCCTCAAACAACAAAAACAATGATAAATGTTAACGAGGGTACACTTTACATGGAATTTGGGGATGGAGTTATTGTATTTAATGTTATGGATTCCATGAAGTACCCTTTAGAGGATCATTCTACATTTTTTATCTCCCATTTTGAACTACCAATTAAAAAACCCAATGGATTTTTTTTGTTCAATGCATAGAATGATTATGGGTATTGGTTATAGTTTGAAGTCTAAGTGTACTTCCACAACTATTTATAATGAACAAGACTCTCTTAGATTTGATTTTGAAGTGGAATCATATTATGATTTTGATCATGAGAACTCTAATTAAGACATGGATGTTGAGTATGCTGATGGATTTGATGCTTTATTCTCTGATTTTGATGATGTATATTCTGATACTGATTCTCTTGGTGCACATATTTCAGTTCCTTCAATGTCTCCATACATACACCACCCCCAACACTGGAACATATGCCATTGCCACCAAATCTCAAATAGTCATACTTGTTAAGTGGTGAGAAATTTCCTATTATCACTTCTCACAATATCCTTTTTAAAAATGAATAAAAACTTTTGAATCGTTTAAGGGAGAACATCAAGGAAATTTGGAAGACCTTGGCCGACATATCAGGTATTAGCCCCTCCATTTGCATGCATTGGATTCTTTTGGAGGATGGGGCTCAACCGGTAAGGTATCCCCAAAGGAGACTCAATCCAACACATTTGGAGGTTATTAAAAAAGAGGATGAAAAATTGCTCGATGAAGGTACAATATATCCCATTTTAGATTCCCAGTGGGTTTTTCCTATTTAGGTTGTGCATAAGAAAAGTTGTGTTACAGTTGTAAAAATGATAAAGAGGTGTTAGTTCTGATGAGGGTACAAAATAGCTATTGTGAGTGTATTGATTATAGGAGACTAAATCAGTCCACTTGCATTGACCATTTCTCCCTCCCATTTATTGACGAGATGCTTGAGAGACTAGCTAGGAAGACACACTATTTATTCTTGGATGGATTTTTTTGGATATTGTCAGGTTCCTATACCTTTGTAGAATCAGTAGAATACTAAATTTATTTGTCTATTTGGAATGATTTCCTACCGAAGGATTCCATTTGGACTTTTCAATGGCCCATGTTCCTTCCTGAGATGCATAGTGAGTATTTATTCTGATTATATTCAGACATCCATGGAGGTATTCATGGATGATTTCATAGTGTATTGGTCTACATTTTATGAATGTATAAGTAGTTTGGGAAATGTGTTGACTTGTTGTATAGAGAATAATCTGGTCATGGACTTTAAAAAATGAAATTTCATGATAGGGAATGGCATTGTCTTAGGTAATGTAGTGTCAAAACATGGGATAGAGGTTGATAGATCTATAGAAGATATTATTTCATCCCTACCCTATCCATCATGTGTGCATGATGTTAGATCATTCTAAGGTATTGCAGGATTTTATCGGCACTTCACAAAATATTTTAGTAATATTGATCTTCTTATGTCCTGATTACTTTAATAGAATTTTGATTGTGTGTTAAATGATTATTTTAGGAAATCCTTTGATGAGATAAATATGTGTCTGAAAACACCACCGATCATACAACCCCCACGGTGGAAGATTGATTTTGATATTATGTATGTTGCCACTAACTTCACGGTTGGAGTTGTCTTATCATAGAGGGTAGAGGGATGTTCTCATGTGTTTTCCTAGGAAATGAAGACACTGGATTCAACACAATAAAACTACACAACCACGGAAAAGGAGTTTCTTGTTGTTATATTCTATTTAGATAAATTTTGTTCTTATATATTGGCCTCTAATACAGTTGTTTTTTTTAGACCATGCAACACTAAGGTATCTCTTGAAGAAGCCATACACAAACCCAGGCTAATCTGATAGCTTCTCTTCCTTCAAGATTTTTACATTGAGATAAAGGAAAGAAGGGGGTCAGAAAACATGTTAGTGGACCACAATAGTAGGATTACTCACAAACTAAAGTATAACACCTTGGACCAGGTATCACTTCAGGACACTTTCCCCGATGAGCATCTTTATTCCATCTTAGGTATGCATCCTTGTTATGCAGATTTAGTGAACTGCCATGTTTCATCTAAAATCCCATCAAATTTAAAGAAACATGATGTTAAAAGTTAAACATAGTGTCAAAATTTTATGTGTGGTAGGATCCCTACTTATGGCGTATGTGTATTTACCATGTTATTTGGAGGTGTGTTCTTGATCATGTGTTTGAGTCTATTGTACAATTTTGTCATACACTTTCTTGTGGTGGGCACTTTGAACCCCAAAAAACTACTAGGAATGTTTTAGATTTTGGATTATATTGTCCTAGCTTATTCATTGATGCCCATGTGATTTTCCTGTCGTGCTCACATTTCGAACAGACGAGAAAAATTTCAAGGAGACACGAGATTCCCCAATAACCCATACTATTTTTTGAAATTTTTTATGTGTGGGGCATAGATTATATGGGACCTTTACCATGTTCATTTTTTTGCAATATATTTTGTTGTCGTTGATTATGTGAGAATATGGGTGGAGGCTAAGTCCACTAGGACTGATGAATCTCAAGTTTTTGTGGACATTGTCAAAGTGCATTTTTTCTGTAGGTTTGGAGTACTTAATGCCATAATTAGTTACCAAGGGACACACTTTTGTAATCAGAATTTGGATTCCCTCCATAAAATTATGGGGTGACAAGCAAAATATTAACACCATACCACCCCCAATCAAATAACCAGGCTGAGGATTCTAATCGTGAGATGAAACAGATTTTGGATAAGACTTTGTAGCCTAAGAGGAAGGATTGGGGAAAGCACATGGATGATGCGCTATGGGTATATAGGACAGCATACAAAACTCTCATCGGTATGTCCTCATTTCAGATAGTTTTTGGGAAATCATACCATCTCCCTATGGACGTTGATCATTGAGCTTTTTGGGCTATAATAAAATTAAACATGCATTTGGCCCAAGATGGAATCCAGTAGAAGAAGCAAATTCAAGAGCATGAGGAGACCTAATTTTCTTCATATGAGAACTCAAGGCTCTATAAGAAATCTCATAAGAAACTCATGAAAAAATGATCCAAAAAATAAAATTTCATGTTGGAGAATAAGTACTGCTCTATAGTTCACGACTAAAGCTGATGTCTGGTAAGTTTTTTTCCAGGTGGTTAGGTCCTTATGTTGTGGCTAATTGTTTTTCTTATGGTGTAGTTGAGATCACATAATAGGACACTAGAATGTGCTTTACTATCAATAGAAAATGTTTGAAGAAATACATTGAGTTACTTCCTATTGATGTAGTGGATTTCATCACACTGCATGACCCCATCATCACTTGAGCATATCAAGCTGTTCCTAACCATTTCACTTTCTTATTCTTTGTACTGTTTTAAAATTATACATTCATATGCTTGTAAAATATAACGGGTTCAGATTGAGTACAATGCAATATTTTAAGTATGGGGGAGGGAACCTTTTAGTTTTATAATTTCAATTGTTTTCTTTTTTTTTCAATGATTTTAAAAAAATGTGTTTTTCAAATTTCGTGAGTTTATTATGCATTTTTTGTGTGTTATCGAAACTTTTGAGATGAAATTATTCCCATAACTGTTTTGAAATCCATATCAATAAGTGAAAAAATTTGTTCCTTGAACTAAGCTTAAATTAATGCTAAAAATAAATTTGTTTCAAGTTCAAATATTTAGCAATTTCATAAAAAGTACTCTAAATTTTGAATCACATGCCACATCTCACAGTATTTATATTTGAAATCAATTTCCTTTCAGGATTATGAACCATTATTTTCATATTCTTCACATTCACCTCACTTCTTGAGAGAATAAAACCATGCTTGATTTAACATGAATTTTATTTATTTCAGTCAAAACACGAGGGTGTGAGGTACTTATGTTTTAAATTATTGACACATTTGTTTGGTATTAAAGACCTTATTTCAAAGAATTATTTTTTATAATGGCCTAACTTTATCATTTAATCATTTTTAACCATTATAATTTACAAATATTTAATTAGGTTAGCCACATTACAGGACAATTTTCCCTATCCAACCAACTCGTTAAGTCAAATTGAATAATCTGGTTGAACATAAGTGTGGGGGAAGTTGGCTTGTGTTGTGCACAAAATTTTGAGATACTTTTGGTGGAAAATTATATTCTGAACATAGGTGTTTCCTATTAATGAAAATCACTATATGTAAAGAAATAAATTTTATGGAGCTTTCATTATAACGAAAGTTGTGCCTTTCTGGAGCTTCTAATAGAGGAAGAAAGTTGTGCCTATCTGAAGCTTTCAAGAAAGTAATTCTTGAGAATATGGTTATTTTTACTACTGAAATGTTGATTGGGTTAAACATTCAATTATTTAATAGGATTATGAGCATGAATTTATTTAATGGGGATTGATGAGGATACCATATTTAAGTGAAAATTACATTAATGCAATTTTTCTTCCAAAAGAGTCAAGCCCCCCTCATTCAGCCTCAGAATTTTTAACATATTAATCCTACAAACTCAAAGCCACAGAAAAACCCTGAAATGTACTCATGATAAAAATATTTCCTTCACTCATATTTGGTGGTGATGTAGTAATTTATCAAGCCTATGGTTACCCTAGTATGAGTTTGGAAGAGAAAAACATTGCTAAAAATTGTCATTTTTATGATAAGAGAAAATTCTAGAGAGGTAAGTGTTTTGTGCATAAGAGGAAAAATAAATTCGAAATATATTTAAGGATATAAATGTATTAATTATAATAATGTTTTTGAGGCATGATATCTTTTGTTTCTTGGTCTCTAAAAGTTGGATCATAAGGATATGTGTTTTAAAATTTGTTTTGATTTGATATTGAAGTTTACTTGATATGACGTTTTTCCCAGGAGTAAAAAGGGTAAGTGTGGGGGAGTTGATAAAACACTATTTTTTTGGAAATTTTATTTATAATAAATTATATAATTTCCTCATATTTTTCTGAATATATTCATTTATGAAATATTTGGGATTAGATCATTCATTTGTAAATTTGGAGAAAATTCCAGTTTTATTCTTTTAAAATGAATTGTAGTATTTTACACATATATATTTTAATATTATTTTTTTGAACATAAAATTTTTCAACAATGTTCCTAACTTCATTTTTATATAACTTTTATTCAGGAAACTATTGGTAAAGAGTGCATTTTGTTGGATTAAATGGGCCATTAAGGCAATGGTCAGCTGGACTCGCCAGAATGGACATGGGTTCTGTATTTGGGCCGTAACTTCTTCATACTTTCTTGGATTAGGCCCAAATTTAGAGAGGATCTCTAGGATAATATTTTACAAATATAATATTTCTAAAAAGAGAGATTATTCATGATTTTTGTGGTCAAATTGTCAGTTCAATTTGGAATAAAATATTTGGCCGAATTTCCCCATTCACACTTGAAACCACTTGTAACCTACCCTCCCCTCCACTCTATAAATTAGTTTTTTTGTCATTTTTAGGAGTTGGGGACGTGAATTAGGATATTGGAGGCAGATGAGAATTAGTTTCACCTAAATTATCAAACCATTTTAAGAGGGTTATCACTTGAACCAAGGATCCCCTAATCGAAGTCTCCTTCTCTTAATCATGTTGTATTGTTTTCATTTGTGTAATAAACTTCTTTGTTATTAATTTATTTCATAACTTTTCTTTTGTTTTGTTAAAATTTATTCTTCTCTTAATCTTTTTAATTGGGTTGGAATCAAGAGTGGAGATTATATTGGCTTCTAATCTTTCAATCCTTTCCTCATGGAAAACGTCTCCACGATGACCACACCGCCCATGGGAGAGTGGTTTTCTAGTGATCGATCTATCTTCTAACCTCTTCATTTAATTATTTTTATTCAGTGAGATAATTTAACTCACATAATATTATCCATTAATTGTGTATTCAAATTAAAAGACACTAATAATGCAATTGAATAATTAAGGCAAAACACAGGATGTCGTGGTTTTGTTTAAATTGTGAGAGGGTAAACTTAATCGGTAATACAAGAACACACTGTATAAGTTTGTAGAGTTAAAATATACTCCCTAAAAAAATTTCATCCCCATTCTAATTAATTTAAATTTTACTTAATTTACCACTGACTATAAGCTTACTATAGAATATCAATCAATGAAGGGTGCTGCGACTGCATGTTCCAATGTTACTGAAGTGTTAAATTCCTTTCATCTTTGTGGTAAAGTTAATTCTCACAGGGTTTGGGATTTAACAAATTAAGTGAATATAATTAAGTTAATGTTAATTTAAATAATAACGATAAATAATTGAGTGAAAAGGTAGAGAGTTACATCGATTATGCCTTTTAAATATTTTTTAAAAAACATCTTCTTGTTCTTTATTTTTATTTGAACTTCATTCCAAAAATAAAAACAGAAAAGAAATTCTTCTTCCAGCAAACTTTTTCTAGTTTTATAAATGATTAAAAACCCCCATCGGTAAATGTAGTGTTTTTATTCATTTTTATCTTATTTTTATAATACCATTAAGAAGTTGTTATAACTTGTTTCCTCCTTTGAGAGACGACCTTGGACTGCCACTCTACTGGACCTAAGTAACCCGAGATGATAAACAACTATTTTTTTGAATATATTATTTATAATAAATAATTCAATTACCTCTCATTGTGCTTAATATATTCATTTTCAAAATATTTGGGATTAGAACATTCATTTAAAAATTTGAAAAAATTCCAGTTTTACCCTTTAAAAATTCAATATAGTATTTTGCACATAAATAGTTTAATATGAATTATTTAAACATAAAATATTGCAATTGGTTTCCTAGTTATATTTCCTACAAATTTCATTATGGAAACTAGAGCTAAAGAGTGCATCTAGAAGAGTAAATGAGCCATTATGTCAATGGTGGGATGGACTCTCCAAAATGGACATGAGTTCTATATTTGGTCAATAACTTCTTCATTCATGCTTGGATTATGCCCAAATATTTATAGAAAATCTAGGATTTATTTTCTCACAAATTTTTTTTCTAGAAGTAGAGGTGATTCACTTGTTTTTGTGGAAAAATGGGCGGTGAAATTTTGATTAAAATATTTGGACGAATTTCCCCCTTCACACAATAAACCACATGTAACCTAGCCTCCCATCCACTCAATAAAATAGTGGTTTTCACATTTGGAGAGGTTCGGACGTGAAATAAGAGATTGGAGGTAGATGGTAATTGGTTTCACCCAAATTCTCTATCCATTATAATAGGGTAGCTCTTGAAGCAAGGGTCCCCTCACTAAAGCATTTTTCTCTTTATCATGATGTAATATTATAATTTGTGTAATAAATGTCTTTGTTATTACTTTATTTCATATATTTTCTTATATTTTGTTCAAATTTATTCTTCTCTATATCTTTTTAATTGGGTCGTAATCACGAGTGGATACAATATTGGGTTGTACCCTTTTGATCCTTTTCTCATTCAAAATGTCTCCACGATGACCACACCGTCAATGGTAGAGTTGTTTTCTAGTGATCAAAATATATTCTAACCTCTTCATTTAGTTATTTTGAATCATTTAACTACTATAATTCTCATAATATGATCAATGAATTTTGTTCTTATATTATAAGAAACTATGAAAACAATTTAACAATTAACATAAAAACACCCGAGGATGAGGTTTTGTTTAAATTGTGAGAGCACAAACTTAATCGGTAATACAAGACCACATGAGATAGTTTGTAGAGTTAAAATATATTCCCTAAACAAAATTCATAATTATTATTCAAAATAGAAATGTACCTTAAATTACCACTGACCATAATTTATCCTTTGAGCATCAATCATAGCATGGTGCTGTGATTGTATGTTCCAAAGTTAGTCTATGCTTAAATTCACATCATATTTGTGGTAAAGTTAATTATTGTTGGGTTTGGGAATTAACAAATTATGGGATTTTAATTATTGGAATGTTAATTTAACTGGTAAATATAAATTATTGATTGAATAGGTAGAGTTATATTGATTACACCTTTTAAATATGGTCTAAAAATATCTCTTTATTGTATATTTTTAATCATACTTTATTTCAAAAATAAAAACAAAAAAACTCAATATTCGTCCAGAAAACATCCTCTAGATTTATAAATGATAAAACCCCCCCATAATTCTATGTAGTGTTTTTATTTTTATTTGTTTTATTTTTAGGATACCTTAAATATTTTGTTATAATATACTTCCTTCTTGGAAAGATGACCTTGGTCTGCCACTCTGGTGCACCTAAGTGACCCAAAACCAAACATCATTTGAAATCACCCATGACATTACCATTCAAATTGGTTCCATTTATGGAGTGGAAATTAATGTATTCATCAAATTAAAGGTATTTATTTTATTTTCCATTTAATTCTTTTCTTCTCCTCTTTCTTTCTTCTTTCCCCTTTCTCATGTTTTTTTCTCTCTCTTACTCTCTTCTTTTATTTTTATCGAACCAAATCAATCATATTTTCATATTATTATAGTCCACATTTATTCATTTCCTATTTACCTATCATTTATTTATGACACGAGCTAATCTCAATGATCTCTTAGATCTTGACCCTGAGATTAAACGTAGTGTTTGGGCTCAAATCAGTCATTCTCAGTCTACGGGATGTTTTGAAATTCAACCAGTTTGAGAATTCCTCCACTCCAAGATCATTAAAATATGAATAAATTCATATCAAAACATAAAAGATGGACCAATGGTTGAAAATAATGGAAATGAACTTAATTGAACAATTCGAGAATTGGTTTTACGTGATATTAATTATCATCCAAATTGTATTGCATATCCAAATTTCGAATTAGACATTGAACTGAAATTTGGATTAATTAACCTTATTCAAAAATTTCATCGAATATCTAGTGATGATCCAAATAAACAGATTAATTAATTTAATGTTGTTTGATAACCCTTTGGACCAAGATATATTTCTGAACATCAAATCAAACTAAGAGCATTCCCATTTTCACTTTATGGAGCTGTGACAGAATGGATGAATTATGTACAACCTAATGATATAACATGTTGGAATGATTTGAAAGGTATTTTTTTCATAGATTTTTCTAGCATCAAGGACCACTTCTATTCATAAGAAGATCTCTGGGATTAAGCAGGCCCAAGGGGAACCATTGTATAAGTACTGGGAGAGTTTCAATAAGTTCTGTGCAAGCTTCCCACATCACCAAATTAATGAGGAACTCTTATCCAATACTTCTATGAAGGACTCAAACCTATGGAGAGAATCATGGTGGATGTTGCGGTTAGAGGAGAATTGGTGGACAAGACACCAGTAGTTGAATGTGTGTTTATTGACAAGATGGCCAAAAAACATCAACAATTTGGCGATCAAGGTACACCGCATGTCAGTGGAGTACATCAGGTAGGTCCTTCTTCTCTTGAAAGTCATTTTATTGACACCAAGCTAGAAGAATTGACAACTATGGGGAGACAGATTTCTTAGGCTCAAAAGATACCCCCCCCCCCCCTTCAAGGCCTTGTGGAATTTTCATTGAGATAATCCACCCAACTGACTGTTTCCCACAACTACAAGAGATAGAGGAATGCGTAATAGTATTACCACAGAAACCATATCAGCGGCAACAATAGACATACCCCCACAATAAGTTTGATTCATTTTCTCCAACATACAACAAAAGGTGGAAGGATCAATCAGACATGAGGTATGGATCTGGAAAATAACAAATTCCCCCTTTTCAATAAATCATCGAGGACCATATGCCTTACCATATGGGTTTCCAACAACCCGAAAGGAGATTTGAAACCCAAACATCAACAAGCCAACAATAAGGGAACCCCCCATACAATGTAGATTCTAACACCGATGACATTTGGTAACCAACTGTTCATAACCTAAAGAATGAGTTGAAGAGTCATGGTTCAGAGCTCAGGGAGTTGAAGACTCAAATGAGTAATATTTCCACTGCCCTCCATCAATAGGTAAGTAAGAATTATAGAAATCTACCATCAGAACCTACACTAAATCCCAAGGGGAATGTCAGTGTCACACATTGAGAAGTGGGAAAGAAAAAAACTGATATATCTGCACCTATTGTTCCACTGAGATTCACCTAAAATATTAAGAATCCTCATTCCATACCAACTGATGAGAAATAAAGGAGAAAGATAAAGGTAAGAAAAATATTGATGACGTTACTCCTAAAGCCCTTATATTTCCATATATATTTGTACAAACCAAGAATATGGATAAAAAGGTGATGCATAACAGATGTTTGGGATACATTCAAGTGTGTGGAGATCAACATCCCTTTACTTGAATCCATTATGAAAATCCAAAGGGATGAGAAATTCATAAAAGAACATTGTACTAATTAAAGAGGGCTTAGGAGAAATGAGAAGATCAATATTGGAAAGATTGTGTTTCACTCATTACACCAAATATAGCAATGCTGACAAAGTGAAAGGATCCACAGAAATTCACAATCCCATGCACTATAGGAGAGTCACACTTTTCTAATACACTTTGTGATTTGGGAGCTTCTATAAATGTGATTCCTCACTCTATATTATCTTCTTGGAATGTTGGTGAGTCGAAGACAATGAGAGTCGTGGTGCAGTTGGTGAATACAGCTACGACACATCCAGCAGGAGTTCTTGAGGATGTACTTGTCTGAGTAAAAGACATGATATTTCTAGAAGATTTATATGTGCTTAGCATGGAGGATGATCTGGTGTGTTCTCATTCCCGCATTATATTAGGTAGATCCTTCCTCAAAACATCAAAAAAAATCATAAATGTTAAAAGGCGTACACTTTCCATGGAATTTGGTGGTAATGTTGTGATATTTAATGTTTTTTATTCCATGAATTACCCATGATAGGATCATTCTTCATTTGTTATCTCCCATTTTGAACCGCTAAATGAGAACCCCATGAAATTTGATTGTTCTATGTTTAGGGAGATTTTGAGTATTGGTTATAGTTTGATGTCTAAGAGTACATCCACACCTATTTCTAATGAACAATACTCTCTTAGATTTGATTTTGAAATGGAATCATATTTTGATTTTGAACATGTAAACTCTAATTATGTCATGGTTGTTGAGTATACCGATGGAGTTGATGTTTTTTTCTCTAATTTTTTTAATTTATATTCGGATTCTGATGCTATTTTTGCACATATTTCAGTTCCTTCTATGTCTCCATCCATACACAATCCCCTACACTAGAACACATTCCGTTGCCACAAAATATCAAATACTCATACTTGTTATGTGGTTAGAAATTATATGTTATCATTGCTAATAGCATCCCTTTTGAACATGAAGAAAAACTTTTGAATCTTTTGAGGGAGAACATCGGGGCAATTGGGTAGACCTTTGCAGATATATCAGTTATTATCCCCTCCATTTCCATGCATAGTATTATTTTAAAGGATGGGGCTAAAGTGGAAAGGAAACCCCAAAAGAGGCTCAATCCAATGCTTCTGGAGGTTGTTAAAAAAGAGGTTTAAAATTATCTTGAGGTAGGTATAGTCTATCCCATTTCAGATTCTCATTGGGTGAGTCCTATTCAATATGTCCCTAGGAATAGAGGTGTTACAGTTGTAAAAAATGATAAAGAGGAGTTGGATCTAATGAGGGTAAAAAACAGGTTGCGTTTGTGTATTGATTATAAGAAATAAAATCAGTCTACTCATGAAGACCATTTCCTTCTCTCATTTATTGATCTAATGCTTGACAGACTAGCTGGGAAGACACACTATTGTTTCTTGGATATTTTCATGTTCTTATAGCTTCGAAGGATCAAGATAAGACTACATTGACCTATCCCTTTGTAATTTTTTCCTACCAAATGAATCCATTTTGACTTTGCAACACCACAACTACCTTCCTAAGATACATGGTGAGTTGTTTTTTCTAATTTCATTAAAACCTGATTGGAGGTATTCATGAATGATTTTACTATGTATGGGTCTTCATTTGATGAATCTCTAGGTAGTTTGGGAAAGGTTTTGAATCATTGTATTGAGAAGAATCTAGTATTGAACATTGAAAAATGTCATTTCATGATAGATCACAGAATTGTCTTAGGGCATGTAGTGTCAAAACATGAGATAGAGTTTGATAGTTATAAGGTAGATATTTTTTCATCCATTCCCTATCATTCATGTGTGTGTGATGTTAGATCATTCTAAAGGAATGTAGGATTTTATCAGTTCTTCGTCAATGATTTTAGTAAGATTTCTCTTCTTATGTTATAATTATTTAAAATAGATTATGATCTTGAGTTTAATGATTCTTCCAAGACTTCCTTTGATGAGCTAAAGATGTGTCTGACAACTCAACCATTCATACAGCCCCCACGGTGTGAGATTTCTTTTGAGCTTATGTGTGATGCCTCCAACATCGCAGCTGGAGTTGTCTTATCTCAGAAGGTGGAGGGATGTTCACATGTGATTTCATATTCATTAAGGAAACTAGATTCAGCCCAATATAACTACATAACCACAGAAAATGAGTTTCTTGTCCTTATAATCACTTTAGATAAATTCTGTTCATATTTATTGGGCTCTAAAGTAGTTGTTTTTTTCTAACTATGCAGCTCTTAGGTACCTCTTGAAGAAGCCTAATGCAAAGCCCAGGATAATCTATTGGATTATCCTTCTTCAATAATTTTACATTGATATAAAGTAAAAAAAGGGTTCAGAAAACTTGGTGGTGGAACACATGAGTAGTCTTACTCACACACATAGAACAAGTACCACTTCTGGACACTTTCCCTGATGAGCATCTTTATTCCATCTATGGTATGCATCCTTGGTACGCAGATTTAGTGAACTACCATGCAAATGTAAAGAAACGTCATTTCCAAATGTTAAAGAGTGAGACTAGATTTTATGTGTGGGATGAGCCCTAATTATGGTTCATGTGTAGTGACCAAGTTATTAGAAGGTGTGTTTCAGATCCTGAGTTTGAGTGTATTCTGCAATTTTGTCATACACTTTCTTTTGGTAGAAAATTTGGTCCCCGATGGATAACTAGGAATGTTTTAGATTCTATATTATATTTTCCTATCTTATTCCATGTTTCCCATGTGTTTTGTAATTTTTTCTCACTTTCCCAACACATGAGAAACATTTTCAAGAGACATGATATGACCTAACAACCCACACTATTCGTTGAAATTTTTGATGTATGGGGCATAGATTTTATTGGTTCTTTTTCAAGTTTATTTGGTTTCCAATATATTTTGGTTGTCGTTGATTATGTGAGAAAATGGGTGGAGGATAAGGCCACCCGGACTGATGATTCTCATGTTCTTGTTTACTTTGTCAAAGCAAAAACTTCTTTTGCAAGATTAGAGTACCGAAATCCATCATCAGTGACCAAGGGACACACTTATGCAATCATAATTTGGCTTCCCTCCGTCGAAAGTATGGGGTGACACACAAACCATCAACACCATACCTCCCCCAAACAAATGGTCAGGATGAGGTCTCAGATCGTGAGTTGAAACATATTTTGGAGAAAATTTTCAGCCAAATAAGAAGGATTGGAGCAATCTCTTAGATGATGCGCTATGGGTATAACATCCCGCCATTTTATAACATAAACTTTCATTACATTACACACAACTGAGGATCTTTAAGGTTTAGTGTCTTGGAAACCAGGAACATAATACATGAAAACAACATAAAGAATTCTTCTTAAACAATTGAAAGTCTTATCCTTAAGTTCATCCTAGGTTCATTACTGCATCTCATAACCTGGGGACATACATCAAAAGAAAGGGTGAGCAGAAGGCCCAGTAAGGGAAACAAGAGGAACATTTTACATGTGAACTTGATATACTTCAATAAGGACATGAAAAGATCTTTAAGGTATGAGAAAGAAAATCATGAGGCATTTCATAATAAAAAAACATTTTCCATAACTTGAAGATGTGGCTACATCATTTAAAATAGACAATCATGAACATATCACCAAGGTCCATCCCCAAGGTGTCATTTGAAAATTACCAAGGTTATTCACCAAGGTATCATGAAGATTGTAATCTCTAGTTGTCACATCATTACCCAATGCATTGGAGCGCTATCAGGGCGCACCCTTAAATTTTCTTTTATTATCATGTGAGCCACATATATCATCATCAAACATTTCATAAATAACCCACATAGCATAAAATAAATGGGTTTCATTTCATAATCATAACGTTTTAAAAACTGCTTTAAAGACATGATCTTAAAGTCACTTTAAACCCAAAAAAAAGGAAAGCGGGTCTCATGTATGTAAATCCCAGAATTTAAAATGGAACATTTTGATATATATGTGAATACCCTTGTATAAATAAGAGCTTTGATTATTCACTTTATAACATAAAATAATTTTTGAGAAAAGAGAGAGGCATTTTGAGGGGAAAATTCTGCAGCATAACGGCTAAGTTTCAGGGTTTTAGAAAACATTGAAATGAGAGGGGACATGGGTCACCCACTCCTAAATGATCCATAAAACAGTAGGGTGAAAGAATAAGAAGGACATATGGACATGGTAATGAAAGTTGAGGGACATACCATTTGAAATTGAAAACATGGAAGGAAAAAAAATTAGATTTCTCTTATGAAAATTCGGCAGCCTTACGCGCCACTTAACTTCAAAAAAAAAGATTTGACAAGATCAAATAGGGTCCCTCATCATATGATCATAAGAGATCAGTATGATAGATATAGAGATCATACCCCAACATAATAAAAAGGAACTTGAAAGATTTGACATGAAAATCGAACTTGAAAAAATGAGAAGGGTGAAAGAATCCCTTAAAAATTCGGCAGCCTAACGGCGTCACTTAAACATTCATAAAACGAAATGATGAGAGTAAGAGGGGATCTCTCATCATATAAACATGAAAGGGAAGTAAGAGGAATATAAAAGAACATCCTCTCACATAAAAACATGGAGCATAAAAGGAATGACATAAAAGAGATTACATGAAAAGAAAGAGAGGGGTCGGATCCCTTACCTTAAAACGTGACTCTTGAAACTCAAAGGATTGGACCTTGAGGGCTTGGGGGCACCTTGGGAGGAATCCTTGGAAGGTAAGAAGACCCGAACATAGTTGGGGAGAGTTGGGAGTGAAAACTAAAGGAGGAAAGGGTGGGTATTTATAGGGAAAGTGAGGGGACAAAGCATTAATGGCCAATGGACACCTCACTAGTGGTTTTGGCAAAACCATGGGCTTGCCCATGGTATTTGCCCATGGTATTGGCCACTTGGGACACCTCACACCTTATCTTACTGTTCATAATTCGACCATATTGAATATATACTTAATACATCATTTAATGATGTCATTAAACACCCGTAACTTAAAAAACTATACTTTCACTATTCACCGAAAATTCAACTTTCTCAGAATAATCCCAAAATTTCACCTTAAACAAATATCAATGCAACGATTTCAAAAATGAACTCCATTTTATAAAAATAATTTTCTAATTATTTTTAATTTTATTTTTAAATAAAAACACTATTCATCGAAAATTTATTTTTTCAGAAAAATCCCCAAAAATTACCATAACATAATATCGATGCTCTGAGTTCAAAAATAAAGTCATTTTTATAAAAATAATTTTCTAATTATTTTTAATTAAATTTTTTAATTAAAAAACACTATTCATCCGAAAAAAATAATACTTGAATAATAATTTATGAAACCGTTATTTACCCATTTTATTGAATCACATTACTTAATCAAGGTGCCTAGATTATTTTAAAACTTTCTTTAAGTGATATTACTAATCCATTTGGTCACATTACTAATCCTAAGAGTAAAATCACTATTCACTATTTACTATTCATCAAAAATTAAGTTGATCTTATTAGACTCCAAATTCCTTAATGAACACTTTTGTAGAAGACCATTTTTTGAAAATCATTACACATCATTAGTTATTTAGGGTTTACATAAATATTTCAAAATATACCTTTTTCAAAATTAATCAATAAAATACATTCTAAAATTTTCTGGACATTTGAAATTTCACAAACATCACTAAAGGAAGAAATCTCAATTTATTCACCCGAAGGGATTATACAAGGAAGCTAGGGTCTCATCACATAGCCCCTTATAACACCGGCATAAGACCTGAGTGTAAGGTGTGCTATGGTGAGAGAATCTGAGGGAGGCTCAGATAACATTTCCCTAGTAGTAATCTCTACTGACTTGAACTTCTCCCACAGGTGTTTCCGTTCAACCTTGACACGCTGGAGTTCGGCTTGGGCTTGGTCCAAAGCGAAGCCCACAGATGTTACCTCCTTCCCAAGCTCTGATAAGTGGGCTTCATAAGGGTTGAGTCTACTGGATGAAGCCATCGACTCCTCTTTCTGCATTAACCATTAACATCTTATTAAATCAATAAGAGTATGTTAATATACTACTCAAAAAGATTGGGTCGTTACAATGGGAATGTTGGAAAGTATAAAAAACTCCCATCAGTATGTCCCCATTTTGGATTGTTTTAGGAAAATTGTGCCATCTTCTTGTGGAAGTTGAGCATTGAGCTTGTTGGTCTATAATGAAATGCAACATGGATTTGGGCCAAGATATAATCCAAAGGAAGCTGCAAATTCAAATGATTGAGGATATTTGTTTGTCTTCATATGTGAACCCAAGGCTCTACAAAGAAAGATCAAAATCAGCACATGAAAAAATGATCCAGAAAAGAGAACTTCAAGTTGTGGAGAATGTCTTTCCCTATAGTTCACGACTGAAGCTGATGCCTGGTAAGATTCATTCCATGTGGTTGGGTATTTATGTTGTGATACTGTTTTTCTTTATGGTGTAGTTGAGATCACACAAGAGGACACTAGAATGAGATTAACAGTTAATGCACAATGTTTGAAGAAATACATTGAGGGACTTCCTACTGATGTCATGGATTTCATCACACTGCATGACCCCATCATCACTTGAGCATATCAGGTTGTTCCTAACCCTTTCACTTTTTTATTCTTTTTCATGTTTAAAATTATAAATTTCATGTTCATATATCATCTAATGGGTTCATATTGAGGATAGTAAAAAATTTTATGGTGGGGGGACCATTTAGTTTAATAATTTCAATTATTTTCAAGTTTTTCAATGATTTTCAAAAAAAATAGTGTTATTCAAATTTTGTGGGTTTATTTTTCGGATTTTGTTCTGTTTTTTGAAGATTTTGTGTTAACAAGATTCTCATAGCCCTTTTGATAGTCATATCAATATGTGAAACAATTTTTCCCATGATATGGAGCTTAAATGAATGATGAAAATAACATTGTTTCAAGTTAAAATATTTAGTAATTTCATAAAAATTACTCTGAATTTTGAATTTCATGCCACATCTCACTATCTTTATATTTGAAATCACCTTCCTATGAGGCTTCTAGACCATTATTTTCAAATTCTTCACATTCACCTCACTTATTTAGAGAACCAAACCATTTTTGATTTAACCAGAATTTGATTTATTCCTGTAAAAATGTGAGGGTGTGAGGTACGTATGTTTTAAATGATTGAGTAATTTGTTTGTTATTGAAGCCCATATTTCAAATAATTTTTTTATAATGGCCTACATTGAATATTTAATCCTTTTATCCTTTTTAATCCATGAACATCCTATTAGGATCTCCACATTACAAGCCAGTTATCCCTATCTGACCAACTCTTGAAGTGAAATTTCATAATCTAGTTGAACTTAAGTGCGGGGGAATCTGACTTGTGTTGTGATACCACATTTTGTGATACATAGGGTGGAAAATTAGATTCTAAAGATATGTGTTTTCTTCTAGAGAAAATAATTATATTGAAGGTTGTTCCTTTTTCAGAGCTTTTATGATAACTGATTTTGTGCCTTTCTAAATCTTCTAATAGATGAAGAAAGTTGTGCCTGTCTAGAGCATTCAAGAAAATAATTCTTGAAAAGATTGACCTTTTTACTGCTGAAATTTTGATTGCTGTTACCATGCATTTATTTTTCTTGATTATGAACACGAATTCATTTTATACGGATTGAGGAGGAGACAATATTTAAGTTAAAATAAGGTAAATGAATTTTTTTTTCAAAAAGAGTCATGCCCCCATCATTCAGCCTCATAATTTTTCACATCTTATTCCTAACAACTGAAAGCCACCGAACAAACCTGAAAAGTACACATGATAAACATATGTCATTGAATCAAATTGGGTAGTGATGTAAGAATTTATCAATCCTATGGTGACCCTAGTATGAGTTTGGAAGTGAAAGAAACTTCTAAAAAATGATCCTTGTGTGATAATAGAAAATTCTAGTGAGGTAAGTGTTTTGTGCATAGGAGGATAAATGAAGTTGAAATATATTAAATGATATAAATGGAGAACATGAAATAATTTTTTTATGAGTCATGATGTCTTCTTTTCATGGTGTGTAATTTTTGGATCTCAATGATTTGTGTCTTAATATTTGTTTTAATTTGACATTCATGATTACTTGATATGAGGTTTTTCCAATGAGTGAAAAAGGGTAAGTGTGGGGGAGTTGATAAAAAAGTATTTTGTCAAATATTTTATTGAAAATAAATGACATAATTTCCTCACATTGTGATGAATATATTAATTTATAAAATATTTGGTATTAGATCATTCATTTGAAAATTTGTTCAAAATTCTTGTTTTACCCTTTTAAAATGGGCCATTAAATCAATGGTGGGATTGACTCGCCAAAATAGACATGGGTTCTGTATTTGGCACATAACTACATAATTTTTTCTTGGATTAGGCCCAACTATCGAGGGTATTTCAAAGATCAATTCCTGCCAAACCATCCTTCTGTATTGAGGGAAGAATCACGTGTTTTGGTGGTCAAATGGGCCATGCAATTGTGGCATAAAATATTGGGCTGAATTTCCCCATTATCACGTGAAACCACTTGTAACCAAGCCTCCTCTCCACTATAACAAATTTTTGAATGAATGATCTAATCACAAATATTATATAAATGAATTTATTTAGAACAATGTTATGAAATTATGTCAGTTATTATCAATAAAATATTCAATAAAATACTGTTTTCTCAACTCCCCCATACTTACCCATTTTTACTCTTGGGAAAAACCTCATATCAATTAAATATCAATATCAAATAAAAAAAATTAAAACACAAACACTTGAGATCCCAAAATTACACACCAATAAATAAAAGATATAATTCCCCATAAAAAACATTATTTCATGTTCTTTATTTATATCATTCAATATATTTCCACTTCATTTATCCTCACATGCACAAAACACATACCTCACTAGAATTTTATCTTATCACACAAATGTCAATTTTTTATCATTTTATTTTTCATCCAAACTCAATAAAAGGTCACCACGGTCTTGATAAATTCCACTATCTCTACCCAATATGAGTCAAGGACATATGATTATCATGGAGACTCTTAAGGGTTGTTCTCTGGCTTTCAGTTTGTAGGATTATGATGTGAAAAATTTTGAGGCTGAATGAGGGTTTCTTGACTCTTTTTGAAGAACAATTGCTCTAATCTAATTTTCACTTAAATATGGTCTCATACTCAATCCATATAAAATCAATTCATGTTGATCATCATGAAAAATAAATAAATGTTTACACCGATCAACATTTCAGCAGTAAAAATGTCAATCTTCTCAAAAATGATTTTCTTGAATCCTCCTGATAAGAAAAACTTTCTCCCTCTATTATATTCTCCCAAAAGGAACAACTTTAGTCATCAAGAAAGCTCTATAAAAAGAACAACTTTTAATATAATGATTTTCTTCAGCAGTAAAAAAATATCTTCAGAATTTAATTTTCTACCCGAAGTATCACAAAATGTGGAAGTGCAACAGAAGACAAATTCCCCCACACTTAAGTTCAACTAGATTATGAAATTTCTCTTCAATAGTTGGTGGGATAGGGAAAATTTGCTTGTAATGTGGCTAACCAAAAAGAATTTTCATGAATTATAAGGGCTAAAATGATTAAATGTTCATGGTAGACCATTATAAAAAAGGATTATTTGAAATATGATCTTTAATAACTAATAAATTACTCAATCATTTAAAACATATGTACCTCAAACCCTCATGTTTTGACAAAAAAAATCAAATTCTGGTTAAATCAAGCATGGGTTGGTTCTCTCATGAAGTGAGGTGAATGTGAATAATATGAAAATAATGGTTTAGAAGAATCACATGTTAGTGATTTAAAATATAAATACAGTGAGATTTGGCATGAGATTAAAAATTCATAGTACATTTCATGAAATTACTAAAGCTTTGAACTTGAAACAAAGTATTTTTCAGCATAGATTTATTCTTGGGTTCATGGGAAAAATAGATTCACTTATTGATATGGATTTAAACATGGTTATGAGAATCATTTCAGCTCAAATGTTTCAAAAACACACAAAAAACTGAAAAATAAACACACAAAATTTGAACAACACATTTTTTTGAAAATCATTGAAAAATAGGAAAACAATTGAAATTACTAAACTAAAAGGTCCCCTCCCCACACGTAAAATATTTCATTGCCCTCAATGTGAACCCATTAGATTATATATGCACATGAAAAGTATAATTTTAAACAGGACCAAGAAAAAAAAGTAAAATGGTTAAGAAAATGAAGATATGCTCATGTGATGATGGGGTCATGCAATGTGATTAAATCCACTACATCAGTAGGAAGTCCCTCAATTTATTTCTTCAAACATTTCCCATTGACTGTAAAGCACATTCATGTTTCCTCTTGTGTGATCTCAACTGCACTATAAGGAAAAACATTAGTCACAACATAAGGACCTAACCACATGGAACGTACCTTACCAGGCATCAGCTTCAGTCATGAACTATAGAGAAAGATATTCTCTCAAACATGAAATTCTCTTTTCTGGATCATTTTTCCATGAGCATATTTTTATCATTCCTTGTAGAGCCTTTAGTTTTCATATTAATAAAATAGAATCTCCTCAAGCTCTTGAATTTGTAGATTTCTTTGGATTCCAGAATGGGCTAAATCCATGTGGCATTTATTTATTGCCTAATAATATTGATGCTAAAATTCCATAGGAATATGTCACACTTTCCAAAAAAACAATCTAAAATGGGGACATACCTATGGGAGTTTTGTATGATGCCCTATATTCCCATAGCGCATCATCCAAGCACTTTCTTTAATCCTTCCTATTTGACTGCACAATTTTCCCCAAAATCTATTTCAACTAAGGATTTGAAACCTCAGTCCAGCCATTTTTTTGGGGGTGGTATGGTGTTGATGTTTTGTGTTTCACCCCATACTTCTGATAGAGGGAAGCCAAATTCCAATTGTAGAAGTGTGTCCCATTGGTCACTAATGATGGCCTTCGGTACCCCAATCCTTCAAAAAATTTGTGCTTTGACAAAGTCCACAACACCATGAGAATCATCACTACTAGTGGCATTATCCTCCACCAATTTTCTCACATAATCAAAAAAAACCAAAATATATAGGAAACCAAATGTACTATTAAAAGGACCCAAAAAATCGATTCCCCATACAAAAAAAAATTCACAGAATTAAATTGGTTGTTGGGGCATCTCGTGTCTCTTAGAAATGCTTCACGTGTGTTGCAAACAAGAGAATGACTTATAAAACCCATGGGAATCATGGAATAAGCTAGTCCAATATAATCCAGAGTCCAAAACATTCATAGATTTCCATTAGGGTCTGATGTGTCTACCAGAAGAATGTGTATGAAAAAAATGTAAAATAGACTCAAACTATTGATCAGGAACACACCTCCTAATAACATGGTCACTACACATGTTCCAATGGTATGGATCATTCCAAACATAATACCGAGACTCAATTTTTATTTTTTGGACTTGAAGTTTCTTTAAATTAGAATGGATTTTAAGGGAAACAAGGTAGTTTACTAAATTTGTATACCAAGGATGCATTCCTGAGATGGAATAGAGATGATCATCAGAGAAAGTGTCCTGAAGTGGTACATGTTCCAAGGTTTCATCCTCTTGTGTGTGAGTAAGCCTACTCATGTGCTCTTCCACCATGTTTTCTGAACCCTTTTTTCCGTTATCTCAATATCAAATTCTTGAATATGGAGAATCCATCAGATTAACCTAGGATTTGCATCTGGATTCTTCAACAGGTCCCTTAGAGCTGCATGGTCAATAAAAACTACATTAGATCCCAAAAAATATGAATAGAATTTATCTAAAGAGAATATAACAATAATAAAACCCTTTTCCGTGGTTGTGTAGTTTGATTTGGATGAATCCAGTGTCCTCGATTTATATTCATTCACAGGTGAACGCCCCTCTACCCTCTGATATAAGACAACTCCAACAATGAAGTTGGAGGTGTCACACGTATGCTCAAAAGGAATCTCCCATCGTGGGGGATGTATGATCAGTGGAGTGGTTAGAAACATCTTTAGTTCATGAAAGTATGTCCTACAAGAATCATCAAACACAAAATCAGAATCCTTTTGAAGTAATCCCGACATAGGAAGAGAAATCTTTCTATAATATTTGATGAAGCACCGATAAAATCCTGCCTGCCCTATGAATGATCTAACGCCACGCACACATGAAAGATAGGGTAGGGATTGAATAATATCTATTATAGATCTATCAACCTCTATCCCATGTTTTGACAATACATTCCCTAAGACAATGACTTTCTTAACCAAAAAATGATGCTTTTCAAAGTTCTAGACGAGATTCTTCTCAATACAAAAATTCAACACCTTTCCCAATCTTCTAAGACATTCATCAAATGAATACCCATACACTATAAAATCATCCATGAATACCTCCATGTAGGTGTCAATAAAATTAGAAAAAATACTCACCATGCATCTTTGGAAGGTACCTAGGGTGTTGCGAAGTTCAAATGGAATCCTCTAGTAGGAAAGCGTGCTAATGGGAAAGGTGAATATAGTCTTCTCTAGATCCTCTAGAGCTATAGAAACCTAAAAATAACCATAAAATACATCCAGGAAACAACAATGTGTATTTATATATAGTCTCTTAAGAATATGATCAATAAATGGGAGGGGAAATGGTTTTTTCAAGTGGACTGATTTAGTTTCCTATAATCAATACACATACGCCAACTATTTTGTACCCTCATCAGAACTAAATCCTCTTTATCATTTTTTACAACTGTAACACCAATATTCTCACGAAAAACCTGAATAGGACTCACCCAATAGGAATCTGAAATGGAATATATTATACCTGCCTTGAAAAAAAATTTGACCTATTTTTTAACAACCTCCAAAAGTGTTTGATTTAGTCTCCTTTATGGAATCCTAACCGGTTTTTCCCCATCCTCCAAAAGAATCCTATTCATGAAAAGGGAGGGGATAATACTTAATATGTCAACCAAGGTCCACCCAATTTCCCTGATGTTCTCCCTCAAAATATTACAAAGTTTTTCATCGTGTTCAAACATGATATTGTTAGCAATCATAACAAGTACTTTCTCAACACATAAAAAGTATGAATATTTGAGATTTGGTAGAAATGAATTGAGTTCTAGTGTAGGGGGGTGGTGTATGGATGGAGACATTGAAGGAAATGAAATATGTTCAGAAAATGAATCAGTATCAGAATAGACATCTTCAAAATAAAAGAATAAAGCATAAAATCCATCAACATACTCAACAACCATGTCATAATTAGAGTTCACGTGATCAACATCAAAATATGACTCTATTTCAAAATCAAATCTATGAGAGTCTTGTGCATTATAAATATGTGTGCAAGTACTCTTATACATCAAACTAGCACCAATACTCATAATCTCCCTAATAATAGAACAATCATATTCCATGGGGTTTTTATTTGTTGGTTCAAAATGGGAGATTGAAAATGCCAAATGATCCTCTGATGGTTACTTCATTGAATCCATAACATTAAATATCACAAATTCATCCCCAAATTCCATGGAAATTTTACCCTAATTAACATTTATGATTCTTTTTTTAGTTTTGGGGAAGGTTTTACCTAAGATAATGGGGGAATGAGAACTTACCTGATCATCCTCCATGTTAATCACGTAGAAATCTACTGGATAGATCATGTCTCTTACCCAAAAAAAGACTTCCTCAAGAACTCCCACAGGATATGTCGTAGCTCTATTCGTCAACTGCACCACTACCCTCATGGGATTCAACTCACAAACCTACATAGAAGAGAATAAAAAGTGAGGCATCACATTAATGGATGCTCCCAAATCACAAAGTGCATCAGAAAAGTGGTACTCCCCTATGGTGCATGGGATGAGGAATGTCCCTGGATCCTTACACTTTTTCAGCATTGCTTGAGTTTTTGTAATGAGTGCTGACAAATTCCTTCCAAAATTGATCCTCTCAGTTCCCTTGAGCCCTATTTTATTGGTACAAATGTATTTAAAAAAATTCATTCCTTCAAATTTTATTTTTGGCTTAAAGTAATGGGAAGTTGACCTCCAAACACTTGAATGTCTCCAAAACATCTTTTTTTGCATCGCCTCTTTAGCCATCTTCTTGGTTTGTACTACTCTATATGGAAATTTAAGGGGTTCTAGTAAAAACATCATCAATATTTTTCTTACCTTTATCTTTCACCTTAGATATTTCATCAGTTGGTATGGAATGTGGCATCTCAAAATTTGAGGTGAATCTCGAGGGAACGACATGTGCAGATGTATCAACTGTATTCTTCCAACTTCTCATTGTGATGGAACTGATATTCCCATTGGGATTTGGAGTGAGGTGGGATGGTGTATTCCAATCATTATTACATACCAGTTCATAGAGGGCATAGGAAATCTGGCTTATTTGAGTCTTCAACTGCCTCACCTCCGAACCATTACTTTTCATCTCAGTCTGTTGATTAAGAAAAATATGTTTCAATAGGTCATCTGTGTTAGAATATACCTTGGATGGGGGATTCCCTTGAAGCTGGCTAGTTTATGTTTGGGATTCAAATATCCTTTGGGGTTGTTGGAAACCCTACTGGTAAGGTGGAGGCTTCTGGATGTTTTGTTGAAAAATGGTCCTTTATTGTCATCCAGAGTCATACATCATGTCTGATTTGATCCTTTCACCCTTGGTTGTATGCTGGAGCAAATGAGTCAAACTTCTTTTGTGGGAATTCCTATTTTTGTTGTTGATATGGTCTCCCTGGGAATACTGCTTTGAAATCCTCTCTCTCTCTTGTAGTTGTGGGGAACAGTCAGTTAGGTGGCTTGTCTCAGTGCAAATGCCATAAGTCATTGAAGGAGGGTGTTGGGATGTATTTTGATCCAAATAAATCTGTCTCACCATATTTTTCAATTCTACCAACATGGTATCAATTAAATGACATTCAAGAGAATAAAGACATACATGATGTACTCCCATGACATATTGTGTACATCGATCACCAAATTGTTGAGAGTTTTGGGTTATCATGTCAATAAACACATGTGCAGCTAATAGTGTCATGTCCACCAATGCTCCTCCAACTGCATCATCCACCATGATTCCCTCCATAAGTGTGAGTCCTTTGTTGAATTACTGTATAAGGAGTTTATTAATAATTTTTTGATGTGGGAAGCTTGCACACAACTTTTTGAATATCTCTTAGAACTCATACATTGACTACCCTTGAGATTAGTCTATCCCAGAGATCACATTATTAATGGAAGTGGTCCTTGATTCTGGAAAAAATCTTTGTAGGAAAAGACTTTTCAAATCATTCCAACAGGTTACATCTTCGGGTTGTAAATAATACATCCAATATTATGGAGCTCCGTCAAGAGAAAATGGGAATGCTCTTAGTTTGATTTATTCTTCAGAAACATTTCTAGGTTTGAAGGTTGATAAAACCACATTAAATTCTTAAAAATGTTTATTTGGACCCTAACCAGATAATCCATGAAATTTTGGAAGACGATGAATTAATCTAGATTTCGGTTCGATGTCTAATTCGATATTTGGGCATGCAATACAATTTGGTTGATAATTAATATCAGGTTCAACCAGTTCTCGAAAGGTTTTTTTAAGTTAATTTCAATTATTTGAAGCCATGGGTTCTTCTTTTATGTTTGAATTTGAACTTCTTCCGATTTAAATGATCTTTGATTGGGGTAATTCTCTTTGACGTTTAAAACTTCTCGTAGACTCAGAATGTATGATTCCATACCTAAGGTTGTGTTCAATCATAGGGTCAAGATCTAAGAGATTATTGGGATTATTTTGTTTCATAAATCAAAGGAATGTAGAAATTAAATGATGAAAATGGACCATAATAATATGAAAAGATGTTTGAGTTAGTCTGATAAAAATAAAATAAGAACGCAAGAGAAGAAAACATCAGAAAGGGGAATGTAGAAAGAAAGGGGAGAATAAAATAATTAAATAAAAAATTAAATAAATACCTATAATTGATGGAATAAATTACTTGCCTCCCCAGAAATGGTATCTATTTTAAAGGCGTTGTCATGGGCACGCTCAAATGATGTTTAGTTTTGGGTTACTTAGGTGCAGTAGAGTGGATGGCCAAGGTCGTCTCTCGAAAGAGGAAGGAAATTATAACAACATACTAAAGTTATTCTAAAAATAAAATAAAATAGAATAAAGACACTAATTTAATTTATGGGGGTGGGTTTTTATCATTTATAAAACTAGGAGAAGTTTCCTGGAAGAATATTTCAATTTTATTGAATATGAAGTTTGATTAAAAATATATATCAAGAAGATGTTTTTATAAAATATTTAAAAGGTGTAATTGATCTAAATCAACATCTTCAATCAATTATTTATATTTATCATTTAAATTATCATTCATATAATTATTATCCCTTAATTTGTTAAATCACAAACCCCATGAGAATTATATTTACCATAAAGATAATGTGAATTTAACCCTAGGATTACTTCTGAACATTCAATTGCAGAACCAAGCTTTGATTAATGTACTAAGGTTAGATTATGGTTGGTGGTAAATTAAGTAACATTTCCATTTTGGAAAATAAGGATGAATTGTCTTTAAGGAATATATTTTAACTCTACAAACTTATCCCATGTGATCCTGTATTACCGATTAAGTATGCGCTCTCACAATTTAAATTAAACCTCGACCTTGTGTGTTTTTGTGTTAATTGTTCAATTTTTTTCATAAATTATTATAATTAAAGAACATATTTTAGGGATTATATTATGTGAACTAAAGTATCTCATTGATTAAAAACAATTAAATGATGAGGGTAGAAGATATATCGAAAACTAAAAACTACTCTTCCATGGGCAGTGTGGTCATTGTGGAGATGTTTTTCATGAGCAATGAATTGAAAGGGTAGAACCCAATATAGTCTCCACTCTTGATTCCAACCCAATTTGAAATAATAAAATAACAAGAAATTTGATCAGAACATAAGATAAAAGAACACATAAAATGAGAACAAATATTTTTTTACACAAATGAAAACATTACAACATGATGAAGAGACGATGGTTTCGAAGAGGGGATCCTTGATTCAATAGCCACCCCTCTTAAAATTGTTAGACAATTTTAGTGAAACCAATTATTTTATGCCTCCAATATCTTAAAACATATAAAAACCCCTCCAAATTAAAAATAACCCAATATTTAGAGTGTTGAAGAGGCTAGGTTACATGTGGTTTCAAGTGTGAATTTGGAAATTTGGGAAAATATTTTAATCCAAATTGAATAGCCCATTTGACTACCAAAACGCATGAATCAGATCACCTTAAATAAGACTGATTTGTGAGAAATTTAATCCAAGATCTCCTTTAAATATTTGGGCTTAATAAAATCATGGATGTAGAGGTTATGGTCTAAATACAGAACCCATGTCCATTCTATCAAGTCCATCCCACCATTGACATAATAGTCCAATTACTCCATTAAAATGCAATGTTTAGCTCTAGTGTCCTGAATAAAATTTGTAGAAAATTATGTTAGGATCACATTTGATAATCCTTAAGTTTAAATAAGTCATATTAATATATTTATGTATTAAATAATACAGTGCATTTTAAATGGGTAAACTGAAATTTTCATCATATTTTTAAATGAATGATATAATCCCAAATATTTCGTAAATGAATATATTCAGCATAATGTGAGTAAATCATGCCATTTATTATCAATAAAATATTCAACAATGTAGTTTTTTATCTACTCCCCCACACTTACCCTTTTGCACTCCTGGGAACAACCTCATATCAAGTAAACATCAATATCAAATCAAAATAAATTTTAAAACACATATTCGGGAGATTTAACAACTACACACCGAGAAACAAAAGATATCATTCCTTATAAGGAAAATAATATTTCATGTTCTTCATTTATATCATTCAATATATTTCCACTTCATTTATGCTCACATGAATAAAACACTTACATCATTATAATATTCTCTTCTCAGACAAATGTGAATATTTAGTAATGTCTTTTCTCATAAAAACTCATAAAACGGTCACCATAGGATTGATAAATTCCAACATCACCATAAAATATAATTCAAGGACATATGTTTATAATGAGTAATTTTCAGGTTTGTTCTGTGGCTTTCAGTTGGTAGGATTAAGATGTGAAAAAAGTTTGATACTTAATATGGGGGGCTTGACTCTATTTGAAGAACAATTGTATTAATCTAATTTTCACTTAATTATAGTCTCCTCCTAAATCCCCATATCATCAATTCATGTTAATTATCGTGAAAAAATAATGAATGTTCACACTAATCAATTTTTTAGCAGTAAAAATGTCAATCTTCTAATGAATTATTTTCTTGAAAGCTCCAGATAGGCACAACTTTCTTCCTCTATTAGAAAATCCCAGAAGGCACAGCTTTGGTTATCATGAATTCTCAAAAAAAAGGCACAGATTTCAATATAATTATTTTATTCAGTAGAAAAAAAACTTTTCAGAATTTAATTTTCCACCTAAAGTTTCAAAAAATGTGGTAGCACAACAGAAGACAGTTTTCCCCACACTAAAGTTCAACTAGATTATGCAATTTCACATCAAGAGTTTGTTGGATAGGGAAAATTGGTTTGTAATGTGGCTAACCTAACATTATGTTCATGGATTCAAAGGGATTTAAGTATTAAATGTTCAAGGTATTCCATTATAAAAAATAATTCTTCGAAATAGGGGATTTAATACCAAAAATATGACTTAATCATTTCAAACATAAGTACCTCAAACCGTCAAGTTTTGAAATGATTAAATCAAATTATGGTCATATCAAGCATGGTTGGTTTCCCTCATGAAGTGAGGTGAATGTGTAGAATATGAAAATAATTGTTCAGAAGCCTTTTAGGAATGTTATTTCAAATATAAAGATAGTGAGGTGTGGCATGTCATTCAAATTTAGAATACTTTTTAATGAAATTACTAATGATTTGAACATGAAGCAAAGTTATTTTCATCATTCATTTAATCTCTATTTAAAGGGAAAAATTGTTTTACTTATTGATATGGATTTCAAAAATGGTTATAGAATCATTTCAGATCAATAGATTCAAAAACACACAAAAACAGAAAAATAAAAACACAAAATTTGAAAAGCACAATTTTTTTTTAAAATCACTGAAAAACAAGAAAAAAATTTGAAATTACTAAACAAAATAATTCCCTCCCCCACACTAAAAATATTTAATTTTCCTCAATTTGAACCCATTATATGATATATGCACATGAAATGTATAATTTTAAACAGTACAAAGAATAAAAAAGTGAAAGGGTTAGGAACAACATAATATTCTCAAGTGATGATGGGGTCATGCAATGTGATGAAATCCACTGCATCAGTAGGATGTCCCCCAAATGTATTTCTTCAAATTTTTCCCATTGAATGTAATTCTCCTTCGAGTGTCCTCTTGTTGATCTCAACTGAACCCTAAGAAAAAACATTAGTCACAACATGAGGACCTAACCGCCTGGAATGCAACATACCAGGCATCAGCTTCAGTCGTGATCTATAGAGAAAGACTTTCTCTCCAACATGAAATTATCTTTACAGGATCATTTTTTCATGATATTATTCTGATATTTCTTTGTAGAACCTTTAGTTGTCATATGAATTCGATAGAATCTAATCATTATCTTAAATTTGCAGCTCCCTTTGGATTCCATCTTGGGCAAAATCCATGTTGCATTTCTTTGTAGCTCAATAATCTCGATGCTCATAATCCATAGGGATATGGCATGATTTCCCAAAACACATTCCAAAATGGGGACATAATGTTGAGAGTTTTTTATGGGGTCCCATATTCCCATAGAGAATCATCCATGTGCTTCCTTCAATCCTTCCTATTTGGCTATACGTTTTTCTCCAAAATCTGTTTCAACTCATGATTTGAAACCTTTACCTGGTCATTTGTTTGTGGGTGGTATGGTGTTAATGTTTTTTGTGTCACCCCATTATTTGGAAGGAGGGAAGCCAAATTCTAATTGCAGAAGTGTGTCCCTTGGTCACTGATAATGGCATTCGGTACTCCAAACTTGCAAAACAATCTGTGCCATGACAATGTCTACAACAACATGATAATTCATCAGTCCTGGTGGCCTTAGCCTCCACCAATTTTCCCACATAATCAATGGAATAAAATATATATAGGAAACCAAATGAAATATAAAATAGTGACATATAATTGATTCCCCATACATCAAAAATTTCACAGAATAGTTTCTGTTGTTGGGGAATCTCATGTCTCCTAGAAATGTTTCCCATATGTTGGAAACATAATCATGACATATAAAACACATGGGCATCAAGGAATAAGCTAGGATAATATAATTCAGAATCCAAATCATTCATAGCTATCCGATGGGGTCCAAAGTGTCCACCACATGCAAGTTTATACCAAAATTGCAGAATAGACTCAAATTCATGATCAGGAACACACCTCCTTATAACATGGTCACTACACGTGCATCATAAGTAGGGATCATCCCACACATAAAATCTAGACTCCCTCTTTTTCTTTTGTACTTGATGTTTTTTTAAATTTTCAGGGATTTCAGATGCAAAAAGATAGTTTACTCAATCCGAATACCAAGGATTTATACCTGAGATGGAATAAATATGCACATCGGGGAAAGTGTCCCGAAGTGGTACATATTCCAAGGAGTCATCTTCTAGTGTGTGAGTAATCCTACTCATTTAATCCACCACCAGTATTTCTGACCCTCTTTTTTTATTTATCTCAACGTAAAATTCTTGAAGAAGGGGCATCCATCATATTAACCTGGTCATTACGTCTGACTTCTTCAAGAGGTACCTCAATGATGCATGGTAAAAAAACAACATTTTAGAGCCCAATAAATAGGAATGAAATTTATCTAAAGTGAATATAATAGTATGAAACTCATTTTCTATGGTTGTGTAGTTTGATTGGGATAAATCCAGTGTCCTCGATGCTAAGTCAATCACATGTGAACATCTCTCCACCCTCTGATATAAGATAACTCCAACTGCAAAGTTGGAGGCGTCACACATAAGGTCAAAAGTAATCTCTCACCGTGGGGGCTGTGTGATTAGTGGACTGGTCAGACACTTATTTAGCTCAACAAATTAAGTCCTAGATGAATCATCAAAAACAAATCCAGAATCCCTTTGATGTAATGGCGACATAGGAAGAGAAATATTACTAAAATCTTTGATGAAGCGGTGATAAAATCCTACCTACCCAAGAAAATATCTAAAATCATGCACACATGAAGGATATGGTAAAGATGAAATTATATCTACCGTAGATCTATCAACCTATATCCCAAGTTTTGACACTACATGCCCTAAGACAATGCCATGCTCTACCATGAAATGACACTTTTCAATGTTCACGACCAGATTCTTCTCAATACAGCGATTCAACACATTATCCATACTTAATTGATATTTATCAAATAAATACCCATACACTATAAAATCATCCATGAATACCTTCATGCAGGCCTCAATAAAATCAGAAAAAATACTCACTATGCATCTCTATATGGTACCTAGGGCATTGCAAAGTCCAAATGGAATCTTTCGATAGGGAAACATGCCGAAGGTACAGGTGAATATAGTCTTCTCCTGATCGTCCAAATCTATAAGAACCTGAAAATATCTAGATAATCCATCCAAGAAAAAATAGTGTGTCTTCCTAGCTGGTCTCTCAAGCATCTGATCAATAAATGAGAGGGGGAAATGTTCTTTGCGAGTGGACTGATTTTGTTTTATATAATCAATACACATACACCAACTGTTTTGTACCTTTATTAGAACTAACTCCTCATTATAATTTTTTACAACTGTAACAATACTTTTCCTAGGCACAACATTAAGAGGACTCAAACACTCAGAATCTAATATGGAATAGATTATACCTGCCTCGAGCAATTTTTCAAACTCTTTTTTAACAACATCAAAAAGGGTTGGTCTGAGTCTCCTTTGTGGTTTCCAAACTGGTTTTTCCCCATCCTCCAAAAAAATCCTATGCATGAAAATGGAGGGGTTAATACATAATATTTCATCCAAGGTCAACCCAATTTACCTGATGTTCTCCCTCAAAATATTAGAAAGTTTTTCTTCTTGTTCAAAAGGGAGATTGTTAGAAATCATAACATGTAATTTCTCACCACTAAACAATTATTAGGATTTTATATTGGTGGAAATTGATTGAGTTCCAGTGTAGAGGGGTGTTTTATCAATGGATACATTGAAAGAACTTAGATATGTCCACAAAGATCATCAATATTTGAATATACATCATCAAAATCAGAGAATAAAGCATCAAATCCATCAGCATACTCAACAGCCATGCCATAAAAAGAGTTCACATGATCAAAATCATAATATAATTCTATTTCAAAATAAAATCTATGAGAGTCTTGTGAATTATAAATAGATGTGGAAGTACTCTTAGACATCAAACTATAACCAATACTCATAATCACCCTATACGAAGAAAAATCAAATTCCATGGGGTTTTTATTTGGTGGTTAAAAATTGGAGATAAAAAATGTAGAATGATCCTATGAGGGGTAATTCATGGAATCCATAACATTAAATATCACAACATTATCCCCAAATTCCATGGAAGGTGTACCCTCTTTAACATTTATGATTGTTTTTGCAGTTTTGAGGAAGGGTCTTCCTAAGATAATGGGGGAATGAGAACATACCTGATCATTATCAATGTTAAGCACATATAAATATACTGGAAAGATCATATATCGTATTCGGACAAGTACTTCCTCAAGAAATCCTACTAGATATGTCATATCACTATTCACCAACTACACCACTACTCTCATAGGCTTCATCTCAGTAACCTGAAAAGAAGAGAATACAGGACAAGGAATCACATTTATGGAAGCTAACAAATCACAATGTGCATTAGAAAAGTGAAACTCTTCTATAGTGCATGGGATAGTGAATGTCCTTGGATCCGTACACTTTGTCGGCATTGATAGAGTTTGTGTAATGAGTGTTTACTTATTCCTTCCATTATTGATAATCACATTTCCCTTAATCCCTCTATGATTGGTACAATGTTCTTTTAATAATTTCACATACCTTAGGATTGGTTGATGGATTTATGTGACGGGATGTTGATCTCCATGTGCATGAATGTATCCAAAACTTATTTTTTTTCATCACCTCTTCATCCATCTTCTTGGTTTATTCAACTCTATTTGGGAATGGAAGGGGTTTAGGAAGAACCTCATCATTATTTTTCTTAACTTAATCTTTCACCTTGGACTGCTAATCAGTTGGTATAGAATGAGGCTTCCCTATATTTGAGGTGAATCCCGGTGGAACGATAGGTGTAGATGTGTCGGTTGTTTTCTTCTCACTTCTCAATGTGATGGCAGTGACATTCCCCTTGGGATTTGGATTAGGTTGGGATGGTAGATTTCTAGAATTTTTACTTACCAATACATGGAGGGTAGTGGCGATATGGGTGATTTGATTCTTCAACTCCCTCAGATCCGAACCTTGACTCTTCAGCTCATTCTGTTGATTAAGAACAATTTGTTTCAAAAGGTCATCAGTGTTAGACTATACCTTGAATGAGGGACTCCCTTGTTGTTGTCTTGTTGATGTCTGGGTTTAAAATTTCATTTGGGGTTGTTGATAACCCTACTGGTAGGGAAGAAGATGTTGGAAGTTTTGTTGAAAAGGGGGCTTTTTTCATAGCCATATATCTTGTCCAATTGATTCTTCCACCCTTGGTTATATATTGGTGCAAATGAATAAAACTTCATTTGGGGGTATGTCTGTTCTTTTTGCTGATATGGTCTCCCTAGGAATACTACTATGCATTCCTTTGCCTCTTGTTGTTGAGGGAAATAGTCAGTTGGGTGGCTTATCTCAGTGAAAATTCCACACGACATTGAAGGAATGGGTTTTGATGTCTTTTGAGCCAACGGAATCTATCTCGCCATAGTTTTCAATTCATCTAAAGTAGTATCAAACAATTGAATTTAAAGAGAAGAAGTACTTACCTGATGTACTCTACTGAAATGTAGTGTACCACAATCACCAAATTGTTGAGATTTTTTGGCCATCTTGTTGATCAACACGTGTGTAGCTACTGTTGTCTTACCCACCAATGCTCCCCCAGCCACAACATCCACCATGCTTCTCTCCATAGTTTTGATTCCTTCATAGAAGTACAATATGAGGAGTTTCTCACTAATTTGGTGATGTGGGAAGCTTTCACACATCTTCTTGAATCACTCTCAGTACTCATAAATTGACTCCCCTTGGGCATTCATTATCCGAAAGTTCTATTTATGAATGAAAGTAGTCCTTGATGCTGGAAGAAATATCTACAAGAAATGATGTTTCAAATCATTCCAACAAGTCATCTCTTCGGGTTGTAAATAATAAATCCAATCTTTCGCAGCTCCATCATGTGAAAATTTTAATTCTCTTCGTTTTATTTGACCTCCATAAACATTTCTTAGTTATAAAGTTGAGAAAACCACATTAAGTTCATTAAGGTTTTTTTTGGATCCTCACCAAATAATCCACGAAATTTTGGAAGAAGGTGAATTAATCGATATTTCATTACAAAGTTTGATTCAAGATTTAGGTATGAAATACAATTTGGTTGATAATAAATATCAGGTGCAACCAATTCTTGAATGGTTATATTAAGTTAATTTCAATTATTTTCATCCATTGGTTCTTCTTTTATGATTGAATTTGAATTTCTTCCGATTTTAATGATCTTTGAGTAGAGGAATTCTCCTACTCGTTGAATTTCGATGTAAGAACACAGTTCTTGTTTCTGAAGTATGGGTTTCTTCATTTATCTTTTCCTTAATTGTTTTTGAGAAAATATGGAAAATGGGTAAAAATCCAAATTTTTTGAAAGTACACGCCGTGTACTTTGGCCATGTGGAATGAGTACACATGGCATGTGGTCGTGCTTGGGATGAAGGGTGTAGGAACCAAGTACACATTATGTAGTGGTCCCTTACACACTGTGTAGTCCATAGGCAGGTGAATAGTAATGTGGTGTCTAGTTGTGTGATAAAACACACTGTGTACTCAAAGAGACACGCCGTGTAGCCATGTCGGCAGGTGAACAGTGCCATGCTGGCGGGAAGCCGCCAGAGGAACAGATAAAAATGGGGAGTACACGCCGTGTACTTTTTTTTGAATAAAATGGGCAGTAGCCTCCCCTGTTCATAGGGAAGGCTTAGAACCAGACGAGATCTCAGGAGAGGATGACCGGATCTTCATAGATCCGCTAGGTGCACGTCGGGAATCTTTTTCCGCCTCGGAAGATCTTGTTGAAACCACGCGGGTATGCTCTCCCTTCTCCTAGAGTAGTTCTTTCCAATTCTTCCCCTAATGGATGTTATTTTCTTTTAAGCGGTGTTTCTTTTACCTCGGATCTACGGTGTTATTGGATGTTTCAGAGGGCGTCGTTCGCGTATATCATTTGTGGGTGTATAAGGTAGGTGGCTTGGTGTTTACTTCTAATGGTCGTGCGTTTTGTGTGTTTTTTAGCTATGAACCCATATTTGGGGTGTCGTGAGGCTGAAGTCGTGGCTAATTTTAATACCTAGAATTGTATAAGTGATTAAATAAAGTTGTAAAACTATTGTTTGGGATCAGTGCTTGGATCTGGGACCACCCCCGGAGTGCGTTCCTCTGTTTAATCATTTGGTCAGGATACCCGAGGGTATTCCTTTAAAGTAATGATTTTAGAATTTCCTTGAGGGTAATTTCTTGTGAGTGTTTATTTAAATGTTTGGCATGGACCGATTACTTGCACCCCAGGGAAGTGTTTTACTTATCCCGTGGGCGTTGTTTTTCTTAGCCTGAGGGAAATTGTTATCCTTGCCAAGGGAAACTTCTTACGTTCTTGTGGGCAGTTGATTCTGTGCCTGTGGGCTATACTTACTACACCCGAGGGCAATATCAGTGTGCCTGCTGGTAGATTCTTGTGTTGGATACTCTTTACCTGAGGGTAGGGGTTTACGTGTCTGAGGATATTTAGCTATTTACATAGAATATTCACTGTGGTGATATTTTAAATTAAAGAATTAAATGGATATTAAAATGGAAATATAATTGGTTAAGTTAGTTACTTTTTAGTATTTCTTACATTATTGCATTTTAATACTGCACACTATTGTTTCATGTTTTACACACAGTTGAGCACGGGCCTTTGGTGGGTTCCTACTGAGATATATTTCTCACACCCTTTTTGGGTCACGCTTTTTGGACCAAATATATTAAGTTGATATAGGTGTAGATAAGGGAAAGGGTCCTTATATAGGTACTTGATTATTGTTGGGGTGTGGGAGAGCATGGGACTGAGCCTTGGCTCGCAATGCCGCAAGCTGTTCTATTTTGCATCTCTGTACTTGTACTTTTTATTGTATTTTACTACTATGTCACATGTTCTAGTTGTTTTCATAGAGTTGGAGACATGTTTCATCATATCAATATATTTGGTTGGTTATATTTACTGCAGTTTTTTATCTCAGTTGGGAATGGTTTAATAAATCCCATGTTATTGTATGTTTATTTATATTACATTGTGTTACACTTTGAAAAATGATGGTATGGATTCCTCACTATCAGACCTGGGCCCTCACTATTAGTCGGATGCCTCTAGCATTTGGGAAAATGCGATTGAGGTCATGTGGCGACCCGGGTTCGGGGCAACCGTTGCGTGGCACCCGGATCCGGGATGTTACAAAGTGGTATCAAAGGAGTTTCTTTTCAATAACGTACTATTTGGAGCCTTAGTCAGGGATAGGACGAGACAAGTAGTTAGTATTAATCTATTCCCGGGCATAGCTAACCCGTGTACTAGGAAAAGCCAATTTACCACGTATTGCAAATTTTCTGATTTTTCAATTTACAGTTGATATGATTTCACCGTTGGTTGACGCAATTGTGATTGGGCTGTTGATATTTTATCTGTGGGTTTTACTTAGTTACAACCCAATGAGATGAGGGTATTCCATCTCATGTATCATTTAATCACATGCTAGAATCACATGACATGCATAGTTTCCAAGCCATGTTGGTGCATTAGAAATTTCATATTGTTGTGATAGTTTTTGTGCTAGAAAAGCATGATGTTGTGATAGCTGCGTGATAAATACCTGCTGTTTGATAGGGTATTTTTGTATGAGAAGGTTTGTAGAATGAACGCCAATCATTGGTTTTTGGGGACTATATGCCCCCATTTACCAGAATTTGGTGGATCACTGACTGTTTATTATGTTATAACATAGATAATATGTCAAATTTTGATTCGTGGAGAGTATGGGCCCTCACAGATCAGAATTTGGCACTTAGGTGTTGTTTTTTGGTCTTTTTTAGGTTCTAGAGGAGTTTCAAAGGCATACTGTCCGGAAGCCCAGTATACATGCCGTGTAGTATTTAAACACGATATGTATGTTCTTTTGTCCAGGATGAAGAAATAATCTTTTTGGGTACACGCTGTGTACCCAGAGTACATGCCATGTAGTCTCTTCTTATGTCACAAACCGTGTGGGCAGTGACACGGGGATGGGAAAAGTCTAGGGAAAACACGCCATGTAGTTTCTGTACACACCGTGTAGTGTTGACCTAGTGTCCGCCGTGTATCTACAACATGGTTGAAGGAAACCTTAAGACATACACACCGTGTCAACTGTGGAACACGCCGTGTAGTGTGATCTAGGAACCCGACCATGTAACTAACAACACAGGTCGGGTTAATTCTTTTGAGTACACGCCGTGTGTATATTGCACACGCTATGTAGGTTGATCCATGTAAACTGGCCATGTAACTAACAACACGGGTTGGCGGAGATCGTCTAGTACACGCCGTGTACATGTGGGACAGGTCGTGTAGTCTTGTCTGAGGACAGATCGTGTGGACATAGTTGTGTGACTAGGAAACGGGGTGCTGAACACGCAGTGTGCCGATGGAACACCCTGTGTATAGTCAAGCCGAGTAGTCGGCCATGTCACAAGTGACACTGGCAGTTGGAAATAACACCATAAACGTCGTGTAGATGAAATACACGATGTGTAGTTTTTTTCAAATTGAAGCTGTGTGGCGTAGCCATGTTGAAGGACCCTGGCAGGGAAGGGAAGTCATGTACACGCCATGTAGTCATTATACACGCCGTGTAGTCTTGTTTTGAAAAACATTAAATGATTTTTCATCTTGCTCCCTTTGTGGTTTCTTCATTTCCAGTCTTGTTAATCTTGAATCTGAGGCGTGTTTTTGAACTTGTAGTGTCTTTCCACCTAGAAGACCGCACATTGTTTGCCAAGAGAGCGGAAACGATTATACTCTAGAGATTGTGGGCCATGGGCTACCATTAGATCCTCCAGTAGAGACAGATGCAATGCCAACCATTATACCGGACACAGGCGTGGAGGCGCAGTTTCGTGAAGGCTTTATGCGATTCATGCAGACCATTAAAGGAGCATCACAGGCTCCCACAACAATGGACAAGCTGACTCATATCTTTGAGAAGTAGCATCCGCCTACGTTTTCAGGGGATGGTGGACCACATGCTGCAGAGTCTTGGCTTGGATTGATGCAGAATATTTTCCAGCATCTTGAGACGCCTCCAGGGCGGAGGTTCAAGCTTGAGATGAACATGCTGTGTGATTCTGCCAAGAGGTGGTGGGATGTTACCACCCTGTCAGAGCATCACAGAGACATGGTGTGGGAAGATTTTCAGGCATTCGTCTATGAATTCTTCTTCCCAGAGACGCTGAGGGCAGATAGGGCTTGAGAGTTCATGAATCTGCAGCAGGGCGCTATGTCGGTGATGGAGTATTCTGATCATTTCACCGAGCTTCAACGCTTTGCACTCGTGTTGGTGGGTGATGAGATGCTGAGAGCCAAGCGCTTTGAGGATGGTCTTCGTTATGACATCCGAGCGCTGGTGAATGTTTTTAGGTTTCCTAATGTACATGCCATTTTTAATCAGGCACAGATTACGGAGAGGAACCTTCAGGAATCTAGTGGTGTGGGCCAGGGCAGTTCTGCACCAGTTACTAGCACTATTTCTTCCGGCAAGAGGAAGAGATAGATGGACTTCACTCAGGGTGGTAGTACCAGTCAGTAGAATGCTTCAGGTGGCTAGGTAATGTGCTACTAGTGTGGTAGAGAGGGGCACAGGAGGCCATAGGGTCCATGATACCCAGTTTAGTGCCGAGCTTGCGGCAAAATGGGTCATCTGCAGTGCTTTTGTAGGGTGTTTCCACCGATGTCTAGTGAGAGGGGTTCTATGAAGTCTTCACGTGCGGGAGCAAGACCAATGGCTTCTTACCAGTCGGGGAACTGGAATACATCATGGCGTGCAGGCAGAGATGTTGGTCCTGGCCATGGTATCTAGACACCAATATCTCAGAGATAGTAGGGTGAGACAGCTCAGGGTAGCAAGGCTGTGTCGCAGTGCCGTGGCACTGGGCAGGCCTATGCAATGAACAGACCCAACAGGAGCAGGATCCCGGACCTTCTATAGTCAGAGGTACTATTCTTGTAGATTCTGTTCTATCATCTATACTTTTCTATATGGGTGCTACACATAGATTCATATCTGTACCCAAATTAGTGAGCCTTGGGATCTGTATTTCTTTGTTTTCTGATATCATGACGTTAGACACACCGTTGGGGACTAGAACGGCTGGTGTCCATTAGTGCAAGGAGTACCCCCTTGAGGTTGGTGGGTGTCACTTCCTTTGGGACCTCAATGTCTTATAGATGACAGCTTATGACGTCATTCTCGGGATGGACTGGTTGGTTCCCTTTTGAGCCTTTTTAGACTACTATCGTTGCACGGTGAGTTTCACGTCACCAGAGGGAAGAGATTTTCTATAGAAGGGCGAATGGGATGTTCAGTCGAGTCGAGCTGGACCAGATCATCGTGGGTGAGGTGGATTCACATCCCAGATTGCGAACTTATATCTGGACGACCAGGGGACTAGTCAGATGGATTTCCCTCCAGTGGTTGATCGTTTCAGGGATGACTTCCTGGGCGACTTTTCAAGTCTACCTCTAGAGCGTGAGGTGGATTTCTCTATTGATCTTGTTCCAGGAGTAGTTCCGGTGTCCATTCATCCTTATAGGATGGATACACCCGAGTTGCAAGAGCTCAAGAGGCATTTATACGAGTTACAGGAAAAGGGTTTTATTCGACCCAGTACTTCGCCCTGGGGTTCTCCAGTCCTTTTTGTGAAGAAGGCGGACAATACCCCCAAACATTGTGTGAATTATCTGAAGATGAACCAGTTGAAGGTTAAGAACTATTATCCTTTGCTGAGGATTGATGATCTTTTTGATCATCTTCGTGGAGCACGAGTGTTCTCGAAGATTGACATGAGATCAGGATATCATCAGCTGCATGTTAGACCATCTGATATACCTCTCACAACTTTCAAGAGAAGGTATGGTCTATATGAGTATACGGTTATGTCTTTCGTACTCATGAACTCGCCAGTAGTTTTCATGGATCTGATGAATCATGCGTTCCATCATTATCTGGTCTCTTTTGTGTTAGTATTCGTGGAATATATTTTGGTGTACTCTCACACTCGACACGACCATGCCACCCATCTTGAGATCATATTAAGTACACTGAGAGATCATCGCTTATATGCTAAGCTCTCAATTTGAGTCTTTTGGATGGACCAGATTCACTTCCTGGGTCATATCATCTTAGAGGCAGGAGTTTCAGTAGACCCAGAGAAGGTGAGAGCAGTAGTTTCCTAGGAGCTCCCTAAGAACGTGTTTGAGATACGGAGATTCTTGGGGGTGTATGGTTACTACAGATGCTTCATACAGGACTTCTCCCACTTAGCAGCGCCATTGATGGTCTTGACTAAGAATGGTGTGAAGTTTGTTTGGTCAGAAGCTTGCGAGACAACCTTTCAAGACCTGAATGGAAGGTTGACATCAGCACCTATCCTGATACTCCTAGAGAAGGGGAACCACTATACATTTTACTGTGATGCATCAGGGATTGGGATGGGAGATGTGTTGATGCAGGGTGATCGAGTAGTGGTGTACGGGTCTCGACTGTTGAGGCCACTTGAGAGGAATTACCCGACGCATGATCTCGAGTTGGCTGCAGTTGTTCTTGCGTTGCGCTGTTGGAGCAATTATCTATTGGGAGAGCATTTTGTGGTTTCCACCAACCAAAAAAGTCTCAAGTATATCTTTACCCAGCGTGACTTGAATCTGAGGCAGAGAAGGTGGGTTGAGTACCTACAGTCCTTCGATTTTGAGCTTGCCTATACACTAGGTAAAGGTAATGTAGTAGCTGATGCACTGAGTAGGAATACTCAGATACAGGCTGTGTAGGAGTCCAGTGATGAGTGGAAGCTCATGGAATTGTTCTACGAGATGCATTTGGAGGTTCACGACAGTCAGGGGCAGACCTATCTTTCATCTTTAGCTATGACTTCTACTCTCTTGTACAGGGTGAGGATGAGACAGCTATCTGAATCAGAAGGCCTAGTTCTACGGGATACAGTGGCAAGTGAGGACCCTCCTCCTGGTTGGACAATGGGAGATGATGTGGTTTTTCATTTCCATGGATGATTTTGGGTTCTAGGGGATATACACGAGGAGCTGATGCGGAAGGTTCATGCTTCAGCTTGGGAAGTTCATCCCGGGGTTACCAAGATGTACCATGACTTGGGACATCAGTACTGGTCACCGGGTATGAAGAGAGATGTAGCTGGTTTTGTAACGAGGTGTTCCACCTGTCAGCAAGTGAAGGCGGAGCATCAGAGGCCAACCGGACTATTACAATAGTTAACCATCCCAGAGTGGAAATGGGATGATGTCGTGATGGACTTTGTGACTGGTTTTCCGAGGTCACCTTGAGGCAATGATGGCGTGTGGGTTGTCGTGGACAGACACATGAAGGTAGCTCACTTTTTTCCAATCAAAGAGACCTTCATTGTTGATGAGATCAGGTGGTTGTATATCTGATAGATCGTATGTATTCATATGGTCCCTTGTTCTATCATTTCAGATTGGGACACCCATTTTATGTATCGTGTATGGTAGTGTTTTCAGAGGGCATTGGGTACACAGGTGCTTCTGAGCACATCTTTCCACCCTCAGACAGATGTCAAGTCAGAGCATACTATACAGGTGCTTGAGGACATGCTGCGTGCATGCGTCCTAAACATTGGGGGCCCTTGGGAGAGGCATATACCCCGAGTCTATTTTTCCAATAAGAATAGTTTTCAGGTGACTATTAAGATAGAACCATAAGAGTATTTATATGGCAGGCCATTCCGATCACCATTTTGCTAGTTATAGGCAGGTGAGGCAGCTTTACTGGGACCACGTCTCGTGCAGGAGACTTCTGAGCTAGTCTAGTTGATTTAGAAGCAGATGGATAACACACAGTCTCATTAGAAATCTAATGCTGATCGCTGCAAATAACCTTTGGAGTTCGTGGTTGGGGATCAGGTTTTCCTGCGTGTTTCGTCGAGGCTGTGACACAATCATATTAGGAGATAGGATAAACTTTCAATGAGGTATGTGGGGCCATTTGAGATACTGGAGAGAGTCAGACTGGTTGCCTATCGGTTGGGGCTGCCGTAGAGGTACCGGGCCATGCACGAAGTCTTCACGTATCTTAGTTGCGTCGCTATCATTCAGTCCCATATCACATCTTTCATCCCGAGGAGGTTGAGATTCAGATGGATGTGTCCATTGAGGAGGCATCCAATTAGTATCGTTTATAGGAGCACAAAAGTTCTCCGAGGCCGGTTAGTTCCCCTCGTATGGGTGTTATGGCAGCATGGCAGAGTGCGGGATGAAACTTGGGAGCGGGAGACCGACATACATGCTCAGTGGCCGGATTTTTTCATGGCTTTACCTTCGACACCATTGGAAGGGAAATTCGAGGGTGAATTTCTTTAAGGGGGGAAGTTTGTAAGAACTCGGTTCTTGTTTCTAAGGTATGGGTTTCTTCTTTTCTCCTTTCCTTAATTGTTTTTGAGAAAATATGAAAAATGGGGAGATATCCAAAAATTTGGAAAGTACATGTCGTGTACTTTGTCCACATCCCGTGTACTTTTGGCTGTGTGGAATGAGTACACATGGAGTGTGGTCGTGCCGGGGATGAAGGGTGTAGGAACCAAGTACACGACGTGTATTGGTCCCTTATAGGCCGTGTAGTCAGTTGGTAGGAGAATAGTAAGGCAGTGGCCAACTTTGTGACAAAACACGCCATGTACTCAAGGAGACACGTTGTATAGTCATGTCGGCAGGCGAACAGTTCCACGCTGGTCAGAAGCCGCCAGAGGAACAGTTAAAAATGGGGAGTACACACCGTGTACTAGGAAGTACACACAATGTAAATTGTTTCTTTTCCACTTAATATGGGCAGTAGCCTCCCATGTTCATAGGGAAGACTTAGAACCAGGCGGGAGCTTTGGAAAGGATGGCCGAATCTTTGGAGTTCCGCCAGGGACACGTCGGGAATCCGTTTCCGCCTTCGAAGATCTCGTTGGAACCGCACGGGTAAGATCTCACTTCTCCTGGAGTAGTTCTTTCCAAATATTCCTCTAATAGAAGTTAGTTTCCTTTAAGAGTTGTTTATTTTACCTCAAATCTACGGTGTTCTTGGACGTTTCAGAGGTCTTCATTCGCATATATCGTTCATGGGTGTATAAGGCAGGTTTCATGGTGTTTATTACCAACTGTCGTGCGTTTTGTGTGTTTTTGAGCTACGAACCAATATTTGGGATGTCGTGAGGCTGAGGTCGTGGTTAATTTTAATACCTAGAATTTTATAGGTGATTAAATAATGTTTTAAAACTTTTGTTCGGGATCAGTGCTTGGATCTGGGACCACCCCCGGGGTGCGTTCTTCTGTTTACCTGTTTGGCCAGGATACCCAAGGGTATGCCTTTGAATAATGATTATATAATTTCCTTGAGATGAATTTCTTGTGAATGTTTATTTACATGTTGGGCATGGCCCCGTTACTTTCACCTAAGGGAAGTGTTTTACTTAGCCCATGGGCATTGTTTTACTTTGCCAGAGGGCAGTTGTTATCCTAGCCTAAGAGAAACTTCTTCTGTGCCTGTGGGAACCTGATTCTGTGCCTGTGGGAAACACTTACTATGCCCGAGGTTAATATCCGTGTGTCTGCGGGCAGATTCTTGTGTTGGATACTCTTTACCTGAGGGTAGGGGTTTACCTGTCTGAGGATATTTAGTTGTTTACATAGAACATTCACTCTGGTGATATTTTAAATTAAAGGATTAAATGGATATTAGAATGGTAATATAATTGGTTAATTTAGTTACTTTTTAGTACTTCATACTTTATTGCATTTTACTACTACACTCTATTGTTCCATGTTTTACACACAGTTGAGCACGAGCCTTTGGTGGGTGCCTACTGAGATATATTTCTCACACCCTATTTGGTTCATGATTTTTGGCAAAAACAGATTATGTTTCTATAGGTGTACATTAGGGCAAGGGTCCTTATACAGGTACTTGATTGCTATTGGGGTGTAGGAGAGCATGGGACCGAGCCTTGGTTCATGATGTCGCGGGCCGTTCTATTTTGATTTTATGTGATTTTACTCTGTATTCTATTGTACTTCTATGTAACATGTTCTTGCTATTTTCATAGAGATGGAGACATGTTGCATCATATCTATATTTCTAGTTGGTTATATTTTATGCAGTTGTTTATTTCAGTTGTGTATGGTTCACTACATCCATTGTTATTGTATGTTTATTTATATTATTCTATGTTACACTTTGACAAATGAGATCATAGTTTCCCTGCTATCAGACCAGGGCCCTTGCTGCAAGTTGGCAACCTCTGGTGTTTGGTGAAATGCTCTTGAGGTTACAAGAAGAACTGGGTTTGGGACACCCGTTTCATGGCACCAGGATCTGGTACATTACATTCGAAACATCCTGTAGTCTGAGAATGTCTGACCCGAGACCTAAGGATGCGTTCAATCTCATGGTCAATATCTAAGAGATCTTTGGGACTAGTTCATGTCATAAATCAAATAAAGGTTAAAAATTTAAGAAAATTTGACTATAATAAAAAAATGTTTTAGTTGGTCCGATAAAAGAAAGACGAGAGTAAGAGAGACAAAAACATAAGAAATGGGAAAGAAGAAATAAAAAGGGGATGAAAATAATTAAATGAAAAAAATAAATACATATAATTGGTTGAATAAATTTCATTACTCCCTGAAAACGACACCAATTTGAAATGCGCTGTTGTGAGTTCTTTCAAATGATGTTTTGTTTCGAGTTACTTAAGTGCAATAGACTGACAGACCAAGGTCGTCTCTCAATGGAGGAAGAAAATTATAACAGATTATTAAAGGTATTCTAAAAATAAAATAAAAGAGAATAAAAACAATACATATATGTATGGGGGGTTGTGAATCATTTATAAAATAGAAGATGTTTGCTGGAATAATATAGTCTTTTTTTTATTTTTTAAATGAAGTTCGATTAAAAATACCCAACAAGAAGATGTTTTTTAGACAATGTTTAAAAGGCGTAATCGATAAAACTATAACTCTTCACTCAATTATTTGTCATTATAATTTAAATTATCATTTACATAATTATGATACCATAATTTTTAAAATCCCGAACCCTATGATAATTAAAATTTCCACAAAGATGAAGCGAATTTAACCATAGGCTAACTTCAGAACTTTCAATCGTAGTACCCTGCTTTGATTGATGTTCTAAGGATAGCTAATGGTTAGTGGTAAATTAAGGAACTTTCCATTCAGGATAATGAGGATCAATTGGGATTAGGGAATATATTTCAACTCTACAATGTTATCCCATGTGGTCTTTTATTACTGATTATGTTTGTTCTCTCACAATTTAAAGAAAACCTCGACCTCACGTGTTTTTATGTTAATTGTTCAGTTTCTTTCTTAGTTTCTTAAAATTTAAGAACAAAAATCAGGGATCATATTATGTGAATTAATGTATCTCAATGATTCAAAATAATTACATTAATATGGTAGAAGATAGATCGATCACTATAAACTACTCTTCCATGTGCGGTGTGGTCATTGTGGAGATGTTTTGCATGAGAATAGGATTGAATGGGTAGAACCAAATCTCGTCACCACTCTTGATTCCAACCCAATTAGGAAGATTAAGGAAATAATAAATTTGAACAAAATATAAGAAAATAGAAAAAATAAAATAAGAACAGTGATGTTTATTACACAAATGAAATCATTACAACATGATGAATAGAAGAAGGTTCGATTAGGGGATCCATGCTTCAAGAGCCACCCCTCTAAAAATGGTTGGATAATTTGGGTGAAACCAATTATCCTCTACCTCCAATATCTTAATGCACATCCCAACCCCTCAAAATGAGAAAAACACTAATTTATATATTGGAGGAGAGGCTCAGTTACAAGTGGTTTCAAGTGTGAATGGGGAAATTCGACCAAATATATTAATCCAAGTTGCACCGCCCATTTGACCATAATAGTGCATGAATAAGCTCTCCTTACTGAATGAGGATTTTGAGAAATTTAATCCTCTAGTTCCTCTGAAAATATTGGCCAAATCCAAGCACAGATGAAGATGTTATGTCTCAAATACAGAACCCATGTCTATTCTGGCGAGTCCAGCCCACCATTGACATAATTTCCCATTTACTCCATCCAAATGTACTATTTAGCTCTAGTGTCCTGAATTCAAGTTTTAGACAATTAAGTTAGGAACATATTTGAAAACATTTATGTTCAAACAAGTCATATTAAAATATTTATTTGTGAAATATTACAGTGTATTATAAAAGGGTAAAATTTTATTTTTCAATATTTTTTTCAAATGAATGATATAATCCCAAATATTTCATAAATGAATATATTCAGCACAATGTGAGGTAATTATGTCATTAATTATCAATAACATATTCTACAAAATACTGTTTTATCAACCACCTTTTAATTACGCTATTGTGATAAATATAAGTTTTTAAAATTTTAAAACAAAATTTTGAATTTTTTTCATTTAAAGCATAATATCAATTTTTAATTTTGTACATTTTTTTATTTTTATAATTTGTTTCATATTTTAATGAATAGAAAAAAATTTAGTTTAATTGAAAATGGATTTTTCTTATAATTAAGTAATTGTGTTAAGTTATATTTATAAACTATTTTAATGTATATATAGTTGAATATTGTATCATTAAATCAATATAAGGTCGTTGTAGTTATTTTCATTTTGAATTTCGATATAAAAACCTGTTAATATTTAGTACATTTTTACATTCAACCCCCACTTTTTTGTTCCATCAACTGGATAAATTTTTTATTAATTTTATCCTATTATTTGATTTGAATATTTAAAAACCGATTCAATATTTGGGATCATATGTTTAAAATTTTTTAAACATGAACATTTTGTTTTTGGACATTATACATAGTATTATTAATAATTTCTTTATCATTATGGTTATGTGTATATCAGGTAATTAAGGGTAAAAATAATATTATATATATTATAAAATTACACTAAACATGTACAAATATTATTTGATTATTATATTTCCTCTATAAAAAATAAAGGATAAGTTATGAGAACATTTGTAGCCTTTTGGATGAGAATATATCAATAGTAATATTATATTCAATGGAATGTCAATTTTTTCATACCCATATTTTTAACAAGTGAAATAATTTTAATATAGGGATATATAAGGGGTCTATTTGACTATAAATATTCTTTCTAAAGATAATAATATTATATTTATCATTAGAATCTGTTTCTATTTTTTATGGTAGAACATAGTAAATTAAATTCTTGTATAATTATGTTGTAAAAATAGCTTAATTAGATAGAACATCAAATAAATGATTTTCAAAACACTAAAATTAAAAAAATTGATATTATTAATGTCATCCAAAAAAAAATTAGAATAAAATTACATAATATTTTTATTTCTAGAAGTATTTTTTCTGAATTTATATTATGGTTATGATATTTTTAAAAATTAATGTAATTAATAATATAAAATTGACATTATTGATATTTTAAAATAAATAATAATTTATTAAATGATATAAAATTTATAAAAATCCTAATTTCTACCATGAAATTGGAATAAGTCATAAATACTAAAAAATAACTCATTTATATGTCTTTTTTCATTTTATATTAATTATATTGACCCTAAAACTATAACATACAAGATAGCATGATAAGAGTTAAATTGGTTAAATAAGGGTTAAATGAAAAAAAAGGATTAAAAAATAATCAAATCATGTATAATTTTTATTGGATGATTATATTTTCAAAAAAAATAATTATATATTTAAAAAAATTGGGGAAAATATAAATAGAAAATTAATATATATAAATATATTAATTTGAAGATATCCAATAGTTCCCCTCCCATCAACTAGAAAATGAAATACATTATTATAATATTGGAATCTATAATAACATTTTTGATGACTTATTTTATGTATGAATTCTACTTTAGAGGAGTTAATTTTTTAAACAAATGAGAACATCATAAAGATTTGTATCATTATAAATAATGTATTTTATTTTATTTCTCCATGGAAATACTTAAAATAATCTTGAATCATGATTAAATAATAACAATAGTATCATTAATATTAATGAATTTAATTATATTAATATCATCACATAAAACTATCTCTATATTCATCAGATGCGAAAAGAATTAATTGTTTGTGTGTACGGAGGACTACAACATCGTGATATAATATAATTATTTTTACATCACTATCCATCAAGGTTGGATATAATGATATAATTAAGGTTTTTATATGATATTAATTAAATAATTTTAGTTTTTAACAAATAATATATAATTTACCTTCGTAAAATTCTGTGTACTAAGAAATGATAATGTCGTTAATGTGTACGTGTGATTTATCACATCTAAGAAGCGATATGATTCTTTTTTCACCCCCACATATCATGGATATTATATATATGTAAATAAAAAAAATATTATAAAAAAAATATTATTATATTTTTAATGATAAAATAATCATCATCTTTTTTCAAAATGATCATTTAAAAATGTAAATGTTACTCTTGCATTTGTACAACCTCTCATCTCCATGAATGTAATGTTAATAATCTTTCAAAAGCATAAATAATGGATTGATTTATAAGAATAATTGATGTATAAAATGATTAAAATTTAATGAATATTATACTTCAGAAGATAGACACATGACCCTTTTGACTATAGACAACATATAAATGTCATTTTGGACTAAATTACCAAATATCTACAAAACACCGAACTTGATTTGAATAAATAAGAATTTTTTTTAACATGATAAAAATTTATATAAATGGAAAAATTAATATTTAAAAAAATTTACAAGAAATTCAATAAAAATACATTGATAATTATTTATGAAAATATAGATTGTAACTGATAATTCATGTTAATGGTAAGGGACTCTGATTTAAACCTCTTTTAAAACTATTGTTTAAAATATTTAAAAAAAATTAAAAGGAATTGTTTTTTACATATATTTCATTATCATAATTTATCAAATTTTTTTCTTTAATGTTTTCATTATTCCTTTAATATATTACAATTATACTTTCAAATAATGTACTTTCTTTTATGAGAATGTGCCTATTTAAAAAAATATCACAGTGGAAAAGTTATTTTCCCTTTGTGCATGATTTTTTTGTCATGATTATATTTTGGTTCAGGGGAACTTTTTATGAGTATGGGTGGTTCATTGATAATATGAGGTGTTGTGAGCTGTCCATATCTCTCCAATACATTGAGTAATGAGATAGAGAAAACTGGGATGGTTTCTCCTAATATATTAAGGGAATATATTGCAGTAGGTATTTCAAATATAACCTTGAAGGTTACTCCCTATATAATGGTGAAATATATAGTAATATATAAAACTAATATGGAATTTATTTCTCAGTTTACATTTATTATTTATGTTATTTATGGATTTTTATATGAATCTTATTATTTCAGGAGGCAAGGTAAAGTCTATATGTTTTATGGGTGAATAAAATATATTTTTTAAAATGTTTTCATGGGTTTAATGGACTCATGGACTAAAAGAATCATTCATTATTTTAAGTCTTTTACATTGATTTTTATTCTCATCCCATGTTTAAAAATTTTCATTACATGGTATAAGTATGGGTAAGAGATGACGTCTCGTTAACAGTTATGATTATATTCGATGAAAATTAATCATGTTAAATTTTGAGTTTTTATATTTTTGATAAATTGGAAACTATTTTACATGTATCCAATTTCTAAAACATTGTATATTATGTATTAAATATGTCATAATTATATATAAATATAATCATAAAAATAACCTCATTGTTAAAATAAGTATTTTATTGACTAAAACTAATTATTTTTTAATAATTATATTTTGGTCCTTCTAGTTGGTATCAAATGACTATTTTATAACATTAGGGGTTATGATATAATTTATAAAATCTCTGTTAATAATTTTTAATTTATGATTTAATTGAAATGATGTATACTAAAAAGAATAAAATATTTATTTAGCAATGCTATGTCAATCCATATTGGTTTTTCACAATGGAAATAAGGAAGTTGTGTTATGAAGTCATCAAGAGGAAAATGTCCTTCCAAATATACATCCCATGATGGTGAAAATTATAACTTAATAGCTTTTCATGGTGTTTGATTAGTTGAAACAACATATTAATGGTGTTGGAATCCATATACAAGATCAACTAGATCTACCGCAATGAAATAGGGTAGTTGTTGATATTTTTATGAGGTAACATCCTCAATATTTTAGGGGATCCTCTAACCTAGTGGTAATAGAATGGATTTTTAAAGACATAAAAAATAATTTTGAGGACATGGGGAGTTAAAAATAAATTTATTTCAATGAGATAGAATGATGATTCAGTGGCTTATACGAATAAAAACACTCTAGATTTTAAGGGTATTCTCCAAATTTCATTCAGGATGGTTATATCAAAATTAAATGTTTTTACTCCGAATTAAAGCCAAAATATTGAAGGGCAGCAGCTTTTTGTATATTAAATAGTGTAAAAAACCTCTTCGATGTGTGTATATATTAGAAATGTAGTTTTTATTGATCATGTGTTCTTTGATAACTTTTTGAAAAAAGAGATCAATATGATAGGATAAAGGGAAGAATTCATCAAATATTTTTAATGGTTGCAAAATTTAGTTTACCGACTATGAGAATTGTATAAAAAACGCACTGGGGAATGCATTTTGTGTTTTGGTATATCCTTTTGATATGGTAAAATGTAGAAGAAGAATAATAACAGAAATACAGAATTTCATTTTAGTGTTAAAACATATTTTTATATACAGTCTATAAAATATTTCCAGTGAAATGATATGGGATGTTATTAACCAGACTATTTGAATAGGATCGTAAATGATAGGAATCACCTTAAATCTAAGAATAAAGTTTAGTGATATTTTTTTTATAAATAATTCATAAAATTTTGGTCCATCAAATGAGGTGGTATAATGTACAATGTAATTTAATTCATATTATTCCAACATGTTGTATGATTCAGGGTCTATACATGCAGTCATTTCATATTAATTTTCTACTAAATTTTGAATTCCCCCTCTAGAATTTCTAAAATAACATATGTTGAAAACATGAGGGGAAAATATTATGGAAAATATAAATTATAATAATATCCTTGTCATTGTATATGGAAGGAATTTAACTGTAAATTTGATGCTTTTTCCTATAGTAGATTTTATATGTTACTTTGAGTATGGATTGGATATCTATTTACCATATTAAGAAATATTTTAGATATAAAGTTGTTTCTATTGGGAAAGGGTTTCAGTTTGTGTACATTAATGAACTCATACTATTGATAACATTTCATTAAGCTAAGAGACTATTAAAATATATAAATCAATGTGATATTTCACATATATTTTTACAAAAATAAACTATTTATATTAATGATGTTTTAATAGTAAATGGGTAAAGGGATGTTTTTATGTTGAATTACCAGGTGTTATTCTGGATCAAGAGGTTTTGATTACTGTTGACTTAGTTCATGATGCTTTGATAATTTCTAAACGCCCTTATTCAATGGATAAATTAGAACATCAAGAGATGGAATATCAATTTTCTATGTTATTAGAAAATGGTTCCATACAACCTATAAGTTCATCAGTTGGTTCCCCTATCTCGTTTTTTAAATAGAAAGATGGCTCAATGAGATTTTATATTGATTATAGATCCATGAGTAAAATCATTGTTAGGAACATGTATCATTTACCTCATTTCGGTGATTTTTTTGATCAAATCTAGAGAACATAAAATTTATCAAAGGTTTAACTGAGTTCAGAATATCATTTGTTGAATGTAAAGGATAAAAAAATTCTAAAGACAGTATTTTAGACTAAATATGCGAATTAAGATTTTTTATGCCATTTGGTTCAACTTATAAACCTATTGTATTCGTTGATCTTATAATGATACTATTTATGGATTTCATAGATAAGATTATAATTTTTATTATTGATAAAAACATTTATATTCTAAATGTAAAGAGGATCTTGAAAGACATATAAGGGATTTTTTTTTGAAATAATGAAGGAATAGAAAATATTTGGGAAATTTAGAATATGTGAATTTTAGATGAATGAAATTTTATTCCTTGGTAAAATTATTTCTAATGATGACATAATTTTTGATCATACAATAAAATATTTATTCTAACAATAGACAAGAGCTACCAATAAAACTAAGATTCATAGTTTTCTCTATTTAGACGTCTATTACCAGAGTTTGGTTGAAAAAATTTCCAGGTTATCTCACCCATTGGCTGTGTAAACTCAAAAAGGTGTTCTGTTTATCTGAAAAAACGTATGTGATTATTGTTTTCATAAATTTAAATGAAGAATGGTGATTACTATAATTTATTCAATATATTATAGAAAAGTTAAATTTGTCATCTATAGTGATGATTAGTTAAATGTACTTTGTTGTTTCGTAAAGCAATATCATCATGTAATTTCTTATTAATCACGTCAGTAAAAAACATTTTGAGTTACATTAGCCTACACATTTTTTTGAGTTAGATAATATTTTATTCCCAAAAAATGTGAGGTATAATTTAAATTTTGTAAAATGTGAAATATATACTAATTATTAATGTTTTATGAATATATTCACTTTGAAAAAAATAATCAACTGTTAGGGAAGATGACTTAAACAAATTAAGAACTATGATTACACAATAAATTACATTACTAGATTATAAAATATAGTGTATGTTGAATAAAATTGTAAATTTAATGTTACATTAATCATGATTCATTGGGAATGAGAGAATTTGTTTAAAAAGTGGATAAATTTTGGTTTGGGCATTGTTAGTGACGTTAAGTCTACTTTTTTGTGGGTTTCAGTTTAATTGTCTCAACTAGAAATAACTAAGAAAGAATATAATAATGATTGTATGTTATATAAAAATTTAGAATTGTTTAAAATGGGAATATTTTCTATATTAAACATTGATAAATAATGTTTTTTATATTTTGGATGTGATTATGTGTGAATTTTCATTAAATGTTTGAGAATAAATTGTTAAGTGATGCTCATATTTCATTATTTTCCATCCACCCGGAAATCACTACGATGTAATTAAACTATATTGATATTTACTGGTGGTGTGAAATTAAAAGTGATTTAGTTGAAAATACCAAGTAATTTTTTACATGGAAATAGGTTAAACCAGAACGACAGTTGCTGAAGGGGAAGTTTCCGCCTTTTATAGTGTTTGAGTGGAAATGTAAAAATATTTCCATGGATTTGGTAGTGGTATTATCGATGGTTTCTCATGTAAACAATGTGATATAGGTTATTCTTGATATATTGACTATATACGATCATTTTATTCCTATTAGACATGCTATATCTCTAGATCAACACTCATAAAATTATATTAACATGATAGGTAGGTTAGAAAGTGTTTCAATATTTACTGAATCTGATCATGATCCCAGGTCCACGTTTTAATTTTTTAATGGCCTTAAAAATTCATTGGGACCTGAATTAAATTTCAAAATTTATTTTAATACTTTGTTAAATGGAATGTAATAATTAATAATTAGGAATTAGTAAGATATTCTATGTTATCATTCAATGGTTTACCAAGAGAGTTGAGATAAAAATATTTTCTTGGTTGAGTTTTCTTATTAAAATAGTTTTTATTCCAGTATACATATTCCAAAACATGAGGCATAATATTGAATATGGTTTCAAACTCCATAATTTTTAGATGAAGGAGGTGAGAAGAGGTTGATGTGACCGGAATTTGTAAAAGAACTTGAAGAGAAAAGTTAGCTTATTCATCAATAGATGATAACTATGTTGAGTTGTTGGAAGTGTTGCGTAGATAATTGGAAGAAGGTTCTCTATTTTGAGGTAGGAAATCATGTCTTCCTCAATGTTTCACCATAGAAATTTGTAATGTGTTATGGTAATAAGGGTAAAATGAGTCCAAAATTACTTGGAACCTATGAAATCATGTATAATGTTGGATCATTTTCGTATTGAGTGTAATTTTCTTTTGATTCTATCACATGTTTATAAATTTTTTCATGATTAAGTTTTAATGGAAATATGTTCCAAATTCATCTCATGTTTTGAGTCGAATAGTTATTCAGTTGGAAGAAAATCTTCATTATAAAGAATAGACATTTCATGTTTCAAACTATAAAGGTAGTGTTTTTGTGGATTATGGTGATTAATCTTGTTATGATTTTTTAGGATGACCATATGGTTGAAGAGGAAACATGTGAATCTGAAAATTCATTGATGGAAAAATATCACCACTTAACTAATTAGTAAATAATAATAGAGGATGAAATTTATAAAATGGGGGGTAAATGTGGCAACCCATGTAATTATATAATAATTATAAGCTCTTTTATATTTTTTAACATTAATCCAATAAATTTTATAGGCATGATAAATAGATAATATAATTTTTAGTCTTACGAAATTCATTTTTCTTATAAGAATTTTTACCGCCTTTATACGGTGCACATTTTTAAATATAGTTCCTAATAACATGAAAAATTATATTCAAAGAAATAAACAACTTATTTTAATATTTATTATCAAAATTTTCATTGGTTGATTTTTTTTAGTTTTCTATAAAATTTTATATTTTGATGAATAAGAAAAATAATTCATTTTAATTGAAAAAAAAAATTCATAAAAAAAATTATAGTTATAAATAATTTGTTTAATTGGTTTCAAATTATATTTAGATAATTATTTTACCTTATTATACAATTAAATCATTATAATTAATTTCACAATGAATTTGGATATAAAAACACTTCAGTCGTTTGATCATTTTTTCATTAAAAATCGCCATTCTCATTTCTTGAATCAGATGAATTTTAAATTAATTTCACATAATTATGTGTTTTTAATTATTTAAAAAGGATTATATATTTTGAATCATAATTTTTGAATTATATAAATATTTCTCTTTTATTTCTATAGATTATAAAAAATAAATTTATTAATTTTTTATCACCATGGTTAATGTTATATAAGTTACATATGGGTAAAAATAATATGATAACTATTAAAAAATTACTATAAAACATGCCCTAATTTTATTGGATTATTATTTATGATCCTTTTGTATTCAAGGATCAATACTGTGAACATTAATGGTCTTTTGATAAGAATGTCACCTTTTTAATATTATATTTAGTGGAAGGTCAATTTTCTCATACATTTGTCTTTATGAAGTGAAATATTTTAAATATGGGGTAATAGAAGAGATGTATTCAACTATAAAAAATATATTTAATATTAAAACTTTTTCCTTTATCAAAAAAAATTATATATATTTTTTTAAAAAGAAATAAATAAATTTAAGGGTTTTACTATGATGATAAATTAATTATTTCATTAATGGGAATATAAAATGAATGATATTATAAATCAAAAAGGGAAAATTTTAGATGAATATCATCATTCAAAAATATTATGATTAATTTTACATTTTAGTGATTTTTATAACTGTTTTTTTAAATTTGACATATTTTTGTGACATTTATAACAATGCATGTGATGAAGTTAATAAAAATGTATCGTATTGATATTTTAAAAAAATATTGTAGTAAATGATTTGAAACAGATAAAAATATATATCTCATCTTGGTAAATGAATATGTATTCAGATTTCATCAATTAATCAGTTATTAGTCGTTTTAAATTTTATTGTAATTAGATTAATCCACATATTCTAAATTACATGATACCGGTGAAGTATTTAAACTAATTAATTAATTTTTAAAAACATATAATGACAAAAATAATAATAAAATAATTTATAATGTTTATTTTATAAATTTATTTAGACCCATAATCATCAAAAACATAAGATAAATAATTTTGAATCCATTTCGAATTTAAATATAATTTATATTACATTAGTATTTTGAATAATTTAAAGAGTGACCCTACCCTCCCCTATAAAAGAAAACCCATTATTCTCCTTCCAATACAATGTTCCAAGGATCGAATAACAACTGAGAAGGGGGTTTGAATCAATTGTTTATCTTTTTAAAAGTTTCAAAACATTAAGAAACTCAACCCTTGCAACCTGTTAAGATTTATTTCCTTATCAATCATTAGCAAGAAACTCAAGCATGCAATAAAGGTAAATCAAGAAAGGCACACAAGATTTACAAGGTTTGGCCTCAATAAGAGAACCTACGTCCTTGCCATAGCCACTCTCGTGGGTCTTTGGAAATCCACTATGATGAAGAAGTGAATACAACTTGTGCCAACTGCCGTTAGACACCTTCTATCTCCATATATGAAAGATTATACTAACTCCCGCCAGTTTACAATGTTTTCTTAAAGAACAATTGAGCTACTCATAAGAAAAAGAAATTTGTTGAAACAGCTCCACAAATTCTCACTCCAAATTCTCAATCTAGTTTTCTTGGATCTGATTTTCTGGAACCGATATTCTCAATAAAGAAAATAATGATTCCGTAGAAATTCCCACTCTGAATATTCATTCTGAATTTCTTGAATCCGATTTTCTGAAACTGGTCTTCTTAACAAGATAATAATGATTCTGAAGAAATTCCCGCTTCAAATATTCCATACAGATTTCTTGAATCCGGTCTTCTGAAACTGTTCTTCTCAACAAGATAATAATGATTCCGAATAAATTCCCACTATGAATATTCCATCGAGATTTCTAGAATTCGATATTTTGAATTCGAACTTCTTAGCAAGTAAATAATGGCTCTGATTCTATTCTTCTCAAACACCCAAGAAAACTTCTTCAAGATGGTAGATGCTTTTTAGTTTGAATTCTTCGGTGCTCCTCCTTTTCCACGTGTGTAAAAATTTTCAAATGAGCAAATGATCTTAGCAAATATTTATAGGAAACTCAGAAAACAAAGGCGGGAATCTTGAAAATTTTATAGCTTCTTCAAATTTAAAAAAAAACTCCACAAATCTCTCACGTTTAATCTTCAATCTTTGACTTCTTCAAATCTTCTTAAATTTTTTCCGAGATTTAATCAAAGATGAAATTCTAGTTTTCCTGAACTTAGAATTTTCATTCCGAATTTTTTGTTAATGAATTACAATTCGAATTTCTAGCTCGGGATGTACACTCCCAATTTCTGGTTCAGAATGTACACTCCAAATTTCGGGTTCAAGAAGTACACTCTGAATTTCTGGTTGAAGAAGTACACTCCGACTTTCTGGCTCAGGAAGTACACTCTGAATTTCTGGTTCAGGAAGTAAACTCCTAATTTTTGGTTCAGAAAGTACACACTGAATTTCTAGCTTAGGATGTACACTTCGAATTTCTAGTTCAGGAGGTGCACTCCGAATTTTTGGTTCAAGAAGTACACTCCGAATTTATGGTTCAGGAATTACACTCCGAATTTCTAGTTCAGGAAGTAGACTCCGAATTTCAGGATTAGCAAGTAGACTCCGAACTTCAGGCTCAACAAGTAGACTATGAATTTCTATCTTAGGTGGTAGACTCCGAACTTCAGGCTCAACAAGTAGACTCTGAACATTAGGCTCAGCAAGTAGACTCCGAACATTAGGTTTAGCTAGTAAACTCCCAACATCAGGCTCAGTAAGTAGACTACGAATTTCTATCTCAGGAGGTAGACTCCAAACGTTAGGCATAGAAAGTAGACTATGAATTTCTGGCTCAGGCGGTAGACTCTGTACTTCAGGCTTAGCAAGTAGACTCTGAACTACAGGCTCAACAAGTAGACTCTGAGGTTTAGGCTCAGCAAGTAGACATTGAACATTCTCAGAATTTTTCATAGTGAAAAACAACAATCCTCTTCACCATTACTTCAACATCTTTTATCATGAAGCATTTCAAGATTTGTGAGAACTTTAAGATAATTAAAAAATCATTTGATTTTGTAATTAATGTTTGAGATACTTCCTTTACTTCTGTCTTCTTATTATTGAACATAATTTTCTTTAAAAAATTATTTATCAACCAATAACATCAACATTCTGTAACTCAAAAACCTTATTCAACAAAAACATTAGTTTTCAACAAATACAGAACTTTGTAAAACAAAACACCACAACGGTTCTTCAATCTCCCCCTTTGGATTTTTTGGAAACCCTTGGTAGCGCGTTTTCACCTCTCAAAAAAATTACATCTCACATTCTTGAATTTTACCAAAACATATCATTTCTCAAAAAGAGTGTATTGGAACCACACTAATGGATAAATTAATGTTTTTGAAGGATTTCCATCCCTCGATGATAAGAAAAATTAGTGTCCTTGTAAAGATAAACTTCACATTACGCAAACCACCCTCAACATTTATCTTTTTCATTCTCACTTTTATTTTATTCTCTCATTTTTCTTTCACTCTCATTTTTCTTTCTCTCTCTCCCATTATATGATAACTCCATCTTTAGATTCATAAAATAAAACATACTCTCCCCCTTTGTCCACATAATCTAAAGCACGGTGAGTGAAACATACTTATGAGTTTTATGAAGTCTTGGGAGGAGGATGAACATGGAGTTGCAGCCTCAGTTGAACAAACCTATCCTTTGACATTTCTTTTGTGAACATATCGGAAATCAGATACTTTTTCAAAATATATTCTTGAAAGACATCTCGAGCAGTAGCTTTCCATTTTTAAAAATGATAATTTATATCAATATGATTTGATCTTTAATATTGAATAGGATTCTTGGAATGATTAATGGCACTATGATTATCAGAGATTATTTTCAATGGTTTAGAAACATTCAATTTCAAAACATCCAGTTTTACTTTCATTCACGTCATTTGAGTAAAATCCTGAGTAGCTGCAACATATTCTCATTCAGCTATACTTAATGTTACTGAACTTTGTTTCTTGATGTGCCAAATCACATAACATTCCCCTAAGAAAAAAGTTCCTCCTGATGAAGATTTTCTATCATTACAATCACCAGCCCAATCAATATAGTATAACCATGAAACTTCATCTAATTTTTTCTCTTGTATAATAAACCATGTCAAGTTGTTCCTTTAACATATCTCAGAATCCTCTTAACTTCCAACATATGTGATTCTTTTGTATTACTTTGATATTGAGAACATAGAGTCACAACATAAGAAATATCAGGCCTTGAGGCTGTAAGATATAGAAGAATTCCTATTCACTTTCGAAAGTCTTTCTGATTCACATTGTTCCCTGACTCATCTATGCTCAACTTTGTGCTTACTGAGATTGAGGTTGAGACTTCTTATGATTCTTCCATCCCAAACTTCTTTAACATCTCCTTGGCATACTTTTTGGGGATAAGAAAATGTAGTTTTCTTGTTGTTGAACTTGTAAGCCAAGGAAGAATGTTAATTCTCCCAACTTTGACATTTCAAAATTTTCTTTCATCTCTTCAGAAAACTCTTCACAAACCATTTCTTCATATCCATAAAAAATTATATCATCCACATAAACGATTACAATTGAAGTCCCAAAGTCAACATCATTAACATACATGTTTCTATCAACCATTCCTTTATAAAAGTACATCTTTCTCAGAGAATTTTCAAGCTTCGAATACCATGATCGTGGAGCTTTTTCCAACCCATACAAGGCCTTCTTCAATTTGCAATGTTTTTTTCATCTGCATCAAGCAAAAAGCCACAAGGTTGTTCATTGTAGACTTCTTCCTCAATCTCACCATTTATTAAAGATGACATTACATCCATCTGATAAACCCTATAATTCCTATGATCATCCATTGTGAGAAACATTCGAATATCTTCCAACCTTGCAACAGGGGCAAAGGTTTCATCAAAATCCACACATTACACTTGTTCACACCCTTTACACACCAGCCTTGCTTTGTTTCTTATAACTTCTCCATGCTCATTTAATTTATTTCTGTAAACCCACTTGGTTCTGATAACATTATTATTTGATGGCCTTGGATCAAGTTCCCATGTTTTATTCTTCTCAATCTGATCCAGTTCTTCATTCATAGCATCCACCCATTATTTATGTTTAATAACTTCTAAAACTAATTCTTATTCAACTTTTGAGATAAGGGAAGTCTGATTTTCTAATCTTAACTTCCTTCTTGTCTGAACTGGAGCCTTATAATCCCCAATAATATTTCCAGATTCAACATGTTTTTGTAATGTAGTAAAACTCACATTTCCTTTCACAGCTTCACTTTCTTCCCCATGTGACTTATCTAAGTCAGTCCCACTCTGGTGGGGATTTTCTGATTTATCTTCCTTAGTATTCTTAACATATTTTGTGAAGGAACTTTTAATTTCAATTACCTTCACATCATATGAATCCACCAACTTCTGTAAACGTGTGTTCCATCATTTGTAACTTCTTCTATTCGGTGAATAACCCATAAATATCCCTTCTTCCAGTTTCTTCTACTTTGTCTCCCATTTATTTAATCATATCTAGGGTCCCTTTTAGCAAATTCTACTTAATATCCATCTTCCTGACCTGGGGAAAAGAAAACATAAAAGGGTGAGCTCAAATGCTCAGCAAGGGCAAATAAAGAAAATAAAAATCATATCATATCTTTTTGAAAATCATAACCTGCAAAAGAGATCATAATATCTTAAAATGGAATAAATCATAGAAGTGAAAATGAGATCCCCATAATCATAACATGAAACTTGAAACTTTGTGGCATGCACACATAATCATGGAAAATCATTTCTTGTTAGTCATGACTCATTTCCAAGACTATCTTAGTGGACAAAGTCCCTTTCTGAACCGAGTCACCCTCGTTTTAGTCCTGTTTCACTGAACCGGTATAACCTACCATTCCATCCATGTCTATCTCATGAGATATAAAATCTTTACCCAATTCATTGGAGGGATATATAGGTCCCAGCCATCTTATAATGAATCCTTTCTTATGTGTGCCACATAATCATAAACCATACATCATAGCGTAACCCATGTAATAAAAATGGGATTCTTAAACAACATGACAGCATAAAAAAATTCATATAAGATAACGAAAAAAATATTTCCATCACAACATAATAAAATCCATGTAATAATAGGGATAAAAACAGAACCCTTTTATTATCTTATATGGAAAATAATTTTGATAAAATACTTCAACTCCATTCTTGAGGAAAATATCCTTTCTACTTCAAAAACACTTTTCCTTTCTTAACATTTCATACAATTTTAAACTAATAGAAGTTGATTAAAAATAATCTTGAATACTTGTAAAGGAAGATTCTTGGAAATAATGTTTTAAAAATCCATTCATGTCGTATAAGTTAAAAAAACATTTTTCGTACTTTTGTTGGAAAAGTCAAAAAGTACCTCGTAAAAAAACGACAAAAGATTCCTTTCATATTCTTTACTAAAAACTCACCAAAGGATAAAATTGGATTTAAACTATTTTAAGTATATGGAAAAAATATTACATATTGAGGGAACATGGATGTGGATGATAAAATACACCCCAGTAAATACTTACGAATAAACAATCTCGGATAAAAATGAGATTGTGATATTTACCTTACCATAGGTCCGATTTGATTTGTACGTGTCCGAAGCTCCAGTATAATGGTTTAAATAATGTTATTGACTTATTACATAATCATACATATTGATATTATATCATATATGGTCATATTCTTAGCTTCTTGTTAGTAACTTGTTACTCGGGTCTTTATTTCCTTTTGTTCCTATGCGTGTTTTGCCGAATAAATTCTTATTCTTCTTTTAAGGTTATAGATACCTTATATACAGAATGGTATTAGTGTAACATATATCATATTTATTCATTCAATTCATTTATATAATTACTATGTAATGATGATCATGTAGAACGAGTCGCATCACATCGTGCAGACGGTATTCCGTACGTACGCACGAGTGATGATATCGTTCCTATGATCTTGGAATTTTATTGGAGTATATATATATTATTTCAGTATCAATATTACTTTATAATAATCATAAATAGTTACTCATTACACCATTATACCCATCCTTGTAAGGTGGTGGTGGAAAATAGATTACACCACGGCGTGGAGACGGTATTCCGTACGTACGCACGCGCGGTGATTTCATTTTTCCGTAGGATGGATAGAAGGTGAATTAGGGTTGTTTCATATTTATAATAACATATCAGTATGTAAGTAATAATTATTTTATTACTTTATCATGAAACAACTAAAGAAGAATATGTTGAAGAAGAAACAAATTGAAAAGATCGGTAATGGATATTACTTCTTCTTTGGAACGCCTCTTTGAATCCACCACTTAGGGAACTAATATTGGTCTTTGAAGAAGACCAGGACCTCTAGGATTATTCTAGGGAAGTGGAGAGGATAAAATGGCAGGTGTTGGCCGAGCTTTAGTGCTCAAATTGGTGTGAGGAGGAGGGGGAGGAGGTGCCCTTTTATAAGGGAGGAGAGGGGAACCTTAGGAATACCTCAAAATATTATTTTATATTAAAGTAAAAATAGGTTTATAATGGTTCCAAAGGGTCTTATTTCGAAGGTAAAGTGGGTATGGGTCGAAATCATATCAACCAATAAGATTTAGACAAGTTTAGGTTATTATTTTAACCTTATCAATTAGATTTAACTCTAAGATAAATAATTTAACTTTTACCGTGTCTTTTTGATTTCTTACACTATATGGTTAATACAATTACTATAACATGCCAAACGAACCCCAAATTGTTTATTATTAATATATATATCCTTATTTAAGTCATTTGGCCGAATCTTAGATTTTTAGGAATAAAATAACAATTAATAATATAATATTTGATTTAAAAACTATTTTGTGTCAATTTTGAAACTATTTGATATATGATTTTTTTGAAAGTCATAACAGAATTATATATTCGATCCAAGTTGATTAAATCAACACTAATATATCATAGTAACCTAGAAAATTAGTGGAATTCATAAAAAGTCTCAAATTACATTTATTTGAGCATTTATAACATCAATTATGTTAACATTTCCTTAAAAGGGTAATTACTGCATCATCGTTGTGTCATAAATAAATTAATTTATTTTAAGTCTAAAAATTATAAATAAAATATCATTATGTAGTAAATCTTTTTAGATTTCTAATTAATATTTATAGTCGAATTTATCTTATGTATAACCCCATATTAAAAATGTTTTAGTTATTAAACATTGATTTTAACTATTTTAACTATTCATTAAGTAAAATAATATTAAATGTCATAATCTAATCCAAGTGGAACTAAATGGTCATATTATATTCATAAGGTTGTTTTTTGGTCGAATTACACTTATCCAATAGAATTAGGACATGTGTTAGGGTAATATTAATATCATATTTACCCTTAGTTACCCTATTTACTATTAACCGTGGTAAAAAAAGTAAAAAGTTACTATTCACCAAAAATTATTTTCATCTCATTGAACCACATTTTAGTCCTTGATATTAACCATGTCTGTCGGATTTTCGAAATTCCATTCACAGAAGCGGTAAAATTAAGTTTTATGCAAAATTCAGTTTTTAACCTACAACTTAGTGGTTTCACTATTCATCAAAAATTGAATGTTTTCAGAAAAATACCAAAATTTTACCCTAGGCTAATTTCGATATTCCGAATCCAAAAATGAATTCCATTTTAAAAAATAAAATTTATAAAATTTTAAAAAGTGGTTTTTACTATTCATAACGACTAGTTTTAATAATATTTTAATAGCATATCGTTGTTTAGTGAAACTCGGTATTGCATATGACGCAAGCTATCGAGGAAGCTCGCGATTTCGTGTAAAGCAAGCCATGAAAGTGTTGTGTAGAAAAGATTATTTTGGTGATTTATATAACATAAAAGTCTCGGGTATTACATTTTACCCCCCTTAAAAAGAATTTCGCCCTCGAAATTCGTCACTTTGTAACAAACAGATGAGGGTACTTCTCCCTCATCATATCCTCAAGCTCCCATGTAGCTTCTTCAAGTTGGTAGTTCCTCCATAAAACATTCACCAATTGAGTGGTCTTGTTTCGTAGGACTTTTTCGTTACGATCCAGAATCTCTATCGGTTGTTCATCATAAGAAAGATCTTGCTCCAGCGGTACAACTTCTGAGCTGAGTACATGTGAAGGATCAGGTATGTACATTCTCAGGAGATATACATGAAACATATCGTGGACTTGAGAGAGATTCGGTGGAAGCGCCAATCGGTAAGCTACCTTTCCAACACGATCTAGTATTTCGAAAGGACCGATATATTTAGGGCTCAACTTCCCCTTCTTTCCAAATCTCATAACCCTCTTCCAGGGAGATATTCGTAAGAACACTTTATCACCCACTTCAAACTCTAGGTCTTTTCTTCGGTTGTCGGCATAACTTTTTTGTCGACTCTGAGCTGCCCTTATGTGTTGTTGAATAGATCTGACCTTTTCTGCCATTTCATCAACGAGAACAGGTCCTAATAGCTTTCATTCCCCAACTTCATCCCAGCAAGTTGGAGTCCTGCATTTCTTTCCATAGAGAGCTTCATAAGGAGCCATCTGAATACTGGAGTGAAAGCTATTATTATAAGAAAATTCCACCAAAGGTAGGTGTTGATCCCAACCTCCTTTGAAATCCATAGAGCAAGCTCTCAACATATCTTCTAGGGTTTGAATTGTTCTCTCAAACTGACCGTCTGTCTGAGGATGATAAGCAGTGCTGAAACTCAACTCTGTATCCAGAGTATGCTGAAGACTTCTCCAGAACTTCAAGGTAAATCTCGGATCCCGATCAGATTTAATATAAAGTCGTACACCATGCAATCTTACCACTTCCTTTACATATATCCCGGAAAGCTGATCTAGAGATAAATCCTCTCTAATAGCAATGAAGTGTGCATACATTGTAAGACGATCAACTATGACCCAGATAGCATTATTTCCTTTCGATATTTTAGGAAGTCCTGTGACAAAGTCCATAGTGATGTTTTCCCATTTCCATTCAGGTATGGGTAATGGTTGTAACATCCCCTTAGAATTCTGTCTCTCAACTTTAACTTGTTGACAAACCAAGCATCGAGAAACATATTCAGCAACATCTCTTTTCATTCCATCCCACCAGAAGTACTCTTTCAGGTCCCTATACATCTTCGTGCTTCCAGGATGAATAGAGAATGAAGAACTATGAGCCTCATCCAGCAGCTCCTTCTTTAGTTCGAGGATGGAAGGAACATAAACCCGATTCCTGAACTTTATTATCCCATCACAATCAAGTTTGAATTCAGGAACATTTCTCACCTTCTTTTGTAACTCGACATCTTCTTTCTGTGCCTTTGTAATCTTCACATGTATAGATGGTTGAACATTCATTTGAGAAAGATAAGATTCTTCCCCTTCCATTATAATTCCAAGATCCATCCTTTGTAAATCCATAAATATTGGATCTTTTGTGATCCTCATCATGTATAAACTAGCATGGTCTTGTCGACTTAATGCATCTTCCACCTTGTTTGCTTTCCCAGGGTGGTAATGGATTGAGCAGTCATAGTCCTTAATCAGCTCCAACCATCTTCTTTGACGCATATTCAACTCCTTTTGTGTATAAATATACTTTAAACTTTTATGATCAGTATAAATATCACACCTTTCACCATAAAGGTAATGCCTCCGAATCTTTAATGCAAAGATTACCGCAGCTAACTCCAAATCATGTGTTGGGTAATTTTGCTCATGGATTTTCAACTGCTGTGAAGCATAAGCTATCACCATATCATTTTTCATAAGAACACACCCCAATCCCTTCTTGGATGCATCACTATAGATCACCAACCTTTCTCCACTACAAGGCAGTGTGAGCACAGGTGCACTGGATAACCTTCTTTTCAACTCCTTGAAATTCTCTTCACATTCCTCTGTCCAAACAAACTTAACTCCTTTCCGAGTCAACTTGGGGAGTGGATTAGATAATCGTGAAAAATCTTTTACAAAACGTCGATAATATCCAGCCAAACCAAGAAAAATTCGGATCTCAGTTACAGTTGTTTGTCTCGACCATCTTTTGATAACCTCTGTTTTTGTTGGATCCACAGATATCCCCTCTTTTGAGATTATGTGACCCAAAAATGTAACTTTTTGAAGCCAAAATTCACACTTGGTAAATTTGGCATAAAGCTTATCCTTTCTCTGGGTCTTCAATATAATTCTCAAGTTATCTTCATGCTCTTCCTTGCTCTTTGAATAGACAAGAATATCGTCTATAAAGACTACCAAAAATTGATCAAGATAGTCTCTAAAGACTCTATTCATTAGATCCATGAAGATAGGAGGGGCATTAGTAAGACTAAATTGCATCACTATAAATTCATAGTGTCCATACCTTGTACGGAAAGCCGTCTTTGGTATATCCTCCCTTTTGACCCTTAATTAATGATACCCTGAACGAAGATCAATCTTGGAAAAGTATTGAGCTTCGCGTAGTTGGTCAAATAAGTCATCAATGCGTGGGAGAGGATATTTGTTCTTGATAGTGATCTTGTTAAGTTCTCGATAATCAATGCAGAGTCTCATTGATCCATCTTTCTTCTTAACAAATAGAACAGGTGCTCCCCAAGGTGATGCACTAGGGCATATGAATCCCTTATCAAGATTCTCATGGAGTTCCTTCTTCAATTCCTGCAACTCAATTGGGGCCATTCTATAAGGTGTCTTTGAAATAGGCAAAGCACCCGGTACGAGTTCTATTGAAAAATCAACTTCACGATTTGGTGGAAGACCCGGTAATTCCTCCGGAAAGACATCATCAAACTCTCGTACGATGGGCATATTCTTAATTGCGAGTTTCTCACCAACCATTTGAGATAAATAACCATCATTTAGTGGAATCAATACCCATAAAATGGAAGAAATTTCCACTGGAAGGTTATGTTCATCCTTGCATTGATAGACGATCATAGATTGATCTGAAATATGAAATGTGACTTCCCTTTTTTGGAAATGGATATGATCTCCATGTAGAGAAAGCCAATCCATGCCAAGAATCACATCAAATTCCACTAAAGGAAGGATCAAAAGATTTTCAGGAAGCACATTCCCACAAACTTCGATCAGAGAAGAATTATAATCTTTTGATGCGACTGTTGTGCCATTAGGTGTTGTCACAGCTAACTCAACATCTAATTTTTGAGGTAATATGGTGATACCCTTAGAAAATTCTTTAGAAATAAAAGAGTGGTTGGATCCAGAATCAAATAAAACATTTGCTACTTTAGAGTGGATGGTAAGGGTACCTTTCACCACTTCGTTATCATACTCCACATCGCTGATAGAAATTGCATGTGACTTTCCTTTGTCTTTAGCCTTAAGATTTTGTTGACGTCGACCATCATCATCAAACCTTGCATTTGGGCATTGATTGGAATAATGCCCCATCTCCTTGCACTTGAAACATTGAAGTGTAGTAGGTTCATTATGTGTATCCCTTCCTTTGTTTGCATCATTAGACATCTTCTTACCATTATCGCGACATTCAAATGCCCGATGACCTTCCTTTCCACATTTGAAACATTTACTTGTCACTTTAAGTCAACTCCCTCCATGTTTCTTTCCACACTTTGAGCATAAGGGAAAGCTCATCTTCTTTTCAGTGTGCTCTTTTGAATTTCATTTGATTTTCATCTTCCTCTTCTTATCAAACCCATGTGACTGATGGGTTACTCCAATCTCCATCTCGACTTTGAGAGAACATCGAACGATTTCCTCGTAGCTATTGAAGTCCCTTATGGATAATGCCCTTCAAAGACTTGGTTTTAAGCCACTAAAGAATCGATCGATCTTACTCTCAGGTTGGATAATAATACCAGAAGCGTACCTTGCAAGTCTTGTAAAATTTGCTTCATAGGTACCAACAGATTCATCATCCCTTTGCTTTAGTTCAAGAAACTCTTTCTCCATCTTTGTTTGGAGAATACAAGGGAAGTACTTATTGAAAATTAAGTTCTTGAACTCGTCCCATTCCATGGACTCAATTTCATCCCTTTGCCTCGTATTCTTAATAAGATTCCACCATTGATCAGCATCTCCTTCCAAACGATACACTGCTAGGATGACTTTATCATGTTCAGAACATTGAAGAACTGAAAATATATTTTCATTCGTACTAATCCATTGTTCAGCAACTAATGGATCAGTAGACCCGCTGAAACAAGGGGGACACTGCCTCATGAAGGATTCAACAGAATGTTTCTCCTTCCTTTGCTCGTTTGGAAGTCCTGCATGATTCATAGCTTGAGAAAGTTGTGTGAGAATGGATACAAGATTTTGTATTCCAGCTCCCATATCGATTGGTCGCTCAGGGGGACAATCATTGCATTTCCCGTTGCATTCCGCATTAAAACGATTCCTTCGGGTTCCATCCATTGACTAAAACCAAGAAGAATAGTGTGAGCAACACTAATTATAATAGGAAAACCACATAATTAAGAATAAAATTTCACACTTAAGGTCTTATCCTAGGTTATTCATGGATATTTCTAAAACACTAATATTGTGCTGTATGCTTAGACGTATCCTTAGGGTTCTTACTAAGGCTTTCACATCCTAGTTTCCAATGTTTGACTATAACTTTCCTCTGATACCAACTATAACGACCCATACTTTACATACATTGTTAATACTTCAAAATTGAAGCACACTTATTACAACATATGACAAAACCACAAAGGACCGTATAGGTATAGTGTCTTTAGAAACTGGGAAACATAAACAACTGGTGCATAAATCTTCTACAGTGTCTCCGATTTATTTCATCATATCTAGGGTCCCATTTAGCATATTCTACTTAATATCCATCTTCCTGACCTGGGGAAAAGAAAACATAAAAGGGTGAGCTCAAATGCTCAGCAAGGGAAAATAAAGGAAATAAAAATCATATCATATCTTTTTGAAAATCATAACCTGCAAAAGAGATCATAATATCGTAACATGGAATAAATCATAGAAGTGAAAATGAGATCCCCATAATCATAACATGAAACTTGAAACTTTGTGGCATGCACACATACTCATGGAAAATCATTTCTTGTTAGTCATGACTCATTTCCAAGACTATCTTAGTGGACAAAGTCCCTTTCTGAACCGAGTCACCCTCGTTTCAGTCCTGTTTCACTGAACCGGTATAACATACCATTCCAGCCATGTCTATCTCATGAGATATAAAATCTTTACCCAATGCATTGGAGGGAGATATAGGTCCCACCCATCTTATAATGAATCCTTTCTTATATGTGCCACATAATCACAAACCATACATCATAGCGTAACCCATGTAATAAAAATGGGATTCTTAAACAACATGACATCATAAAACAATTCATATAAGATAAAGAAAAAAATATTTCCATCACAACATAATCAAATCCATTTAAGAATAGGGATAAAAGCAGAACCCTTTTATTATCTTAGATGTAAAATAATTTTGATAAAATACTTGAACTCCATTCTTGAGGAAAATATCATTTCTACTTCAAAAACACTTTTCCTTTCTTAACATGTCATACAATTTTAAAATAAAAAAAGTTAATTAAAAATAAACTTGAATACTTGTAAAGGCTGATTCTTGGAAATAATGTTTTAAAAATCCATTCATGCCGTATAAGTTAAAAAAACATTCTTCGTAATTTTTTCGGAAAAGTCAAAAAGTACCTCGTACGAAAAAAACGACAAAAGATTCCTTTCATATTCTTTACTAAAAACTCACCGAAGGGTAAAATTGGATTTAAAATATTGTAAGTGGATGGAAACAATATTAAATATTGAGGGAACATGGATGTGGATGATAAAATACACCCCAGTAAATACTTACGAATAAACAATCTCGGATAAAAATGAGATTGTGATATTTCCCTTACCTTAGGTCCGATTTGCTTTGTAAGTGTCCGAAGCTCATGTATAATGGTTTAAATAATTTTATTGACTTATTCCATAATCATACATATTGATATGATATCATATATGGTCATATTCTTAGCTTCTTGTTAGTAACTTGTTACTCGGGTCTTTATTGCCTTTTGTTCTTATGCGTGTTTTGCAGAATAAATTCTTATTCTTCTTTTAAGGTTATAGATACCTTATATCCAGAATTGTATTATTGTAACATATATCATATTTATTCATTCAATTCATTTATATAATTACTATGTAATGATGATCATGTAGAACGAGTCGCATCACATCGTGGAGACGGTATTCCATACGTACACACGAGTGATGATATCATTCCTATGATCGTGGAATTGTATTGGAGTATATATATATTATATCAGTATCAATATTACTTTATAATAATCATAAATAGTTACTCATTACACCATTATACCCATACTTGTAAGGTGGTGGTGGAAAATAGATTACACCACGGCGTGGAGACGGTATTCCGTACGTACGCACGCGCGGTGATTTCATTTTTCCGTAGGATGGATAGAAGGTGAATTGTGGTTGTTTCATATTTATAATAACATATAAGTATGTATTTAATACTGATGTTATTACTTTATCATGAAACAACTAAAGAAGAATAAGTTGAAGAAGAAAGAAATTGAAAAGATCGGTAATGGATATTACCTCTTCTTTGGAACGCCTCTTTGAATCCTCCACTTAGGGAACTAATATTGGTCTTTGTAGAAGACCAGGACCTCTAAGATTATTCTAGGGAAGTGGAGAGGACAAAATGGCAGGGGTTGGCCGAGCTTGAGTGCTCAAATTGCTGTGAGGAGGAGGGGGAGGAGATGCCCTTTTATAAGGGAGGAGAGGGGCACCTTAGGAATACCTCAAAATATTATTTTATATTAAAGTCAAAATCGGTTAATAATGGTTCCAAAGGGTCTTATTTCGAAGTTAAAGTGAGTATGGGTCGAAATCCTATCAACCAATAAGATTTAGACAAGTTTAGGTCATTATTTTAAACTTATCAATTAGATTTAACTCTAAGTTAAATAATTTAACTTTTACCGTGTCTTTTTGTTTTCTTACACTATATGGTTAATACATTTACTATAACATGCCAAAAGAACCCCAAATTGTTTATTATTAATATATATATCCTTATCTAAGTCATTTTGCCGAACCTTAGATTTTTAGAAATAAAATAACAATTAATAATATAATATTTGATTTAAAAACTATTTTGTGTCAATTTTGACACTATTTGATATATGATTTTTGTGAAAGTCATAACAGAATTATATGTTCGATAAAAGTTGATTAAATCAACACTAATATATCATAGTAACCTATAAAATTAGTGTAATTCATTAAAAGTCTCAAATTAAATTTATTTGAGCATTTATAACATCAATTATGTAAACATTTCCTTAAAAGGGTAATTACTGCATCATCGTTGTTTCATAAATAAATTAATTTATATAAAGTCTAAAAATTATAAATAAAATATCATTATGTCGGAAATCTTTTTATCGTTCTAATGAATATTTATAGTCTAATTTATCTTATGTATAACCCCATATTAAAAATGTTTTAGTTATTAAACTTTGATTTTAACTATTTTAACTATTCATTAAATAAAATAATATTAAATGTCATAATCTAATCCATGTGGACCTAAATGGTCATATTATATTAATAAGGTTGTTCTTGGTCGAATTACACTTATCCAATAGAATTAGGACATGTTTTAGGGTAATAGTAATATCATATTTACCCTTAGTTACCCTATTTACTATTAACCGTGGTAAAAAAAAGTAAAAAGTTACTATTCACCAAAAATTATTTTCATCTCATTGAACCACATTTTAGTCCTTGATATTAACCTTGTCTATCGGATTTTCGAAATTCTATTCACAGAAGCGGTAAAATTAAGTTTTATGCAAAATTCAGTTTTTAACCTACCACTTAGTGGTTTCACTATTCATCAAAAATTGAATGTTTTCAGAAAAATATCAAAATTTCACCTTAGGCTAATTTTGATATTCCTAATCCAAAAATGAAGTCCATTTTGAAAAATAAAATTTATAAAGTTTTAAAAAGTGGTTTTTACTATTCATAACGACTAGTTTTAGTAATATTTTAATAGCATATCGTTGTTTAGTGAAACTCGGTATTGCGTATGACGCAAGCTATCAAGGAAGCTCGCAATTTCGTGTAAAGCAAGCCAAGTAAGTGTTGTGTAGAAAAGATTACTTTGGTGATTTATATAACATAAAAGTCTTGAGTGTTACACTTAATCCCATTTCCCCCAGTCATATATTTTTCCTTTCTGCAACTCCATTTTGTTGTGGTGTATAGGGAGCACAATACTGATGTTTGATACCATGCTTCCTTAGGTAAGTTTCAAAAACATTGCTTGTGAATTCAGTATCATTGTCTATTCTCAATTTCAGTATGAAAGCCCGCAATTCTTTCTCAACATCTCATCTGATGAATTTAAACATTTCAATAGCCTCTTACTTCTACTTCTGGAACATGATGTTTGTCATCCGAGTGAATTCATCAATAAAAGTGATACAATTTAAATCTCCTTTTGTTTATTGATGTATCATCGGCCCACACAGATCGGAATGAATAAGCACAAGTGGTTTGTTAGATTGAATATCAACTCTTTTATGGCCTTTATTAGTCATCTTTCCTTTTTGGAAAGTAATACAATCATCTAAATCTCTTCTTTTCAGTTCTGGAAAATTCCGAACAGTATCAACTTTAGAAAGCTTACTCTTGTTCTTCTGCACAAGGTGGACAAGTCGTCGATGCCACATCTTATTTTCATCTTCATCACTCAAATAAAATGAGTTATTGGATTCTCCAATTTGAAAGATATTCCCACAGGATCTTTCTCCCTTTGTAATCACTTTTTCATTTTTCATACTTTTGATGATACAAGAATCCTTTTTGAAGATAACTTCTTTTCCATCATCACAAAGTTGACTTACACTAAGTAAGTTATGTTTTACCCCATCAAGAAGAAAAAATTCCTTAGATTTCAGTTTCTCTACTTCAATATCTGTCATTCTGATTCCCTTAATTTTTAGGTAAAAATCATTGCCAAACGTAACCGCTCTTCTATCATGAATTTCAACATGTTACAAGATTTTTATATCACCTGTCATGTGTGAAGAACAACCACTATCAAAAATCCATGGTTTGTTCATCTTACTTGCTTTCAAAGATGTCTCAACAACAAAAGCTCTCTCATCAACCATCTTTATTTTCATCATTATTTTCTTTCTTATCATGAGAAACCAGTTCTGGAAGGAGTGTCATACATCGTTCAGCATGATGACCAAACTGATCACATCTTCCACAAACTTCTTCCAAAAATTCTAATTGATTCTTTGTTGGAATTTTTCAAACATCTTGAGAATTCACCTTTTCAACTTTCTGTGAGTACGGAGAGTTACTCATCCTTATTTCACTATTTATTCCACTTTTCTCAAACCTTCTTCCAGGTAGAGATAAATTGTGCCAACAATTATAATCTCTTTTCCCATATATTCCAAAACACCAGCAATATCCCTCAAATATTGATTTTCTTTTCATGATTGATCTTTCATTATAAAACTTTATTGAGGTTGATAACTTCTTTCATCTCTAGAAAACTCAGGATGTAGTCCATGTTTCCTTTTGAGCGAGTCTTTTACTTTTATAGGATTGATAGATTTATTACATCCTTTATCCACCCAAGCATTACTAACACTTCTTCTGAAACCTGAAATGTTAGAAGGATCAGATAAAAATTATTTTTGGTAACAGAATATTTCACCTGATTCTCGTAATGATCCTTCATAGCATTTTTAGAGGTCTCATCTTTTACTTTTGTAGATTTTTTGAAGTTTTCATTCATCTTCCTCAGGATGTCTTCAGAATCAAAGAGTTTTGATTTCACATTGTTTACTTCTTCTTCCCTAGCTTTCAGCTTCTTGATAAGATATTTAGCCATCTTTCCTTGTTTAGAAATTCAATGTTTGTAACTTAAAATTTCTTTAATGTATTCATCTTCCTTCATGGTGACATATTTACTTCCATCATAAACTTCTTCATGATTTTTTCTTCATCATTCAAATTTATTTCTTGAGAGATTTTTTTTTTCTCAAGACATGCAAGGAGTTAGGATCTTAGTTGATATTCTATGTAAGATTTTTCACCACATTCTTCACATTCTGAGGAAACATTTGTTTTCTCAACTTTTTCAATGAAGGTTCTAAATCTTTCTTTACTTTCATTTTCCAAGGAATTATTGTCAGATGATTTAGATTCAACCTTCTTGCTCAACATAGTTATTTTCTTTCCAGAACACTTCTTCTTGAATTTTTTAGAGGTCATCTTTTCTTTTTCATTCTTTTTATACTTATTCCATCGAGGATTCTCATCAGAAACATCTTGATATTCTCCAATATTCTTCTTAGGGAAATTCATAGAAAAGTGTCTGATTCTGCCACACATAGAACATTTGAGAGGAAGTTTCTCTCCATACTTTCCTCTTTCTCTTTGATAGTTCTTGGATATAAGAGACATGATTTTTTCATTCAACTCTTCGTCTTCCTTATCATCATACTCACAAGGATCAACTTTATCATCATCTTGGATTTTCATCGTTGTCATAGCTTCAAAAACCATTTCATCTTTTATCTTTTTCTTAAAAATTAGAGCTTTCCTCATGTCATAAGCAACAAGAATGCTATGCAGTTAATCAAGACATAAATCATCCTAATCTTCTAAAGCTGAAATTTTAGAATCAAACATTTCTGGAAAGTTTCTCATATGTTTCTTCACAATTTTAGAATCATTCAAGTCTTCTCCGAATCCACTAATGTTGCACAAAAATTCATTAATTTTGGTAAATTATTCATCAATTGATTCATCATCTCTCATCCTGATGTCTTCAAACTTACTACGCCAGATTGGCATCTTGGCCTCCTTGACTTTTCTGTTTCCTTCGAAAACACTTTCCAGCTTGTCCCACATGCTTTTTGATGTTGTGTGACCCATCACCTTATGATAAAATATTTTTCATAATGACATGAGAATAGAATTTTTATCCTTTCCATCAACTTCTATGTTTCTCTTGTTAGAAAAAGTCATAGGAGAATTTTTCTCAATACGTGTAAAGCCAATAGTATTAGCATCAACAACTTCAATGCCAAGAGATAGGAGATAAGGAATCATCCTATTTTTTCATCCATAATAACTCTTACCATCGAACGTAGGAATCCATCTACTGTTGACATAATTGATATTCTCTATGATAAGGATTAAAAAACTGGAACCTCCCTAAGATACCACATGAAGTTCCAAGGATCGAATAACAACTGAGAAGGGGGTTGAATCAGTTGTTTAACTTTTTATATGTTTCAAAATTTTAAGATACTAAACCCTTTCAAGATTTAATATTTATTTCTTTAACAATATTTATAAAGAAACAAAAGCATGCAAGAAAGGTAAATAAAAAAAAAGGCACACACGATTTACAAGGATCACCCTCAATAACAGAACCTACATCCTTGCCATATCCACTCCCGGGGGTCTATGAAAATCCACTATGATGAAGAAGTTGATACAACTTGTGCCAACTCCCGTTAGACACCTTTTATCTCCCATTAGGAAAGATTATACTAAATCACATCAGTTTATAAGGTTTTTCATAAAGAAAAAATGATCCAATCATAAGAAAAAGAACTTTGATGAAACTGCTCCATAAATGCCCACTCTGAATTCTCATTCCGGTTTTCTTAGATTCGATTTTCTGGAACCGATCTTCTGAGAAAGGAAAATAATGATTCCAGAGAAATACCCAATCCAAATAATCAATTTGAATTTCTTGAATCTGATTATCTAAAACTGGTCTTCTCAGCAAGATAATAATGATTCTGAAGAAATTCCCACTCTAAACAATCCATCCGGATTTCTTGAATCTGGTCTTCTGAAACTGGTCTTCTCAACAAGATAATAATTACTCTGATGAAATGCCCACTCTGAATATTCAATCCATATTTCTTGAATCATATCTTCTGAATCCGAACTTCTCAGCAATTAAATAATAGCTCTGATTCTCTTCTTCTCAAACACCCATGAAAACTTCTTCAAGATGGTATATGTGTTTAACATTGAATTATCCATCACTCCTCCTTTTCTGCATGTGTAAAAATTTGAAAATGAGCAAATGATCTGAGCACATTTTTATAGGAAACTCAGAAAAAAAATGCAGGAATCTTGAAAATTTTCCTGCTTCTTCAAATTTAAAAAACAAACTCCACAAATCTCTCGTATTTAATATTCAATCATTTACATCTTCAAATCTCCTTAAATTTCTCCATGATTTCAGCAATATTGAAATTATTGTTTTCTTGAATTCAGAATTTTCATTTCTAATTTTTGGTTCAGGAAGTACACTCAGAATTTATGGCTCAGGAATTACACTCCAAATTTCTGGTCCAGGAAGTACACTCTAAATTCCTAGTTCAGGAAGTACACTCTGAATTTCTGGTTCAGTATGTACACTCTGAATTTCTGTCTTTGGAAGTACAATCCAAATTTCTGGTTCAAGAAGTACACTCTAAATTTCTAGGTCAGGATATATACTCCAAATTTAGGGCTCAGGAAGTACACTCTGAATTTCTAGTTCAGGAAGTACACTCCGAATTTCTGGTTCAGGAAGTACACTTTGAATTTCTAGTTCATGAAGTACACTCTGAATTTCTGGTTAAAAAAGTACACTCCGAATTTCAGGCTTAGCAAGTAGACTCCGAACATCAGGCTCAACAAGTGGACTACGAATTTCTATCTCAGGAGGTAGACTTCGAACTTCAGGCTCAGCTTGTAGACTCTGAACATTATGCTCAGCAAGTAGACTCCGAAAGTTAAGTTTAGTAGGTAGACTCCAAACATCAGGCTCAGCAAGTAGACTCCGAATTTCATGCCCAAGAGGTAGACTCTGAACATCAGGCTCAGCAATTAGACTCTGAACTTCAGGCTCAACAATTGGACTCCGAACATTAGGCCCAACAAGTAGACTCTGAACATTATTAGATTTTTTCTTAGTGAAAAACATCAATCCTTTTGACCATTTCTTCAACAACATTTATCATGAAGCTTTTCATTATTTCTGATAACATTAAGATTATTAAAGCATCATCTGATTTTGTTAAGAAAGATTGAGATACATTCTTAACATCTGACTTCTTATTCTGCAACATAATCTTCTTTTTGTAAATCTTCTACAACCAACAATTTCAATATTCTGTAACTCAAAATCCTTCTTCAACAAAAATATTAGTTGTCAAAAAATACAAAACATTGTTATACAAAACACCACAAAGGTTCTTCACAATTTAATTAAAAACATATTTGGATCAAAATAATTCTACCCAAATAACGTAATAGTATACCTACCCACATTATAGAGGCCTTATTTCAGGCCTAACACCCTACGTAGGATTTTTATGTTGTTAATCGAAGGAGATCATCCAAAGGATATACATCACTATTAATTATGTGTTTCTATTTTATTTCTTCATTCCCATCTATAAAAAAATATTAACCCATGATGAAATAATAAATATAACATCCTAAATATACTATTATTCTATTATTAAAATATCATATCCAAAATCCATATCCACATTCATCAAATGGAAAAGGAAATAATTGTTCGTTCATATGGTAGACTACCACCTCATGAACCGATATAATTAATTTTCCATCACTGTCTCTAATGAATTGTTACAATCATTGAATTAATTTTTATATGTGATATTAATGAAATTATTAAATTTATTGTATAATAATATATCATTTATTTATTTACCATTTCATGTACATAAAAATGATAACATCATTCGTCCGTATATTTGAACTGTAATCTTCACAAAGTGATGTGATTAATTTTTCATCACCATATCTCATAGATGATAAATTTAATATATTTAAACTATTTTTATTTTATTTGTAATATTATTTTCATTATTAAATAATTAAATAAATAGAACCTTATTTCTATAATGATCATTGGAAAATGGAAATGTTACTCATGCATATATAGGACCTACCATCTACAAAATTATAATATTGTTCATTTTTTAAGAAAAATGCATCAAGCTTAGATTTGAAAGTATAATTTATGAATAAAAATGATTAAATTTTTTTTCAATATTACTCTATAGATAATGCAATAATGACCATTCTAACTATTGAAATCATTTCAAATTGAAATTTCACTAAAGTACTGAATATCCACAAAACGACCAGAAAGAAGTCAAATAATTATATAATTATTATAGAATTATAATATGTGACACAAAAGGAATAATAAAAATGTAAAATTTTATCAAGAAATTAATTAATTAACTGAAGTTTATAATATTAGAAGATAAAGTTTCTACATGTTGATTTAGACTCAGGTTACGGGACTTTCATTTAAACCTCTTTTAATTTTTCACTTTCAACTATTTTTCGAAAAAAATTAATATTTTTAAACATTTAAATTGCTAATACAATTTCATAAATTAACATCTCATTATACTTTTGATTATTTATCACAATTATAAAGCTATAATTTTAAATAATTTGTTTTAATTTAATATTTTTCATCTTCATAAAAATTAAAAGATATTTCAAACTAGGAATGTTATATTCTTCTTATGAATGATTTTTGTGTTATTCATATGTTGTGGTTATTGGGACTTATTTATTATACCTATTTTATTATCATAAATTATTGTTGGGTGAATTTATTATATCTCTCCAATTCATTGCGTAGTAATAAATAGTTAATTGGTAGTGTTCTTGCTTAGAGAATTAGGTAATATACTATGGTGGGTATTCCAAATGTAACCATAAAGTTTATACCCATTGTAGATTTGATAACTACATTAAATTTAGGTGTGATAAAGAATTGATTATGCAAGTAAATTTTATGATTTATTTTATCTATGGAGTTTTACCTAAAACTTATGATTTCAAGAGGTAAGGTATTGTTCTTTTGTTTTATGGGTGGAAAGTATATCTTAGTGAAGATGTTTTCATTTGTTTAACATATTTGTGGTCTAAGTGGTTCACTCTTCATTTTATATCCCTCACTAAGAGTATTGTGCTCATTTAAATTTGACTTTTTTTCATATATGTTTATGGTTTGGAATGATATATGAAGTAGTAATATTGATATTTATGATTTTTTCAAGAAAAGCAATCATGTTTTATTTTAAATGTTTTATATTTTAGAATATTTGGAATTGTATTTAGTCTTATCTATATTGGGTTAAAATGTTATGTTATATGTAATTGATGGCCGAATAATCTAAAAATTTAATCCTAAAATTATCATCGTTGTGAAAGAAATTAAATTCATGAGTAAAAATCAATATTTTTTTACTATTTACTAACATGTACTTATATTCTTAATTTCTAAAGCCATGTTGTTTATGGAAACCATACAGGTTGGGTGGAATGGTTTTTTTTAACCACGCAGCCCTATCTATTATTCCAATTTTGGGGTTCCATGTTCTGAAGAAGACCTGAATGCTAACATGAACTCCATTAAACAATTATGTACTATTATAAGGGTAGATTCAAGGAGATTAAACCTAAATGTTAATGATTATTCCCTTAGAAAAAATTTAGGATGATGATACATGATTATGAGTATCATTATTCAATGTTTTTTTCTCATTACATAATTAAAAATATCCTTTTTTTCATGCTTTTTTGTGCACATGATCTCAAATAATTATGTTCGCAATATTTTTGGGTGGGGATGATTACAAATAACAATGTTCTAAATTTTTCTTTGATGTGATTGTTAGTATATATGTCCATATTTTCTTATGGGGAAATGATTAAAGGTACCTTTGTTCACAATATTGTGCATAGACATAATTATTCATATCCATTCTCACAAAGTTATAATTTCCATGGAATATTATTATTATATAATTTTACTTTATTCCATATACCTATGAAATAATCTAGGTCTTGAGATTATTTTTCGATACTTTATACACTCTTTGATCAATGATTATGTTTTTTAGTTTTATTTTATAATTTTTTTATCATGATTTTTTAAATCATATTGGACCTTATTTATTTTAAAATGATATTTCTCCATGTTAATATTTAGACATAAAATTATGATCTAACCTCTATTAAAACATTTATATAATATTTCATTTATTAATTATTGGATTCCATCCATTTCTTATTATTCTACTTGAGATGTTGTGAATATGAAAAAGAACAATTATGTTTCAATAAGTGGACGTAACATAGGGTTATTAGCATAAATTTTCACAATATTAATATCAATAGAAACTAAACCATTTGATTCATGAAATTTGTGATTATTATGAGATAAAATGTATGATTGTTGAGTGTCACCATACTTAGTATCAATATAGTAATTTAAAAATTCATGAATCCTTTTTCAAAATGATAAATCATTTAACAATTAAAAATATATATTTAAAATATAATGTTCAGTTTAGAAACCTGAAATTTTCATTTCATAACTAAAGTAATATTCTTTAAAAAAATCATTTTATACTATATAAATTTTATATTAATTGTTTAATTTTTATAAATTTTAGAAACGTAATATTATATAATTTTATTTTACTTCCATCACCATATTCATATTAGGTAACAATTTTGATTTAATATTTGGTAAAAAAAATATGTTACATGTATTAAAATAATTCTTTCTTGGGTAGAATTAAAATTTGAAAAAAATAATTATTTAAGGACGTTTTAGAAAATATTTTAATGTATTATCCTTAATATGTGTAGATGAGATATAGGTCAACCAAGAATCATCCCATTCATTTATTTTTCACTTTTATTGGATCCTTCCAATAAAAATGACATTCCTTTAATATTTAACATTAATATTTTAAAAAATCTAATCCATTTATATATATATAAAAATCCTCCTAAAACACTTTTATATCGGTAATAAGAATTAAAATTATACACTATAATACTCGTTTTTTCTTATAATATATGTCTCTATCCTATTATTGGGCTTATGGTCACTAAGTATTTCCCAAATCCCTTCTAAAAAATGAATTAACTAATCTGAAACGTAATTGTTATATATATGTTCTTTTTATCTATAATCACTTTTCTATCTTCTTCTCCTTCTTATCTATGTTAAATATATTATATCCCTTATAATATAATAGGATTAGTTTTATTAATTCTATAAACTATTGTTATATTGATGTAATAAATATGATCTACCTTTCTATAATCTGTATAAAAACCAAAATGTCATTTATGTTACGTGGGGACTACCGTATCCTTGAATGACATGTTTTATTTTTCATAACTAACTTACATGGACGGTTCAAAAATTAAAATTTAATTAAAAAATATTATATTTTAATCATTATTGATATTCTAAAAACATAAACCAATTTTATCCTTTCCCGTTTTTTGAATATGAAATCATGATCTGTGGGTACGTGAGGTCTACCACTTCCAAAAAATGACATATTCTATTTTCATCCCCAATATAATTGGATTGTTATAATAATTCATATTGTGAATAATAATTATTTTTTGAAAATATTGTTATAGTAGAAATTTTATATTATTAATTAGTTAATATAAATATGAAAAATTGTTTAATAAAAATTAATGAACTCAAACACATCACTAACTCAAACATCATTAAATTTAACTATTATTACCATATAGAGAAATTTAAACAATAAAATTCTTAAAAAAACTATTATAATTACTTTGATAGTATAATAATTATAATATTTGTATCGAATAATGAAGATTAACATTTATATTATAATGAATTTATTAAAAAATCAAAATTGGTAACATCTAATGACAAAAAAAAGCTAAAAATAAGAATTTTTTTTTAATAAATTATTATAAATTTAATTTTTATAAAATAGTAGATGTGAATATTTTTTTTAATTTTATATTATTATATTATTTCTTATTATATAGTAGGTTAACGTCCATTTGTTGAAGACAGTAGTAATGGTAACATATCTTCTTTACTCAACATCTTTTCTTAATTCATAATTATCACTCCTTAACATAGGTTTTAGACAATAGTTTTTATCCAATATTATTATGATACTATATATTTTCTTTTACCTTATATTCCCAAGGAAAATTTCATTTTCTCATCAGATACAACCTATTTGGTAGATTTTATTATTTATAAAATTTTACATTGTTAAGAATGCTTCTCATCTTCCCCAAATAACATCCTCTTATTCAACTTATATATTCACTATTTAATCCAATGTCATCTTTTATAATATTGATATGAAAATATGTATTTTTATAAGGATATTCGTAACTCTATTTACCTCTTTGAAAAAAGTAATAGTTATTACCTTTTTAAATCATGGAGGATTATATAATTATATGTTGATATATAAATTGTGTGTCTCCTTATAATAGAATATTTAATCATCCTATCATAATTTCCGAAGTAATACCCAATGATTATAAAGATATGTTATTTGGAGTAATTTTAATGATTTAATTTGGAATGATTTTATGCAACTTTCCTAGAAAACATTTTTGAATGGGACTCATAATTTCACCTATTTATAAAAAATATAAAAATATTTTAAAAATTATCATCAAATTATTTATTTTTTATTTTCCTCTTTATATATAAAATATACCTCCCCCTATGGATTATTTTTTTCGTTATCAACATCTAAATTACACTATGAAATAATAATTTTTGGGCATCCCATTTTGAATATCAACCAATAAACATTATTTTGAATTTTTTCTAACACCATTTGGAATTTTTTAAAACACATTTTATTTCATGGCTTCTTTATCATATGATATATGATCTATTTTTAGTGCAACTCATGTTTATTTTATATCATTATTATATTTTGGAGCCCTATATATCTGCCAATGCAACATTAATTTTTTTTTAAATTATAGAAAATTATATCTTTTTCATGGACATGATTACATGTATCTTTATTCAAATATTTTTAGTTGTACATTATTTCAAATATATTTATTTATAAATTTGTATCATTGAAATGATTTCTATGTTTGTTTTTTCATTTTTAATGTGTGTAACCTATATTATATGGATTTTTAAAATGTTTTTTTTGTGATTAAATGAGTTTAGATAACATTGTCTTGAAATTTGTTATTTCCACATGATTAAAGTGGATTTATAAATATGAATTTTGTGTGGAAGTGATTACTGATAGATTTTTCATTATCTTATTGTGTGGACATAATAATTGTTTAAATTAATAATAATATTGTTTATGGATTTTTTTGATAACATTTCTGAAAAAGAATTTTTTAATTAGATTATTACTTTGTGATATTTCTAGGTTAGATAACATACTAATGATATTTCCAATTACTCATGTTAATAGTCTCTTATTTTCTACACTTCTTTCAAAATGTATATTTTTCATGGTTTTGATGTTATGCATATTTTTATCATTATTTATGTATAAATATTACTTTTTCTTGTTGTTTTTAATATTATATTTCTCCAATGTAAATATTTTTTAAAGTATTATGACAAAACCAATTTTATATCTTTTTGATATGTTTTCCCTAACTCGACATTGGAGGACACCCGTTTCTAATATTTCCATTTCATATGTTATGAAGATAAGTATAATATATGATATATTTATAATGGGATCTATAATGGTATTATTATGTAGAAATATTCAGAATAAAATTTTTATATAGTTATTATCTAAACACATTAAACATTTGGGTTTTCAAAATATGGGACAATTTTAATATTTAATGTTCAAAATGTAGAAATATATATATCTCTGTGTGTGTGTTTTTTTATTGATTATATCGTATTTTATATAAGATGGTTTTGAACATTGTATTTTTTTGAACTAGATTAAGTAATGTGGTTCTAGGGTGATTTAGTTTTAAACAGTAACATTTATTGATGATGTTGTAGAGGGAAAGATGTTAAGAAAATATATTTCCTAGTAATTTTCAGAGAATATTCATAGAATTATTGGACACATTAATACTAAAGAAAATGATATAAGAGTTACAATAGTAATCATCAGAATGATATTTAATTTTATTTTGAATAAATTGTATTATTTAAAATATCACTATGTTAGAGGTTTATGAGAATTTAGAAGAAGGAAAACTTGATCACTGTATATAGTGGTTCCATTAAATGATTTGATTGTATGGGGATGGTATCTTATTATCTAACACTTACACTAAACCTTTGATATGTGCATAATTTGTTCATTGTATCCCTTTTGAATAAGTACAAAATTGACTCTTCAAATACAATTAACTCAGTAGAAGTACAGGAAGAGCATGCTATCTCTTATGAGTAATAACTGATATAAGTTATGGAATATAGTTATAAATTACTATGAAACATGAATACTCATGTTTTCTAAAAAAAATTTTGAAGAATTTTTAGATTTTAAAAGATAAATTTTTACCCAAATATGAAATATGAAATAATTACCCTAATTTTAATTCATCAAGGTAAAATATTTCGATGGTGAAATTATTTTATAGGTGTAGAATGTTATATCTTGAGATTTGAGTGTCTATTTCCTTTAAAATAAATTCTAATTTTTTGACATCATTTAATAAATTAAATACAGAACTAAAAAACCATGACATATTTTATTGAGATAAAATATTTAATTTAAATATAAGAATTAATACATTATTAATTATAAATATGATATATCAAAACGAAAACTACAATGAAAATAAATATAGTATATATAAATTTAAAAAATAGGAAATCCTTGTCCTCACATTTCTATTTGAGGATACTATATTCAATTATAACTACATAAATTTCCATTAATCTACTGAATTTTATTTTTTATAGGAAATGAATTAATATATTTATTGGTTTAACATAAAATTTTTCAGAACATTAGTTTAATTGTCATACATTTATTAAATTAAAAATAATTTTTATCATGTTTGTAAATTTAATATAATAAAATTAATTTTTTATTTGGAATCAATGCTTTCAAAAAATTTCAATGGTTAATTTAATTTTTTGTTAGAATATTATGTTACTGAGGTAAAAATATAGTTTCCATGTTAAAGGTAAAATTGGAAAAAATGGGTTCATGTGATGGTAATGACATAAAATATAATAAAACATAAATTTTAATACATGTGAGAAGGAATTATTGATCCACCCTCATCCCATATCGTTTACATGATCCACTTTGTACAAATTCTGTTTTAAAATGTACAACGTTTTCATTAACGACTGATTATTTGTGATAATTCCACTCAAAACTAAACTATAAAAATTCCACTCAACTACTCCTCCCAAATCACTTTTTAATTATTTTATATCTTGAATAATAACCCATTTTTTCACTTCTGGAGTCTCGTAATTTGATTTGACTTTTAGTCATAGGAATAAGGTTGTAATCTTTCATTCTGAATGATACCCATTTTAGAATGATCACATTGTTCATAGTAAATATATAAATATTAAAAAAAATCAACTATATTATCATCTAAAAAAATTCAATATATCATTTTATTATTAATTTTTTCCATTTTAAAATAATTTGTATTTTTTAACATGAAATTAATATTATATAACTCTACAATCTAAAAAAAATTATTTTGTGTAACAAGTTATATGTTTGGTTAGTTCAATCACTAAGATGAATTATGTTATAAAAAATCATAGATTTCTTCATAAATAAGTATTAGAATATTAGTATTGGTGGTAGATGATATTTGGTAGTAATTTAAATTATGAGTTTTATTTTTATTGATGATATAATAACCAATGATCACTACAAATTATCTTTTTTTTATTGATTATTGACTTGAGACATGATTGTAAAAGAATCCATTCTCAAGAAAAATATTGATACCATAAATAAAATGATAATGAGACGTAATAAATAATTGAAAAAAATAATAATACTACATTAAAACATCTATGAATTATGAACATGTTTCCATGTTTGAAAGACTGATATTTTCAATATGAAACATGTACATGACATAAAATAACTAACATCTGATGATGAAAATAAATAATAACTAAATAATATATGAGTACTAAATGATTATAAATCATGATTCAGAATATTATAAATGTGAAAAACGTTTTTAAAGAATTAATTAATATAGTTATCTTTATTATAGAACATTTTAAATCACAATCATAGAATTCAAGAGTAATGGTAAGACTTTCCTTCTAATCACATATTTAAATGAGATTATTTAGGTTTAAGATTATATTGAGATATATATTATGTTATTTCCCTAAAAATGACCTCATATATTTTATTTTTATTTATTTATTTCTATGTTTTATATTTTTCTTACCATTTTACCTCAATTTGGATATTTATTTTAATAAAAATAATTCCTATAAACTTTTCCAACCTAACCTTATTTTTAACCTTGAATGTTTCTCCACTATGTTCCTATACACTATTTTGTTTCATAAAAATCCATATATATTATTATTATAATTTATTAGTGTCCTTTAATATTTTTATTTACATAATTTACAATGTAATTAAAGGAATCACTTTTTATCATTTTTGGTATAATATGTTTTTATTAAAATTGACATTCTTTTCAAAAGTGTGAAGGGTTCCATTTTTACCATCATTCACAAGAATAAAATTTACCAGTATATTATATAGTATAATTTTGTTATATTAGGTTCAATTTTTAATTTATTTACAATGTAATTTTTATTCCCTTTTTATAGAAATTATTTCCTTTTAATGAAATTTATAGAAAAAAATTTTATTTTTTTATTCCTCTATATAATTTATAATTTTATAATAAATGTTTTTAATATATTTATGAATACATAAATGTTTATTATAAATAAAAATTGATAATATCTAGTGATATCATCAACATATTTAGTCAATATATCTTATTACTATTTTTTTCAGGTGTTACAGATATTTAAGGGTTATCATTATACGATGGATGGCTCTGGAATTATATATCCATCAAATAAATAGGGTAAATCATTTAATAGAATTATATGAAGACTAATGTGGTGGAAACCCAAAAAACCCCTACATAATTTTCACAATTTGATCAGTGGGCCCAAAATATTATATCCATATGATGCATTGGGTAATGATTTATGTTTAAATAGCTTACAACTTAAGGATTTGAAAGTAATACTAAAATAGTATATGGCCATGTCCACTATATAATGATTTTATTAGTAGTGAGTTTCATCAACCCTACCACCAGACATACTAAAATAAGGGGGAGAGACAATGGATACCTAATCTCACCTTTAGTAGGCCTTGTGTTTATGACTAGCACCAAGGGTATACAAATCTCATGAAATGAGATTCATTTCCCTATATAATAGTACAAGACCATGATATTAGATAAATCATCCACAATAAAAAAATTAAATAATATAAAATTAATAAAAAACAATCTCAAAATTAATGTATAGATAAAATATGTACAATGAAATTTCTTATAAGGTAAAGATTCAAAATAAAATTTAATGTTGTGACAAAAAAACTGGCCAAAAATGATTGAGCTAGTACTATCCTTCATGATATATTGAGTCCTCCTAGAACACTTTAAATCATTTTATATAATAGGATGAGAATACATGCATACTAATTAGGATAAATAATGTCTATAATACACTTTTCAACGAAGAATATAAGTTCACTTGAGAATAAAAATATATCCAAAAAATCTAAAGGTACCAGTTTCTAATCCCATCCCCACTATGAATAGATCTGTAAAAATGAATGTAGTGGCTAAAAACATATTAATTAAAATAGTTATAAACTTTTTCCAATAGAACATTTCCACTAATTTTCCATTCTCACACATCAATGCCAATCTTCCAATAAATTTCGTGTATTTTAAATAATATATTGCACCACCCCACAACATGGTCACATCACATCATTCCGACAGACACCTAGGCCACCATCCACTACATTACCACATCACAAATAACTAAATAACACATGGGACATCACATCAAATCCGTAACTAGATTACTATAGTATCAGTAACATGAAGTACAATATACCTATTCCCTTCTCCAACCATAATCAGACCCACCATAAGTTACCCATGATACAATCAAATCATTTATCACATATAGTCACAATGTCCTTCACTCAGTGCAATTTCATACCTCTAGAAATGATATCTTGTTCATGTATTATTTCTCAAAGGAGATAGTGGAAATGGTTCGGTAACCATCCATCCATCATCAAAATTCGGATTTTTCTAGAAACACACCCCATAAAAATGAATGGGTTTTAAAACAAAGTTCTCAATTATTGTGATGTGCATATAGAAAACCACATGTAATGTACAAATATACTATCATTTAGCCATAAGGAAGCCGAAACTATGGGTTCCCGAAAAAAATTTAACCAAATCACAAAATAAACACTGTTTATGCCACTATAAAATGAATAAAACTACCCATTACACAAGTGACATTTCACATTTCCAACCAATTTCATTTTACAACCCTTTATTTTCATTATTAAACATATACCACATTTTACCAAATTGAAAATCATTTATTTATTCATTAAAAATTATAATCACATTAAAAAAACCAAACAACATTCATTATAATAATTATTGAACAATTTATTCCATCATTACACTAGTATATAGAACAATGAAACAACACATAACAATCAACTCATCATACCCATCTAAAATTAACATCACTAATCTGAATGAATATCCAAACAAACCATCTCCTCACCATCCCAAAAGCACATTCTCACAAACCATCCCCTTTCCTCTTTAAATGAATGAAAAAAGACCATCACCTCAACACCCCAAAATAATGGGTACCAAATCAGCCCTTGTCTACCCCAAAAGCACCACCAAATAAACCATACACTCATATAAAAATGGTTTCATTTCACCCATCAACCCCAAATTCTCTAACACCACAACCATACATCTTCTTGACACATCATTGAAACCCATTTCAATACATTACTAATCATTTTACATATTTTAAAAAGGTAATTTTATCATAGTTCACATTAATTTTTGGGAATTATCACACAATCCTTAAATATAGAGGAAACCTTTTTTCTAAAAAAATCAGTGTTTCTCAAATTTCCATTTAAGGGTTATATCACAAAAACTGTAGAAAAATGGTTCCACAAAACATTGCAAACTTTTTTAAATGAAGACCAAAATTGTTATAAATTTTAATGGGTCATTCTACCCATACAATAATAGTATCACAATAATATCAAAGGTATAAAAAATAGAAATCATTCTCATTACCCATCAATTTAAATTAACTGATAATTTATTTTGATAAGGCTTATGAAAATGATTCCCCATTAAAATATAGTATGTTCATCATACATGATAAAAAAATTGATAAATGATGAATTCTATACGAGAAAGGTTCTTGTTGATCTCACTGCACAATGCTGGGTAATGAAGCAATAAAAATGATCAATTACCAAACCAGAATATCATTGATCAGCCTACACTGCAAAAAAGGGTTCTCAAAACACATACCATAATCACACAAAACAATGCATCACCATAGAGTATTTACATGACAAAATAAGATCAAAATATGGGAATGAGATCGTAACACACAATGGATCGCAAATGGTGATCCACCAGAACCAAAAAACCAATGAAAGTGGATATGGGATGATTATCCTTTGGAAGCTTCCTAGGGTTCTCCCAAAGCATGATAAAAAACATCTACAACCAAATTATAGTGGTTCGTCCAATAAAAATATATTAAACCCTAAAATCATTTCCATTTAATTTCATTTAACCAATTCTTGATGTCAATTACATTGGAATTCCCCAAAACCAACTTCAACAAAAATTCATGCCAACTCGACCATTATTTAGTTACATGTCATGAATTACTTTTATGATGTGATATAATTTTAAGGACTCGGAAATTGGGTGAATACAAGGCTTGAAAATGGTTATCTGATGAATCTGTGAACCAAGATTTAAACTTATGTATTCCATTCATCATTTAAATGTCCCATTTTAGTATTACTTCACATCTACCACAACAAAAAAACATTAATAATATTATAAAACACATCCAACACACAAAACTAGATATGTTATGCAATGGGAAGTAATATCCTATAAAATAAAATAACACTCTAGGTATTATCAAACTCAAGAATCAATTACCTAGGCCAAATAGAAAATGTGGTCTGAATAACATCCCCATGAGTTATCACTTGAGTATATATTTACTCCTCAATGATACCACTAGTTGAAAAGACCAACTAAAAGACACACAAATAGCCCAAAAACAATATAACCATGGACAACCACATTAACACTTATCACAAAGAATATAACCAAAAACATGGTTCCTGCAAAACATATGTACATTCTTAGACAACCACAACAAAACTGACTATATTTATCTCATAATCTATATAGTCCAAAGAAAAAAAAACAGCATCATACAAAACACACTAACAAGAACATGAAAATCTTGTATTTTCATCCCTTATGTCAGCATACTATCTAGTCTGGGTAGCAATGACTCACCCACATGTGTTTAATCACATCGTAGTAGAACATGTCTCGATTATGAATTCATGTCCCCCATTTTCATGTGGCATATTATTATTGAAAATCATATATCAAGAATATAGAAAAATTAAAATCATATAATGATCCAAACAACCTATCACAATAAAAAAATATAAGGAAAAAATAAAACAAGATCTGAGTACTAGTCATGACTCATTATTTTCCTGAACACAATATATCTTCATTAGTCTACCACGAATCTACAACAAACATTCCAAATGAATTGTTCATCTAAATTTAAATTTTTCTAACAGATCATAGATAACTTCTTGTTTTTAATGAGTGTCTCGTCATCATTGATATTCAAATCTCCATATTCATTGACATGAGGGTTACCTTGATGTTACAGAACAATCTTTGTGACTTAGAAGATGTGGTCGATCATCCAAATCCATAGTTGAATTAACAACTAATATGAAAAATCACTAACTCACCTCATAACCTCAAAGAGAACAACATAACAATGAGAAAACTTACCCCTACCTGAACTCCACTACCCATGTCAAGGGGAAGACATCCAGAACATGTGGTCCCCATCCTCGATCATCAAGGAACTCCTCCTATAGTAGTTATATGCCTTATTCCAATCAGTTGATATATTTATCCTCACTAGAACTAACTAAACCTTTTATATCATGATCTATACAATACCGTGACAAATAATTGTTTCCCCCCATTCCTCTATCAAACAAGAAATAGAATGACATGGAAAAAAATACAATGCATCAAATGGATCCATATATATGGGAACAAGATACCTATTATAATAAGAATACTTAAACAAATGAAAAATTCATACCAAGTATCAACTAAAGTAAATAAAACACCCATAAAACATGTATTGGGGTATCTGGATGATTTTAGCAATCTTCACCACCATTTTTGTGTGGAATCTAGTGATGATGAAATATTGAGTTCCCAAAAATTAGGGTAATCCATTCCATATATAAAAGGTAATATGTATGACATGATCAAATAAAATAAACCTCAAACACTATGAAAAAACACCCCTCATCTTCATACCTTTTATATAAATCATCTATGGTGTGTGACTCGTAGATTTATTTTAAGCAAGATGATTTTTTTGACTGATACTTGATCGCCTAGATTACATCACAAAATCCATGGTCTCAAGGTAACACAATGGCAATATGGATTTCTATTTCAATCCATTATGACTCAGAAACATCTAATATCATTAGAAAACCATTGGGGAAATAATTTCTACGTTTACCTAAGGAAAAACTAAACATAGAACCAGGACTTCGTCCACAACTTGTTTAATCCAAGGCCACCAAAACAACATTCTAATGAAATAGAACATCTTGAGTAGTCCTGGGTTTTCTATAAAATGTGATATATGATTCTCATTAAGTACTCCTTTTTTAATAAAAATCCTTAGAAATATCCTCCCATGAAACAACATTCGGTTCTAACCATCCACATGGTGTATGGACATGGAAAATATGATTGTGAATAACATATTCCCCTGAGTCTCCCAACATTGACTCCTCCAAATACTATATAAGATAATACTACACCTCTATATGAAATTATTTTCCTCATCTACCATATACTGTTGCATGTAATTTCATGACATCCAACTCCTTCATTCCACTATAATAATCACTAATTCTTAAATATTCCGTGTTACATGGCTTTCTCAAAAATTTATCGACAAAAACATTCAATTTTCCAAGTTTGTAAATGATCCCAAAAAATAATCATGAAGATACTACATCCCACAACGATTCTATATATTTAGATCATGATATGAAAATATATACATCAATCATTGGTGATCAATGAAAACATAAATTCACATCCCTACAAGGTAATGTCACCTCAACTTCGGTGAAAAAAAATCTTCAAGCTCAAAATATTTGGTGGAATAGTTATTCACATGGGGATATAAATACATAGACTCATTATATATGACATCACTATTTTACATCAACATGAATCCCAATCCCATATGGTAATCACCACAAAATCGTCAAACACTACACCCTCCTCAAGAAACTGATGCAAAAGAGAACTAACTGACATCCCCATTAGGTAGCTGAACACTTCTTAACACTAATCACTATTGACTAAAGCCTAGTTATTATTGGTAAAAATTTTCATCAGGAAAAATAATTTAGTTATATTCGGCATAAAACACCATTAATATCTAATAAGGCCATTAAATATAAATACCTTTTTTGTTTTCTAATGTGATTCCCATGAAATAACTTCATGAAACTCAATGGGTCTATTTTCACATCACTATAAGAAACCAAATTCATATTGACATTCACATCTCATGTCCGAAAATATAAATTTGAAAAAAAATTCCATTAAGATGGTACTGTTGAAAAATTTACATGATATCCTGGAGATAGTTCACACGCTCCTCCGTTAACTTTTTTTAGATTAATATTACATCTATTAATAAGAATATTAACTATTCCGTGAATTCATAGAACACCAAGTTTGTGAGTCCCACAAACATAGTGTGTGTGTTTGTTTTGCAGAATGAAATGATTAAAAACTCAAAGATCCCAAACCTTCATCTATATGTATTATTTAGGATATCTCCCTCCTCCACCATCATCTAAGGATATTTAGATCACTTATCAATTTTAGAAAACAAAATCCCCACTCCCATGTATATGAAAAGATAATATATCCTCTAAATAGTGTAATGGTTCAATAACACTACCCAATTCAACCATTGGATGTTTATAAACAACCTTATAATACAATCAACCATTGGGAGAACAAAACTGGAGCACCCCATGGTGACACACTAGGTTAGATATAATACTTCTATATCAAATCATTTTTCTAAATCCTAAAATCATAAAACTAGGAAGAATTTTCTACCAATAATGTACCATTAAAATAAGATAATAACTAAACTAAAATTCTACCCCAAACTCAATATCACATAGATTAGGTGGTCTCCTAAAATCATCCATAAAAACATATATAAATTCCAAAAAAACCATAGGAACCTCCATCATAGAATCTATGTATTTTATATAAAACTTAGAAAACAATTAATGAAGGGAATACAAAAGAAAATTCTCTACCTAAAAACCCCAGTTCCCAATGAAAACCCCAAAATCTTCATCTACACCTCTGTGGCCACTATCGTTATGAAGAAATTGGTAACAATATGTATGGAATACAATAAATATATACCTATATTGAAATTATATGACTATATATATAGTGTGAAATGATCCCCATGGTACTGAGTGGACCCATCATCAATCTACAACCTGACAAGATTCTAAACAAGAAGTTTAGGCCTCAAACTATTTCTTTCAAAAACAGTAGAACATGAAACATCCCTAAATATACTCCTAGAACACTTTATACAGTTGGTGAAACAAAGGAGTGTGAATATCAACAATAAAATAATAAAAAATTATGGTTAGATTAAAAACTAATCATATCTGAAATGATCTCAATTACCACTAGTTCTTTCACATACACTATGTGAAACTAACCACACCTAGCTCAAATATATCCTTAATGATGGCCACCACTATGATCATACTTATGTTGAGGTTCATTAACATGTAGAACATACAGACATTGAACTAAATATTCACTTTCTACCATTATTAGAACATGATATTTCTACCCCTGTTGCTTAAACGGCATCTTTGCAAACTATTGTAGATTGTAGTACTATACATATCCACCTCCAAAAAAACAACCTTTAATAACCATTCATAACTGATTCTAGTGATGGATGTGAACCACACAAATGATAACCACTATCTGGAAAGCTTCATGAAAAGTATAAGAACAAATAGAACTAGTATGCTGGAAGTAATGCTATTGAGGTATTCTAATTGCTAGTTAAAATGTTGATGGTCATAGAGCCTGAGACATTCAAAAAAACTATACTCAAAAGAGAACCAGACAATTTTACCCATAATAGAAAACCTCCTCACGAATGAGTTTTCATGATCATCTTTTTATTTATATGACATATAGATATGTTGGAAAAATAAATAGTGTAACTGAATACTATAATAATGAATGGAGTGCTTCCCCAAGACATATTGTACATGATTCCTCAATAAGAAGACAATCTATAGAAAAAATTTATGTTCCTAGAACATAATTACCAATAACCATACTAACATTATCCCTTGATTATTAGAAATAATCCCCTAAATATTAAACACATTCATGGATAATGAGTTGGAATCAGATTTGAAACCTTTATAAATTTAAACCCAAACAACATCCTCATCTTTCCACTCATCAAGATATATCGTCCACTTCTGCTGTTTTTTCCTAAAATCATGCTATCTTCAAAATTAACCCCATATCCTACTAAGGGACGCAATAAATCTAAAAGAAATATTAGGCTCCTATGACCACATCTATGTCTCCACATCTGAAACAATGCCCTTATAAATCCCCAAGTGGTCCCTCTAAAAATATCACAACAACCTATACCAATTCTAATACTTTCTTGTTGGATAAACCCTATGGTGATCAACAAGATAACCCGAATGAAATTGATAAGTGATCTAAAATGGTTAACCATTAATAATTTACCAATAATTTTACACTCACAAACCCAAATTTTGTACGTCTAGAAACTGTCATATATTTGGAATAATATATACCAACACCCCACAACCCAGTCACATCACATCAAAACCAGAGACAACTGGGCCACCATCCTCAACATATTGACATATTAAATATCCTAAAGTAACATAGAAGATAACAACATAACCATAATAAAGTAGTAGAAAATCATGCATGTGAAATGATTTATACTAATTACATCCCCTTACAAAGCATGACCCCTCCATTACCCACCCCACAATGTCATATCACATCTTACCTAAAGACACTTTCTCCATCACCTATTTCACTATCATACCTATGTCAATCACAACTGATTCATATATGATCACATGGATGGGGTATTGTGGAAGATAAGGTATCCATAAAACCATCCTTCTCAATATGAATGTCGGAAAAATCACCACCATATAAATGTACGTGTGTCGACATATAGTTCTCGGCGTAGGTGGGGTGAATATATAAAATCATAAGGAACAAAATAATACATATACATATATAAAAACACATGATCAACCTATGGTTTGACAAAAGAAACACTAAAAACTCACTACATCCCCAATTTTCCTACCAACCCTAATTTTACATACCCATACAAGAGAAATTCCACATTGTGAATTTCCATCCAACTCCATTATCCGTATTAGTAATCAAATTATATAACATCAAATACATTTTCATTCACAATCCATAATTTTTATGTTCCTTACCCATTAACTTCACATTTTTCCAAACCAAACGCCAAGTATTAAAATCATTATTAAACATGCTACTCCATCCCTACCCTATCATATAAAAAACAAACAATCAAATAGAACAATAATCTCATAATACACACCAAACCATCACCTTTTCACCCCAAAATCACAGTCAAACAAACTGTGACCCAACATCCCCAAATGAATGGATGCACAAAACATAACCTCACCACCCTAGAGTCAATCCATTCCAAACCATCACCTCACTACATAAAATTCTTGACCACATTCCAACCATCAACCCACTATTCCAAATCCAAACAAAAAATTTACATCTCTTCCCCATAACACAACCAGCTTAAAAAGAACGGTATGAAACATTTTATATATTTTGTAATTAGTATTTATCCATATTTAAAATTATTTTATGTGAATTATCACCCAATACATAAATCCATTCGGAAAATATTTATTATCAAAATTTAATTGGTTATCCAATTTCTATTTTAGGGTGATTTGACAACAACTTCACAATAAGGGTTCCAAAAAACTTATAAAAAAGCACTAAAATTTACCCAAAGGGTCACTATTTTTAATGAGTCATTCATCCCACACATTTATAATATTACAATAGTTTGAATTTTTTAAAATCATGAGAATTATTCCATTTCCCCATCAATATTGGTTAATTGAATTTTTTATCTTTATTATCATAGCCGAAACTATGCATCATATATATAGAAGATTAAAACTCACAAACTTGTTACTAAAATTTGAAAAATAAGGTATTATGAAACATAAAATGGATTTGTTATCACACTTCACACTGTAAAGAATATAAGAATTGTCTAGAAACCACAAAATCACCACAAGAGCATTAATCAACATACAAAACATCAAAGTGCTTTCAAAATTAACCCTATACTCACATAATAAAACAAAACTCAACCATCAAAGTTGATCACTAAGTAAACAAGTAGAGAAATTAATCTAAAAAATAGAGAAATCAACAAAAATAACCAATAGGGATCAACCAGAACAAATTGATCGAAGTAATAGGATATGGGAGGAAGATACTCCGAGAGCCTCTTAGGGCTCGACGAAAAGAAGATAGGTAATAGGTAATGTGAAATTATGAGGGGTTCTGAAAAAAAGAATTTAAGTCCATTTATATAATCTCATCCATGTAGAGAGAGTAATTAGTATTTTGAAATACATGGGAATTTCAAAAAAACCCAATATCCACAAAAATTCACATCCCTTCATCATTAATATAATTAAATTTCATGAATTGTATTCATGATGTGAATATGTTTAACGGGTTCTTCCTCAGATACCTATATACCATGAAAATTGATGAATGTACAAACCATGAACATCCAATCGGCATTTTGTATCCCTTTCATGATTTCAATATCCTAATGTAGCTTGATACTCCTCCAAATACCACAAAACCTCATCAAGTCTCCAATGAAACACCTCCAACGACCAAAAATTAAAAATAATAGAGCAGGATAGAATGAGCTATTATAGTGAGCCATGTCATAATAAATTATTTTCTATGTTAAGGTATATATCACATTATTATTCTTAAACTCTATAAAATAAATCATTCATATCATATATATTTTTATGGATCAGGATTATTGACCCATATTTTTACACTAATAAAACTCAAGCTTAATGTTATTCACAAATAATTATTCCCGGAATCGGGATGTTGAGTTCTCTTTTTATTATGTATGATTAAATTATATTATATATTTTAACTATGAATATGTTCTCATACCCCAATTATCATATTATTATATTCAATTAGTATCTATTGTGCTTACCCATTTTCGAGAATCTGGGCATACCCTTTTGAATGTTTTTATTCCATTGGTTATGGAGAATGATATAATGTATGATATGTATAGAATAATATTATTCAGTAATTATATTGGAAGAAGATGTTTATGAATTGATATAAATTTTTTTATAAAATATATACTCCCCAAATTCTCAAACATATTAGTTATATATTGTGTTTAATTTGGAAATTTGGTTACTAATCATGTAAAAATGCATAATATAGATGTACATCAGGGTTAGGTTGTATTATCTATTCCATTTTACTTTTAATCTCTATGTTCCCTTTTAATACAAATTTTTGAATGAATTGATAGTGGATAATTTAAAAACTAGAATGATCATTATAGTCTCTTTTCTGATTAATTCATTGTTGACATTTTTCCAACAAAACCTAAGTTTTATTCAACAAGTTGTTCTTAACTCGCGGGGAAACCTATTTTGGAATATTTAACCAGAAAAAAATGTCATAGGGTTATAAACCATCTTATAGTCATAGATAAATATTTTAATCTATTCATGGATAAAATAATTTTTTATAATTATTTTAATCAAATTAATTTTTAGTTACCAATGTTGTATATAATTTATATATTAAGGCTATATGAAACTCAACTGAGATGTTTCATTCTCTACTGAGCCTTCCAAAATCATCCTTGAAGATCGGGAAAATATTTTTCTATCAAATTTTCATCTCAAATGGACATAGCCAATAAATTTTCCATTAATATTGTTTTATGACACATATTTTTTACTCCAATAAATATCTAGGAAAAGGGAAATTTATACATGTAACATTATACATTTGGGGTAAAAACATAGCATCACCATCAAAATCACTAAAATCATTTTAATTGATTGTCATTTATTTGGATCCTGTGTTGTTTTTAAACATAATATTCATATCAAAAATGAGTTGGATTGTCAAAAACCCGTTAACATTTATATTCATTTCAAATTTACGGAAAATGTGGTTATTTTTCAACAATTTTCTGCTTTGTAGATATGATAATGTTTTTCAGTATATTTTCTATATAATATAGATCATTGTTTTTAATTGGATTATGTTTAGAAACATTACTTTTTATATTTATATCACTATTAGGATTCAATTTTTTTCCAACATCTTCTTCATCCAAGGTTATTTAGTTTTTACATGGATAACTCTATCTACTACTCTATAAAATTAGTTTCTAACTTATATTTCTTGAAGTATTCATATTTTATTATAATCATATTTTATTTTTTAATTTTTTTCATTATAATATTTAACTATTATCATTTATTACTTATCAACCACCAAATCACTAATGATAACAGTAGATTTTTTATAATAAATAATATTATTTTTTCAATGAAATTACTTTTCTAACCTCTTAAATTCAAGAATATTTAAGTCTCAAATTATATTTTAATTATTTTATTATAGTAATATTTGAGAAGTTATTTTTCATGTATTCGACTTATAATATCCATTAATCAAATATAGATATCAATTCTCATTATCTAAAACATTGATAATTCTACTTATTCAGTAGAAAACTCAAAATGATATATGTTTAATCCAATAATAAATTGGATTATTCTTCTATTTGAGAAATTAGAAACCTTTGATATGTATACATAAGAGTTTCTACCTCATAAAAACCATAATTAATACCAAAAACGCCTTCTTCATTCAAGAGTGAACTCTTATAGATGAATATTAATTCTATTATCTTCATACAATCTCATTTAGATTGACTTCTCATGAAAATATATCATTTGTTACATGATTCCATGAACAATTCATAATCTATAATTAAATTCATTATTTTCATAGAAAACATGATAAAATAATGATAAATTTATCCATTCATAAAAAATTAATTGGTGGTATCTCTTGATACTTACCATTATAATTTTTAATATTCATTATAATAGGGAAAAACCATTGTAATGTTTTTCCTTAATCCGAATAACTATCCTTATCTTAAATCATTAAATGCATGTCATCATTAAAAGTAATTTATTTATATTTTTTCCATTATTTTGGGAGAAACATCTCTTGTCATCTAATAATTTATTGAATTAGTGTGTAAATGATAAATTATAAATTTTCAAGATCACAATATTTAAGTGCAGATTTATTTTCATAAAATTTTATTTTATAATATCATATGAATTTATTCTCTAGCATGTAGTCTTTTATAATATTTCTATTACCATAGATAATACTAAAAACCATATTTACCTTGGTAAAGATATAATTAATACACTAATTATGATTTTTTATAATATTTTTAAATTGGTTAATACTAAATTATTAATTTACTTAAATCAACTAATTTTTTCATTAATAGATAATATAACGTTTTTTCTAGATATCATCAATATTTTTGAAGCCCATGAGTATTGTATACACCATTTTTGGTAAAACATAAAATAATTCATTACTTTCTTTTATATTACCCATAAAATGTGTCTTATCACATAAAGTCTATGTAATATTAGATGTTGGAACTATGATATATTAAAGGATATAATTTTTAACATCATGGTAGCATTATAGGAATACATGGTAATATAATCCATTTCCAAAATTGAAGTCCTTTTCCATAAACTATACAAATTATTTTTTTATGATATTTATGTCCATACATATTAAAAATATATATATATAACAGATAATCAATTCATTAATTAAAATTGATATGATCACTTGGTGATGTGATCAATATTTAAAAGGGTGTGGGTGAATACGTGATGATAATATATTATTTAAAAACAATAATTCTCAACTTATTTTTAATTAATAATCTTTCAAACTCAAAGGAGTGTAGTCAATAAAAAATGAAAAAATATAATTCAATAACTTCAAATTCTATATTGATAGTTATATCATTGGAATATGGTTTTATTTATACCCCACCACAAATCCTCATTTATTATCTAGATTAATCTAGAGTAAATAGTATATACAAGAACGTGAAATAATCATAGGAACCAAATGATTCAAAAAAAAATACAACTTTATAGTATGAAAAAATCCAAAAATCATCTTGATGAATGATAAACTATGTATAAATAATCCCCCAATGGTCTATATATTTTTATCTTCTCTATACTCTTCCCTTTATCAATCCCTAGGTTATGTCTTGTTCCCATAGTTATTTTTCATAATCATTAAATCATATTCACCCAATACCTTCTTCTTCATCATCATGTTCATATATTCATTATAGTTATTTGTTGAAGTATTGGTAGTCAATATGGTATTACAACAATGTAGTTTCTAGATGTGATTAAATGTGAAATTAATTCCCAAGTAAACATCATCAGTGTGAATATGATTCCAAATGCGGTGAATGAGGCTCTCATATCTAAGGGGCTGGAAGGAGGATTTCATAGGCAGGTATGTGGTTTTTTCTTCAGGTTCAAGAGTTATAACCTTCAAAATATATAAATTACATTATTATAAATGATCATTGATTATTTTATAGAATAGTATTTAAGGGTAAGTATTAGATACCAGAGACCTCACCCCTGCAGTTTTTTATCAGTGTGGTAGGTTAGGAGACTTTCAGAATCATTTTCCCCAAACCCTAGTGGAGTACTAGGGATATGACAAGATTTAAAGCTACCAAAATTATGTAATAACCAATGTATGTTTGTTAGTGAAGGAGGCATTACACACAACTAGAGTGTGACAAAGGGGTATTCTACACTATATCAGTTTGGAAGATGGAGTTAAACTTGTTGATCCAGTAGAGGTAGTGGATGCATTAGTTTTAAAAAAAATGAACATGTATTGGTATTGTGGGGTAGCTCCGGTGAGTAAGAATGTATCAAAGGGAAAATGGGAAGTAATGTTACATGTTTTTCAACATAAATATGTGGATAGCCAGGCAATACCATTGATATTGAAATGTACAATTCTTGAATATTCACTATTATCTAGTTCCATATTTGATACTAGTTCCTCTTATTACTTCATTTCTATACAACATGTAAAAGATTTGAGTTATTCGTTCATGATCATTAGTGTGGTGTTGATAATAGATACACGATTCATGGTATGGTCTAGAGATATCTATTTGAGAAAATGTATTATCTTGAGATTAGGGAGTTTCTTTTTTTCCCAAATCTATTTATTCATGATATTTCTGGCCTAGAACTAAAGTTTTTTATTGATTTGTTAGTGGAATTCTAAGGACATATTGATTGTTACCTTTGGAGAGTAATATTGTGTATCATAATGGTGGTGATTAAATTAACTGTGTAATTGTGGATATTAAGGAAGGCCCGGCAAGACCTATTATTTATCAACTGGGAGATCTCAAAACCCAAGTTATAATTCTATTTCAAGATGATCGTGGTGTGATTTAGGATGTACTTCCACACATATGGGATAGGTTTCAGATTGTGTTTCCTAAAGGCCCATTAGGGATTCCGCAAGAGAGCTATAGGGAATTCGTGATTGAGATCATCATGGGGGTGAAACCGTTTCAATTACCCCATACCAAATGACACCAACATAGATTCAAGATCTCAAGAAATTATTGGAGGAGTTGGAGGATAAAATATTTATCGAAAAAAGTATGTCTCCATGGGGTTCCCAATTGTTGTTTTCAATTAAGGATGATAGGAGTTTATGATTTTGTGTTGATTACTGGATTTTGAACCAGATGACTATAAAGAACTAGTATCTACATAGAATATCAATGATCTCTTCGATTAGTTGAGGGGATATTCTTTATTTTCCAAGATTGACCTGAGATTTGTGTTTCATCAAAAAATATTTTGTATGTTTGATATACTGAGGTAAACATTCAGAAGGTTCTATGGAATTTATAAGTTCTTCGTAATTCCAGTTGGGTTAGTGAACCCACTAGTACAATTTATGGTCATAATGATATAATATTACATCCATATTGGGAGTACTTTTTGGTGCTTTTTTGGATTATATATTGGTGTTCTCCATGAATCCTTATGAATATGCCAAAAACCTAGACATCGACTTCAGTACACCAAGTAATAATCATAAATAAACAAATCAATATAATTTTTTTATTGGATTTAGTGGGTACACAACATGGGTCACTTCATATCAGAGGATGGTGTGCTATTGTACCCAGAAAATGTGAAGGTAGTGGTTTTCAAGGAGTAGACCAAGAACATGTTTGATATCCTAAGAATTATAGGGTTGTCAAGATATTATCAAAGGATAATCAAGGACATTTCATGATTGGAATTCCCTCTTATGGGATTGACATAAATGGGATAATGTTTGAATGGTCTCAATCATATGATAAGTATTTTCTAGAGTTGAATAAGTTATTTACATTATCACCAATATTTATAAAACATGATCTATATGAATAGTTCAATGAAATTTTTAATGCTTTTGGGATAGTCCATGGATAAGTGTATATGATGGAAGATGAAGTTTTGGAATATGGGTCACAATAGTTTAAGACACATGAAAAAAATTACACTATAAACGTCCTAGAATTTGCTATAGTGGTGTATTCTTTTTTGTGTTTAGAAAATAATTAGTTGGGGAAAAAATTTACTTTGTATTCATATCATAATATATTGAATTATATAATTTCATAGTGATACATGAATCTCTAGAAGTGGACATGGTTTGAGTATTTGAAATCATATGATTTTGAGCTAACATATATGTTTGGTAAATGAAATAGTTTGGATGATGAATTAAGTAAGAAAACTCAGACACATGTAGTTCATGAGTCCAGTGTGGAGTGAAAAAATAGGACTCTACTAGTGGTCATGCATGTGGTGGCTCGAGAGAGTCAGTAAAAGTTGACTATCATTTCATTTTAAGTAGAGTATACACTTTTGATCCGTAATAAATATAGGTATTATGAGGACCTGGATTTCTTAACATAGAAGAAAATCCCTAAATGTGGGGTGTCACATTCAGATTGTAGCATGGATAACGATTAGATCATCCATGTTAGGAATTAGTTTTTTTGTTCCTATGATCATTTGAGTGGAGATGATGCTATAATTTTACACCTCAATGTTTGTGTTATATATAGGTTTGAAAAAAAATATCATGAGCTACAAATACAGTTTTGGTGGATGGTCATGAAGAAGGAGATAAAATAGATTGTGACATGATGTTTCTTTTGTTAGTAGGTGAAGTTTGTGAATCATTGACCTGGAGGTTTTATATAACCACTTTAAATTATATAAAGGATGTGGGAGGGTGTGACCATGGGATTTTTGGTGGATGTCTAATATAAAACTCAGAACAATAATTTTATTTTGAATATTTGTGGAATAACGAGAAAAAATACTTCATTTCATGCATATATGGGATACTTTCTCAGTGGAGTGGTTGAGAAATTCATATTTTTGAGAGATTGTTCTTCTTCATGGGTCTCCACGGACTATAGTTTCATGCCATCAATCACGATTTACATCAAATTTCATCAATGTATTATAGAAGGATTTTGGTATAAAAGATTTATTGAGTATGTATTTCCTCCCATAGATAGATGGGTATCTACTGAGTAATATAAATGTTCATTAGGAAATGGTGCATGAAAGTGTCATAGAATTTAAATAATCTTCTGAGAAGAACCGATACTTGGTGGAATATTCCTACAAAAACAGTTCTCAAAAAATAATATAGATGAATACATATGAGGCTATGTATTGTAGGCTATGATGATCACCCTTATGCTAGATAAGGGATGGAGAATCAATGTTTTTGGGACCATGTATTACTAGATAGATATCATAGTAGGTTAAGATGATACAGAAACAGATAGATAAATCTCATAATAGAAAGAAATCATATTTTTAAAGACATCAATGACCCATAGAGTTTAAAGTTGGTGACTGTGTATTCAGTAGGGTTCCACCTATATTGAGTCACCACAATATATAAGTACAAGTCATGTTAGTTCTCAGGTTTGTTGAACCGTTTGATGTTGTGGTGAGAATAATACAAGAGACAAATTGATTCAATCATACACAAAAATAAAGTACAATGAATGATTTTTAATATGTGTGAAATCCCAGATTGTATCACTACAACCTTGATCATGAGATTGAGTTTGGTGATGTTGATCTTGAGATATATTCATTATTTTAGTTGAAAATTATATATGTGTTGGATCATAGTGAGAATGTGTTGTGAAGAATTATAGTGGTGATAGATCATGTGTTGTTTCAAAATGGACATGTGAATGAGTAAAATTGGGAATGGGAAGTAGATATGAGGGACCATTTGACCAATATTATTAAATAAAAATCTTATATATGCATGTGAGTACAGCTCAAGAATGATCTATTATAAGGTGGGATTATTGTAAGATCCTATCTTCATCTAGAGTTGACATGGACATGTTTTTAGGTATTCATTTTTACTTATGTTGAGTGATTTTTATTTGAATTTTACCATGGGGTTTATTGGGTTGGAAATTTGGGAAAAATAAAAGAAAGAGGGAAGTGTATTGTTAGGGAAAAAGATTCCATAATCGTGAACCCTAGCCCAGAAAAATGTGAAAAACTATACAATCGATATTTTCATAGATGGGGAACGGGTTTTCCAAACACACACCCTTTTAAAAGAAACTATAAAACTATCCTCACTAAAAGATGAGAAAATACATGCACATTTTTTGGTAAAATTGTGAGCCCTGAGTAGTATATTGTATAAAAGTGATCTGAATCCCCCAAAAATTATTAAGAAAATAATGAAACCCCGATCTAATACCTCATAATGGATAATTTGATACATGTATATATATTCTTTGTACTTATATATTTATACCATTACATACACTATTATTGAACTGAAATTATTTTCAACACCATTTTAATTAGGCTACTAACTAGTACTTAGATCCTACTATGTCTATATAATTGGCACCTGAATCGATTTCATGGTTGTGGGACAGTTTAATGTAAAAGGCCATATGTTAGATGACTGATTCTAGGATGGATCATATATGTGGGAACAATACCTGGTTCAGGAACCTCATGAGACTATTAAATGTCTTTTCATATTATTTTTAATTTTGAATCAGGACACAAACATTGGAATGACATATTTTTTTAGTTTTGATATTGTATTTCTAGTTTTGGACATCTTTTGATAATTTATTTTTGTATTTGATTAAATATTATTTAGTTATTATATATTATATTCCACTAGTGTATTAATATAAAATAAGTAGTTATTTTCCTTTCATGATTGATATATCAAACCCTCACTTCTAGTCAGAAGATTTTAAAATATTAGGAGGAGTTGTTGAGGTCACGTAGCAAACTAGCATAGGGAACCAGTGTGTTGTACCCAGGAGGGGATGTTACAGAATGTACCATATAGAGGAAATGAGATTAGAAACATTATGTGATCCTGATAAATTTTTGTGAAATGGAAATTTAATTGTTAACACTCATTTCATATTGTTTTTAATTTTACATTAGTAATATAATTAAATCTCATGTGTTTGGTAGTCCATAGATTAACTATGGTGGAATTTGTAAAGCATGTATTTTCATTAATTTTTTTTTTCAATTAATTTTTTTAATCCTATCAATTTTTCGTTTGAAGATAAATTAAACCATTTCATATTTCTGGAAAAAAATTTATTTATTTATTTTGATATTAGAGTAATCCCAAAAAATAATTATTTTATTAAATTTATTGATTTATTATATAATTTATAAAATAAATTTATATTTTTCTTAAAATTTAAGATACGTACAGAATAACAATATATGAGGAATTAAAAACATTTTTTGAGTAAATATTAACTACTGTTCAGAGACTATACAAACAGGATAAAAATATAAAAATATTATTTGACCAGTTAATAGAAAAATTGAAAAATAACTATGAATGAATTATAGTAATCCACACAAAATGTATGAGAACTTAGGTGATGTGTAAAATTATTTTCCATTACTATTGAATATGTCTATAAGATGAGTTATGAAATATATAGTAAGTGGATTATATTCAATGTAAAAGACTCTTACATTGATATGTAAGTGTAACATCAAGGGTGCATAAATGTATACAACATAAATTCTATAAAATTTTCAAAGAGATGTAACTTATTCATGGATCTATAACAGTAAGTATTACTCTATACACTATAAATAGAAACAAATTCCAATATAAAATGTCCCCCCTAATTTTTTATAAATCATTTTTAATTCCAATGTATTGAATAACGGAAACATTGGATGTTATATAATGTTATCATCTAAAACTAACTCATACACAGATGTAATTAGTTTTTTTCTATGAGTTTTTTTCACATGGATTAGTTGTAACATTAAATTTTACAATGAAATAAATATAAAGTACATGAAATGTAAGGAAACAATGCCCAAAAAAATAAAAAAAATTAAATACAAATGAATCACCAAATATAGACTTTGTTGTTAATGGCATGAGATAATTTAAATGGGTTGAGTGTTGTTTTAATTAAATAAGATGATGATCACAACATGTATATTCAATAAAACAAGGAAGTGATTGATGTTTTTTATGTGGAAACACTAATTTAGAGGTACCCATTCCATATAAAAATATGTCACACTATGATAATATGAACTGTTTTTTCAAAGGGAAATCCACAAAGTCTATGGCGTGTAATTTTCACTTACATGCCATGAAACATATAAATGTGTTGAGGTTGTTTCCAGTGATCTCATAAATTAAATTTTAATGATAATGTGAAATGTTTTTTGTCTTTGTAATGATTATAAAAAACAATTATTCTTTTTCCACCTAGATGTAAATGAATGGAAGATTAATTCATGAATACATGTGACTTACAGGGGAAAATAAATTCATATTATGGTTATATGATTATATTACATAAATTATGATGAATATAAATATATATATATATAATTCAAAATCCAGGGGAAATAATCATATTGATTAAAGTCCAGTAGCACAAGTCCTAATTAATTATTGAATATGTTATTTTAAAAAGGTGTTTTCACTGTGTTTATAAATGTCTCAATAAAGGCTTGTTGCTCTACGAAATGGAGTCCTATTGAAACCCTCAGTGATATTTTAATTCTAAAGGTTTCATTTATTATTCATTCAACAAATATTTCTCTTGGATGAAATATTTTATATTATTTTATAAAAAAATTTATATTCTAATTATCTTTTGATTTATTGTTTTACATAGGAATGTAAAGTAGTTTATCTCACTATTTAGATTTCATAATCAAGGTATTTTTTGAGTAAAATAGATTTAAATTGGTTTAATTTATTTTATATGTTCTCAATAATGATTTAATATTGGTATATGTCAATGAATATCTTCAACATTAACATGAGTAGCAACATGGGCTTTGTCTTTGGAGATCAATGAGATATTTTGATTACCACATTTTGTTGTATTTATCCTGTATTGATAATAGATCAGATATATTTAGACAAAAATATTGTACTTTTAATTCACATTCAATAAGATATGTTTAATGGATTCTTTAATGATAATTGTAAAGTGTTTTCATTATTTTATTTGAGTCTAAATATAATCCCACTCATTTACTACTTTTTATTTTCATGATATACTGATGAGATTTTTATATGGATAAGGGAATACATGTCTTTCTATTTTCTACAATAACATGATGTATATCTTTCTAGGTGTAAATTTCTATATGATCCATATCATCATATGTATCTATGGTGTGATGGTTGTATTCTTCATAGAAGGATACAATTTAAGAATGTTCTTTATGGGTAAAATTTCACTAAATTTTTTGGGGACTCTTAGATTCATGGAACTAAGATGCCTTGGGAAGAATATACTGGGTGGATTCATAAATAGGATATTGAGGGGGTGAGAACATCCTGATTCTAGTGGAAATAGTAATTATACTTGGCTACCAAGGGTTCCCCCATGTTTTTGTGGGGTTTAATATTATCTTCTAATCCAAAAATATAATATAATGTTGGAATTCATTATCAAACATAGAAAATAGTCTTATGAAGTTTTTAGAGGCGATTATAGGAATAACTGACAATGAAACAATGTTATATTTATGAGATTCACTCATAGGCTTCAAATATTGGTGACCATCACATGGATCCTCTACCATTTGGATGATTAATTATTGTTGGAACCATATCACTATAAAAATTACCACATGGTGCTAAAGGTTCTAGATGGGTGATGTCATCCTTCTAGTTATGTGGGGCACAAAATTTGTTATAGATAAATAATTATAATTCCCATTGGATGAATATAAAATCACATTGTATAAAATGAGTATCTTGAAGGTTATATCTGGATCAATATTAACACATATAATATAACATATTAATGAAATAGTCTATGTAAGAATATGTTAGTACAATTTTTTAATAGGTAGAGGATTCACATTGAGTTCACCATTCTTTTTAGTCTATTTCTAATAGGAATGTTTTTTTGAAGTGAATACAACCATCATGTATTATATCTAGACAAATGAAATCATTGAAGATCCACTTTTTAAAGCTAAGTTGTAAATGAGGTTTTTGCCTAGTGACATGTCTGAATACCTGTTAGGTGATAGTATAGAAGGCTATAATCTTCTCACCATTTTAGGGGAATTATATCGAATGAATAAAAATTATTATAGATAAAATTTGTGATTATGAATAATTTCCAAATTTTCAATATGGGATTGGGTTTCCCTTGTGATAATGATTGATCATTTAAATGCATGGATATAAACATGTTTTTATAGTTGGGGTTATCAATCATTAATTTATTTAATAATTTTCTTAATTAATTATTTTTTGGTTTAAGGATCCAATTTCGTTTTCTGTATAGGTTATTTCCCTGTAGAAAAAGGAATTATTCTTATGGTTCTAGGAATTTTCCTAGGTATATGGGTTCATAAGTTTCATATGATATAAATCAAAACCTACATTGTTTAGTTTCTCTTAAAGGGAGACATTTTACCTTTTACGTATATCTGACAACTACCAAACCTTTCAGTTTAATGTGATGTTATAAAGATGTAAATAAAAAACCTTTCCAATAATTGATGTTGTGTGAAATATATATGAGTGAACCTTTCTAATTAAACACATAGGGATAATTTATAAATTATAATGGGATTTTCTTTCTTGTATAAATATATGCCTTTTGGTAAAAATACAATTCAATTAAGGTTATAAAATATCAAAGGATGATTGTTGATACCTAAAAGAAATAGGTTCAGGGTGGTGAGAATACAGTTTTATCAAGGATATAACCTAACACTGACCATTTACAACTGATATTTCTTTAGAGAAAGGGTTTTTGGGAATATAGTATTCTAGTAATTTGAGGAAATCATGAAAGTGATGTCCTGGAAAATAAATCCCCATGAATATGGAAATGAAGGGTTAGTGATGTTAGGTTTCTACCACAAAGAGGTATCATATATATGAATCAAAACATGATACAAATCCCACATTATTTGAAGCAAACAATTTAAATTCATGTGATGGGATGATACACAATATTTTATTACTATGCATCCAGCATATATGTTTTATGAATGGTGTGATGATTTTGAATTTGTTAAGGAATATTCATATTGGGGGTTAGCCTTTAATGGTTGGTTGGGGATTACACCTAGTATCAATAAATTTATTTGAGAAATATGGTTATGTGAAAGTATTAAAAACTCATATATCTATGATCACATGAGTAATATGATAACCCATATATTTAATACACCAAAATTTATGATTTATTATATAATGATATAAATAATACTGACCTAGAATATTGAATGGCTTAATTTCATTGGGATATTAAATTTATAAAAAATTAAGAATATATCAATATTATTTAAATATTTTTAACATACGCATAAAATTACATTTAATTTCTATTTCTATATGGGATATCCTTGGAAGAAACCTATGAAATGTGTGTTTTTTAATTACAAATAAGAGAATAATATAAGTTATGTATATGGTAAATCATTGCTTGTGAGCATTTAGAGATAAAATGTTGACATAGAATAGATAGAATCATAATCGTGAACAACAAATCTTGGTATTATATTATAACATCATGGAAACATATGAATATGGAAACAATATAATACATCACATCATAAGTATAGGTTATGGATAGATGCTAATAAATAATAATAAAATGTTCTTGGGATAACCTCTTGTGCACTATAAATTACATCTCATGAGATAAAAATAGAAACCCAATTCATTAAATGGATATATAAATCTAGAACCACCCACAACATTTATATCATGTACTTGAATAAGTGTCACATATATCATACATTATATAAAAAACATTCATAACATTTATTCCAACAATTAAGGAGTATGGTTTACATAAACGTATTTCCTCAATGAATGAGTTACATATAAAACTAGTAGAATACCCTTTAGAGGAAATACAGATTGGTATTATTTTCAAACATGTTTTTCATAGAAAAAAGAGGATAATTTCTAAAGCATAACAGGTTTGCATAATGGTTTATGTGAGGGGTGAATGAGAGTGAATAATGGTATGTCGATACATTGGAATTATAATATCATATAATTTATTTTTAAAATCATATTACAACATTGAAAATTGTTAATCATAAGTTTTTAGTAAATGAATGTATTTGGATTAAAAAAAGAGAGATTCATTACCCAGAGAGGGCGATTCAAAAAGCATAAGAAGATATTCTAAAGATCATGGGAACACCAAGGTATGTTGTTAGAGATTGAGAGAGTGAATAACTTAATGCACAATATATTTTGAGTGAATATGTTTTTGAACATGGGTTAGTATATATATATTTGATATGAAAAAATGTATATAAATTTCTAAACATATAAATGATAATCTATATAATAAAATAATAAAAACTAGAAACCATAAAATTGTTTTTCAAATGGTTTCTATCAAAGGGGAGTGGTTAATAATATTTTTATTTATAAGATATGTAATCATTAAAATAGTTTTCTTATTCATGTATATATTATTAATGTTCATAAAGAATATATTTCATAAAAATTTAATATAATATTACTAGTGGAAGATTAATAAAGGAATTATATAATTAATCAAATAAAATTACAAAAATTATTAATGTTCGAAACATTATTTTGGATATGAATAATTTTTACAGTATTTATTATATCACTTTTTGGCATTTATGAAATCATAATAAATATCATATATTTATACCATTTTTAATTTTTTCCAAATAATTTAGATAACAATAATATTTATTAAAAATTCCCCATTGTTTAATTTTGAGATGATGATTAATACATTAATATTTATTTTATAATAATAATTAATTATATTTTATGATTTATAATATTAAATAAGAATTATTTTTAAGCGGTTAGTACATTTTTTTATTACACTAACCCCATTTTGAACATTGTGATATTTATTTTGAACATCATTAAATTATTTGTTCATTTATATTAAATTTATTATTATTTAATAATTTTTTTAAAATATAAATTTTATTTTTTAAAAATGAATTTTTCAAAAGATCGATATAATTGAAACAAGTATTTATCCCCAAAAATAAAATATATCAAAATCCAATTTTTATCAAACTTATAATATAATCATTTATTAATTAATAATAATATATATATATTATTTAAAAGACTGTACATGTATTCATAATACTAGGTTCTATAAATATATCCCATTTTTACAACAATGTACATCTGTGTCTGTGGGGTTTGATGTTGACACATTTATGTGGTGGTTTAAAGAACATGGTTTCAGCATTTATCTCAATAATAATTAATTTCTTCCCTAAAAATATTCTCTTGTGATTTCGTTATTGAAACATTGCATGGTCTTGGTGAAGTGGAAATACAAGCGATTTCATTATCCCATACAATTAGATATACAGGGTTAATAAGGTATGATACAACTATTTGAGGCCTTCACTTCTTCAATATATGATAATTAGAAATTATCATAACACTTATCATATAACAATCATGATATTTAGAGATGATCATAAAATTCATTTAAATATAAAAATATATATCTTAAAATATCCCAAACCAAAAAAAGTAGTTCATTTTTTTATATATACATTTATTAATAAGATATTTATTCGTTAAAAATTACAGTTTCAGTTATAAATTACTGTCATTAAATTATTCCCCAATACTGAAATTTCACACATGATATTTAATATCATACATTAAAATAAATTTTGTTTCTTAAATTTAATTAAACATTTATTTCCCATGTTTTTTCTCAATATTCTGGTTTTGATATAGAACCTTCACCCCATTATTTTTCTTGAATTGTAAAACATTTTCTCTAAAGTATTTGATATTCACTATCTTCTCCTCATCTAAATGTTCAATAAAAATATGGTACCACATATATATTTACTACATTTGAATGGTTTAATATGTACTTACTCAAAAGGGATTCATTGAACACATATTGTACTTGAGATAGTTTTTGTGAGATTTCTAGTCGATAAACCAAAACTCTACTATGATCCATGATCTCAAAGAAGACAATACATATAGGATTAAGTTTTATCTTATTCCCAATAATCATGAAATTATTCCAAAATGATATACAATGGCATAATTTATCTCTAAGATCAAATAATATGTCATTATAAATATATAATTCATATAATTTTAAAAATATTGGTTTGGATTTAATATGATGTTGATTGGTTTAATTTGTCACTACAATATCTGGGACAATATTAGTTCCCATTTACTTCAACATTCTCAATTCTCCCTAACATGTCTGACTCCATGACCTATCCCATAATATTCCAAAAAAAGATACAGTTTGAATTTTAGAATAGAAAAATATTACTTTATAAATCAACTAGAGGATGGTGATGTTCCAAAAATCCTTGGAAATACATTGAACATGATCTCAACATATCCTCAATATTTTGAACTATTGTATCATATTGACTATACATATTAGGTTGATAAGTAGTTTTGAAACTCATCAGTCTATCCAATGCTTTCTAAAGAAATCTTCAAAACCTCTAGGTAAACCATATATGTTTATCAAATCCAACATACAGTTGAAATACATGTTTTAATAATGCTTCTCTTATGTATATCATAATGAGTAAGTCAAGATAGTAATATTATTTTTTATAAATAAAATGTTCTAACTTTATAATGAAATATATTAATATCCTGATATTGTTATTTCATTTCAATTTATTTGTGGGTTATATAATAAAATCCATAGTAAATTTATTTAATTTTTATACAAGAATGGAAAATAGTTTTATTATTACCTTATATATATTTTATTAATCCTTTTCTTTTTTGGAATACCATGAATCGATGTACAAATATTTTAATCTAACTCTTCATGATATACCAATGGTTATTTTTCCTAAAATCTATATACTTCACAATGCTTCTCGGATGAATAGAGAAAGATAAGATATACAAATCATAAAAATTATATCTCTTATGTTCTATTTTTAAGGAAAAATATATCATGTTCTACACCTTATTAATCCATAATCAGTATTTTTGGACTATAGAATAATCACTTCCTTATTTTGTATCACCTCATCATAATATCTGGCCACCTATATTATCTCATGAATGGGTGGTTGATATGATATTTTAGAAAGGTAGGACAATTATACTTTTATTGTTAAAATTTACATCTATTGAACATCCAAAAATATTGGATCCCTTGATATCTTCTCCAAGGATATGTTTGGAGGTTTTTTTATACTCATAACATCTACTATATTGATCAGACTCCTTGGACAACAGTGGTTTGAATAATCCAAATCATTTATACAATATAACCACCTTAGTTAGACTATATTGAGATAAATTTTTTGAATATGTGCCTTGAGATTTTATGATCCATATATATTTCACACTTCTCCACTTAGAGATCATGTCTGTAAATCAATAGTGAGAATATCCTTAGAGTCAATTCTATAACATGCATTTGGTTTTTCATCTCATGTTTCTAAAAATAGTAAGGGTAATAGGATATAACATTTTCATTTGTCTTGAGTATAAAATTTATTCCATTTTTTGTAAACATTACTATAGATCACATATTTTCCCCCACATATGGTTAATCTGAATACATTTGTAGTGGTATTCCTCATATTTTTATATTATATACTTTTCAAATTCATCATTCGTGAACACCATCTATCTCTTCAGAGTAATATTTCTCGATGCGATGGAAAATCATGACACATTGATCAAAAATTGATAATAGTGCCCCAAAAATACAATGATCTAATGAATATCAACAAAAAATTTTGTTATGGGTCATCCCACAATAGGATATATTTTTTATAGTTCCACATATATCCCTTTAATTATTATATCATGAGCCTATAATTATAAATGGTCCATCAAAAACTAACATTTACTATAATTCACGTATACATTTACCTTTCCTAACATATTTAGTATAATATTAAAAATCTTCTAATGTTTGTACTTTATAATAGAGTAGCTAATAATATATTCTATAATGAAATCCTCAATTCTCATTAGGTAACACCTATTTTATATATTTACTACGACCTTTAACATTGATGTAGAATTACTTGGTTCAAATAGAATCATTATTTACACATATTTATTATATCCTTCATGATAAAAAGTATCGACTATATCCTTATTCTTATGATTTACATCAAAATATCTATCTTAATGGTCCACATTAGTGAAGAATTTGGATACACATAGACGATTGAATAAGTTACAAATATATGGATGATGATAATTTTTCAATATCTATTTGAGGTCACGATAATCAATTCCAAGGTGAACTAACCCATAATTATTTTTATCAAAAGGAACAGTGCACCCAATGGTGAAACACTTGGGATTAAGAACCTCTTATAAATATTCTCATATTTTTTCTTTATTAGATCTAAATTTTTAAAATACTCTATTTTGTTTTCAGTAATGGATGTTATAAGAGATATAAATATAATTTTAATTGATAATTCATCCAATTGGATTGGAGGAACAAAAGAAAATTGGGTAGCAAAAAAATTATCATATTCCCTTAAAATTGGAACATTATCAATAATGATATTTTACAAAGTCTCAATCATTTGATATAGAATCCATAAATCCAAAGGTAATAAATTATGTTCTTCAAATGATTATACAAAATGATATACATCCTCCATATTTCACTTTTATTGAATTATAGGTTGATTTATGATATATAGGATGTTTTCATTATCTTGTAAATTTTTTATCTCTATTCATTAAATGAAAATAGATTATCAATATAGAGTTGAACTCCTTCAAAGAGAGTATCAGAAGGTTTACTGGGAAATTCAACCCACAAATATTGATAGGGGATGCATTATATATTTTATATTCAATAATTGACCCATTTCCTATCATCACTAATAACTCAAATTAAATGTTTTGAGGTGCTAAATTAATTGGTCTTCTAAACATATGTTATATGAATGAATTTGTAGAATCATTATAATATAAAATAATTTTATTTCATGAACATTTGAAACTCATGCCTTCCCTTATTTTATTCTAGTGTTAATCATTTATATCATCTAAAATTGACTTGGGACTAAATTTTATTAATTATTAATCAAATAAAATGGAAATAATGAACATTTATGGGGTAACTAAGAAATTACATACATTAACGAGCCTATAAAATTCTAGGATTCAATTAATGTTATCCATGGTATTTTTTCAACATAAAAATTTTATGGTGATTGTTTCACTACATTGTGGTTAATAATGAGCTTGTGAATTTACCGAATCATATCACATGGGTGTATCAAACTAGGAATACAAAAATTCATCATCTTTATATACCAATTAATAATTTAATTTGTTCTAGTGACCCATTTTTGGAATTATTATTCCAATATACAATTGTTCAGTGCCACATCTACTTATAGTTTCAAGAAAATAATTGGGATTCTTGGAAACTACATGCTCTATAATTATAAAAAATGAGGCATGTTTTACTAAATATAGTCTTATCCACCAGGTTTTCACTAAGGTTTTATAATCCTAATCCCCTATAATTACTGTACATTCCAATAATACGAAGTATGAAAACCCATATCAATACTACATATAAATTCATGATTTAATACACAAGGATACAAATAATACAAACCCAAATGATCAAAATGCCATGATTATTTTGGGAATGTTATATGTAATACAATAACATAAACATGGATACAATGATATCATTTGTATCCCTTATCATGCTCCTAAAATTACATTTCACTTCAATAACTGCATGAGATGACCTGGGTATATACATAAGAAATGGGTGAGCTATAAAAACCAGTAAGTGAATCGTTAATAAACAACATATGTTAAGAAAAATTTAGCTACGGATCATAAAATGATGATATAGAATAGTGAGAATCATAATCATGAATAACTAATAGTGGAATAAGATTATAAGATATAAGAAACATAGTATTTGTAGAATAACATAAAATTCGACATCATCAGAATAAGTCAAGGATAAAAATAGTCAAATCATATCATAATTTCCTTAGTATAGGTTAATATGAGCAATTAATGTCATATAATGAGATATAATCATTACCCAATACATTATAGGTCAATAACATTTTAGGCCCACTAGTTATAATCAAATCATTTGGATGTATTTTCGATCCATATAGATCATTATAAATAATAAAATCCTTAACAAATTAAATATCCTTGATTAAAAATTAAAGGTAAAATACAGAGATGACCCAAATTAATGAATGATGGGTAAAAATATGTGAATAAAATTGTGAGGAAATGGGTATGAGTAATTACTATACCAATGTTTCATACGTAAAACCATTGGATAATTATAACACCTTAATAGTTGTACATAATAATTTATGGAAGGGGTTAATGAGAGTGAATGGTGGAATCTCATTACATGGGATGTAAATTTATATTAAATAGATGTGTGAAAAAATTAATAATGTCAAGAATTTGAAATTAAGATGGACTAGTACAAGAATGTAAATTAAATAAAAATAAAATGAGAGGGTTACCTACGTTTAGAAGGGTCTTTTAACAACATGGGAGGAGATACTATAAATGTGAACACCTTAGAATTGGTTTGTTTGTGGAAAAAAAGAGTAAATTCAATCTCAATTAGGATTTAGTTAAGATTTCGGTTTTTTGGGATTTTTATATATAATGTGAGGAGAATTATTTATTAATTTATAATCATTGGTTTTGGTAGCGTTATAATAAAATAATAGAAACAATAAACCTTAATATTTTTTTCCCATGAATTATTACATAAGAGAGTTTTCATAAAAAAAAATTTAATGATAAGAACATTAATCATAAATCTATACCATAGGTGAATTGTTAGTTAGTTAGGGTCATAAATAATTTATTTTTAAAACCTTATAATATAATATATGGTTTGGTGGAATAATTAAAGGATTTATAAATACAAAAATTATCTTCAAAATCATGTTATATTAAAGGGGTAAAATAATTTGGGATATTAATAATCATAAATATATTTATTAAATCATTTTTGTTAATTTATTATATTATAATATGAACCATATATTTATACTATATTTCATTTTACCAAAAAAATAAACTGTATCATAAAATTATGAGAGAATTACTATTGGATAATTTTTTCATTGTGATTGTAAAATTTGATCAGTATTTTTCAATTTTATTTTCCTAAATATCAGAGTTTAAAAATTTAAATTATAATTCAAATAAACATTTATATAATATGTTTTAAAATACTATTCACTTTTTGACCCTTTGAAAAATAATATTTAGTGTAACTAAATCCTATATAAATTTATATCCAAATAACTATTATTTAATTAAAATATTTCATAAAAATAATTTCTCATTATAAATATTTACATATCAGAATATTTTTTTAATTGAAACATAAAAATTTTCTAAAGAATGGAACATATCCAAATCCAAATTTTATCAAACTTTTTATAAAATCACTTATAAAGTAAGAAATAAAAGGAGGAAATTTAATTATATTTTTATTTAAAATAAGGTATGAAATTTCATACTATTATGGTCTAGATACATAAACACATTTTAAACTAGTGTACTCTCTATTGGTATGGGGTGTGATAATGAAAATTCTTGGGGTGGTTTGACCAATAGTTATTGGGACGTACTCTTGATAAGGTACAACATCATTTATAAATAGTTTATCCACTACTTTAATTTTTAAATATCAACATGGTGTTGGTTAAGGAAAAATACCAATGATTTTATCTCCAATAAAGCTATAATATCGGTTCTTTATAGTGTATTTTTTGGAATATTTAATAGATTCTATCATTTGTTTCAATTGGAATTTGGCAAAACATGTAATATATACTAATCATAATTGAGAATTTACAAAGTGTTTATTATAAATAGTTTTGATGATTGATGTTGCATTAAATAAAATAAAATATAACATATAACAACCAAAAAGACTATATTGTTTAATGTGTTTTCTATAACCACATTAGTTAATTCGACATTTATACATTCAAAAAGGGTGTATCATTTTTCAATTTTCATGTCATTACATATCACTATTGATGTGAGAGACAAGATGTAAAATATCATGATCTTGTGCTGAGAGTGTTTAATTATATTTTTAGGGAACATAAGTGTTTAGGATTTCATTTTACTTAGGTACATATATTTTTTATAGTATTAAAAATAGATACTAACGACGTAACAATACTAATAAATATAGTTCTAGAAAGAAAAATTATGAGACCACTACATAATGGGGAATCCCATCATCCTATATTCTTACCATATGATAGGAATTTGATGTCGGTAGAGATATTAGTGTGGTTTCTTGTACAAAATACTTGGCGATTACACCCATGAGGATTCAATATTTGGATCAAATTGTTAAAATGAGAATAAATCCTTCATTGATATAACAGAGACCACTTTTTTGTTTCATAATTGGGACCCATATTAATAATGCTTGATAGAATTATGATCCCCTTAGAGAAATTAAAATCTATGATAATAACATAAATCCTCATTCAATAAGGTTAATACACTATTTAAAGGGTGAACACTAGTTTCCATGCACTGATAATATATATTTGGTTTGCATCGATGGGGATTTATATTGCATTTTTTGTGGGTTATCACCATTTTTAAAGGAATCAAAAAGGGAATTTAACTCTTTCATCTAGATATAAGCCTTGGATAAAGGTAGTGAATAGTGGGAATTATCTTATAACATTTCAGTAGTAGGTAGATCATCTAATGTAAATATATTATTATTTACATATTCACGTGATGTCCCATGTATGTTTCTATAGTAAAAATATATTTCTCCTAAACCCACACACATTTCCCATTGTGGGAATACCTTGATAGAGATAGGCTTTGTGAATGTGTGAGTGAATAAATTTTCATATTATTGTACTATTAATATTATTTTTTATGGTTCACTAAATTCACATGCCATAATGAATTTCACATTCTACCATTAGCTTAAAAACCTTCACATAATAGAGATTAAAATTGAATCTCTCTCAAGGGACTGGAAACATTAGATCCTTACATACATTCCTATCAATCCATATCTTGTGTGGGTTGTAGGATTATTTTGATTATTTATCACAAGGGGATGTGGTATCTAGACTCAAATGTTGTGAATGGTAATAGGAAATAATACATGAATGATTTATGCATCATATAGTCCCTTTACATAAATAAGATAGGTAGATAATTATTTTCCACATGATGGAGTCCATCAATAGATCATGTACCTAACCCTTGATCACAAATGTTGTTTGGAAATACCATTATTTTTATGGATGGAGGACGTTGAGGTGGATGAGGTTAGTGAGTGCATGATCATTCAATATTATCCGAATGATAGCTATATAATTTTAACTCAAAAGGGACTGATCACAAATATTATCATTTGGAAAACCTATAGACATTACATAATTAAATAATACATGAGGCAGGTGAATTAATTGGCCAATCACTTTCCACATGGCCTTGTACATTAGGGTACCATGTAACCTAGGCCAGATTGCTTTCCTAGAGATATGAGTTTTCATGGGGATTTAACCATTGGGGACGACACTAAATTATGTATGTGACCACAAGGTCTGTTGATTTCTACTGAGGTATTTCCAGACAATCGCATGTAATTAATTCAGATTGGATAACAATTTAGGAATGTAAAATGATTCATTTGTGAACCTATATGATGGAAATTTCACTTTCTTAATTTTTTTGGATATTTCAATGAATTAATGTCATCATTAAATGAAACCCAATACAATTTATTCTCATAAACATATAGATAGATTGGTTCCAAAATTATAAAAGGAAGATCTCATATCATTAATAGTAAACCCATGATTCCATAATATTAATTCTCTATATCTATCATGTTATTTATATCGCAAATGTTGAGTCCATCCTGAGCTTATAAATAAGAATCCCCCATCGCTTTTGTGCTAATTCATCATGCATTTTTCTAGAATGTGATCATGAGTTACCTATCTCTACCTAATTTACATTACCTTGTGTCCTTATCTGCCACAATTTAATATATTGAAGACTTTAAACTGAGTTTCTAGGAAGTCTTTATGTGGGTCTACATACCTGTGAATCATTCCCGGCTGGATTTTTGAAATTTTTGTTTTAAAGATACTATAATTTTTTATTTAGTGATTCAACATAACACATATCTGGTGAAAGAATAACTATTATGTAAGAACACATGATTATTATTGGATAATATTTTCATCTTTTTTTATTAATTTATGTCTCCTTATATATTCATATGGAACGTATTGAGATACTTCAACATTCCCTAGTAGTATTTGTTTAGGACACATAGATATTCAAATTTATTGAGACTAAAAATTGTAAATGTGTTGTCTCAAAACATTAGATACTATTGCCTCATTTGAGATATGTCCTTCAAGACTTCCCCTTATCAAATTAGTTACTATTAAATGTGTTGGGGACTTTGAGATATTCCATCACTGAGACTCCATTATCAGGGAACCCACTACTAATATGAATTAATAATTATTGGTGGGAGACTGTAACAAACCGAGATTTTAAAAGATATATTCTTTTTATGTTTTTCATATCTTCTATTTTACGCTATACCAAGATTATCTTGTGCTATATGCAACACCGTATTAGCTTGTAGTATATGCAACACTAATCATTGATTGTGTTACACACAATTTCACGTTCGATTGATAATAGTCATTCTACGCAACATTGAGTGTATATATATATATATTCAATGTATAAATCAAAAATGGTTGGATTCTGTTATAACAAAACAACAAAAGAGTCTTTCACAACACGCAACCCTGACTTGGCTTGAATTACACGCAATCGCGACCTTCCTCGATAGTGTCTGTTGTACGCAGTACCAGGTTTCACTAAACAACGATATATTGTTATAATATTATTATGGACTTGCCGTTATGAATAGTATTAACTAAATTTTGATTTATATAACATTATTATTCATCTTATAAATTTTCTAAAACATTTTATGTGAACAAAATAAATTGTTCGGGTAAAATAAGTATTTTTAAAAAAATGCAGTTTTGCCGCCTTTTGATGGCGCACCCACATTAAATATATTTTTTGAAATGTTTATAAGTTCAATTTTAAAAAATAAAATTCTTCTTTTTAATTAGGATATAAAAATTTACATTGGATAAATTATTGATATTTTTCTGATAACTTTCATATTTTGATGAATATTAAAAACATGCTATATTTTAATTAACAACAACTTTTTTCAAAGTAATAATTTATTTGGTTAAGTTATAATATTTAATTGTTTTAATTTATAAATAGAATATATTTTTACCATTTAATATAATGTATGTCCTTAGCATTGATTTTACCTTGAATTCGTAGGTCAAATCAATTCAATCTTTTGCAATGTTTTAAACAAAAACCCGTTTTCTTTCGACAACGAGATTAATTTTAATTTAATTTATGAAAGTTCTGTGTATTGAATTTAAGACAAAGGATTACATATATGGAATCAGTGGGTCCAAATTATGTTAATAGGCTACTTTTTATTTTTGGGGATTATGAATAGTAACTATGGTAAATTTTATTTACCATAATTAAAGGTAAATCGGGTAATTAAGGGTAAATATAAGATTATAAAATTACCCTAACACCTGAAAAAATACTATTGGATGACTAAAAGTCGACCCATATCACCTAAGGGTCGGATTAGATTCATTTAATGGACTTTATTCAATGAAAATAATTTAATTATTATTAAAACCAAAGAAAGTGACAACATGTCACTTTCTTAAATCTTATAAGTATAATAATTTTAGATTAGTGATAAACATCATGAAACATAGGATATAAATAGTCTCCACAAATATAATAAAATTATATACATCATATGAATTTATTTTTAATTTTTAGGGATTAAATATTTATCATTAAAGGTGACATAATAGTGATGTTGAAATTATTTTATTAAGAGAAATATCAAATAAATGGTTTTAAAAATATTAAAATTAATATTATATGAACTATTTAATGTGCTCCACTAATTTTATAGATAAATATGACATGTTATGAATCTATTAAATCTTTTAGTTCGAACACAACTTCTATATATTTTTTAATTAAATTCAAATAAATGAATATTGTCAAAATTGACAATATTGTTATTTTATAAAAACAACATATTATAAAATTGATTAAAAATCACAAAAATATTTAAAAATTATAAATTTAAATTTATATGGTTTAAAATGTCATAAATTGTCAAATTATGGAAAATTAACAACACATATGTAATTATTTATAATAATTTATAATTTAGAATATTATTACCACAAATAAAATTAAATTGATAAATAAGGATAAATCAAGTTGATAATGTTTAAAATAAATTCCTAAAATGTATAAACTTTATTGTTTGATAATATTACAACCCTATATCATCTAATATTTAGATATGAGTCATTTTGAATGTTTTTATGTGTGGATGGAATTTAAGATAAACTAATATTTCTTATATTTCCAAATGTGCCCCTCTTCTCCCTTATAAAAGGGAACCTCCTCCCTCTCATCCTCACACAAATTTGAGCCTTCATGCTCAAAAAAACCCTCCCCATTTCACTTACCCACATCCTTAGAAACCTACTACAGTTACTGGTCTTCTCAAAAGACCAACTCTAGTGCCCTAAGAGAAATTTTAAAGGAGGCACTTTGAGAAAGAGGTAATACCTTCTACTGTTTTACTCAAGTTCCATTCTTCTTCTACTCCCTCTTCTTTAGTTGTTTATTATTAAGTAATAACATAAGTATCCCTCATATAATGATATGTTATTATAAATATGAAACAACCCTATTTTACCTTCTATCCATCCTACAGAAAAAAATCACCGCGCGTGCGTACGCACGGAATGTCATCTCCATGCAGTGGTGTAATCTGTTTTCCACCAACACCTTACATGGATGGGTATAATGGTTTAAAGATTAAATATATATGGTTATTATAACATCATAACGATTCTGATATATTATACCATCCACTCTAATTCTATTCAATAATTATGGAAATGATATCATCGCTCGTGCGTACGTACGAACTACTGTCTCCACGACGCGATAAGATTCATTCTCCATGTTAACCATACATGAATGATAATAATGTTTATATAATGAATAATAATAAAATATAGTAAATAATAATGCTACTGGATTTATGTATATATATTTATATGTATGTCATCTATTTAGTTTCATTCAAGTCAATAAGGAAACGAAAACATCGTTCATGCGTACGTACGTTCTATGGTCTCAATGAACGGTGTATTTCATTCCTTTTATCGATCTATAATATATATGTATATAATGAATATATATTTTATATAAATCATGTTTTACATTCTAGAATTATGTAAATCAGGATATAAGTAATAATATCAAGAACGACAAGTCGAAACACATTCTATAAATGAAATGATTTTACCCAAAATGCTGCATTAACATAGAATTTACAAAATAATGGGTAATATAAAGTCATAAGTGAAACATATATGATATCATTACAATGAATATGATTATTTAATAAGTCAATTACATTATTTAAATCTTTATACAAGAGGTTTAGATCCATACGAAGCATATCAGACCTAAGGTAAGGGATAACCATTCCAAGCTCGTTCTTATCAGAGATTGTTTATTCATAAATATTTTCTGGGGTTATTGTTATCATCCAAGTCCATGTTTTCTAAAAGTTTTTTTATGTATTTTTAATTTCCTTTTTACCCATTTTTTATTTTACTACATGGTATGTAAGGAATCATTCATTTGTTTACGTTATGAGGTACCTTTTGACTTTTCTGACAAAAGTACGAGGAAAATGTTTTTTTATCTTATATGGAACGAACGGATTTTTACAGTTTTATAAAGACTTATTTTCATGAAGCTTCCTACAAAATATTTCATGACTATTTTCAACAAAATTATTTTCTTTTAAAACTGCATAACGTTTTGTGAAATGAAATTGATTTTGAAGAAGAAAAATATTTTCCTCTCAAGTGTTTTATCAAAAAAAAATTTACATCTAAGATGACATTATTTCATATGTGCATGTTTCATGTATAATGTCTCTATGATTTACATGGTTTCACTTTTCTTATGATAAAATGATCTCCATTTTTTTATATGGATTATGTTATGATGGGATGATGTTTATGAAACCCATTTTTATTATTTGGGTTATGATGAATGATTTATGTTTATGTTGTGGTACATGTAAGAATGATTTCATAATGAGATGGGTGGGAAATATATCTCCCTTCAATGAATTGGGTAATGATTTATATCTCATGAGAAATACATGGCTGGAATGGAAAGTTAATCTGGTTCAGTGTTACAGGACATAAACGAGGTGTGAACTCAATTCAGAAAGGGACTTTGTCCACTAAGATAGTCTTGGCGGTAATGACTTGGCTACTATAGAAATCATAACATGTGATGAATGGTTGCCACAATTACATCTACCACAACAAAACAACATTAATAATATTATAAAACACATCCAATACACAAAACTAGATATGTTATGCAATGGGAAGTAATATCCTATAAAATAAAATAACACTCTAGGTATTATCAAACTCAAGAATCAATTACCTAGGCCAAATAGAAAATGTGGTCTGAATAACATCCCCATGAGTTATCACTTGAGTATATATTTACTCCTCAATGATACCACTAGTTGAAAAGACCAACTAAAAGACACACAAATAGCCCAAAAACAATATAACCATGGACAACCACATTAACACTTATCACGAAGAATATAACCAAAAACATGGTTCCTGCAAAACATATGTACATTCTTAGACAACCACAACAAAACTGACTATATTTATCTCATAATCTATACAGTCCAAAGAAAAAAAACAGCATCATACAAAACACACTAACAAGAACATGAAAATCTTGTATTTTCATCCCTTATGTCAGCATACTATCTAGTCTGGGTAGCAATGACTCACCCACATGTGTTTAATCACATCGTAGTAGAACATGTCTCGATTATGAATTCATGTCCCCCATTTTCATGTGGCATATTATTATTGAAAATCATATATCAAGAATATAGAAAAATTCAAATCATATAATGATCCAAACAACCTATCACAATAAAAAAATATATGGAAAAAATAAAACAAGATCTGAGTACTAGTCATGACTCATTATTTTCCTGAACACAATATATCTTCATTAGTCTACCACGAATCTACAACACACATTCCAAATGAATTGTTCATCTAAATTTAAATTTTTCTAACAGATCATAGATAACTTCTTGTTTTTAATGAGTGTCTCATCATCATTGATATTCAAATCTCCATATTCATTGACATGAGGGTTACCTTGATGTTACTGAATAATCTTTGTGACTTAGAAGATGTGGTCGATCATCCAAATCCATAGTTGAATTAAAAACTAATATGAAAAATCACTAACTCACCTCATAACCTCAAAGAGAACAACATAACAATGAGAAAACTTACCCCTACCTGAACTCCACTACCCATGTCAAGGGGAAGACATCCAGAACATGTGGTCCCCATCCTCGATCATCAAGGAACTCCTCCTATAGTAGTTATATGCCTTATTCCAATCAGTTGATATATTTATCCTCACTAGAACTAACTAAACCTTTTATATCATGATCTATACAATACCGTGACAAATAATTGTTTCCCCCCATTCCTCTATCAAACAAGAAATAGAATTACATGGAAAAAATACAATGCATCAAATGGATCCATATATATGGGAACAAGATACCTATTATAATAAGAATACTTAAACAAATGAAAAATTCATACAAAATATCAACTAAAGTAAATAAAACACCCATAAAACATGAATTGGGGTATCTGGACGATTTTAGCAATCTTCACCACCATTTTTGTGTGGAATCTAGTGATGATGAAATATTGAGTTCCCAAAAATTAGGGTAATCCATTCCATATATAAAAGGTAATATGTATGACATGATCAAATAAAATAAACCTCAAACACTATGAAACAACACCCCTCATCTTCATACCTTTTATATAAATCATCTATGGTGTGTGACTCCTAGATTTATTTTAAGCAAGATGATTTTTTTGACTGATACTTGATCGCCTAGATTACATCACAAAATCCATGGTCTCAAGGTAACACAATGGCAATATGGATTTCTATTTCAATCCATTATGACTCAGAAACATCTAATATCATTAAGAAACCATTGGGGAAATAATTTCTACGTTTACCTACGGAAAAACTAAACATAGAACCAGGACTTCGTCCACAACTTGTTTAATCCAAGGCCACCAAAACAACATTCTAATGAAATAGAACATCTTGAGTAGTCCTGGGTTTTCTATAAAATGTGATATATGATTCTCATTAAGTACTCCTTTTTTAATAAAAATCCTTAGAAATATCCTCCCATGAAACAACATTAGGTTCTAACCATCCACATGGTGTATGGACAAGGAAAATATGATTGTGAATAACATATTCCCCTGAGTCTCCCAACATTGACTCCTCCAAATACTATATAAGATAATACTACACCTCTATATGAAATTATTTTCCTCATCTACCATATACTGTTGCATGTAATTTCATGACATCCAACTCCTTCATTCCACTATAATAATCACTAATCCTTAAATATTCCGTGTTACATGGCTTTCTCAAAAATTTATCGACAAAAACATTCAATTTTCCATGTTTGTAAATGATCCCAAAAAATAATCATGAAGATACTACATCCCACAACGATTCTATATATTTAGATCATGATATGAAAATATATACATCAATCATTGGTGATCAATGAAAATATAAATTCACATCCCTACAAGGTAATGTCACCTCAAATTCGGTGAAAAAAAATCTTCAAGCTCAAAATATTTGGTGGAATAGTTATTCACATGGGGATATAAATACATAGACTCATTATATATGACATCACTCTTTTACATCAACATGAATCCCAATCCCATATGGTAATCACCACAAAATCGTCAAACACTACACCCTCCTCAAGAAACTGATGCAAAAGAGAACTAACTGACATCCCCATTAGGTAGCTGAACACTTCTTAACACTAATCACTATTGACTAAAGCCTAGTTATTATTGGTAAAAATTTTCATCAGGAAAAATAATTTAGTTATATTCGGCATAAAACACCATTAATATCTAATAAGGCCATTAAATATAAATACCTTTTTTGTTTTCTAATGTGATTCCCATGAAATAACTTCATGAAACTCAATGGGTCTATTTTCACATCACTATAAGAAACCAAATTCATATTGACATTCACATCTCATGTCCGAAAATATAAATTTGAAAAAAAAATCCATTAAGATGGTACTGTTGAAAAATTTACATGATATCCTGGAGATAGTTCACACGCTCCTCCGTTAACTTTTTTAGATTAATATTACATCTATTAATAAGAATATTAACTATTCCGTGAATTCATAGAACACCAAGTTTGTGAGTCCCACAAACATAGTGTGTGTGTTTGTTTTGCAGAATGAAATGATTAAAAACTCAAAGATCCCAAACCTTCATCTATATGTATTATTTAGGATATCTCCCTCCTCCACCATCATCTAAGGATATTTAGATCACTTATCAATTTTAGAAAACAAAATCCCCACTCCCATGTATATGAAAAGATAATATATCCTCTAAATAGTGTAATGGTTCAATAACACTACCCAATTCAACCATTGGATGTTTATAAACAACCTTATAATACAATCAACCATTGGGAGAACAAAACTGGAGCACCCCATGGTGACACACTAGGTTAGATATAATACTTCTATATCAAATCATTTTTCTAAATCCTAAAATCATAAATCTAGGAAGAATTTTCTACCAATAATGTACCATTAAAATAAGATAATAACTAAACTAAAATTCTACCCCAAACTCAATATCACATAGATTAGGTGGTCTCCTAAAATCATCCATAAAAACATATATAAATTCCAAAAAACCCATAGGAACCTCCATCATAGAATCTATGTATTTTATATAAAACTTAGAAAACAATTAATGAAGGGAATACAAAAGAAAACTCTCTACCTAAAAACCCCAGTTCCCAATGAAAACCCCAAAATCTTCATCTACACCCCTGTGGCCACTATCGTTATGAAGAAATTGGTAACAATATGTATGGAATACAATAAATATATACCTATATTGAAATTATATGACTCTATATATAGTGTGAAATGATCCCCATGGTACTGAGTGGACCCATCATCAATCTACAACCTGACAAGATTCTAAACAAGAAGTTTAGGCCTCAAACTATTTCTTTCAAAAACAGTAGAACATGAAACATCCCTAAATATACTCCTAGAACACTTTATACAGTTGGTGAAACAAAGGAGTGTGAATATCAACAATAAAATAATAAAAAATTATGGTTAGATTAAAAACTAATCATATCTGAAATGATCTCAATTACCACTAGTTCTTTCACATACACTATGTGAAACTAACCACACCTAGCTCAAATATCTCCTTAATGATGGCCACCACTATGATCATACTTATGTTGAGGTTCATTAACATGTAGAACATACAGACTTTGAACTAAATATTCACTTTCTACCATTATTAGAACATGATATTTCTACCCCTGTTGCTTAAACGGCATCTTTGCAAACTATTGTAGATTGTAGTACTATACATATCCACCTCCAAAAAAACAACCTTTAATAACCATTCATAACTGATTCTAGTGATGGATTTGAACCACACAAATGATAACCACAATCTGGAAAGCTTCATGAAAAGTATAAGAACAAATAGAACTAGTATGCTGGAAGTAATGCTATTGAGGTATTCTAATTGCTAGTTAAAATGTTGATGGTCATAGAGCCTGAGACATTCAAAAAAACTATACTCAAAAGAGAACCAGACAATTTTACCCATAATAGAAAACCTCCTCACGAATGAGTTTTCATGATCAACTTTTTATTTATATGACATATAGATATGTTGGAAAAATAAATAGTGTAACTGAATACTATAATAATGAATGGAGTGCTTCCCCAAGACATATTGTACATGATTCCTCAATAAGAAGACAATCTATAGAAAAAATTTATGTTCCTAGAACATAATTACCAATAACCATACTAACATTATCCCTTGATTATTAGAAATAATACCCTAAATATTAAACACATTCATGGATAATGAGTTGGAATCAGATTTGAAACCTTTATAAATTTAAATCCAAACAACATCCTCATCTTTACACTCATCAAGATATATCGTCCACTTCTGCTGGTTTTTCCTAAAATCATGCTATCTTCAAAATTAACCCCATATCCCACTAAGGGACGCAATAAATCTAAAAGAAATATTAGGCTCCTATGACCACATCTATGTCTCCACATCTGAAACAATGCCCTTATAAATCCCCAAGTGGTCCCTCTAAAAATATCACAACAACCTATACCAATTCTAATACTTTCTTGTTGGATAAACCCTATGGTGATCAACAAGATAACCCGAATGAAATTGATAAGTGATCTAAAATGGTTAACCATTAATAATTTACCAATAATTTTACACTCACAAACCCAAATTTTGTACGTCTAGAAACTGTCATATATTTGGAATAATATATACCAACACCCCACAACCCAGTCACATCACATCAAAACCAGAGACAACTGGGCCACCATCCTCAACATATTGACATATTAAATATCCTAAAGTAACATAGAAGATAACAACATAACCATAAATAATGTAGTAGAAAATCATGCATGTGAAAGGATTTATAATAATTACCTCCCCTTACAAAGCATGACCCCTCCATTACCCACCCCACAATGTCATATCACATCTTACCTAAAGACACTTTCTCCATCACCTATTTCACTATCATACCTATGTCAATCACAACTGATTCATATATGCTCACATGGATGGGGTATTGTGGAAGATAAGGTATCCATAAAACCATCCTTCTCAATATGAATGTCGGAAAAATCACCACCATATAAATGTACGTGTGTCGACATATAGTTCTCGGCGTAGGTGGGGTGAATATATAAAATCATAAGGAACAAAATAATACATATACATATATAAAAACACATGATCAACATATGGTTTGACAAAAGAAACACTAAAAACTCACTACATCCCCAATTTTCCTACCAACACTAATTTTACATACCCATAGAAGAGAAATTCCACATTGTGAATTTCCATCCAACTCCATTATCCGTATTAGTAATCAAATTATATAACATCAAATACATTTTCATTCACAATCCATAATTTTTATGTTCATTACCCATTTCCTTCACATTTTTCCAAACCAAACGCCAAGTATTAAAATCATTATTAAACATGCTACTCCATCCCTACCCTATCATATAAAAAACAAACAATCAAATAGAACAATAATCTCATAATACACACCAAACCATCACCTTTTCACCCCAAAATCACAGTCAAACAAACTGTGACCCAACATCCCCAAATGAATGGATGCACAAAACATAACCTCACCACCCTAGAGTCAATCCATTCCAAACCATCACCTCACTAAATCAAATTCTTGACCACATTCCAACAATCAACCCACTATTCCAAAGCCAAACAAAAAATTTACATCTCTTCCCCATAACACAACCAGCTTAAAAAGAACGTTATGAAACATTTTATATATTTTGTAATTAGTATTTATCCATATTTAAAATTATTTTATGTGAATTATCACCCAATACATAAATCCATTTGGAAAATATTTATTATCAAAATTTAATTGGTTATCCAATTTCTATTTTAGGGTGATTTGACAACAACTTCACAATAAGGGTTCCAAAAAACTTATAAAAAAACACTAAAATTTACCCAAAGGGTCACTATTTTTAATGAGTCATTCATCCCACACATTTATAATATTACAATAGTTTGAATTATTTAAAATCATGAGAATTATTCCATTTCCCCATCAATATTGGTTAATTGAATTTTTTATCTTTATTATCATAGCCGAAACTATGCATCATATATATAGAAGATTAAAACTCACAAACTTGTTACTAAAATTTGAAAAATAAGGTATTATGAAACATAAAATGGATTTGTTATCACACTTCACACTGTAAAGAATATAAGAATTGTCTAGAAACCACAAAATCACCACAAGAGCATTAATCAACATACAAAACATCAAAGTGCTTTCAAAATTAACCCTATACTCACATAATAAAACAAAAATCAACCATCAAAGTTGATCACTAAGTAAACAAGTAGAGAAATTAATCTAAAAAATAGATAAATCAACAAAAATAACCAATAGGGATCAACCAGAACAAATTGATCGAAGTAATAGGATATGGGAGGAAGATACTCCGAGAGCCTCTTAGGGCTCGACCAAAAGAAGATAGGTAATACGTAATGTGAAATTATGAGGGGTTCTGAAAAAAATAATTTAAGTCCATTTATATAATCTCATCCATGTAGAGAGAGTAATTAGTATTTTGAAATACATGGGAATTTCAAAAAAACCCAATATCCACAAAAATTCACATCCCTTAATCATTAATATAATTAAATTTCATGAATTGTATTCATGATGTGAATATGTTTAACGGGTTCTTCCTCAGATACCTATATACCATGAAAATTGATGAATGTACAAACCATGAACATCCAATCTGCATTTTGTATCCCTTTCATGATTTCAATATCCTAATGTAGCGTGATACTCCTCTAAATACCACAAAACCTCATCAAGTCTCCAATGAAACACCTCCAACGACCAAAAATTAAAAATAATAGAGCAGGATAGAATGAGCTATTATAGTGAGCCATGTCATAATAAATTATTTTCTATGTTAAGGTATATATCACATTATTATTCTTAAACTCTATAAAATAAATCATTCATATCATATATATTTTTATGGATCAGGATTATTGACCCATATTTTTACACTAATAAAACTCAAGCTTAATGTTATTCACAAATAATTATTCCCGGAATCGGGATGTTGAGTTCTCTTTTTATTATGTATGATTAAATTATATTATATATTTTAACTATGAATATGTTCTCATACCCCAATTATCATATTATTATATTCAATTAGTATCTATTGTGCTTACCCATTTCCGAGAATCTGGGCATAACCTTTTGAATGTTTTTATTCCATTGGTTATGGAGAATGATATAATGTATGATATGTATAGAATAATATTATTCAGTAATTATATTGGAAGAATATGTTTATGAATTGATATAAATTTTTTTATAAAATATATACTCCCCAAATTCTCAATCATATTAGTTATATATTGTGTTTAATTTGGAAATTTGGTTACTAATCATGTAAAAATGCGTAATATAGATGTACATTAGGGTTAGGTTGTATTATCTATTCCATTTTACTTTTAATCTCTATGTTCCCTTTTAATACAAATTTTTGAATGAATTGATAGTGGATAATTTAAAAACTAGAATGATCATTATAGTCTCTTTTCTGATTAATTCATTGTTGACATTTTTCCAACAAAACCTAAGTTTTATTCAACAAGTTGTTCTTAACTCGCGGGGAAACCTATTTTGGAATATTTAACCAGAAAAAAATGTCATAGGGTTATAAACCATCTTATAGTCATAGATAAATATTTTAATCTATTCATGGATAAAATAATTTTTTATAATTATTTTAATCAAAATAATTTTTAGTTACCAATGTTGTATATAATTTATATATTAAGGCTATATGAAACTCAACTGAGATGTTTCATTCTCTACTGAGCCTTCCAAAATCATCCTTGAAGATCGGGAAAATATTTTTCTATCAAATTTTCATCTCAAATGGACATAGCCAATAAATTTTCCATTAATATTGTTTTATGACACATATTTTTTACTCCAATAAATATCTAGGAAAAGGAAATTTGTACATGTAACATTATACATTTGGGGTAAACAGATAGCATCACCATCAAAATCCCTAAAAGCATTTTAATTGATTGTCATTTATTTGGATCCTGTGTTGTTTTTAAACATAATATTCATATCAAAAATGAGTTGGATTGTCAAAAACCCGTTAACATTTATATTCATTTCAAATTTACGGAAAATGTGGTTATTTTTCAACAATTTTCTGCTTTGTAGATATGATAATGTTTTTCAGTATATTTTCTATATAATATAGATCATTATTTTTAATTGGATTATGTTTAGAAACATTATTTTTTATATTTATATAACTATTAGGATTCAATTTTTTTCCAACATCTTCTTCATCCAAGGTTATTTAGTTTTTACATGGATAGCTCTATCCACTACTCTATAAAATTAGTTTCTAACTTATATTTCTTGAAGTATTCATATTTTATTATAATCATATTTTATTTTTTAATTTTTTTCACTATAATATTTAACTATTATCATTTATTACTTATCAACCACCAAATCACTAACGATAACAGTAGATTTTTTATAATAAATAATATTATTTTTTCAATGAAATTACTTTTCTAACCTCTTAAATTCAAGAATATTTAAGTCTCAGATAATATTTTAATTATTTTATTATAGTAATATTTGAGATATTATTTTTCATGTATTCGACTTATAATATCCATTAATCAAATATAGATATCAATTCTCATTATCTAAAACATTGATAATTCTACTTATTCAGTAGAAAACTCAAAATGATATATGTTTAATCCAATAATAAATTGGATTATTCTTCTATTTGAGAAATTAGAAACCTTTGATATGTATACATAAGAGTTTCTACCTCATAAAAACCATAATTAATACCAAAAACGCCATCTTCATTCAAGAGTGAACTCTTATAGATGAATATTAATTCTATTATCTTCATACAATCTCATTTAAATTGACTTCTCATGAAAATATATCATTTGTTACATGATTCCATGAACAATTCATAATCTATAATTAAATTCATTATTTTCATAGAAAACATGATAAAATAATGATAAATTTATCCATTCATAAAAAATTAATTGGTGGTATCTCTTGATACTTACCATTATAATTTTTAATATTCATTATAATATGGAAAAACCATTGTAATGTTTTTCCTTAATCCGAATAACTATCCTTATCTTAAATCATTAAATGCATGTCATCATTAAAAGTAATTTATTTATATTTTTTCCATTATTTTGGGAGAAACATCTCTTGTCATCTAATAATTTATTGAATTAGTGTGTAAATGATAAATTATAAATTTTCAAGATCACAATATTTAAGTGCAGATTTATTTTCATAAAATTTTATTTTATAATATCATATGAATTTATTCTCTAGCATGTAGTCTTTTATAATATTTCTATTACTATAGATAATACTAAAAACCATATTTACCTTGGTAAAGATATAATTAATACACTAATTATGATTTTTTATAATATTTTTAAATTGGTTAATACTAAATTATTAATTTACTTAAATCAACTAATTTTTTCATTAATAGATAATATAACGTTTTTTCTAGATATCATCAATATTTTTGAAGCCCATGAGTATTGTATACACCATTTTTGGTAAAACATAAAATAATTCATTACTTTCTTTTATATTACCCATAAAATGTGTCTTATCACATAAAGTCTATGTAATATTAGATGTTGGAACTATGATATATTAAAGGATATAATTTTTAACATCATGGTAGCATTATAGGAATACATGGTAATATAATCCATTTCCAAAATTGAAGTCCTTTTCCATAAAATATACAAATTATTTTTTTATGATATTTATGTCCATACATATTAAAAATATATATATATAACAGATAATCAATTCATTAATTAAAATTGATATGATCACTTGGTGATGTGATCAATATTTAAAAGGGTGTGGGTGAATACGTGATGATAATATATTATTTCAAAACAATAATTCTCAACTTATTTTTAATTAATAATCTTTCAAACTCAAAGGAGTGTAGTCAATAAAAAATGAAAAAATATAATTCAATAACTTCAAATTCTATATTGATAGTTATATCATTGGAATATGGTTTTATTTATACCCCACCACAAATCCTCATTTATTATCTAGATTAATCTAGAGTAAATAGTATATACAAGAACGTGAAATAATCATAGGAACCAAATGATTCAAAAAAAATACAACTTTATAGTATGAAAAAAATCCAAAAATCATCTTGATGAATGATAAACTATGTATAAATAATCCCCCAATGGTCTATATATTTTTATCTTCTCTATACTCTTCCCTTTATCAATCCCTAGGTTATGTCTTGTTCCCATAGTTATTTTTCATAATCATTAAATCATATTCACCCAATACCTTCTTCTTCATCATCATGTTCATATATTCATTATAGTTATTTGTTGAAGTATTGGTAGTCAATATGGTATTACAACAATTCAGTTTCTAGATGTGATTAAATGTGAAATTAATTCCCAAGTAAACATCATCAGTGTGAATATGATTTCAAATGCGGTGAATGAGGCTCTCATATCTAAGGGGCTGGAAGGAGGATTTCATAGGCAGGTATGTGGTTTTTTCTTCAGGTTCAAGAGTTATAACCTTCAAAATATATAAATTACATTATTATAAATGATCATTGATTATTTTATAGAAGAGTATTTAAGGGTAAGTATTAGATACCAGAGACCTCGCCCCTGTAGTTTTTTATCAGTGTGGTAGGTTAGGAGACTTTCAGAATCACTTTCCCCAAACCCTAGTGGAGTACTAGGGATATGACAAGATGTAAAGCTACCAAAATTATGTAATAACCAATGTATGTTTGTTAGTGAAGGAGGCATTACACACAACTAGAGTGTGACAAAGGGGTATTCTACACTATATCAGTTTGGAAGATGGAGTTAAACTTGTTGATCCAGTAGAGGTAGTGGATGCATTAGTTTTAAAAAAATGAACATGTATTGGTATTGTGGGGTAGCTCCGGTGAGTAAGAATGTATCAAAGGGAAAATGGGAAGTAATGTTACATGTTTTTCAACATAAATATGTGGATAGCCAGGCAATACCATTGATATTGAAATGTACAATTCTTGAATATTCACTATTATCTAGTTCCATATTTGATACTAGTTCCTCTTATTACTTCATTTCTATACAACATGTACAAGATTTGAGTTATTCGTTCATGATCATTAGTGTGGTGTTGATAATAGATACACGATTCATGGTATGATCTAGAGATATCTATTTGAGAAAATGTATTATCTTGAGATTAGGGAGTTTCTTTTTTTCCCAAATCTATTTATTCATGATATTTCTGGCCTAGAACTAAAGTTTTTTATTGATTTGTTAGTGGAATTCTAAGGACATATTGATTGTTACCTTTGGAGAGTAATATTGTGTATCATAATGGTGGTGATTAAATTAACTGTGTAATTGTGGATATTAAGGAAGGCCCGGTAAGACCTATTATTTATCAACTGGGAGATCTCAAAACCCAAGTTATAATTCTATTTCAAGATGATCGTGGTGTGATTTAGGATGTACTTCCACACATATGGGATATGTTTCAGATTGTGTTTCCTAAAGGCCCATTAGGGATTCCGCAAGAGAGCTGTAGGGAATTCGTGATTGAGATCATCATGGGGGTGAAACCGTTTCAATTACACCATACCAAATGACACCAACATAGATTCAAGAGCTCAAGACATTATTGGAGGAGTTGGAGGATAAAATATTTATCGAAAAAAGTATGTCTCCATGGGGTTCCCAATTGTTGTTTTCAATTAAGGATGATAGGAGTTTATGATTTTGTGTTGATTACTGGATTTTGAACCAGATGACTATAAAGAACTAGTATCTACATAGAATATCAATGATCTCTTCGATTAGTTGAGGGGATATTCTTTATTTTCCATGATTGACCTGAGATTTGTGTTTCATCAAAAAATATTTTGTATGTTTGATATACTGAGGTAAACATTCAGAAGGTTCTATGGAATTTATGAGTTCTTCGTAATTCCAGTTGGGTTAGTGAACCCACTAGTACAATTTATGGTCATAATGATATAATATTACATCCATATTGGGAATACTTTTTGGTGCTTTTTTGGATTATATATTGGTGTTCTCCATGAATCCTTATGAATATGCCAAAAACCTAGACATCGACTTCAGTACACCAAGTAATAATCATAAATAAACAAATCAATATAATTTTTTGTATTGGATTTAGTGGGTACACAACATGGGTCACTTCATATCAGAGGATGGTGTGCTATTGTACCCAGAAAATGTGAAGGTAGTGGTTTTCAAGGAGTAGACCAAGAACATGTTTGATATCCTAAGAATTATAGGGTTGTCTAGATATTATCAAAGGATAATCAAGGACATTTCATGATTGGAATTCCCTCTTATGGGATTGACATGAATGGGATAATGTTTGAATGGTCTCAATCATATGATAAGTATTTTCTATAGTTGAATAAGTTATTTACATTATCACCAATATTTATAAAACATGATCTATATGAATAGTTCAATGAAATTTTTAATGCTTTTGGGATAGTCCATGGATAAGTGTATATGATGGAAGATGAAGTTTTGGAATATGGGTCACAATAGTTTAAGACACATGAACAAAATTACACTATAAACGTCCTAGACTTTGCTATAGTGGTGTATTCTTTTTTGTGTTTAGAAAATAATTAATTGGGGAAAAAATTTACTTTGTATTCATATCATAATATATTGAATTATATAATTTCATAGTGATACATGAATCTCTAGAAGTGGACATGGTTTGAGTATTTGAAATCATATGATTTTGAGCTAACATATATGTTTGGGAAATGAAATAGTTTGGATGATGAATTAAGTAAGAAAACTCAGACACATGTAGTTCATGAGTCCAGTGTTGAGTGAAAAAATAGGACTCTACTAGTGGTCATGCATGTGGTGGCTCGAGAGAGTCAGTAAAAGTTGACTATCATTTCATTTTAAGTAGAGTATACACTTTTGATCCGTAATAAATATAGGTATTATGAGGACCTGGATTTCTTAACATAGAAGAAAATCCCTAAATGTGGGGTGTCACATTCAGATTGTAGCATGGATAACGATTAGATCATCCATGTTAGGAATTAGTTTTTTTGTTCCTATGATCATTTGAGTGGAGATGACGCTATAATTTTATACCTCAATGTTTGTGTTATATATAGGTTTGAAAAAAAATATCATGAGCTACAAATACAGTTTTGGTGGATGGTCATGAAGAAGGAGATAAAATAGATTGTGACATGATGTTTCTTTTGTTAGTAGGTGATGTTTGTGAATCATTGACCTGGAGGTTTTATATAACCACTTTAAATTATATAAAGGATGTGGGAGGGTGTGACCATGGGATTTTTGGTGGATGTCTAATATAAAACTCAGAACAATAATTTTATTTTGAATATTTGTGGTATAACGAGAAATAATACTTCATTTCATGCATATATGGGATACTTTCTCAGTGGAGTGGTTGAGAAATTAATATTTTTGAGAGATTGTTCTTCTTCATGGGTCTCCACGGACTATAGTTTCATGCCATCAATCACGATTTACATCAAATTTCATCAATGTATTATAGAAGGATTTTGGTATAAAAGATTCATTGAGTATGTATTTCCTCCCATAGATAGATGGGTATCTACTGAGTAATATAAATGTTCATTAGGAAATGGTGCATGAAAGTGTCATAGAATTTAAATAATCTTCTGAGAAGAACCGATACTTGGTGGAATATTCCTACAAAAACAGTTCTCAAAAAATAATATAGATGAATACATATGAGGCTATGTATTGTAGGCTATGATGATCACCCTTATGCTAGATAGAGGATGGAGAATCAATGTTTTTGGGACCATGTATTACTAGATAGATATCATAGTAGGTTAAGATGATACAGAAACAGATAGACAAATCTCATAATAGAAAGAAATCATATTTTTAAAGACATCAATGACCCATAGAGTTTAAAGATGGTGACTGTGTATTCAGTAGGGTTCCACCTATATTGAGTCACCACAATATATAAGTACAAGTCATGTTAGTTCTCAGGTTTGTTGAACCGTTTGATGTTGTGGTGAGAATAAGACAAGAGACAAATTGATTGAATCATACACAAAAATAAAGTACAATGAATGATTTTTAATATGTGTGAAATCCCAGATTGTATCACTACAACCTTGATCATGAGATTGAGTTTGGTGATGTTGATCTTGAGATATATTCATTATTTTAGTTGAAAATTATATATGTGTTGGATCATAGTGAGAATGTGTTGTGAAGAATTATAGTGGTGATAGATCATGTGTTGTTTCAAAATGGACATGTGAATGAGTAAAATTGGGAATGGGAAGTAGATATGAGGGATCATTTGACCAATATTATTAAATAAAAATCTTATATATGCATGTGAGTACAGCTCAAGAATGATCTATTATAAGGTGGGATTATTGTAAGATCCTATCTTCATCTAGAGTTGACATGGACATGTTTTTAGGTATTCATTTTTACTTATGTTGAGTGATTTTTATTTGAATTTTACCATGGGGTTTATTGGGTTGGAAATTTGGGAAAAATAAAAGAAAGAGGGAAGTGTATTGTTAGGGAAAAAGATTCCATAATCGTGAACCCTAGCCCAGAAAAATGTGAAAAACTATACAATCGATATTTTCATAGATGGGGAACGGGTTTTCCAAACACACACCCTTTTAAAAGAAACTATAAAACTATCCTCACTAAAAGATGAGAAAATACAGGCACATTTTTTGGTAAAATTGTGAGCCCTGAGTAGTATATTGTATAAAAGTGATCTGAATCCCCCAAAAATTATTAAGAAAATAATGAAACCCCGATCTAATACCTCGTAATGGATAATGTGATACATGTATATATATTCATTGTACTTATATATTTATACCATTACATACACTATTATTGAACTGAAATTATTTTCAACACCATTTTAATTAGGCTACTAACTAGTACTTAGATCCTACTATGTCTATATAATTGGCACCTGAATTGATTTCATGGTTGTGGGACAGTTTAATGTAAAAGGCCATATGTTAGATGACTGATTCTAGGATGGATCATATATGTGGGAACAATACCTGGTTCAGGAACCTCATGAGACTATTAAATGTCTTTTCATATTATTTTTAATTTTGAATCAGGACACAAACATTGGAATGACATATTTTTTTAGTTTTGATATTGTATTTCTAGTTTTGGACATCTTTTGATAATTTATTTTTGTATTTGATTAAATATTATTTAGTTATTATATATTATATTCCACTAGTGTATTAATATAAAATAAGTAGTTATTTTCCTTTCATGATTGATATATCAAACCCTCACTTCTAGTCAGAAGATTTTGAAATATTAGGAGGAGTTGTTGAGGTCACGTAGCAAACTAGCATAGGGAACCAGTGTGTTGTACCCAGGAGGGGATGTTACAGAATGTACCATATAGAGGAAATGAGATTAGAAACATTATGTGATCCTGATAAATTTTTGTGAAATGGAAATTTAATTGTTAACACTCATTTCATATTGTTTTTAATTTTACATTAGTAATATAATTAAATCTCATGTGTTTGGTAGTCCATAGATTAACTATGGTGGAATTTGTAAAGCATGTATTTTCATTAATTTTTTTTTTCAATTAATTTTTTTAATCCTATAAATTTTTCGTTTGAAGATAAATTAAACCATTTCTTATTTCTGGAAAAAAATTTATTTATTTATTTTGATATTAGAGTAATCCCAAAAAATAATTATTTTATTAAATTTATTGATTTATTATATAATTTATAAAATAAATTTATATTTTTCTTAAAATTTAAGATACGTACAGAATAACAATATATGAGGAATTAAATACATTTTTTGAGTAAATATTAACTACTGTTCAGAGACTATACAAACGGGATAAAAATATAAAAATATTATTTGACCAGTTAATAGAAAAATTGAAAAATAACTATGAATGAATTATAGTAATCCACAGAAAATGTATGAGAACTTAGGTGATGTGTAAAATTATTTTCCATTACTATTGAATATGTCTATAAGATGAGTTATGAAATATATAGTAAGTGGATTATATTCAATGTAAAAGACTCTTACATTGATATGTAAGTGTAACATCAAGGGTGCATAAATGTATACAACATAAATTCTATAAAATTTTCAAAGAGATGTAACTTATTCATGGATCTATAACAGTAAGTATTACTCTATACACTATAAATAGAAACAAATTCCAATATAAAATGTCCCCCCTAATTTTTTATAAATCATTTTTAATTCCAATGTATTGAATAACGGAAACATTGGATGTTATATAATGTTATCATCTAAAACTAACTCATACACAGATGTAATTAGTTTTTTTCTATGAGTTTTTTTCACATGGATTAGTTGTAACATTAAATTTTACAATGAAATAAATATAAAGTACATGAAATGGAAGGAAACAATGCCCAAAAAAATAAAACAAATTAAATACAAATGAATCACCAAATATAGACTTTGTTGTTAATGGCATGAGATAATTTAAATGGGTTGAGTGTTGTTTTAATTAAATAAGATGATGATCACTACATGTATATTCAATAAAACAAGGAAGTGATTGATGTTTTTTATGTGGAAACACTAATTTAGAGGTACCCATTCCATATAAAAATATGTCACACTATGATAATATGAACTGTTTTTTCAAAGGGAAATCCACAAAGTCTATGGCGTGTAATTTTCACTTACATGCCATGAAACATATAAATGTGTTGAGGTTGTTTCCAATGATCTCATAAATTAAATTTTAATGATAATGTGAAATATTTTTTGTCTTTGTAATGATTACAAAAAACAATTATTTTTTTTCCACCTAGATGTAAATGAATGGAAGATTAATTCATGAATACATGTGACTTACAGGGGAAAATAAATTCCTATTATGGTTATATGATTATATTACATAAATTATGATGAATATAAATATATATATATATAATTCAAAATCCAGGGGAAATAATCATATTGATTAAAGTCCAGTAGCACAAGTCCTAATTAATTATTGAATATGTTATTTTAAAAAGGTGTTTTCACTGTGTTTATAAATGTCTCAATAAAGGCTTGTTGCTCTACGAAATGGAGTCCTATTGAAACCCTCAGTGATATTTTAATTCTAAAGGTTTCATTTATTATTCATTCAACAAATATTTCTCTTGGATGAAATATTTTATATTATTTTATAAAAAAATTTATATTCTAATTATCTTTTGATTTATTGTTTTACATAGGAATGTAAAGTAGTTTATCTCACTATTTAGATTTCATAATCAAGGTATTTTTTGAGTAAAATAGATTTAAACTGGTTTTATTTATTTTATATGTTCTCAATAATGATTTAATATTGGTATATGTCAATGAATATCTTCAACATTAACATGAGTAGCAACATGGGCTTTGTCTTTGGAGATCAATGAGATATTTTGATTACCACATTTTGTTGTCTTTATCCTGTATTGATAATAGATCAGATATATTTAGACAAAAATATGGTACTTTTAATTCACATTCAATAAGATATGTTTAATGGATTCTTTAATGATAATTGTAAAGTGTTTTCATTATTTTATTTGAGTCTAAATATAATCCCACTCATTTACTACTTTTTATTTTCATGATATCATGATGAGATTATTATATGGATAAGGGAATACATGTCTTCCTATTTTCTACAATAACATGATGTATATCTTTCTAGGTGTAAATTTCTATATGATCCATATCATCATATGTATCTATGGTGTGATGGTTGTATTCTTCATAGAAGGATACAATTTAAGAATGTTCTTTATGGGTAAAATTTCACTAAATTTTTTGGGGACTCTTAGATTCATGGAACTAAGATGCCTTGGGAAGAATATACTGGGTGGATTCATAAATAGGATATTGAGGGGGTGAGAACATCCTGATTCTAGTGGAAATAGTAATTATACTTGGCTACCAAGGGTTCCCCCATGTTTTTGTGGGGTTTAATATTATCTTCTAATCCAAAAATATAATATAATGTTGGAATTGATTATCAAACATAGAAAATAGTCTTATGAAGTTTTTAGAGGCGATTATAGGAATAACTGACAATGAAACAATGTTATATTTATGAGATTCACTCATAGGCTTCAAATATTGGTGACCATCACATGGATCCTCTACCATTTGGATGATTATTTATTGTTGGAACCATATCACTATAAAAATTACCACATGGTGCTAAAGGTTCTAGATGGGTGATGTCATCCTTCTAGTTATGTGGGCCACAAAATTTGTTATAGATAAATAATTATAATTCCCATTGGATGAATATAAAATCACATTGTATAAAATGAGTATCTTGAAGGTTATATCTGGATCAATATTAACACATATAATATAACATATTAATGAAATAGTCTATGTAAGAATATGTTAGTACAATTTTTTAATAGGTAGAGGATTCACATTGAGTTCACCATTGTTTTTAGTCTATTTATAATAGGAATGTTTTATTGAAGTGAATACAACCATCATGTATTATATCTAGACAAATGAAATCATTGAAGATCCACTTTTTAAAGCTAAGTTGTAAATGAGGTTTTTGCCTAGTGACATGTCTGAATACCTGTTAGGTGAAAGTATAGAAGGCTATAATCTTCTCACCATTTTAGGGGAATTATATCGAATGAATAAAAATTATTATAGATAAAATTTGTGATTATGAATAATTTCCAAATTTTCAATATGGGATTGGGTTTCCCTTGTGATAATGATTGATCATTTAAATGCATGGATATAAACATGTTTTTACAGTTGGGTTTATCAATCATTAATTTATTTAATAATTTTCTTAATTAATTATTTTTTGGTTTAAGGATCCAATTTCGTTTTCTGTATAGGTTATTTCCCTGTAGAAAAAGGAATTATTCTTATGGTTCTAGGAATTTTCCTAGGTATATGGGTTCATAAGTTTCATATGATATAAATCAAAACCTACATTGTTTAGTTTCTCTTAAAGGGAGACATTTTACCTTTTACGTATATCTGACAACTACCAAACCTTTCAGTTTAATGTGATGTTATAAAGATGTAAATAAAAAACCTTTCCAATAATTGATGTTGTGTGAAATATATATGAGTGAACCTTTCTAATTAAACACATAGGGATAATTTATAAATTATAATGGGATTTTCTTTCTTGTATAAATATATGCCTTTTGGTAAAAATACAATTCAATTAAGGTTATAAAATATCAAAGGATGATTGTTGATACATAAAAGAAATAGGTGCAGGGTGGTGAGAATACAGTTTTATCAAGGATATAACCTAACAATGACCATTTACAACTGATATTTCTTTAGAGAAAGGGTTTTTGGGAATATAGGATTCTAGTAATTTGAGGAAATCATGAAAGTGATGTCCTGGAAAATAAATCCCCATGAATATGGAAATGAAGGGTTAGTGACGTTAGGTTTCTACCACAAAGAGGTATCATATATATGAATCAAAACATGATACAAATCCCACATTATTTGAAGGAAACAATTTAAATTCATGTGATGGGATGATACACAATATTTTATTACTATGCATCCAACATATATGTTTTATGAATGGTGTGATGATTTTGAATTTGTTAAGGAATATTCATATTGGGGGTTAGCCTTTAATGGTTGGTTGGCGATTACACCTAGTATCAATAATTTTATTTGAGAAATATGGTTATGTGAAAGTATTAAAAACTCATATATCTATGATCACATGAGTAATATGATAACCCATATATTTAATACACCAAAATTTATGATTTATTATATAATGATATAAATAATACTGACCTAGAATATTGAATGGCTTAATTTCATTGGGATATTAAATTTATAAAAAATTAAGAATATATCAATATTATTTAAATATTTTTAACATACGCATAAAATTACATTTAATTTCTATTTCTATATGGGATATCCATGGAAGAAACCTATGAAATGTGTGTTTTTTAATTACAAATAAGAGAATAATATAAGTTATGTATATGGTAAATCATTGCTTGTGAGCATTTAGAGATAAAATGTTGACATAGAATAGATAGAATCATAATCGTGAACAACAAATCTTGGTATTATATTATAACATCAAGGAAACATATGAATATGGAAACAATATAATAAATCACATCATAAGTATAGGTTATGGATAGATGCTAATAAATAATAATAAAATGTTCTTGGGATAACCTCTTGTGCACTATAAATTACATCTCATGAGATAAAAATAGAAACCCAATTCATTAAATGGATATATAAATCTAGAACCACCCACAACATTTATATCATGTACTTGAATAAGTGTCACATATATCATACATTATATAAAAAACATTCATAACATTTATTCCAACAATTAAGGAGTATGGTTTACATAAACGTATTTCCTCAATGAATGAGTTACATATAAAACTAGTAGAATACCCTTTAGAGGAAATACAGATTGGTATTATTTTCAAACATGTTTTTCATAGAAAAAAGAGGATAATTTCTAAAGCATAACAGGTTTGCATAATGGTTTATGTGAGGGGTGAATGAGAGTGAATAATGGTATGTCGATACATTGGAATTATAATATCATATAATTTATTTTTAAAATCATATTACAACATTGAAAATTGTTAATCATAAGTTTTTAGTAAATGAATGTATTTGGATTGAAAAAAGATAGATTCATTACCCAGAGAGGGTGATTCAAAAAGCATAAGAAGATATTCTAAAGATCATGGGAACACCAAGGTATGTTGTTAGAGATTGAGAGAGTGAATAACTTAATGCACAATATATTTTGAGTGAATATGTTTTTGAACATGGGTTAGTATATATATATTTGATATGAAAAAATGTATATAAATTTCTAAACATATAAATGATAATCTATATAATAAAATAATAAAAACTAGAAACCATAAAATTGTTTTTCAAATGGTTTCTATCAAAGGGGAGTGGTTAATAATATTTTTATTTATAAGATATGTAATCATTAAAATAGTTTTCTTATTCATGTATATATTATTAATGTTCATAAAGAATATATTTCATAAAAATTTAATATAATATTACTAGTGGAAGATTAATAAAGGAATTATATAATTAATCAAATAAAATTACAAAAATTATTAATGTTCGAAACATTATTTTGGATATGAATAATTTTTACAGTATTTATTATATCACTTTTTGGCATTTATGAAATCATAATAATTATCATATATTTATACCATTTTTAATTTTTTCCAAATAATTTAGATAACAATAATATTTATTAAAAATTCCCCATTGTTTAATTTTGAGATGATGATTAATACATTAATATTTATTTTATAATAATAATTTATTATATTTTATGATTTATAATATTAAATAAGAATTATTTTTAAGCGGTTAGTACATTTTTTTATTACACTAACCCCATTTTGAACATTGTGATATTTATTTTGAACATCATTAAATTATTTGTTCATTTATATTAAATTTATTATTATTTAATAATTTTTTTAAAATATAAATTTTATTTTTTAAAAATGAATTTTTCAAAAGATCGATATAATTGAAACAAGTATTTATCCCCAAAAATAAAATATATCAAAATCCAATTTTTATCAAACTTATAATATAATCATTTATTAATTAATAATAATATATATATATTATTTAAAAGACTGTACATGTATTCATAATACTAGGTTCTATAAATATATCCCATTTTTACAACAATGTACATCTGTGTCTGTGGGGTTTGATGTTGACACATTCATGTGTTGGTTTAAAGAACATGGTTTCAGCATTTATCTCAATAATAATTAATTTCTTCCCTAAAAATATTCCCTTGTGATTTCGTTATTGAAACATTGCATGGTCTTGGTGAAGTGGAAATACAAGCGATTTCATTATCCCATACAATTAGATATACAGGGTTAATAAGGTATGATACAACTATTTGAGGCCTTCACTTCTTCAATATATGATAATTAGAAATTATCATAACACTTATCATATAACAACCATGATATTTAGAGATGATAAATTATATATTAAACAGTTATGATTCATAAAATTCATTTAAATATAAAAATATATATCTTAAAATATCCCAAACCAAAAAAAGTAGTTCATTTTTTTATATATACATTTATTAATAAGATATTTATTCGTTAAAAATTACAGTTTCAGTTAAAAATTACTGTCATTAAATTATTCCCCAATACTGAAATTTCACACATGATATTTAATATCATACATTAAAATAAATTTTGTTTCTTAAATTTAATTAAACATTTATTTCCCATGTTTTTTCTCAATATTCTGGTTTTGATATAGAACCTTCACCCCATTATTTTTCTTGAATTGTAAAACATTTTCTCTAAAGTATTTGATATTCACTATCTTCTCCTCATCTAAATGTTCAATAAAAATATGGTACCACATATATATTTACTACATTTGAATGGTTTGGTATGTACTTACTCAAAAGGGATTCATTGAACACATATTGTACTTGAGATAGTTTTTGTGAGATTTCTAGTCGATAAACCAAAACTCTACTATGATCCATGATCTCAAAGAAGACAATACATATAGGATTAAGTTTTATCTTATTCCCAATAATCATGAAATTATTCCAAAATGATATACAATGGCATAATTTATCTCTAAGATCAAATAATATGTCATTATAAATATATAATTCATATAATTTTAAAAATATTGGTTTGGATTTAATATGATGTTGATTGGTTTAATTTGTCACTACAATATCTGGGACAATATTAGTTCCCATTTACTTCAACATTCTCAATTCTCCCTAACATGTCTGACTCCATGACCTATCCCATAATATTCCAAAAAAAGATACAGTTTGAATTTTAGAATAGAAAAATATTACTTTATAAATCAACTAGAGGATGGTGATGTTCCAAAAATCCTTGGAAATACATTGAACATGATCTCAACATATCCTCAATATTTTGAACTATTGTATCATATTGACTATACATATTAGGTTGATAAGTAGTTTTGAAACTCATCAGTCTATCCAATGCTTTCTAAAGAAATCTTCAAAACCTCTAGGTAAACCATATATGTTTATCAAATCCAACATATAGTTGAAAGACATGTTTTAATAATGCTTCTCTTATGTATATCATAATGAGTAAGTCAAGATAGTAATATTATTTTTTATAAATAAAATGTTCTAACTTTATAATGAAATATATTAATATCCTGATATTGTTATTTCATTTCAATTTATTTGTGGGTTATATAATAAAATCCATAGTAAATTTATTTAATTTTTATACAAGAATGGAAAATAGTTTTATTATTACCTTATATATATTTTATTAATCCTTTTCTTTTTTGGAATACCATGAATCGATGTACAAATATTTTAATCTAACTCTTCATGATATACCAATGGTTATTTTTCCTAAAATCTATATACTTCACAATGCTTCTCGGATGAATAGAGAAAGATAAGATATACAAATCATAAAAATTATATCTCTTATGTTCTATTTTTAAGGAAAAACATATCATGTTCTACACCTTATTAATCCATAATCAGTATTTTTGGACTATAGAATAATCACTTCCTTATTTTGTATCACCTCATCATAATATCTGGCCACCTAGATTATCTCATGAATGGGTGGTTGATATGATATTTTAGAAAGGTAGGACAATTATACTTTTATTGCTAAAATTTACATCTATTGAACATCCAAAAATATTGGATCCCTTGATATCTTCTCCAAGGATACGTTTGGAGGTTTTTTTATACTCATAACATATACTATATTGATCAGACTCCTTGGACAACAGTGGTTTGAATAATCCAAATCATTTATACAATATAACCACCTTAGTTAGACTATATTGAGATAAATTTTTTGAATATGTACCTTGAGATTTTATGATCCATATATATTTCACACTTCTCCACTTAGAGATCATGTCTGTAAATCAATAGTGAGAATATCCTTAGAGTCAATTCTATAACATGCATTTGGTTTTTCATCTCATGTTTCTAAAAATAGTAAGGGTAATAGGATATAACATTTTCATTTGTCTTGAGTATAAAATTTAATCCATTTTTTGTAAACATTACTATAGATCACATATTTTCCCCCACATATGGTTAATCTGAATACATTTGTAGTGGTATTCCTCATATTTTTATATTATATACTTTTCAAATTCATCATTCGTGAACACCATCTATCTCTTCAGAGTAATATTTCTCGATGCGATGGAAAATCATGACACATTGATCAAAAATTGATAATAGTGCCCCAAAAATACAATGATCTAATGAATATCATCAAAAAATGTTGTTATGGGTCATCCCACAATAGGATCTATTTTTTATAGTTCCACATATATCCCTTTAATTATTATATCATGAGCCTATAATTATAAATGGTCCATCAAAAACTAACATTTACTATAATTCACGTATACATTTACCTTTCCTAACATATTTAGTATAATATTAAAAATCTTCTAATGTTTGTACTTTATAATAGAGTAGCTAATAATATATTCTATAATGAAATCCTTAATTCTCATTAGGTAACACCTATTTTATATATTTACTACGACCTTTAACATTGATGTAGAATTACTTGGTTCAAATAGAATCATTATTTACACATATTTATTATATCCTTCATGATAAGAAGTATCGACTATATCCTTATTCTTATGATTTACATCAAAATATCTATATTAATGGTCCACATTAGTGAAGAATTTGGATACACATAGACGATTGAATAAGTTACAAATATATGGAGGATGATAATTTTTCAATATCTAGTTGAGGTCACGATAATCAATTCCAAGGTGAACTAACACATAATTATTTTTATCAAAAGGAACAGTGCACCCAATGGTGAAACACTTGGGCATAAGAACCTCTTATAAATATTCTCATATTTTTTCTTTATTAGATCTAAATTTTTAAAATACTCTATTTTGTTTTCAGTAATGGATGTTATAAGAGATATAAATATAATTTTAATTGATAATTCATCCAATTGGATTGGAGGAACAAAAGAAAATTGGGTAGCTAAAAAATTATCATATTCCCTTAAAATTGGAACATTATCAATAATGATATTTTACAAAGTCTCAATCATTTGATATAGAATCCATAAATCCAAAGGTAATAAATTATGTTCTTCAAATGATTATACAAAACGATATACATCCTCCATATTTCACTTTTATTGAATTATAGGTTGATTTATGATATATAGGATGTTTTCATTATCTTGTAAATTTTTTATCTCTATTCATTGAATGAAAATAGATTATCAATATAGAGTTGAACTCCTTCAAAGAGAGTATCAGAAGGTTTACTGGGAAATTCAACCCACAAATATTGATAGGGGATGCATTATATATTTTATATTCAATAATTGACCCATTTCCTATCATCACTAATAACTCAAATTAAATGTTTTGAGGTGCTAAATTAATAGGTCTTCTAAACATATGTTATATGAATGAATTTGTAGAATCATTATAATATAAAATAATTTTATTTCATGAACATTTGAAACTCATGCCTTCCCTTATTTTATTCTAGTGTTAATCATTTATATCATCTAAAATTGACTTGGGACTAAATTTTATTAATTATTAATCAAATAAAATGGAAATAATGAACATTTATGGGGTAACTAAGAAATTACATACATTAACGAGCCTATGAAATTCTAGGATTCAATTAATGTTATCCATGGTATTTTTTCAACATAAAAATTTTATGGTGATTGTTTCACTACATTGTGGTTAATAATGAGCTTGTGAATTTACCGAATCATATCACATGGGTGTATCAAACTAGGAATACAAAAATTCATCATCTTTATATACCAATTAATAATTTAATTTGTTCTAGTGACCCATTTTTGGTATTATTATTCCAATGTACAATTGTTCAGTGCCACATCTACTTATAGTTTCAAGAAAATAATTGGGATTCTTGGAAACTACATGCTCTATAATTATAAAAAATGAGGCATTTTTTACTAAATATAGTCTTATCCACCAGGTTTTCACTAAGGTTTTATAATCTTAATCCCCTATAATTACTGTACATTCCAATAATACGAAGTATGAAAACCCATATCAATACTACATATAAATTCATGATTTAATACACAAGGATACAAATAATACAAACCCAAATGATCAAAATGCCATGATTATTTTGGGAATGTTATATGTAATACAATAACATAAACATGGATACAATGATATCATTTATATCCCTTATCATGCTCCTAAAATTCCATTTCACTTCAATAACTGCATGAGATGACCTGGGTATATACATAAGAAATGGGTGAGCTATAAAAACCAGTAAGTGAATCGTTAATAAACAACATATGTTAAGAAAAATTTAGATACGGATCATAAAATGATGATATAGAATAGTGAGAATCATAATCATGAATAACTAATAGTGGAATAAGATTATAAGATATAAGAAACATAGTATTTGTAGAATAACATAAAATTCGACATCATAAGAATAAGTCAAGGATAAAAATAGTCAAATCATATCATAATTTCCTTAGTATAGGTTAATATGAGCAATTAATGTCATATAATGAGATATAATCATTACCCAATACATTATAGGTCAATAACATTTTAGGCCCACTAGTTATAATCAAATCATTTGGATGTATTTTCGATCCATATAGATCATTATAAATAATAAAATCCTTAACAAATTAAATATCCTTGATTAAAAATTAAAGGTAAAATACAGAGATGACCCAAATTAATGAATGATGTGTAAAAATATGTGAATAAAATTGTGAGGAAATGGGTATGAGTAATTACTATACCAATGTTTCATACGTAAAACCATTGGATAATTATAACACCTTAATAGTTGTACATAATAATTTATGGGAGGGGTTAATGAGAGTGAATGGTGGAATCTCATTACATGGGATTTAAATTTATATTAAATAGATGTGTGAAAAAATTAATAATGTCAAGAATTTGAAATTAAGATAGACTAGTACAAGAATGTAAATTAAATAAAAATAAAATGAGAGGGTTACCTACGTTTAGAAGGGTCTTTTAACAACATGGGAGGAGATTCTATAAATGTGAACACCTTAGAATTGGTTTGTTTATGGAAAAAAAGAGTAAATTCAACCTCAATTAGGATTTAGTTAAGATTTCGGTTTTTTGGGATTTTTATATATAATGTGAGGAGAATTATTTATTAATTTATAATCATTGGTTTTGGTAGCGTTATAATAAAATAATAGAAACAATAAACCTTAATATTTTTTCCCATGAATTATTACATAAGAGAGTTTTCATAAAAAAAAATTTAATGATAAGAACATTAATCATAAAACTATACCATAGGTGAATTGTTAGTTAGTTAGGGTCATAAATAATTTATTTTTAAAACCTTATAATATAATATATGGTTTGGTGGAATAATTAAAGGATTTATAAATACAAAAATTATCTTCAAAATCATGTTATATTAAAGGGGTAAAATAATTTGGGATATTAATAATCATAAATATATTTATTAAATCATTTTTGTTAATTTATTATATTATAATATGAACCATATATTTATACTATATTTCATTTTACCAAAAAAATAAACTGTATCATAAAATTATGAGAGAATTACTATAGGATAATTTTTTCATTGTGATTGTAAAATTTGATCAGTATTTTTCAATTTTATTTTCCTAAATATCAGAGTTTAAAAATTTAAATTATAATTCAAATAAACATTTATATAATATGTTTTAAAATACTATTCACTTTTTAACCCTTTGAAAAATAATATTTAGTGTAACTAAATCCTATATAAATTTATATCCAAATAACTATTATTTAATTAAAATATTTCATAAAAATAATTTATCTTTATAAATATTTACATATCAGAATATTTTTTTAATTGAAACATAAATTTTTTTTAAAGAATGGAACATATCCAAATCCAAATTTTATCAAACTTTTTATAAAATCACTTATAAAGTAAGAAATAAAAGGAGGAAATTTAATTATATTTTTATTAAAAATAAGGTATGAAATTTCATACTATTATGGTCTAGATACATAAACACATTTTAAACTAGTGTACTCTCTATTGGTATGGGGTGTGATAATGAAAATTCTTGGGGTGGTTTGACCAATAGTTATTGGGACGTACTCTTGATAAGGTACAACATCATTTATAAATAGTTTCTCCACTACTTTAATTTTTAAATATCAACATGGTGTTGGTTAAGGAAAAATACCAATGATTTTATCTCCAATAAAGCTATAATATAGGTTCTTTATAGTGTATTTTTTTGGAATATTTAATAGATTCTTTCATTTGTTTCAATTGGAATTTGGAAAAACATGTAATATATACTAATCATAATTGAGAATTTACAAAGTGATTATTATAAATAGTTTTGATGATTGATGTTGCATTAAATAAAATAAAATATAACATATAACAACCAAAAAGACTATAATGTTTAATGTGTTTTCTATAACCACATTAGTTAATTCGACATTTATACATTCAAAAAGGGTGTATCATTTTTCAATTTTCATGTCATTACATATCACTATTGATGTGAGAGACAAGATATAGAATATCATGATCTTGTGCTGAGAGTGTTTAATTATATTTTTAGGGAACATAAGTGTTTAGGATTTCATTTTACTTAGGTACATATATTTTTTATAGTATTAAAAATAGATACTAACGACGTAACAATACTAATAAATATAGTTCTAGAAAGAAAAATTATGAGACCACTACATAATGGGGAATCCCATCATCCTATATTCTTAACATATGATAGGAATTTGATGTCGGTAGAGATATTAGTGTGGTTTCTTGTACAAAATACTTGGGGATTACACCCATGAGGATTCAATATTTGGATCAAATTGTTAAAATGAGAATAAATCCTTCATTGATATAACAGAGACCACTTTTTTGTTTCATAATTGGGACCCATATTAATAATGCTTGATAGAATTATGATCCCCTTAGAGAAATTAAAATCTATGATAATAACATAAATCCTCATTCAATAAGGTTAATACACTATTTAAAGGGTGAACACTAGTTTCCATGCACTGATAATATATATTTGGTTTGCATCGATGGGGATTTATATTGCATTTTTTTGGGTTATCACCATTTTTAAAGGAATCAAAAAGGGAATTTAACTCTTTCATCTAGATATAAGCCTTGGATAAAGGTAGTGAATAGTGGGAATTATCTTATAACATTTCAGTAGTAGGTAGATCATCTAATGTAAATATATTATTATTTACATATTCACGTGATGTCCCATGTATGTTTCTATAGTAAAAATATATTTCTCCTAAACCCACACACATTTCCCATTGTGGGAATACCATGATAGAGATAGGCTTTGTGAATGTGTGAGTGAATAAATTTTCATATTATTGTACTATTAATATTATTTTTTATGGTTCACTAAATTCACATGCCATAATGAATTTCACATTCTACCATTAGCTTAAAAACCTTCACATAATAGAGATTAAAATTGAATCTCTCTCAAGGGACTGGAAACATTAGATCCTTACATACATTCCTATCAATCCATATCTTGTGTGGGTTGTAGGATTATTTTGATTATTTATCACAAGGGGATGTGGTATCTAGACTCAAATGTTGTGAATGGTAATAGGAAATAATACATGAATGATTTATGCATCATATAGTCCCTTTACATAAATAAGATAGGTAGATAATTATTTTCCCCATGATGGAGTCCATCAATAGATCATGTACCTAACCCTTGATCACAAATGTTGTTTGGAAATACCATTATTTTTATGGATGGAGGACGTTGAGGTGGATGAGGTTAGTGAGTGCATGATCATTCAATATTATCCGAATGATAGCTATATAATTTTAACTCAAAAGGTACTGATCACAAATATTATCATTTGGAAAACCTATAGACATTACATAATTAAATAATACATGAGGCAGGTGAATTAATTGGCCAATCACTTTCCACATGGCCTTGTACATTAGGGTACCATGTAACCTAGGCCAGATTGCTTTCCTAGAGATATGAGTTTTCATGGGGATTTAACCATTGGGTACGACACTAAATTATGTATGTGACCACAAGGTCTATTGATTTCTACTGAGGTATTTCCAGACAATCGCATGTAATTAATTCAGATTGGATAACAATTTAGGAATGTAAAATGATTCATTTGTGAACCTATATGATGGAAATTTCACTTTCTTAATTTTTTTGGATATTTCAATGAATTAATGTCATCATTAAATGACACCCAATACAATTTATTCTCATAAACATATAGATAGATTGGTTCCAAAATTATAAAAGGAAGATCTCATATCATCAATAGTAAACCCATGATTCCATAATAGTAATTCTCTATATCTATCATGTTATTTATATCGCAAATGTTGAGTCCATCCTGAGCTTATAAATAAGAATCCCCCATCGCTTTTGTGCTAATTCATCATGCATTTTTCTAGAATGTGATCATAAGTTACCTATCTCTACCTAATTTACATTACCTTGTGTCCTTATCTGCCACAATTTAATATATTGAAGACTTTAAACTGAGTTTCTAGGAAGACTTTATGTGGGTCTACATACCTGTGAATCATTCCCGGCTGGATTTTTGAAATTTTTGTTTTAAATATAGTATAATTTTTTATTTAGTGATTCAACATAACACATATCTGGTGAAAGAATAACTATTATGTAAGAACACATGATTATTATTGGATAATATTTTCATCTTTTTTTATTAATTTATGTCTCCTTATATATTCATATGGAACGTATTGAGATACTTCAACATTCCCTAGTAGTATTTGTTTAGGACACATAGATATTCAAATTTATTGAGACTAAAAATTGTAAATGTGTTGTCTCAAAACATTAGATACTATTGCCTCATTTGAGATATGTCCTTCAAGACTTCCCCTTATCAAATTAGTTACTATTAAATGTGTTGGGGACTTTGAGATATTCCATCACTGAGACTCCATTATCAGGGAACCCACTACTAATATGAATTAATAATTATTGGTTGGAGACTGTAACAAACCGAGATTTTAAAAGATATATTCTTTTTATGTTTTTCATATCTTCTATTTTACGCTATACCAAGATTATCTTGTGCTATATGCAACACCGTATTAGCTTGTAGTATATGCAACACTAATCATTGATTGTGTTACACACAATTTCACGTTCGATTGATAATAGTCATTCTACGCAACATTGAGTGTATATATATATATATTCAATGTATAAATCAAAAATGGTTGGATTCTGTTATAACAAAACAACAAAAGAGTCTTTCACAACACGCAACCCTGACTTGGCTTGAATTACACGCAATCGCGACCTTCCTCGATAGTGTGTGTTGTACGCAGTACCAGGTTTCACTAAACAACGATATATTGTTATAATATTATTATGGACTTGCCGTTATGAATAGTATTAACTAAATTTTGAATTATATAACATTATTATTCATCTTATAAATTTTCTAAAACATTTTATGTGAACAAAATAAATTGTTCGGGTAAAATAAGTATTTTTCAAAAAATGCAGTTTTGCCGTCTTTTGATGGCGCACCCACATTAAATATATTTTTTGAAATGTTTATAAGTTCAATTTTACAAAATAAAATTCTTCTTTTTAATTAGGATATAAAAATTTACATTGGATAAATTTTTGATATTTTTCTGATAACTTTCATATTTTAATGAATATTAAAAACATGCTATATTTTAATTAACAACAACTTTTTTCAAAGTAATAATTTATTTGGTTAAGTTATAATATTTAATTGTTTTAATTTATAAATTGAATATATTTTTACCATTTAATATAATGTATGTCCTTAGCATTGATTTTACCTTGAATTCGTAGGTTAAATCAATTCAATCTTTTGCAATGTTTTAAACAAAAACCCGTTTTCTTTCGACAAAGAGATTAATTTTAATTTAATTTATGAAAGTTCTGTGTATTGAATTTAAGACAAAGGATTACATATATGGAATCAGTGGGTCCAAATTATGTTAATAGGCTACTTTTTAATTTTGGGGATTATGAATAGTAACTATGGTAAATTTTATTTACCATAATTAAAGGTAAATCGGGTAATTAAGGGTAAATATAAGATTATAAAATTACCCTAACACCTGAAAAAATACTATTGGATGACTAAACGTCGACCCATATCACCTAAGGGTCGGATTAGATTCATTTAATGGACTTTATTCAATGAAAATAATTTAATTATTATTAAAACCAAAAAAGTGACAACATGTCACTTTCTTAAATCTTATAAGTATAATAATTTTAGATTAGTGATAAACATCATGAAACATAGGATATAAATAGTCTCCACAAATATAATAAAATTATATACATCATATGAATTTATTTTTAATTTTTAGGGATTAAATATTTATCATTAAAGGTGACATAATAGTGATGTTGAAATTATTTTATTAAGAGAAATATCAAATAAATGGTTTTAAAAATATTAAAATTAATATTATATGAACTATTTAATGTGCTCCACTAATTTTCTAGATAAATATGACATGTTATGAATCTATTAAATCTTTTAGTTCGAACACAACTTCTGTATATTTTTTAATTAAATTCAAATAAATTAATATTGTCAAAATTGACAATATTGTTATTTTATAAAAACAACATATTATAAAATTGATTAAAAATCACAAAAATATTTAAAAATTATAAATTTAAATTTATATGGTTTAAAATGTCATAAATTGTCAAATAATTAAAAATTAACAACACATATGTAATTATTTATAATAATTTATAATTTAGAATATTATTACCACAAATAAAATTAAATTGATAAATAAGGATAAATCAAGTTGATAATGTTTAAAATAAATTCCTAACATGTATAAACTTTATTGTTTGATGATATTACAACCCTATATCATCTAATATTTAGATATGAGTCATTTTGAATGTTTTTATGTGTGGATGGCATTTAAGATAAACTAATATTTCTTATATTTCCAAATGTGCCCCTCTTCTCCCTTATAAAAGGGAACCTCCTCCCTCTCATCCTCACACAAATTTGAGCCTTCATGCTCAAAAAACCCTCCCCATTTCACTTACCCACATCCTTAGAAACCTACTACAGTTACTGGTCTTCTCAAAAGACCAACTCTAGTGCCCTAAGAGAAATTTTAAAGGAGGCACTTTGAGAAAGAGGTAATACCTTCTACTGTTTTACTCAAGTTCCATTCTTCTTCTACTCCCTATTCTTTAGTTGTTTATTATTAAGTAATAACATAAGTATCCCTCATATAATTATATGTTATTATAAATATGAAACAACCCTATTTTACCTTCTATCCATCCTACAGAAAAAAAATCACCGCGCGTGCGTACGCACGGAATATCATCTCCATGCAGTGGTGTAATCTGTTTTCCACCAACACCTTACATGGATGGGTATAATGGTTTAAAGATTAAATATATATGGTTATTATAACATCATAACGATTCTGAAATATTATACCATCCACTCTAATTCTATTCAATAATTATGGAAATGATATCATCGCTCGTGCGTACGTACGAACTACTGTCTCCACGACGCGATAAGATTCATTCTCCATGTTAACCATACATGAATGATAATAATGTTTATATAATGAATAATAATGAAATATAGTAAATAATAATGCTACTAGATTTATGTATATATATTTATATGTATGTCATCTATTTAGTTTCATTCAAGTCAATAAGGAAACGAAAACATCGTTCATGCGTACGTACGTTCTATGGTCTCAATGAACGGTGTATTTGATTCCTTTTATCAATCTATAATATATATGTATATAATGAATATATATTATATATAAATCATGTTTTACATTCTAGAATTATGTAAATCAGGATATAAGTAATAATATCAAGAACGACAAGTCGAAACACATACTATAAATGAAATGATTTTACCCAAAATGCTGCATTAACATAGAATTTACAAAAGAATGGGTAATATAAAGTCATAAGTGAAACATATATGATATCATTACAATGAATATGATTATTTAATAAGTCATTTACATTATTTAAATCTTTATACAAGAGGTTTAGATCCATACGAAGCATATCAGACCTAAGGTAAGGGATAACCATTCCAAGCTCGTTCTTATCAGAGATTGTTTATTCATAAATATTTTCTGGGGTTATTGTTATCATCCAAGTCCATGTTTTCTAAAAGTTTTTTTTATGTATTTTTAATTTCCTTTTTACCCATTTTGAATTTTACTATATGGTATGTAAGGAATCATTCATTTGTTTACGTTATGAGGTACCTTTTGACTTTTCTGACAAAAGTACGAGGAGAATGTTTTTTTATCTTATATGGAACGAACGGATTTTTACAGTTTTATAAAGACTTATTTTCATGAAGCTTCCTACAAAATATTTCATGACTATTTTCAAAAAAATTATTTTCTTTTAAAACTGCATAACGTTTTGTGAAATGAAATTGATTTTGAAGAAGAAAAATATTTTCCTCTCAAGTGTTTTATCAAAAAAAAATTTACATCTAAGATGACATTATTTCATATGTGCATGTTTCATGTATAATGTCTCTATGATTTACATGGTTTCACTTTTCTTATGATAAAATGATCTCTATTTTTTTATATGGATTATGTTATGATGGGATGATGTTTATGAAACCCATTTTTATTATTTGGGTTATGATGAATGATTTATGTTTATGTTGTGGCACATGTAAGAATGATTTCATAATGAGATGGGTGGGAAATATATCTCCCTTCAATGAATTGGGTAATGATTTATATCTCATGAGAAAGACATGGCTGGAATGGAAAGTTAATCCGGTTCAGTGTTACAGGACATAAACGAGGTGTGAACTCAATTCAGAAAGGGACTTTGTCCACTAAGATAGTCTTGGCGGTAATGACTTGGCTACTATAGAAATCATAACATGTGATGAATGGTTGCCACAATTACATGTTTTATTCCCATTACATTTTATCGTGATTTATGTTCCATTATGATCTATGCCTTATGTACTTCCATGTTTTATGACATTGCTCAAGATTTTGATGTTTAGATTTTATGATCAAGTTTTTTACATTCAAATATCTAAGGATTGTTTTATGTTCTCTATGCTTACCCTTACTGAGCATTTGAGTTCACCCATTATATGTTTTCTTTTCCCCAGGATTTAAAAAAATGTTTTAGGTAAGGAAACAAAAGGGGGGAGATCGTTATGGGAGTTGTTGAAGATCTTTCAACATGATTAGAAGTTTATATTCCATGTTTCCAAAGACACTAAACTGTTATGTTACTTGAGTGTTGGTTCTTATTATGTATTATGTATTCCTCAGAAGAAATTTAATGTCCATGTACATAAAGATTAGGCTCTCTACAGTTGGTATCAGAGGAAAGGTTTAGTCAACCTTTGGAAACTAGGATACGAAAACGTTAGTGAGATCCCTAGAGATATTTCTAAGGTGTGTCTAGGGATGTCCCTAAGGATAAGTATACATATAGGATATAGTCCAAGAAATATGGTAACAATATTAGAATTTAATCTAAGATGTTAGATATTGAGGGTACTCCCCCTTTACAATGTTTTTTCACTAGCATGATTTTTACCTCTCACACTATTCTTTTTGGGTTTTAGAAAATGGTTGGAAATAGGAAGATTCACGATAATGGAGGATATGACGGACAATGGAATGATATTCTTCATGAGAAACCAAATGAAACGGGATTTGGAAGTCCAAACATAGTTATTATTCCTAATCAGCAATATCATAATATGATCAATAATCTCAACTTTGGTAAGTTTCCCGACTCAGATAATAAGAGAAAGATGGAGTTTCATGATGATCATAGAGGAAAGAAAGTTAAATTTACCTCATGTAAATCATGTGGGAAGAGGCATCGGGGAGATTGTTTTAAAAGAAATGGAAGATGCTTTGGGTGTGGAGAAGAAGGACACAAAGCCAGTAAGTGAAAAGGAAAAGGTTCAGTTAACATCATGGACAAGGATAATGGTATTGCTATGACATCAATAATGATTAGATGTTTTAAATGTGGAATGTATGATAATTGTGCAAACCAATGCCCTAAGGGAAAATATCATGAAGAGAGTCAGCATGATCATATGGGTAGTATTTATGTGGGTGATGATGAAGAGACTACAAATTAAATATGAGATGAAAGAAATGATGAAGCTCACCTAGTGGTTTAAGAAGTTAGTGGAATGATTGTATGTTTATCAAGAATAATGTATGGTACTATGGAATAACAAATCATCTAAGGATTGTTACACTATTGTTTTTCATAAACTATTTGAAAGTATATATTGAATGGTACTGGTAACCATGAAAGGTTATTCAGATATTTTTGGAAAGAATATGATATGCACATAATGAAGGGATAAGTAGAAAATAATATCTTTGATAGTATTCATGAGATCATGGATGATAAAAGGACAAAGTGATATCATGATTTGAGTATATAGATTTTATTTGGGATTTTTCTATGTGGAAAGAGTTAACTTTAGACAGAATTCATGTTTTCGCTAAGGTTCTATGTTAATTCATGTTTCAAAAGAATACATGATTAAGGTATTCACATGTTCGGAATGTGGCCAAAAAGATATATCTTATAATATATGGGGGACAAATGAATGAATTCACATGCTCGGTAGATGAAATTTCTAATAATCAGACAGATGTATTTTCGATAAGCCTAATGGTTGGAATGGAAATCATATAGTATTGGTTAAGGATATAACATTTTATTTCTGAAATGTTATTATAGTATAGTTTTAGAAAAAGGATAACCTACATGATGTAGGACAACCCATCGCGTCGGACACGGCTGTGGGAATCGAACCCATAACCGAAGTACGACTGGCCTTTATCGCCTACCACAGGCCTACAGGATTTCCTTGGTTATTAGAAACTATTTTTATTTTATTATGTGGTATTATATATGAAGTATAAGTTCATTTTCAGAATCATATATGATTAACCTCAACATAGATGGACTTATGTATATTTGATAACTTTTTCTAACCTTTTGTTTGAAACAGATAGAATGACCCATCATTCTATCACATGACCTGTTAACACTTCACGAATAACAAATTCAACTTCATTTCATTAAGAGATGAAGTGGAAATTGTTCAAAGCATGAACAATAGTGAGATTGTACCAAAATCATGTAATTAATTCTTTTAGTTCATCAACTTTAGGGAAATGATCATGAAAACCAAAAATGTTGTCATAGTGCCATTATATCTGATGAATCAGATGGTACCATAGATCCTCAAAAATCTATGGCTTTGTGATTATTTTATTTTTCATAGCCATGTTCTCTACCACTCTCCATCAGAACATGATTGTTAAATTTCTCTTCCATATCCATATTTTCACCTATGTTCTCCTACGTGGAAACCTAGTGATTAGTTAATTTGGGTAACCGTTATGTTTTATACTTTAGCTTTTAAAGATTGGATTTGTTATTCCTTTTTATGATGTGGTTTTCTATTGAAGATCTTTCTAGTAGTAAACCATTTATAACCCCGACAAATTTTGAGGGAAAAATTCATTTTAAGGGGGTTAGAATGTAACAACCCGAGATTTTACAATATATATTATTTTTAGGTTTTTCATATCTCTTCTTGTACGTTACACCATGATTATCTTGTGATATACACAACACCGTATTAGCTTGCAGTATACGCAATAACAATCATTGATCGTGTTACACCAAATTTCAAGTTTGTTTGATAATAGTCATTCTACGCAACATTGAGTGGATATATATATATATATTCAATGTATAAATTAAAAATGGTTGAATTATGTTATAACGAAACAACAAATGAGTCTTCCACAACACGTAACCCTGACTTGGATTGCATTACACGCAATCGTGACCTTCCTGGATAGAGTGTGTTGTACGCAATACCAAGTTTCACTAAACGACGATATATTGTTATAATATTATTATGGACTAGCTGTTATGAATATTATTAACTACATTTTGAATTTTATAACATTATTATTCATCTTATAAATTTTCTAAAACATTTTATGTGAACCAAATAATTTTTTCGGGTAAAATAAGTATTTTTAAAAAAATGCAGTTTTGCCGCCTTTTTATGGCGCACCCACATTACATCTAGTCTTTAACATGTTTATAAGTTCAATTTTACAAAATAAACCTCTTCTTTAGAATCAGGATATAAAAATTTATATTGGATAATGTTTTGATATTTTTCCGATAACTTTGATATTTTAATGAATAGTAAAAACACGCTATATTTTAATTAAAAACAACTTTTTTCATAGTAATAATTAATATTGTTAGATTATTATATTGAATGGTTTTAATGTTTAAATAGAATATATTTAAAACATTTAATATAATGTATGTTCTTAAAATTTATTTTACATTGAATTCGAAGGTTAAGTCAATTCAATCTTTTGCATTTTTTTCAACCAAAACCCGTTTTCTTTCGACAACGAGATTAATATTAATTTAATTTCTGCAACTTCTGTGTAATGAATTTAAAAAAACAGATTCCATATTTGGAATCATTGGGTTTAAATTATGTTAATATTCTACTTTTTATTTTTGGGTATTATGAAATGTAACTACGGTAAATTTTATTTACTATAATTAAAGGTAAATCGGGTAATTAAGGGTAAATATAAGATTATAAAATTATACTAAAACCTACCAAAATCCTATTGGATGACTAAAAGTCGACCCATATCACCTAAGGGTCGGATTAGATTCATTTACTGGTTATTTTTTCCATGATAATAATTTAATTAATATTAAAACAAAAAAAGTGACAACATCTCACTTTCTTAAATCTTATAAGTATAATAATTTTAGATTAGTGATAAAATTCATGAAACTACTGATATAAATAGTCTCCATAAAGATAATAAAATTATATACATCATATGAATTTATTTAGAATTTTTAGGGATTAAATAATTATCATTAAAGGTGACATAATAGTGATGTTGAAATTATTTTATTAAGAGAAATATCAAATAAATGGTTTTAAAAATATTAAAATAAATAATATATGAACAATTTAATGTACTCCACTAATTTTAGAGATAAATAGGACATTTTAGGAATCTATTAAATCTTTTAGTTCGAACACATCTTCTGTATATTTTTTATTTAAATTCAATTAAATGAATAGTGTCAAAATTGACACTATTGTTATTTTATAAAAATAAAATATTATAAAATTGTTTAAAAATCACAAAAAAAATTAAAAATGAAAAATTTAAATTTATATGGTCGAAAATGTCATAAAATGTCAAATTATATAAAATTAACAACACATATGTAATTATTTATAATAATTTAAAATTTAGAATATTATTACAACAAATAAAATTAAATTGATAAATAAGGATAAATCAATTTGATAATATTTAAAAAAAATTCTTCACATGTCTAAATTTTATTGGATTATGAGCTTACAACCCTATCTCATCTAATCTTCGGATATGAGTCATTTTTTAATTTTTTATGTGGGGTTGAGATTTAATATAAATTAATATTTCTTATATTTCCATAGGTGCCCCTCTCCTCGCTTATAAAAGGGCAGCTCCTCCCTCTCCTCCTCACACCAATTTGAGCCTTCAAGCTCGGACAACCCTGGCCCCTTTCACTTCCCCACTTCCTTATAAACCTACTAGAGGTACTGGTATTTTCAAAATACCATCTCTAGTGCCCTAAGAGAATGTTTAAAGGAGGCACTTTGAGAAAGAGGTAATACCTTCTGTCATTTTCTTCAAGTTCCATTCTTCTTCTACTCACTCTTCATTAGTGGTTTCATTATGAAGAAATAACATCAGTATCCCTCATATAATGATATGTTATTATAAATATGAAACAACCCTATTTCACCTTCTATCCATCCTATGGAAAACAAAATCACCACTCGTGCGTACGTACGGAATACCGTCTCCACGCCGTGGTGTAATCTGTTTTTCCACCAACACCCTACATGGATGGGTATAATGGTGTAAAGAATAAATATATATGGTTATTATGACATCATACTGATTATAATATATTATACCATCCACTCCAATTCTGTTCAATAATTATGGGAATGATATCATCGCTCGTGCGTGCGTACGGACTACCGTCTTCACGACGCGATGAGATTCATTCTCCATGTTAACCATACATGAATGATCATAATGTTTATATAATGAATAATAATGAAATATATGAAATAATAATGCTAGTGGATTTATGTATGTATATATTTATGTCATCTGTTTAGTTTCATTCAATTCAATAAGGAAACGAAAACAGCGTTCATGCGTACGTACTGCCTACCGTCTCAATGAACGGTGTATTTCATTTCTTTTATCAATCTATAATATATATGGATATAATGAATATATATTATATATAAATCATTTTTTACATTATGTAATTATGTAAATCAGGATATAAGTAATAATATCAAGAACGACAAGTCTAAACACATACGATAAATGAAATGATTTTACCCAAAACGCTGCTCTAACATGGAATTTACAAAAGAATTGGTAATATAAAGTCATAAGTTGAATATATATATGATATCATAACAATGAATATGATTATTTAATAAGATAATTACACTATTTAAATCATTATACAGGATGTTTAGATCCATATGAAGCATATCATACCTAAGGTAAGGGATAACCTTTCCAATCTCATTCTTATCCGAGATTGTTTTTTCGTAAGTATTTACTGGGGTTATTGTTATCATCCAAGTCCATGTTTTCTAAAAGTTTTTTTATGTATTTTTAATTTCCTTTTTACCCATTTTTTCTTTTACTACATGGTATGTAAGGAATCTTTCTTTTGTTTATGTTACGAGGCACTTTTTGACTTTTTCGACAAAATTACGAGGAGAATGTTTTTTTTAACTTATACCGCACGAACCGATTTTTACGGTTTTATAAAGCATTATTTTTATAAAGCTTACTCCAAAATATTTGATGACTATTTTCAAAAAAATCCATTTCTTTTAAAATTGAATGAAGTTTTGTGAAAAGAAATTGATTTTGAAGAAGAAAAAATATTTTTCTCTCAAGTGTTTTATCAAAACCTTTTTTCCATCTAAGATGACATCATTTCATATGTGAATGTTTCAAGTATAATGTCTCTATTATTTACATGGTTTCACTTTCCTTATGATAAAATGATCTCCATTTTTCTATATGGATTATGTTATGATGGGATTATGTTTATGAAACCCATTTTTATTCTTTTTGTTATGATGAATAATTTATGTTTATGTTGTGGCACAAGTAAGAATGATTTCATTATGAGATGGGTGAGACCTATATCTCCCTCCAATGCATTGGGTAAAGATTTATATCGCATTATATAGACATTGCTGGAATGGTAAGTTAATCTGGTTTAGTGTTACAGGACTGAAATGAGGATTGAACTCGATTCAGAAAGGGACTTTGTCCACTAAGATGGTCTTGGCAGCACTGCCTTGGCTACTATGGAAATCATAACAAGTGCTGAATGGTTTCCACAATTACATGTTTTATTCCCATTATATTTTATCATGATTTAGGTTCCATTATGATCTATGCCTTCTGAACTTCCATGTATAATGTCATTGCTCAAGATTTAGATGTTTAGGTTTTATGCTCATGTTTTTTTACATTGAAATATCTAAGGATTGTTTTATGTTCTCTGTGCTTACCCTTACAGAGCATTTGAGCTCACCCATTTTATTTTTTCTTTTCCCTAGAATTTAATGAAAGGTTTTAGGTAAGGAAAAAAAGGGGAAGATTTTTATGAGAGTTGTTGAAGATCTTTCAACACGATTAGAAGTTTATATTCCATGTTTCCAAAGACACAAAACCATTACGGTCCTTGAGTGTTGGTTCTTATTATGTATTAAGTATTCTGCAAAAGAAATGTAATTTCAATGTACATCAAACATCGAGTCTATAGAGTTGGTATCAGAGAAAAGTTTTAGTCAACCTTTGGAAACTAGGATGCGAAAATGATATTGAGATCCCTAGAGATATTTCTAATGTATGTCTAGAGATGTCCCTACGGATAAGTATATGTATCAGATATAGTCCTAGAACTAAAGTAACGATATTAGAATTTAACCTAAGATGTTAGATATTGAGGGTACTCCCCCTTTACTATGTTTTTTTCCCTAGCATGATTTTTTCCTCTCACACTATTCTTTTTGGGTTTTAGAAAATGGGTGGAAATATAAAGATTCACAATAATGGGGGATATGATGGATAATGGAATGATATTCTTCATGAGAAACCGAATGAAACAGGATTTGGAAGTCCAAACATCGTTATTATTCCTAATCATCAATCTCATAATATGATGAATAATCTCATCTTTGGTAAGTTTCTTGACTCAGATAATAAGAGAATGACAGAGTTTCATGATGATCATAGAGGAAAGAAAGTTCAATTTCCCTCATGTAAATCATGTGGGAAGAGGAATCAGGGAGATTGTTTCAAATGAACTGGAATATGCTTTGGGTGTGGAAGGAAGGACACAAAGACAGTAAGTGCAAAGGAAAAGGTTCAGTTAAGAGCATGGACAAGGATAATGGTATTGCTATGACATCAACAATGATTAGATGTTTTAAATGTTGAATTTATGGGCATTATGAAAACCAATTCCCTAAGGGAAAATCTCATGAAGAGAGTCAGCATGGTCATATGGGTAGTATTTATATGGATGTTGATGAAGAGACTACAAATGAAATATGAGATGAAAGAAATGATGAAGCTTAGCTAGTGGTTTAAGAAGATATTGGAATGATTGTATGTTTATCAAGAATAATGTACGGTACTATGGAATAACAAATCATCTAAGTATTGTTACACTATTGTTTTTCTTAAAGTATTTGAAAGTATATGTTGAATCGTACTGGTAACCATGAAATGTTATTCAGATATTTTTGGAAAGAAGATGATATGCATATAATGAAGGGATAAGGAGAAAATAATATGTTTGATAGTATTCATGAGCTCATGGATGATAAAAGGTCAAAGTGATATCATGATTTGAGTATATAGATTTTATTTGGGATTTTTGTATGTGTAAAGAGTTAACTTTTGACAGAATTCATGTTTTCTCTAAGGTTCTATGGTAATTCATGTATCAAAAAAATACATGATTACGGTATTCACATGTTTGGAATGTGACCAAAAAGATATATCTTATGATATATGGTGGAAAAATGAAGGAACTCACATTCTTGGTATATGAAATTTCAAATAATCAGACAGAAGTATTTTTGATAAGCCTAATGGTTGGAATGGACATCATATAGTATTGGTTAAGGATATAAATTTTTATTTCTAAAATGTTATGATAGTATATTTTTAGAAAAAGGATAACCTGCAGAACGGACGACAACCCGTCACGTCGGACAAGGGTGTGGGAATCAAACCCACAACCGAAGTGCGACTAGCCTTTATCGCCTACCACTGGCCTACAAGATTTCCCTGGTTAGTAGAAACTAGTTTTATTTTATTATGTGGTATCATATATGAAGTATAAGTTCATTTTTGGAATCGTATATGATTAACCTCACCATAAATGGACATATGTATATTTGATAACTTTTGCTAACTTTTTGTTTGAAACAGATGGAATGACCCATCATTAAATCACATGACCTGTTAACACTTCACGAATAACAAATCAAACTTCATTTATTTAAGAGATGAAGTGGAAATTGTTCAAAGAACGAATAATAGTGAGATTGTACCAAAATCATGTAAGTATTTCTTTTAATTCTTCAACTTTAGGGAAATGATCTTGAAAACCAAAAATATTTTCCTAGTGCCCTTGTATCTGATGAATCAGATGGTACCTTAGATCCTAACAAATCTATGGCTTTGTGATTGTTGGCTTTTTCAAAGCCATGTTCTCTACCACTCTCCATCAGAACATGATGGTTAGATTTCTGTTCCATATCCATATTTTCACCTATGTTATCCTACGTGGAAACCTAGTGATTAGTTAATTTGGGTATCCATTATGTTTCATACTTATGTTTTTAAATATTGGTTTTGGTATTCCTTTTTACGATGTGGGTTTCTATTAAAGAAACTTTCGAGTATTAAACCATTTATAACCCCGATTAATTTGGAGGGGGAAATTCATTTTAAGGGAGGTAGAATGTAACAACCCAAGATTTTAAAAGATATATTCTTTTTAAGTTTTTCATATAATCTGGTGTACGCTACACCATGATTATCTTGTGCTATACGCAACACCGTATTAGCTTGCAGTATATGCAAAACTAATCATTGATCGTGTTACACACAATTTCAAGTTCGTTTGATAATAGTCATTCTACACAACATTGAGTGTATATATATATATATTCAATGTATAAATGAAAAATGGTTGGATTCTATTATAACGAAACAACAAAGGAGTCTTTCACAACACGCAACCCTGACTTGGCTTGCATTACACGCAATCGCGACCTTCCTCGATAGCATGTTTTTTAGGTAATACATGGTTTCACTAAATGATGATATATTGATATAATATTATAATGTACTACCCGTTATGAATATAATTAACTACATTTTTAATTTTACAACAATATTATTCATCTTTGAAATTTTCTAAAACATTTTATGTGAACCAAATACAATTTTCGGGTAAAATAAGTATTTTTCAAAAAATGCACTTTTTCCGCCTTTTGATGGCGCACCCACATTAAATCTAGTTTTTGAAATCCTTATAAGTTTAATTTTAAAAAATAAACTTCTTCTTTTCAATCAGGATATAAAAAGTTACATTGGATAAAGTTTTGATATTTTTCTGATAACTTTCATATTTTAATGAATAGTAAAAACACGCTATATTTTAATTAAAAACAACTTTTTTCATAGTAATAATTTATATGGTTAAATTATAATATTGAATGGTTTTAATGTATAAATAGAATATATTTTTACCATTTAATATAATGTATGCCTTTAGCATTGATTTTACATTGAATTCATAGGTTAAATCAATTCAACCTTTTGCAATGTCTTAAACGAAAAACCGTTTTCTTTTGACAACGGGGTTAATTTTAATTTAATTTCAGAAACTACTGTGTGTTTAATTTTAAAAAAAGGATTCCATATTTGGAATCAGTGGGTCCAAATTATTTTAATATGCCACTTTTTATTTTTGGGCATTATGAATAGTAACTATAGTAAATTTTATTTACTATAATTAAAGAAAAATCAGGTAATTGAGTGTAAATATAAGATTATAAAATTACCCTAACACCTGCCAAAATCCTATTGGATGACTCAAAGTCTAGCCATATCACCTATGGGTCAGATTAGATTCATTTAAAGGACTTCTTTCAATGAAAATTATTTAATTATTATTAAAACCAAATAAAGTGACAACATGTCACTTTCTTAAATCGTATAAGTATAATAATTTTAGATTAGTGATAAAAATCATGAAACTTCGGATAAAAATAGTCTACAGAAATATAATAAAATTATTTACATCATATAAATTTATTTAAAATTTTTAGGGATTAAATAATTATCATTATAGGTGACATAATAGTGATGTTGAAATTATTTTATTAATAGAAATATCAAATAAATGGTTTTAAAAATATTAAAATAAATATTATATGAACTATTTAATGTTCTACACTAATTTTCTATATAAATATTACACGTTAGGAATCTATGAAATCTTTTAGTTTGAACCCATATTCTGTATATTTTTTATTTAAATTCAAATAAATGAATAGAGTTAAAATTGACACTATTGTTATTTTATAAATATTACATATTATAAAATTGTTTAAAAATCACAAAAATATTTAAAAATTATAAAGTTAAATTTATATGGTCTAAAATGTCATAAAGTGTCAAATTATGGAAAATTTACAACACATATGTAATTATTTATAATAATTTAAAATTTAGAATATTATTACCACAAATAAAATTAAATTGATAAATAAGGATAAATCAAGTTGATAATGTTTAAAATAAATTCCTAAAATTTCTAAATTTTATTGGTTGATGAGATTACAACCCTATCTCATCTTATATTCGGATATGAGTCATTTTGGAAGTTTTTATGTGGGGTTTGGATTTAATATAAACTAATATTACTTATATTTCCAAAGGTGCCCCTCTCCTCCCTTATAAATGGGCACCACCTCCCTCTCCTCCTCAAACCAATTTGAGCCTTCAAAATGGGAAAAAACCCGGCCCATTTTACTTACCCACTTTCTTAGAAACCTACTAGAGGTACTGGTCTTATCAAAAGACCAACTCTAGTTCCCTAAGGGATAGATTAAAGGAGGCACTTTGAGAAAAGGTAATACCTTCTACCGTTTTCTTCAAGTTTCATTCTTCTTCTACTCCCTCTTCATTAGTTGTTTCATTATGAAGTAATAACATCATTATCCCTCATATAATGATATATTATTATAAATATGAAACAACACTATTTCACCTTCTATCCATCCTACGAAAAACAAAATCACCACGTGTGCGTACGTACGGAATACCGTCTCCACGCCGTGGTGTAATTTGTTTTTCCACCAACACCTTAAATGGATGGGTATAATGGTGTAAAGAATAAGTATATATTGTTATTATAACATCATAATGATTCTGATATATTATACCATCCACTCCAATTTGATTCAATAACTATGTGAACGATATCATCGCTCGTGCATACGTACGTACTACCATCTCCACGACGCGATGAGCTTCATTCACCATGTTAACCATAAATGAATGATCATAATGTTTATATAATGAATAATAATTCTACTGTATTTATATATATATATATATGTATATGTATGTCATCTATTTAGTTTCATTCAATTCAATAAGGAAACAAAAATAGCATTAATGCGTTTGTACGGCCTACCGTCTCCATGAACGGTGTATTTCATTCCTTTTATCGATCTATAATATATATATGTATATAATGAATATAAATTTTATATAAATCATGTTTTACATTCTAGAATTATGTAAATCAGGATATAAGTTATAATATCAAGAACGACAAGTCGAAACACATACGATAAATGAAATGATTTTACCCAAAACGCTGCTTTAACATGGAATTTACAAAAGAACGGGTAACATAAAGTCACAAGTGAAACATATATGATATCATAACAATGAATATGATTATGTGATAAGTCAATGACATTATTTAAATCATTATATAGGAGGTTCGGATCCATATGAACCATATCAGACCTAAGGTAAGGGATAACCTTTCCAATATCATTCTTATCTGAGATTGTTTATTCTTAAGTATTTACTGGGGTTATTGTTATCATACAAGTCCATGTTTTCTAAAATTTTATTTATGTATTTTTAATTTCCTTTTTACTCATTTTTTCTTTTACTACGTGGTATGTATGGAATATTTCTTTTGTTTACGTTATGAGGTACTTTTTGACTTTTCAGACAAAAGTACGAGGAGAATGTTTTTTAACTTATACAGCATGAACAGATTTTTACGGTTTTATAAAGACTTATTTTCATGAAGCTTCCTCCAAAATATTTCATGACTATTTTCAAAAAGAAAAATTTCTTTTCAAATTGCATGACGCTTTGTGAAAAGAAATTGATTTTGAATAAGAAAAAATATTTTCCTCTCAACTGTTTTATCAAAACCATTTTTACATCTAAGATGACATTATTTCATATGTGCATGTTTCAAGTATAATGTCTGTATGATTTACATGGTTTCACTTTTCTTATGATAAAATGATCTCATTTTTTTTATATGGATTATGTTATGATGGGATGATGTTTATGAAAACCATTTTTATTCTTTGCCTTATGATGAATGATATATGTTTAGGTTGTGGCACAAGTAAAAATGATTTCATTATGAGATGGGTGGGAGCTATATCTCCCTTCAATGAATTGGGTAATGATTTAATTCTCATGAGATAGACATGGCTAGAATGGTAAGTTAATCTGGTTCAGTGTTACAGGACTGAAATGAGGAGTCAACACGATTCAGAAAGGGACTTTTTCAACTAAGATAGTCTTGGAAGAAATTCCTTGGCTACAATAGAAATCATAACAAGTGCTGAATGGTTTCCACAATTACATGTTTTGTTAATAATAATATACTTGATTTTGAATTCCATTAATCCTTCCATAGGTTTGGGAACTACGTAAATAATTTATTATGTATCTCAAATAGATAAATCTAGGGGTTTGTATGTTATCACATTATCACAATAATTAGTAGTGAAATAGGAAAACATTCCCCTGGTTGGTTTGGACTTAGATAATATACCATTTACTTTTACTATAATTTATTCAGACCTGAAAGAGAAATCATTAATATAATATATGTTATAAAGGGTGAGTAGAAATATTTGAATGATTATTTATATCACACACCCTAAGGAGATGAGTGAATAATGAGTATATCATTGTCAATAAATCATCAATATAGAATTTAGTCAAAATAATTACGACCCAGAACACTAAATTTTGAATTATATGGATTTATGATATGTACCAGGACATTAATTTCTTAAATTCTATCTATGAATGAATACACAAACTAAATATTTCATTATCATAGGCAAACATTTCAGAATGAATATAATTAAATGTAGGTCATATAAAAACAATATTTAATGGAAAATGTGGTGGTCATTGTAGAAAAACAGTATAAATTGGAGCTATATGCTGCTAATTAGAAATTAGAAGAACATCACAAGATAGGTAAAAAAATATCGGGATATAAGGAATAATAATACTATAGAGGTGGAGATGTTGATTCTCACTGATGTGGAAAAAGATGTGAGGTTAAATGAGAATCAAAATATTATTGACAGTGTCTAACCTACAGTCAATTTATTTTGGATTTTTCAAAGAGTGTCTTTTGAGGATCACAAAATTTAATGAATGGAGAAAACACTCAAATTTTGTGGATTCTCCTTCCAATTAAATATTTGAATGAAAGGAGATAATTTATTTATTTTAATTAGTTTTCAACATTCTTATTTTTCCCCATTATGGTTACTTATGGAGAATCAACAAGAAATAGTAAGAAAACCTAAATGTACCTGAACATTGATATTATAAAAATTAAATTGATAAAAATTATAAAATAGATTATTTAATGAAGTTCCCTAATTAGTGTGTCTCACAGATTGGTATAGGCTAAAATACAATCCCCTTATTCAAATACTGGTCAATTTTGATGATTAAATTCTTTTTGTCATGAACTGTCCATCATGGCCTGTGTCGTGACAACCCCAATCACACCTTGCTTAAACCAGGGGCTGGCGACTAGCACCAGAAAGGAATATACCAATAAAGGGAAGGCATTACTTTTATTCCTATACAAACACATATACTAGTATGCAATATGTTCCAAACACAAATTAATATGTTGTAGTAAATGAGTTTTGAATATAAAGGGGTTGGAATACAAGCCCAACTAGAAGATAAAGTACAATAGAAAAGTAAAAATACAATCGAAAAGGGGAAAACAACTTTGAGATTGTCCACTGAGGATCCTACCTGAAGGGTAGGTACAACACATGATCAGTAGTCCCTACGTCACATCATGAAAAATATCCCACCTCCGAGTACTCTTCAGTCCTATTTTTTTCATCCTAGATCATTGTTGTCTGTCGTTTGAACAAGACAGAACAAGGTGCGAGCATAGCCTGTGCATGGGTGAGTATAACGATACTCTGTAGGGACCCTAAGACCACATAGGTATCCTAGAGTTCAAAAAAACAAAAATGAAAGAAATCACCTCTACTTAGATGTATACCCATATATATACCTATGTAATCAAAATATAATCATCTCATTCATGAGTGAAGAACACAACAAACAAAACACCATGAAGGTAGAGATACCACACATGTAACACCACTAAGATTGATATATCACACAGGTAACACCACTAAGATAGAATTACCACACAGGTAACACCATGAAGACAAAAACACAAAGATATAAGTACCACATTGGTAACACCAAAATTATAGAGGTACCACACATATAGCACCATGAAAATAGAAGTACCACACACATAAACTCATGAAGATAGAAGTGACTCATCTCACAATCTGGTATAACTTATGTATAGAAATACATATGATTAGTCATAAGGCTATATTATCTAATTCTTTTATATAACACTGATTCTGACCCACATAGGATTGACAGGTAACAAACCCCCCGCAGACCCACATAGAATCTGACCCAGACAGGATCAGTATGTGCTGACCCACACAAGATCGCAAGGATCAGACCTACATTGGACCTGATAGATGTTGAACATCATAGGATTAATGTTCTTTCATCATAATACATCTAGAAACAAGATTCCTCGCACCCTGTGTGTTCGTGTTCCATTGAATCTTCCCCTCGAGATATCAGTCATACCTAAACTACCACTATTCTCTAAAAAGGAGTAACGTAGAGGACATTCATGTCATAAGGGTTCCAACATGACATACAGTGCATCAATCGGATGCCTGATCTATGAGTTATAAGTGTTTTAGTTTCAGGGTCCTGGTTAGATTCAGGTTTATTTAACCCAACCATACTCCAACTATCTCCAAAACTCGATTGGAGTATACCAATAGAGTCTTCTTTCTCCAATGGTCCCATCTCTGTAGATGGTTCATCAAACGAACAACTGGTTCTCAAGATATTGCACTTTTAGTGTTTCTAGGTTCTGTTGGGCTCAGTTCCGATCAGACCCTGTCCAACCAACATGGAACAACCTGATTTTGGGTCTGACCTAGTTGGGATTGGACGTGGTGGGCTTGACCCACTAGGCTAAGGTCTGGCCTGGCCCACAAGGGGGGTGGCCCAGCTCACAAGGGAGCAGTCTGCCGGTCAGGCCGCGGTACGGTGTGGCCTAGCTGCGTGAAGCACGGCCTGCGGCTTGGTGAGGTGGCCTGATGTGTCGGGGCCCACCCAAGACACTACCCGGGGGTGTGTCCCATGGTTTTCCTAAATGGTGGTGAGGGACGTTCAGTTTCTTTTGAAATGACAGTGCCACGTGGCCCCGCTAGGTGACTCATGGGACCTACTTGAGTGGGTCCTTCCACCTTCCGCTGCCGGCCGGTGTGCCGGCAGCCATCTCCAGCGGCAGGTGATAGTATGCCACTCTGCTACCCATGGTCGTCCGTCATGCCGAACACCACCTGATCTATCATGGCTTACAAGCCGTAGCTCGTGACCTCCATAGGTGAACTGGTCACACCACCCTCCTCCTCCGCGGTCGGTAGGTGTGTCGGCGGCCACATCCAATCGCCGCATCGGACGAGCCGCGAATGGTTCCTCCAGCGTTCGGCATGACCACCTCACCCCTCTTGACCATCCAATGTGCTGACGATTGCCTAGGTCCCCCCCGACACCAACCATCTGTATCTCCACGTCGGCGGTATTCCATGGAGAACTCATTGGGTAAACAATGTTGTGGAGGGTTTGGGTTGGGTTTCTTAGACCTAGTCCCACCCCGCTATCTTGTAATCTTGAGAGAAATTAAGGGGGTTTAATAAAATCACATGATTTAACAAAAAAAATCAAACTCTATCTCATAAAACTATTATATATATTCTTCCCTTGAAGGTGGAATAGTGATCTTCTTTCCTATCACACGGTTCCAATGATATTTCTTGCACGTCGTCCTTTGGGTCGGGGTTTTGGAGTGACTCGTTACGGCTCGCTGGAACCGGCTCTGTTCTCTAAGGGCTGGGCATCTCAGTACTCCTTCAGTACTTCATTGCGAGGAGAAGAAGTTCTGACACCTCTCCCCAAGCTCCATATAAATACGTTTGGTGGAGGGTGTCTAACAGTGTTGGTAATTAATATGATCATTAATTAGGAAGCTTCCAAATTCTCCAACTATACCATTACATAGGAATGAAGGGTCATGCCATTTAATGGCTTGACCTAGAACTTGTCCCACCTCTTCTTGTCAATGGGATAATGTGAATGAATATAAACTAATAAAATTAGTTTATTTTATTTCTTTTAAAAAAACAAAATATATAACTTTTTCTCCAGACCTACTTTGTTCAAAGTAAAGTCTCATTTAAATGAATCTTGGAAGTACAGATTCAATAGTGCTCTTGGATTTTTAATCCGAGCTCCGGTTTAAAATATAGAAAACGCCACTCACATGTTTACTGAACGTACATTAAATAGAGTTTAGAAATTAATTCCAGGCACACCAGGCCATAGAATCATGCACTTTCAATTTTCACAGACTGATAATAATTCCTTAAAAATTAAAAAAATAGTTGGAAAATCCAAGTCTTTACATTCACTCCACCATAGAGCCTTTCATCCATAAAATCCACAACATATAAAAAGAAAACAAATGGGGGTACTGATCATGAATCTGAGTCTCCTGCTCCCATGTGCTCTTCTAGAGGTTCCCATGATGCCAGTGATCATTTACCAGAGGTATCGACCACCCATGAATGACCCTCTCCTGTCGATCCTCAATCTCCACTAAAACATATGTAAACGTCTCCCAAACATCAATTTCTAGCTCGTTGTGGTCGATGATGTGAGATAGGTCATGCACGTATCTCCTCAACTAGGATACATGGAAGACGTTGTTTACCTTCACCAATTGTGGATGAAGTTCCAAGTGGGATTCCACCTCACCAATCCTGCAATTTTTTCGAAATAGTCTGATAAGACTTTGGGATTACATGCCACCTCAACTAAATCTCAATAGTCCCCATCGAGAAGATACTTGTAAGAAAATGTGCTCCCCCACTAGGAACTCCAAAAGTCTTTGTATCCTATCATCAGAAGACTTTTTGATACTCTCTGCAGTCTTCATTTTTTCCTAGATGATCTACACCTTTTCAGTGGTAGCTCGTACCAACTCTAGACCCATAATTGCTGACTCCTCGGGGTCATTCGAGCATAGAGGTGATATACAATGTCGTCTATATAGGGTATTGAAGGTTTCCATACCAACGGTGGAGTAATAAATGTTATTTTATGAAAACTCCACCAAAGGCAAGTGATTCTCCCAATTGTGGCCAAAATCTAGGTTGCACACACGTAGAATGTCCTCCAGTGTCTGCATGGTCTGCTAGGTCTGACCATCCATCTGAAGATGAAAGGTGGAGCTCAAACGTCACTGAGACCCAAATATATCCTTCAACCCCTTCCTCAATTGGAATGTGAAACATGCCTCATAGTCATAGACGATCATCAATGTCACCCAATGAAGTCACACAATCTGTTGTACATAGAGGCATTCTAAGCCCTCAACTGATCCCTACTCTCAGATAGGTAGGAAGTTGTCCAACTTGGTGATTAGGTCAACAATCAACCATATGGAATCACGTCCCATGCACGTACATGGAAGCCCTATAAAAAAATCCATGTAGATACAATCCCACTTCGACTCCGGCACCTCTAGAGGTTGTGTTATGCCTTCTAGTACCTGATGCTTGTGATTCACATACTGGCAAGTGAGGAATCAGGAAACAATATATTACACCACATTTTTCATCCCTGGACACCAGTGCTGACACTGATGGTCCTGGTACATCTTCTCCACAAATAGGATTTGCCCAAAGAGGGTTTGTATGGACCTCCTGCAACACTTACTCCCATAAAGCCAGGAATACCATGGTATTTCCTCTGAAGAGTATTACGTGCTCCCCACATTCAGAAAATCTATCAGGTGCATGTCGTAAGGATATTTGATCACGTCAAGCCTCCAAGTCATGGAACCCATGTGATGCCTCCATGACTCGCTGAAGGAGTGGTAGAGTTACTGTCATAGACAAGATGTATGATGGTTTATCTCAATTGATGAAGGATATTTGTAATGTGACTAACATCTCTGTTTCCTCACTCAGCAACTGCATACCAGACCTCCTACTGAGTGTATCTACTACCATATTCCCCTTCCCAAGTGTATAGACTATATGAATGTCATAGTCTTGGAGGAACTCCATCCATCACTGTTATCTCATGTTCAAGTACTTATGAGCGATGATATACCTGACACTATTGTGATCAGAGTAGACTATAAAATGTTCACCCATCAAGTAAGGTCTCCACATCTTCAGGGCAAAGACCATTCTTACTAACTCCATGTCATGGGTAGCATAATTCTGCTCATTTTGCCTCAAATTTTGTTAGCCATGGGTGATCATTTCTCCCTCATGCTTCAGGACACACCCATGTCTGGTTCCTGAAGCGTCGTAGTAGACTATGTACCCAACGCTCTCTTCCGATTGCATCTGGATGGGGCTAATCATCTATCTCAGCCTCAGCTTCTAAAAACTCAGATGTAATCTCCTCATCCATACAAAGGGCTATCCCTTATTCATCAATTCTTATAAGGGTTCTGCAACTTTGGATGAGTCAAGCATGAATCTTTGGAAGTATCCATCGAACGACAAGAATCTCCGCACCTTGGTCACACTCCTAGGTGGCTCCCAAGCATGTATAGGATCAACATCACAGGATCCACTAAAACTTTAGCCTCTGACATAATGTGTCCCAAAAAGTGTACCTCTCATATCTAGAACTATCTCTTAGAGAGATTACCATATATATGGTGCTCTTGGTGTGTATCAAAAACTATATGCCGATGATAGGTATGTTCCTCCTCCTTCGTAGAGTACATCAAGATATCGTTGATGAAGACCACATCCAAGCGATCAAGGTATGGCTAAAAGATCATTTTCATGAGTCCCCTGAACACTAAAGGGGCTTTCCTCATGCCTAATGGAAAAACCAAGAACTCATAGTTTTCATACCGACATCTGAAGGTGATCTTCTATATATCCTCATCACATACTTTGATCTAATGATAGCATGATCTGAGGTCTATCTTCAAAAACTAACGAGCACCCTTCAGATGATCAAATAGATCATCAATCCATGGAATTGAATACTTGTTCTTCACGGTCACATGGTTCAGAAATCAGTAGTTCATATTGATTCTGAAACTCCCATATGCCTTCTTGGAAAACAAAATCGAGGTTTCCCTTGGAGAAACATTGGGGCTTATTCCCCTCTTCCTCTGTACGTCCTCCAACTATAACCATAACTCACGAATCTCCCGGAGATCAATCTAATATGCTTGTGTAGATATCAGTGTCATCCCAGGGTACAAGTCGATGTAAAAGTATACCTCTCGGTGTGGAGGTAGTCCTAGAACATCATCAAGAAAGACGTTGGCATACTGTTCCACCACTACAGGATTGCTTGGACTCTCAACATCTACTACTCTGAAGTAAAGGCTAGCTAACTAATGTGTGATAGACAGCACCCTCCTCTGGGTAAGTCCGTCTTGTGATGAAAATGGTCCCTTCTCACCGGTGAAGGAAAACCCGGTCCCATCCTCACGGACACATAGCACATTGTAACTAATATAGTCACTCTAATCATGGACTGTGGATAATCAGTTTATAAGAAAGATGAAGTTGTATAGTGTCAATGTTGCTAATTAAAGACCACTGCCTAAGATCTTGCCTCATAGAGCAAGATCACACAACCAAGACTAGTGTGTAATTGTCGAATCATCTCCTGTAAGAGTCTCTAGCCCTAAGGATTGAGGAAACGGCTCTACCTGAATCTCTGCGTTCCAAACGAGGGACGTGGAAATAAAAGAGTGACAAAAACATCTGTCTATAAGTACTACATCTAAGGTACAGTAGACCTAGATCACACATATAATCATATCCGGAGAGCCGTGGTCATAGGCCTCAAATGACTAGACCTGAGCTCATCCCTTCCCACATTCTCCCTATGGTCAGGGTGGACCACCTAGTGGTAGTGGCGGTAAATCATCGAATCGTCTCCCACAACCAGCTACACTGGCAACTCCCCTTCTACATCTACCTTATTCATATGGAAATACCAATTAGAATCTCTACCTATTCCTCAGTGGTCCCTCAATCATCTTTTGATCGTCTGTATGGTAGTTTATGAAGTCGTGATCCATTTGACACTACCCGCCGCACGTGTAGCACTACCCGGACCTCAGTTGTTCTCCTTTGTCCCGTCGGCCCCATATAAATGAACCTATATCCTGAAGTCATCCACCAGAATATCTATCTTGCAAGGGCCCATGATCCATCTAAATACTTCTAGCTATAGATGACACTACTACCCGACGTCCAGTGGTGGCTCTCGCTACCGGTGTCTGCTCATCAAGGAAGCTATCTAGCAAAAGTTCTCACTAAAGCACCCGAGCCTATGTCAGAATGTTGTGTGATATCATTGATGCTCTAATATCTCATCAGAGAACCAACTCAAAGGTCCTGGACCAAAAGAAAAAGTCATGTACTTTGGCGGTGGAGTAGAGTGAAAGATATGTGAACCTCACCGAGTTCTGGGCCACAATCATGCTTCCCGATAATAAGTGAAGTAGCTCCTGTATACGCACGGAGCTTAAAGTCTCTGGATTAACTCTGCCATGAAAAGGCTCTTGAAATCCGCCTAGATGAGGGTCACCTTTTCACGTGTCTAGAGAATCATGATCCACCATCTCCATGTCACTTATTGTAAAATACATGCTGTTTGGATCACCATAAAGCCAGATGGTGTCCCAACCAGGCAAAAAACTCTGACTATAGCCTCCAGCCAGTCCTCACCTGCCTACGAGTCTGTCTCTCCTTGAAACCATAGAGCCCTCTACCGCTGGAACTCATGCAATGCACCCAGTAGTCGTGCACCCTCTACTAGTGGGGTTAGTGTAAACATCCTCCCAATGGTTAGTGGTGTTTCTAGTACACCACCCGAAGGTTCTAACACCGTAATAAGTCCCTGCACAGAGGTATCATCACTCGGTGGGCTGCCATCATGTAATCTCTTTGGAATTCTACCTGGCTATCTACGCTGCAACATCATAAAATGAAACAGGTGCGCCACATACAATAAGTTATACCCGGTGTTTTGAATCAAAGAGATCACAATAATGACCTTTCAAAATCAAATGAAATCAGGGTCTTGGTGTATGAATACCTCGGCCACTTTACCAACACTGTATTCCCCAAACTGAAAACCACACTCATAACCCATAACACTATTTCCACATAGAAAATATCAGAGTCCTAGTACTTTGGATAAACTGAATCCTCTGATACCACTTTGTCACGACTCACCCCTCAGAGCCCATACCATGACTACCCCATGCCCACCTTCCATAGCCTAGGGGCTGGAGACTAGCACAACAAAGGTGTATCAATATAAATAAAAGGAATTCCCTTTAAACCAGTATAAACACACAAAATAATAAGCAAAAATATGCAACCACAAAGTAATCTACTATAGTAAAAGAGTGTTGAATGTAAAGGGGAAGGAATAAAATCCCAACTGGAAGTACAAGTACAACATAAAAGTATAAATTCAACTAGAAAGGGGGAAATAGCTAATGGATCATCCACCGATGATCCGACATGATGGGTAGGTTCAAATCACGATCAGTAGTACCAGCTTCATGTCATGCCATATAGTCCACCTCTGACTACCGCCTAGTCTTGGATCCCTTAGCATCGATCACTTCTGTCTGTCATCTCCACAAGACACAAGAAGGTGTGGGCGTAGCCCGTGCAGGGGTGAGTATAATGATACTCAATAGGGGCCCCGAGACCCCATAGGTCTCCTAGAGTTACACAAAGGAAATCCCATAAGGCAATAAATCAACTCTACTTAGGTATATGCCCATACATAATCCTATGTTATCAATATATACTCATCTCATTTACAAGGGAAGAATACCACAATTGTAGCACCACAAATTTAGAGATACCATACATGTAACACCACTGAGATAAATGTACCACTCCTGTAACAAAACTGATATAGAATTACCACACATGTAACACCTCAAAGACAACACCAATAATGTATAAGTAACACACAGGTAACACTGCGAAGATAAAAGTAACACAAAGGTAAAAACACGAAGATAGAATTACCACACAAATAACACATTAATGATATATGTGACTTAGCTCACAATCAAGTGTAAATTAAGTACATAAGTACATATGATTATTCATAAGGCTACATCATCTTATTTTGTTATGTATTACAACTTCTAATCCAATCATGATCGATAGATAACTAACCCTTGCTGACCCAAATAGGATCTGACCCACAAATGATCGTTATGCGCTAACCCAAACAAGATCGCTCTGTGCTCACCCACACCAGATCTGATCCACACAAGATTGTTATGTTCTGAACTACACTGTATTGTTGAGCACTGACCCACACAAGATCTGCTAGATACTGACCCTCACATGATTGATGTTCTTTCTTCACATTACAGCCAGCCAAAGGATTCCTCGCACCTGGTGCTCTCAAGTTACGTAGAATATTCCCCTTGAGATATCATTCACACCTCTACCACCACTAATATTTATCAAGGAGTAACCCAAAGTATTGTCACATCATATGGTTCCAATGTGATAGACGGTGTGTCAATCAGGCACCTGATATGTTAGTTATAAGTGTTTTCGTTCTGGGGGCCCAGTTGGGTTCATGTTTGATCCAACCCGGCCATAATCCAATTGTCTCCAAAACATGAGTAGAGTATACCTAAAGGAAATTCTCACTCTAAGGGCCCCAGTACCATATACATTTCATCAAACATAAGTTTGGATCACAAGATATGCCCCTTTAAGTGTTTTTTGGTCCGGTTGGGCCGAGTCCTGTCCAAACCGGCCCGACCCGGTTCAGGTTGAGCCGACCCTGTCAGGGTCTGACCCGACTTGGCTTGGAAATGGTGGGCTCGGCCCGCTAGGCCGAGTTCAGGCCTTTCCCACAAGGGGGGAGGCCCGTCTTGCAAGGGGGCAACGCACCGATTAGACCTATTGGGGGAGCGGCCTGGCCCACTAGGTAGGCGGCTCGGAGGCAGGCGGACTAACCGCGTGAAGCTTGTACCGTGGCTGGTTAGAGTGTCCTAATGTGGAATGGCCCTCCCAATCCGCTACCCAGGGGTGTGTACCCCCAGTTTTCTAGAACAACTGCGAGTGATGTTCAGTTTATTCTGTAACGGCGGCACCACGTGGCACAGCCAAGTGACTCGTGGGACCCGCTTGAGTGGGTCCTACCTCTAGCCACTTCCTGTCGGTGGGCCGGCCGTTATATCCAATGGTGCACGACGACACACCTCTCTACCACCCGTGACCTGCGGGCATGTCAGACACCTCCCGATCTGCCGCAGCGGATGAGCCGCAGCCCACGACCTCTGGTGGCACACTGGCATTACAACACTACTCCTCGGCAGTTGGCTAGTGTGTTGGTTTCCTCCTTGGATCATTGTGGATGTAGATCTATTAACGGATTTCCGATGGTGGGGGTGTGCCACCTCCTCCCTTGTGGCCGACTGGTGTGACGACCACTACCTAGGTCCCCGCCAGCGCTGGTCGTCGGCCCCGCCGTGCTGACAGTTTTCTATAGAAACAAATGGGGTAAACAATGTTATGGAGGGTCTGGCCCTGGTCCGTTAGGCCCACTCCCTCTATGTTATATTGTAATCATGAGAGAGATAAAGGGGGTTCCATAAATTCACTTGAATTAAAAACAGGAATCAAACTCCTGCCTCATAAACTTGTTGGAGAACGTATGTGCTTGAAGTTGGATCAGTGATCTCCATACCCCCCTCCCATAGGATACCAACGATGTGGCTTTCACGTCATCCTTCAGTTCAGTTTTTTGGTGTCTCTAGCCACCTCTCATAGCAACCAACTCTATCCTCTAATGGGATTGGCGTTCTGGTACTCTTTCAGCACATCGTTGATTGGAAAAGCAGTTCTGAAACCTCTCCCAAGCTCCATAAAAATAGTATATGGGAGGGTGTCTAACGTTGTTGGGAATTAATAGAGGATCGTTGATTAGAAATCTTCCCAATTAACCAATGATACTCTTGGATTCCAATGGAGGTCCAAGCCACTTAATGACTTGACACATCGTTGGTCCCAACTCTTATTGTCTGTTGGAGGTTATAAATGAAAATAATATTATAAAATAATATTATTTTATTTCATTTAAAAAGTCACCAAACATAACTATTTTTCCAGACCAACTATAGTCAATGTATTGTCTCCCTTAAAAGAATCTCGACACTACAGAGTCAACGGTGCCCTCAGATATTTAATCTAAGCGTTGGTGCAAATGTTATAAAACACCGCTCATGTGTTTACTGAATGTACCTTAAAAATTATCAGAAATTAATTCTGGCACAGCGGTCCTTAGAATCACGCACCGTCAATTTTCGCAGAGTCATTCTAATTCCGTATAATTAAAAAGAATTAATGGAAAATTCTGTAATTTAAACATTCAATGTATTTTTGATTGGTATATGTATAAATACAGTCAATATACACTATATTTATTCCATTTTGTTGAATGAATGATGGGTATATATGATAAGTATCATATATGGTATGTCTATAATGAGGATTCACATATTGAAGGGGGTAAAATTACTCTAAGGTAATAAATAATTCTCAAAATACATTCTACCCTATAATGTCTAGTGAGAAGACATGGACTTTTACTTGGGTCATATTATGTGTCCCAAAAATCATTGTTCCCATTATTATATTTCCTTATATTTTTTTCATGAGCCTCTTATTTGGTAGACATAGAGGGTAAGGACATGTATTTTGATTTTGAAACTCATTATGGGTTTTCTACCCAACCAGACATGTTCCTCATTCATTGGATAGTTTAAGGTCATACATGTAATACCTCTATAGATTATGATTATAGTTAAAAATCCTGAACTACTTATCATTAAAATTTATAATCATATATAATTGACTAATGATTGCAAATTTTCGAGGTCTAACATGTTTGACTAATGTAACAAGATGTGTCCTATTTGGTAACACTATTGAGATAAATGCAATAATGAATTATAAATGCCCTATAATTCATATAGAAATCATAAAATTAATGGGAATTTAGTTTATTGATAAAAAACATGGAATATAAAATAGGTTCAATAAAGAAGGATAACTTATATTCTTTAATAATGGTGTATAATGAATTAATGGGTAAGAATAATGATATTAAAAATACAATGACTGCTGTCCTGGGAATTAAGTAAATCAAAACTCAAAGGATCCTGAATCAGTGGAGATAATATGGGGGAATATCATTTGAATGACCATTTATAATGCTCAAATTATAGGTTCCCATATAATATTATCTAAGAATATAGATATTAGAGGTCCTTCTCTCAGGGATGATGGTTCTTCTAGTTTACTTTCAAGATTATGTGTTCATATGCTGGATTGAAATAGGGGAGTATATGCAGATCTGAGAAGATGACACCTTCATAGTCAAATACAATATTTATTGATACCGTGGTATATTTTTTAAGATTTAAAAACTATATAAATTTTCTATGTTCATGGATATGTGGGTATTCAATTATATTTCTTGTAACTTAATGAATATATTTTTATGTATTGGATATATTCCAAATGTGATTATATTTGATTCTTAATTTTTATGTTTTTTTTCTAAATATGAGGGGGTCAATGAGCATGGTTAAAATTTTAGATGGCTTCATGGTGTTCATTATGGGATTTATGCTATTTATATTTATACATTTCCTTTTTATAGGATCTAAAAGTTTAACTATTAGGGAGGAAATGAATGGAATATTCATAGGCCACATTTAAATGTGTTTTCCCTTATAAATATTATATCTCATTCACCAATAATTTAGGTTCATAAATGGTTCACCAAATGGATATATATACTGACCATATTCCTCTAAAAAACATGTTTAATTTATGGTCATGAAATTCAGACAAAAATGCATGAAAATTTAGATAATATTATCAATGATAAACTGAATGAGAAAAATATCATCATTGTAGGATTTTCTATATTAGGGAAGGATAATAATATATTTGGGTCCGGATTCATTGAACATGAGAATGTAAAATTTATGATAACCTATTTTGAAAGAACTATGGAAAACATTACTTTAATATAGGGACCACTTCCAGAATAGAGTGCCTCATTGGGAGTTCATATAGATTGATATGATAGTGAATGGACTAAACCACGAAGGGGATGTATAACATAACAACACATATAGGGTTTTAATTCCAATAAAACTATAAAACCTTTTCAATACAGTTTGATGGTGTCAAAAATAATGTCTCAAGGTCCATAGATCAATAGATATGATTTGGGATAGGAACACCTGGGATTACCAATGAACGTATTCAAATTGTAGCTTTTTCTACGAATAATCAGAGCATACACAGAATAGAGTCCCATTTTCTCAGGATGAAAAAAACATTGGAAAAAATCCATGTTTTGGGGTGTATCTGATATATCCAAATGTTTTAAAATATGTATACCCAAGATGAGGCGTCCTTTGAAACCAGATGCAGTTTTTATCTACATTCATGAATTTTTTATTGCAATATGAGACCCTTGAGAAATTAAGTGTGATATATAAAAAGTAATGTTATGAAAATGTATAGAAGGATTCCTTGATGAATGTTTCCCATGGTTTGGATATTATGGTCCATTAATAATGATTATGAATGTATGATGTTATGTGGTAGATTTTTGAGTATATCACCTAGATGTTTATATTTGTCTTGAAATAATAAAAATCAATCCAAATGTAGTACCTACAAGAATAAAGGTCCCAAAAATTGATATATCAAAAATAATGTGTTTATGTTCTACTCCATTGACATTTATTGTTTTAACTTAGGTGATATGACTATTTATGATTAAATATTAGTGTGGGGGACCCAAGCACATGGAATTTTATGGGTTATACATTGGAATTTTATTAGAGCATTGAATTCCCCTGTATTATATTCTAGTATATGGATTTTGATCCTATATTGTGAAATTGGATCAAATGACATGATGAACGTTAATAATTTGTATTTCATACAAGTTAGACTATATGTATTGTAGTTTAACAGCGTGTGATAAAGACTTTTGGGTTGTGATATTAAATTTTATGTGATAATGAGACATATAATTTATAGTTCAACATCTTGTGATTAAAACATAGGTTTCATTCAGTTTAACATAATGTGATTTGTACTAAGAAAAAAATATTTAACATCATTTGAATATGATGTAATTATAGAACACTTTATTTGTATTTTATCTATGTGTAAGATGTGAAAAAAAATCTCCATAATGATTCCATATTTTTTATTATTTATGATGAAAAATTTAAGCATAAGGGGATATTTTATCATAGCATAGGTTTTTATAAATGTATAATATAGTGGACCCCTGATATTTTTCTTCCTAGTATAAGATATGGTTTTTATTATTTCATGACAAACCAAGGAATCAACATCTTAAAATCATTGTTGTGATGAGTTGAGGTTTCATTGAAAATCACATTTGGGCCAATGATATAGGTTCTAAGTGTCAATATTTATTCTAAATTGATGGGTATCGGGATACACAAGGTTCTAAAAAGGGAGAACTTCTACCATAGACACATGGATAATGATTTCCATTAAAAAGTATCATATAAAGATCTGGATTATAGATATGAAATATGACCTTGTTTTTTAATAGAATTTGTAGCTTGGTCTGGGATATATGATCATAGTGTCACAATATATATTATAGAAGAAATATTCAAGATATGTAATCTAGTTAAATTATGGGGGAAAAAAGAACCAATTTTCTTAGTTTACGGAGTTGAGTAATCTATTTATGAATAAGAAAAAAGTTATTTCACCATGAACAGGTGGGGGAATATATTAATATTTCACGAATGTATGGTTGCTTTTATTTTGAGCCACTATGTATCGTTTGATAATGTTATTCGGTAAAAAAATTGTTCTTAATACGTCCCCTTATAAATCATTCTCATGTATATGTAATAATTTGTGAGTTCTAACGTGATGAAATCCCATTACTATAATAAAAACATTCCAAAATAGATAAAAACTATGGTGTCTGATATAGTTTTGTATGATTCATATAAGATATTTTAATAGAATATATGGAAAACACAATGTATTGTTGGAATATAAGAACATTTCCAGACCTGTTTCTTAATATGTCACCATATAGATTAGAAAATTTAGGGGAAAAGGGACATTTTTTTATGCATATAGTAATGGATAATGAATCCTAAATAAACGAATCATACATAAACCTAGCTCATACACATGAGAAGATATTTTAATAATATACTTTAATGAAGAATCTATAACAAGGGGTTTTATGTAGTTAAACACTCTATGTAGGATGAAATACTTTAAAATGAAGTTCAACACATTATGAAGGGTGTTTTTTACTCAATGTCATAGATGGACCTATAAAATAGGATTGATACATCACTACATATCAAACAAAATTCAAAATCAATCCAAATATAGTTATTTTTGGAAATAGATTTAATAGCTGATTGGAAAATACTAAAAGATAGTTGTTATGATATAAACACATAGATGTGGGAAATGTCCCCTATTTTTATTATAATTGATGGATTGTGACACCTTGGTGGAAAACTTTAACCATGGTTATAGTGTTAAAAATGTTGGGGAACCTCCATGCAGGACAAGATATCCTATATGGTGAAATTTTCCTCATGTGATGATCATGTAAGATTCAATATTTCTATATACCATGAAATATATCACTCAAATATGGGTGGCATTTTCCTTTAACCATTAAACCATGGATATTGATCCATGCGATTTGGAATATTGTACATAGATTGGGTTTTCATATAATATTTTTAGTCCACATATTCAAAACCTATTTATATATTTTAAAGGAAAAATATTTCTTAAATGGTTTTTTTGCATTCACCATGAAACTTAGAATAGAGATCCTTATTTTATCATTGTTATTACCAAAATATAATATAAGGCCCCAACCTTAAACCTTACTTAATATTTAATTAAATGAATAATTCACATTGAAGATCTTTTCATGGTTTAGAGTTTTAGAGAATTAGATCATAAAACTTGCATTACATTCCACATTTAAAAAAAGTGTTTACATAAAAGATAGTATTCATTTTTTCCATCAACGGAATCATATTTAAAATAAAAGATGGATTCTTTCTTGACACATCCTTGAAACTATCATCATATCATGTACCATTCCCTTGACCAGTGAAAAACATTTCAAAAACTTGGAATGAGCATAAAAATCTCAGTAAGGGTTATAAAAAGTATGGAAAGGAAACATGAGTACATATATACACAAGAATGAAATCATACTTTACCAATAAAACATATGCACTTTAACATACCTCATAAAATCATGAATAAATCATAGAAATAATTAGACATAAAGGTAACTTGAGGCATTCATAACATTATTACGTAGGGAGTAACCCTGTTGGTTACGTTTGGAATACCCATCACAGTATATTCCCTATATCTTTTCGGAGAAACCTTAACGTTTGACCCCTTCGCATTACCCAATGCATTGGAGAGCTATATCGGGCTCACCCGCCCTTATTTTTTCACGTAACCACCCGTCTTCATAATAATTCCAAAGAACCATAACATAATCATATCACATAAAACATGCATAAAGGAAACATAACATTTCCACTTTTCAATCACAATATATCAATACAACACATTGATATAAAAACATTATGAAAACCATTTTCAATACCAAAATAAAAGAAAAGTAAAACACGGTATTTATTTTTCTTTAAAAAAGGTATGGCTTCAAGAGGAAGCCGAAACTCAAATAATGGTCACTACGGCGGAGAAGTCATTGTCGCCACATGCATACGACAAAAACATTCCCTTTTGTCGTTTAGTAAAACGCTTCGTATAAAAAAGATTCCTTTTGGATAAACGTAAAGGTAAAAGGGGTATATACACTATATAAAAGAAGGTTTTGTATAAAACAAAATATGGCTCAATGAATGGAGATAGAGATGAAGTCCCTTACAAAGATGGTATCCTTGGATTAAGGATAAATCAATTACATAATTATGTGTGACAAACTAATACACAAGTATAAGTGGATATTAAGTGTAATAAAATCAGAGGACCTTCACACATATTCATAGAATGACATATTCAAGGAGTACAAGTTTATCCCAAAGAATCAAAATTGGGTTAAGAAGTTCCCTTGCAAAAATTCGACAGCATAACGACGTCACATCAAAATTCAGAAAAAGTGTTTATGAGAGATAAAGAGGGTATCTCATCACTTGGACATAAAATTTACATCAATAAGGATATATAAATCACAACATAATAGTATGTGAATTAAAAGACATAACAAAAGAAGTCTTTTAAAAAGAGGAGGGTGAAAGGTTCCCTTACCGACTTGGGTAACTTTCAAAACGTACAAGACATTGAAGAAGGGTCATACAATGAATATGTAAATACCCATAAATGAAATTATATTACACAAAGAGCATAATAATGTTATGTACATACACCACTCAAAGGAAATGGTGGCAAATGTATCATAAATCTCACGGGACTAAAAGTGAGATGAATAATCCCTTACGGAAACTCGGCAGCCTAACGGTGCCACTTAAAACTTCCAAAAAAATGGATTGATGAGATTAAATAGGGTCTCTCATCATATTACAATAAAATTTACAGAAAGAGGAATATAAAAGAACATACCCCATCATAACAAAGAGGATCTTAAAAGAAGTGACATAACGTAGAGTACTTAAAAAGAAAGTGAGAGGTTACATCTCTTATGAAAATTCGGCAGCCTAAAGGCGCCACTCAAAACTTCCAAAATGGATTTATGAGAAAAAATAGGGTCTCTCATGATATGAAAATAAAAATGTACATTATGAATAATATAAAAGAATGTCCCAATCATAAGAAATATGAGCTTAAAATGAATGACATAAAAGAGTGTACTTAAAAAGAAAGAGAGGGGTAGGATCCCTTACCTCGGGTCCGACTTGACTCGATCGTTCTTTAACGTCTTGAAAAATAAACTTGAGTTAATTTATAATTTCTTAAGAACCATTTTAAAGTTCATTATTACTTTTGTATCAATTATTTACATGTTATAAACATTATGTAATCATTTAAGTTAATAATGTTCATTTTTTCGATATTTGTTTATTAAGTCGAAAGTAGACTTCTTACAATTACACGTTGTTCGTGTGGTCAAAGGTTCATTATATCCAGAAAGATATTCATGATTTGGATATCATATTTATCATATATATCCCGAATATACATGTATTTATAATATTACCTATTCATTTAGAGGTAAGAAATAAAATGCACCGTTCATGGATACGGTAAGTCGTACGTACGCATGAACACTACTTTCATTTCTATGTCATATTAATGGAATTAATACTAAATGAGAGGTATGTATATTTTAATTCCATAATTATATTCATAATTTATATGTAACATAAATCATATATAATAACTTTAAATCCATCCTTTATACATCCCACATATGGCATTAACGAATCAAATCACTTTGAGGGGGCGGTAGTCCGCACTTCTTAAAATGAAATTATCGTGTTTACCCACAATGGAAACCATAAATGTATGCCAAAAAAGATAAATAAAGAATCTTAAGTAAAAAAATAAACATATTATATATCATATATAAATATAGTTACATCTTAATGGCCACCTTTGAAGGTGTTATAGGTGTGTTGAACAATCATGGTTTCGTGAGGCATAAATTCGCCATCCACAGATACAGTATGTTCTTTAACCATTAGATGTAGGTTTGTGTAAGTGTAGCTCGAATGATTCTTATAAAAACATCCTAGTATATTGAAGATACTGGAGTTGTTACAAAATAAATGAATAAAAATATTTTAGGGGGTTGGAGAAGCAAAATAAAACAAAAGAACACAAGTGAAGACATTACCTTAAAATCGGGTAACTCTCATTGATTTGAGCTCAAAAGCTTCCTTGGGAAGACTTCTACCCAAAGTGAGGCTTCTAGGAGTAATATAGAAATGTGGAGAGGAAAACTGAGCAGGGTTTGGCCGAGCCAAAGGCCTGAGAGGTGTGGGTAAGGTGGTAGAGGTGGGGGCCTTTTATAAGAGGAGAGGAGGGGCACTCTTGGAACGTTACAAAAAGTTACATTATTTTCAAATGCTTTTTGGATTTTATAGGTCCCACATTGATGTATTTCGAGTATAAGGTGGTAAGGGTTCCAAATATACTCTTCAAATATGTTTTATACACGTTTATGTTATATTTTTTACATTATCTTTTCATTTTATTTAAATCATATATTAATGAGGTAATCGCTGCATCATCATGATGTCATAAATAATTTAATTTATTTAATGACTAAAAATTATAAAAAACAATCATGATGTATGAAATATTTTTATATTTCTATTGAATATTTATAGTAAAAAATATGACTTCTATAACCCCATTTAAAAATTGTCTTAGTGAAACATCTCATGCTTCTGACATTTTTATTTTAACTTTAAATAAAAAGTTATTTATGTCATTTTCTAACCAAAGTGGCTCCATGGGGTCCCCAAGTTGACCCATGGATTTTCTGGGTCTGCCATGACACATCCAATGAGGGTAGGACATGTGTCTATGTCATTTCAGAATATTAAAACATTATTTTTACCTTAAATCACACTAATTACCTCGAATCGCGATTAAGAACAAAAAAGTAACTATTCACCAAAAAATTATTTTTATCCCATTAAACCACATTTTACATCCTAATGACATCCATTTATGTCGGATTTTTTAAATTCAAAACAAAGAGGTGGCATAGTTTCATTTAAACAAAAAATCAGTTTCTTTAACTTCCACTTAGTGGTTTCACTATTCATCAAAAATTGATGTTTTTCAGAAATATACCAAAAAATCACCGAAGATATATTTTATTATCCGAACTCAAAAATGATGTCTATTTTTCAAAATTCAAAACATATAAGTTTCATTAATTAATTTAATAATTAATTCCTGCTGTCAAAACAAATAGTGTGTTTTTAAGAAACAATATCTATTAAAAGATTGACACTAGTTTAAGTCCAATTTCAAAGTGAAATTAATTCCAATGACCACTATTGGATTAAATGGTGAAAATATATTCTAATATTACTTTAAAAACAATTCAATAGATGATCTAATAATATAAATAAATTAGATTAAAAAGAGGTTTTGAATTAAAATACAACAGTTTTCACTATTCATTAAATAATGAACTTTATCGGAAAGATACCAAAAATTTACACAAAGTAAATTTTGATGTCTTGATTCTAAAGAGGAATTTTATTTTGTAAAATATAACACATAAAATTGTAAAAAAGTGGATTTAAAAGAAGATCGCCATCAAAAATCGGTTAATCGGCCTTCTAAAGAATATTAGAATGTTTACCCTTAAAATTGAATTCATTTACATTTTTAATCCTCTAACATTTATTGTAAAAAGTAAAAAATATTTGACAAACATATATAAATTTTTTTTAGTTAGTTCTGTTCATTCACTCTATTACAATGGCTAGGCGTTAACTACCATTTAAAATAATATTATTTTATTATTATAGTGGAACGTAAGATTTCAATGGAACTCATTGTTGCGTATTTGGTAAGCCATCAATCATAGAGTTCCAATTAAATTAATACTAAAATTTTATTCAAAAATAGGGATAAATATAAAGATGTAATATTCTTTATTTACATGGGGTGTTACATCCTTCTCCCCTTTTGGGAATTGCATCCTCGCAATTTTAAAATTGGGCTCGGAAACATCCTTGAAAGTCCTACATCAGAACAAGAGTCTGTAAAACAATCACTTTAAAATAAACAAAGAGAAGTACATAGGTCACCCGAGTTAACCCATACTAGGATTCTCTGTAGGAAAACGTGGACACGGAGGAGAAAACATAGGGTCATGTTCTGATGGAGAGTGATAGAAAACATGTTTAGGAGAAAGTTAACCATAAGAAAATCACAAACTTTTGATGGGTTAAATGGTATTCGATTCCCCAGTAGAAAAAGTTAATAGACAACATTTTTGTTTTAAGTTAATTTTTATTGAGGAATTTATTCATAAGGAAACATAATTACTTATCACGTTGACTCTCAACTTTTATTAGATTTCTTACACAAACTCATATTTTCTCTAATAGACAAGTATTTAGGAAGACTTGTTCACTATAATCAACATCTAGAGAATCACCTAATCCAAAAAAGAGAACTATATACTTCCCATGTCTTTAGACTTTAACCAAAACCAAAACCAAAAATGTTAGTACAAGATCAGATAATCCAAAAATAGATAACCCTTTACAAAAATAAAATCTATTCTTAATCTCCAAAATTTGTCCAACAAAACCCAAAGTTCAACGAGTACCATTTGATAAAAAAATTTGTCCATAAAATTATTCAAAGTAAACTAAACTAAGATTTAAACACAAATATTTGAAGGATTTAGTCACATAGTCTTCTAAGGTATAAATTAACTTTTATCTCCAAATAACATCAGTTGCCCTTAAATTCTCATATTGAAAAGTTATTAACCTAATAACATATCCTCGATGATAGGTTAATAATTTCCATAGATAACCCAAAATAAACATACTCTTGATTCCTAAAATCATCTAACTAAAACGAATTTGTCAAACTAGCTAGGGACTTCACGTAGTCCAGTGGTAGGCGATAAATACCAGTCTCACTTTGGTTGTGGGTTCGATTCCCGCAGCTTTGTCTGACGCGATGGGTTGTCACACGGTCTGTGTGTTGTCCTTTTTCCAAAACTATATAATTCTTAAAACATTCCACAAAACAAGATAAAATTTTCAAATATAATCATAAAATACTTTAACCTCAATTTTATGTCATTCCTTTTATCATAACATATAAAAACCCATAATAACCTCAAAAGTAAGGATCATATAAACTCTAATGGTTACCTTTATAATTATTACTTGAACGTCCACATCGATTGGTCATCTCGTACATGATGCATTACAGATCATACCAAGGTTCAGGTGGTTGATCATGACTCCTTGATAGTTGGTTTAGAACAACCACGAGTTTCCTCATTGAATCCTCTATTTTATCTAGTATCTTAATCAGAGAACCACCACAGTTTCCTTCAAACCTGTTGTCTCTTTGGTTCCTGCTAGATCCATCCATTCACAAAAAATTGAAATGCCAGTGTTAGTATATAAACAAAACCATCATGTACTAATGAGGAAGGTAAACACTAAGATATACTTACTCATTCACATTATCTAAAACTAGGACTCTTTCTGAAATCCTAACCATTATGGTAATGTCACTTATGCATAGAGAGTACTGTAACCTCTAAAGTTATCTAAACTGACCTTTGATACCAACTATAAGGCCCCAACCTTAAACCTTACTTAATATTGAATTAAATGAATAATTCACATTGAGTATCTTTTCATGGTTTAGAGTTTTAGAGAAGTAGATCATAAAACATGCATTACATTCCACATTTAAACAAATTGGTTAAATAAAAGATAGTATTCATTTTTCCCATCAACGGAAACATATTTAAAATTAAACATGGATTATTTCTTGACACTTCCTTGACACTGTCATCATATCATGTACCATTCCCTTGACCTATGAAAAACATTTCAAAAACTTGGGATGAGCATAAAAAGCTCAGTAAGGGTTATAAAAATTATGGAAAGGAAACATGAGTACATATATCGATAAGAATGAAATCATACTTTACCCATAAGACATATTCACTTTAACATTCCTCATAAAATCATGAATAAATCATAGAAATCATAATACATAAAGGTAACATGAGGCATTCATAACATTCTTATGTATGGAGTAACCCTCTTGGTTACGATTGGAATACCCATCACGATATATTCCCTAAATCTCTCCAGAGAAACCTTAACGTTTAACCCCTTTGCGTTACCCAATGCATTGGAGATCTATATCGGGCTCACCCGCCCTTAGTTTTTCACGGAACCACCCTTCTTCATAATAATTCCCAAGAACCATAACATAATCGTATCACATAAAACATGCATAAAGGAAGCATAACATTTCCACTTTTCAATCACAAGATATCAATACAACACATTGATATAAAAACATTATGAAAACCATGTTCAATACCAAAATAAAAGAAAAGTCAAACATGGTAATTATTTTTCTTTAAAAAATGGTATGGCTTGTAGAGGAAGCCGAAACTCAAATAATGGTCACGGTGGCGGAGAAGTCGTTGTCGCCGCATACGTACGACAAAAGCATTCCCATTTGTCGTTTAGTAAAACGCTTCGTATAAAAAAGATTCCTTTTGGATAAACATAAAATTCAAAGGGGTTTATACACCGTATAAAAGAAGTTTATGTATAAAACAAAATATGCCTCAATTAATGGAGATTGAGACGAAGTCCCTTACAAAGACGTTATCATTGGATTAAGGATAAATCAATTACATAATTATGTGTGAAAAACTAATAAACCAAATATAAGTGGATATTAAGTTTAAAACAATCAGACGACATTCAAACATATTCATAGAAAAGCATATTCAAGGAGTACAATTTTATCCCAATGAATAAAAATTGGGTTAAGAAGTTCCCTTGCAAAAATTCGACAGCCTAAGGACGTCACTTCAAAATTCAGAAAAACAGTTTATGAGAGATAAAGAGGGTATCTGATAACTTGGACATAAAATTTACATCAATAATGATATAGATGAACATATCCCAACATAATAGTATGTGAATTAAAATACATAACAAAATAAATCTTTTAAAAAGATGAGGGTGAAAGGTTCCCTTACCGACTTGGGTAACTTTCGAAACGTACACCACATTGAAGAAGGGTCATAAAATGAATATGTAAATATCCATAAATGAAATTATATTACACATAGAGTATAATAATTGTATGTACATACACCACTCATAGGAAGTGGTGGGAAATGTATCATAAATCTCACGGGACTAAAAGTGAGATGAAAAATCCCATACGGAAACTCGGCAGCCTAACGACACCACTTATAACTTCCAAAAAATGGATTGATGAGATAAAATAGGGTCCCTCATCATATTACAATAAAATTTACAGAAAGATGAATATAAAAGAACAACCCCATCATAACAAAGAGAATCTTAAAAGAAGTGACATAAAGAAGAGTACTTAAAAAGAAAGAGATAGGTTAGATCTCTTATAAAAATTCGGCAGCCTAACGGCACCACACAAATCCTTCAAACTGGATTGATAAGAGAAAATAGGGTCTCTCATCATATGAACATAAAACTTAAATTAGTAATAATATAAAATAACATCCCAATCATAATAAATATGAGTTTAAAAGGAATTACATAAAAGAGTGTACTTAAAGAGAAAGAGGGGTAGGATCCCTTACCGCGGGTCCGACTTGACTCGATCGTTCTTTAACATCCTGAATAATAAACTTCAGTAAATTTCTACTTGCTTAAGAACCTTTTTAAAGTTAATGATTCCTTTTATATCACTTATTTCAATGTTATAAACATTATGTAATCATTTATGTTAATAATGTTAGTTTTGTCGATATTTGGTTCTTAAGTCGAAAGTGGACTTCTTATAATTACATATTGTTCATGTGGTCAAAGGTTCATTATGTCCAGAAAGATATTCATGATTTGGATATCATATATATCATATATATCCAGAATATACATTTATTTAAAATATTATATAATCATTTAGAGGTAAGAAATGAAATGCACAGTTCATGGAGACGGTAAGCCTTACGTACGCATGAACGCTAATTTCATTTCTATGTCATATTAATGTAATTAAAACTAAATTAGAGGTATGTATATTTTAATTCCATAATTATATTCATCATTTATATGTAACATAAATAATATATAATAAATTTAAATCCATCCATTATACATCCCACATATGGAATTAACGAATCAAATCACATTGAGGGGGCAGTAGTCCGCACATCCTAAAATGAAATTTTCGTGTTTACCCACAATGGAAACAATAACGGTATGCCACAAAAGAAAAATACAGAAGCTTAAGTAAAACATAAACATATTATATATCATATATAAATGTAGTGACATCTTAATGGCCACATTTTAAGGTGTTATATGAGTGTTGAACAATCATCGTTTCATGAGGCAGAAATTCACCATCCACATAAACAGTATGTTCTTTAACCTTTAGATATAGGTGTGTGTAAGTGTAGCTATAATTCTTCTCATAAAAACATCCTAGATTATTTAAGATTCTTTATTTGTTACAAAATAAATGAATAAAAATATGTTAGGGGGTTCGATAAGCAAAATAAAACAAAAGAACACAAGTGAAGACATTACCTTAAAATCGGTAACTCTCTTTGTTTTGAGCTAAAAGGATTCCTTGGGAAGAATTTTTACAAACGTGAGGCTTCTAGGAGTAATAGAGGGATGTGGAGAGGAAAAAGGGGCAGGGTTTGGCTGAGCCAAAGGCTTTAATGGTGTGGGTAAGGTGGTAGAGGTGGGGGCGTTTTATAAGAGGAGAGGAGGGGCACTCTTGGAAAGTTAGAAAATGTTACTTTACATTCAAATGAGTTTCGTATTTTAAAGGACTCACATTGATGTATTTCGAGGATAAGGTTGTAAGGGTTTGAAATATACTCTTCCAATATGTTTTTTAAAAGTGTAAGTTATATTTTTAACATTATATTTTCATTTTATTTAAATCCTTTATTAATGAGGTAATCGCTGCATCATCATGATGTCATAAATAATTTAATTTATATAATGAGTAAAAATTATAAAAAAAATATCATGATGTAGGAAATCGTTTTATCTTTATAATTAATATTTATAGTAAAAAATATGACTTGTATTACCCCATTTAAAATTTGTCTTAGTGAAACATTTCATGCTTGTGAAATTTTTATTTTAACTTTAAATAAAAAGTTATTTATGTCATTTTCCAACCAAAGTGGCTTCATGGGGTCCCCAAGTTGACCCATGGATTTTATTGTCCGGCCATGACACATCCAAGGAGGGTAGGACATTTTTCTAGGTCATTTCACATTATTAAAACATTATTTTTTCCTTAAATTACACTAATTACCTCTAATCGCGATTAAGAACATAAAAGTTATTATTCACCAAAAAATTATTTTCATCCCATTAAACCACATTTTACATACTAATGACAGCCATGTGTGTTAGATTTTTTAAATTCAAGACATAGAGGTGGAAAAGATTCATTTAAACGAAAAATCAGTATCTTTAACTACAACTTAGTGGTTTCACTATTAATCAAAATTAATGTTTTTCAAAAAAATTCCAAAAATTCATCCTAAGATATATTTCATATTCCAAACTCAAAAATGTTGTCTATTTTAAAAAATTAAAAACATATAATATGCATTAATTAATTTAATAATTAATTCCCGCTGTCAAAACAAATAGCGTGTTTTTAAGAAACAATATCTATTAAAACATTGACACTAGTTTAAGTCCAATTTCAAAGTGAAATTAATTCCAATGACTACTATTGGATTAAATGGTAAGAATATATTCAAATTTTACATTAAAAACAATTCAAAAGATTACCTAATCATATAAATAAATTAGATTAAAAAGAGGATTTGAATTAAAATACAACATTTTTCACTATTCATTAAAAAATGAACTTTATCGGCAAGATACCAAAAATTTACACAAAGTAAATTTTTATGTCTCGATTCTAAAGAATAATTTTATTATGTCAAATATAACACATAAAATTGTCACAATGTTGATTTAAAAGAGTTTCTCCATTAAAAGGCAGTTAATCGACCTTCTAAAGAATATTAGAATGTTTACACTTAAAATTGAATTCATTCTCATTTTTAATCCTCTAACATTTATTGTAAAAAGTAAAAAATATTTGACAAACATATATAATCATTTTGTAGTTAGTTCTATTCATTCCCTCCATTACAATGGCTAGGTGTTAACTACCATTTAAAATAATATTATTTTATTATCATAGTGCAACGTAATATTTTAAAGGAACTCATTGTTGCGTATTGGGTAAGCCATCAAGCATAGCGTTCCCATTAAATTAATATTAACATTTTATTCACAAATAGGGATAAATATAAAGATGTCACATTCTTTATTTACCTGGGGTGTTACAATTAAAAAGGTTACATAAGTTATGGTATGAGACTATAAATAGATTATGGTAATGTAGGGTGGTCCCAATTTGATGCAGTTTATCATCATGGTAAAATAAATTATGTTTCCAGAAATTTAAGGTCACATAATAAGTACCATTATATTAGAGATATCACATAGATATGTGTCATGTGTAAAATAATATAGATTTTATAGGTTTTGGTCCCATGGATTTATACACATTATGTATGAAAGGGTTATAATTATCAGGATGAAGTGGGTACTCAATTTGAGTCCAGATCTAGGCAAATGATAGGTGACATTGGAATCCCTATTTATATTGTTATCTCAAGTGTCATGCAACAAGTAGTTATAATATGGTTCCTCCTCTATATTGAACATGCTCATATAAAAGTGATATTTATTTATTGATGTAATATTGGTATAGAACTAATATAAAGATCCATGTTTCACTACATATCAATTAGGAGTTTGAGTAAATCCTTATTAAGTGCATGAATAGAAATTCCCAACATAGATCCTACTCATTTTTAGTGGAATTGGGATTTTTTTTGGTGGAGGTTGAGTTAAAGATCATACTATTCTAAAATTGATCAAAATATTATTATACCCCTATACAAGGGAGTATGAATGTATAAATTAAGAGACTATATGTAGTTAAAATACATACCTGAAAGAATTAAGGGGGAATTTTGTTTGGGGTTATAATGATGTGACTTATCGGTGCAGTAGTTTAAATTCATGCTATGAGGACCTCCACCACACAATTAAACATCATGTGTTGTGGTCGTTATAACATAAAGACTATGTTAAGGTGACAAGGAACCACTATAATTGTTTTAATGGAATGATAAATGGACATAGTTGTCATGATGATTATGGTTTGTAAACAAGGCATAGGAAGTTATACAATTTGTGTTCATGTGATATGGACCATGGATATGGAGTTTTTCATCATGATTTTTGGATTTTTAAGACCATTAATAATTCATGAATAGTATTTAATGAGAAATATTTTATTAGAAGGGGAAATGATGTATTCCCCATCTATCATGACAAGATAACATTATCTTTTAAAGTAGGTTGATTTTGTGACATAAGACCCCTAGAATATTGTTTTTACCATTGTGGAATTCTTCATGGAATCATTCTAATTTTTAGGGATAAAACCAATTATACCTAGAAAAGTGAACATAGATAGACCACATTTTTAAAGATGTGAGTTATATTATTCTGATAGATTATGAGGTTATACAACATGCATAGTTGCTTCTCATCAAGAATTACTAACTCTTAAAGCATCTTCTACTAAAATCATTCTTATATGAGATGGACTCAAAAAAATTCAGAGATATTGGAATTTAGCATTGATGGGTGTCACCACCTCTATTACATAAAAAATTGAATATGTGGTAACTTTTTGTGTTGATATGAGTCATGGTTCAGTATGTTCAGAATGAAAACTGGAGTTTGTTTATCCGTTATTTTTTATCTTTTTCTAAAATTTATTGAGTATATTTCAAAGTCCTTTTAATGGTATATATTTATATACATACTACTATATGATATAGGGAAGAGTTATTTAACTCAACAATATACTCGAGATACATCCTTTTCAACTCTATAGAACAAAAATTATTGACATTTTCAATCAATATTTTGTGAGAAGAACCAAATATGGTAATTATGTTAGGCCTAAATAATTAATGATATTCATTTTACTACCTTAATTTATGGGAATATTCTCAACCGATTTTGAGATAATTTGTGTGAAAATAAGGATGTATTTGACCTACCACTCTATGGATGGGAGATATACCCCCATGAAATCAATTCCGCATATGAAAAATAACTATGCATAATTTCATGTACATAAAAACTATAGGGGTATATAAAAAATGTTTTCATATATTTAATGATGATTTAATTTTCTAATTAATCTCATGTAGTCATATTTCACCATTGTTAAAAACTAACCATGTATTTTGATTTGATTGGTGAGTTTGGTTCTTGACGATTGATTATGGAAAAAACAGGCATCAACATCTAGAAGAATGGATATATTTTCTACTCCATAGATGCATATAAGGAGGAATATATCAAACCAAAATTATATGGATGATCTTATATTCATCCAAGATGCAGTAAAGTAAAATTTTAACTTCATTAAATCAGATATACCCCATCATTTCTTAAATGAATTAGAGGATCCATTTTTGAGAGTGTCTATCATGGGTACTATACAACCAGTAGAATCATGAGTTGATGAAAATATTCCCTCATCACTATCTGTGGATTTTTTTAATATCACTGATTTCCTCCACATCATAAACAACGACTAAAGGTACATCATAGTTGTTCATGATGCATAAAACTATCTCATATTGATAAAGATTTTCTAGGGTCTTGGAAGCACTAATAATGTAATCAATGTTGTAATTATATGAGTGAGATAAATGAATCATAAACTTTTATAAGGGTAGTTACATCATCATTCATCTTACATATCCAAGGAGGGGTACCAAGTCTTCTTTATTAATGTCATATTCAGCATTAATCAAATTAATTAAATGATCTGAGTCACTATTAGCATTTAATTATAATTAAATTAGTTGTAGTGTTAATACAACCCCATGATATGAGATTTATAATCTTCCCCATTGTTGATTCAATGTTCATATAATATGGAAAAATGTGCAGAACCACCTTTTATTTAGATATGATGATACATAAAGAACATGAATATGGTCATTCAGGATTTAAAATATTTTTTGGGAATGAATCATAGAGGATGTGTTAAATTACATCACCCATATACAAGGCATATAATTCACGGAGTATTCTAGAAAACTCTTTTATGATATGGTTTATGGATCATATATTGATGAAACAAATATTATTGAAAAAAAATTAGAATGATATGATAGTCTAATTTTTTTTATAATTCTAGAAATGAGAAAACATTCGCATCCTTGTTAGACATCCTAATAAGATGGGACCCTGAGTACCCATCTATTATGTAAATTAATTGGATTCCTTTTTTAAATCTATTTGGAGTTCAATGATATAGTATATAAAATATTATTTTAGTAAACACAGTTTGACTTCCCAGAATTCAATAAAAATAGTTATCATACAATTATTTTTCTTTTTATGAAATTTTTTTTAACACATTTCAAGAACTGAACCTCCTTAATCACATTGGATTTTACAATATCCTAAAAATCATCTATATTTATAGTTTTGGGGAATAATGAATCGTACATGCTGATTTATTGAAATCATGATAATAATAAGGTAGAAGTAGATATGGGTGTAAATTTAGGCAACACATATTAATAAAATATATTTCCAAAAAATAATAATTCTTCTTCAAGAATGTGATGTTCATTTATTAATATTACAGTGTCTCAAAAGTACTAATGAAAGTGTTCCATTGAACGTCTATTATAACCTGGCTTACCTATATGATATCATCATTTATGGTAGACATGCACTCTTCAAATACTGAACATGATTCTATAAGATATTATTATTCTTCATCCTCTATTTTTATATAGTGGAAGTAATTAAATACTAAATATTCTTTGGAGTGAGTGAAAATTTAAAATCATTTTTTTCATATGTAAATTATGTGTAGTAATTTTCACGTTCTTGGAATATTTAAATATGATTATTTTCCTAAAAAACATTGTTATGTTCTCCCTACTCTCCACTAAAATTAGTGAATAAGTAGTATCCAAATCACGAGATTCAGGGGATTTAATAGGGCCATTTTGACTCCTTATCTTTTGGGAAATATATTTTGATCCTCATAATGTTTCTTAGATCACCTAGAGATTTGAGGAAAAAAGGGTAGAATTCATTTAAAATCATTTTACTCCCTATTTTCAATCAACTTTGATGAAAAATTATTATAAGAACCTAGGTTTTGAGCCTGTAAAACTTTGACATTTTCTTGATATTATTCTACATTAGGGCATTCTGACGGCGTGTGATTCCGAGCCCTAGAGTGACCGGAATTAAATTTTAAGTGCTTTTACACTAGACACGCCAAATAAATTTAATAACTCCAAAACAGATGCTCAGATAGGAAAACCAAGAGCACCATTGAATTCAGAGCATGTCATCTACACTAGTAGGGGTGTAACTTTCCCAGGCGCGGTCCTTCTGTGGAAAATGCCATGAGGGGTGTTTCTTGTAATTGGGTGGCCCTAGGCGTGAACATTACAACTTCTAAAAGATGGCTCAGATTAAAATTCCGAGACCGCCGTTGCGCTCAGAATGTGGTTTTTATCCTAGAGCCATCTTTACCTAGACCCCGTCAATACTCCGGGTACGGGAATACCAGTGGGTGTTTAAAAACATAATTAAATTTTAGTTAAGTTTTCGATTTAAACACACCACCCCCACCCCTCTTCTCCCCCTTGTTTTTCACCTTCGCGCAATATCTCCACAACAAGGGAGAAACTCCTTCAAGATTCTCTCTCTCTCTCTCCAAGTTGGGTGGCGGCTCCAGCGGATCCCTGGTGAAGAGTCGGGCTACGCCCAGTGAGGTAGGATTCGATCTGAGCTTTCCAATGCTCATTTTAGATCGAAATTTCGAGTCCCGGGGCATCTAGGATAGCCTCGAGAAGTTTTTCGGCCATTTCCCATAGTTTCTGGTGGTTCCATGGAAGTCCATAGGGTCACAACGGCAGTGTAGGGTGTTCCAGGAAGTGGAGCTCCCAGTGGTGACGGCGGGATCTCAGGCGGCGCGGTGGGCATCTATGGTAGGGGTCGCCAGTGCGGGGCGTGATGGGGGTCGTGGCATGGGACCCTGTGCGGACACCGCGACCCACCTTTGGTGGGTCTCCATGTGAGACAGTGACCGGCCATGAGGGTCGGTCGGTGCAGTGGACCGCGGGTCCGCGGCCGGGCCGCGTGGCAAGGTCGCGGGCCAGCATTGCGGGTCAGGCCGGTCTAGCCAAAAGGGGTTCATCCCTTGACATCAGACCCCCGTAACATCTAGTACAGGTCTCTATTTTTTTTCTATCTACAGAAGTGCTATCCATGCCTTGAGACGAAGTTTTTGAGATGGTCTAGGGAATTTACAATTCCATAGATGGGGGTTCGGTGTTGCGGCATGCTCATTAAGTACTCGCTAGTATTCTTCTTCTAGATGGCGAAAACACATCCCGAGTCCATTTTATGTGCTGGCAGAGGCGTTGTAACCCTGGATTCATGATGATGTAGACCATGGTGGTTTCAGCCATTGATGTCGAAGTTGAGGCATGTGCCCCACATGCTATCTAATAAACTGTGTGCAGCGTTTTGCGATATTTTCATTATACATCTGTTCGGGGTGAATGAGTAGTCATTTTGGGGGGTTTTTTTCAAGATCATTACGATGACACAGTTCGCCCGACCTCTTTCAGGACCGAGGTGTGGGCCCCACAAGACGTCCTATGGGTATAAATTGGTGTTGAATAACTTTTTCATCAGGAGTCTATTTCCATCGAGCAAGTAGTCTATATCGCGTTTTTTCCATGAGGATTAAAATAGTGTAATCTATTTGGTCATGTAGATCCTCTTTAATGATATCATTAAATGTGGAAACATGAAAGTGGAATTAGTCGGAGGTTTCTTTAATGCACTCTGACCCAACACATGGTCACGATGTTAGCGACACCCTGTGATGGCATGGGCAGTGTGGTGTTATCAGACCAGTTCTGGGTTTTCCCTCCAGTGTGGCTGGGAAGTGGGTTACCCGTTGACCATAGGGTTTACCCTCCAGTGGGGCAGGGCAGTGGGTTACACATTGATTTTAGGGTGTACTCACCAGTAGGGTTGGGCAGTGGGTTACCCAGCGACCTTTTACGGTTTACCCTCTAGCAGGTTGGTCAGTGGGTTACCAGAGGACCTTTTAGGGTTTACCCTCCAACTGGGTTGGGCAGTGGGTAGCCCGATGACCTTTTGGGGTTTAACCTCCAGTTTGGCTGGGTAGTGGGTTACCCGACGACTTCTTTCAGACTCATCCCCTTTCCATGAGGCTAGTCAGTGTCTTTTCTTCGTGATTACTAGAGCGAGATCCTTGGTTCCGTGGTTCGGCGATGAGATAGCTTTGATGTGCGGGACACATGGGCATCAGTTTTGGATATCAATAGAACTACTGGCAACTTTTCCTAGGCTGAGCTTGGAGATGGAAATCTTCTTACACACTCGTTCAGGTTTCTTTTTGAGCATATATATATACACCATAGTTTTTTTCTCACTCCTTGGGTTTAGTTACGCTCCTTATAGGAGGGGTAAAGACACGTGTGGTATGACACGTGCTTTCCATGTCTATTTCCTTTGGGTTGAATGAGTCTCCTTACATTCTTCTTGTCGGGTTGAGCTGCACTCTATTTACTGTACAATTTCACTGTTCCTTGTTCTGTCTACTGGTCATCATTTTTGAACCTACATTGTTGCTCCCTCGAGCTTTCAGGGAATCCTATGAAGTATCCTTATACTCACCCCAGCTTGGGATTTTCCCGCACTAGTTGTGCCCTTGCAGACGACCGATAGGTTGATTGAGACTATGGAGGAATGTAGAGGACACATGATCTTTGGCTGCGTTCAGTGGTCGAAGTAGGACATTCATGTGTGAGACTCACCAGGTGTTTACTTTTGTTTACCTGTTGTCGGGTTGTGGCACCTTTCAGTTTGGGCCCGTGTTTTTCCCCTTTTTCTGTTTAGTATCTATCGTTTCTTTTCACCACATTAATTTTTCCTATTTAGAGGTTGGTGCATGATTGTGCTTAGGTTATAGTTGTTTGTTTTTTGGTTTCCTTTTTTACTATGCACTTCTGCATTGAGTGAGCTGTGAGTGTGTGTACAGGTACATATGATAAGGCCTCCCAAAGATTATTACTCCTTCGGCGATTGTCGACAGCCCATGGACTATAGAGGTAGGATTGGGGTAGTTGCTGCTCGAGACTAGTAGGGTTTGGTCATGACAAAGTGGTATCATAGGTGGTTCGTTCTTTAGGGCGTTCTACAGATGTCCCTAAAAAGTAATTGGTTGGGATTTATGGAAATAGTGTCGACGTGTCTCAATAACAGCTCTCTGGCTAGGGAGTCCAGTGATGGTATGGGTGGTCAACGTATCCATTGACCAGGACCTTGATAACCCGCTTGTCAACTCGGCACACTGAGACACTTGTTGCAGGGAACTTTGGAACATACAACCCGTAGGATTGAGTCATTGAATTTCCTTTTTGATTCAGCTCACCTTTTTTATTACTGATATATATATATTCTCATCAGATCGTAGTAATCCTTGATAATTTTCAGGATTCCCCCACGATAGCAGAAAGCTAGGATACCCTCTATAGTTCATGATGACGACATGGCGAGCGACAAGGTGTCAGTTCAGGGACCCTCACATGATCCCCTTCCGCCCAGTGCTTCAGTAGTGTCCACTCCACCTAGAGAGGGGTAGTTAGTACTGGCCTCACAGTCAAAGGTTGAGTGCACACTGAGTGTACTCCGAGACTTTTAGCGTCAGCGAATGCAGAAGTTCTGCAGGGACCCGGATCCCAAGGCGGCAGAAGACTGGCTAGAGTCTATGGATCAAATTTTCAGGCTAGTACGGACACCATCAGACCAGATGGTAGTTCTATCTGCCAACCTTTTCCTTGGGATGGCCGGGAGTTGGTGGGGGTTGGTCACAAAGACCCACGACGAGTCATCTCTCATGTGGGATAGCTTCCAGCTGCTCTTTCGGGAGGAGTACTCCCCATCTTATTTACGCTCCCTTCAGATTCAGGTGCTTCTAGAGCTGATGTAGGGTGGGATGCCTGTGGAACAGTACTCAGCCTGGTTTAATGATCTGATATGCTAGTCGCAAGAAATGGTATGCGATAGTTACTTCTGGGTGCAGATGTTTTAGAAGGGTCTTCGTAGGGAGATCCATGCTAGTGTAGTACCCCTGGGTATCCCTACTTATGTCTGTGTACTAGAGTTTTCCCTTGTGATTGAGCGCTTCTTGGTTGAGGTACACCAGCTGATAGGGCCTAGATGTGGCCACTTTAGAGGAGATTCTTCGGTGATAGGCATGCGACAGAGAGGAGAGTCTCGGTCGAGGAGGCCCTTCTATGAGCAGACTCTGGGGCAGGGCCGTACACCGCAATGGCGATGTGGATCACCAGAGCAGGATGGAGAGAGCCAGTGATATGCCTATGATGGATGGGGTCACCTAGCATGGGACTTCCCAACCAGGTTTACCGAGAAGTCGTGGCAGGCAGTGGATGCACCGCAGCCGTAGAGTTAGCGCCGTGACCAGGGATCTTCCAGGAGATGACAGGGCGGTCCTCATGGAGGAGGCATATGAAGAGTGGAAGAACCTAGAGGTCCGAGATGGCATTTTGAGATCCTTCCACCACCACCACCGGGAGGCCCACACCAGTCTCAGGGAGCTGGCAGTAGGGGCCACGGGCAGCTTCGGGCTATGGGTGTTTGTGACCCTGCAGCACATGAGATTGTCTGAGGTACGCTTTGTGTTTACTCTACAGTTTATTCGGTACAAGTAGATTGAGGTTCCATAAACTCCTTTATATTGTTTCTTTTGATATAAGAGTTTTAGCATCAAGTAGAGGCATTGATGCCTTCACTTATCCTTGAGGTTCATATGAGAAGTGCCTCGTTGGGGACCGATATCTGCAGATAGATCGAGTTGTTGTTTGGACAAAGGGAGCTTCACGTGGGACCTATTTTTCATCACGATAGATCATTATGACATCATCATGGGCATGGATATGCTTTTCATTGTTCACGCCCAGATTGATTGTCGTCACAGTTGGGTTAGAGGCATTTTATCTGATGGGATTAGGTTCACCATCTTTGGTGAATGAGACCTCGTGGCAGAGCAGATGGGTTCTCTAAGAAGGAGACCAATACCCTTTTCTCACCTGTTTCTGAGAATGGCTCTCGGTGTAGTAGATGCTACCGGCGCCTGGATCCCTACTTTTGTAGAGGAATACATGGACCTACTTCTCGAGTATGTTCCAGGACTACCTCTGAGGCGAGAGATGGAGTTCTGCATTGACTTTCATTTGGGGACTGCCCCGATATCATGTGTGGCTTATCGGACAGAACCCACAGAGCTTCAGGAGCTACGAGATCAGTTGGAAGACCTTCAAGAAAAGGGATTCATCAAGCCTAGTGTGTCCCCTTAGGCACATCCCTTTTTTTTTGTGAAAAAGAAAGATGAGTGTCTGTGGATTATTGTGGATTATTGTTGCCTAAATCAGGACACAATAATAAAAAACTACCATTTTCCGAGGATCGACGACCTCTTTGACCCGTTGAGATGTGAGAAGTGGTTCTCTAAGATTAAATTTCGATCCGGCTACCGCCAATTGCGGGTTCGTGATGCTGACATCGCTATGTTGGCTTTCCATTGTCGATATGGGCATTTAGAGTTTTTGGTGATGCCCTTTAGCATGACGAATGCCCCTACAGTTTTCATGGATTTGATGAAAAAGATCTTCTAGCTATACTTGGACCAGTTTGTGGTTGTCTTCATTGACGGCATACTCATCTACTCTACGACAGAAGAGGAGCACCCATAGCATTTGAGGATGGTCCTAGAATTACTCCAAGAGCACTAGCCATATGGGAAGCTCTTTAAATGTCAGTTTTGGATTCATGAGGTTCACTTTATGGGGAATTTAATTACGGAGGAAGGATTTTCTGTAGATCCCAAAAAGATAGATGCAATGATTTCTTGGGATCCACACAAGAATGCATCAGAGTTCTCGAGCTTCCTTTGTTTGGCAGGATACAATAAGAGGTTTGTGGAATATTTATCCAAATTTGATGTCCCATTGACCACATTGACACAGAAGGGAAGAACGTTCTACTGGACTGATCAGTACCAGAATGACTTCGAGGAGTTGAGATAGAGGATGACTAGTTCTATGGTGTTGAGGCTTTCAGAGGAGGGTGTTTAGTTTGCAGTGTACTATGACACTTCAAGAGACGGGATTGGGCATGCGCTGATGCAGCGGTGGGTAGTAATTTCATATAGGTCGAGGCAGTTGGGGCCCCTCAGAAGAATTATGTGACTCAAAATTTGGAGATGGCAGCAGTGGTCTTCGCCTTGAGGCTATGAAGATACTACATTCGAGGAGAGTGTTTTGTGGTCCACTTAGACCACCAGAGCCTCAAATATATATTCACTCAGAGGGATTTGAATCTGAGGCAGAGGCGCTGACTGTATATTCTTCAGGACTATGATTTAGAGATAGTCTACACTCCGGGGAAGGGCAACGTAGTTGCAGATGCCCTTAGTAGGAAGTCCCAGGCTCGTCTAATATGGGAAGCTTCAGAGTAGTTGTCTTTCCTACGGCTGACCATGGTGAACCAGGAGGGTACGACTTTTCTATAGTCAATGGTGAGGACTCTTTTTCACCTTGAGAATCTGAGAGAGTCGTAGATAGGGGATGTCGACAGTGAGGTACTTCATGATAAAATATCCACGTTTGACACACCCGATAGGTATTCTGAAGGAAGTAGTCGTGAGATCTTGTTTCAGGGGAGAGTTGTAGTACCAAGGGACATGCGGGAGGAGGTGATGCTAGAGTTCCACACTTCTCCCTTGGTTATATAACCCGATGTAGGGAAGATGAGTAGAGACCTTCAGAGGTAGTTTTGGTGGTCTGGCATGAAGCAGATCATACAGGAGTTCATTTCTAGGTGTCTTACCTGTCAGCTGGTGAAGGCAGAGCAACAGGTTCGGGCAGGGTTGTTTTAGCCCCTAGATATCCCAGAGTGGAAGTGGGATGACATATATTTGGACTTCATCACCGGGCTTCCCACTCACAGTGAAGGTCCATGACTCCATTTGGGTGATAATGGATGAATTCATGATGTTGACACACTTTTTTCCATTAGGGAGTAGAGTATGGTGGAGAGTCTTGGGAAGCTATACATTCGGGAGATCGTCCACCATCATGGAGTAACCTCGACGATCGTCTCCAATAGTGACACGTGGTTTACGTTGCGATTGTGGAGAGTCCTACAAGAGGCATTAGGGACTCAACTGCGGATGAGTACAACTTTTCACCCCCAGAGAGATGGGCAGACCAAGCACACTATCAAGGTTTTGGAAGATATGATCAGGTCGTGCAAGTTAGATTTTGTCTTGAGCTGGGAGGATCACCTTCCCTTTGTGGAGTTCACGTACAACAATAGTTACCACTCTAATATCGGCATGGGACCTTTTGAGGCCCTCTGCGACAGACCTTGTAGGTCACCGTTATGCTGGACGGAGGTTGGGGAGACCACCCTCGTGGGCCCTGAGTTGGTGCAGGCGATGACAGAGAAGGTGCAAGTAATTAGTGAGAGAATGAGGATGGATCAGAGCAGATAGAAGTCCAACATAGATCATCATCATAGGCCTTTGGAGTTCGAGCAGGGGGACCATGTCTTTTTGAGAGTCTCTCCGCAGTGTGAGACATGGAGGTTTAGCTGGGGAGGCAAGCTGTCCCCATGGTTCATCGGGCCCTTTGAGATCGTGCGCATGGTCGGTGAAATCGCCTACCATGTTGCTCTACACCCACAGATGGATAGGGTGCATGACGTTCTCCATGTGTCGCAGCTGAGGAAATACGTGTACGACCCCACACACATTATCAACTGGGAGAGCAGGACATCGTTGATGGATCCACCTTTGCGAAGCACTCTGGAGCGATTGTGGACCGGAAGGAGCGGACACTACGTGGACGGACCATTCCTTTGGTTCGTGTGCTGTGGCAGCATAGGAGAGTGCAGGAGTGCAGCTGGGAATGGGAGAGCTAGATGTGGGCTTAGTATCTCGAGTTTTTTTTGTAGTTTTGATTTTTTGGGACAAAAAACAAGAAGCAGGGAATGATGTAAGAACCTAGGTTTTGAGCCTGTAAGACATTGAAATTTTCATGATGTTATTCTAGAGCAGGGCGTTTAGACGATATGTGATTCCGAGCACCAGTGCGGCCGAAATTAAATTTTAAGTGCGTTCATAGTGGATATTACAAATAAATAGAATAACTCCAAAAAATTTGCACGAATGGGAAAACTGAGAGCACCGTTGAGTTCGGAGAGTGCAATTTACCATAAGAGGGTTGTAAGTTTCGTAGGCACAACCCATTTCTGTGGAAAACACCAACAGGGTTGTTTTCGTAATTTGGAGGCCCCAGGCGTGAACTTTACAGCTTCTGAACGAAAGATCATATTAAAATTCCGAGACCGTAGTTGCACTCAACATGTGGTTTTTACTCAGAGGCAACATAACCCTTACCCCGTCGAAAGTCCGGGTATATGCCTACTGGTGGGTGTTTAAAAAATAATTAAATTTTAATTATGTTTTCTATTTAAACACACCACCCCAACCTCTTCTACCCCATGTTTTTCTCCATGGTGAATGATCTCCCCAACAAGGTAGAACCTCTTTCAATCTTCTCTCCCCCTCTTCAAGGCGGGTGGCAGCTCCATCAGATCATTGGTGAATCGTCGGGCTACGCCCAGCGAGGTAGGATCATGTGTTTTCATTTTTTTATTTCCCACATCTTCTGGAATTCAAATTTTAGCATTGAAATGCGGTTTAATTTTTGATAGAATTCCGTTGATGCATATGACTCAATAAGATCTTTACAACTCTATTTTCAGAATGAATTATGAGTCCCAAGGCGTCTGGCGTGGCCTCAGGTCGTTTTCCGGTGATTTCCCTTGGTTTTCTGCAGTTCCAGGGAGGTCCGGAGGATGAAAGCGGCTGCGCGGAGTGTTCCAAGTGGCGGTGCTCCCAGCGGCAATGGCTGTCCCCGAGCGGCCGCGGTGCGATGCGGCTCCCAAGCGATGGCGGCGGGCTCCCCGGTGGCGCGGTGGGTGTCTAAGGCGGAGGGCGCCGATGCGGGGCATGAAAGGGGTCGTGGCGTGGGACCCCGTGTGGAGACCATGAACCGCCTTTCGGGGATCTCCTCATGAGACAGTGCCTGGCCATGAGCACCAATCGATTCGGTGGACTACGTGTCGCGCGGTAGGCCCATAGGCCGGTGCTGTGGGCTGGGCCGACCGGCGCGGACCTTCCCTAGCCGAGTGGACCGGCTAGACCAGTCCGGTCCATCCCAAATGGGTTCGTCCCCTTGACTTCGGACACCCATAACGTCCACTATGAGTGTCCGTTTTTCATTCCATCTACGGAAGTACAATCCTCATCTCGAGACGATGTTTTTGAGATGGTTTAGGAAATTTTCATTTCTCAAGACGGGGGTTCGGTGGCGCGACACTCTCGTTATGTACTCATCGAGATTCTTGTTTTGGATGGCGTGAACACATCCGGATTCCATTTTAGGCGCTATTAGTGGCATTGCAACCCTGGCGTCTAGATGATGTAGACTAGGGTTGTTTCAGGCATTGAAACTGGAGTTGAGGCATGGGGCCCATGGGCTGTCTTTTATGTTGTGAGCAGCATTTTGTGACTTTTTCATCAGATGCCCATTCAGGGAATAGGTTATTTCTTTTTGCTGTGATTTTTCGAGAGTATCACGATGGTGCAGTTCGCCCGGACTCTTTGAAGACCGATTTGTGGGCCCCACGAGATGCTGTATGGGCATAAAGTGGCGTTGAATAACTTTTTTGTCGGGAGTTCGTTTATATCGAGTAAGTAGTCTATCTCACGTGTTTTTCCTCAAGGATTAAAAAGATTTAATCTATATGGGCATGAGGAGCCTCTTTAGAGAACAAATGAATATTGGGAACATGAAAGGGGCATTGGTTGGAGGTTTCTTTGACGCACTCTGACCCAATGCATGTTCACAATGTTAGCAACACCCAGTGATGACATAAGAAGCACAGAGTTATCGGACCATTTCGGATTTTACCCTCTAGAGGGGATCAACAATGGGTTACCTTTTGACCTTAGGGTTTACCCTCCAATGGGGATGCGTAGTGTGTTACCCATTGATTTTAGGGTTTACCCTCCAGTAGGGCTGGGCAGTGGGTTACCCGACGACCATTTTGGGTTTACCCTCTAGAAGGGCTGGGCAATGGGTTACCTGATGACCTTTTAGGGTGTACCCTCCAGTAGGTCTTGGAAGGGGGTTACCTGATGAACTTTTAGGGTTTACCCTCCAGCAAGGCTGGGTAGTGGGTTAGCCAACGACCATTTAGGGTTTACCCTCTAGCAGGGTTGGTCAGTGGGTCACCCGATGAACTTTTGGGGTTTACCCTCTAGTTTCACTAGACAGTGGGTTACTCGATGACTTCTTTCAGTCTCAACACCTTTTGATGAGGCTATTAAGTGCCTTTTCTCCGTGATTACTGGAGAGGGATCCTTGGTTGTGTGGTTCAGAAATGAGACAACTTTGATGTGCGGGATGCATGGTCATTAGTACTAGATATCCTTAAAACAGTTGGAAACTTTTCAGGGGCTGATCTTCGAGATGGAGATCCCCTTACGCACTCATTTGGGTTTCTTGTTTAGAATATATATATACACCCTACTTTTGTTCCAAATCCTTGGGTTCAGTTACTCACTTTCTAAGAGGGGCGAAGACATGCATGGTATGCCACGTGCTTTCTGTATCTAGTTCCTCTTGGATGGATGAGTCTACTCCCTTTCTTTTGTTGGGTTGAGCTGCACTCTATTTACTGTACTCTTTCACTATTCCCCATTCTATCTACTTCTCACTGTTTTGGTTCCTCCTTTGTTTCTCCCTCGAGCATTCATAGAAACCTACTGAGTATCCTTATACTCACCACTTCTTGGTATTTTCCCGCACTTGGTGTTCCCTTGCAGATGACGGACAGGTCAATAGAGACTATAAAAGAGCGTAAAGGACACATGATCTTGGGCTGCATTCAGTGGTCGTACTAGGACATTCTTGTGTGAGACTCACAAGATGTTAACTTTGGTTTATATGTTTCCGAGTTGTGGCACCCTTTGGGTTGGGCACATGTTTTCCCCTTTTTCTTTTCAGTATCTGTCAGTACTTTTCAGCAATTTACTTTTTCCAATTTAGAAGTTGATGCATGACTGTGGTTGGGTTATAGTTGTTTTTACTTTGGTTTCCTTTTTTACTATTCACTTATGCATTGAGTGAGCTATGTGTGTGTGGACAAGTACTTAGGATAAGTCATCCCTAAGATTGTTACGCCTTCAGCGCTTGTGGCCAGCCCCTGGCCTATGGATGTGGGCTTGGGGTAGTTGAAACTCAAGACCGGTAGGGTCGAGCGTGGCATTTATATCCTTGTGAAGGTATCTTCATGACTGAAAACCTACCATATGTTAAATAGGGGATAATCTTGTCTTTGAACAATGTGGAATAATCGTATTTAAGGTTTTTTCACAACAAAAATGAATGTAAAAAAATGTGTACAAATATGTTTTAAGGGTTTAATAGAGGGGATCACAAACTATATGGATTAGCATACAATGTTTCTCCTTTAACCATTATCTATATATCTTATCTCTTATCGAAAATCTATTAGGTTTATTTTTATTTACTATAATTGAATGGGTAATCATTTCCATATATCTCTCCAAACATTCCATTGATAGGATACTTTCATACCTGCTGATATTATGGAGGTAATGTGTCATGGCTTTGAACCCAAGGTCCTCAAAATAGAATATTAAACACAATATCTAATTTAATTATCCTAATCTCATATTCAGATACTGGATATCTAAACTCTCATTTTGTTTTTATCATTCTAATAGTATTTAGATTAATTATGTCATACAATTTAATTGTAAATATAAATAATCTCCATTCTCACTATAACCATTTCATTGATGTGTTTGAACTAGGATAAAAATTATCCCATAGTCATTGTCGATCATGGAATTATTGGAGTTGAAATTTTCAAACATGAATATGTTGTATGTGGAACTTATATGTCCATTAAAATTGGTTCCATGATAATTATTTGTGAATTATATAGATTTTTGGAATTCTACAAGTGAATTTAATAAATAATATACATTAGAAATAACATATTCAATATCAAATTCCATAGGGATGTGATGACCCTTTTCATCATACTGCATGATATCCTTTTTGTAGTGATGTGAATAAATCAATAAATTATGGTTTGTGAATATTGATAATAATTTCATGATTTCATACTTCTATACCATAGGTCAATTCTTCCCATGGGGAGGTTTTTCCTTATCCCTAGGCTTTATGGTCAAGGAATTTGGAATTTATTAGTGTTATGACTATATGGTACTTGAGGGTCTATTTTTTATTGGTGGGATGGGTTGAGAAAGTATTTACACATCATATGATGGATTAGATAGTTTTATTCTTTCTAATATGATTTCAAATACAATTGGTTGAATTGTGGAGTATTTGGAGGTATCATTATTTCTCAATTGGTCCCACTGAACTGACATTCCAAGGTTTTCATCCATATATATTACAATAAATGGGACATTGTATGTATGGTGAACTTATTCATCATTAAAAACCCCTAGGTTATCTTTTCATATGTGCCATGTTCGTATGGAACCCATCTATTTGAATAGAAATATATTCCTATGAACATCATTCATTTTATAATGGGAATTCTAATTGAATATCATTAATATATTCAAAAACTCATTCATAATATGATGAGGATTTTATTTTTTTGGATGAAGAATTCATATCAACTAGTGGGTGTATGAATTATTTAAGAGTTTTGACTAACAAAAGATTTAGTCACAATCCAGTTTCCGGAACCATATTATATATTTTTCTAGTTACACATTCCTTCGGAGGAATAATTTAATGTTGTCACATTGGATGATGTAGTGGTATTCTAGTCCATGATAACATCATCAATTTATTCTATGGGGACAACCTGATAATGATCAACTGTATTTTGAGTCATGTATTTATCAAACATTTATTTTTTATGGATGGAACATCATTCCATTTGTCCTCACAAATTTTGTATAATGTGGATGCATAAGATACTTTATATGGAGGTTTTCCCAACATTACTAATCTATAATCCACAATTTTCTATAGGATAACCTTAATGAAAAATAATTCTATTATATTTTACCCACATATCCTTTGAAAATGAGAATAGTTAGAGAGATCGCTCATCTGAATTTCAACATGTTTTATAGAATCATATATCTTAAGGAAATTATTTATCATAGCTAAAATAGAGTATCCTAGACACTATTCCTTTTGTAAATAGTAATTTTTTTGGTCCTCAAATCATCGGTGACCATGGTCATTCCAAACCTCAGGATATGGATGATTTTACTAATACTATAACTAGGTGGAATATATAAGTATATATAGGTCTTATTTGTGCCCCTATATAGTTATTGGGCTTGGTTTAATCATGACTGTAGTAGTTTCTTCATTTCAAGAACTATTTCACTAAATAGAAGGAAATGTATCAGATTTCGACATACCATTCCTAATAGGAACCACAAGATGTTGTTTAATGTTTGTAATTTCAATGAATCCATCATTGTATTATAATGGGATTAATATTTTATATATATTTAATTATTTATTATCCAAACAATGGTAAAGTATAAACAGTTTTGGGAGCTGTATAGTATGAAATTATATAAGAACCACCAAACTAGTGATGATGTCTGAGAAGATATCAATTTTACATTGCTTGTATTTTTTGTGTTAAATGATAATCATATTCCATAATACCAATATAATTAGCTAAAATAATTTATTAACATTATAGAAAAAACTATTAAACAAAAATGCATGATCATGGATGGTCTGATTAGGGTTTCTGGTAAAAATATGACATTTTCTTCCTTCTTCAGATCAGGAATCTCTATCAATGTTTAGAATTGGGATACCAAGTCTGAAAAGAACTCTTCTAGATCCCATATTCCATTTATGGTCAAAAATATGGGATTTTGTTAGGTTGGAATTAAAAATATAATTTTCTATCCAGTCATTGTATATTTTCCTGGGAGGCCATACAAGAGAACACAACAATTATAGGGATTCCATTTATGGAGTTAATGAATAAATTTCCCTAAAGTACTCAAGATTAAATAATATTTGAATTAATCCCAGTTCATAAGTTATAGAAGATAATTCTTGTGAAAACCAAAGATTCATATGTTGTTGGCTCAATGTTTGAGAAAGACGTGTGTGAAATTATCGATATGATGGATGTTGATTTCATTATTATGGGACATATTGGTCATCCTCAATCACCTTGTTCATGTTCATTAGTTCCCATTAAATATATCAAATTGGATTCTCATACTCTAAACAAATTATATGATAAAAATATCTTCATGAACGTGATAAAACATTTTCATATATACATAATTATTGTATTCATATAATACGTTTCCCTTCAAAAAAGACATTGATCCACTTTGGATAGTAGATATAATCTTCAAATTGTGTTAACTTTTCTTCCTTCTATAGGACTTAAAAACTATTCACATGGTGGCTTGTATAGAAACAAAAATTTCCATTATATTTAGCAGTTTATAATTTAGAGGGTTGAAATTAATAAGTTAGAGCATTAAAGGTTGAGGTCAAACATTGATTCAATGTAGAAAAACCTTCCCTATGGCATTACATGTATACCACATATATATAATTTTCCCCATTATAGTCCATAGAATCATTATCATGATAAAAAATATTTTTTTGGGATGATAGATTCAATGTTAACCATCATATACCAAATTTAGGGAATCCTTTCCACATCATATGAATAGTAGAGAAATCATTATTGAATGTATATAGTTTTAATGGTACATTGAGCTACTCTTTTGGGTTCCCTTTCATGGTATGTAGCTTCATATTTTAATCTACTAGTGGAATCATACTATTTTATAAAAAGTACAAATATTTGTTCTATGCATGGAAAATTTGAGGTGGACCCTGGCCATCCTCTCCCTGAATACCATGAATAATTAGGTTGTGTCCTAAAATAGACTGAATTAAAAGAGTTCTTGTGGTTGAATGTCACCCCAATTATAATAATAGACTGGCCTCTTAGTAAGAAATATAAAATCCCCCAGCCCTGTGATTTAGGATTAACATGTCTCTTTCTCTAGCACATCATAAATCCATTGAGTTTTTTATGATACTATTGACAGTTATGGTGTTAAAAGTTTCCCCCACCGAAATTGTTGTGGTTTCCGTCAGATGGATAGCTCGACAACAAAAATTCCATCTTTTAACTTGTTGTGATTTCTTTTGATTTTACACAAGGAAAAATTATTATTTATGATATAGTCATTCTACCAATATGGTTCCTTTAATGGATTTAACTTTTTTTATAAAAAATAATAATTGTGAATCCTTTTTGAAATTGTATCATATATCTGTATCATTTAACCATATTATTTGGTTGTGATGATTTTGTGGGATAGTGCTCAAAATGTTTCATTGGATACAAAAACTATTTTAAACATTTTTCTAGACTACAACATCTCTATCTAAAATGATGAAACATTATTCCTTCATTGCGTAACTCTATTGGCTGATGTCTTAATTTATGTTAAATTCTCTGTAATATATCCATATGTGAATACACACAACAAAAGGAGAATCAAGGATATATATCTAATGGAACCATAATCTATGAAAGAATTAATGATACATGTTATTTTATTTTTTTCTACCACTGTGGAATATGTTATGTAAAAATCATATTGAAGATGACTGTGGACCATATATCACTTCCCATATCTATATTTTTATCATCTTCATGATAAGGGATGTTATTAACCATTTACTAATTAGGATTATCTAAAAAAATTATAATATGTAAATGTTTCATAATTAAATTAAGATATATATGATGTCATATCATGTTTTTTAAATGATAAAAAATATAGTTAGGATATTTCCCATTGATAATTCCTACTACATTTCAATACCAACTCTAAAATCTTTTAGTGAGACTTCCTTGACATAATCTGACTACCTCGGTAACCTTACATATGAATAATTATAAAATGGGTGTTCTTCCTTCTATTCATATATATATGACATACCACATGTGATGATTGAGTTTATGAATGTGGAAAACCTCGATCTTTTGAGAACTACCCAATGTGATGGTAACCCCTCAGTAGATTCCTTATGGTGAGAAAGGACTTTTGGATCTAAACATTTATTGTGGGTACTAAATTCATAGTAAATTATCAATGTTTAAGAATGTGAAGGACAATTATATTCTTGGATGGTATTTTTTTAATGGGTATAATAAAAAAAGCACCATTAAAAGATTTCCCATTTTTTAACATTATGTTCTCACTATGAGGAACTTCAAAAAATGTGTTTTGGGGAGAAAAATTACAGCTAATGAAAAAAATATCATAAGGAAAAATATACAAATATAGCTTCACCAAATATTTTCTCAGGAATAAATAGAGAATGAAGCCACAATACATAGGCATTACAGGGCCTCAAGAGTATCATCACTAATATGTGGATGAATATGGCATTAAATTTGGTCATTTTTTCATTGTAGTGATCTATTTTAAGATGATACCCTTAGGATAAACTATTGACAACATTAAATGATATTCTCCAAGGATGAATCCAATGATATTTACTAGTTTGACTGATGTGATCCTTTCATCTACATAAGAATACTGGAATATCCATTATTTATAATAAAAATATGTAAATGGCCTCCATTAATGTGGGGTTAAAAAATTCATCACCTATTAATAGACTTTGAATAATGTATTTGGTATTCTTAAGGATAAATAAGAGAAGGAATTTGTTCATGGGACAAATTTTTTTCAACAATATTAAAATAGATATCTTGTATCGATGTGGGAATATGATCCAACTCATTTTTTCCCAAAAAAGTATCCATAGGGATATGATGGAGAGAATCTTGAATTTTTTTTGGAATAGATACTAGTTTTTTACATTCTTCAAAATATCCCAATTGTCCTCTTAAGAGGGATTTATGATTTGGGCCCTCTCTCAATTTACAATTGGGATGAAAAGATGTGATTATCAATCATTTATATGAGTATGCATATGGGAATAAGTCATTCTAATTAGCATTATTTGTTGATTATCACCTTCCAAAAGATTTCAATATCTACTAAAAAATCTAAAAAATAATTGATGAAATATAGGGCTATCCATCCATTTACTACAAGATATGACTATGGGATTCTTGAGGAATAATGGGAATATTTCGTTGTTCCATTGTATGAACTATAATATAATATTCCTTTGAACCATAAATTTTTTAATGATCTATGGATACACACCCTGTTTAAGGGATGTTAAATTTAACATCACCTAGTTCCTATCAAAACAAGTTGGTAGGAGTTGGTGATAAAAAGAAAACAAATATTTTCCTGGGAATCCACCATTTTCTGTTTGTGAGAATCATTATTAGAAGTGGAAATATTGGCCCAGTTTTAGTTGTTAAAATCATTCTGTGTATATAAAGATATCATATATTCTAAATGTGAATCGAAATGGAGACAGTTATTCTATGTGGTTTTCTGTTAAGGTTGATTTGGTAAAATGGGAGTACTATGATGGAAATATATTTAATTTTCAAGAGTCATACTTTGTGTACATTTTGATAATATGGGTTTATTATTGATATCCATATCCACTACTCTATGATAATGGATGAATTAATTATCTCACTCAAGGTAAATACTTCCATATCGGTCGGATGTGATAATAGGTGGATCATACATTTACAAAAAATTTATAGAGACCCTCAGTTATCAAACGGTAACGTTACATAATATTTTAAGAATACATAATATTCCATAAAAAAAGATCCCATAATATCATAATTATTCTTGTGTCTTATGAAACAAGGAAACCAGAACACAAGGGAATAATTTAGCTACATTTTCTCCTAATAAGTTCTTCATGACTATAATCCTTATTATACATATCAATAATAATATATATCTTCATAACATGGTAGAATGAAACGTTAAAAGGGGTGAGGTCAACCATTCAGTAATCATAAATAAGGGAGATATGTAAACCTAATCATGAGTATATATGTATGGGAACATGATCATGAAAATATAAGATCATACCCAACATATAAAATATAATATACATGAATCATTGCCTAAATCATGGAATTTCAGAAGACATGTATCATAAGTAAATAAACAACATATATCCTAAAAGCATAACATACAAATAAAACACAGAAATGTGGCAGATACATAAGCATATAAAACATTATTCCAAGAGTAGCTAAGTAATTATTGTTAATACATCCATGGTTGTATAGGTTTGCTCCTCGTACCATCTTTGTAGTATTGGTTCACTCAGATTGACATATTATTAGCATGATTTCACTCCTGGAATCATTTTGGTAGTGATTTTCCCTCCAATGGCTATCTTAGTAGCATGAGTTGACTCTTCATACAAACCTGGTAGTCATGGTTCACTAATGGACAAATTAGTAGCATAAGCTCACTCTTCATTCCATCTTGGAAGTCATAGTTAAATTCCATCCCTATATTAGTTATTGAGGATCACAACCAAGACCATCTTATTCCACCTCATGAGATATAAATCATTACCCAATGCAATGGTGGAAGATATAAGTCCCACCCTTCTCATAATGAAATCATAAATAAATTTTCTAAAAAATTATGAAAAATCATATATTAACCCATGAAATGAAATTTGTATAAAAAACATGTAGTTATATCATAACCAATAGAAAATTATAGAAGTTTCATAATCATTTCGACAAAATTGTAACCCATGATTGAGAAACAAATTTCATAAACATATAACCTGTGAAAGAGAAAAAAGTTTCATAATGACATGGCATTTAATCATGATCTAATCATCAAAATAATGTGATTGGAACCATTAGATGAATTCTAATAAGGCTATCAGTAACATTAAAAAATATTATCTTATAAATAAAATAATTTTGAAATGTCATTCAAACATGTTTCTTGTGGAAATTTTTTTTTATACAATGAAAAAGGATTTATAAAACATAAAACCATTTTCAAATAAATTTCATAGAATATAAGAATAAATAATATAAATAAGGATTGAAATTATTTTGAAAACCTTTTTCCATGAAAATTTATAAAATTAGATTCAAATCCATTGAAAACCCATTTTAACTGATAACACAATGAAAACATATTAAAAACTCTTGAAAATGTTTTTGAAAAAATTTCTATGAAAATGCATTGAAAACATGTAAATAAGGCATGAAAACATTTGGAAAACACTTTTACTTAAAAACATAAAAAATAATTATGATTTTTTTGGAAAACAATATATATGAAAATATCATTTAAAAAAATCATTAAAAAAAATATTTGCAGATGATAATAATTCTTCAAAGGATTTTTTATGAATAAATCTGTACTTGTCATAAAAGGAAAAAATGACATTCCTTTTCCATGGTAAAATGATCAAAAATTTTCTTATTTTATATATATATAAAGAGATTCCTTTCAAAATATTGTCAAAATAATATCGTTGAAAATTACTTTAAATTATCATAGGAAAATATTTTAATATTCATGAAACACCTTTTTGGAAAACAAGATTTCAACGGAATACACATATCCAAACAAAGTGATGGAAAATTATAGATTTTATAAATACTATGTCCTTATAATATTGAGTAAAAAAGTGTGAATGAAATGGTAAAAATATTAATAAATCATTATTAATCATAGGTGAATAACATTAATTAATTTTCATGAGATATGGATCATAATATTTCACCATATGGATCATAAATATAAACAATCTTAAAAAGTGATGAGATTATCTCAATAAACATTTATGACATGTTAAAATAGAATCGTACTCTCTATGTATGAAAAATAAAATACCTAAATCTTAATGTATCATGAAACAAGGAAATTCATGATATCTAATTTAAAATTTATCTATTTTCACCTATATATATAATTTTGATGCATAACAAAACATGAGTCTCAAAAAAGAAAATTGAGTGGATACAATTCCTCTAACATGGTAAAAAATGGAAACACAATCCCCACGAAAGACAAATATAAAATGGGTATGTTGATGAAAAAAATTTAATTAAAATATTACTAAAGTGAAATCATGCGATGTACATACACCACAAAATTTTATGGAGTGGAAAATATATCACGCATCTCACTGAAATAAAAAAAGATATGAAATCCCATTACATCGTGTCTTGACTCACATCGTACTCATTAAAAATACATGTATAATAAATTCAAATATCTTATACACCATTTTCAGAGCAATATTTTTGTATCTAATTCCATATATGGTTTTGTTACAACAATATAATCCTCTCTTGTTAATGATCATATATTAAGGATTCATTTTAGATATAATTATTTTTGTTTTTTACATATGTCTTAATTTATTTTATTGTTGGTCCTTATATATATATATCATAATTATAGAATTTAAACTGTGATATAAATATAATTTAAATATAGTATATGGTATATGGTTATTATAATAATATATATAATATATAATATTGAAATATAGTAAACTATTCATGGAGACGGTAAGTCGTACATACACATGAATGTTGTTTCCAGAATTATTGTTATATTAAAAGAAATAATGAAAATGAAATATATGTATATAAGTATATAAAATCATTAAAACATCATAATAATATTATATCAATAATATAATTTCACTCACCCCATCCTTAATACAGTATAATAAGTGTGTTAATGAATCACATCGCTTTGGTTGTCTATACCTTCTCACCTGAAATTATCGTACTTACACCAAATTGAATGAAATAATATATATTTTTTTGAAAAATTATAAATATTATTAAATAAATAATATATATAATATATAATATATATAAATATGGTTTCCAACATAATTTCCACCATGTGATGTAGTAAGGAAAATTGAAAATCCTCATTTTTTGAGGCAGACATTCTTTGTACACATAAACAACATGTTCGCTATCCATTAGATGGAGGTTTCTATAATAGTAGGTCAAAAACATTGAATAAAAATGTCATAGTCTATTTATGATATTTTTCTTGTTATACAACCATGGAATATAGAGAGTGGAGGGGGAGGAGAAAGAAAAATAAAAGAAAGGATCTTGAGAGAAGGTGTTACCTCTCAATCAGGTAAATCCTTTTGGTTTCTGCCAAAAGGATTCCATGAAATACATTATGCCAAAATAGATGCATTAAGAAGGAAATAAGGTATCTTGGGAAGTTTATTTGTTATTTATTGGCCTATACTATGTGTTTTTGGGGGTGGGAATAAGAGGGATCTGTGGTGTCCTTTTATATTGAAGGGAATGGACTCACTTGTTATTTTTAAAAACAAGTTATTTTTACCCATGTTTTTACCCAAAAAGGAATAAAAACCAAAATAACTCAATAATTGAAGGACAATGGATGATAATTGGCTAGAATATGGTCTTTGAAATAATTTTGGCGATGTTTTTCTTTTAAAAATTTAAGGCTCATTCCACAGTTATGCATAATTTTACATTAAGCAATTTAATTATTTTTAATTAATTTTACTAATAATATTAGTTAAAAACAAATTATAAAATATTATAAAGTATATATAATTATAATTCCATTTATTTAATCCATTTTTACAAATTCAAATCACATTATTAGTAGAAATTATTTTAAAATTACTCTCGAAATCAGGTCAATAATACATGGTTTTTTATTATAAACCTTTAAAATATTGCTATGTTTTATATTCAATTTCAATGTAAAATTTGTTCCAATTACGTATATTAGATTAATTTATAATGATATATATTAATCATACCTTTATTAAAATTTTAAATGTATGTTAGAATTATAAATAAAATATCTGAAAGAACAGATTTGACCTAAAATTCCATATTTTTTACTATTTATTAAAAAATGAATCCTTTCAAAAAACAATTCAAGTAACTATCCTAAACTATTTATTATTCCTTACATAAAATGATATTTTTTATATTTACATATGAAATAAAAAAATTTCCCAAAAAAATTATATCATATGGATTCCCCCGTAGAAGGACGTTAAAATACATTTGTAAATATTATAGGTTTGTATGCGTAAAATTGTGATTATTCTTATATTATGTCTATAAAATATACATGATGAATTCCAAAAATAGTTGATTAAATATATAAAATATATATTACATTAATATCACTCAATATATGTAATATTATTTATTTACTAATGTAAAATATCTTGGTGAGTATAAAAACATTTATATTTTCTTTATATTCAATCAAATTTCATTTCCATTTCTAATTAACTACAAACTTATGAATTCATATTATATATTTGTATAAGAGTAATTTTCATAAATTATTTATTTAATACCAATAATTTATCTAATATATTATATCATATAATAATAATATTTTTTAAAAATAGTATTTTTTGGTAACCCTCGGTCTTACATGTTACACAATCTGTCGAGGAAAGCCATTATTGTGTATAACACTATGTTAATGCTAAATTTTATTTTCTTTGTTTTTCATGATTATCGTTGTGTTTAATATAATTAAATCCAACCATAGTACTTTAATATAAAATAATATATATTCAATGTTTTGTGAAATGAATAATATTAAAAAGATTAAAATAATTAAAAAATAATAATTAATAAAATATCTGGGTGTTACATTATACATTCTTAAAAATTAATTTATCCCACAAAATTAATATATGTTATCAAGTGTTTAATACATGAAATATTCATTCAAATAAAACTATATTGAAAAAATGAAAACTAAAACTACCATTAAAATGGAAATATCAGGATCATAACGGTTACACAATGTAACATATAACTGGGTTTCCACATAGAAGAACATATGTTGGAAGTGAAGATTTGTTCTGGAGGAAAATCATAAATATTAATAGGGTGTGAATGAGGTCATCAGTCTAAAAAAAATTATGATCAATGAAAATATGAGGGACTCAAACTCGTTAACCTATGATGATTTACAAGGCCATTATTTCAAATAAAAATTAGGTATTAGGACAACACAATTTTTTTGGATCATTATGATAACATTGAGTAATTAATTCATTGAATAAGAATATTTTAAAATATAATTAATTTATATATTTTTATTTAAAAATTATCATTCTTTCATTGTGATTTTATTAATATATAATTTGGCAATTAATACATCTAATAGAAAACCCAAATGACACTTTAGATGTCTGAAGTGTAAAAATACGATTTTAGCAGATCTAAAGGCCTATAAAATAATGAATAGAATAATTATTTATCTATAACTAATCGTAAAAATATATATGGTTATTATAATAATATCTAAACATAAAAAGTAACAGTACTATTTGACTATAAATAATTATTCAAAAATAACTATACATTAACCAGGACATCAATTAACCTAGTTGTATGCATGAAAGCATTATTGTCCTTCAGTCATGGGTTCAAGACATGTCCCCTTGATGAACATGATTGGTTGTCACATGAAAAAAATAATTTTCTTTTCTAAAACCAAATAAATATATTTTCCAAATTAAATGTGTTGGACATCACTAAAATAAGTTTCATCACTAAATCTTATTATAAACATGGTTTCCCACAAAACATCAGTGCACAAATACTTCATATGAAGTCCGAAATTAGAATTTAAAAAAAATTACCTTTTAATCATTCGAAATGATGAAAATTCTAAACATTATAAATGTAGTCCTGAAATAAGATTAATATGTATTCACCCTTATATTAAAAAGAAACTCTTGGTTGTGACATTACAAACACGTGAATACCATCATCATATATTTTATTGATAAATGGTTATAACCTCAATTATGAAAAATAATTAATAAAAAAAATGAATAATTCAGTATTCCATAGATTACTATATATATTCCATAAATCCATGAAGTTGTAAACTTCATCCATTAGAGAATGATCTAATTTTCAACAAGTCATTAATGAGTTCTAAGGTAATCAATACCTTCCTACATATATATTCATATCCCACATATCTTTATCGAAACAAAATAATCATAACATAAGTATGATATTATGTTTTATCATTCCCTTGATCATTTTTTTCTGGGACATCTCTTTTCCATTATATAACTTTTCTATTCTATCAGAACCATTCAACATGTTCATGTAAATATGTAGTGAAAAAAATAAACAGAACAATCCTTATATATTTCACCATTTATATAACATTCTTATTGAATCCACCTAAATAAATTTATTATTATTTCCCTTAATTCATATTACATTATGAATGCTACATCATCCTATTACGCAATCCATTTTTCAATTAAAAATTCATCCATATTTTCTTCATTATCGGCATTATAAAAATTTCTCATATAATCTTATTGATCAACTTGAGGATATTTATTCTTTGTACATTGAGATAGATAATGAATGTATACTGATCACATAAAACAATTAACCTTTGACGATACCATTGGGAGTCCAATATTATCAATTATTTTTTTAACTGAACTCTTCATTTTTGATTATTAACACTTGATTTGTTTCATTCATTTACATAGTCAAGACATATTATTATTCCACTAATAGATTCACCTAGGAGATTCTATACACACTTATTACAAAAAAGAAACCAGATATTTTTTCCTCTATGGTATCCACTACCTAAACTCTCAATGAACTCCTTTCTTTTCCCTAATGAGGTCGACAGTTGGTTAAGGTATAGATTATTATTCATATTCTATGAAATGTTTGTACGTATGATCACAACATAACTCACTCCAGTGATCATCCAATATGACATCTCATCATAAAATTATCCATCACATTAAATATTAATACAATTCATTCCATTTTCCCCCAGTGTCTAAAACCAGAAGCACTATGAGTATTACTTCTCATAAAAAACAATAGAATAATGAAAATAATTTCTTCAGTGATATCTAAATCATGACACCTTCCATAATATGTGATACCCTAGGCACATCCTAGGTTATACATATCCATGTTATATTTAAATCCATGATGATGGTTCATGGGGAGTTCATGAATTCCTAAATGATATCTACCTAGAATTTAATACCAAGTGTGTAGAAATGCCTATTATTGTGTACTAAATTACTCTAAATAAGACATGGAACATCATGTCTTAGCTTTTACCCCTAGGTTCATCTGTTCCAGAGCCACATCCACTTATACAATCCAGAAAATGTTATCATATTAAAAAACCACAAACCCAATCCTTTATACGAATTAAATAGAACTTCCAAGAACATTAACACATCTTTATACATATCTGTGGTGACATCCCTATATATGTCCCTAGAAATATACCAATGGATTTCACTAATTATTTATTATCCTATTTTCCAAATCGTCACTAAATATTTTATCTAATAACAACTATAGAGACCCTCACATTTCTAATTTTAATATTAAATAACATTTTCAGAATAAAAAATAATACAAATAGACACCCAATGACCGTAATTGGTCATGTGTCGTTGGAATCATGGAAACATGAACATTAGTACATAAGTCTGTTAAATAATCTCTCCCTGGGTTCTTATTTACTAGAAAACTTCTTAGAGACACCAAATATAATACATATCTTTATAACCATGGGGAAGTAAACATATAAAGGGGTTAGAAAAAATGTATAGTAAGGATAAAAAATGGAGAAATATAAGAACAATCATTATTGAAATTGTATGAGAACATGATTATTAAATTATAAGTTCATACCCTATATATCAATGATCATATAAATTAATCAAGTGACAAATATGGATTGTTCATAAGACATGAATCCCTAAAAAATAAAGTTCATAAGCCATGAAATAATAATATTGGAATAAAAAAATGAATTATGGAAAACCCAATATAGTATAAAATATGATTTCTATTTTAGATAATAAATCACCACCATAAAAATATTGGTAGTATAGGTTCGCACCCCATACAATCTTTTTAGTCATTTTTCACTCCCATACTCATATTATTATCGTGAGTTCACACCTCCTACCATCATGGAAGACATAGTTCACTCCCATGGCCATATTAATATCATGATCCTACTCCTCATACCATCTTTATAGCCATAGTTCACTTCCATGAACATATTAGTATCATGTGATCACTCTTTATTCCATATTGGTAGTCATGGTTCACTGCCATGTCCCTTTTAGTTTTCAATGTTCATTCCCAATACCATCTTTCTCGGTCACATGACGTATAAATCATTAACCAATGCATTGTAGAATGATATATTTCGAAATTATCTTATAGTGAAATCCTACCTACATGTAACAAAAAATCATAAAAAATCATATCATAACCCATGATATGAAATAGATATCATTAAAAAATAATAATATCATAACCAATAGAGAAGGACAGAATTTTTAGAATCATTCCATAAAAAGAATAACCCATTCAAGGGAAACTGATTTCATAAACTTATAACCACATAAAGAGAAACAAGTTTCATAAATACCATGAAATTAAAAAAAAAACCCATTCATTGAATGATTATGAATGGAACCATTAAATATTTTCCAATAAGTGAATCATTAGTATCAATGGATTTCATCTTATATGTAAAATAATATTGAAATATCTTTAAAATTTTATTCTAGAAGAAAATCTATGTTTTTCATTTAAAAAGTATTTTTAATACATTGAAATTTTTGAAAATAATTTTGTTAGAAAATACATTGAAAACATATAAATAAATCATAAAATCATTAGTGAAAACTTTATTCCATGAAAATTTATCAAGAAATATTCAAATCATATTAAATTTTTTTAATTGAAATCACTTTGATAAACTATAAAAAAAACATGAAAATATTTTTAAACCAATTTATCTGAAATATATTTCTAATCATATGAATATGTATTGAAAAATATTGGAATCATTTTTACTTGAAAACTAACAAAATTCGAATGATTATTTTTAAAACCAGACATTTGAAAATATATTATACAAAAAAATCATGAATATTAACTTTTATAAATGAAAATAAAGCCTAAATGGATTAAAGGAGGATAAATATATACATGTTATGTGAGGTAAAAAGAAAATTTCTTTTGCACAATGGAATGGTTAAAAAAATTCTTTATTCAGAAATCGACAATAATATTCCCTTATAATCATTGGAAAAATACAAAAATGTTAAAAATTTATTTTCATTATATTAGGATATTCGTGGATTATTCATGGAAACCCTTTTTGAAAAATAATATTTTAATGTAATACATATTTCCAACAGAAGATAGGGTAACATTGGTATTTTATATTTAAGAATTTTGTTAGTATATTATGAACCAAATAGTTAATAAATGGTACCAATATATTAATAAATCATTATTAACCATATGAGAAGACAAATCAAGAATTTCCCTGATATATGGACCATAATATTCCATTAATGGAATCATAAACCTAAAAAATCTTGAAAAGTGATGAGATTTCCTAAAAAATATCTTAAAACATTTTTACATGGGACCATACTCTCCATGAATACAATGGATATTAAATTATATTTTAATTATCATTGAAATATGGAAATTTCGGATATAACATCTAAAATTTATGTATATTCACCTCGGAATAGAATTTATATTCATCACAAATCACGAGTATCAATGAAAAAAAAGTTAAACAAAACTATTCGATTGATTTGGTAAATATTGAAATATATGACCAATGAAAGAACGATCCTAAAATGAATATTTTAATTCAAAAAAATTATCTATAATATACATAAAATAAAATCATGTGTAGTACATAAACAACATATAAGGAAAGGGTTTTGAACATATCACGTCTCTCACAATTATAAAATATGATCCAATCCTCTAACCTTTTGTCTTGACTCTCATCATAATCATTAAAACCACATATATAATAAATATAAATTTATTATAAATATTCTAAAAAACCATGTTATTATATCTACTTCTATATATGTTTTTATTATATCTTTATGTTACCATCTTGTAAATAGTCATTTGTTAAGGTTTCACTTAAGATTTTATTCGCATTATTATTCATATGTGTCTAAATTTGTTATATCATTTGTACTAATACATATATATGATTCAAAAATGTAAAACATGATGTAAATATAATATATATCCATTATATGTGTATTATAATCATCTATATAATATAAAAGTATGAAATGGAATACAATCATCGTTTTGTGAGGTGGAATCTCACCATACACATAAACACTATATTTATTACCCAGAAGATGAAGGTGTGTGTATGTGTATATAGAAAATGTACCCTAAAAACATCCTAGTGTATTTTGAAAACTATTTTCGTTATTAAAACATTGAATAATTAGAGTATAGGGGTGGAGAAGTAAAATAAAATAATGGGTCTTAAGGGATGGTGTTACCTCTTAATCTGGTAACACCTTTTATTTTGTGCCAAATTGATTTCATGGAAGAAATTATTCTCCAATAGAGTATTAAAAGAAGAAGGGATGGATTGTTGAAATTTCATTGGGTAGTTCATCGCTTATTAGAAGTATTTTTAGTGGGGTGAAGAAGCAGTAGAGATTGTGGCATTCTATAGGGAAGGGGTGGAGTTCACATAGTATTTTCTAAAACATGGTAGGTATACCCAATTATGAAACGAAAAATGTCATTAAATAAAAAAGAAAAGAAATTAATAGAATATTAATGGCTGAATACTAGCTAGAAATTTTTTTTGATAATTTTTCGGTCATTTTTTTCTTAAATTTTAGGTTTAGATTTTTGATAAGATTAATTATACCTCAGTAGTTGAAATTAACTTTAAATATTTCACTCATAATTTGGTCAAAAACTATTCTGAAATAATTTAAAATTATACATAATTTTTATTCCAAATATTGATTTCATTTTTAAAATTTACAAACATAGGATTGGATGAAATTAATTTATAATTTATCTCGCAGTCAGGTCAACAATGCAAGTTTTTCAAGTAAAAACATTCAAACGTTTTCTTAGTTTTTATATCCACATTCAATGTAAACTTTGTTCCAATTACCAATATTTTATTAAATGATTAATATATAATAGAATTAATCTTGGAAACCTGTTGAAAATATAAATTATCTATATAAATAAATTTGTCAAAAAAGCAGTTTTGAACTAAAATCTGTTATTGTTATTTATTCATTAAAAATTGAAACCATAGAGAAAAATATAAAAAATTATAATAACATAAATTTTATGTTTTAACTAGAAATATAATGCTCATTTTGAAATAATAAATCTATAAAAGTTCAAAAAATAGTATTTATAATGGCTTCTTCATTAAAAAGTGGTAATAGGTCCTTTATAAAAAAGATTGTTTTTTATAGAAGAAATTAGGTTGGTTTTTATTTTATGTCTACATAATCTATTGGATGAATACAAAAAATATTTTAATTATTATATAACATATATAATAAATTAATATTATGCAATAATTATATGAAATTTAATTTATTAGTGTAAAATAACATTGTGACTATAAAAATGTTTACATTTTACATTATATTCAATCAGTTTTCACATTAATTTCTAATTAATTTTCATCCTACCAATTCATATTATGTTTTTATAAAAAATATATTTTACTAAATTAGATAGTCATTAACATTATTTTTACTTAAATGTTACATATTATTATTATAATAATTAAAAAACATATTATTTTTTAGTAACCCTCGGTCTTGAGTGTTTTTCATGCCATCGAGGAAACTCATTGTTGTGTATAACGCATGGTAACAACAGAGTTCTATATAGAAAAAATAATTAATATGTTGGGTTTAGTGAATTGTTATAATATTTTTGAATAAAAAAATTTCAATCATAGTTATTTACTATAATAGAAACTATCATCAGTGTTGCATCAAATTCAAAATATAAAAAATGATATATTAATTTGAAAAATATAAGTCCCAAAATAATGGGTTATTACAAAATTCCTATGAGGGGATGGAAATTTAGGATGTAATTCATAAATACCCCAATGTAAGCCCTCTAGATAAAATGTGGTTCTATATAGGTGATAATATATTTCCATCACATTCACCACTCGATGCTAGAGGTGCCAGGCGGGTGACATCATCATTCTTGTTATGGGGGTTATTAAAATTAAAATTACTTATGGTAGAGAACATATTATGGGTGAATATGTCATCACTTTTGATCAAAGGAACCCTTATAAAGGTATCCATTTAATAATATACAATATAAATTATAACACAAATCGCGCAGTATTTCATTTCAAATCATGTTTGACTGATTTTTAGGTTAATTATTCACATCGAGATTACCATTTACATTTAGTCAATTTCAAATATGAATTGTATATAGAAATAGAAATATATAATGGATCCATATTAATTAAGTGGTGTTTTATTTTGGACCAACATTTAGATGAAATGTTGTCATTGGTCTTACTAGCAGGAGATGATTTAGAATCCACATTGGATTTTAATATTAGAGGAATTTCTCATCCAACCCTTTATCTAGGAATTATTTCCTACTCAAGGATAATCTTATTCAATAAATATTTAATCATGAAACCATCTAAAAATTCAAATATGGTTATGTTTTTACACAATGATAACGACTGAATATTGATATTCATGATCATAAACATCTATTATAATTAGATTTTCATTATCTGTAAATAACATATTAATGATAAAAAAATTTATTTTTTTGTGGTTTAAATATGAATAGATTCTTATAATGATTGTTATTTCCATCAAGGGTGGTGATAAATGTTTATGGTATCAGAATCAGGTCCATGAAAAGGGTTTCATGTATATCCACTAGAGTGGAATATTAACCAATGTAGTTTGGGAAAAATTAATGGGGCAGGTGTTACCTTCTAACGTAATGTGACATGAACATATTCGTATAGTAACACATAATATTGTAAGGAAGTCAAAGAGAATGTTTTGAGTGAATGGAAATTGTTGGAAATAGGAATGAAGGACAATTTATAGTTAACCTCAATGAGAATATGGACTAGTTAGGAAGGGTTGTTTTGGCTATTAGGAATTTGACCCAGTAGCCATAAATATAATAACATTAAGGATATGGTAAATGTAAGGATGTATGAGGAAACATGAGAGAATATAACGCTTGTGGTGGGGGTGTTTTTCTTTCATATTTTGATAAATGAGAATATTTTCATGTATTTTTGTACATTGTGAATGGAATGTCATGTATTGTAGGACTATTGAAAATTTAGGGATAGAAATATGTGATCTCATGAGGAATATTACCTCATTCGGGTTGAAAAATGGTTTAAATATATAACTATTTATCCATAGAGAGTAATACAAAAAATAACATTATAATAAAAATATGATAGGCGTATTTTGAGTGACACAATTTTAGGTCAGGTGATTGAACCATACCCTATAGATTAAGGTAATTCAATATAGATGTATTGGTCATGAATGATTTGAAAAAATATAGTTGAGGTGGTATTACAGATATGGGGTCTTACAATAGTATGATAGTTTGGGAATTCCCCTAGTTGGGGGACATTATTATAGGATATTAGGTTATTTTAATGACACGAAAAACATATATCTCTAAGATAACATGTGTAATGATCAGTTTGAGAAAAAATGAGATAAATGGTCGTGTGCATTTTATAAGTGAGTTAAATAAATTTTCTCTGGAACATAAGATCTAAGGGTTCCATTTTATTTGATTCTCTTAACCATTGGTGTTATCACCAAACGAAACCATCTTGTGTCATTTACCCAATGGGGAATCCCAACCTTTAATGTTTCTTTTCATTAATAGGAAAGGGTAGTGCATAGATCCAGGAATATGTTATAAGAAAAAAAGATTAACGTAATTCTACAGGTGGGATTCTCGGTATGTCCTAATTCATGAAATCAGCAATCAATCCATCATTGAGTTAGGATAGAATAATTTATTTCTACTGAATAAAAACAGCTATTATTAATATATTCCATGATTATGACCCCTAGGAGTTTTTCCTTTCTGAGATGATATATGAGGAAATCAATTTACTAGTGGATTATATGATTCAATGGTTGTTTTATAGTGTTATTTTTTTTTGATGAATTTCATTCTGTGGGTTTTGTGGAGGCTTCATGTTTTATATTTTGGGGAATTGACCCCAGTGAATAGAAGTGATGGTTGTTTTTCATGTTTCTGTCATCTAGAAATATGGATAAGAATAATGTGGTTATAAAAGGGATGTTTTTCATTTTATTTTATATATAGACAGAAAAACCAATTTATATCATCTAGTATTTTTATAAGAACATGAGGTATTATATAAATTACTATGTGTAAAACCTTCTTCACCTATCACTATCTATGTATCGAACATTGGGAATCCCAGTAGGGTGACAGGTGAGATGATCACATAAGTGATGAACAATTTTTAGGGTTATCAAAAAATATATTAATCTTAATGAACATTACCCAATACACCTCGCATAATAGAGATAACTTACCAATATTCACTTATTAGGATTCTCTTAATGGATATTACATATTATTCTCTTGAAATGAATCTGATACATTATTTTGATTCTTCAATTACTATGTCATTACATCATGTATGTGTTTAGGTATTATTCCATGTATGTATCGATAATGTTTGTGTTATATAAACCATGATGTAGGTGGTGAATCATATGAATTTAATATGAAATGGATATTCATTCTGTATTCTAATTTTAAAATATGTTAGGTAGAACATTCTTCTCTACCTTTACAATTTTGTTTCCAGATAATGTGACTAGGCCATGAACAAATTACTTGAAGAGAGTTACCAAAAAGGGTTAGGAAAATGACATTGGGTGGATGCTTTTATAGTGTAAGCTATAATAAGGGATTATACTATTCCATACCAACAATGTTTCACTCAATTGGGTATCACATCTACTTGGTTAGATGATATAACTAGGTAAATTTTACGACATGGTATTCATGAGGTTGAAGAATAGCTTGGCCAATATTTTTCTGATTGAAATTGGGTGTTAATGTATCACAAATCCAAGTCGTGATTTCATATCTAAGATACTTATATCTCCTAGGGATTTAACTATTTATGATGGTTATTGATTAGGCTGGAAATCAAGATTCTTGTTTATTTCCTCCTATGTAATTATAAAAAAATCGTACACTAATTTAGATGCACATGAATGGTTCTTAGGTGAGTGTTTATGATACAATATTCTATTTCCAAATTTGTATTCTGGAAAATTCCAATGTTTAGTGGGAATAAAATAACTCATAATAAAATAATGAATCTGATACCACTCTACATTAAGTGGAATTCTATATGATACCTCGTCAATATTGAACATCATAAATTGTGATAAGCCTTAGTTAATTTTATCCAACCATATAAAACATACACTATCCATGCTAGGGTGAAACACATTATTCCACGTGATCCCCAACATCAAATTGAAATGTTCTCTTACTCTGATCCATATATGACATTTGATTACCCTATATGGTTTTTATCTCAACATTATTTAGCTACATATTTTTTATAATATCCAAAAACAAATATGATAAAATAATAATGGAATTACCCACATTGGTCAAATAAAAATATACTTGATAAGGATAACCACATAATTCATTAAATTGTCACAAATTCATGGAATAATGATAGTTATTTTTTTCAAAATAATGAACGTAAGGAAACCTTTTCTGGAATTGTTTTGTTGGAATAGGATGGTAGGTGCATTTTCAAGAGATCGGGGACTGGTGACTTCAGTGGCCCGGTTTACTGGGGTCTCCTTGTTCCTAATGGTGTGAACATTGTATCGTCTTTTCATCTGTGGTGAAGAAAGGTACCCATGAAAATGAATTTTCTAGCCTAGAGAGCATGGAACCAGGCAATCTCAACAAAAGATAATATTCCCCAAAAAATGATTTCATTGGCCTCATGTTGCCTTTATTTCTTGTATCCGAAACAGGAATTGACATTCCACCTCTTTGTCATGAGATAGTGGGCTATCTCCCTCTAGTCGTCCATGGCCATATGAGGGCATTATGATTCTACATGAAGTTACACGCATGTTTTTCTCATATGTTGGATCTCGATCCTGTGCATTCAATAGATGGTTTTCAAGGTACATTACATCATTGTGATTGCTATCATTTGGATTCTGTGGGATGTGAAGAATAATGGGTGGTTTAAAACTCGACATATTGTTTCAGTTATACATATGAGAATGAAGGTTCTGATTCATGAGCTCTGCTAACTAGTTAAGGATGAAATCTTCTCTCCTTTTATTTGTAGTCTCCTCAAAAGACAAATTGAGTCTACGAGGACCTAGGGATGATGGATCATCTGGAATCCACCTGTGTGCATCCTTAAACACAACATGGATGGCTCTTATTTGAATGGACAGATTTGTGGGGGTTGTCTTCTTTGTGATGCGTATGGTTCAGTGTTGATTTATTTCAACTACTGGATAAGTCAAGGGACCTCCTTAGGAGCAGAAGTGAGAGCCTTAAATTTTGGGATTAAGCTTTGTAAGAGCTGTAAATAGGATACCTTAGAGGTAGAATCTGACTGTGAATCTTTTGTTCGCACTATACATAGAAATGCAGCTCCTTAATGGAATTTGACTTATCTGGTTCATAGATGTTCTGTGTAGATAAATCAGGTGTTTTCAGTGATTCATGTTAAAACAGAGGAAAATTATGTTGCATATGCAATATCATGAGGGTGCAATTCCCAAGAACACATGATGTTCAATTCCAGTCTGGGTTCACTGCCCTTGGAATTCAAAAATGTTGTCCAAGGGGATTCCCTTTTACATTCCTACGTTATACCTCTAGGGGCTTTTATGGTTTGATGGGGTTCTTCCCATATTTTATAATAAAAATCAATTATAGATCAATTGTAATTATTACATGAATGCTCAAATAGTGGTAGATATTTAACCCATGATTCAAATAATATAGAATAGATTCTATCATCATAAATTATATTTTCAAAATTGACTATTATTTTTTACAACCATCAAAGAGATGATTATTTTAATAATTATCACTACCACAAATCAATGCAAGGGAAGCACATTCTTTTGTCAACGATAAACATAAAGTGCTCATAATATCCTTATAATTATCTACGCAAGCTAAAAGTTCTAAACATGTTAAAATTTATTAGAGCTAAATATGGTGGTATCATTTCTTTTAGAGCTAATGATGGATAGATTTATGAGAACTATTCTTATAACTGTTAAATGTTTTTGATAAATAATATTATTAATATATATGAAATTATAATATTTATATTAAAAAATAATGTTTATTTTCATAAATAAATTAATAAAAAACGTTTTTATATTTAATATGAACCTGATAAATTAATAGTTATTTTTTTAATAAATCTTATGTATATAAAGTTTTCAAAAATATATATATATGATTTAAAATATTTAATTTTTTAATAATTATAATTTTTTTATTTTTTCTTAAATATTAATTATTTTTATTATATTTACAATTATATATTTATAATAATATTTAAATACATTTTAAATACATTTATTTATAATTTTAAATAATTAAATTATTATATATTCAAATAAATATGTTTCTCTAATGAATTTGGTATACTTATATATACTATGATAATGACGATTCCATTGACATAATTGGAATTATTTTTGTTCATATATTGATGTGTAAGTATATTTGACATTATAAGATCATAAGTTTAATTGTGGACATAATATTGTTTAGTTATGTTCTAAATTATAATATCATCTATATTTTGATGACACATGCATATGTTATGTATTCAAGACTCATGAACATTTATTTATACATTAGCACCATTATTCTTTATGCATTCAATATGTGTGATGAAACATTTTTTAAGATATATGCTCTACTATGTATGATTTATTCATGTAATAGCTAGGAACATATTATGTTCTCATCAATATTTATAAAATTAAAATAAATTTATTTCAATAATAACTATATTTTGTATATTTTTAATTTTTAATATTTAATTATATATATACTTATTAAATATATTTATTTATGATTATAACTATAACCATATATATTGAAATAAATTTAAAATTACAATAAATATATTTGTTAAAAATATATATATATTTTTTAATAAAGAAATATAAATAATTATATTTATAATTATATAAACACACACACATATATATATTTATAATTATAATTATAATTATAAATTTTTTTATTTAAATAATTATTAAATTTTAAAAAAGTTATTTTATATGTAATTATATAAATATTAATAATTGAAAAAATATATTCATAAATAGATAAAACTATTTATAAATATATAAAAATAATTATATATATATTTAAATAATTAAAAAATTACAATGATAAAAAAATTAATTAGTACTATTTTATAATTTTATATAATTATAGATTTATTTATTGTTATTATTATAGATAACTATATATTTATTTAAATAATGATTACATTGTAATGAATATATTAATATGTTAATATAAATATATATATATTATATACTAGATTTATATTTTAATAAATATATATTTATATAAATATATTTATATATATATATACTTTTTAAAATACTTATTATTAAATATAATTATAATTAAATACCTACATATTTATTTAATTATAAAAATATAATAAATATATTTAAATAAAAATAAAAATTAAAGTATTTATAATTATATATTAATAACTATATATTAAAACATTTAAATATATCTATTTTTTACATAAAATTATATATATATATATAATTCAAAATGTTCACGTGAGAGGTGAGTATACTCCAAAATAATTATTAAAATGATAATGATAATAGAGTAAAAATAACATAAAGGGTCATGCAATGAAACATGCCATCATCCGGATTGGAAAGCTATATGTCCATAACAGGATCATTCTCATAATTCTGATTAGAGTCATCGGCATCATCCACGGTTTCCCACTCTAATTAAGAGTACTTTTTGTTTAAAGACCACATAGTACTTATCCAGAAGATTTTGCTGCTCTAGGGTGAGACCTTTAGAAGAGGACTTGGTAGAACATCTGCTCCCTGCCCCATCATCATAACCACATCCTCAACCACAAGTCTTTGGTTGTCAACCCTGCTGCCACGTGTTGGTATGGTTCTAATCCCCTACTAAATCTTCAATATCCTTAACATAAGAAAAATTGTCAATTCATGGGACGGTATCGCATTGTTGCATTGTACCCCCACAAGAAGGGGAATTAGAGCCAATCAACACATTTTCCATTTCCTCTTTCCTTGAATATTTCACAAAACCATTGTTCTTCTACCTCCTGTATCCTTGACCTTGCTCCTAGCCATCCCTCCCTACCTTCACCTTCATCATCTTCATCACCATCGTTCCGTTCCACCGTCAATGCTCTCTGCCATTATTGCTCCCAACCAGACCCTCATGGCTCTTCACCAATAAATACTGACCACTCTATGGAATGATATTATCTCATCTCTTTAATCGCTTCTCCCATCTCTGACATTACTCCCCCAACCTTAATAAAGGTTCTTTGGACCAGATTCAACCCTTAGTTATATACCCACAACATATATGGTAACAATATATTCTAGAGGTTTATTTAATATTAATTTTATTTTCCAATATATGAAGACAAACATTTTTTAGTTGTACTATTATAGTTTCATCAAGGATTATATGTATTAGGTGGCATGTATATATGTTATTTCGGTCATGTTGTGATAATTATATGCTTTAAAATTAGTATTTGTATCATCATGTTTTTTATTGCCATAAAGTCCCATTTATGGAATTATTGATTTCTTTTTCCAAAATTATAATTTCACAAAATTTCAGTTAGACATAAATATATCCATGTTATTTTGTATTCCAATAATTGTGTATGTTGTGAAATAGTATTTTTCTGGATGTTTAAAAAACATTTTTCCAGTGTAATGATTCATTTTATTATGATTTTATATTTGTTTTTTAGATGTCCACATTTTAAAATATTAAATATTTCAATCTTACACGGACCTATGAATTATAAATTAAACAGGTTTATTGGATTTTAAATGAAGTGATTATATTTTATGATGTGGTAAATTTATTTTAATAGTGTAAGGTTGAATGTTTATTGATTTGAATGAGTATATAGAATTTATGGGGACTAATTTAAATTTGTGATAAAGTGTCTTGTATTTTTATTAATAAAATTATATTCTTTATAAAAATATTTTATATAAATTAAATATTATTGTATTTATTTGTTTAATTTTTCAGTGTTCATGAATAGATCATAAATTACATAGGTGTTTATTTTATTTTATTTGTGTTGGGGGATAACTTGTACTTTTATGATTTGTTTTTCTTTATTATAAGTATAAATTAACTATTATAGGTGTTTTTACTAAGATTTGTTTTGTTATTAGGATATCATAATATTTTACAAACACAATGCTAATTTAAATATCATTTAACAAGATTATTTAATAGTTCAAATGGTTAGTTATAATGGTTACGAATTCTATTAAAGAAATTTGAAATACTCTCTAATTATTGTGATTTATTATTTTAAAAATAAATATATCAATATATTCTGTTCTTTTAGTAATGGGAATATTTTTCTTAATTGTGTTTGGTAAAAAATTGATTGGGTATTTTCATTTTTCAATATTTATTAATTTTTAATTATTGTGTTTGGGTAAAAAAAAATTCATATTTATATGATTAATACCTCATGATATTACTATGAGAAACAATTTTTGATGCTCGATCCATAGTGAAAAATGTGTTTTGATACATTATTGACTTTGAGAAAGGAGTGTTGATGCACAATACACTATAAAAAAATAGTTGCATAGATCAATAAACTATTTAAAATAAGATGCAGTACTTGATCCACTATAATATAATGGTATTCCAAGATGAACATGACATAATATATGAATTTCGATGATTATTTACGTGCCCCATTTTCTATTCCACATTTAAATATTTTTATATGTGTCAATATAATACATAATAGATCATAATTATTGTCATATTAATTTAATCAAAATTTGATTTAATTGAATGTATTATTGAATAAAATTAATGATTCCAACATTAAGAAATAATAAGATTTAATTTTCAATGTATTTTCATTTATTATATTTTTTTCCTAAATAAGATTCATGTATTTTGTTTTAGTAAGGGAAAGAACTAGGAGGAAAGAAGCTAAAAATGTTTGTGGTGGACTATTAGATGAATGTACGAATAGTAAACCAAATGTGAAGGGAGATAGAGTGAGAAATATCATGGTATTAATTACCCAACATTCTCAAGAAATTAATAATTATATGAACTAATTCTATGACAACCCTGCTTTTATTACAAACTTAATCATGATTTATTACATAAACTATTCACGTGATACAACATGAAAGATAGATAGGTCTAGTGTCTTTGGGGATTTGGATCATTACATACCAAATTAAAACATTAAATACAATATCATTATTGAAAACATCCTTTATATGACCACTACATTCCCTCATACTTAACATTGCATTGGATAAACTGAGGACATGCATAAGTAAAGGGTGAGCTATAAAGGCCAGTAAGTGAATAAACACATAATAAATGAGGAGTAAAATACATGTTAGATAATAGGAATATCAATAGAGCACAAGAGAAATATTAACATAAATGCATGATAAAGCATGATAATCATAACAATTAAATGTGGCAATGAAACTTAACATGAAATTAGCATGAGCCAATGCCCATTGCACATGAAGAATGAGAAAATTCTCATTGCACATGAAGAACGAGTAAAACCTCATTTCACATGAATTAGAATGAGTCAACACTCATTGCACATGACGTATCGGGATACTATACATTACCCAATCCATTGGAGCGTTATAAGGGCGCACCCTTCTTAAACATTTTTCATTTCATGCATAAGTCTGCCACATGGATCATAAAACACGGATTCATAAAACATAATCATTTATTCCACGATAAAGGAATGTGGAATTAATACATGAAAATTTATAATCAATAAGTAAATGTGCATAAAGGTGAATACCCTTGATGGATAAATGGGCATGGTATTCACCATACAATGGCATTGGCTTAGAAAATCGGTGCGATTTTGGCAGCGTAACGACGCGACATAAGAATTCATAAAAACTGTTGATGAGAGAGAAATGGGTTCCTCATCATATTTAAATGTAATGGATAGTAATGAGGTTATATAGATACATGTCCCAACAATTGTAATTGAATTTAGATTCATGATACAAAAGTATTGCTTGAATGTAAATGAGGAGAGAGAAATTCCTTTCAGAATTTCGGCATAGTAATGGGTGTACACGTGAAGCATTTAATGAGAGAGAAAGGGTCTCCAATCATTCAAAAATAATAAGTGAAGTATGAGGGAGGTGTTAAACCATGCCCCAAATTTCATATTTGAAATTAAAAGGGAAAAACAACTTAATGAACATTGGACAAAAATGAGAAAGGAAGAGAAACCCTTACTTGGAAGTGTGCTTCCAAAGGCTTGAGAGAGGCTTGAGAGAGGCTTCTTGGGAGCATGGGGCAGCTTGGGGGGATTGTAGAGAGAGTATGGAAGTGGTTTGATGAACACTAAAGGCTTTGAGTGAGGAGTAAGTGGGAGCTTGGGTGAGTTTATATAGGAAAGGTGAGTGAATTCTTTATTATTTATATTTGGGACACCTTACATTAAACTAATCCAAACCACAAATAAGCTCATGGTTTTATCCCATGGTTATTGGAAAAGGGGAGAGGAAATCTATATTTTATATGGCCAAACTCTGATCTTCTTAAAATAACGGGGTTGCTTATGTAGAGGTGAGTCACACTCCCATGGAAAATAATTGAAAAATAAAAGATGTTTAATAAGTATGGAGGGGTCCATTAATGCATTGTAAAATAAGTCAAACAAACCCAAAATCAAATTATTTGAATGGTAAAACATATATTGTCCAAACATAAATCTTATATTATTTTATTACAACACTATTTGGTCATTATGAAGTCATAAAAAACATTATATATTTAATCAGAATTTAATTTTTTCCCAAAAATTTGACCATCTCAATAAAATTATGAAAAATTCACCATTGGATAATTTCGACATCCTGATTCCAGAAATAACATTTATTTTATCTATATAATTTTTATATATGTTAATTTTCACTTTTTAAATAAAAACCGACATTTATCAAAAATTCACGGGTTTTGACAAAAATGGCTTTCAAACCTTAATAAAAATTACAATTTCATTCAAAAGATTATATGTTTATATATTTTTAATATAAATTAATTTAATAATTATAATAATATTTTATTATAATATTATTTAAATCAAAAATAAAGTTTATCTAATAAAATATAATTATTAATTACATAATAACTAAAAACACTATTTGTACTTTAAAAACTATTTATAATGTATCAATAATAACAAGAAATTATATTCATTATTATATTCAAAAATAATGTACAAGAACATAGTACTAGAGATTTGTTACATAACCCCTTAAAAAGCTGCATAAGACCTTAGGGTAAGGTGTGTGATGGTGACAGACTCTTGGGGTGGCTCGGATAACATTGCTCGAGGGGTAATCTTTATCAAATTTTTCTTTTCCCGTAGACAGTCTCGTTCGAGCTTGACATGGTGAAGCTCATCTTGGTGTTGGTCAAGAGAAAATCCCAAAGACGCCACCTCTTTTCTGAGATCCATGAAATGTCCCTCGTATGGAGCAATTCTACTGGAATGAGGCCATCGCTTCTTTCGTCTGAGTAAATTGGGTTTGTTAAGGCCTCATATTTATACTAATCATGTTATCACTATTAAATGGATATAAAAGTAAAGGTCACAACTCATAACATAAAAATAAATAAGTTTACATTTAATATAAACATTTTACATAAAGATACATTTAACTAGATCAAGAATAATTTCCATTAATGAAACTTTGGGTCGTTACAATATTCCCCCCTTAAGAAATTTCACCCTCAAAATTTTCTTTTCCCACCCTAAAACAGATGTGGGTAACTCAACTTCATAATTTCCTATGATTCCCAAGTCACATCTTCAAACTATTGGTTCTAAAAAACACCTTGACGAGGGGAATTTTCTTTTTTCATAGAACTTTTTCTCTACGATCTAAGATCTTCACTGGTTGCTCCTTATAAAAAAGATCATCCTCCAATTGTACCCCCTCAGAAGATAGTACATGTGAAGGGTCCGGTATGTACTTCTTTAGAGGGATATGTGAAAGACATCATGTACTTTTTCCATTGTAGGTGGAAGTGCTTGTCGATAGGCCACAACCCCGACACGATCAAGAATCTCAAAGGGGATGATGTACATTGGACATAACTTCCCTTTCTTTCCAAACCTAATGACCTTCTTCCACAGAGATATGCGTAGAAAAACCATGTATCAAACTTTAAACTCAAGGTCTGATCGACGATTATCTGCATAACTCTTCTGTCAACTCTAGGCTGCCTTCATATGAAGCCGAATGGTTTTCACCTTCTCCACCATTTCCTCGACCATTTCTGGTTAATGTAGCTTACGTTCACTGACCTCATCCCAACATGTCAGTGTTCTGCACCTTTTCCCATACATGTATTCATAAGGTGCCATTTGGATTCTCGAGTGGAAACTATTATTATAAGAGAATTCAACCAGAGAAAGATGTTGATATCATCCTCCTTTAATGTCCATTGAGCATGCTCTCAACGTGTCCTCAAGTGTTTGGATAGTCAGCTCGGATTGGCCATCAGTTTGAGGATGATAGGCCGTAGTGAAGTTAAGTTCAGTTTTCAGATCATGTTGAAGACTCTTCCAAACCATAGAGGTTAATCTTGGATCTCGGTTAGACACAATAGATAGTGGTACTCCATGCAGCCATACCGCTTCCCTAATATATATCTGTTCCAGTTGATCCAATGGGAAATCCTTCCAAATAGCAATTAAATGTGCAATCGTTGTAAGAAGATCCACCACAACCCAAATTGAATTGTTGCCTTTAGTTTTCCTCGGAAGTCCGGTGACGAATTCCATGGCGATGTTCTCCCATTTCCATTCTGGTATGGGCAATGGTTGCATCACCCCCTTGTACTTTTTTCTCTCTTCCTTTACTTTCTGGCACACCAGGCACATTCATGTATATTCAACGATCTCCTTCTTCATATTATCCCACCAAATAATTTCTCAGAGATCTCGATACATCTTTGTGATCCCTGGGTGAATAGAGAAATTTTAACTATGTCCACCATCCAAAAGTTACTTCTTCAGCTTCGGGCTTGATGGAACACATAGTCCTTTCCCAAATCGCACAATTCCTTCTTCATTAACATCAAACTATGAGGATTTCCCTTTTTCAATAGCTTCCACTTTTTCCTGAATTCCCACATCATCCTTTTGAGCATCCTTTATCCTTTCCAAAAGCGACGGTTGAAAATCATTTGTGAAAGGATTGATGGTGTTCGGTTCTTTATTATTCCGATATCCATTTTAATCAAGTCTAAGAAGATTGAATCCTTCTCAATTCTCATCATTGATAGAATCGTTGGGTCCTTTCTACATATGTCATTTTCCACCTTGTTCTCTTTCCCAAGATTGTAATGTATTGAAAATTCATAATCCTTGATGAGCTCTATCAATATTATCTGGCACATATTAAGCTCTTTCTGTGTGAATATATATTTAAGACTCTTGTGTTCAGTATATATCTCACATTTCACCCCATAGAGATAATGCCGCCATATTTTCAACGAAACGATCACCGCCGCCAACTCCAGATCATGTGTTGGATAGTTTCACTGAAGGATTTTCATCTGCCTTGAGGAATAAGATATCACTTATCATTATGCATTAGCACACATCCTATTCCCTTCATTTAAGCATCACTGAATACCACAAAAATTTCTCCACTTGTGGGTAAAGTGAGAACGGGCACAGTGATAAGCCTTCTTTTCAACTCCTTGAAGCTTTCTTCACATTCATCACTCCAAGAAAACTTTACTCCCTTTATAGATAGCTTTGTAAGTGGGTTGGACAATTAGGAGAAATTTCTCACAAATCGTAGATAATATCCAACTAACCCCCAGAAGCTATAGATATCCATTACCGATGTTGGCCTCATCCATCCCTCAATTGCATCTGTTTTGGAGGGATCCATAGATACCCCATTGCTTTTGATGATATGGCCCAATAATGAGACCTCCTTAAACCAGAACTCACACTTTTGTACTTTGTTTAGAGCCTCTCCTTGCACAATGTCTCTAGTACAGTTCATAAATTCTCCTCATGATCCTCCTAGGATTTAGAGTATATTAAAATATCATCAATAAATACTACCAGAAATTTGTCAAGATAATCTCTAAAGACTCCATTCATCAAGTCCGTGAAGATTTCTAGAGCATTAGTGAGTCCGAATGTAATTAATATGAATTCATAGTGCCTGTATCTTGTACGAAAATCAGTCTTGGGGAGATCTCCCTTCTCCACTCTCACTTGATAATATCCCGACTGCAAATCTACCTTGGAGAAGTATTGTGCTCCACGCAGCTGATCAAACAAGTCATCGATTTGTGGAAGAAGATACATGTTCTTAATCGTGATTTTTTTAAGTTCACGATAATCGATGCAAAGCTGCATTGAACCATCCTTCTTCTTGACAAAGAGTACTGGTGCACCCCATGGTGAAGAACATGGGAGTATAAACCCTTTATCCAGATTCTCCTGTAGTTGTTTCTTCACCTCTTCAAGCTCCACGACATCCATTCTATATGGAGTCTTGGATATTGGTAGAGCCCCTGGTATACGTTCAATTGGTAATTCAACGTCTCTTTTAGGAGGAAGACTAGGAAGTTCTTCGGGAAACACTTCAGCAAATTCCCTAACAATAGGAATTTTCTCAAGGGTAGTTTCTTCCTTGGACTCAATCATCTGAGCCAGTTACGCATTCTCATAGGGCAGTAATATACTTGATTGAGATGATGGAGCTAAACAAGATTCACCACTCTCCTTACACTTATAAATAATTGGTGGAAGATTCTCCATATAGAGTGTGATTTCCCTCTCCTGAGAATTTATGTTGGCTCTATATAAGGAAATCCAATTCATGCCAAGAATTGGATCAAATTCCACCAGAGGGTGCATGATGAGGTTCTCCGAGAAATTCAATCCATATATTATAACAGGGGAGGGATTCCATCCATCCAAAGTAAATTTTTTATTAAGAGAAGAATAAAATACACAAAGAAGACTACGGAGGTCTAATGTAATGGAGACCAAGGGCATCCCCTCTTATCAAATCAACACATTCCACCTTCAAACTGTTAATCCGGAAGATATGCACATCTGTGGAACTGTGGTCAGCCATGGAGGCCAAAAAATCTGCAACCTTGTTCCCCTCTCGATATATGTGAGAAAGAGTAATGTTATGACCAAGAATATGGCGACATATCCTGATCACGTACTCTATGGACCACGGTGTAGAGAGTTTATCTTTGATGGAGTTTAGGAGGACAAGTGAGTCCACCTCCACTTCTGAAATTGAAACCTCCTCCTAAATGCACAAAGAAAGTCCAATGAGAAGAGCCCGAGCCTCTGCTAGAATGCCATTTCCCCTGCCCAGAAAACAAGAGATAGCCAGGATCAAATCACCTTTATTATCTCTAACAACCCCCCCCCCCCTCCATATATCACCCCCACTGTGCAAGCTCCGTCAGTATTGAGCTTGTATCCTACAACAGGGGGGGTTCCATCGAACCCACTTCCCAGATCCTACTTCCTCAGGAAGGGAAGGAAAAATGTTATTCTTCTGCATGCTTGGGAAAGATAAGGACAACTGATGCTCTTTAAAGATCCACGACATATCAATAAGCTGTAAATGGATGCTCGCATTGATAGCTCTAGTTGAAGGTCTAACTCCTTCGTATCGGGCTTGGTTTCTGTCTTTCCAGATGCACCAACACCCCACATTAAAGGAGACAACATGAGAAAGGCAAGTCTTCTCCGAACCAAGCGCACCTTCAAACCATCTTTCCATAAACTCATACTCTGTCTCCTTAGATCTTGGAGACCTGACTCCACCAAGAAAGGACCAAACCTCCAACGCCCATTCACTTTTGATGAAAAGTTGATCCATGCTTTCCTCCATTTGCTGCTTGCAACAGTGGCATCCTGAGGCCAAACTGATCCCTAGTTTCTTGATATTGTCATCTGAATCCAGGGCCATATTTCTGATTCGCCAGGTCAAGAAGATCATTTTGGTCAGGATCTGGAGACACCAGACCACACCATTCCACCGATCCAGGGGCCACGTGTGTACCCTCCACCTTTGGAAGTCTCTGTTATTAAAGACCCCTGAGGATGATGGAGTGAAGACACACCTGTCCTTCTCGGAATTCAACACGATCGAATCAAATATAACATGTTGGTCCGCATTCAACACTACCTTGATGAAGCGGGGATGACATTGGGCTTCCTTGAACGAGATCAAAGGAGCCAGACATCTTGGGAAAGCGAGAACAGAGCCTACCGAGTTCTTATTCTAGAAGGAGATGTCCCCTGTACCAGCAATCCATCGAGAGCATGATGACAAGGAGAGAACCAGAGGTTGGACTTTGTCCCACAACGGGGAAGCGGGTCCACTACTTACCTCCTCATTACCCCTGAACAAAGGTGACATTCATCGACCCCAAAGAGTTTTCTCTTCCAGAATCTCCCATGCGATCTTTTCATGGGCCCATTCGATAGTATAATGGAGGCTGCGATAGTTGATCCCCCCTTTGGAGATGGGTCTTGCCAACCTCTCCCACTTTGTCTAGTGTCGTTTACCTTCAGACTTAACATCCCAGATGAAGTTACAAAGAACAATGTCCACTGCATTGATGACTCCTTTCGGCACGTTGGAAGAAGCCAAGGCATGAATGGGAATGGATGAAAGTACACTATTAACCAGAGCAATGCATTCTCCGAAATAAATAAATGGATTCTTCCAGTTAAGAACACGTCCTGAAATCCTTCTTAAGATTCCATCGAAGTCACGAATCCTCAATCTTCGAGAAGAGATGGGAGTGCCCAGATAATCCATTTGGAACCGCCCGAGTTGCATGTTGAGCCTATTTTTGAGGGAGTCCAGACATTGAGATGAGCTACGGTTGGAGATGAAGAACTCACTCTTATCCTTACTCAGAACCTGACCGCTCCAGAAGCAATAGTCCTTTAGAATCTCTATCAGACATTGGATGGATCTCCTTCCCCCATTAAGGAATATCATAGTATCGTCGGCAAACATAAGGTGGGAGATAGTAGGGAGGCTATATTTTCTCCGGAAAGGAAGTAGGTTCCCTTGGAGTATGCTCCTGTTGATTGAACCACTCAAAGCGTCTTGGGCTAGAAAGAACAGGCTGGACGAAAGAGGGACTCCCTGCCTTAGACCTCTAGTATCCTTGAAGAAACCGTGAGTTTTACCCATAAAGGAATTTCCCAGCCAAGATGAGCTCATGCATCTGAAGACATTGTCCACCACCTTTGCTGAGAACCAAATCGTCGCCAAGGCTCTGTTGTGATAGCTCCATTCAATCCGATCATAGGCTTTGTTCATGTCAACTTTGATGGTGAGGTTGGATCCATGAGTCTTGTGCTTAATATCCCTCACCATCTCCTGTGCAAGGGTGATGGTATAACGACCCATACTTTACATACATTGTTAATACTTCAAAATTGAAGCACACTTATTACAACATATGACAAAACCACAAAGGACCGTATAGGTATAGTGTCTTTAGAAACTGGGAAACATAAACAACTGGTTCATAAATCTTCTACAGTGTCTCCCATTTATTTCATCATATCGAGGGTCCCTTTTAGCATATTCTACTTAATATCCGTCTTCCTGACCTGGGGAAAAGAAAACATAAAAGGGTGAGCTAAAATGCTCAGCAAGGGCAAATAAAGGAAATAAAAATCATATCATATCTTTTTGAAAATCATAACCTGCAAAAGAGATCATAATATCTTAACATGGAATAAATCATAGAAGTGAAAATGAGATCCCCATAATCATAACATGAAACTTGAAACATTTTGGCATGCACAAATAATCATGGAAAATCATTTCTTTTTAGTCATGACTCCTTTCCAAGACTATCTTAGTGGACAAAGTCCCTTTCTGAACCGAGTCACCCTCATTTCAGTCCTGTTTCACTGAACCGGTATAACCTACCATTCCAGCCATGTCTATCTCATGAGATATAAAATCTTTACCCAATGCATTGGAGGGAGATATAGGTCCCACCCATCTTATAATGAATCCTTTATTATGTGTGCCACATAATCATAAACCATACATCATAGCGTAACCCATGTAATAAAAATGGGATTCTTAAACAACATGACATCATAAAACAATTCATATAAGATAAAGAAAAAAATATTTCCATCACAACATAATCTAATCCATGTAATAATAGGGATAAAAACAGAACCCTTTTATTATCTTAGATGGAAAATAATTTTGATAAAATAATTGAACTCCATTCTTGAGGAAAATATCCTTTCTACTTCAAAAACACTTTTCCATTCTTAACATGTCATACAATTTTAAACTAATAGAAGTTGATCAAAAATAAACTTGAATACTTGTAAAGGAAGATTCTTGGAAATAATGTTTTAAAAATCCATTCATGCCGTATAAGTTAAAGAAACATTCTTCGTACTTTTGTCGGAAAAGTCAAAAAGTACCTCGTACGAAAAAAATGACAAAAGATTCCTTTCATATTCTTTACTAAAAACTCACCGAAAGGGAAAAATTGGATTTAAACTATTGAAATTGGATGGAAACAATATTACATATTGAGGGAACATGGATGTGGATGATAAAATACACCCCAGTAAATACTTACGAATAAACAATCTCGGATAAAAATGAGATTGTGATATTTCCCTTACCTTAGGTCTGATTTGCTTTGTACGTGTCCGAAGCTCCTGTATAATGGTTTAAATAATGTTATTGACTTATTCCAGAATCATACATATTGATATGATATCATATATGGTCATATTCTTAGCTTCTTGTTAGTAACTTGTTACTCGGGTCTTTATTGCCTTTTGTTCTTATGCGTGTCTTTCCGAATAAATTCTTATTTTTCATTTAAGGTTATAGATACCTTATATCCAGAATGGTATTAGTGTAACATATATCATATTTATTCATTCAATTCATTTATATAATTACTATGTAATGATGATCATGTAGAACGAGTCGCATCACATCGTGGAGACGGTATTCTGTACGTACGCACGAGTGATGATATCGTTCCTATGATCGTGGAATTGTATTGGAGTATATATATATTATTTCAGTATCAATATTACTTTATAATAATCATAAATAGTTACTCATTACACCATTATACCCATCCTTGTAAGGTGGTGGTGGAAAATAGATTACACCACGGCGTGGAGACAGTATTCCGTACGTACGCACGCGCGGTGATTTCATTTTTCCGTAGGATGGATAGAAGGTGAATTAGGGTTGTTTCATATTTATAATAACATATAAGTATGTAATTAATACTGATGTTATTACTTTATCATGAAACAAATAAATAAGAATAAGTTGAAGGAGAAAGATATTGAAAAGATCGGTAATGGATATTACCTCTTCTTTGGAACGCCTCTTTGAATCCTCCGCTTAGGGAACTAAGATTGGTCTTTGAAGAAGACCAGTACCTCTAGTATTATTCTAGGGAAGTGGAGAGGAGAAAATGGCATGGGTTGGCCGAGTTTGAGTGCTCAAATTGGTGTGAGGAGGAGGGGGATGAGGTGCCCTTTTATAAGGGAGGAGAGGGGCACCTTAGGAATACCTCAAAATATTATTTTATATTAAAGTCAAAATCGGTTTATAATGGTTCCAAAGGGTCTTATTTCGAAGTTAAAGTGGGTATGGGTCGAAATCCTATCAACCATAGGATTTAGACAAGTTTAGGTTATTATTTTAACCTTATCAATTAGATTTAACTCTAAGTTAAATAATTTAACTTTTACCGTGTCTTTTTGTTTTCTTACACTATATGGTTAATACACTTACTATAACATGCCAAAAAAACCCCAAATTGTTTATTATTAATATATATATCCTTATCTAAGTCATTTGGCCGAACCTTAGATTTTTAGGAATAAAATAACAATTAATAATATAATATTTGATTTAAAAACTATTTTGTGTCAATTTTGACACTATTTGATATATGATTATTGTGAAAGTAATAACAGAATTATATGTTCTATCCAAGTTGATTAAATCAACACTAATATATCATAGTAACCTAGAAAATTAGTGGAATTCATAAACAGTCTCAAATTACATTTATTTGAGCATTTATAACATCAATTATGTTAACATTTCCTTAAAAGGGTAATTACTGCATCATCGTTGTGTCATAAATAAATTATATTATTTAAAGTCTAAAAATTATAAATAAAATATAATTATGTAGGGAATCTTTTTAGATTTCTAATGAATATTTATAGACGAATTTATCTTGTGTATAACCCCATATTAAAAATGTTTTAGTTATTAAACATTGATTTTAACTATTTTAACTATTCATTAAATAAAATAATATTAAATGTCATAATCTAATCCAAGTGGACCTAAATGGTCATATTATATTCATAAGGTTGTTTTTGGTCGAATTACACATATCCAATAGAATTAGGACATGTTTTAGGGTAATAGTAATATCATATTTACCCTTAGTTACCCTATTTACTATTAACCGTGGTAAAAAAAAGTAAAAAGATACTATTCACCAAAAATTATTTTTATCTCATTGAACCACATTTTAGTATTTGATATTAACTGTGTTTGTCGGATTTTCGAAATTCCATTCACAAAAGAGGTAAAATTAAGTTTTATGCAATATTCAGTTTTTAACCTACCACTTAGTGGTTTCACTATTCATCAAAAATTGAAAGTTTTCAGAAAAATACCAAAATTTCACCCTAGGCTAATTTCGATATTCCGAATCTAAAAAATGAAGTCCATTTTGAAAAATAAAATTTATAAAATTTTAAAAAGTTGTTTTTACTATTCATAACGGCTAGTTTTAATAATATTTTAATAGCATATCGTTGTTTAGTGAAACTCGGTATTGCGTATGACGCAAGCTATCGAGGAAGCTCGCGATTTCGTGTAAAGCAAGCCAAGCAAGTGTTGTGTAGAAAATATTCCTCTGTTGATTTATATAACATAAATGTCTCGGGTGTTACATTCTACCCCCCTTAAAAAGAATTTCGCCCTCGAAATTCGTCACTTTTTAACAAACAGATGAGGATACTTCTCTCTCATCATATCCCCAAGCTCCCATGTAGCTTCTTCAAGTTGGTGGTTCCTCCATAAAACTTTCACCAATCGAGTGGTCTTGTTTCGTAGGACTTTTTCGTTACGATCCAGAATCTCTATCGGTTGTTCTTCATAAGAAAGATCTTGCTCCAGCGGTACAACTTCTGAGCTGAGTACATGTGAAGGATCAGGTATGTACTTTCTCAGGAGAGATACATGGAACACATCGTGGACTTGAGAGAGATTCGGTGGAAGCGCCAATTGGTAAGCTACCTTTCCAACATGGTCCAGTATTTCGAAAGGACCGATATATCTAGGGCTCAACTTCCACTTCTTTCCAAATCTCATAACCCTCTTCCAGGGAGATATTCGTAAGAACACTTTATCACCCACTTCAAAGTCTAGGTCTTTTCTTCGGTTGTCGGCATAAATTTTCTGTCGACTCTAAGCTTCCCTTATGTTTTGTTGAATAGATCTGACCTTTTCTGCCATTTCATCAACGAGATCAGGTCCTAATAGCTTTCATTCCCCAACTTCATCCCAAAAAGTTGGAGTCCTGCATTTATTTCCATAGAGAGCTTCATAAGGATCCATCTGAATACTGGAGTGAAAGCTATTATTATAAGAAAATTGCACCAATGGTAGGTGTTGATCCCAACCTCCTTTGAAATCCATAGAGCAAGCTCTCAACATATCTTCTAGGGTTTGAATTGTTCTCTCAGACTGACCGTCTGTCTGAGGGTGATAAGCAGTGCTGAAACTCTACTCTGTATCCAGAGTATGCTGAAGACTTCGCTAGAACTTCGAGGTAAATCTCGGATCCCGATCAGATATAATAGAAAGTGGTACTCCATGCAATCTTACCACTTCCTTTACATATATCCTGGCAAGCTGATCTAGAGAGAGATCCTCTATAATAGCAATGAAGTGTGCAGACTTTGTAAGACGATCAACTATGACCCAGATAGCATTATTGCCTTTGGATGTTTTAGGAAGTCCTGTGACAAAGTCCATAGTGATGTTTTCCCATTTTCATTCCGGTATGAGTAATGGTTGTAACATCCCCTTAGACTTCTGTCTCTCAGCTTAAACTTGTTGACAAACCAAGCATCAAGAGACATATTCAGCAACATCTCTTTTCATGTCATCCCACCAGAAGTACTCTTTCAGGTCCCTATACATCTTCGTGCTTCCAGGATGAATAGAGAATGAAGAACTATGAGCCTCATCCAGTAGCTCCTTCTTTAGTTCGGGGATGGAAGGGACACAAACCCGATTCCTGAACTTTATTATCCCATCACAATCAAGGTTGAATTCAGGAACATTTCTCGCCTTCTTTTGTAACTCGACATCTTCTTTCTGTGCCTCTTTAATCTTCACATGTATAGATGGTTGAACATTCATTTGAGAAAGATAATATTTTTCCCCTTCCATTATAATTCCAAGATCCATCCTTTGTAAATCCATAAATATTGGATCTTTTGTGATCCTCATCCTGGATAAACTAGCATGGTCTGGTCGACTTAATGCATCTGCCACCTTGTTTGTTTTCCCAGGGTGGTAATGGATTGATTAGTCATAATCCTTAATCAGCTCCAACCATCTTCTTTGACGCATATTCAACTCCTTTTGTGTGAAAATATACTTTAAACTTTTATGATCAGTATAAATATCACACCTTTCACCATAAAGGTAATGCCTCCAAATCTTTAATGCAAAGATTACCGCAGCTAACTCCAAATCATGTGTTGGGTAATTTTGCTCATGGATTTTCAACTGTCGTGAGGCATAAGTTATCACCATATCATTTTGCATAAGAACACACCCCAATCCCTTCTTGGATGCATCACTATAGATCACAAAACTTTCTCCACTACAAGGCAGTGTGAGCACAGGTGCACTGGATAACCTTCTTTTCAACTCCTTGAAATTCTCTTCACATTCCTCTGTCCAAACAAACTTATCTCCTTTCCGAGTCAACTTGGTGAGTGGATTAGATAATCGTGAAAAATCTTTTACAAAACGTCGATAATATCCAGCCAAACCAAGAAAACTTCGGATCTCAGTTACTGTTGGTGGTCTCGACCATCTTTCGATAACCTCTGTTTTTGCTGGATCCAGAGATATCCCCTCTTTTGAGATTATGTGACCCAAAAATGCAACTTTTTGAAGCCAAAATTCACACTTGGTAAATTTGGCATAAAACTTCTCCTTTCTCAGGGTCTTCAATATAATTCTCAAGTGATCTTCATGCTCTTCCTTGATCTTTGAAAAGACAAGAATATCGTCTATAAAGACTACAACAAATTGATCAAGATAGTATCTAAAGAGTCTATTCATTAGATCCATGAAGATAGCAGGGGCATTAGTAATACCAAATGGAATCACTATAAATTCATAGTGTACATACCTTGTACGAAAAGCCGCCTTTGGTATATCCTCCCATTTGACCCTTAATTGATGATACCCTGAATGAAGATCAATCTTGAAAATGTATTGAGCTCTGCGTAGTTGGTCAAATAAGTCATCAATGCGTGGGAGAGGATATTTTTTCTTGATAGTGATCTTGTTAAGTTCTCGATAATCAATGCAGAGTCTCATTGATCCATCTTTCTTCTTAACAAATAAAACAGGTGCTCCCCAAGGTGATGCACTAGGGCGTATGAATGCCTTATCAAGATTCTCTTGGAGTTGCTTCTTCAATTCCTGCAACTCAATTGGGGCCATTCTATAAGGTGTCTTTGAAATAGGCAAAGCACCCGGTACGAGTTATATTGAAAACTCAACTTCACGATTTGGTGGAAGACCCGGTAATTCCTCCGGAAAGACATCATCAAACTCTCGTACGATGGGCATATTCTTAATCGTGAGTTTCTCACCAACCATTTGAGATAAATAACTTTCATTTAGTGGAATCAATACCCATAAAATGGAAGAAATTTTCACTGAAAGGATATGTTCATCCTTGCATTGATAGACGATCATAGACTGATCTAAAATATGAAATGTGACTTCCCTTATTTGGCAATTGATATGAGCTCCATGTAGAGAAATCCAATCTATGCCAAGAATCACATCAAATTCCACTAAAGGACGGATCACAAGATTTGCAGGAAGCACTTTCCCACAAACTTCGATCGGAGAAGAATTATAAACTTTTGATGCGACTGTTGTGCCATTATGTGTTGTCACAGCTAACTCAACATCTAATTGTTGAGGTAATACGGTGATACCCTTAGAAAATTCTTTAGAAATAAATGAGTGGGTGGATCCAGAATCAAATAAAACATTTGCTACTTTAGAGTGGATGGTAAGTGTACCTTTCACAACTTCGTTATCATAGTCCAAATCGCTGATAGAAATTTCCTGTGACTTTCCTTTGTCTTTAGCCTTATGATTTTGTTGACGTCGACCATCATCATCAACCCTTGGATTTGGGCATTGATTGGAATAATTCCCCATATCCTTGCACTTGAAACATTGAAGTGTAGTAGGTTTATTCTGTGTATCCCTTCCTTTGTTTGCATCATTAGACATCTTCTTCCCATTATCGCGGCATTCAAATGCCCGATGACCTTCCTTTCCACATTTGAAACATTTACTTGTCCCTTTAAGACAACTCCCTCCATGTTTCTTTCCACAATTTGAGCATAAGGGAAAGCTCATCTTCTTTTCAGTGTGCTCTTTAGATTTTCCTTTGAATTACATCTTCCTCTTCTTATCAAACCCATGTGACTGATGAGTTACTCCAATATCCATCTCGACATTGAGAGCACATCGAACGATTTCCTCGTAGCTATTGAAGTCCCTTATGGCTAACGCCCTTCGAAGACTTGGTTTTAAGCCACTAAAGAATCGATCGATCTTACTCTCAGGTTGGATAATAATACCAGAAGCGTACCTTGCAAGTCTTGTAAAATTTGCTTCATAGGTACCAACAGATTCATCATCCCTTTTCTTTAGTTCAAGAAACTCTTTCTCCATCTTTGTTCGGAGAATACGAGGGAAGTACTTATTGAAAAATAAGTTCTTGAACTCGTCCCATTCCATGGACTCAATTTCATCCCTTTTCCTCGTATTCTTAATAAGATTCCACCATTGATCAGCATCTCCTTCCAAACGATACACTACTAGGATGACTTTATCATGTTCAGAACATTGAAGAACTGAAAGTATCTTTTCAGTAGTACTAATCCATTGTTCAGTAACTAATGGATCAGTAGACCCGCTGAAAGAAGGGGGATGTTGCCTCGTGAAGGATTCAACAGAATTTTGCTCCTTCCTTTGATCGTTTGGAAGTCCTGCATGATTCATAGCTTGAGAAAGTTGTGTGAGCATGGCTACAAGATTTTTTATTCCAGCTCCCATATCGATTGGTTTCTCAGGGGGACAATCATTGCATTGCCCGTTGCATTCCGCATTAACACGATTCCTTCGGGTTCCAGCCCTTGACTAAAACCAAGAAGAATAGTGTGAGAAACTCTAATTATAATAGGAAAACCACATAATTAGGAATAACATTTCTCACTTAAGGTCTCATCCTAGGTTATTCATGGATATTTCTATAACACTAATATTGTGCTCTATGCTTAGACTTATCCTTAGGGTTCTTACTAAGGCTTTCATATCCAAGTTTCCAAAGGTTGAATATACCTTTCCTCTGATACCAACTATAACGACCCATACTTTACATACATTGTTAATACTTCAAAATTGAAGCACACTTATTACAACATATGACAAAACCACAAAGGACCGTAGAGGTATAGTGTCTTTAGAAACTGGGAAACATAAACAACTAGTTCATAAATCTTCTACAGTGTCTCCCATTTATTTCATCATATCTAGGGTCCCTTTTAGCATATTCTACTTAATATCCATCTTCCTGACCTGGGGAAAAGAAAACATAAAAGGGTGAGCTCAAATGATCAGCAAGGGCAAATAAAGGAAATAAAAATCATATCATATATTTTTGAAAATCATAACCTTCAAAAGAGATCATAATATCTTAACATGGAATAAATCATAGAAGTGAAAATGAGATCCCCATAATCATAACATGAAACTTGAAACTTTGTGGCATGCACACATAATCATGGAAAATCATTTCTTTTTAGTCATGACTCATTGCCAAGACTATCTTAGTGGAAAAAGTCCCTTTCTGAACCAAGTCACCCTCGTTTCAGTCATGTTTCACTGAACCGGTATAACCTACCATTCCAGCCATGTCTATATCATGAGATATAAAATCTTTACCCAATGCATTGGAGGGAGATATAGGTCCCACCCATCTTATAATGAATCCTTTCTTATGTGTGCCACATAATCATAAACCATACATCATAGCGTAACCCATGTAATAAAAATGGGATTCTTAAACAACATGACATCATAAAACAATTCATATAAGATAAAGAAAAAAATATTTCCATCACAACATAATCAAATCCATGTAATAATAGGGATAAAAACAGAACCCTTTTATTATCTTAGATGGAAATTAATTTGGATAAAATACTTGAACTCCATTCTTGAGGAAAATATCCTTTCTACTTCAAAAACACTTTTCCTTTCATAACATGTCATAAAATTTTAAACTAAAAGAAGTTGATTAAAAATAAACTTGAATACTTGTAAAGGAAGATTCTTGGAAATAATGTTCTAAAAATCCATTCATGCCGTATAAGTTAAAAAAAACATTCTTCGTACTTTTTTCGGAAAAGTCAAAAAGTACCTCGTACGAAAAAAAACGACAAAAGATTCCTTTCATATTATTTACTAAAAAATCACCGAAGGGTAAAATTGGATTTAAACTATTGTAAGTGGATGGAAACAATATTACATATTGAGGGAACATGGATGTGGATGATAAAATACATCCCAGTAAATACTTACGAATAAACAATCTCGGATAAAAATGAGATTGTGATATTTCTCTTACCTTAGGTCCGATTTCCTTTGTATGTGTCCGAAGCTCCTGTATAATGGTTTAAATAATGTTATTGACTTTTTCCAGAATCATACATATTGATATGATATCATATATGTTCATATTCTTAGCTTCTTGTTAGTAACTTGTTACTCGGATCTTTATTGCCTTTTGTTCTTATGCGTGTTTTGCCGAATAAATTCTTATTCTTCTTTTAAGGTTATAGATACCTTATATCCAGAATGGTATTAGTGTAAAATATATCATATTTATTCATTCAATTCATTTATATAATTACTATGTAGTGATGATCATGTAGAACGAGTCACATCACATCGTGGAGACGGTATTCCGTACGTACGCACGAGTGATCATATCGTTCATATGATCGTGGAATTGTATTAGAGTATATATATATTATTTCAGTATCAATATTACTTTATAATAATCATAAATAGTTACTCATTACACCATTATAACCATCCTTTTAAGGTGGTGGTGGAAAATAGATTACACCACGGTGTGGAGATGGTATTCCGTACGTACGCATGCGCGGTGATTTCAGTTTTCCGTAGGATGGATATAAGGTGAATTAGGGTTGTTTCATATTTATAATAACATATCAGTATGTAATTAATACTGATGTTATTACTTTATCACGAAACAACTAAATAAGAATAAGTTGAAGAAGAAAGAAATTGAAAAGATCGGTAATGGATATTACCTCTTCTTTGGAACGCCTCTTTGAATCCTCCACTTAGGGAACTAAGATTGGTCTTTTAAAAAGACCAGGACCTCTAGGATTATTCTAGGGAAGTGGAGAGGAGAAAATGGCAGGGTTTGGACGAGCTTGAGTGCTCAAATTTGTGTGAGGAGGAGGGGGAGGAGGTGCCCTTTTATAAGGGAGGAGAGGGGCACCTTAGGAATACCTCAAAATAATATTTTATATTAAAGTCAAAATCGGTTTATAATGGTTCCAAAGGGTCTTATTTCGAAGTTAAAGTGGGTATGGGTCGAAATACTATCAACCAATAAGATTTAGACAAGTTTAGGTTATTATTTTAACCATATCAATTAGATTTAACTCTAAGTTAAATGATTTAACTTTTACCGTGTCTTTTTGTTTTCTTACACTATATGGTTAATACACTTACTATAACATGGAAAAAGAACCCCAAATTGTTTATTATTAATATATATATCCTTATCTAAGTCATTTGGCCGAACTTTAGATTTTTAGGAATAAAATAACAATTAATAATATAATATTTGATTTAAAAACTATTTAGAGTCAATTTTGACACTATTTGATATATGATTTTTGTGAAAGTCATATCGCAATTATATGTTCTATCCAAGTTGATTAAATCAACAATAATATGTCATAGTATCCTATAAAATTAGTGGAAATCATAAAAAGTCTCAAATTACATTTATTTGATCATTTATAACATCAATTATGTGAACATTTCCTCAAAAGGGTATTTACTGCATCATCATTGTGTCATAAATAAATTAATTTATTTAAAGTCTATAAATTATAAATAAAATATCATTATGTAGGAAATCTTTTCAGCTTTCTAATGAATATTTATAGTCGAATTTATCTTATGGATAACCCCATATTAAAATTTTTTTAGTTATTAAACATTGATTTTAACTATTTTAACTATTCATTAAATAAAATATTATTAAATGTCATAATCTAATACAAGTGGACCTAAATGGTCATATTATATTCATAAGGTTGTTTTGGTCGAATTACACTTATCCAATAGAATTAGGACATGTGTTAGGGTAATAGTAATATCATATTTACCCTTAGATAACCTATTTACTATTAACCGTGGTAAAAAAAAGTAAAAATTTACTATTCACCAAAAATTATTTTCATCTCATTGAACCACATTTTAGTCCTTGATATTAACCGTGTCCGTCGGATTTTCAAAATTCCATTCACAGAAGCGGTAAAATTATGTTTTATGCAAAATTCAGTTTTTAACCTACCACTTAGTGGTTTTACTATTCATCAAAAATTGAATGTTTTCAGAAAAATACCAAAATTTCACCCTAGGCTAATTTCAATATTTCCGAATCCAAAAATGAAGTCCATTTTGAAAAATAACATTTATAAAATTTTAAAAAGTGGTTTTTACTATTCATAATGGCTAGTTTTAATAATATTTTAATAGCATATTGTTGTTTAGTGAAACTCGGTAATGCGTATGACGTAAGCTATCGAGGAAGCTCGCGATTTCGTGTAAACAAAGCCAAGCAAGTGTTGTGTAGAAAAGATTCCTTTGGTGATTTATATAACATAAAGGTCTCGGGTGTTACAGATGGCCCCCTAAATTGATCTTCCTCGCACAAAGCCATGTTGTTCCGGAGAAATCCATGAAGGCAACCACGCAGCCAGTCTTAGGTTGATGAGACAAGCAAGGATTTTGTATGGGAAATTACAGAGACTGATCGGCCTATAATGGGACAGGGAGTTGGGATGTTTAACCTCGGTAAGAAGGAAAAGTGTCGTTGGTGAGGCCACCCTCGGTAAGGACCCCCCCTGAAGAAATCTTGAACAGCTTCTATATCGTCGCCTTTGACCACCTCCCACGATCCCATGTAGAAAGATCCAGGGAACCCGTCTGGTCCAGGGCCACTCTCCGGATCTAGCTTCTGGATGGCTTGAAAGATCTCATCCTCAGAAGGAATGGATTACGAAGAATAATTCTCCTCCTCTAAAACTCTGTTCTGGATCGCCTCCCACAGCCCCGACGTGCCAGTCGGATACCCACTAGGAATTCGGGGGTTCTGACCAGCAAGAAGATCTTGGAAGTATTGAAGAGCCAACTTCCCAACCTCTTCCTTGTCGTTCACATACGAGCTGTCCTCCTGTAGGATATTTGGCTTTGCACACCACTTCCATTCTGAAATGCATGCATGGAAGAACGCAGTATTTTTGTCGCCCTCTCAGAGCCACTTCACTCTGGATCGATCCCGAGCCTGTCTCTCTTGCTTCAACATCTCCTCTGCCCAACTTTCCTTCTCAGTTTCCAATTCTACGACAGCTTCCTCGCTCCAAGTTTCCTCCAGAATCCGTTCCAAAAGCTCCACCGCCTGAGAAAGGGACTCAATCTTTCTAGCATTGAGGGAAATGCTTCTGCACCAGACCTTCAACCTGTTTTTAACACATCTAAGCTTGTTAGGAATGGCTACCCATGAGTAACCTTGGGTGGGGGCATTCCATTGATCACATACTACATCGTGATAACCCTTGTATCCAGCCCAGTATGGGTAGAAACTAAAGGAATCTTGAGAAGGCTTACTGGGTATGATCGATATCTTCAGCGGAGAATGGTCCGAAATACCACAGGCAAGATCAGTGACTTCGGCCTGGGGAAAAAAAGCCAGGGCGTCGGAGTTAGCTAGACAGCGATCAAGCCTGCTCCAACACCTCTTTTTTCCACCCTGGTTATTGCACCATGTAAAACAGTCCCCTCGAAAACCCCGGTCGAGTAGTCCACTTTTTGTCATACAGGCAGCAAACTCCAGACTGGCCTGCCTCGGAAAGGCTCTTCTCCCCTTCTTCTCCTCCGGGTCACTGATGATGTTGAAGTCGCCCGTCACGAACCAGGGAATGTTCATCGGCCTGAACGCTTCGAGGTCATGCCACAGTCTCAATCTTGCTTGAGGATCGCTGCTTCCATACACAAAGGTTGCGAAGAACAAGTCTTCTCCCTTCTTGACTTTCACCATGAGGAATTGGTCTCCTGCATCAATGAAATCCACTGAGACATCCTTTTTCCAGAACACCCAGATGTGGTTGTTGATAGAGCCCTCATACATGTGGCCATGCATTCTGGCACGACGACAGAAAGAGTTAATTTTCCTCGGGTGTTGTTTCGGTTCCAAGATAGCCACGAGAAATGCTTTTTGCCCCCTTGATTCTGAAGCTATGAAGTCCGTCTTTAACCAAGCTCCATGTCCCCGAGCATTCCAGACTATCATGTTCATCATCTATCACGGGAGGATCCGGCTTTGGCCCCAGATTTCTTGGTCTTTGTTATCATGAGAGTAGCACCCTCCCGTTGAAGCCTTACTTGAAACCGAGTGCGGGCACCAGGGCTCTGTACAGAGGGCGAGGAGGCCTGTGCCAAAGAGGAAGAGAGGGACATCACAGACTACCCTTCATCCCTTTGCTGATCAGGCACACTACTGCTCTCCAGATGAGGGACCTCAGGTTGCTTCAGACATTCCCCATGACCATAAACCATGGTATGAAGACATAGTGACAAGAAGGGAGTGTGGCTGGTAGAGGCTCTTTTATCCCGAACTAGAAGGCATGCCTCCTGGAACACATGAGGATGAGGACAAAGACTCCAAGAAGGATAGACCAAATCCACCAACTGATCCCACAAACGCTCTAAGCAGAGGGAAGGTCCCTTCAGTGCAACCCTCGTCCCCTAATCCTGAGAGAGCGAAGGAACAAGAATCAAGTCCCTGATCTGTGAGGGAGGGACTATGGCAGGAGAAGCCTCAGGAGGCTCCGGGATTGGGACTGATGGACCAGGGTATCCAGTAATTGGACCCTTGGTTGAACGGAAGTTGCTCCTCGAATGGTTCCTGCATTGAGGCCTAGAATGACCCTGTAGACAGCAAACCGTACAGAAACGGGGGAATACAGGGTAAACGATGTCCTGGTTCCAAGACGCCTCCGGCATCGCAATGACCAGGGTCTCGGGAATTACAGACGAAAACAACATGTCCACACAGATATGTGGGCATTGAATGTCTTCACAGGAGAGGGTACGAGCGTTATCACACAAGAAGCCTCCCAGGTAGTCACCGATAGATCTCAGGAATGCCTTATTTTGAAAGGGAAGGGGTAGGCCCGGAAGCCCTAGCCACACCGCCGCATGAGCACTCTCCTTACCCCGGTGCGCGTCCATCGACCAGGGGGCGAGGCTAAAATGCCAATGCCCAAACGACCGTTGGGCACAACACCAAGCCTGTATAAAGTCAGTCTCAGAAGATAGGACCAGACTGAAGGAGTTTCGGTGAAGCAGCGAGATCCGAGCCTGGGAAGAGAGTCCCCATGAGGAAAAAAAATTCTTGAAGACCGCCAAGGATGGATTCGCCACACTAAAACGCGCCACCAGGCAACAGCGAAGATGGGAAGATGCATCCTCATAGACTCTCGAGGGAACTTCAATCGAGACAGTCGCACCGGATCGGGAGACCGAAGGCGAGAAGGAACCTATATCCGGGAAGCAAGGAGACTGGGAGGCCCGGGACGATCCACAGAGAGCGTCGCGGAATGAAATCGGCCACCTATCCAATGATCCTGCGTTAGGGAGGCCAGGGGCGGACGGTTCTGAGGCCAGAGGCGCCGGAGGCCGAGTGCTAGGAGGAGAAGCAACGGTCGACAGGATTTGAAATCTCGGAGGCGCGTCCGTCGCGTTCAATACGAGCCTCATTCTCTGTTTTTTAACCCCATTGGAGGACTTATATTCATGGGATGCAATGATTTCCCTATTTTCTGTACTCACCGACATCTTCACTTCCATGATTTGTGGTGGTGATGGGATTTTCATACAAAACATCAGATATATAAAAGAATGCGTAGAACATGAATCAAAATGTATATTCTTTATTATTGAATGAATAACTAGCGTACCTGTTACCACTTCGTTTTCGGGGTTCACTTCGGTAGATGTTATGGAAAATGCTCTTCCTTGCTTCCTTGGAGGTTGTTGGTTGCCTCTGAAAACCCTTGGATTAGGGAACTGATTTGCGAAATGACCCAGTTCTTTGCAGTTGTAGTAATGAGCAATGCGTTGAGGTATGAACGGAGCGTGCCTCTCCTAAGTTTCAGACTCGGGTCTTTCTTTCTGACAGTTAACAGCTAGTTGTCCTTATCATCCACACCTAAACCATTTCCATGTCCCCTTGAAGAAATTTCAAGGATGCTTCTTTCCGCACTTATGGATGTTGGGGTTCTGGATATTCTTAGCACCGTTGGATTTATCCATCGGACTTATTGCATTATATTATACCTTACGGTTCTTGTCCCCATGATACCCCTGTGATTCCTTGATTTCTATTTCGACCTTGCAAGCACATTGGGCAATTTCCTCATAGCTGTTGAAGTCACGGATCACTAATGCTTTCCACAAGCTAGGCTTCATCCCACCGAAGAAGCAGTCAACCTTGCTTTCGGGGGTAACGACGAAGTCGGAAGCATATCGTGTAGGCATTGTTAAGTTTTCCTTGTGCGCTCCATCAGATTATTCGTCTTTTTTCTTGAGGTAATGGAATCCCCTTTCCATTTGAAGCTGGAGGGTGCATGGAAAATATTTATCAAAAAACATCTTCTGGAAATCCTTCCATTCCAACACCTCGATCTCCTCCTCAGTCTTCATATTTTTTATCAACATCCACCATTGATCAGCTTCACCCTCCATACGATAAGTCGCCAGGAGAACCTTCTCTTTTTCATAACATTGAAGGATGGGGAAGATCTTTTCAATGGATTTTATACATTGTTCAGAGATCGCGGGATCATACTATCCACTAAAAGTAGGAGGCCTTTGTCTCATGATGCTCTCGATATCATCTTGTTCCTTCTTAGGGGGGTTTGGACGTTCCTCGTAACCAGTGTTACTATTCAATGCTTGAGTTAGCTGAGAGAGAAGCATGAAAAAGTTTGTGATTCCCGCTCCCATTGGATTGGGCATCCCCTTAGTACAGTCATCACACTCATCTTCACATCAGTTGTTAGCTCGAGTCCTCCTATTACCGGCCATTGGCTGGAATAAAATGAAAGTTAGGGGGTAACACATAAAGGGTAATCCAAAAACAAAAGTTGATGACTTACAAATAAACTTTTATTTCCTTAACTCATGAGTCTATAGGCTTCAATCTAGGATTTTTCTTATCTACATTATAACATATATTCTTAGGGGCATTTTTTTTAATTCCCTTAATAAGGGTTCATACTAAGCTTGTGAATTTATCAAAACGTATCCCCCGGGAGTTTCGTAACCAAGAGTGCATCAAGGCCCATTGTCGTACACCAGTTCCCATTCGAGTATAGCTCAAATCGGTGTTTCCGGGTTTTACCGCTAGGATACATCTGTCCCAGAGCCACCTCAACCTTCTTGTATTCAGACGGAGATGTATATGTTTGATAAACCATTAACTTGGTACATACCAAAACATAGGGATGTTCTTATTATACTTAGTCTTGTATCTAAGGCTTTACTAGGGTTTTATAATCCTAATCCCAAAAATAACTAAACCAATCCTCTGATACCAACTAAGACAACCCTTCTTTTATTACAAACATAAACATGATTTATTACATAAACTATTCACTTGATGCAACAAGGAAGATTGAGAGGTCTAGTGTCTTTGGAGATTATGATCATTACATAACAACTTAAAACATGAAATACAACATCTTTATTGAAAACATACTTTACATGACCACTACATTCCCTGGGATATAGCATTGCATGGGATAACCTGAGGACATGCATAAGAAAAGGGTGAGATATAAAGCCCAGTAAGGGAATAAACACAGAATACATGAGGAGTAAAATATATTTTAGACAATAGGAATACCAATAGAGCACAAGGGAAACATGAACATAAAAGCATGATAAATCATTATAATCATAACATGGAAATGTGGCAACAACACTTGACATGGTATTATCATGAGGCAAGGCTCATTGCACATGGAGCATGAGTAAATTGTCATTGCACGTGAAGAAAAAGTAAACCCTAGTTGCACTTGAATCACCATGAGTCAACACTCACTGCAGATGATGTATCATGATACTATACATTACCCAATGCATTAGAGCGCTATAAGGGTGCACCCTTATTAAACATTTCATTTCATGCCTAAGTGTTCCACATCGATCATAAAACATGGATTCATAAAACATAATCATTTATTCCATGATAAAGGAATGTGGAATTCATACATGAAATTTTATAATCAATAAGTAAATGTTCTTAAAGGTGAATGCCCTTGATGGAGAAATGGGCATGGTATTCAGTACACAATGGCATTGGCTTAGAAAATCAGTGTGATTTCGACAGCGTAACGACATGACATAAGAATTCATAAAAATGGTTGATGAGAGAGAAAGGGGTTACTAATCATATTTACATGTAATGGAAAGTAAGGAGGTCATATAGATACATGTCCCAACAATTGTAATGGAATTTAGATTCATGATACAAAAGTATTGCTTGAATGTAAATGAGGAGAGTGAATTTCCTTTCAGAATTTCGGCATAGTAACGGGTGTACACGAGAGGTATTTAATGAGAGAGAAAGAATCTCCCATCATTCAAACATAAATAGGGTAATATTAGGTAAGTTAGAAACCATACCCCAACATTCATAATTGAAAATAAAAGGGCAAAACAACATAACGAAAATTGGAAAAAATGAGAAAGGAAGAAAAACCCTTACATGGAAGCATGCTTCCAAAGGATTGAGAGAGGCTTGAGAGAGGCTTCATGGGAGCATGGGTCACCTTGAGAGGATTCTAGAGGGAGTAGGGAATAGGTTGGCCGAAATCCAAAGGCTTTGAGTGAGAAGCAAGTGGAAGCTTGGATGGGTTTATATAGGAAAGGTGTGTGAATTCTTTATTATTTAGGTTTGGTACTCATTACATAAAACTAATCCAAACCACAAATCAGCTCATGGGTTTTGCCCATGGTTTTTGGAAAAGATGACAGGAAAACAATATTTTATAATTCCAAAGTCCTATCTTCTTAAAATAATGTTGTTGATTATGTGGAGCTGAGTCACACTCCCATGGAAAATTATTTAAAAAGACAAGATGTTTAATACGTCTTGAGGGGTCCATTAATGCTTTGTAAAATAAGTCAAACAAACCCAAAATAAAATTATTTTAATGGTAAAACATATATTGTCGAACAAAAAGATTATAGTATTCTATTACATCACAATTGGGTTATTATGATGTTATAGAACACATTATATATTTAATCGGTATTTAATTTTTACCCAAAAATGTGACTGTCTTAGAAAATTATGAAAAATTCACTGTTGGATAATTTGCACATCCTGATTCGAGAAATAAAATTTATTTTGTATAAATAAATTTCAAAAAATGTTAATTTTCACTTTTAAAATATAAACCGACATTTATAATAAATTCACTGGTTTTGACAAAAATTGCTTTCAAACCTTAGTAAAAATTATAATTGCATTCATAAGATTATAATATTATTTATTTTTAATAAAAGTTAATTTAATAATAATAAGAATATTTTATTAAAATATTGTTTAATTCAAAAATACCTTAAATTAATAAAATAGAATTCTTAAATAAATAAAAACTAAAAACACTATTTGTACATTAAAAACTATTTACAATGTACGAATAGTGACAAGAAAGTATATTCATTATTATATACAAAAACAATGTACATGATCAGAGTACAGAGATTTGTTACATAACCCCTTAAAACAGTCGCATAATACCTAAGGGTAAGTTGTGCGATGGTGACAGACTCTTGGGGTGGCTCGGATTAGATCGCTCGAGTGGTAATCTCTATCAACTTCCACATTTCCCGTAGACGGTCTTGTTTGAGCTTGACATGGTGAACCTCAGCTTCGGATTGGTCAAGTGCGATGCCGAAAAACTCCACCACTTTTCCGAGCACTGACAAATGGGCTTCGTATGGAGCAATTCTAATGGATGAGGCCATCGATTCTTTTGTCTGGGTAAATTGGGTTCGTTAAAGGCTTCTATTAATACTAATCATGTGATCACTGTTCAACGACTATAAAATTAACGGTCAAAAATCATAAAATAAAACCAAGGAATATGACATTTTATATAAAAGTTTTACATAAATAGACATTTAACTAGATCAAGAGGAATTTCCATTAATGAAACTTTGGGTCATTACAACTTCATTCTGCAAAACATGATATTGTGAATTAATAACCCCCATTGATTCATTCATAGTGTGATGAAATCTAACCATTTGGTCTCTTCTGATTAAATAGTTTTATGAAAATGGGTTGTCTTCTAAAATTTGGAAGTTTAAGTAGACAGATCATGGGTTATGATAATGAATATATGGGAAAATGATGATATATATATAGTATAAAATTAGATGTTTTTAATAAAATATTCATTCGTAAGTATTTCTCCCAAGTAATCACAACAATATAAAGAGATAATTTTTTATGTAAAAGTAGATTGAATCCGTTTTTAACTATAAATGAAACCTCCCATGAATCAAAAGGTTCAAATAATGTTTTTATTTTAACCCCAAAATCATGATCATTCATTATTTAATAAATAAAAATCATATAGTTATATACTTTCATTCTTTCATAAATTTATCCTTGTTTGTATTATAATAATAAATAGATAGATATTTTTGAAACTATATAATTATATTAATTTTATATAATTTTATATCATATTTTTCATTTTATATTGTTTTCTAAATTTATATGTATTTATAAATTATGTATCTTTCATTAAAATATATATCCATTTATAAATTATATATAATTTTATACTTATACATACATCTACAATTTCTTATTATAATAAAAATATATATTATTTTGTAAATATTTACATTTATACATATATTATTATCCAATTTATATATAGTTTAATACGTTTATCCTTTCATAAAATCATTGTTAGTGTTGAAAATATTTTAAGAAATACAGAAATTTCATTTTCTATTTGTGAAACCAATATTTTATTCAATATATGTATTTTATTTTTATAAAAGTTTTTACAAACAATATTTTTTTTGTTTTTTCTTGTATTATATTCAATAGTAATATTTCATCATTTATATATAATGTAAATATGATTTTAAACGACATTTATACATATAAAAATGGTTTTGATCATTAATAATATGAAATAAATTCTAGAATTATCACAAATATATCATGATGATAGTTCTATCATTTTTTATTCTAGTGAATCCTTTATAACAACTTAAAATATATTCATTCACAATCTCATGATTTTTTAAAATTCTAAATGGATTGTGCATTATTCCATTAAAAAGTGAACATCATCTGATCCAAAGTTATTCAGAATAATGTTTTTTCATATTACACCATTCATTTTAGTGAAAAGTAGTTTTTAATGTAATAATAACTTTCATAATATTTATAAATTTCCATCAAAAAGTTATTAGATCATCAGGGATGATAAAACATTTTACATTTATTCCACTTTCCTTAATGAAATTCATGAGATAAATATTTATTAGAAAATATTTTCATTCTTTATTTTGATAATTATTTATACTACCAGATCAAAAACGATGAATATGAATAGATAATTGATTGATTTCGATTTTTTGAAATAAGATTACCAATATGAGGTGATAGTGTTCATCATTAATGTAAAAGATCATGAATATGACCCTTATCAATTTATTTTCCCATATTTATGCTGTTATTATTCAATAAAAATTAGTCTAGAGGAGTTGGAATAATAATTAATCTGTCAATGAAATTATCAATGTTATAAGTGTCAAATAATCTTAGGGAAAAATATAATATAGTTAGTGATAGGGACAGAACTACGTTTTAGGGATCATATGATATGATTACATTTATGGAAAATAAACAAGACCATATCAATGATGTGATTACATGTATGAATTAGGATAAAGATCGTATTCAGTAAATGAAAATCATATTTGATGATGATATTAGTGACAGTCCCAAATTTTTGGGGGAGTAAAACTATTTTTCTAAGACACCATAGTATACTATTCTCACAAAATATATCGAATTTACAGCTATAATAAAACAATATAATTTAAAAGAAAGTAATGAATAGATTGATGTTAGTTTTATTGATCTATTTTCTCTCTTGAATGATATGAAAACCAAAATATATGAGCTCAAAAGATAATCATAATATGCTAAAAAATTATTAGTTTTATGGGTATTATTATTACAAGAATAAATTCCTACACAAATTACATTAAAATGTTTCTCAAGGAACATAAATCACATTAAGAGTACTCAATGTGTGGTCATCCTTGACAAAAGAAAGATGAATTCGGTCTTGAGAATGTTGTTTGGTACTTTCAAAACATTCCAATGATTAAATTATTATATTTATATCAAGATATTGAAAGTCAGTGGACACAAAACAAATATTTATGTAATAAATATGGAAAAGTAAATCACCTGTTAGACTCTCCGTAATGGAATATAATTTATCATGAGTATCTTGAATTTTTATACTATTTGAAAAAAATTAATTTTTATTTATGTAATAATGGATTGAAACATTTTTTTCAAAGAAGTACTCACATTACATGGAAAATTATGTTGGTAAATTATAACATTAAATCATGTATATTCATGAGAATAATATATATTATGCAATATATTCTTATATAATGACTAAAGTAATTGGGTAATGATATTGAAGTTTTTTTGGATCCATTGATTGATAATATGAAATTATTTGTGGATTATGGTTTTCCATTCTATGACACATAAAAAATGATCATTTCATATTAAGATCCATGTATTGTGGGAAAATAAATGGAATTACTTTTTCTGGGAATATTTAAATAAATTGAATTAATGGAACTGATGTTTTTTCCATTTGAAGATAAGGTATCCAGTAAATTAGGGTTAAATATTAATTGATTTGTGTGTTTTAGGGACACTTTATTTATTTCTACCTCAATGAATTATGTACTAATTTTGGATAAAATAATTCTATTAATGTTATAAAGAATGTAAAACTCTGTTTCAACAAACTACTAATCAATTTTTTCTGAAACAATTGATGTGGAGGCTTCATATGGTAAAACTATATTCAAAAAACCCAATTAAAATCATTTAAATAAAGAGAACATTTTTTTGAATTATCAAAATGGAATTTTCTATAAAACAACCATTTTATTTATGTTATGCAGTTTTAAAAAAACCATGATAGTGTAAATTTAATGTTACTAAATGAACTTGTAAAAAATGATGGATGTTGGGAACGATAAAAAATTGTAGACATTGGAATGCATGAAGAGTTGGTTCTAGTGAAAAGGGAAAAACAAAAAAAATTCTCTAGCTACATACACTCTCCCCATGTAAGAGAGATATTTGTTCTGCAACTTCTCGAATGATGTAATTGTTTTAAAGGATTTTCATCCTATATCAAAAATATCTTGTCAATAACCGATTTAAAGATAAAGGCTATGAAATACTAGAAATTTCATGTCCTAATATAATATTTAGTTCATGTAGATTTATTTTTCATTATTCTCAAGAATATTTTCCATACATTAACTACACCCAGTTTATTTTTAATATATATATATGAAAAAAGATAGAGATCTGATGAAATTGTCACATATGGAAGAAAAATGTTCCTTCACATTATGTGGATTGGAACTTTTCTCCCCCCAACATTATTTTAAATCATGGATAACATGATATTTTACATAGTTAGAGATATTAGACTACGTGGTCTTATACATTATATTTAGATATACAAATTCAATATATTATGAAATTTTTCAAAGGGTATGTCCAAAATCAAATTTGGACCAACGATTATATAGCATATCGATTTTTTTAAGGATGTTACAGAATTATTTATGGACTACCTATTTGGTGTGTAATTCATTACTCTATCAAAACATTTTCACAATAGGTGTCTTCTGGTTAATGTAATTTCTTTTAGGGATGTTGTTACAATTAATATTATTGACTATGAGCAAGCCCACCTTTTCATTTTTCATAACAGTTTAGATGTTCTCCCATATGTGGAAACCCAAAATGAAACTCATAGGATTATGATTCCACCAAGGGATAAAATTTTTATATCAAACACAAAAAACCAATATTTTATAAAATGATATTTAGACCATATTTTTTAGTATACATTTGAAAATATGAATCCATTTAGGAAACAATTCAAATATTATCTATAGGATAAAGACTGTATGTATTATCATATAATGGTTATTGGTTTAGTCATTATATTTTCTATACATCTTATCAATGTTGAATTTTATTCCTTGAAAAATAATACCGTAACCCAAGTGGCTAAGGTGAGGCATTATTTCAGTACTATGTACGAAAATCCCAATTATATGTATATTTTATAATTTAGCATTATAAAAAAAAAATTAAGATTTATATTATACTTCGTTCAATGTGATTATTTTTTCAAAGACTATGAGTTGATAATAGGATTTCTATTAAAATAGTTGAATTGCGATATTTGAATGAGGATTTTAGTTAAAAAGAATAAAGATAGAAACTTTTTATAATTCCATCAAAAGATGTTTATGGATTTTTTTTCTATATTCAGTTAACCGAAGGTGTTAAAATTTTTATCAACCAAAACCACTGAAGGGTTAGATGAAAATTCAACTTAGGATTCCCTTTTCATTGAAACATTTAAATCATTTTACCTTTATCCCAATGTAGACATGTTTTTCATGTCATTTGTTCTTATAAGGATGGGATATGGATACTAATTATAGGGATAACCTTCATTCAATATATTAAAATAGATTTCAATATTCTAGTTATATATTTTTTTTTATATAAAATCATTTAACTAATTTTATTTTCAATTAATTATTATAAATATATATATAATATAAATAATATGTCAATCTACTTCTTCAGATAATAACTTACTCCAATCCAGATGCTCCCAATGTCGAGAAACAACAGGTTTGTAAACCTGTTTCTTTACCTAGCACTGATGAATGATGATATTATGCACATGACGATGCTACCAATAAAGAGGGAAAAATATTTATGCTTCAGAATATAAGAAAATGACATATGATTAATAATTGATGCTGGAAAAAATAATATGAGTGTAGTATAATGACGGAGTTTTAAATAATTATAAAGGTGAAATCTAAAGGGACAAAATTAAATGTCAGATGATATACACATGGGAAACCTATTCTACCAAAATTTCCGTATTTAGTAGTTTTGATTGGATCATCAAACAACAAAACATGCTGATTGAAGTAGATTAATGTCATCATGTCATCCTAGTTCATAAATAAATAAATGGGAAAATATTATGATATCATTGTCACATCCATTCAATATTTTACTAAAAAATATTTAATCACTAACATCCACTTCATCATCTATTATAAGGATCATTTATAGTAGACGAATCCCAAAAGTAATATGTATTCATCTTGAGGGAAGGATTCGATGAGGAATATTCCCAAGTACAATGATATTTCATCTTAAATCTACTGAAGGTAAAAAAAAATCACAACAACTACATATGTATTCAAACCCGATAATCCATGAACAATTGGATTCATTTAGTATCTATAATGTAGTGATTTACTATTACGTACACCGTGTTTGATGATATGATGGTAGAAAATATGTATATTCATTACTTTGTTTGATATTTTTTTATTTATGAAATAAAAAGAAATTAAATAAAAAAAGAACATGCTGAAAAACCAACATACCATTAAAATAAAGTAATGATCTGTTATACTTCACATGAAAAAAATTAGTATATATTTTTAATTTTTTGTAATAATTTAATGTGAAACGAAACAACAAAATAATTATATTCATTTATTTGTATAATTATTTATCAATCCTAATTCAATTCTACATCCCTCCAATGTCATGTTTGTGGAAGGAGGAACATGTAAATAAATAAGGTAAAATAATAAATCAAAAATGAAAAAAAGTGTGGGAGACATTTGTAACTAAGGAATAATAAAAATTTAATATTATTTACTTCACTATTACATAAAAATGATGACATATTTTACTATATTTTTTATACAACAACAACTAATTAATCATAATCACCTATACAAATTTAAATGTAACTATTGATGGACATAAAGTTTCTAGACCAACATGCATGTGTTAGAGGTGTGGGTTTTGGGGTCCCAAAACAAACATATTTTGAGAAAAACAAACTACAAGAGGATAATTATAATGAAAATATAGAGATGGAAAAAAGATTAGTTGACTTTAATGAAAAATTTCATTGAATGAAGTATGTTTTGAAAATATAACTGGGGAAGTAAAGAGAATAAATAACTCATGATCAACTATTGCAATAAGATTCTACCCCACTAACACTATCATTGAGGTGATCCATTCCCCTCAACAAACTGATATAGAAAAGATACTCAATATACTAATAATTTTTTTTGAAATGTGAATCAAATAGACAATAATACATTTACTACAATGACATTATTCTGTGTAAAAATGGCTATAATTTATATCTATATACACTAACCCATGACTTTTTTATGAGGACTACCATGTTCAATATCCAAGATGACATTCTACACAACAGAACACTTCCAACGGGTCATGTGAGAGTGGGGATTACTATATCTCAAGTGTGGAGTGTCGAGTTACCTATTCCACTATATGATGAAAATATTCATATAATCGATCATGTTATTGGAACATTCATATATTTTCTATCAGATTGTGTAAAAAACAAGTTGAAAAATATGCATTCATTTCAAAATTATTTTTCATGATAAAAAATTAATAATTAATAACCGAATGTATGAAATACTGATTTTTATTATAGATGTACAAAGGGAAGGTTGATAAATGAAATGTTTCTTAAAAATTAACTATAGGATCAACCAAATGATTTAATAGATCACTGAAATATTTCAAAATTGTTTTAGAAAGTGTTTATAAATGATATAAACATCTTAATAACAATGATATATGGGTAAAAATATACAATTTATTCATATAAAATATATTTTCATTTCAGTAATTAATTATTATTTTTTTGTTTTATAATAACATTGGATAATCATTATTGTAAATTTGGATACTTGAACAAATTATTTCATGCATTCACTGTATGGATTCCATAAAAACAATCCATAGAATATGGAGTTTGACAATTTGTAATACTATACAACTGATATTTTAGAACATAACTTCATGTTATATAAATTATATTATGTTTTAATGAAAATTTAGTTATGATATTTTGGTGCTTAAATATCAAAAAATTGATGGCATGAGGATCACCCATGTGCACATAGAGCCTTAAAAGTTATACAAGTAGTCATGTTTCTGGGTATATATAATAATATCTCACTATCAAAACACATGTCAAAACAAATTACTTGTTTTTATAAAATATTCTACTCTCCCTAAAACAAAAAAATGGAAATTATTTTGGTTTTTCTATTAGTATATGTGTGAGATATATCAAATTATTTAAAAAATTAAAAACCTTAAGAGGTATTTGACATGAAAATAACTATTTGATTTATGTTTTTTATTAACAATGTATTTTTTATTTTATTTTACTTCTCTAATTATAAAAACTTATATTCATAATATTATAATGATTTTGTCAAAAATAAATGAGAAGATGAACATTATGTTATAATATACACTTATAACATGATGATGGGACTTTAATAGAAATAATGTATTATTTCTTATATAAGATTAATTTATTTCTGTTATGTATTATATACATTACAGATTATTTCTTATATATGTGTATTTCTTTATTGGAGTTGGGGTGGTTTGTTTGAAGCTTGTCTTTCCCTGAGAGATTATATTTTGAGTCTAAAACTGAGAATTTAATGTCATGGAAATTGTGTTTTTTAATATACAGTGTTTTTAAACATAATATTATCTATTTTCTAATCCATATAAATAATTTAAATTAAATTATTGACTACTTATACTGATGATGTCTTTTTTACATGATGATGTTACCAATTCCATTGGAGAAAATTTTATAGGAAAAGTAATCCTTTAATTATATATCAATGTAATGTTATGATATAATTTCCTTATTTAACACATAAATTATATAATTAAATGATGATTTATCATTAATTATTCTTTACAAATTTTATAGATGATTTAAAAAAATATTTTATTCTTTTATTTATTAAAACATTCACAAACTTCTTCTCCCTCAAAAAAATTTCACCCACGTGGTGATGTAATTTATCACATTCCATCATTTCCCTCCATTGAAATTTTAGTAACAAAAATGAATTTACTAAAAAAAATTCAAGGAGAAAATATTGGTGGTTTTATAGTAAAATAATTTTCCACAAAATTAATTCATTGTTTCATATTTTTGTTTAATTTAATTCTTTTTAGTATTACTCAAATAAAAATTATTTAATCATACATATGCATTGTAATACTTTTTTATTTTTTAAAAAAATCATTTATGAAGTCATATTTTATAATAAATTATCAGCAAAAGACTCATAAGGAATTACACATTCCTTTTTTTCAATGTCACCATATATTCCATTACATTTCATTGACGAACATTCAACACTACATATTATGTTATTGTTCATAAATGAGAAATATTTTTAATCTATGAACAATACATCAATAAATATTATTTCTATTTAGAAAAAAAATCTAATGGAATGAGTTGTAACATTTAAATTTATATTTTTTTGAGACTTTGGAATGTGTAGGAATTAAAGACACCTCAATCTGATGCGCAGTGTGACTGGTATAACTCTTGGTTCTTCTATTTATTTAAAATTGACAATAATTTTATTAAAAAAGACAACTAAGATACTCAAAAAAATAAAACACATAAGGAATATTTTAATACATTAGTAAAATTATATATATTTCATTTATCACCTATAGGAATCAGTCACATCAACATTTGATACATGATGTTCATGGAATAAAACAAAGTGGAAGTTGTATGTTTTAATTTCACATTTTATTTCCTAAAATATCAAACATTTAAATCCACGATAACACATTAAACTTATCCTAAATATTTTGGAAAAAAATTAATAAGTCATTGTTCATTTTTAGGAAATAGTCTCACATTAATGTGATACACCATGTGACACATATGACTCAATGATCATGATAACTGTTTGAAAAGAAATTTTAGTCTAAAAGAAAAATAACATACTCACAAAATAGAAGAGACATATGGATTTTATTCATACATTATAAATTTGGAATTTGGGACATGTTGTAATCATCCACACATTAATCCAATGCATAGTGTGATAGGTATGACTCCGAGTTCCTCAATTTATTTTAAACTATTATTAATTTTATACAAAATTTACATACTCCAAACTGGTAAAAAACATTCATATAATTTTGATAAATTATGTAAATAATAAATAAGTCATTTTTTATTTGTATAAATTAGTCAAACCTGAATACTATACAAAAAGTGCATAATATGACTCAAAGTTTCCATTATCAAAATAAAGTTGACATTTTAGTTCAACAAGTGTCACCCACTAAATCTCAATAAAACACACTCGGATTGTTTTAATAACTTATTAAAATGACTAAAAAGACATTTTTTATATTTAGGAGTCAGTATATCATGAAACTAATATATTTTGGGACTGGTATAACACAAAGGGTGTGTGTCCATTTTTTTTTTAAACAAGACAATGAGGTACTCAAAACATTGAAATATTTCTGGATTTATTTTGATACATTAGGGAAATGATTGATAAATCATTTTTGTAATTATGAATAATAAACACCAAAATCCAATATGCATTGAGACCGGTATGAATCCATGTGTGTCATTTTGTTTTTAATTGACATTAATTTTAGTATAAATTACAACTGACATAAACAAAATTTGTAGAACACAATCATATTGGTTTCATAAATTAATAAAATGAGTTATTTGTTATTATTGAAATTTAGGAATCATATTAGCTTCTGTATGTAACATTATGTGTCCTTTATGGATCAATGTGTTCATTATCAGTTTTCAATTGTGATTTTATTTCAGAAAGTTTGACACATTGAAACCCACGAAAATATGATTATATTGTCATGATAATTTAGAATAATAATTCATACATAATTTCGGTCAATTTAAAAAATTATCACATCAACCAGACACAAGATGTGGCCGGTAAGACTTAGAGTGTGTGTTTCCATTTTAAAATGACATTTTAGTAATAACTACATGTGACATACTAAAAACTGTGTAAACAGAATAATAATGTTTTGAAAAAAATTTATTTGGAATAGTATTTCATTTGAGACATGTCAAAAATAATTTTCCCATCAATATTATGCATGATGTGAATGGAATGTCTCAATGTGAATCTTTATATCTAATATAGACATTACTTTTAGTAAAAAAGACAAATGACATACGGAAAAATGAAAAAATGCCTTTGAATATTTTATGATGCATTAACAAATTGATCCATAGTCATTTTCCATCTTGGAATCATATAAACCTAAATTCATTACATGATAAGCCTATTATTACGCAAAGTTTCTATTATTAACATAATATTGAATATTTTGTTTAAAAAAATCAACCAAAATGAATTTTTCCTGTTTCAAATAAAATTTTAATGAAAACTACAAGTGGCATAATAAAAATAGTGTAAATATATTATGATTTTTTATATTATTTAGGATATTTATCCATATATCATTTGTTATAAATAGGAATAAGCCTAACCTAAATAATATTCATGGATTCAGTTGTATAATTCAATTTGGGAATGTTTATTTACAATTAACATTAGGATTTGTAAAAAAACAAGTGAAATACATAAAATTGAGAAAATGAATTCATATTTTGTTGATAAATTAGTAATATGATTCATAAGTAATTTATAAAACATAAGAATCATCCCCACCATAATATTTTTAATTTTTGGGGCTAATATAACTCTATGTTTTTTTTAAATTCATATTAATTTTATTATAAATAAAATGTTAAATACTATGTATCGTGATATCAAATTAAAATTATTATGATACCTTATAAAAAATATTAATAATTAATTTTTGATTTGTAGGAATAAACCACACCTCACGAAAATTAATAATGTAGATGGATAGTAGAAGAAATATCCCTTGATGTGATGTTGTCTTCTAGCGTTTCATATTTATAATAGAATTTTCACACAATTTTGGATTAAAAAATTTCCCTACATCAAGTGGATCTGAATCGGTGGTTATCTCCTCACTGGTGGCTCTCATATCATCTGATCGAGTCACTCCTCGTGCCGATAAGGTTGTAGAGAAGTCGATATCTCTAGACAATACTCATTCGGTGTTATATCTGGGTCTCAGCCAGATCTGATGGTGCATCACAGTTTGAGGTCATAAAATATAATAATGAGGATCCAATAGGTTATAAGGATGTTTTGGCGATGAATCCTTCTTCTATGGATGCATATTTGTGGATACTCTAATGAATCTTTGAGGTGATATTTCTTGTGAATACTTTACCGATGCGGTGAAGAGTGTTTTTACTATTGGATTGCTGTTCGATGCTAGGTCATTGGAATAGATATTGTATTAATGTTATGGTACAGTCTTTCTTAAGGTCTCATCATACCACATTGAAGATAACCCTACATCGTTTGATGATAGAAATGAAATAGAAATCAATTATCTCATTGTGTGTAATGTTCTACCAAAAGGGGATCAACCTTAGAAGATTGATGTTTAGGTTGATATGATATTGATTTTTTGGGGTTTCTCTTACTATAATGTGTCTCTATTGGGAAAATATTTTTTGACTATTTGATTCCATTATATGATTTGATGCTTCGAGCATGGGGAATTGGTTCCATATTTTTGAAACATGGATGGATTCATTTAAAGGAATGGTGTTAGGACGATAGTGTATCATGTGATTGGAATTACGTTTGTTAGGTCTGTGTTCTTCTTCATGGGATCAACTGGGTGTTATGGAATATATAAATTCATCATTACAATGGCATGGTAGTCGGGACTCATATTCATCTCGATAAGGGAACATAAGATGTTTGATTTCGATACTTTTCTAGAGTGCTGGTGGATATTGATCTCAGTTCTTGTCTAATTAACAATGTAAATATTTTTTCTCCTTACGATAACATATACATTGATGTTGAATAACAAAAAACACATTTATTCATTGAATTTATGGATTTTGGTAAATCTTTGTAGATTTTTTGTAAGATAGTTTCTTTTGAGAGATGTAGGATGAGAGGTCACCCATCCTATATATATCGAATGATGTCAATGATGAATGAGTCGATAATTATAAAATTTACTACTCATGATGTAGATTCCTAGAAAGTGATGGGTAAAAATGTTGTAGATATGTTAATTCCTAACATTCAAGAACATAATCAAAAGGTTTCACTGGATGTTAATGTCTTTACTTATGGAAAAAATTAGAAATCACGAGCTTCCATATTAATGGAAGAGGATAATTCCATCATTCATGATACATATATTTATAGAAAATGTTTTGACTTGCGTCAAATTGAACCCATAATTAGTGGAAATTACAATGATATAATGGTTAATCATGTAATTGAAAAGGAAATTTAAAAAATTTAATATCAACATATTTCTTATGAAATAAAGACTACATCAAGAATCACAACAGGAAAAGTTCCCTATACCAACAGTTTCAAATCGTGGGTATAGCCCATTAAACTGTGGGTATAGGCTGTACCCACGGTTTGATGAACTGTGGGATCATGAGGCATCGTCATATCCCTATACCCATGTTTTTATAGAAATTGTGGGTAAATCCCACTAAAATTTCAACTTACCCATGGTTCACCAGAACTATGGGTATAGATCTATGCTCATGGTTTACAGAACTATGGGTATATATTTTTAGAGAAAAAATTAGATACCTATGGTTAATTAAATCATAGGTTTTGAGGGTTATGCAGTACCATATTTACCAATGGTTTAAAAACCGTTGGTATAGAGGGTTCTTCAGCAATATATTTACCCATGGTTCTGAAACTGTGGGAATATATTCTTTTCCAAGAAATAATAGCTTCCCCACTAGACAGACCCCCTGCAGCCCCTCCCTTCCCCCTTCAACATACCCGCATAGTACTTCCCCTCTACCTTATGTAACACCCCGATATTTTATGAGAAATATTATTTTTTATTACTTTGATGTCTTGTGTTGTACGCTACACAAAGTTTATCTTTCGCTATACAGATCATCATATTAGATTGCAGTATACGCAACACTATTCTTGGATCGTGTTACACACAATTTCATGTTCGTTTGATAGAATTTATTCTACACAACAATGAGTTTATATATATATATATATATATATATTCAATGTATAAATGAAATATGGTTGGATTCTATTAGACACAACAACAAAGAAATTGTTCACTACACACAACCCTGACTTGGCTTTCATTACACGCAATCACGACCTTCAACAATAGCGTGTGTTGTACGCAATACCTAGTTTCAATAAACAATGATATGTTATTAAACTATTATATAAACAACCCATTATGAATAGTTATACCCACTTTTTGAAATTTTATAAATTTTATCATTCAAAATCGACTTCATTTTTTGATTCAGATTATCGAAATTAGCCTACGGTGAATTTTTTGGTATTTTTTTTGAAAACATTCAATTTTTGATGAATAGTGAACAACACTAAGTTATTGTTTAAAACCGAATTTTTAATTAAATAAATATTTATTTTATTTAAATTTATTTCACTTAAAAATAGATACATAATACCTATATAAGTTCAATGTAATTTATTGGAGTCATTTTATAATATGTTTAGATATATAAAAATTTTATTAAACTTTTCAGTATTTTACCCACCTCCTAGGAGAATTTTCACATTTACATAAAACATAATTTTACCACTTCTATGAGTAGAATTTAGAAAATCAGAGAGATACGGTTAATATCAAGGAGTAAAATGTGGTTCAATAAGAAAAAAATAATTTGCGGTGAATAGTATCTTTTTTACTTTTATTTACCACGGTTAAAAATAAATAGGGTAATTAAGGGTAAAAATGATATTATTATTACCCTAATACATGTTATAATTCAATTGGATAAGTGTAATTCGGCCAAAAACAACCTTATAAATAAAATATTACCCTTTAGGACCACTAGAATTAGATTAGGACACTAATTATAATTTTTATTAAAGAAGAGTTAAAAGAGTTAAAAACAAAGTTTAATAAGTAAAACGGTTTTAATATAAGGTTATATATAAGATAAATTAGAATATAAATAATCATTAGAAAATAAAAAATATTTCCTACATAATGGTATTTTTTTTATTTTTTGGACATTAAATAATGTAATTTATTTATCACACAATGATGATGTAGTAATTACCTTATTAATGAAATATTAACATAACTGATGTTATAAATACCCAAATAAATGTAATCTAAGACTTTATATAAATTTAAATAAATTTATAGGTTAATATGACATGTTATTATTGATTTAATTAACTTATTTTAACTAATCATGCATTTATGATTTTCACAAAAATCAATTACCAATTAGTGTCAAAATTGACATAAAAAAGTTTTTAAAACAAATATTATATTTTTAATTGTTATTCTATTACTCAAAATCTATGGTTCGACAAAATGACTTAGATAAGGTTATATATATTAATAATGAACAACTTGGGGTTATTATGTCTTTTTATGGTATGTTTATTAACCATATAGTGTAAGAAAACAAGAAGACACGATAAAAGTTATATTATTTAACATCGAGTTAAATCAAAATGATAGGGTAAAAATAGTAACCTAAACTTGTCTAAAAACTATTGGATGAGAATATTTAGACCAATATCCACATTATCTTCGAAATAAGTCATTTTTGAGCCATTATAAACCTAATATGACTTTAATATAAAATAATATTTTATGTTTTTTCCTAAAGTTCCTTTCTCCTCCCTTATAAAAGGGAACCTCCTCCCTCTTCTCTTTACACAATTTTGACCATTCATGCTCGGCCAAAACCTATCCATTTCCCTTATCAAATTATATAGAAACATTATAGAGGTTCTTTTCTCATCAATAGACAAACTCTTGCACCTTAATAGGAAGCTTAAAAGAGGTGCATCGAAGAAGAGATAATCTCTTCTACCGAATAATTCAAGTTTCTTTCTTCTTCAACTTCATCTTATTTAGTTGTTTAATTATAAATTAATAACAAAAGTATCAATAATATACATATATGTTATTATAAGTATTAAAAAACCTCATTTCACCTTCTATCTATCCTATGGAAAATGAAATCACCGCGCGTGCGTACATACAGAATACCGTCTCCACGCCATGGTGTAATTTGTTTTTCCACCACCACCTTACTTGGATGGGTATAATGGTGTAAATAATAACTATATATTTTTATTATAACATAATACTTGTTATGAGATATTATATCATCTACTAAAATTCTATTCAATAATTATGGGAACGATATCATCGCTCGTGCATAAGTACAGATTACCGTATCTACGACGCGATGAGATTCATTCTCCATGTTAACCATTAAAGAATGATTATAAAGTTTATATAATGAATAATAATAGAATATATGACATAATGAAGCTACTGGATATATATATATATGTGTGTGTGTGTGTGTATATATGTCATCTAGTTACTTCCATTCAAGTCAATAAGGAATAGAAAACAACGTTCATGCGTATGTATGGCCAACCGTCTCCATGAACGGTGTATTTCATTTAATTCATCTATATATATATATACTGAATATATAAGATATATAAATCATGATTGACATTCTGTATATAATTAAATCACTATATAAGTTATAATAATATCAATAACAACAAGTCCAACCACGTATGATAAATAAAACGATTTTACCCAAAACGTTGCTTTAACATGGAATATACAAAAGAACATTTAATATAAAGTCATAAGTAAATGATATATGATATAATAACCATGAATATGATTCTCTAATAATTAAATGACATTATTTAAATCATTATACAGGAGGTTTGGATACGTACGAAGCCTATTGGGCCTAAGGTAAGGGATAATTTTTCAATCTCATTTTTATTCGAGATTGCTTATACGTAAGTATTTACTAGGGTTATATTTTTCATCAATGTCCATAAATATGTTTTTCATAAAGTGTTTAATATTCTTCCATGTATTTTTAACGTCATTTTTACCCCTATTTGACTTTTACTTTGTGTTATTGAAGGAATCTTTCTTTTATTTAACATACGTGGTAGTTTTTGACTATTCCGACAAAAGTACGAGGAGAATATTTTATTAACTTATATGGAATGAACGGATTTTTACAGTTTCAAAACACCTAATTTTCATGAAACATAATATACAGGTTTTCATGATTATTTTCAAAAAAATCCTTTTCTTTTAAAATTCTATGGCATTTTGAAAAAAGAAAATAATTTCGAAGAAGAAAGGATATTTTCCTAAAGAATTCATTTCAAGTGTTTTATTAAAACTATTTTTCTATGTATGATGACATTATTAAGCATATTTATGTTCCAATTATAATTTTTATATATTATTTAAATGGTTGGATATTTCTTATGATGAAATGATATTAATTACTTTTATATGGATTATGTTATGATGGTATGATGTTTATGAAACCCATTTTATTCATTGGGTTATTAAGAAGGATGTATGTTTATTTTGTGGCCCAAGTAGATTGATTTCATTATGAGATGGGTGGGACATATATCTCCTTCCAATACATTGGGTAAAGATTAATAACTCATGAAATAGACATGGATGGAACGGTAAGTTAATACAATTCACTGATATAGGATATGAACGAGCAGTGAACTCGATTCAGAAAGGGACTTTGTCCACTAAGATGGTCTTGGTAGCAATGCCTTGACTACTATGGAAATCATATCATGTGATTAATGGTTTTCCACAATTAAATTCTATATTCCCATTCTATTTTACAATTATTGATGTTCATTTATGATGTATGCCTTACGTACTTCCATGATTTATTTCATTGCTCATGATTTTGATGTTTAGATTTTACGTTCATGTTTTTGCATTCAAATGTTTATTGATTGTTTTATGTTCCCTATGTTTACCCTTACCGAGATTTTGAGCTCACCATTTTTATGTTTTATTTTCCCCAGGATATAAAGAATGGTTTTAGGTAAGAAAAAAAAGAGGAAGATCTTTATTGGAGATGTTGAAGATCACTCACCACGATTAGAAGATTATATTCCGAGTCTCCCAAGACACTAAACTATTATGGTCCTTTAGTGTTTGTTTTTGTTATGTTTTATATAATTCAGAAAAGTAATATAATTTCCATGTATGTATAGATTTTGGTCTCTACAGTTGGTATCAGAGGAAAGGTTTATATAACCTTTGGAAACTAGGATGTGAAAACATTAGTGAGATCCCTAGAGATATTTCTAAGGTATGTCTAGCGATGTATCTAAGCTTAAGTATAAGTATTGGTTATAGTCCTAGAATTATGATAATGATATTAGAATTAAACCTAATAAGTTAGATATTTAAGGTACTCCCCCTTAATTTTTTTGTTTTCCTATCATGATTTTGCCTCTCACACTATTCATTTTTAGTTTTAGACGATGGTTGGAACCCAAAGGAAATGTGTTGATCAATGTAATGGACGATGCAATGATTGTCTTTCTGAAAAAACCAACATTATGGGAGATGGAGTGTAAAATGTTGTTGTTATACTTACACAAGCTATGAATCATTCTGGACTTCCAAATGAGCAGATAAGGGAACAATATTCTATTGAGTCCTTCATGAGGAAACGTGCACCTTCTTTCAATGGGTCTTCTGATCCACTTGTTGCTGAAAAATGGATCAGTACCATTGAAAAGATATTTTCCATACCTCACTTTTCAGAACATGATAATGTTATTTTATCTATTTACGGTTTAAAAGGTGAAGCAGACCAGTGGTGGACTCTAATTAAGAATACAAGACCCCAAGATGAAATAGAATCCCTGGAATGGAACGAGTTTAAGAACTTGTTTTTCATTAAGTTCTTCCCTCCTATTATTCAAACAAATATGGATATAGAGTTCCTTCAGCTTAAGAAAACGGATGATGATTCTGTTGATATATATGAATCGAATTTTACAAGGCATGCAAGGTATGCATCTAGATTTATCATCTAACTTGAATGTAATGTCGATCAATTCTTCAGTGGCTTAAAACCATGTCTTCGAAAGGGAATTGGTGATACGATACTTCAGTAGCTATGAAGAAATTGTGCATTGAGATATCATGGTAGAACTAGAAGTTGGTGTTACATATCCATCTCATGGTTTTGACAAGAAACGAAAGACATAGTTCACCAAGAAATCTAAGAACAATGGTGAAAAGAATATGATTGTTTCTTTTTGCTCAAAGTGTGGAATGAAGAATGGTGGAGATTTCCTAAAAGGTACTAGAAAAGGTTTTATGTGTGGAAAATAAGGTCATCGATCAGTTGAGTGTCGATGTAATGGTAAAAAGCTAGCTAATTATTTGAATAGAGAAAAGATTACAGAGAATGTTCCACTGACACTTTAATGCTTCAATTTCAATGAATTGAGGAATTATGCTAACCAATTCCCTAATCCAAGGGTTAGTGATGATCGACATCAACAACCTCTTAAAAAAGGACAAAGGGATGTCACATGCGATCACTATTATCAATATCGATTATGAAAACAATGTGGTGGAATGATTATGTGTTCATATAAAGGGATTCAAAAATAATATTATGGAATATCATATATAGTATTGTGGAACATTGGAATATCTCTGTAATGGTTTATTGTGGTTTTTGATAATAATATGATACAAGTAACCATGAAGGGTTATTGAAATATTTTTGGAATGTAGATGATATGTGCATAATGAATGGATAAGGGGAAAATAATATGTTCATGAGCTCATGATTGATATAAAGACTAAGTGATATCATGGTTTGAGTATATAGAATTTTTGGGATTTTGGTATATGGAAAGAGTTAACTTTAAACTGCATTCATGTTTTCACTATGGTTCAATGGGTATTAATTTTTCAAGAGAATACATGATTAAGGAATTCGAATGTTTGGAATATGACCAACAAGACACATCTTATGATATTTGGGGATAAATGACGGTATTTAAATGCTTGGAAGATAACCTCTATATCTATCTCTTTCCTTATACTGTTAGGTTGGGTAAGCCTAATGATTGGAATGGATTATGTTAGACATCATATAGTATTGTTTAAGGCTAGAACTTTTTGATATTATAGTATAGTTTGAGAAAAAGGACAACCCATAGGACAGGTGGAAACCCGTCGCATCAAACAAGGATGTGGGAATCTAACCCACAACCGAAGTGTGATAGGCCTTTATCACATACCACTGGCCTACAGGAAGTCCCTGGTAAGTAGAAACTAATTTTATTTTATTATGAACTATGATAGATGAAGTATAAGTCCATTATTGGAACCATATATGATTAATCCTACCATAATATGGACATATATATTTTTCTAACCTTTTGATTGAGATAGATGGAATGAACTATCATTCTGTCACATGATTTTCTAATACTATACGGAAGACAAATTAATCTTCATCTCTTTAAGAGATGAAGTGGAAATTGTTCATGGCACAAACAATAGTAATATTTTACCAAAATCAAGTAAATATTTATTTGAATTAAAAAATTCTTCAACATTAGGGAAATGATCATGAAAACCAAAAATGTTGTCCAAGTGCCCTCATATCTAATGAATCAGATGGTACCTTAGATCATCAAAAATTTATTGCTTTATAATTGTTGTATTTTTCATAGACATGTTCTCTATCACTCTTCATATAAACATTATGGTTATATTTCTCTTCCATATCCATATTTTCACCTATATTCTCTTATGTGGAAACCCAGTGACGAGTTACTTTGGGTATCCATTATGTTTCTAATGCCCCTTTTTAAAATAATGATTTAGTATTCCTTTTTGCGATGTTGGTTTATATGAAAGATACTTTCAAGTAGTAAACCATTTATAACCCTGATGAATTTTGAGGGAAAAATTTATTTTAAGGAGGGTAGAATGTAACACCCTGATATTTTATGAGAAAAATTATTTTTAATTACTTTGATGTCTTTTGTTGTACGCTACACCCAGATTATCTTGCGCTATACACAACACCGTATTAGCTGGCAGTATACGCAACACTATTCTTGGATCGTGTTACACACAATTTCATGTTTGTTTAATAGAAGTTAGTCTATGCAACATTGAGTGTGTATATATATATATAGTCAATGTATAAATGAAATATGGTTGGATTCTATTATACAAAAAACAACAAAATCTTGAACCACACGCAACCCTGACTTGGCTTGTATTACACGCAATCACGACCTTCCACAATAGTGTTTGTTGTACGCAATACCGAGTTTCACTAAACAATGATATGTTATTAAAATATTATATAAACAAGCCGTTATGAATAATAATACCCAATTTTTGAAATTTTATAAATTTTATCTCTCAAAATGGACTTCATTTTTGGATTCGGAATATCGAAATTAGCCTAGGGTGAATTTTTTTGTATTTTTTCTAAATACATTAAATTTTTGATGAATAGTGGAAAACACTAACTTATAGATTAAAACCAAATTTTTATTTAAATACTTATTTATGTAATTTAAATTTATTTTAGGTCTAAATAGATACATAATACCTATATAAGTTCAATATAATTAATTGGAGTCATTTCATAATAAGTTTTGATATATAAAAATTTTATTAAACTTTTCACAGTCTTTTACCCACCTCCTAGGAGAATTTACAAATTTAAATAAAACATAAATTTACAACTTCTGTGAGATGAATTTCAAAAGTATGAGAGACATGGTAAATATAAAGAAGTAAAATGTGGTTCAAAAAGATAAATTTTTTTTGGTGAATAGTCACTTTTTACTTTTATTTACAACTGTTAAAAGTAAATAGTGTAATTAAGGGTAAAAATGATATTATTATTACTCTAGAACATGTCTTAATTCTATTGGATAAGTGTAATTCAACCAAAAAATACCTTATTAAAAAAATATTACCCTTTAGCTCAAATTGTAATAGATTAGAACACTTATTATTAGTCTATTTAAAGAAGAGTTAAAAGAATTAAAATCAATATTTAATAATTAAAACATTTTGAATATAGGGTTAAACATAAGATAAATTCAACTATAAATATTACATAGAAATATAAAATGATTTACCAAAAATGGTATTTTATTTATAATTTTTAGAAATTATATAATTTAAATTATTTATGACACAATGATGATGCAGTAATTATCTTATTAATTAAACATTAATATAATTGATGTTATAAAAACCCAAATAAATGTAATTTGAGACTTTTTATAAATGACACTAATTTTCTAGGTTAATATGACATGTTAGTATTGATTCAATCAACTGTGTTCGAACTAATCATGCTGTTATGAGTTTCACAAAAGTTAATTACCAAATAGTTTAAAAATTAACATAAAATGGTTTTTAAAACAAATATTATATTATTAATTGTTATTCTATTCCTAAAAACCTAAGGATAGGAAAAATGACATAGATAAGGTTATATATAATAATAATGAACCAGTTGGGGTTCTTTTTTCTTGTTGTGGTATGTTTATTAACCATATAGTGTAAGAAAACAAGAGGTTACGGTAAATGTTATATTATTTACCTTAGAGTTAAATATAAATGATAAGGCTAAAATAGTCACCTAATCTTGTTTAAAACCTATTTGTTGAGATTATTTAAAACCATACCCACATTATCTTCAAAATAAGACACTTTGAAGGCATTATAAACCGAATATGACTTTATTATAAAATAATATTTTCTGTGTTTTCCTAAAGTTCCCCTCTCCTCCCTTATAAAAGGGCACCTCCCCCCAATTCTCTTTACACAATTTTAAGCCTTCGTGCTCAAGGAAACCCTGAAAATTTCTATTCTAAACTTACCTAGAATCATTATAGAGGTTCTGGTCTCCTCAAAAGTCCATCTCTAGTTCATTACGAGGAAGATTAAAAGAGGTGTGTCGAAAAAGAGGTGATCTCTTCTACCAATTATTTCAAGTTTCTTTCTTCTTCAAATTCTTATTCTTTAGTTGTTTCATTATAAAGTAATAACATAAGTATAACTAATATACTGATATGTTATTATAAATATGAAACAACCCCATTTCACCTTCTATCCATCCTACAGAAATCGAAATCACCGCTCGTGCGTACGTACAGAATACCGTCTCCACACCGTGGTGTAATAGGTTTTTCCACCACCACCATACTTGGATGGGTATAATGGTGAAAAGAATAAATATATATGGTTATCATAACATCATAATGATTCTGCGATATTATATCATCCACTCCAATTTCATTCAATAATTATGGGAACGATATCATCACTCGTGCGTTCGTAAGGATTACCGTCTCCACGACATGATGAGATTCATTCTCCATGTTAACCATTCATGAATGATTATAAAGTATATATAATGAATAAAAATGAAATATATCACATAATTAAGATACTGTATTTATGTGTGTGTGTGTGTGTGTGTATATATATATATGTCACCTACTTACTTCCATTCAAGTCAATAAGGAAAGGAAAAAAATGTTCATGCATAAGTACGATCTACCGTCTCCATGAACAGTGTATTTCATTTCATTCATCTATCTATTATATAAATATATATATACTGAATATATATGATACATAACTCATGATTTACATTCTGGAAGTAATTTAATCATGATATAATTAATAATAATATCATGAACAAAAAGTCCAAACATGTATGATAAATAAAATGATTTTACCCCAAACACTACATTAACATGGAATTTACAAAAGAATGGGTAATATAAAGTCATAAGTGAACCATATATGATATCATAAAAATTAATATGATTTTTTAATAAGTAAATGACATTATTTAAATCATTATATGGGAGGATTCGATATGGAAAAAGCATATCGGACCTAAGGTAAGGGACAATTTTTCAATCTCATTTTTATTCGAGATTGCTTATATGTAAGTATTTACTGGGGTTATATTTTTCATCCATGTCCATAAAAGTATTATTAATAAAGTGATTAATATTCTTCCATGTATTTTTTAATTCATTTTTACCCTTTCATTGACTTTTACTTTGTGTTATGGAAGGAATCTTTATTTTGATTACCATATGTTGTACTTTTTGACTATTCCGACAAAAGTACGAGGAGAATGTTTTTTTAACTTATATGGAAAGAACATATTTTTACTATTTCATAATTCCTAATTTTCATGAAGCTTCTTCTAAAAGTTCTCATGATTATTTTCAAAAAAATCCTTTTATTTTAAAATTTCATGGAATTTTGAGAAAATAAAATGATTTTGAAGAAGAAAGGATATTTTCCTCAAGAATTGATTTCAAGTGTTTTATCAAAAAAAATTCCATATAAGATGACATTATTAAGTTGTTTATGTTTCAAGTATAATGTATCTATTATTTACATGGTTTTATTTTTCTTATGATGAAATGATATCCAATTCTTTTATATGGATTATGTTATGATGGGATGATGTTTATGAAACCCATTTTATTCGTTGGGTTATTATGAATGATTTATGTTTATTTTGTGGAACAAATAAAAATGATTTCATTATGAGATGGGTGGGACATATATCTTCCTACAATGAATTGGGTAATGTTTTATATCTCATGCGATAGACAGGGCTGGAACTGCAAGTTAATCTAGTTCAGTGATACAGGACTGGAACGAGGAGTGAACTCGATTTAGAAAGGGACTTTGTTCACTAAGATGGTCTTGGCAACAATGCCTTGGCTACTATGGAAATCATATCATGTGATTAATGTTTTTCCATAATTACATGTTTAATTCCTAGTCTATTTTATCATGATTAATGTTTCTTTATTATATATGCCTTACATACTTCCATGTTTTATGTCATTTCTCATGATTTTGATGTTTAGATTTTATGTTCAAGTTTTTGCATTCAAATGTTTATGGATTGTTTTACGTTCCCTATGTTTACCCTTTCTGAGCATTCGAGCTCACCCTTTTTATGTTTTATTTTCCCCAGGATATAAATAATGGTTTTAGGTATGGAGAAAAGGGGAAGATCTTTATGGGAGACGTTGATGATCTTTCACCATGATTAGAAGATTATATTCGGAGTTTCCCACGAAACTAAACTATTATGGTCCTTCACGGTTTGTTTTTGTTATGTATTATGCATCCCACAAATATAATGTAATTTCCATGTACGTCATGATTTGGGTCTCTACACCTTTGCACACCCCCACTCTCCCTTCTGGATAAAACCCCCTTGCACAACCCCTGACACCCCTGAACACCCCCTGGACCCCCCCCCCATCTTGCACCCCCACTGCCCCCTGCACCCCCAGTACCACCTGCTCCCAGAACCCCCTCCCCCACCCTTGAAAACCCATGCACCCCATGTCCTAGCTTCACCCAGCCCCCCATCCCCCATACACCCCCACTACACCCTGCACCCAGGTCCCCCACCCCCACCTACACCCCCACTGTCCACCCCCCCCCCCCCCCCCACCTTCACCCCCACTTTCCACCCCACCCCCAAACCTTCACCCATTCTGTCCACCCCCCACCAACCCACCTACACCCCCACTGCCTGGCTCCGCCTTGACACCCCCCTACACCTCCAGTACCACCGACACCCAACTCTGCAACTATACCCCAACCCCTCTCCACCCAGCCCCCCAGCCCCCTCACTACCCCCTGCAACCAGGTCCCCCTCCCCCAACTGCACCCCCACTATCCACCCCCACCTGCACCCCTACTGCTCCCCTCCCCTTGCACCCATCCCCCACTACTAGAAAACAGGCCTATACCCACGGTCTTCTAAAACTGTGGGTATAGGTCACCTATACCAACGGTTTTTTCAGAACCGTGGGTATAGTTTAATTTCAATGACCAATACCCACGGTTTTGTCCAAACCGTGGGCATAGAGTCTTTTTGGATGATCTATATCCATGGTTGTTAAAACCCGTTGGTATAAGAGTATTTTTTTTGAAGACCTATACCCACGGTTTTAGAGAACCGTGGGTATAGCTTTCCCACCATAAGGTGGGGAAAAAATTATGAGGGACAATGAAAAAATTTGGCGGGAATACATTTTTTCACGGATAATATTAATATATATATGCAGATGAATGTGTATATATAAATTAAAAAATTTAGCTTGGTTGGTTCCTCAGTGAATAGCAGTGCTGAGTTGCACTGTCAGACCCTAGTTCGAATCCCTGTGCCTTATAATTTTTAATTTAAATACCGCTTATAATAATATATATACAAAGATACATGTTTTTATAACAAATTAAAATAACAGATCGGTTGGTCCGTCCTGGGGTGCGGGCACGGAGCACAACAGGCGGTGCGAGTTCGAAACCAGGTGGATGCTTTTTTTGGAATATGCGACTGTGACTATATTAATATATATCAGCAGATATATCTATATATATAAAAAAATTGAAGCTCGGTTGGTGCGGTGGGGTGGCATGGGCGCGAGGCGCAGTGGAAGGTGCGGTTTCAAATCTTGCTGGCCGTGTTTTTTTTGAATTTCAATACCCCACAGTTTTCAAACCATGGGGTTTGTTGTGTGCCACGCTGGAACGCGTGTTGTGCCACATGTGACTCACATATACCCATGGTTCTCCAAAACCATGGGTATAGGATGATACCCCTATACCGATGCCTCACCAGCCCACGGTCCCCAAAACCATGGGTATAGGCTATACCCACGGTTTTGAACTGTGGGTATAGGTAATTTTTCCAGTAGTTCCCCCATACACCCCACTACCCCCTGCACCCATGTCCCCCGCCCCCACCTACACCCCCTGTCCCCCCACCTATACCACCACTACCACCCTCTTTGACACCCCCTGAACCCCCAATACCACCTGCACCCATCCCCCCCGGCCCCCCACTACCCCATGCACCCAGGTCCCCCCCCACCCACCTACACCCCCACTATCCCCCCCCCCCACCTGCACCCTCACTTCACCCCCCCCCCTCTTGGACACCACCCCTACCCCCAGTACCACCTACCCCCAGCCCCGCCACTACACACTACACCTAGGTCCCCCTCCCCCCACATGCACCCCAACTATCAACCCCCCCCCCCACCAGCACGCCCACTACCCACCCCCTCCTAGACACCCCCTACACCCAACCCACCATCCCCCATGCACCCATGCACCCTGCCCCTAGCCCCCTCACTACTTACTACACCCATCTCCCCCTCCCCCCCCCCCCCACTGCACCCCCACTATCCACCCCCCCCCCCCCCAAATGCACCCCCTGCACCCCCAGTACCACCTGCACCCATCCCTACACCCAGCCCCCCATCCCCACCCCCTACACCCAGACCCCCTCCCTTTACCAAGACCCCTAGTGAAACCACTATGAAACAATGAATACTAGAATGAAAAAACAATATAAAAACAATGAAATGTTTTCACTGGTTAAATCATAAGCAGAGCTGGCCAAAGTGTTCATTGAAGAAAAAAGTTCTTATCAGAAAAGTCCAAAAGAAATTTTTAATGACAAAGCATTACAATATTTTCTCTCTTATTGAAGCCAAAGAAATGTCTTATAGAGTATTCAAAAAATACAACCTTCTTACATTGGAGTGTGGTCAACCGGATTGGGATACACCAATCAAACAATCTACCTTGTTTCATCCCTTGATGAGAAGGAGGTTAAGAGTTCCATTTTTATTTAAATCTCATAGTGTGGCCGGTCCTCATGGGTTCACAAATAAATTCTTGATGTTCTACTGGTACATAGTTTGTGATGATCTCTTTAAAGCTATAAGGGAGTTCATAAACCACTCCACAATACCCTATGGAATCAACTCCAATTTTATTTCCCTGATGCTAAAGAATTGAAATGCTATGGATGTAAATCATTTCAGACCTCTTGGTATTGGGAATACCTTTCCAAAAATCATTAGCAAAATTATTGCTAGGAGGCTAGGTCCCATTGCTCATGGGTTTATCTCTTCAAATTAGTTGGGATTTATCCCTAGTAGATATATTTATAACTACATCATAATGTGTTAGCATCATGAAACAAAAGGTTATAAAAGGGAAAATTTCTTTAAATCTTGATATCTTATAGGAATTTGATACAATAAAGTGGAGTTTGATTTTTGAAATGCTTAAAAGGTATGGACACTCTCCTTCACCCCCATTCCCCTATTGGATAGCCCCCTTGAACACTCCCATTCCCCCTTAGACAGCCCTCTTGCACCCCCTAGACAGCCCTCCTTGCACCCCCACTGGACACTGCCTCCACCTAGACACCCCCTGGACTCCCCTCTTGGACATCCCCCCATGGACACCCCCCCCCCCCCCCCCCGACAGACCATGGACACCCCCTTATAGACACCCCACCTTCTCCCTCCCCCTGCCCTATAGACCCCTCCAGGTGGCCCTTGGACACCACCTGGATAGTCCCCCTAGACACCCCACCTACACCTAGCCACCTTTCCCTACAGACCCCCCGAAACCCCTCAGAAATCCCTTGGACACCCCCTAGACAACCCCTCTTAGACAATGCACTTACAACCTCCCCCATTATCATTATAGTTTCATTCATATGAATACAATGGTTATGGATCCATCAAACCAACAAGTTACATTTAATCTGGATTTATTTACACTAGTACATATATTAACCACCAGTAATACCATTTGGATTCTGATGTATAGACATGTAAATCTTCACCAGGAAACACCCCATTGGAGACTTTGTGAAGAATAAACATTGTATTTAAGAAGATATAATAATGTTAACAAAACATTCCCATTAATGGTCGTAAATAAAACCTGAGTAAAATAGGGGTAACAACATTCCTTGGAAACAAAAATATTGGTGGTCAGATAGTCTAGAAAGCCAAGAGGGGAACCTGCCCAGTTGTCGAACCAGTTGATTATGTTTCATCATTACACAATCCACTGTGACTACTTCTTGAGTACAATAATGATCCCATGAAACTCTTTCCACATCCATGAGACATTCCCCCTGGATCCTCAAGGTCAGATCAATACATTGATAGGTATGAAATTACCCCACGGAGAACGGCCTTCAAGAACCTCCCAAGAAAACTTAGCTTACAAAATGTGCATTGATCCCTCAACACTGCATAAGTTGATACCACCATCTACAACTATTATGGTCATCATCATCCACACAGCCATAGGAAAAACGTCCCTCCCCCTGAGAATACATTATAAAATAAGTTCTTATATTTTTAATATTCCCCAACACCACTTTTGAAGCCATTAGGACCGATAACACATGAATCGTAATAGAGCTAAGGATGAAATTCACCAGCAAAATTCTTCCACCAAAGGATAATAATTAGTCCTAGAAGTTAGTAATACGACTTTTTATTTTATTATAACCCCCCTCACAATGACTGATACATTATCTCCTCGGGTAAAAAGGAGAACCATGGTACTCCAGCGAAAAATGCCTTCATCCGCATGCTTTGGATCTTTTTTCTTCCCTGTCTGAATTGAATGTTAATATTTCTAAGTCCCACATGTTTGTGGATGGTATCTATCATAATGATTGTGATTATATTGAGGATTTTATGGGGTTTATGAAGGAGTATCATCCTCTTTGTTATCTGGTAGTTCACCTCATCACATCCAAGCTTAGAGCTTCTGATATTGTGGTCTTGGAAGAGAAAATTGTTCGATGAATTAAGGTCTGGACAAATAACTCTATCTCCTATGCTGGTCGGTTACAACTTGTTCAATTAGATCTGTTTAGTATGGATGCACATTGGGTTATCACTTAATTTTACCCAAAAGTGTCGTCAAATCCATTGAAGCCACCCTTAGTAATTTTATTTGGAAAGGTCATTTGCTGGCTTCCTCTAGGGGTAGCCTGTTATTTTTTCAGTGCTGGAGGTGTGGTTTGGATGGGGTATGTAGTACTGGTTTTCCATGCTGGTTGTTTTGGCTTTATGTACTCGTAGTGGTATTCTGGTGGATGGGGTGCTAGTTTGTTGTGGGGTTGGGTGAGGGCTGGTGATGTGTAAGGGCTGGGGTTTTTGGATGTTGTGGTTGGTGTCTGCAACTGGATTGGTCTGGAGTGGCTGGGGAGGGTAGGAATGATGGAGGTCGGGGGCTGGTTCAGGTTGGGGGTATGGAGTTGTTTTTTAGGTGACAGGGGGTTGGTGCGGGATGGAATATAGGAGGCTGGGGGATGGTGCAGTGGCTGGTGCGGGCAGGAGTTACTGGTGGGGGTAGGAAGGCAGGTGGAAGGGGGATGACAAGGGGGATAGTGTGAGCTATAACTGGTGGTTGGGTTTATTTTTAGGTGGCATAGGGCTAGCATGAGTGTTTTGTAGAGGGCTCGAGGGTGGGGCTGGTGGGGTGGTTGGTGTGGGCTGGTTTGTAGGTGGTCGCGGCATGACCATGGCATGAATAGGGCGTGACCGCAGCGTGACCGAGGTGTGACAGCGGCATGACTGTGGTGTGTTGTCCCAGTCCAAAAACATTCATGGTGCATTATCTTCCGGGAAAGAGAAATGGGAGTGGGAGTAGGTGAGTTAAATATCCGGTCGACACCCCGCCGACATAAATTGAGATTAGTTAGTCTCAACATTGATCACAAGACACATGGAATATTATCACAGAGCTAATCATCCATCAGATTCCCTATTGTTGTAGAGATCTCCAACTAAAATATATATGTTGTGTGTTGTTTGCGGTTCTCACATAGAAAAAAAAGATAATGTAGAAGCATTTTCTCTACAAGGGTTAAAACACTCATCCGGTCATCAGGATAAAAATAATACAGAACTCTGAAGAACACTTTTCCAAATAAAAATATCATTATAAAAGTATTCTCAATACTTTTTATTGTACAAATTTTCCTATGATTTCCCATGAGCACTTAGTTGGTCCTTGTAGAATACAATTAGCAAGCTTCACCTTCATCTATAATGTTGTCTACAGGTGACTAAATATTTCCATTAGATACTCAATAAAGAGATTTCCTACCTGAGGGCGTCCCTCCCCATTAACTCTGGGTGCATAATGTATCCAAAACTCTATCTAGGTATCATACATCGAATTCTGATAGGACTATGAACCAATGTAGGGTGTCGTCCTAGAGTAGGGCCAAATCACGGCGTGATCGCAGCATGACTGCGGTCAGTTGGCCCAGTTCCGCAACATTTGCGGGGTAGAATCTTCCATCCAAGGGTGAAGGGAGCAGGAGGAAGTAGGGAAAAATTCCATCCATTTCCATGCCAGTAGAAATTGTGATTTGTCAATCTCAAAATTGATTACAAGACTCATGGAATAGTATCATAGAGATGATCATCCATTAGAATCCCCATTATTTTAGAAACATCCAACTACACTATATGAGGTGTGTGTTGTTAACTGTTCTCACATAGGAAAAAAAGATAATGTAGAAGAATTTTCTCTACAAGGGTTATAACACTCATCAGATCATCAGGATCATAAAAATATCAATATATGAAGAACACATTTCAAAATACAAATATAATTATAATAGTATTCTTAAGTCTTTTTATTGTCAAAAACTTACAATTATGTCCCTCGATCACTTAGATGGTCCTTGTAGAATACAAGTACCGAGCTTCACCCTCATCTCCAATGTTGTCTATTAGTGACTTAAAATTTTCAAGAGAGACTCAATACAGAGTTCTGATACCTAAGGTCCTCCCTCCCTGTTAAATATGGATGGGTAATGTATTTAAAACTCTATCTAGCTATCAGACATCGAATTCCAATAGGTCTTCGATCCGCTACAGGTTGTTGTCCTGGAGGATATCCAAATCACGACATTACTGCATTGTAACCATAGCGTGACCACGGCTTGACCACGGCTTGACAGTGGCTTGAACGCAGCGTGACCGCGGTGTGACTGCAGCGTGACTTGTTCGTGACCACAGCGTGTCCGTGGCATGTTGGCTCAGTCCAGCGACATCCGCATGGAAACATATTCCGGCCAAGAGTGAAGGGAGTGGGAGGAGGAGGGAAAAAATTCCGGTCGTCGCCCCACTTGTAGAAATTGTGATTATTCAGTCTCAACATTGATCACAAGACTCTTGGAATACTATCACAGAGCGGATCATCACAATTCTTCTGGGTGCGACATGTTTGAAATTTGAAAGTCGTACAAGGGAATTTAGTATTTTCTTGCAGTGATTGAATATTCAATCCAAAGAACCTAATTATTATGAGGCATTTACTGGTACTTTTCTAGATCAGTGGAATTCCATGGAAAAAACTATGTGGGTTGTCTTTATGAATGAAATAATTCTTTATAGAAGAACCAGTGGGTAGATTCACCATGTTCCTAACATTGCATCAGAGAATGAAGGTAGCTTTAGACAATCTCGGATATTTCTTTTGGGGATATTATAGTATTTATGGTTGTGTGGCACTCCAATAAGGATATGTGATAAGGGAATAACTGTCTTTCCCCGGTTGCATTTTGTTATCAAATCTTGAGCCCTTCAATGAGTTCAATGAAGGTTTTATTGGGAATTTCAAACCAAACGATCTAGTGTATGATAGAGTATATTTGGCACAAAGGTATTTCTATAGTTGCATTGGGATGGAGTAATTAACTCCAAAAATTTATAGTAGCTTATGATCTGATATTACATTATCAAATTGGTCATGAATGTGAATTTCCATTTATTCATCCCAATGCATTATCATTTCACCAACTTTTATACCCATAGAATTTTCAGAATCAATATATATTGCATACTCTCCCATATCTACTCATTATAAATTACAATGTCCTCAGTCTTTATTCATGGTAATTCACAATTCATTTCTAGACAATATCAATACCTCTGTAATTATCATTATTTCCTAGGCCTTCTCGTGATTTATATATAAACTCTAATATAGGAATACTAGGATGAACTAAGGTGGATGGGAAATGCCCACAGGCAGGAACAAGTGTCCGAGCAACAACGAATCACCACTCTAGATTGATTTCCCTCACAAACAATTAATTAAAATAGCAGTAGAGAATAAATAAAATTTTGGCATGACCCATCCGTATGTCGGACATCCATTCCAAAGAAAAATAAAATAAAAATAAGAAACACAGTAATAGTATAATAATATGAAACACACTATCATTCCCTCAACAACCTCGATCTCCTTCCCAAACAAAGAAAACCAGTTTGCCACCTCCAGTGCCCTTATGGCCCCCTACGCAGAATATATGTACCCTTCATCCATAGAAAGTGATAAAGAACTAAGTGGTTGATGCGATAAATAAAATTAAATAAAAAATCAACTACAACATACCTGTCTTTTGTGATTAAACAAGTCACCGCCCAACATATAATAACCACAATGCCTCATAAGTCCAATCATGTTCCTACAAGCAAGGGAGAAATAGATCCAGGCATCAAAATGATATTTTCAAATAGTAGAGTCCTATTAATTAAGAATCAATCTTCTAATTAATGGTATATAATCAGTTTGGCTTGAGTTTCAACACCTCAGGGGTCCTCCCCTAGACATACCCCCCCCCCTCCCCCAGCACACCCCCTCCCCCTTTCACACACCCTACCCACTGCCCTCTTCCACAGCACCAGCCCCCCTGAGTACTTGTAAACCCTCCCCTCACCTAGAACACCCCCTTCCCCCTATACAGATCACCCCAACACATTCCATCTTCCTTTGAACACCCCCACTCTCCCCTTTGGATAGAACCAACATGCACCCCCCTAACACCCCCTCTCCTAAACATCCCCCATCCCACTGCACCCTTCACCCTCCCTACACTCTCATGGACTCCCCCCCCACCCCATGCGCACTCTTTAACATCCCCCTCCCCCAGAACCCCTACCCCCACCCCCCTGCACACACCCCTACCCTCTTCCCCAGCACCCCCTGCCCTCTTCCCCTACACCAGCCCCCCTGAATACTTGTAACCCCCCAACCAGCACACCCCCTCCCCCCTCTTCCCACAGTACACACCCCTGCCCTCTTCCCCAGAACACCCCCCACACACCCTCCTCGGTACACCCCCTATCCTATTCCCTAGTACAAGTGAGTGGGCTTCTCATGTCATTGCAGATAGAGATTCATCAACATTCTTCCCATGTTTCTCAGATTTTTCACCCTTGTATTTCCCAGACATATTCATTTTGAAAAGGTGTTTGTACAGGTAATGTTTGTACGAACAACTACAGTGTAAGCATGGCTAGTCAAAGAACTAATAGTGTAAGCACTCCTATAGTAATGATGTTAGTATAAACATTACTACTGTGAATACTACTCCTATAATAAATTATAGTGTAATGTTGATACTAATGAATAAAAATGTATAAAAATGTAATATTATCCAATAAAAACATTTTTGTTTGTATGGGATTCTAGTGTAAGAACTCATAATATAATGTTTATAGTAGAAGTCGTGCTAATGTAAGCAATGCTACTTAACCACTTATAGTCTTATTCTATTGATAATAATGTAAATATATATTTGAACCTGATTTTGATGGTGTCACATATTGGAATATTGGCATTGATCATAAATTTCCTTGCGTTTAATGCTGCTACTAAAAATAATAGAACCAGCATAATAGGATTGGGAAAATTATTAGATGTTTTATGTTATAGAAATTAAAATATTAAATAATATAGGAGTAACAACTGCATAATATTTTACCTATCGTAAGTTGTAATACCAATAAATGGTCATCTTTGCATTTTTATGAAAATCATGCATGACATAGTCATATATGATGATATAAGCACACCCTTGTTTTCTTGTTCCCTGCATATGTACAGAATAGAATTAATATGATTCGAATACAAATTTAAAGGTGTTTAAACTGTATTCATAATTCATTTCCATAGTTTAGACTGGCTGTAGAGTTCATTATGAATACACATTCATTTGAATACAAATTGAAACGTGTTTCTTTTATTGTGCTATGACCAGTTATATTCAGTTTATTTTAAACAATATTCACACATAGCTTACTAAATACAATCATAAACAGAAAACAACAATGATAATTCTTTGAAGACACACATAAAAAACACACCTTAGTAAATCATACCTTACATAAATACAAGATCCATGGAATCCCATACCTGCAACCCAAATGCAAATAACTTCATGAAACCAAAAACATTCAAATATCTAGTCATACCTGAGCTTATAAAATTTCCATGAACCTTGAGTTGCATATCAAAAAAAAAACCAAAATGAAAAAAATATACCATGTCTGTATAAAAATTATTACATTGCATAATTTTTTACCTCTAAATCTCTACTGTCCATCACGAACATCATGCTTTGGGGCACTGACAAGATCAAATGAACTTTCACAAAATTTCATACATCCTAAAAAATCATTGCATTTATTTCATAAATGATAAACAAAAGGAACACATGATTATCAATGTATACATGAGCTTATAACATGTTCCATGTTTTACACAATGTGTGGAATTACATCTGATATTGAATTATTTTAAAAAATATCCTATGTAACTTCATAAACTAAGAAAAACACAATGGAGAGTAAAAAAAATTCAAAGTACATGCAATAATGCAGTGATCCAGGAAAACATTATTGTTACGGATCATAGGCTTATATTATAAATGTGGAGAAATTAAATTCATCTTGGAAAGTAAATAATGGCATCATAAAACATGTTCTACATTTTACATTATGATAAATTTTATATAATGATCGGGTAAGGAAAATCCCTTATATCATGAAACTACTATACAATTGAGCATTCAATTCAATTTCTTTTCATGTCATTTCATTATATAATGTTCCAGTAATTATCATTATATCCCCTGCACCCAGGCACCTATACCCACTGCACCTTTCTTACAAAGAGACCTATAACCCCAAAAAAATCTATGGCATGTACCATATCATTCAGGGACATGGGATCTCAAAAAACCAAACCAGTTCAATCAATAGACCAACATTAGATTTCCCAAAATGAAAATTTTAGAAATAACAACTAAGGAATATATTCCTTTTTTACCTACATTAATTTAGACTTGTTAATTCAATAATTTATTAAAAATACAGAGACAATAAATAGATTTCAATGTCACTATATTGGATATCATTTAGAGCTTAGTGTTCTATGGTAGTAAGGGAATCACATACACTTATGCATGACTGAGAATTAAAATGTTAGCTTTATGTAAATTCTTGTGCATATTTATGCGTAACATTTCAGAAGAAAATAAATTAACTATTCTCATCTATACAGATATTCAATCCATGTTCTTAAAGTACATACATAAGTCTCCCTTCTAAGTCAGAAAATGGAGGGGACTAATATCCCCTCCATGACCAACATCCCCATGTATTTGTCCATCATCATCATCATCATCAACAACAACAACAACAACATTGTCAGGATCCTCAACACCATCAACAACATCAGCGACATCCTCATCCCCAACAATAACATCAGCAACATCCTCACCACCAACAACTCTATCTCTACCCTCTTGGTTGCCACTATGACCCCCATTGGAATCACACGACATATAATTTAAAGAGCGTATTGACTCCATATATGATTCAAAATTTGCAACAACTTCTAATGGAAGCGACTAACTCAAAATTTGTCTAGAATTTATCAAATGTTCTGCCATCAGATTACTTCTTTCATTCTCCTCTAAAACTATTTTCATTTCCTCAGCTACTTCAGCACGAGAGATTTCTATCTCAATGGTCTGGGAGGCTTGAGAGGAGCCCGATGATGACCAGTACTTAGAGGGGATGATGCTTTTCCCTGGTTAACATCTTACTCTACCCTGGTGCTCCTCACCTAATACCTAACTTAAATGATCATGTGGCCCATATTTATATTCCAATCAACAATGTAAACCATAATTAAAAAAGGTATTTGTACTATAGAAAATAAAACTATTAGAAGATAAAAACATAATTGTTAATTCACATTTTTATAGAAATTGACATTATTTTTATAACCAATTTCAACCCTTTTAGTACCAAAGATAAAATTCTTACCTCTATCTTATAAAGGGATGATCAATAAGGTAAATCATAATGGTCCAATAAAGGTTTCATGTCTGTGATAGTGTGGTATGTGTCATTATAGTCTAACTAAGGGAGAGATAGAAAAGTTTTTCCTACCTTATGTGTAACATATAAAAAAATAAACTATTAAAATTAAAACACACCCTTAAACAAGGGTTATATCATTTAAATTGAAAGGGAGAGATAAAAACATTCATCCATCATCAAAAAAACTTTAAATGTGCCCCATATTAAAGTAATTTAAAATCTTCCATGGGTAAAATTTTAATTCCAATTGGGAAACAATTTAATGAAAACCACTTCATCTCCAAGAATTAATGAAAGTCATTTAGATAATTTATATAAAACAATCATGGGTATAAAATATTAGTATAAATATATTAGAATATGAATTTAATAAACAAAATAACTTCATGAATTTTTTTAATAAAATAAATACCTAAAAACATCTACTGCATACAAACTCAACCAAGTCCCAACAAGACTCTTAAAAAAGAGAAGGTAATTTTGGTAAAATTAATTAATTTAAAATCAATTTAAAAATTAAATACACAATAATAGATTAATATCTAACACTAAATTTTACAGACACCGTGATTATGGTTCTCATAAGAAAATAAAATGAGGGGAATTAAAGTGAAATGACCAGTGGAATCTCCCATGGGATTTAGGTAATGTCTTCTATATCAAATGTCAATGATTATTGTATTGTATTCTTTTGGAGTACCCCGATTTAATTTTATGTGATGAGTTAACTAGATTATACTTGATCTATTTGGTTGGAATACATCCATCTTAAGATATGAGTTATAATAATACCATTCTTTTAAATTTCAAGGATGGTTACTTGAGTTTGGAATAGAAAAATGTATTATGAAAAATGGAAAGGCTCGCCTATGAGTTTTATTGAGAGAGAGAATGCTATATTTATCCTTCACGTATCTTTTTTCTAGTAAGTCAAATAATTAACAATTCAAAATTCAAAATCATATATCTTTTTTCTTCATTATAATTTAATTAAAATTTTCCCATTTATTATAGTCAAATATTAACACGGTAAATAAAGTAAAATAATTTAATAAATAATGAACATCTTAAATAAAATAATAATATTTTATAAACTTCTTGGAAATTTCAAATTATCATTTTTATAATATTTTCATAAAACAAAGCATTATTAATCAAATAATTTCTTAATTCTCTAATATTTATATTCGTATATTATTCCCCTTCATTCAACCCTCAATTAAATATTTTCATATTTTTAGGAAGACCAAATTTATGGGTATTTTTGTTAATCTACATAAAATGATAAATCTAGACATGAAATTAAATTATATTGGGCATCATTATGCAAGTAAAAAAAATTAAAATATTTTATTCATGCACCCTATATAATCTATATGTAATATAAATTACCATATTTTTTGGATCATCTTTAATGAGGTCCCGAAAGAAATATACAACCTTGTTCTAGGTCTTGATAAAATCTTCAATATTAATATTTCCTTAATTAAATACTCATGGAATAAAATTTGATATAGTTTTTTGATCCCCTATTTTTATTCCTCATATGAATCAAATTCTATCATTTGAATTTAAATTCAATCAATATTCTCTTTAGAAGGATTGATGATCAATGTCTCTATCTATTCCATAGAGTATATAATAAGATTTAAAAATTATTTTGGATCAGTTCTATATTTTCATCTATGGTACAACTAAAAAACCATAACTGTGTTTAATTTAGTAGAATGATTTCCCTTAGAGACAATTTCATGTTTAAGTTGTTTGTATGTTATTGTCTTCAACAATTGAAGTTAGTTAAACTTATATATTATCCTACCTACATATTCTCCCTTCATTCTCAGTTTGGATTTGATCTTCTAAGCCCACTGAATATTCCTTAGGAACGTCATATAAAATAGGGTGTCTAGGCTCAAGGGATTCTTCCTCTATCCCCTTCATTATAATAAATGTTCTAATTGATTTTATGAATCTAGGTTTTGGAAAAGATAAAAATTCTAACACCTCCATAACCTCTTCCCTTATTTATACATTGTTTATCATTTGATGGTTTTTTTATTCAAATTACATTTCTTCTTCAGACATGGGTAATACAAATTAAATATATTTAGGATATCACACCCCATAATGGTGGAGGGAATACCAAACCTCTCAGATCTATAGGTAGAGGATCTTATTCCTAAAACCCATGGGTAAAATTTCTAACCCTTCATAAGAGTGGTGAGAGAAAACTATACTATGATATAAATTTATAATAAAGGATGGATTCTATTTTCCAAGAATTATTTATAGATAAGCATGTTTACTGTAATGTTGATATGATCGATCATGCTAGATTCAGCACATGCCAACTATCTATATTCAAAATTAGCTCCACCATCAAGACAAATGTGTAAGGTCACTTTATGGTAACGGTTATATGTAAAAATATAATCCTAAATGAGGATTCTGGTTCACCATATAGTCTTAGTATAGTTATATGGTGTGATCCCAAGGTAAACATCATATATCCCTTGGGAAATTGATAACCCATGTAAAAAACCCAAAAAGGGGAAGTAGAAATATGACTATAATATGTGTGGATATGTGAACATTGTGTGTATGATCCATTAGGATTGTTGGAAGGTTCTCCATCATCAAAGGTCATGTTTTATCTAGGAAAAATGGAATGTGGTATTCAACCTCATGGTTTGTGAGGATACTCAGGTTTCCTAGGTGTATATTCCCTATACACAAATAAATATCTAGATAAGGGTAACATATTATATGATTTTACAACACAATGTGTGGTATTTAACATATCCACGAATCCATAGATATTTTACTTACCAAAGTACATGATGTGTGTCCTTTCAAACTATACGCCATGTAGTCTGGTTCTAAGATCTAAATATTACTCTAATCTTTGATTCATTTAAACTTCCTATTATTTTTCCACATATATAACATGAATTTCATTTGGCCATACTAAACAAGATAATTCCACATATGTAAAGTGGGTTCTATCCTTTGGTACCTTTATTGATGATTCTTATCACAATCTTATCAATGTTCATATTGTTATTCATGACGAAACCCCAAATCCAGACCCCCTATCCCATGTTATATTATCCTGTAATCCATCCTCACGCTCTAATCCTACATGGATAACACACAATTTAAATATATGGAACCTATTTTAATTTTGTAATAAAATCAATATATGATATTTGTTTAATCATCAGCTAAAATATAAAGTTAGGGACGAACATTTAAAGAATAGTGGGAGAAATTGAAGAAACCACCAGAATGGAAATGATGATATTGTATTATCAGAATCATCTACGTTCTCATATATTAAAAAAACAAAAAAATAATTTCTATTCCCAATAACAATTATCCCAATTTCATAATTTCAACTAAATATCAATGGTTAAAAACGACATCTGCTACCTAAATAGTGATTCAATTTAAATAAAATTATTCCTTATTCAAATCATGATATGAATGGGGATAAATCCATATATATAAATTCCGTACCATGATGGTGAAATGATGTCGATTTGATTTTACTTCACAACCAATGTACTTTTTATCGACGTCACTAAAAAAACTGATTTAAATAAATAAAATCATGGGTTTCTCAGTATAATAACTAATTAATTAAAAGTTAAATTATTTAACTATTCATCTCATGATGGAAAACACCCAAGAGTCCCAATTAACATGAATCTTAAGCCATGAATATGTTGAAATTCACATTTCAGATTCAATCTCTATCTTGGTTTCTCAATATAAGACTCTATTTAAGATATATAAGAAACTTCTAAAAACATAAAATGCATGGACTTAAAATAATATAGTGTATTTATATTTTATTTCTGGAGATCCTTGACACTCTATTTTAAAATAAAAATTAAACTTGGGGGTAAACATCACAATATGAAACCAAATAAACCTTAAAAAAAATTTGAAGTTGCATACTATAGTAAAATTGCCTTTTTACCCCTTATAATGTCTTAATAGTTCTTTTTAACATAAAATCAATCTATGTATCATCCTATGAAAACATAGGTCAATACACCTCCCTACTGTATTCCACTACTTGCATGACTACCCCCTATCTTAGAGTCTATTAGAATGGATTCCTATAAAGAGATGGGTCACTCTATAAAAATATTATAGAATCTCATGAACAAATTTATTCCCTATTATGTTAATTACGTGTAGACCCCATGCCACTAAAAATATTGGTATCATTAGTACTAGGAAAAAATCATTAATTAAGAGGATAGTGAGATTCTCTCTCCCCTCACCACACCCCATGAGGGAGAACTACTACAAACCGATCCTTCCCCCTGAGTGAGGAAAAATTTAATATAGGATTTCCTAAAAGATTCTCTATTACTCCTTGCCATCATGGGATTCAGAAAAAATATCAAATTTTCTTTCTATATTAACTCCTACAATATATCTGAAGGATGATTAATAGAGCCCCAATATGAAAAAATAATCCTCAACTAACTACACAATAATTAGTTGGTGAATTCACTACAACACTAGTAAACATATTCTAGGGGGCTCATTGCCACCAATTTTTCTCTTACTAAAGCCACCACCGAGCTCACAAAGCTGTGGAAGAACCTTCATCCTTAGCTCCTGAACAACAAATAATTATTTTAATTCAAACATTGAATTAGTAATAAACTCTATAAGACTATCAACATTCACTGAAAAATGGAAAGGAAGTATTTATGAAACCACTATATGAATTCTGAGACATAAATCCTTGCGATAATCCAAAAGTTCAAAGTGGGGAAAATAAATAGTATTACCTTCATAAACAATCTTAGGGATAAGACGAGTTCCATAATCAAAACTAAACTAAATGAAATCTAAGAGAGTTTGATAATGTATTTATTAAACACATAATCTAGCCTGAATGGGTTCCATCCTTGTCATTTAAAACTAATTAGCATATAAGAACACCATAAATGCACCACTAAAATTATTAAGAACTCTGATATTCTTGTAATAGAGATAAATTCTAGATATCGAATTAAAAAAATTCAAAAGGAATATATTTCAATGCATGAATCACCAGATTCAGACACATCAGAAAATAATACAGAGGCTGAAAAGCATGAAATATATAAGACCAAACAACCCCAAATTCCTCTTCATCCACTCATATAATAGTAAAATAGTGGGTTTTAATGTACTATAGATTCACTTTTTTAATAAAAACCTCAATCTAGGTTCACGTTTTGATCAAAAAAAATATGTTGATACATTTCACAAGAATTATATTGTATGTAGGATAAGTTTGGGGGATGATATCCCATAAAACCTACTCAACAGAATAGATCTCAACCACTGGAAAAACAAGGAGAAGTAATTTCATACCCAGATTCCAGAGCTGGGGGCAAGGAGGAGGAGGTCCGGATGAGACATTACAAGAGCTAGGAGAAGTTGAGGAAAAGGCCAAGGCTTGGAGGAGTGGGAGACTAGAGGGGGGACGTCACTGGGGGTAGGGTGGCGGAGGCTGGGATGTTGAGGCTGAGGCGAAGGCTAGTAGGGCGTTTGAGAGTGGAGGAAAAGGCTAGGGAGGGGAGGAGATGGATGAGACTTGGTGGTCAGATTTCCGAGAGGAGGAGGTCAGTGAGGGGAGGAGAGGGCTGATCGGTAGAGGTCAGATGGCTGGGAGGCAGTGGTCGGGGAGGGTAGGATAGGGAAGGGAGTCGGGGAAGCAAGGAAAAAGAACAGGTCGATGGAAAGGATGGTAAGCAAGAGCGCAATGGAAGTGAGGAAGAGCGTGATGAAACGGGTAGAGGAACACGATTGTGTTTGGGGAATTGGGTATAAGTTTCCCCTGGTTTTATTAAAACTGTGGGAATATATAATATAAAAAGAGATATCTCTACAGTTTCTCTAAACAGTGGGGATATATGCATGGGTAAAGATCCCTTTTCCAGTATTGAATCCAAAAGGGAATGAAAATTTTATAAGTCAATTCACCAATCACACCTACATTTTTTCCTTCCCATTAAAAATATATTATGGACAGTGATGGTTACCATATTATTTATAATAATAATTCAAGGGCACTTATTGATCCCCAAGTGGTGGCTGAGCAACAAACATTAGGTAATATGGATCCTACTCCTGATCAAAAAATTAATTCTCTTATAGAGCCAGAGAATACAAATTGGGGTTATTCTATTTCACTATATTAGGAAACAAAACATATTGTGATTATTCCTAAGAGTATTTTCAATATAGGTTGAGGGGATGATGACATAAAGGTAAACCTACCCTAACAAAATCAAGGAAATGCATGTGGATATCTGTGACTCATAATGAAATGATGTTAGGACTCTACCCCAAAGGCTTAGATATCTTCCTTCAAAAGGGATATATATATTGGTTTCGGTCACAGATATATAAGATTTGAATGGAATGAAACTATAAAGGGATACTAAAAACTATTTTAAAGATTTAGAAAAAAGATAGGTAGATACCTTTTATGCTTTGGGAGTATTTCTTCATTTTCATGTAGCCTATATGGTTCCATGTTTTGATAACCTATTTCAATTAAATGGAATATTTGATCTATACATTAAAAAAATCACATCAACATGATTAATAGTCTGAGATTTATAATTCAATGTGCCACGTTTTATTTTAATTTGAGATTAATTTTAGTAAAAAGTATACATGACATACTAAAAACAGAGAAAACATATTTGGATTAGTTTGATAATGTAGAAAAATGATCCATATATCTATTTTGACATGTAAGAATAAATTACAACTCAATCCAAAACTCGGAGTAACTGATATGACTTTAATTTCATCTTTTTATTTAAAATTTACATTAATTTTAGGGAAAAGAACAAGTTACATACAACAAACTAATAAAACACATTCAAATTTTTTGATACATTATGATAAAAATACAAGAGTAATTTGTAATGTGTTAGAATCAATGTCACCTAAATATAATACACATTTTCCCATTACACCTAAATGTATCCATTATCAGTTTAAATTTTCCATTTTAGTTATAAATGTGTGTCTTTCACTAAAAACCATGTAAACTTACTCGGATTGCATTTATAATTTTCGATACCTATTCAATGTCATTTGTGACATGTACATAGTAGTCTCCGTTTAAAATAAATTATTATGTCACTAGTATAACTCAAAATGTTTTTTTTTTCATGTTTATAATGACATTTTATTAAATAAAAGACATATTAAATATTAACCAAATACATTTTCATTGTTTTAATACTTTAGGAAAATTATCCATATGTAGTTTTTGATTTGTAGGAATAAACCACAACATAATCTGGCACACAGTGTGATAGGTATAACATGATGTGTGTTATCATTTAACATTAACATCTACCACAAAATCATGTCAACTTCAGATCCACATCTATCAAATACATTCAAAATAGAGAAGGTCCCATAGGTTCATAGAATTGGGTTGAGCAAGTTGGTAGTGTTGAAGAGGATGCTGACACAATTGAAGGATGGGTACTAATGAGGGGAGGGAGGAACCACATCTTCGCCTTCATTAGGGTTTCATTACTTCCATAGGTTGACACTAAAATGGTATTCATTTCAAAGTAATAAATATCAATGTTGATGTATATAGATGATTATGAATACCAATTTTTTATAATTAAAATTAATATATATAAAATAAATGATAAATTATTTCCCATTATAGTCAAACAATGGAAAGTTTTTATTAATATTATAATATTAAAAAATGACACATTGCACTTTATAGAGTAATCACAAAATTAAATACATATTATTTAATACAAAAAATAAAATGTCTATAAAAATTCAATAGTTACATTTATAAAACAATTCAATAATGATCATGTATTTTACATTTTTATGAATTTATCATATTATAGAAAGATCACTAACATGATTAATCCGCATATTTAATTTCCACTTTAAATTTACCAATATTTTAAGGCATTACTCACTAACAACAATCATTCCAAAAAAGAGCTAATCTGATAATAAAAATATAAATTTTTTAGTTTAAAATTTTGAATTAAAAAAATACTAATATATTATATGAAAATTTGATATTGTTTTCCATAAAAAAATGACATTCAAAAGTAACATTCTAAAAAGAATTATTTTTATCAAAGTAGTTATATTAATTAATTTTTGAATTTTTTTTCTTTTTTAAAAAAAAATTTATTTTAAATATAGAAATAAAAAATAAAAAATAATAATAAAATAATAAATTAACTACTGAAATATCATTAAAAATTTACAATACTATGTTATGGAATAAAATATTTGAAAAAAATGTATTTAATTGGTGTTAAAAAAAATTAAATAGGCATAAAAAATAGTATAATGGTTTAAAAAAATACATATGATTAATTTAGAAAAAAAATTAACAACAATTTTTTATTATAAAAATGGAAAAAAATCATTAAATATAATGGATATTTTTTGTAATTCGTGATATATGAAAAAATACAACCCACATATTACTTTTTATATTTAATTTCATTTTTAACTCTATCTGAATGGAGAGTATGATGAATGTGTCATCCCCCCCCCCACCACATGGGGTTGTCCTCTCCCAAGGACTTTTTTAACTAGGATATCCTCCCACATCATTTTTAAGGTATTATATAGTAAATTCATTCCTTACCCAAATATTGGTTCCCCCTAAAACCCATTATATATAGCGTTCTTGATAATCTCTTACATGTTTGGATTGTTGACCCTTGTTTATTATGATCAATTCAAAATATTTGGAGATAGATAACAACCATATAACCATTATTTATATATATATTAAATTTTAACCACCATCTAAACATGGTTATCAATTATATTGTTAATGTATGTCATATTTTGGCATGTGTTTTAGTGAATTATTTAGAGATGGAATTTCAATCTCCATCACTTTTCATAAAAAAGATTTTCTCATTTATACTTATCAGAATCTAATTTCTATAGAAATTATTGTTTTATTCTTTTCTATTGGATGATGTTATTACACAAATGATGATATCATCTTTTGACATCCATTTGGATATGACGACACTAATTTCCTTTTTCTTTTTATAAATCTATGATGTTTTTTGTTTAAAGAAAATCGTTATAGTGCTTCATTTAAATTAATGTTATGAAATTTTGTATGTAAAAAGATATGATAAACAAAATTTATACGGAAATAGACAATCCCATTCCTCATTAATTTTACACCCTATAAATATATGAGAATGAAAATTGTTATTATAATAGTACATTCAATGATTCTAAGAATAATTTATTCCCCACATATCATCTCTATGGGTAAGAGGTTTTTGTTATAGGTGATACAAGGATATAATTTTGAGGATTAAAAAATGAATGTAAATGGATGATTTTTTATAAATATACATATAATGGGAGAGAAGTATACATCATTTTCTAAGGGTTCTATGAAATGCCTTTATAATAATATTAATGGCCTAATAACGAGTGGTCATAATCTAGTGTGGGCCTTAGTTGAAGTGTTCATAATAATTATATTTTTCATTGACAATCATAAAATAAAAATTATTGGATTTAATCTACTCTCATTCATATAATTTATATGTTAATAATTGAAGTTGAGTAAAAATTATTATGGATGTTTCAAAACACATGAAGAACAATGATTCTTTTGATGTATTTTATTGTCTAGAAGAGAATAATGTTTGTATAGTACTATATTCCTCTATAAAAAATCAATTTTCATTGGATTTTTTAACTAGAATAATTTAGGAAGATGTCTAGAATACATTAGTAACACCCAAAACATAGAGGTCATCTTATCTTAAAGAATTATAAGAGTACCCCCATGTCTACCTCTAATGGGAGAGGGGATGTTGACTGGTACATTGTTAGAATATAAAAAACATGTCATGTTGAAGCCTAACAACCCCCCCCCCCCAAACAGATATATATATAACCATATAGACTAGATTAATGTAAGAAGTGAAAATAATTAATAATAAATTCATTCCTAACCTTTAATATCTAAAAAACTAAAATTATAGAACAGTAACAAGTTATGAAGAAACATTATAGGATGAAAAAATTGTAATTAAGTCCAATGGAACCACAATTGGGAAACCATAATCAACACTAAACAACTAGTTCGACCACAGTCCTGCCACAAAATCACATAAAAACAATATGTAGTACACTAACGTGGTCCCATAACATCATCATCAAAAATCATATCATATAGATAAGAGTCATCACACATGTGAGTATTTTATATTGGGATGAATAGATAAATATCTAGTTGGACACCCCAAAATTACAATATAGTAAAGCATCAAAATAAAATATAAAACCAAAATAATAACCATGAATGAAATGGAAATGGGTATCCAAATATACTTATAGAATGATTCAAGTCCAACAGTATTGATCAAACTCTATACCAGCCAAAAAATCTATAATTTCTTTTCAAATTCACGTGTCTAAAAAACCAATGTGGTATATCCATCAGATGATGCTAACTAATACTTGAACCATGTAAATCATTGAAATACTAACTCCAGTTGAGGATGCATATCCCATTTGATATATATAGACGAAGTAATCACATTATCCCTATAGAGAGTAGCAATTCCCTGTAATTTTGGTGAAATAATGACTTTATCTGATTCTTGAAATAGATGATCACAACCCTATTCTTACATGGGTGGAATACCCACTCCCCAAGAGGATCATTACCTTAACAAGTTAAATACCTATTTAAATCATAATGAATATGTGAAATTTTATGCATGAAAATATAATTCAATGTCAAGGGTAAATATATAGATTTTTTGTGGGTATCGAATTTTTTATTGAAAAGGCCCATGCCATATCAATATATTAATTAAGTATGGTATGAGGTCATTGAGGGTGTATTTTTTGTAATAACATTATTAAAAATATATTCCTAGAATTAAAGAGAAACAACATTGATAAAAAAATTCATTAAAAACATTTTCTGGAACACAAGTATTTTCCATGTTCACATGATAATAAGAGTAGCTAGTCCTTAGAATGGTTTGAATATAATTCAAATCCACACAACCATATCAAAAAAAAAATTTGTGTTGATACAACATATCATAAATACCATTAAACATTCCTAGAACATCAATCTATAAAACAAGGCATGGTATTTCTCTAGAAGAAAAGATGAAAATAATATGTTGAAAAATGTCTAAAAACATCACCAATTAATTTTTAACATTTCCGTTGGGATGCCTCAGAAAAAGTACCTTTTATAATTATTCAAAAAAATCAGATTCATAACATTCAATATGAAAGAAATTATGCTCTAAATTTTTTTCAAAACTCTATCTAATAAATATATATGATTCCTCAGTTTGATTCGACAAACTAAAAATGGTTCAATCTGATTTCTGTATAGTAAACCAGATCCCTTATCTTCCCAAATTATTTATTTAATCAGAATATGTTTGATTTATTTTATTGGTATGAAATGATGAATCCAGACCACCACTTGTCTGCTAAATATTTCTTCTATCTGTAAACGTTACTTCAGAAGCTCCACATGATAAAAAGTTTAAAACCAAAATTATAGTGCTCTTCTTTATTTCACATGAATTTTGATAGAGTATGTTTTACATTCCCTAGTTTATATAAGTATTCCCAAAATAAAAAAAATGAAACTTGGAATAAATTACCCACTCAACAAAACACCAAAATTCCAAACTTATAGTTTATTTGAATCCCATTGGACTATATCAGTATTTTTCATTACCCTTCTTATAACATATTTAATCGTCGTGAGTTCTCCAGAACTTCATAAAACCAAAGAAAAGTTGAATCTAATAATTCTTTTTTTGGTTACTATTATCTTTATCACTACCATAGTGTAAGTCAAAATATTTCTTGCAAAAAAAATTAGTTCGATTTATATTCTTAAAAATCTATGTTTTTAATGTATTTTATTTGTCAACACTTCTAGTTCATCTTGAAATGATTTTCATCCACTTTTTTCTTTCATTCAATTACACTACATACAACTGAAAGGCAAAATACAATGACTCATTGGTGAAAAATAAATAATACAATGAATTAATATGAACCAGCTTGTCTGATATAACTTTTATACCAATCATTCTTATGGATTGATGTTTTCTAACACACTGAGGGACCATTCCATATACACATCTCAGTAATAATCGAAATATCGTGTGAATCCAATAAAACATGTAAATTCCACCATTCCCTCTCTCTGTAGAGTCTTCATATAGTTCTATATTTGTTCCAAATTAATGTTGAATTGATCATCCGGATTAGTGACTTCATTCATTCTATAATTCACATAATAATTGTTCATTTGATGAAATGATTCATCTATTGAATTAATTCATCTAATTATTTGAACCAGCCGATTGATTTTATAAATAGTATTTTTTAAAAAAATTTAACATTATAAAATTCTCACATGTAGTTAACAAGACAATTCTCCTTTAGATAAATTACGTATTTAAAAATACTCCTGAGACTTACCAATAGAGTTTTCTCAAAAAAAAATTTCCACAATTTATTTCTGACAACCTCAAACATGATTCATGATACATTAACCTGATATTAGAAAATTTAATGAGCATTGAAGGGTTATTATATTTTTTTTTCAAACACCCCTGAAAATGTTGTAAATCTCATATATCTTCACATTATATTCCAAAAAACAACATTTCAGAAAAATGATCCTGAAGACAAGTTCACCTAGAATAGAAAACTCAATAGAGAAAATATAAATTTATGGAATTTATTTAACAAACATACAATTGATCATAAAATACAAAAACATATTCATATAACCACAAGATTTTTCAAAGTTAGTTGATATTTATAAATACCACCAAATAAAAATCTTCAAGCCAAATTATTTCAAACAATTCCTTCAAACAACATGGCCTAAATAAGAGCCCCTTTTGATTTTGTTTTCAACCGAGATTCATAATTCAATGGATCTTTTTGAAATAATTTTGTTGATCACATATCAATATCTATAATCCTATGTGAGAAAAATCAATGCTGGAAATAATCATCCTTGAATAACAGAACCATGATATCCAAATGCAATGAGTTTGTAAATGAGTTATTGAACATCAATCATGACAAGTCTTCAAAACATTTCAACAATCATCTCATAAAAAAATTTCAACATTACTATATTAATTTTTTTCCAATATATAGTTCAAAAAAATATAATGTAGATGACACATTCACATGAATATATCACAAAATACCCCTTCAAATAACTCAGACTAAATATATTCATCTTTAAATGACCTACAACATACCTAATTAAATGTTTTTGAAACAAAATTTTTTCCCACATGAAAAAAATATCCTATGAAAAGTTGAGGGAGGGGACATAAACACAATACTTAACATTGGAGATAAATCTCTTGGACCCCCTGTGTTCATCCTTTATTCGTGAAAAGTCTCCCATTGGTAATTATTATGTGAATAAGTCAGTAAAAAATTTATTTATAAGAACATATTCCAATGTGTCTTCATTATTATTCATATTATAATTGATATAGATACATTTAAAATCAATATTAATTAAAAAAATTACATTGCATTTCTTGTTGAATTTATAGTACGTTAACTATTAAAACATATTTTTAGTGGAAACATAACTTCAACTAGAATAAATTCCAACTGAGTATTCATCATGATATGTTTCAATACATCTTGTGTAGAGGCAACATATTCAGATTCATTCATTATAAGAAATATTAAATTTTCTTTATTATTCCAAATCACAAATCATTAACCTAGAAATAAATATCCCCTGATATAATCTTATATAATCCACACTATTTTTTCAACCAGTTTCATTATTAAAAATAAATAAATTAATCCTGATCCATCATACGATATACCAAAATTTGTTATACCTATGATATATCTGTGATTTTTGTCCCTTACAAGAGATTTGATTCATTTGGGGAACGTTGGAAGCTTTAACATAATATAAAAACATATACAATATATAGTCTTGAAGAAAACATATACAAAAATTATTCAATATTCATTCTAAATTCCATTGAACTCACATCCCTTACTTCTCCATCATTAAAAAAAATGACCCCATTAATGTTTATTGGCATATAGGTTTTGAATTAACCATGTAAAATGTCTTAAAATGTTCCTTATCATACATGTATTGAGATAAAAATAATAATTTCCTTGTTTTTGAAATTTTTATGATTCGAATATATTTCATTTCAATGATAATTTACATTTCAAACAAATTCTTCATCTCATCAGCAAACTTTTCACAACTTCTATCATCATCATTATTATCAATAATATCATCATCACATACAATTATAACGAGCGAGATCTCATAATTTCAATTTGTATAGATATTACAATCAACTATAGCTTTCCTAAAATTTATTTTTTTTAAGAATACATCCCATTCGGAATGTAGATCCTTTTGAGAAACATTAATCCCATACAATGATTTATTCAACATAAAATATTTACTGCCATCTTTAATAAATATAATGCCACACATGTTTTCAATATAAAAATCTTCATTATATTCTCAATTGAGAAATTCATATATGATATCCATTGGAAAAAATAATAAACTCATTTTACATTAACATTATGAAACATTTTTATTGTTTTTATCATTTATACTAGATAAAAATTCATAATAAAATAAATACCATTTATTTCTGTGAATTGTTTTAAACAATTATTTAATTATTTGTTAGAACTTCCCCATCATCATTCATCTTCTTTTGGAACTCCAACTTCACACCAAATTGTTTTTCATTAGGTCTGGAAAAAACCTCCAAAGTATAATTATTATGTACTAGATCTAATTAATCATTCATATAATGAATCCACTCATGATGTTGAAATTAATTATAAACATATATGAGATAAAAATCCAAGGTGGTTCTCCTATTGTAGAATTGGTAGAATTTTCTATGAAAGTTACTCTTTATTTACATTTATATTCATTCACATATGTCTTTTGATAATTGTTATAAATATGTTGTTATACTTATAACAAAAAAGTAATCATTTTGAATGATTTATAGGTGATTCGCCTATTTTTTAAATACATTCCAACGGTTGGAATTTATTTTTATTATTCAAACAAACATTCTCAGGTTTCATTTCGTGAGTGGGTTTACTCGCCCTAGAATATTTTTTTAGTTACTTGTGGGGTAATTGTAATGTTTTTTATTGAATGAACACAAGTTTTTTGTATTAAAAAAAGCCCAAATATAACAACTAGACCCATTAAATGTATATTTTCCTCTTTTACATTCATATATCTTTAGATTTGTAAACATTATTTTCTACAACATTTTTACTCTCTATGTATGATGTTTCATGGTCCCATAAGCTCTTATATCTTTTTAAATATTATTTAACATGTATTCCATACTATATTTATTAGAATAACCATTATTATCAATATGTAATTTAGTCATTGAATTTTTTAAAACATATGAATTTCCAACATTGTTTTTTTGGCTACATAATAGACTTTTTGATTTATTCTTTCTTAATAATAAATTAATTTTAATCTTTTGATGATAATTATATTGATCATTCCCTTTTTATAATTTCTCAAAAACATTCACAAAATTTAAAAATATAGTTTTCAAAACACATTACTCCATTCACACTTTTTGATGATTTCTGTTGAAAAAATTCTAATTCATCCTCTTAAAGTTTTATACCAAGTTAAATCTATTTAGTATAAATATTTTATATTTCAAGATATCTTCAAAAATAATCAATCACTTCTAAAAACATAGATTTATCTTCATTAAAATATTCTATACTATTTTTGGTAGAATAATCACATTCCATCTTCTTAATTTATCACTCTAGACATAGAATATTTCAATAAAAATATTAAAACTCAATTTTCAAACAAAATTAAATGTAATTATCATATTTATAAAAATTAATTTATAACCAACAACCTCTCAATAATATTACTTTTCAATAAATTTGTTTTATATAGCAACATCAATGAATTCTTCTACTTCGAATTCACTATCATCTTCTCAATCATCTTTAGAGAAAAGACATCCCCATTTTTATTTAGAGATGTTTTTTTCTGTTTCCACTCAAATAAGATTTTGATTTGTCAAAATGTTTTCCCCCAACATCTTCATTACTTTCTATCTTCTCCATCACATTATTACTAATCCTTTCATTAATGTAAATTTGAATAAAAGATCCCAATGACATGAATTTCATCGTTTTTCAGATATAACCTCTTCTTGTCCTTTCATGTGTCTCTTTTCACATTTCTAGAATACAAGGACATTAATTTAACAATATTGATATTAACCTCATCTTCGACGTAAGAGGCATCATATTCATAATTTTTAAGAATCATAATATATTTTTCATTATATATTTGAATGAAATCTCTTGGTCAACTTTTTCTTTTTTTCATTATATTCTCTCATAGCATTATATATTTAATGAGAGTGCATGTATATCATCCATCAACAGAGTTTCCAGATATCTATCTCACAATGATGAAACTGCGGAATAAAACATATCTAGAAGAATTCATAAGTTATTTTTTATAATATTTTAATCTTTTATCATCTCACCAAGAAATATCATGGTTCTGTTAATATAATTCACCATTGTAAAAAGTCACCAATAAAATTATAGTCAACCATTTTTGTTGTATTCATACTTCATATATTAGAATATTATCTTTTTATTCATTTACATAATGTTTCAATCACATATATATATATATATATCAACTTTTACCAAATACCATTGGCTGTTCCCAATCCCTTCAGTCTAAGAAATTATCTTTTAGAAATTGAAAAAAAACCATTCTCAATATTTTCTTTACAGACAAATATAAGAAGATAATTCTCAGTAAGTGGAGGAAATAAATATTTACTAGCCTCTCCAACATCATAACCAAGATTCATAAGATGTGTAAATAATCTATCCATATAGATATCATAGAGATCTTTATAAAAATAAGGATTCCCCTTACAATTCACACAATTCATAAAATCTATAGAAATATATATTCAAAAAATAATCAAAGAGAACATGAAGTGATATCCCAATTTAATAGCTATTAAAAAGGCCCATAGAGGATGGGTGGAATCATTGATAGGGGAGGGGTGAATCCATGATATCTTTTTTTATGTTAACTTTCATATAAACATTTACCTACTATTAAAGAGAGTAGTTGTCTTCTAAAAAAATTCAAACACATCTATATGAAAAACAATTATTTACAAGGTTATCTATTCAATAAGAGTTTATTTTCCACAGTATTGTTTGGAAATAGTTATATTGAACACAATACTTTATAAAATAAAATTATTTTGTGTGGATACAACTAGTATGAAAAGCTGTTACAATTTCATAACACTATGATCAATACAACAGTGCATGTGATCTTTCTAGCTTATATGATGATATTTAGATATTGTAACAAGTTCATAAACCTTAACCAAATGGTTATCAACCTTTAAAACCATTTTGTTTAACAAATTTTTCTTTTTTATTTGATGAAAAAAAAATTCACTTTCTCACCTTACATTACGTAATAAATAATTTTCTAATCATTTTACTAAACCCATTCTAGTCCAAATGTTTGGCATCTCTATGAAATTAAATTTTTTGTAAATGTATCATTTTAATTTCACAACGGTAAACTATAACCCTAATATTTTATTCTACTTTCCTTGATCAGATTTTGTTGACTAATTATTTAGTGTATTCTAATACAGCTTGAGCACCATATCTCTATTCACATCATCATCTACCTTGAAACATTACTATTGAAGATATATCTAATAAATTTTTATAAACCACTTCTATAATGATATGAAATATTTCATATTAATAATTCTATATTATATTATACTTCCACCAAAAAATATAGGTGGGACCAATATATCAAAAGAGGATACTTAAAATATTTTTCCCACTCAATGAAATTCCAGATCTATGAATTTCACAATCATTTGACTTCTTTTTAAACACATCTAAATTATTCTAATTTGGTAACATCATTAATATTCATTAATTATCACAAAATCTAAACAATTGATCTTCATATTAATTTAGTTATTCATTTTTTGGTGACATCAATCATTCTATCTATCAGAATCAGTCCAAATATAATTATTATAGAATTATTGTCTGATAGATTTTGTTTATCCACACATTTTATTCCTCTTTATTTTTGTTACATAATCTATCTTCATCAACTAGAAAATACATCATTCTGAGGAAAATAAAAACATAATGAATCAATGTAATCATACAAACCATCCCCTAAATTGGAAATAACCATCTGTTTTGATGGATTGGGGTCAGAAATCCATCTAATGGAACAGTTTTTTCAACCCATCTAAAGGATTTCATTCAAAAAAATCCCCATTAAAAATAAAAAACTAAATTCCTTCCAGTAAAACACGGGAAATACCATTTTTCATCCTTCAATGGTACTATTAATTATATCCATTGTATATTTGAAACACCATTCTGTTGGATCAGTGTCAAAAACATCTTCATTACTTCTATAAATCAACAACTAATGCTTCATTCGATAGATCAGTTCATTTGATTAATAAGTTTTTAAAATGGTTTCGACACATTGATATCATTAAATATAATTACCTTATTAAAACATATATCTTTTTAAAATTCAAACTTCCAATATAATGAAAAAACTCTATCAGATAAATTGCATCTGAAAAACTAGATCCTGGTGTGATCGATCAAGTTTGTTTGGAATGAAAATATAAACTTATTCTATTTTATATCCTCCATCATGTGTCATGATACATATTAATGATTTAAATACATTGAAATATCAACCAAATTTTATATTATTTTCAACATTCTACATATTTTATAATTTTTTCAATTTGTCACATCTTCCCACAATGTTATAAGAAAAATATATTACTAATATATGAGTGTGAAAAAAATTTCTCATAGAAAATTATTTTTAATAAAACACATAAATTGGTGAGATTCATAATGAAATATAAATCCGATCAAATGATTCCAAAAAAATTAATATAAATACTTTATTTTAATAAGTGAAGTTATTTTCATAAAGATATCACATGATAAAAACCACACAACTTTTTTCAAACTACTTCTCCAGCAAGCTTAGCCCCAAAAGATCTCATTATTTTACCACATGGCTATGTTATTTAATCCCACATGGAACTTATAAACACATAATGATGGGTTATATTGGGATGGAATGAATTTAGAGGCTTAAAATGGTACTATTTGTGCACCTCTGGTTGCCAAGTCATGTAACTATGTGGATATATGAGATTTAGTCCTGAATACATGGTGTGTGGGGCCACATGGGTCCTTGGGAATGTACTTTTGGTACACCAAATGTGGACCTAAGTGGACTCATACGATGTGTGGACAATTCACACGATATCATGATCTATAACACTTGTCAATATCATATAACCACATCATATATTCACCACAACATGTGTTCTTCAGATCTACACAGTAAGTAGTGTAGATTTTCCAATATATCTTACTACCCCAAAAATTTTTATTTTTTCATATGATTATTATTGAAATGTCCATATAAAACATAAAAAACACATTGAATTGTATCAAATATGATCCAAAAGTATTTTTTTGATACACCCATTATTTGAAAATTACGTCCCAAAACATCTCATGAAGTCTGCATTAAACATCACTTGAAGCAATCATTCCCAATCTCATTTGACCATTACGGCTAATCATCATCGATAAAAATCATTTAATAATCATCTTCCTTAATGGTAAAAAAATATTATTAAAGGGTTTTATCAAGAATAAAACAATATTTATGATCAAATAGTTGACCTAAAATGGGATTATTACACACTTAGTGAATCCTACAATATAGATCAAAAAATAGTATCAGTTTCCCCATATGTTACTCTATATAAAAGATATACCATTATTTAAATGAATATGTGTGAAAATTTGTTAATATATTTCATTTTTATTATATACCAACATAATATATTTAATCTACCAAAAATATATATCATACTCTATTAATATCTCTATAAGGAATGTTTAAACTATCACAAGGGACTAGTCATAAAAATTGGTATTGTTACAATCTCCTCACCGTCTAGGAAATGTATATTTAAAATAAGTAAAATAGAAATATCATAGGGTATTGAGCCTAATATTTGTTCTACCTATCCCACGAGGTATTGTAAATAACCAAATTCGATTTGAGAACATATAAAATTGGAATTTTTGAGCTGTAATGTTTCACCACCAATCAATCCTCGATTTCCATTGTGAACTTGGAATGAGTTTATTAATATTTAATATCTATCTCACCCCATTAAATAATGTTTTCGTGATAATTTAAATTATTATTTAGAAGAAACACATGAAAGATCTCCTAATTTTGGTCCATATGTGTGGGTATATCCATATAGTACATAGCTTCATCGACCATATACCAGATCTAAAATAGACTGAAAACCTCCATGATATGTTGAATCACATACTGAATTTATGTATGCTTCACCAATGTGAAAAAATTATAATCACATTTTCTATGTCATTGTAAACTATAGACCCCTTTCATTAGTCCACAAAGGATTTATGACGACATTGAACTATTCTCAAACTCCCATGGATGAAATAGAATTTATATTTTTTTTGAAATTAAGAATATTCCCATATGTGTTGTTTCTTATAAAATTTAATAGAATAATGTGGAACTATATGGTCTCTTATAAAGGGCCTTATAAGGAACCATACCAATATTAATGTGATATATTTTGTTTTATGATACTCTATTATGGTAGCTAGTCCTACAAACTTAATACTAATTTAATCATCCAATATCACAACATTTCTTCTTGTACATTATTTTTTTCTCATTCTGGTCAACATTCTTATGGTGGGACACTATAATCATTAGCAGATGAGTCTTGAATGTTTCATATATCCCTCTCTATACTCATAAATTTATGAAATAATCACAATACATGGAAACAACTGAGTGGAATGCATGATAATAAAAGATATCTTACATGTACAAGCATTAAAATATTTCAATCAAGAAATTAACTCCTATGGTGAAGAAATCATACAACATAGTGACTCAATATATAATAATTTAGTTTCAATCAAGACCTGTAATATTATATTGTAATATAATCATGGGATCCATTGATAGACAATCCCACATAAATTACAATATATTGAAATACTAGGTCGGATCCCCTGGTTCCCAAAGCCCAGCCTTAATATGATAATAGATGAGACACCAGGACAAAAAATCTACTACTATCTTAATTATACATATCATCCCACTCTATTGTCGATGAAACTTATTTGTCCTTATAAATCCCTAATTATTCTTTCAAGGAGATATATGGAACTCCCCCAAAACCTTATTGAGAATCCCAACATGTAACACCATCAACCCTTCTAATAAGTTGAATAGATCCCCAACTTCACAAAATCCATCCAGAATACATCCTATGAAAATTTCATCTAGTAAGAACTCAGAATCAATACCACTAAGTACTACTTCCCTCACATGTTGTTGAAGAAGAGTTTTTGCAATAATTATTCAGATGTATTTTTTCCACCCATATCCACCAAGGATATATATAATAAGGTTAAATACTACGATACATCACCAAGAAATTGAGAATGACATTTTCTAATGATAGAATATTACACAAACTTTTATTCACTTGGAATGTAGATAATATAAAATTCATAGACTAATATGAACACTATCCACCACCTCTATCTTAACTTTATAACCCTAGGAATACATACGTACATTATACAATTATGGTTAGAATAGACAACGAGCTGCTTACCAAGAAGGTTGTTTCATAAATTATATTGGGAGAACCTAAAAAATCTAACTCCAATCCTTGGGTTCTATAGTTTTAATATTAGGTTATTAGGATACTAGTATTTTGGATTTGAAAGACATCACTTGCATCTTAAAAATATATTGAACTACTTTTTAGGCATCACAGAATACAATATACTCAACCACATCTTATAGTAACCACCACATGGGAGTGAAAGTCAAACACTATCGTAATTACTCAAACTTCATATAGAAATTCAATGAATAAAAGGATTATTTATTTGAGTTGAAAAATTCATGGGAGATATAATCAAGGAGGTATTTCAAATTTTTAATTGATAAAATCCATCCATCCCGAGGAAGGTTTACAACTTTTCATGCTCTTTAGTGTCTCATTATCTAGTAATATCTCATTATTTTCTTGCTCCAAAACTACCCCATTCATATTTAGACATTTTCCTAGATAATGTACCTTTAAAATATAGAATAAATTCTTTTATAGTTTCATATAAATATGATGTTACTCAAAATATATCGATTACAATAAATAAATACTCTTCTTATATAGCCTTTAAAGTTGACAGTATGATAGCTTCATTAATAAAGACCACTACAAACTCGTATAGGAATTGATGGGAGTTCTAGTACATGATTCCCGTAATAAATGTACGGTATATATCTTTCAATTTGATAATGATATTAAGAGAGTCATAATTATGGATAATTAAAGCCTAAATCATAGTTAATATCCATTAAATATGAGGAATCTCAACAACTCAATCATTATTTTTGTTTTATCCTAATATTCTTCTTCCTTGATCTATACTGGATCGATTGATTATCCCTCTATTGAGATGACATGCCAAATTATGTGTAATTTTCTATTTCAAAACTATGACACTGGGAGTTTCATGTATTTCTCATGATATAGGAGCACATAAAAAACCATACTTAAATAATGGCAACCATAACCCTATCTGTGTAATGCTAAGTGATCTAGTAATTTAATCCCATTAAACACTACTTTGGCATTTTTCATAAAAATAGGAATCAAGAATTAATCATAATTACCATAGAAAAATTTTAATTATGTATTAGTAATTTATTCTACAAAAATTCATAGTTGGGGATATCCAAACTATGGGTCAATATATGGGAACCACTCTTCCCGTTTTAATTTATTGAAGTTTTCATTGATTAATTTTAGTGAATAACTATTCATTATGGACGCCTACTTAATGAAAAAAATAATTGACACAAATTATCAAGCTTCCATGTAACTTCTTATAAAATAATATTGGATCTTCAGTGTGGTACATAGTTGTCCAGATAATATTTTCTTCGGATGGTACTTGAATTGAACCCTTATGCATCCAATCTCACTGAGATACATTGGATATGATACTATAGATATCCTAAAAACACCTATATACAAATAAATATTGATGTATACCTCTATAAAATGAGATAACTCTAACACATATCAATTAAAACATCCTATAACTCCTATACCACTATAGGCAATTTAATATCCCATGATTTTAATACACTAATTGTTATCTCACCCAACAAATGAGAATATAGTTGAGCATTCCAAAACATGTTTGTAAACTGATATAAAAAAAAGTTCTTCGCACCAGTTGTAGAATGTATTGATCCATCCATATTGAACCATCAAATCAACCCATGAAAATGATAAATCTATTTATGAATTTTGGATAGGAAATACATACAATTAAAGGCATTATATAATATCCATGCAATGATAAAATTTTCTCATGATAGTATATATCCTCCATGAAGGATGTCAGAATAATAAATGAAAATTGTGATTCAAAAATCCCCAAATATTTGAGTCTCCAACCACAATGGTTTGGTTAAATGGATTATAAAAATTTATATTAATTTTTTATGGGGTAGGTCTAGAAGATAATTTCCCAATACTATGTTTTTCAAAGTTGAATCTATGATATATAATACATTGATTTGTCTGTAGATCATGGTCTTATCCTTTTATTTATAATCCAAAAATACCTATGACTCTTCACTAAATTCTCTCATCTTCAATGATACTAATAGAGACCATATATTTGTTTTTTGGAATCATAATTTCATAATTCCAACCATTACTCTGTCCCTCCCAACATACCTACCATGATTTCCTCTATGATTTTCCAACTTCTAGCTATTATCCGACATTCTTTAAAACCCATCCAGTATATACCTCTCTAATTATGTACAATATGACTAGTAGTATTGGAAAATATGGGATCCCTAGTAAGATAAAAAAAATTTCCTCTACTTTGGGTAACTAGAAACTCAAAGTGAACTCGGGGCTATGGATCCTTATGTATGAGACTGTACAATCTAATTCATTGAGTTTTAGGACACTGAATCTTGAAGCATTCCACTTAATTAAAAAATATACTTTTATGTGAATACTATTTTCACTAGTTGAATTAAAATACTACTCCAAATAAAACTCTACAATAAATGGAGTCTTCAATATCCTAAATATTTTGGGGATGCATAGGGGCACAAATAATGCTCAAATAACATTGAATTGACCATGTCCAAAATTCCTTAAATTAATATATGCATTGCAACCAATTTCATTAGAATATCATATTTTGGATTGTAAAACCTACGTAATAAAAAATCTCTAATATTTTTTCCCTATGAAGATCAAAATGATTATAGATTTGAACGAATCATATATTCATTGTGATATACTTCTATGGGAAGAGGGACTCAAAATATGTCCAAGTAAGATTTAACAAATTATAGTTATGTTTCGTAAATCATATCCATCATCACACTTATTCAAGTACTAGAAATACCATAGACACCATCATATGATATAAAAAACATATATACAAGAAAGAAACTCAAATGATGGACTCTACGTAGTCCTTTATAACATGAAGATATGGATCCCCCTAAATTTTAGGTGGCCAGAATAATTAAAATAAAAAAATAATGATTTACTAATAAAAATAACAATCCTTTACTATTTTAATTATATACCACCCAATAAGAATAATAATGTTTCCTTGTGATACTGGTGGAAGGGTTGATCAGTAATGTATTGGTAGAAGTATATCTCACTATCCTCTATAAGGGAAAAAATCATGATAAGACCTTGGAAATAAATGATAAATTGTAATTTTATCACCATTGTGATATTTTCCTGGAGTCTTAGTTATGTTTTTTACTTGTAATAATCCCATTATAGTAAATATTTACTATGATAAAATGAGTTTATCTCATTTTTAGTGTAAAAAAGATCAGATAAACTACTAATAATTTCTATATATTTATGTACCTCCTTTTCCTTATAATTGGTTACTTGGTGTACTAAGAAAAAAATTGGTTATAAGAGTCATTTAATATAGATACATCAACAACTACACCATAAATAGGGTCCCTAGTGAAATACCATATGTTTGGATGGGTTATAAAATTCAAGGTGAATATGATATTTTTAATGGATTGTATATCTTTATAAATATGAGTCATAATGAGATTTTAAGGGTTTAAATTTCCAAAAATGGGGTTTGTAGATGGGGTTTGAAGTTTCTTAGACACATAGTGTAACATCACATGTAAATAAAGAATATGATATTTGCATATTTATTAATATTTATGAATTATATATTAATTTTACTTTCAACATGATTCTATTTCTGATAACTTACTCAACACAAAACAATGGGTTTTTTTAAAATCATTTGTAACAAAAAACTTTGAGTTATGCCAAAAAAATATAATAATATTATAATTATAAATGGTTTTTAATGCCTAGACATTGGATCGGTGGGAATTAAAAATCTAAATATAACATGATTAAACTATTTTTTAACATTTTTACTTTTATCCAATAAATTTTAGAGGCTTAAAATAAGAATGAATCTGATTTTAAGCATCAAATACTATAATATTCTTTTAAAGGTTTATTTACTGTGTTTTGATGAAGAACTCTTTTAAAATATTTTTTTCATCAGATTTATATGTTACATTTGAAAAAATTAATTTCTTCTTTATATGTGGGTCATCAAAATTTACATTGGGTAATCTTTTTCGATTTAAATGATAATATTAATTTTTTATGAATAGTGAAAATACTAAATTTTAATTCAAAAATTCCTTTTAATATAATTTCTTTATATAGTTTTATTGTAATATTAATTGGTTTTAAAGTGTAATTGGATTATATTATTATCATTTAATCCAATTTTAATTATTGAAACTAATTTTACTTTGAAATTTGACAAAAACGAACATCAAGATTTTGGCAGTTTTTATTTCTTCAAAACAAGCTTTTTGGGTTTGACAAGCGGAATTAATTTTATATTAATTTCTGAAAAAATTGAGTTCTGAATTTAGAAAAATGGATTCCATATTTTTAATAACAAAGTCTATATTGTGTAAATATGTAACTTTTTGTTTTTATACATTAGGAATTATTAAATGAGTATAAATTTTATTTACCATGGTTAAAGGGTAAATATGGGAAATGTAGGAAAAAAATAATAACATTATAATATTAAATCTCCCTAAAAAGTGTTCTAAAAGAATTTTCTGATACATTTACGACCATTGAAATACGAGGGTCTATTTTAGGACCCAATGTATCTCGTTTTAATTGAAAAATTACATTTTATAAAAATTAATTAAATGTCAAGAAAAATGTAAAATAATCATATATCTTTTAGTAATACAATTTTTATATGGGGTTATATAATTGATATATTCATCTATAAATATCTATTAGAAAGATAAATAAATGTATTATATCATGGTATTTTATTTATAATTTTTAAACATCAAAAAAGTAAATTTATTTATGACATAATTATGACGTAGTTATTACCTTTTTAATGAATATTTGAAAAAAATAGATTATAAATATTAATATATATTTATTTTGATACATTTTATAAAATTCAAGATTTTTTTGGATTCTAATTACTTTTTATATTTTCATTAATTTTTTTTGAAATTATCAATCATTTATTGATTTTTTCAATGTCTTGATATAAATAGTTTATAAATTGACATAAATCAGTTTTTAAAACAATTAATATTTACTAGAAGATAAAATAATCATAAAAATATAAGAATTTAATAAATTAAATATATTATGTTCCAAATATAACTAATTATTCATTTTGGGTCTCTTGGAATTTTATTGAAAATATATTAACCATATGTATGAATATATAATAGGACATGGTTAAAGATAAATTAGTTATCTAAGGGTTAATGCTAAACCATAAGGTTAATGTTATGCCCAAAACCTGTCGAAAACCCATTGGAAAATAATATTGATAAAAATAATAAACATATAATCTAAATAAATGAGTTTGGGACCACTTTTAATAGAAATTATTTTTATAATAATATAATATTTTCAAACATTCTTGAAGATCCCCTCCTCCCTCTTATAAAAGGCCACCACCTTTATCACATTTCTCCCAACTATCATGACCCATTGTCTAATGAAAAACCTTCCCAATTAATCTTCCTACATACCTATCTTACTCCTAGAATCCATCCCCTAGATATAACACAATTCATTAAAATCATTTTGTTCAATCCAAAGGGAGTTACATGATTTAAAGGTAACGTCTTCTCTCAAGTTATATTCTTTTATTTTCCTTCTCCAACACATTAAACATTCTTTATTCAACTTTTTTATAAAAACATGAGTATAATAAATATAATATTATGTTTTTATTGGAATTTTTAAAACTACATTTACACACACCACTATTTAATGGTTACGAATATACAGTTTCTGGGAATGGCGAACTACTACCTCATGAAACTATGATTATTAGATTTTCCCCTAAAACCTCTCATGATGGACATTATGGTGGAACGGTAATTATATATTATATTTATTATATTTATTTTTACTATATTATTCTTTAATTATAATTTGTAACATAACTTTATGATTTTCATGTTGTATAATACCATAATTTCATTTGAGGAAGTGCAGACTATCGCCCCCTCAAAGTTACATTACTCATTAATATAATACATGAAATGTGTAATAGATTAAGTTAATGATAATATTTAATGTATATAAAATATTATGTTATACTGGAAAAATAATATACCTACGTATCATTTTGTTTTCAATCCTTTGAAAATGAATAAAATGAAATGAAAGTAGTGTTCATGTGTACACACGTCTTACCATCTCCCGGAACTGTGCATTTAATTTACATATATTTAAATGATATAAACTATTATAAATACATATATACTAGATATATATGATATATATTATATATAAATTTTGAATATCATTCAGTATAAAAAGGAATTTTGATCACATGGATGATTTAAAATTGACACAAGTTCATTTTTTACTCAAGTTCTGAACATCGCCAAAATGTCCGAAATAAACTCAAATAATTAAATAATTGTTATAGAAGGGTAATAATATATATATATATTAAATAACTAACTTGATAATTTTTATTTGGTAAGAATAAAATAAATTATTTTTATTATTCTTCATGAACAAGGAACGTAGAAGATGAGTTGTACTTGACGTAAGGGAAACTTTCACCGTTCTCATTTAGTAAAAGACATATTTTTTATGTCTATAAATATGAATTTTAAATTTTTTGTATATGTTATTATATTTACTTATTTCGGTACATTATATTTCCATGTTATTAGAGATCCTTTTCTCTTAGCTCTACTCATTTTCTGAATTTTTAAGTGACGTCGTTAGGCTGCTGAATTTTTTAAAGGGAACAGCTTAACACAATTTTATTTATTTGGCTTAAACATATACATATTGATTATTTCATGACATGAATATGTGTGAAAGACCTATTATGGTTTTATAAATAATATCCAATTTTATTTTTTGTATTAATATTTGTCACACATAACCATGTCATCGATTTATCCTTATTCAAATTGTATAATCTTGGTAATGGACTACATCTCAATATCCTTTCATTGAGGAATATTGTGATATTGTGAGACTTTATTAACCTATAAGATGTATATACATCCATTTTGATATTTTATATCATGAATTAATATATTCTCATGATATTTATAGTTTTCTTCGATGTTATTCTGTATTTATTTTTATTCAAGAGTTTCTCAAGTTGTAAAGGTCTTTTTAACTAAAACATCAGTTTAAATGTTTTAAAGATTTAATCATATAAATCATTATTATTAATGTCCATGATTTAGATATTATTTTAAAGATATATTTATTTGTACATGAGTATTTTAAAGTGTAAATTCCATTCAAAAGTTTCAGAGTGGTATGGTACACATTGATTCAAAACACTTCATTTAAAACGATTAAAATGAATTTATTATGTCAATATCTTGAACTGTTATCTTATGAATGAAATGTGGAAATGTTATATTTCATTTATAATATTTTTATGTGTTATTAATATGTTAATTATCTTGGGAATTTTTTATGTATATGTGTGGTTCTGTGATAAACCTCAGGCGGGTGAGCTCGGAAAAGCTGTCCAATGCCTTGTGTAACATGACAGAGGTAAACGTTAATGTTTTTACTAATATATATAGGGAATATACTATGATGGGTATTCTGAAAATAACTCTATATTTAGTTGTGAAAGATAAAATTTAATTATGTTTTTCATGCCACAAGTTGCCTTTATGTTTTTAGATTTATATGTGTTATTCATAAATCATATGATTTCATGAGGTATGTTAAAGAGATTATGTTTTGTATGTGTTAATGGAATAATGTTATCTTTACTTATTTTGAATCACATACTATGATTTTTATTCTCATACCATGTTTTTTAAATTATTTCTATAGGACTTCATGATGTAAAGGGTCAATGACGGCATAAAAGAAAAAATATGGTTGTCTAAAACATGGAACTAGACATGTTTTTAAAAGTTTTCATTTTATGAAAAAAATGATACTGAGTAGAAGTATCTAAAAGTAATATTCAAGATATTTTCTATATGTTACAACATAATTCTCTAAAGATATAAACCTGAAAATATCATCAACATGAATTATATAGATAATTCAAGATTATGCAAGGTTAAAGGCTGGTGCCTTACATTTGGTATCAATGGTAAGTTTAGATAACATTAGAGGTTAGGGCATTATTTAATCATAAGATACATAACCAAAATGGATTTCATTTTAGAAAGAGTCATAGTTATTATATATATATATATATATATATATATTTAATGAGTTTAAGATAACATGAATAAGTATATATTAGTGTTTACCCTCCCCATATAATTTTATGTGATTATTTTACTGATATACTGACACTGACTATTTGGGTTTTTGTAAATGGATTGATCTAGTAAGAACCAAAGAGACTATGTTTGTGAAGAAAACTATGACAGTTTTATGAATAAGTATCCCAGTGAAATGGGTGATGTAATGAGAATTCTTGTGGTTAATCACAACAAACTTTCTAGTGTCACGATTGACCACCTGAACCTTTGTGATTTTTAAAAGGCATCATATAAGTGTGAAACAAATCCTAACATGATTTCAGGTAATAACCGTAAAGGAAAGTATATTAAAAAAACCTATATGTCGATGATATGGAATGAAACACGTAGGAAAATTCATCAATGGGATAGTAATATGTTTTAGATTTGGTGATGAAGGTCATAAAGAAATAACCATCCATGGAAAAATAAAGCTTCCAGTAGACTCTATTAATGGTAAAAAAGTTCTTTATGAAGGACCAATTGAATGTTTTAATTGTGTTTTTCATGGTAATATACAAATTTATGTCCTACAAAGAAGGTTCTGAAATAGTATTATTAGGATCAAACAAATATATGTTTACCAATTCTTAATGCTATTCCAATTGAATATCATTAAATTGAAAATGAAATATGAAAGGGATATATTATTTCTCAGCAATTGTTTTGACATTAATAAAATATTAGGACATTATACATGATTTTATTTGTAGGAATGAAGTAAGAAATAATAAGATGGAAAAAATGGATAAAGAATCAAGAAGAATATTCAATGATTATCTTTTCTTTATTTTAGGAATTGAAGAGTTATGTTGGATATATGGATGATGATATGTGTAAATGAATTAATGATAAGATAACTTTAGAAGTCTTTTTATAGTACGTGTAACCCCGATGGATTATATATGAAAATTTATTCAATGAATAATTATCTTGTCTTGTGTGTATATAGTTATTAAGAACCATTTGGGTTTATATTATATTTTAATTTGAGGAAATTACAGGTTTTTACTTTTTGGGATGAAAATTTATGGTTTGAGATAACATTGGTGGATAAAATATTTTATGGTTCTTTTTGAGGAATTTATCTCATTTTTGGAATGTTATAACATTATATAATTTTTTAAAAAGAACAACACGCAAACTATGTTGCAACCTGTTATGTCAGAAAAAGCAACATTAATTGATCCCACAACCAAAGTGTGATTGGTATTTATCACCTACTATTAGACTACGTGATGTCCCTAGTTTTTATGACTAATATTTATTAGTTTAATGATTTTATGGATCAAGAATATGTTGATTTAGGGAAATGATATTTTATCAAATGTATATCCTTTTTATAAGAAAATGATTTGATGACTATGTGTTAAAGGTTATTTTGGAATAATTTCTATCTTTTGGGAACACTATATTCTTATAGATAATAAAATACTACGAGATCTCATTTGTGAAGAAATGGTTAAAATTTTTATTTTGAATGAATCTATGTTTTTATTGTGTAAATATTGTGATTTGGGTTATTTATGGAAATTATTAACCTATCATAGAGAGTATGTGATTATGTTAATTACATTTCTGTTTGAGACTTTAAAAGTAGTCGATGATATTTGGGGATAAATGATAAAATTCACTATGGAAGACTATGTGATTAAAATCTTCCAAGTTTTGGTCTTCAATATTATTTTGGATTATATTAATGTATTTTAAGGTGAAGTTTTAATTTATTGGTCATTGTTTAACGTTGTGCATTGTTTGTTTAATTTTGGAGAATAGAAGTAGTATTTACTTTTTGTAAAATAGATTCCTTTTTGGGGATTATTTGACCTTGTACTAACCATTTTGGTTTTTCTTAATGACTAATGATAAGGGAAATATATATTTCATCTTTGATAATTTATGTGATTCTCTTGGAGTGGATTCTAGTGCTTCTGGTGTGACCAATTAATCTTGAATACTCATCATTTGGATAAAACATGAATTTTGGGTAGAAACATGTTAAAAGATGAAACTCTAATTCCAATGTAAGTATATTTCCGTATTTTATTAGTCCATATAATAAATAAAATATCTTAATTCATAAAATGGATCCTAAAACAAAAAAAATTGTTTTTTTTTAATTTTCTTATTGGGTAATCAAAGACTATTTAAACAATCAAAAGTTTGTGGTTTTCTGATGGTTAACTTTCTATTGATCAAGTTTTCTATCACACTCAATAACAACATGAAACTTAGTTTATCCTCTATATCATGGTTTTTGTACATGCAATCCTAGTTTGGGTTATCTAGGTTGACCTTTTTACTTGTCTTTCAATCTTATAAAGTGATAGTTTTGTTGACTCTTTTTCGATATCGTACTTTTAGTGTTGTTTCCAAGCCATATTTTAAAATTTTAAGGACTCAATTCTCAAAAGGGGGTTAATTTATCATTCCAATTAAATAAACAATATAAAATTATCATATTTATTAATATTTTTGAAAAAAATATTAATTTTAATTTCAACTGATATCTATATCTGATAGTTTACTCAAAACACAACATCGAGTTTCATTGAAATCATACCTTGCACAAAACCTATAGTTATACCCAAAAATAAAATAATATTATTATTAATTTAAATGTTAGTTTTTTCATATCTATTGTATCGACATGGATGAATATAATTAACAAAAATATGATTAAACATTTTTTTAAAAGTTTATACATTTATCCGACAAATTTTATATGCTTAAAATAATAATTAATCTGATTTTAAGCATGAAATATTCTAATATTTTTTTAAATGGTCAATTTAGCACATTTTGATTGGAAACTATTTTAAGTATAGTTTTTTTTCACTTTATATATTCCATTTGACAAAATAATATTTTTATTTAGAATCTAGACATAATAATTTACTTTGGGTAAAATTTTTTTATTTCTCTGACAAAGTTCATTTTTTGATGAATAATGAAAAATACTACATTTTAATTCAAAACTACCTTTTAATCTAAATTATTTATATAGTTATATTGTAATTTTAATAGGTTTTATAGTGTAATTGGATTATATTTTTATCATTTAACCCAATTTTTTTCATTTTAAGTAATATCACATTGAAATTTTATATAAAGTCATGTCAATCTTTTTGTAGTCATTATTTCTTAAAAACACATTCTCTGGGTTTGAAAACATTAATTGATTTTAAATCAATTTCTGATTTTTTTTTGAATTTGGAAATATGAATTCCATATTTGGAATAATTAGTTCAAAATTTTGTAAATAGGTAACTTTTATTTTTAAACAATATTAATAGATAATCAGCAAATATTTTATTTTACATGGTTAAATGGTAAATCCAGTAAATAAGAGTAAAATTTATTATTATAACAATATTAAATTTCCCTCAACACGTTTTATAACCCTATTTGAGGACACATTTCTGACCATGGGAATCCTTGGGTCGATTTTTGGACCCCATATAGCCACATGTAAGTGATAATAAATTTTTATAAAAATTAATTTAATGTTAAGGATAATGTAACATAAACATATATCTTTTTATAAAAGAATTTTATATGGGGCTATATAAGTGATAATTTTTGGACTATAAATAGTAATTAGAAATATTAAACTAATTTCAAAATCATCGTATTTTATATATAATTTTGATAAAACAAAAAAATAAATATTATTATGACACATTGATGATGTAGTGATTACATTTTTAATGAATGTTTTAAATAAATGAGATTATATATATTAAAATAAATTTATTTTGAAACTTTAATGCCATACACGAATATTAGGGACAATAATGACTTCTTATATTTTAATTACTAATGTTTTTTATAAAGTATCAAGTTGTTATAGAATTTTTTAATGTCTTGATATGAATATTTTATAAATTGCATAAATGATCTTTTAAAACAATTAATATTTAATTAAATGATAAAATAATCCTAAAAATATAACATTAAGAAAAATTTTGTATATGTTGTTAAAAATGTCATTAATGATCCATTTTGGGTCTCTTGGAATTTTATTGTAAATATATTAACAATATTCTATGAATATTAAAGAGGACATGGTGAATGATAAATTAGTTAAAAAAGTTTTAAAGCTAAATGATAAGGTTACTTTATGCCCTAAACATGTCTAAAAACTATTATATGATCAGACATATAACAATACTATACTTAACATAGAATTAAATGAATTTGGGGCCTTTAAAAATCAAAATTATGTTTATAAAATAAAAATATTTTCAAACATTCCTATAGAGCCCCTCCTCCCTCTTATAAAAGGCCACCACCTCTAACCCATTACTCACAACTCTCAATCCCCCTTGATCATCCAAAATATTCCCAAATAATATCTCAAAATTACTCTATTCCTCCTGTAATACTTACCCTTGAAAGAAGGAAATTCAATAAAACTTTTTGGAACAAACCAAAGAAAGTTACCTGATTTAAAGGCAACACCTTCTCTAAAGTTATTTTCTTTTATTTTCCTTCTTAAACCCCATAAACTCTATTTATTCTATTATTTTATAACAAAACCATTAAATTAAATATAAGATAACGTTTTTCTGATAGGTATTAGAATTAAACACACACACACCTCCATTTAATTGATACGAACATACAATTTATGTGTATGGTGAACTGTTTGCATTTAATGATTTTCTTTGTGATTTTCAGTTACACGTAGTTTTTTCATAGTGGATCTCATAGTATCAGATCAAACATTCTCATAGGTTTAGATCAAATATAAATAATATTTCTTAAAAAATGTATTATTGCATATTTTTTTCCTATATGATCATTTACAATCCCTTGGGTGATGTTTTTGTATTTCATACAAGACAACATGATATTGGTGGTGCAATCCAGTTGCTCAGTGAAAAACTCAAAAAAAATGAAAGTATGTCTTCAAGTGTATTTGTCATTTATTTTACAGAAATATAGATATATTGTTTTAGTACAACTTTTCCAATATACTATCTTATTTTTTTATTAGGTTTCATTGGGTCTGATCAGGTCATAACCCTTATTTGTCTTTAGGAAATCATTAACATCCAAACACCCTTCCATAGGTATCTCAACCCCTTATACAATGCCTATTTCATTTTCATATGAATTATTTATCATAGAAATGGTTTTAATTTTCATTTATTGAGTTTTTTTTGTTCTTTTCAGATAATCATAGTTTATTTGTGGTGGATCTTATTGTTTCAAATCAAACTTTATCATAATTTTAGATCAGATATACATATTTAGGTAGGAAAAAATGAAATCTTTCTTATTTATTTCCCATATGATCATTTAAAATAAAATTGGTGATGTTTTTGTATTTATTTTACAGAAATATGATATTGAAGCTTCTTTTGTTTGTGGGGAACTTCTGGTAGAAAATCATATTTATATTTCATCAATGGTAATCACACTGTTTTTTTTCTTTTGCATGAATCTTCCTCAGGTTGTGGGGAAAATATGGTTGAAATATCATATTTGATTTCATATTCATAAGTGATGAGTTTTTTATTTTATTTTCTATTTTATTTTAATGAATTTTATCATTGTCAGTTTGTGCTTCAAGAAAAAAATCTATTTGTGTTTCCTAAATATTTCTTGATTTGGTTTCAAATTTATTCCATGTTTATGTCTGGAAAAAAATAGATAGAACTCTTCTCCTCTGTTTATTCTATTTATATATCATTTCATCTTCATGTGGATTCTATTTTTAATAATTTTTTTATGTATCTATCCCATTCCCAGAATACCCACATAAATTTTTACTTTTAAACACCTGAAGTTGATGTATTTCCTTTGATGAGACAGAGATAATGGTTGGAAACACTTTTATAGGTTCTTTTATGAAGATTAAAACATTCCCATTTACCTTGAAGCAGGTATAAATTGTGAAGTTTTATTATCACTCAATTTTATTACTTTTTTGACATGCATGGTTCCTATTTACTTAGTTTCATGCAGCTTATTGACATTTATATGTCGATCATACAAGGCTATATTTCAAGCTTAGAAATATTTTACAATTAATCTAATTATGTTTTGATTATTTCTCATGTGTATTGTAGGTTATGATCAAAATGAAAACTAATATAGATTAAATTAAATGAGTGAACCCATTGTAATTATCCTAAAAGATCAAGCCATTTTCCTCTTCACCAAATGTACTGATTGTTGGAGAGAAAAGTATGTGGGCGTATGATTAATATCAAACAGAAGACAACCTTTATATATTTTACCAGATATGAAAAATAGAGGGGAGATACAAGCAGGGAGGATGTGAAGAGACGAAATTGGAGATGAAAAGTCAAGATTCCCCCAACGAGCACTTACCCAAGCCTATTTGGACACTGAAATAACTTAGGTATATGTTTACTTTTTAATAATTCTCTTTCATATTTATTTCATCATTGGAGTTGACATTAAATAATTTTGTCATTTCTATTTACCTTTCTTGATTAATACTGACTGAATTTGATCAAATAATTTTCTAATTCAAAAACATCATACTAATTAGATACTACTTACATATCTCAATAATTTTTTCAACTTATTTACTGAATTTAGTTATTCATGTATGAAAATATATTGACTGATTTTGATGTTTTAGATGTAGTTAAATGAACTCTTATGCCTTCATACTCTAAGTCAACAACAATCCATTAATTGCATCCACCTTTAAAAGAAAAATTCAACAAGAAAACTGACAAAATTGATTGAAATTTGGTGATGTAATTGCAAGGTATAATTAAAACATTACTGATTTTGTTATTTACTAATTAATATTTAAATTTGTTACTTCCACTATTAAATTTATTGTGTTAAAAATACACAAAAGGTGTGTGAACAAAAATAAGATGCAACTAGACCCTCTCTGATGATTAAATCATGTACATGTTGCATATGTACCACTATTTTGTCAACATTAGTAACAAATATAGGTAACAAATTACTATCAACCAGAAACCCCAAGTAATAGTCCACTACAGCGCCGTAGAAACCCACTTCTTGAAGGTTTTTACTATCTCAATTTTCTGAATTTAGTTTGACTCCAACTGGGACACTAGATGCTATTAATGTATTTAGTTTTTGTAATATTTTGTACCAAATAATTTTCTAAATAAACTATATATCCAAACTATACATTTTTATTTCAATGTATCCAACTCGAAATCAACTCTGATACAAATGTTTTTTAAATTCAAATGTTTCCCTTTGTATTACTTTTTCTAATTTGATATAAATGATACATTATGTATTTTATTTCGTTATGTTGGCAATATACCACCATTTCTCTTCATAGATACTCTCTGATTTTAACTCCAATATTGAATTTTGAGTAACATGAAAAAATTGTTTCAAGATGTTCGAGAGCACCTCTATATTATTTTTGTTATACAATGGCTGCTAGAGTCCTGACTCCAATGACTAGTCCATGTGTAGGGGATTGCAAACCAACTAAAACTGAATCAGAACGATCCAATGGTTTAGTTTCCAGCATCAGTATTGACTATAACGACTAATCCATTTTTAGGGGATCAATTCTTATATTGACACCTGGACCAGCATCCATATGATAGTGATGGTGTACTCCATCATGTAATTGAACATGTTTTATTTTTTTCTATCCTTTTTGAAGCCTATATTTTCTCTTGTAGGAACTTATTTTTCTCACCTTTGTCTCCAATTATAATTTTTATCAAGCATTACCGATCTACATACTCAAATTTACTTCCATATGAGTTAGATGGAAATAAATATTATTTTTTCATTAGTTTGACTACTGTTTTTAATATTTTCTTCTAGGTATATGTATTCTATTTTACTATAACATAATATATTTTTCAATCTAATCAATTATTTTGTGTTTTGTTTTTTCCATTACAATAGCTTCAATTACATAATTATTTATCATAATTATCATAATTACTAATGTCAATTTTAATTTTCTTTTCATTTAATTTAATTAAAATCTCAATGCTGAAAATAATTTCTTATTTCTTATAGATTATTCTTTAGCTTTTGAAATATATTTATCCAAAACTTATTCTACATTCATAATTAAGTCTCCATATTTTGTTTAATTGTATTCTAATAATAAGTATCATTATTTTGCGATTTCAAAATAATGAATATTCATGTTCATTTGTACAATTGTAATGTAGTATTTTCTTCTTTAAAAAAGCATTGAACCATATCACCATGAGAACACATAACATAAGAATTTTTTATATCATCGAGAGAATGCACGTGTAAGTACTAGTTATATTAAATATAATAGTACATTTTTATGATATGTATTAGAACTAAACTTACACACACCTCCATCTAATTTACACAAACATACTGTTTCTGTGTATGGTTAACTGTTTTCTCATGAAAGGATGATTATACAATTATCCCCTAGCACCTCTCATCGTGGCCATTATGGTGGAACTATAATAGTATATTATATTTATGATATTTATTTTATCTATATGTTTCTTCAATTATCATTGATAACATACCTTTATGCATTCCATGTTGTATAAATACGATAATTTCATTTGAGGACGTGCGGACTACTGCCACCTCAAAGTGATTTGGCTCATTAATACCATACATGGAATGTATAAATGATGTTTTTAATGAACATATGTAATGTATATAAAATATTATATTATACGTGTATAAATAATATACATTTTTATCATTTGAGTTTCATTACATTAAAAATGAATAAAATAAAATGAAAGTAGTGTTCATGCGTGTGTACGGCTTGCCGTCTCCATGAACGGTGCATTTCATTTTCATATATAAAACTGATATATACTACTATAAATACATATATACTGGATATATATGATATATATGATATCTAAATAATTAATATCAATATGGATATACTGTATTTTTGACCACATGGACAATTTGTAATTATAACAAGTTTAGTTTTTACTCAAGTTCTGAACATCGACAAAAAGTACGAAATGAACTCAAATAAATAACTAATTGTTAAATAACGGTAATAAGTAATATAAAATAAATTATAAACTTGAAAACCCATATTACTAAAGTATAAATAAACTTATGATTATTATTCATGAAGAATATGCAACGTAAAAGACAAGTTGGACATGAGGTAACAGAACCATTCACCCTTATCTTTTAGTCAAATACTTATTTTAAATTATGTATATAAATTTAAATTTTCAAATTTTGGTATGTGTTATTATATATCATTTTTGGTGTAAATTATATTTCCATGTGATGATAGACCTTCTTCTCTCTCATCAACTCATTTTGTGAGTTTTTATTTGACGTTGTTAGGATTCTAATTTTTTGTAATGGAACATCTCCACCCAATTTCAATTCTTTGGGTTAAACTTATACTTTATGATTATTTCGTTCTATGAATATTTTATAATGAACAATGATTTTTTACACTTAATATCCACTTATATTGAGTGTATTTATATTTTTTACACATAATTATGTCATTTATTATCCTTAATCAAATGGTACAATCCTTGTGATAGGCTATGTCTCAATATCCAATAATTAAGTCATATATTTATATTGTGAACCTTTATGATCCTATATGGTTTATATACAAATTTTTATTTAATTTCATATCCTAAATTTTTATATTTTCATGATATTTATTGTTCTCTTTTTTGTAATTCATTATTGATTTTTATTCAAGAGTTTCTCATGTGGTAAAGGATATTTGTACTAAAACATCAATTAAATGTAATAAATATTTAATCTTCTAAGTCTTTATCATTCATTTCCATGTTTTATAAATGATTTTTGGAATTTATTTATATAGACGAGAGTGTCTTAAATTGTAAAATCCATTCAACGTTTCTGAGTGGTATGGGACACTTTGATTATAAACTCTTCTTTTTTTAATGTTTCATATTAACTGATTATATAAATATCTTTTACTGATATATTTTGAATACAATGTGGGAATGTTATCTTAATTTTATGATGGTTTTATGTGTCACAAAAATGTAATAGATCTTGAAAAAAATTTACGTATATGGGTGGTTCAGTGATAAACCTTAGGCGGGTGATCCCGAGATAGGTCTCCAATACATTGGGTAATGTGACAGAGGTAATCATTAATGATTCTTCTAAGAGAAATATAGAATATATTTTTATGGGTATTCCAAACGTAACTACCTATGTATCTATGAATTCTACAATGTATGTATGCTATGAATTCCACATGTTATCTTTATTTTTTCCTGATTTCTATATGTTATTCATAAATATTAGGATTTCAAGAGGTATGTTAAAGAGCTTAGGTTTTTTATTTGTTGATGGAAAAATGTTTTATAACATTATTTTATATCCCTTACTGAGATTTTTATGACCGTACAATGTTTTTGAAATGTTTTATCTAGGAATTAAAGATTAATAAGTTCATATATGGGATCAAGGAAAAGTCATTTTGTCTAAAAAATGGAACTAGACATGTTACTCTTTTTAAGAGTTTTCATTTTATGAAAAAAATGATACTGAGTAGAAGTTTCTATAAGTAATATTCTTGATGTTTTGTATACTTTAAAACATAAGTTTCAAAATATATAAACATAAAAAGATCCTCAATGTTAATTATTTACTTAATTCATGATTATGTAATATTTATGTCGAGGGCCTTACACATAGAGTGATCGGGTGGATGTTTGAGATGGGATATAGTATCAGACTACTCCAAACAACTATATCAGACCATTTAGTGTGTGAATGGGAATTTATGATGAGAAAGGGTCTCATGATATGATTTTGTGGTATTAAAAAATATATTTAAAAATTTAGACCATAGATTAATAAATCATATAGTGAAAACTATTATTATAATGTGAAAGTGTTTTTGGTGTGTTTATTTAAAATGAGAAAAATAAAAATTTTATCTGGGCATGCTACATTCTATAGATGGTGATGTTGTTAGGATGTGCCATAATTGGGAAGTATCCACTACAACTAATCTACTCTCACTTCCCCATTGATCCATGGTTTTTTAAGGTTAATTGTTTTCATTTGAATTTTTCATTTTTTATTCTAGTAGAGTATATAATAATCATTTACTTTTATGGAACGTTCTTGTAGCCGAGTGGGGAGGTTTATTAATAAGGTGTCTGCATGCCATGACAAAAAAATTGTATTTTTTTCTAGAATGATGATGGAGGAATTCAAAGTGATGTTAGTGGGTGTTATCTTGGGGTTTGTAGGAAAAATTCTGGATCAGACCTCATAGGGATGGGTGGTGGTCTCTTGGACTTTGATGTGGTTAAGAAATTATTGTTGGGATTTTTTAATATGGAAACAAAATGTTTGATTTCGTTTTTACCTGTACAAACTCACATGGTATTATTATTTAATTTTATATAATGTGATATAGGATCTCACCAACAATAGAGAACAAACATACATTTAAAATAAAATATTCTATTAAAATAGAATTCCTAGATTTAGAAAAACTACATAGGCCCATGTTGGACCCCTATGTAATGATTGTTTTTCCTTATCCACTTATTTTGTGGCCTTGATTGTGATATATATGTGTTATTACACATAGATCACAAGGGTTAACAATTAAATGATCAAGACATAATAAGACAAATTATTGGTTCCCATAGTGTTATTTAAGTATGGGTGGTTGTTGACTATAGATTTTAGCTTTAGAAGGCCATGTGGGAACCATATTATTGAAAATTAAGAAGTTAATCATGAGAAGAAAATTCCTCCTCATATCACAATCCACCCATGACATACATGGATATTTCATCATTTTAGATAAATATTTATTACATTACAAAAATAAATTCTTGAGAACTGTAATAGTTTAGTGTCTTTGGAAACATAGAAACAGAATCATCTATCCTAGTGAAAGATCGTCAACAACTCCTATAAATATCTCCACCTTTAGTACATCAATGTAAAACCATTATTCATAACGTGAAAAGAGAAAATATAAGAACATGATGATCTTTGGAGTTCAGTAAGGGTAAGAAATAGAGACATGTATGCACTAACGTGAACATAGGGGTATGATAATGTGATTATAACAATAATATATCATACCTCGCATATCATAGAACAAAAAAATGTGTTATGGGACAGATATTGGTAGTTTATAAGACATGAATCATAAGTAAACAAACATCATGGTCCATGAAATAATAACTAAGGAATAATATATATGATTGTTGGCATACATAAAAAAGATGAATATTTTATGTCAAGTATACCTACCGATACCTTTATAACATGTTAGGAATGTGATATGACATGGGATTATTCTTTTTTCATGGGATAGAAACACATTAAACATCTTTATTTTATGCTTCGTCTATCACCCATTTAACTTTATCTTTTCAAGATTATGATACATCCTATGTAGCATGTTTCTTTTAAGATTAGGGTACAACCCATGTACCTTTTTGTTTGTAGTGATGGGATACTACTTGTTTACCCTATTTCATTGAGGGTTTTTATACTACTTGTAAAACCTATTTCTATTTTGGCTTAGGTGAAAAAAAATACACACACTTTTTTTGGTCGTGGGCTACAACCCATGTACCCTTTGAGCTCGCACAAAAAATATTATTACATATTTAATTGGAGGGATATATAGGTCACAACCATCCCATAATAAAATAATTCCCATATATTCCACAAAATAATAAAACATTCATCATGTCATGAACCATAAATAGATATATGTATTATAATCATCAAAAAATAACACATAAAATGAAATGTGTATCATTAGAACTTCATCAAATCATAAACTATTTTAAAAAATATGTTTCATTTCCATTTCATCTAAGAATACCCTATGAAAGAGAAACAGATTTCATAAACATATAACTCGTGATTGATAAACTTGTTTCATAAAGACCATGATATTAAGCTTAACCCATTCACAAATATGATATGAATGAAACAATTTGAGAATTTCCAAAAAGGGCTTGATGAACATCCATAGATTTCATCTTAAATGTATAATAGTTCTAAAATGTATTTCATAAATGTTTCTTGATGAAAATATCCTTTTTCTTTGAAAAAATATATTTAATACATAAAACAATTAAAAATAGTTTTATCTAAAAATAGAGTGATAAAATATAAAGAATAATTGAAACCATTTTGAAAACCTTTGTAATAGAAAATTAGTTTTAAAATAATTGTGTGAAGATTAACATTTAAAAAAGTTAAAAGGAAAATTCAATGTAATGATGGTGGGTAAATCTGTTCATGTTGTATGAAGTAAAAAAGAACAATACATTTTCGTTGTAAAAAATATAAAAGGTATTTATCATTCAGAAAGTGACAAGATGTTTTAGTTGATTATATTTTAAAAAGGCAAAAAGGGTAAAAATACATTTAAATACTTATAGGATAATCGTATAATATTCCATGAATTAGTTTTTAGAAAACATAGATTGCTGACCAAAGGGAGAGTAATGTATGGAATTTTTAAAAAGTCATTATAGACAATATTTTGGAACAAAAAGTAGAAAAATATTACTGATACATGATTATGTCATGGATATCCTCTGTAAAAGATATTTCATTAATGTTCTTGAAATATGTAAAATAATATTTCATCAAATGTATCTTTAACAAAAACAGTATAGAAAAGTGATGAGATTATCCCAATAAAATCCAATAACATGGTAGCATGATATCGTACTATCCATGTAAGAAGTGAAATGAAACTAATCTTAAAATAGTAGGAAAATATTGAGATTAATTATATCACGTATCTATTAGTTGCATATAAAACTTGAATAAAGAGTTTAGGTTCATAACAAAACATGAGTATCAAAGAAGAAAAATTGAGGCTAATATATTTTAACGATTTGGTTACTTTTTAAACATAAACCCCATAAAGTAAGGATCAATATATTTACATTTTAATAACAATAAATTTAATTATAAGATACATATAATTACTATAATGGCCCGGACCTCTCCAGCCCATTCCTTTGTCTAAAAGAAGGTCATGAAGTGTTCTGGAGGGTAGAATGGACTTTTCCAAGAATTTTCAGAATTTTTGTGACTACAAGCCATGTAGTGTGAGTACATTCCATGTACCACCTTTCCAAGTATACCCCGTGTTGAAGCCGTGTCCTTTCCGCATGAAATAAATCAGTACACGGCGTGTAGCCCATCCTACACGCTGTGTAGTTTTTCCCCACATACGTGTTACCCTCAAACTGTGTGTTGGCCAGTCAACGGTCATGTGCCACGTTGAATGCCGTGTTGGAATCCGCGTGACGACCGTGAGGAATGGCAGAGTACACGACATGTACTTGGAATTATATGCTATGTACTTTAGTTTTTCTCACCTATAAAATTATGGGGCATATCCTCCTTTTCAGATCCTTCCTCTCCTCCCCATTCCTTCAAGCAGAGCCCCCCCCCCCCCGAGGGACTCCAAAGCTCTTTTATTCCATAAATTCTTCATCTGAGCTCCGATTTACGATCTCTTAGCGCCCACGAGATTGTAACGATGAGGCAAAAATTCTGACCTTCGATATGTTGTTTTCCATTTGGCCTTTCCTTCCTAGCTTCGACCTGAGGAGGGTTTTTCCGGGTTTTGACAGAAGCGACGGACGCCGATGGATATCTTCTAAAGTTTGTCTGGGGGATTGTTGTGATCAGAACCTGTTGAGGTAGGGATTTTACCTTCGTCTCTCTAAAATTGTGCATCATGCAGAATGGTTGTACTCTTGCTTTCACGAGACATAGTTGAACAAGTTTAATAAAGATAATAACTGGATTAAAGAATGGGGATGGGGAAGCTGTTATGTTTTTCATTGTTTATCCTATTGTTGTGAATTGAATAGGTTTATGCGTAATGGAAATCATGGTCGTTGGAGGCCTTATCTTGTGCAATTAAATGTTTCCATATCTTTCTAGACCGTTTATGGATAGAAACATTGTGTAATATGGAAATTAGTTAATCACCTAAAGTTAGCTTATTAAATGAATATCCAGAACTGTTGTGTGATCACCACGGTTGAACAAAATGGAATAATTAACATGTGGGTGTTGGTTTGGTTACGTGGTGTGTGAAAGGGGGGGGGGGTAAATCCTGGGTTCTTATGAATAGGATGGGAAACGGGGCTGCGGTAAATGATATTAAAGGGGAAATGATGTTGCATGAGCCTTGTTTTGATATACGGTTGTGGAGATGTGGTTTTACTGGTAGCAGGGATGCAGTAATGGGTTGTGATATTAAAATAAACTAGAAAGTTGATAAATGAACTATGGGGAATGATTATGAATTAAATGCAAGAACAATCAATGGGGATTGATTGTTGTTAAAAAGGTTGGTTTTGTTTTTCTTGTGTTATATCTAACTTCTTTTTTGGTTGCTAGGGGTTTTCTACAAAATGCTTGATCTTGTTTGATAACTGGCTAGTAGTTAAGGAACTTATAAACTAATACTATTGAAACTTGAAAACCTAAATGGTGTTGGGATTGTTTGTAGTATTCAAGCTTCGTAGTAGCAGTGTTGTGGAACATGCTCAGTTTCTCTGTTTAGAAGCCATAGGTTGGGTTGTGTGTTTGGTATACATATATGTAATTGTATATTTGTGTTTTCTTCCACCCCACCCATGTTGAGAAATTAGTGCCGAACACTCCCATTTCATGGGAGTGGGTGTTTTCCCCTTAGTTACTTGGTCCTTCCTTGTCCTTCTTCCATATCCTGTGATGGCTTAAGGTGACCATACACCTAAGACTATTCAGGTCGGTTTCGATTGGTGTGATTTTAGCCCAAGACTCTTCGAAAAGGTTTACTGTTCCCAAATTCCTTAGGATGAGGTCCATGTATGTTCGGACTGGGATGTGATATGACGTTTGTGAGGCCCAGGTGTGTGCGGCCGGGATATGTGGTTTGTGAGGACCTGGTGTGTGCGGGCGAGATATGTGGTTTTTGAGGCCCAGGTATGTGTGGGCGGGATATGTGGTTTGTGAGGCCCAGGTGTGTGCAGGCATGATATGTGGTTTGTGAGGCCGAAGTGTGTGCGGGAAAGATGTGTGGCTCTTGAGGCCCAGGTGTGTGCAGGCATGAAGAGTGTGATACCGTCAGGATTTTCTCCGTTAGGAAGAGCAACTAAGAAGTTGGGGGGAAATGGTGTGGGGTACCCAATAATCTTATTCTTATCTAGTAATACCTGTTGTTTTGTGTTTTTGGTGAGCGCGGATGGTGAGTTTGGGTGGATAGAATTCCTTTCTAGGTTTTGGTTTCTTCTATTGTTCTCATGGGGCATTAGGATGTCTCCCCACATGTGCACGAGAGCATTAGGTTTTCCAACCGAGTATACTTGTATGCTCACCCTAAGGTTACTTTCAAGTTTCCAAGAGGACTAAGAGGGCCGTGCGGGACACTACTAGTCAGGAAAATTGGATTTTTTTACAGTTTTTGTACTCTTGTTTCTTTTGGTATTGCAGTTTTGAGTTTTCTTTAACATGTAATTTGATTCAGAATTGTTTAAACATGCATATGGAATTGGTTTGGGATCATTTTTCATTTACTTGATCCTTTTTCTTTTTGGTGTTTGACTCATCTTATTTACCGATCATAAATAATAAAAAGGTTAAATCCTCAAATATTTGTGAAAACTCATACCCTTGGTTCTAGTCTCCAATACGGGTCCTACTGGAGGCGGGACTCGGGGGTCATTATCTTCATTTCACCATTGCCAGCTCAGGAGGGAATCTTTGGTGTGAGGGGGTCGTGAAAGAATGGTATTAGAGGTGATGGTTGAGAGATAGGATGGAGTCTGGAGTTAAACACGGTGAGTATTTTGTGGGATGGTAGTGTAAAAATGCTGGATGGTCGTGGTGTGTGGCATAGTCCCGGGAAGACAGGCTAGGACATGGGATTTTAGGGCCCCCCGTGATTCGATGCAAGGACTCTGAGCTTACCGAACGACCAAGTAAGACTACATTGATTGCAGGGTAGAGACCCTAGGGAAGGTACATGCATCATCATGTTTGTGTTTTACTTGATTAGGGTTTTCTAGGAAAGAAATTGAAATAAAGTGATAAAATGAAATCTTGAGGAATTTCGTTACTACTTGGGCTTAGGTGATCATTGTTTACAATATAGCTATGACAGTTGGACATCTTCCCCAGGTGACTCAGACAGTCGAGACCCGGTTGATTCAGGCGATCAATCAGTTGAGGGTTGACCGAGAGGAGGAAGATGATCAGTAGCAGAATACTCTTCGTTCATTCCAGCGACAAACCCTCAGGAAGTATGAGTGTAGTACTTCATATATGGAGATAGAGGGGTGGATTGAGGAGCTAGGGATCACATTTAATTTGATCTGTGATCCCAGGGAGTACTGGGTTCCCCTAGAAGTCAGTTAGGTGAGAGGTGTGGCATGTCAGTGGGGGATTCTCTACCTCGGGGAGAGGTCAGAGGCAGAGGTTCTGTGGGATGACTTTGAGAAAAAGTTCCGAGAGGAATTCTTTTCATCCATGATCAAGGCAGAGAAGTGGCAAGAGTTACTCTCCCTCCAACAGGGGAGTATGTCAGTATGATAATTGGGGATCATGTTCAAGGATCTCCTATTGTTTTCTCCAGATATCTTTCTGGATGAGGAGTCTCAGGCGAGACGTTTTGAGAGGTGCTTCGTCCTTCCATCCAGTATGATGTCACCCCCTTCAGCCATCTGACGTACTTGGTAGTATAAGAGAAGGAAGAGGTTGTAGAGAGGATGAACTCGCTGGGAGGTGCACCACGAGAGGGGATCGATCCGGGTTTGTCGAAGGGGAAGGCAGTCAGCATCAGGTCTCCTGTGATAGGACCTTCTAGATTCAGGCCAGCTGAGAGCAGGCCCTAGGAGTTCCAGTTCATATCCTTGGGTCCTCATCCCTTTTTCACTGGCCCAGGACCAAAGTGTATCTCTTGCGGTGTTTTCGGGCACATTCAGAGTCGGTGCTTGACCTGAGCTTAGTACGGTGGAGGGGGGAGGTTCAGCGCCCGCCTCAGCAGCAGCAGTTGTCGGCGAGGCCCTTCGAGCAGCAGCAGGACCCTGCTCCTCTGAGGGAAGACTTTGCAGGAGGAGGCTGACCTCAGGGTGTTCCTCAGGGACCTCAACCAGGGCGTGGTGAGGGAGGTGGTCGACATCAGTGAGGCAGAGGAGCTGGGCGTTGACAGTTTCACAGAGCATAGTTGGAAGCTCCGATAGAACCAGAGGTGGTGCGAGGTACAATTTGTTTGTTCAGCACGCTCGTTTATGATTTGATCAATTCGGGAGATTTTCACTCCTTTGTTGCACCCGGTCTATCCCATGATTTGGGTCTAGACATATAGAGTCTTTCTGTACCCCTGGTGCTGAGTAAACCAGTTGGAGGTCAGACTAGCGTATCCTGTGTTTGTTGGGGATGAGGCTTGATGTTTGGACCACATTGATCTAGTGGGGATCTTCTTTTGCTACAGATGCAGCCATACAATGTCATCCTAGGCATCGAATTGATGTTTTCTGTTAGTTTCGTTATCGACTTCTTCCGTAGAAGAGTCATGTTCTCCGACATGGATGGTCAACGTGTAGATTTTGTTGGCAAGAGTATCTATCATGTAGGAAGCTGGAATGTGAAGCCTCTCCTTTCCTTGTTAGGTGGGTTTTCAGTGGTTTCAGCTGATACAGAGATGATGGATGTCCTAGATTTTGTTGGGGAGTTCTTTGATGTTTTTCTCAAGGAGGCTGTGACTCTACCCCCCCCCCCCCCCCGACGTGAAGTTGAGTTGGGGATAGACTAACAATGTGGTGCCTGTCCGATTTTGATGGCCCCTTATCGGATGGAACCTTCAGAGTTGGGGGAGTTGTGGATTCAGATTGACGATATGATGGAGAAGGTTTTTGTTCGAAACAACATGTCGCCATGGGGTGCTCTAGTTTTGTTTGTGAAGAAGGCAGATGGTGGTCTGAGGCTATGCATAGACTATCGAAGGTTGAATTAGGTAACGGTTAAGAACTGTTACCCCTTCCAAGGATAGATGATCTCTTCGACCAGCTAAGGGTAGAAGTTTGGTTTTCTAAGATTTATCTACAATCTGGATATCATTAGCTGAGGTTAAGGGATAGTGACATCTCAAATATGGCTTTCAGGTGCATGTATGGTCACTTCACGTTTGTAGTGATTCCATTTGTAGTTACGAATGCACCAACTGTGTTCATGGGACTTATGAACTCTGTCTTATGAGTGTTTATGGACCGGTTCATCGTTGTGTTTATCGACGAAATCATGATCTACTCTTTATCAGAGGAGGAGCACGTTGAGCATCTTAGGGAGGTCTGGTAAGTCCTTAGATACCGCCAGATTTATGGGAAATTTTCAAAGTGTAATTTCTTGATGCAAGAAGTACACTTCCTTGGTCACGTGGTGTCTCAGCATGGTGTGTCAGTGGACCCGTCTAAGGTGGAGGCATTTGTTTTTTGGGAGGCACCCAAGAGCATGGAAAAAGTTCGTAGTTTCCTAGGGTTGGCAGGTTATTATCATAGGTTCGTTTCATACTTCTCTCAAGTTGCTGCTCCATTGAAAACTTTGACTAGGAAGAATCTGGTATTCCTATAGAGTGAGAAGTGCCAGAAAGCTTTAGGCTACCTAAAGGAGAAGTTGGTAAGTGCTCAAATACTCAGGTTTCCAGAGGAAGGGTTGTTGTATGAGGTGGTTTGTGATGCTTCTGGCCTTGGTTTGGTGTGCGTACTATTGTTGAATAAGGGTGTGATCTGTTTTGGGTCTAGGTAGTTGCGCTCTCACAAGCATAACTATGCCACCCATGACCTATTGATTGCAGTATTAGTGTTCGCACTAAATATGTGTAGACACTACCTCTTTGGGGAGTTCTTTGTGGTCTTCTCATAACACAAGATCATACGTTATATCTTCTCCCAGCGTGACCTGAACTTACGACATCAGAGATTGGTTGTGTTTCACCAAGACTATGACTTCAAGATCTATTACACTGAAGGTAAAGGTAATGTTGTGGCTGATTCCCTGAGCAGGTAGTCGCATAAGTGGTTCGAGAATCCTCTGATTCATGGAATGTGATGGGAGAGTTTGATGCCTTGAACTTGGATGCAAGGGTAGAGGATGTTAGAGGATGTTTGTTTCAGATGATGGTGTAGTCCTCATTGTTGAAGCAGGTGGAAGAGTCTTAGTGGGGGGACTCCGAGGTGGAAGTAATGTGGGATCGTATCAATCAGGGAAATGCTCCAGAAGGATGGTCAGAGGACAGCCGACATCCGATGCTTTTTCATGGAAGGTTTTTTGTTTCGGAGGTGATGCGTGAGGGGGTTCTCTGTGAGTTCCATAGCTCAACCTTAGCGGTACATTCGGGTGTTTCAAAAATGTACCAAGGCCTGAGGGAATAGTTTTGGTGTCCCGGGGTGAAACGGGCAGTGGCGGAGTTTGTGGCTAAGTGCCTAGTGTGTCAGCAAGTAAAGGATGAATACCGTGTTCCCATTGGTCTGTTGCATCCTTTAGATGTCCACGAGTGGATGTGGGATGACATCTTAATTTACTTCGTCATAGGACTACCTAGAGCTCAGGGTGGTTATGATGCTATTTGGGTAGTTATGGATCGACTGAAAAAATCAGCTCACTTCTTAGAAATTAAGGAGTCAGGCCCGGTGAGTACATTAGAAAGAGGTATGTAGAAGAGGTGGTGCATTTTCATGGAGTTTCGAAGACTATCGTCTCAGATCAGGATACTAGGTTTACCTCACGTGTCTGGAAGGGGTGTCAGCATGCTTTTGGCACCCAGATACTCCTTATCACTGGTTTCCACCCCCAGACCGATGGACAAATAGAGCGGACTACCCCGACGTTGGAGCACATGCTGCGAGCATGCGTTCTAGATTTCGAAGGATCATGGGTACGACACTTTCCTTTAGTAGAGTTTTCCTACAACAAGATCTTCCACTCTACTATTGGCATGGCACCGTTTGAGGCTTTTTATGGAAGACCATGTCATTCACCCATTTGCTGGGCAGAGGTTGGTGAGACAAGTGCTCTTGGGCCAGAGGTAGTATAGAGCACCACAGAGAAAGTCCAGCTTGTGCGTGAGAGCATGAAAGTGGCTCGGGACCGACAGAAGTCACATGCTAATCGTTGGAGGAGTCCCTTGAAGTCCAAGGTGGGAGATCATGTGTTCTTGATGGTTTCCCCTCGACAGGGGGCAGCAAAGGTTTGGGAAGGGGAGTAAGCTCTCCCCTAGGTTCATCGGACCTTTCGAGGTGCTGAGGCGTTTCGGTGAGGTGGCATATCAGCTGGCCCTTCCACCTCAGTTGGAGAAGGTTCATGACGTCTTCCACATCTCCCAGCTTCGAAGGTAGTTACACAATGACTCTCACGTTATCAACTAGAGAGATTTAGATATGGGAGATGACACAACCTTCGAGGAACAACCAGTCAGAATCAAGGATCGTGAAGAGAAGGTGCTCCGTGGATGAACCATCGCCTTGGTTTGTTTGTTGTGGAGGCATGGCGGCCTCGAGGAGAGCACTTGGGAGTAGGCGGATCAGATTCACACTCAGTACCATGATTTATTTTGATTTGTGTTTTGCCTTGTTCTTATGGGCTTTGTTTTGATGTCATATTCTGTACCATTGATATATGGAATGATTGGCTTTCCAGATGTGGGAAGTTTTCTTTCCTTGTTGTCTGGAAGTGTGTAACATGTCCGGATGCTTGGGGAAAGGGAAATACATGATCCTTAATAGAGACACATTAATGAGAATGTGATTGAACCCGTGTGGGCGAGTCAGTGCCGCCTAAAGCGTATAATATCTCGACATGGGAGAAGGAATTCCCCAAGCCATGTGTTCGGGCAGTGTGTTGGTTTTATAGTGTTGGGGGCAGTGTAAGTTGGAAAAAAATCCTAATATATGGAAGTGGGAAGACCCAATTCTTAATCGAGAGTCATTAATGCGGATGCGATTAAACCTGTGAAGGCGAGTCAGTGCCACCTAAATCGGATAATATCTCGACTTAGGAGAGGGAATTCCTAACACCTATGATTAGGGTTGTTGGTTGGGTTCCTGTTATATCGATAGCCCTAAGAGGTATCTTGTTGGGTTCCTCTAGGTTGGTTTTTAAATTCTTAGGGACGAGAATGTTTTATGTTGTATATGGTGTAATGGCTCGGACCTCTCCCGCCCATTACTTTGTCGAAAAGAAGGCCATGAAGTGTTATGGAGGATAAAATGGACTTTTCCCACACTTTTCATAATTTTTGTGACTACATGTCGTGTAGTGTGAGTACACACCGTGTACCACCTTGCCGAGTATAGCCCGTGTTGAAGCTGTGTCCTTGCTTCGTGAAATAAATAATTACACGCCATGTAGCCCATCCTACACGTCGTGTAGTTTCTCCCCGCGTGCGCGCTACCCTCAAACTATTTGTTGACCAGTCAACGGTCGTGTTCCATATTGAATGTCGTGTTGGAAGCCGCGTGGCGACCATGTGGAATGGTAAAGTAAACGCCTTGTACTAGGAAGTACATGTCGCATACTTTAGTTTTTCTCGCCTATAAGAGGAGGGGGCCTCTCCCAATTTTCATACCATTCCTCTCCTCCCCATTCCTTTGAGCAGAGCCCTCCTGAGAGACTCCAAAGCTCCTTTCTTCAATAAATTATTTATCGGAGCTCCGATTTAAGATCTGTCTGTGGCCTCGAGATCGTAACGACGAGCTAGAACTTCTGATCTTGGATCTGTTTTTTCCCTTCGGCCTTTCCTTCCCAGCTTCCACCTGAGGAGGTTTTTTCCGAGTTTTGACAGAAGCGATGGACACCGATAGACGTCTGATAATGTTGATACAGGGGAGCATTTTGATCAAATCCTGTTGAGGTAGGGATTTTACATTCATCTCTCTAAAATTGTGCATTATGCCGGATGGGTGTCCTCTTTCTTTCATGAGACATAGTTGAACCAGTTTACTGAAGATAATAACTGGCTTAATGAATGGGGATGGGGAAGTTGTAAATTTTTTTTATTTTTTATCGTTTTGTTATGTTGTGAATTGAATAGGCTTCTGCCTACTGAAAATCCCTGTCGTTGGAGGCCTTTTCTTGGGCAATTAACTATTGCCTTATCTTTCTGGATCATTTATGGATAGAAACATTGTGGAATATGGAAATTGGATAATCACATAGAGTTGGATTATTAAATTAATATTCGGAACCTTTGTGTGATCACCACTGTTGAACAAAATGGAATAATGAACATGTGGGTGTTGGTTTGGTTATGCGGTGTGTGAAAAAGGGGGTGTTAATCCTGGGTTCTTATGAATAGGATGGGCAGCAGGGCAGTGGTAAATAATATTAAAGGGGAAATGATGTGGCACGAGCCTTGTTTTGTGATAAAATCGTGGAGACGTGGTTTTAGTGGCAACAGGGATGTAGTAATGGGTTGTGATATTAAAAGAAAGTTAAAATTTGATAAATGAACTATGTAGAATGATAATGAATTAAATTCCGGAACAATCAATGGGGATTGAATGATGTTAAAAAGGTTGGTTTTGTGTTGATTGTGTTCTATCTAACTTGTTTTGTGGTTAGCTGGGTTTTTCTACAAACCGCTTCATCTGGTTTGATAATTTCATAGTAGTTAAGGATCTAATAAACTAATACTATTGAAATTGGAAAACCTAAATTGGGTTGGGATTGTTTGTTGTATGCATGCTTCGTAGTAGCAGTGTCGAGGCATGTGCTCAGTTTCTCTGTTTAGAATCCATAGGTTGGGTTGTGTGTCTGGTATACATATATGTATTTGTATCTTTGTGTTTTGTCACACCCCACCCATGTTGAGCACCTAGTTCCGAACACTACCATTTCATGGGAGAGGGTGTTTTCCCCTTAGTTACTAGCTCTTTCCTCTCTTTATTCCATAGGTTGTGATGACATGAGGCGACCTTACACCTAAGACTCTTCAGGTAGGTTTCAATAGGAATGATTTTAGCCCAATACTCTTCAGGAAGGATTATTGTTCCCATGAATATTTGGGATGAAGCCCAGGTGTGTTCGGGCAGGGATGTGATATGTGGTTTGTGAGGCCCATGTGTGTGCGGGTGGGATATGTGGTTTGTGGGGCTGAGGTGTGTGGGGGTGGGATATGTGGTTTGTACGGCCCAGGTGTGTATGGGAGGGATATTTGGTCTGTGAGTCCCATGTGTGTGAAGGCGGGATATGTGGTTTGTGAGGGCCAGGTGTGTGCGGGCGGGATTTGTGGCTCTTGAGGCCCAGGTCTGTGCGGGAAGGAATAGTGTGGTAGTGTTAGGACGTTCACCGATAGGAAGAGAAGCTAAATAGTGGGGGGGGGAATGGTGTGGGGTACCCAATACTCTTGTTCTTATATAAAACTACCTATTGTATGGTGTTTTTGGTGAGCGTGGCTGGTGAGGATGGGTGGATAGAATTTATTGATAAGTTTTGGTTTCTTCTATTGATCTCACGGGGCATTAAGATGTCTCCCCACCTGGGCATGAGAGATTTAGGTTTTCCTACTATGTATAATTGTATACACACCGTACGTTTACTTTCAGGTTTCCAAAAGTTCTACCAGGGCCGTGTAGGACCCTACTATTCAGGATAGTTGGAGTTGTTGCAGTTGTGGTACTCTTGTTTCTATTGGTATTGAACTTTTGTGTTATATTATACTTGTACTTTGTTTCAGAATTGTTTAAAAATGCATGTGGGATTGGTTTGGGTTTATTTTTCATTTACTTGTTCATTTTTATTTTTGGTGTTTGACTCATCTTATTTCACATCAATTAAAATAAAAATGTAAATGCCTCCCATATTTGTGAGAACTCATACCGTTGGTGCTAGTCAGCACTCTAGGGCCTACTGGAGGCGGGACTCGGGGGGTCATTATCTCCCTTTCACCATTTCCAGCTCAGGAAGAGTATATTTGGTGGGAGGGGTTCATGAAAATTCTATAATAGGAATTACATACCCCACATGAAAGGAAGGTGTGGTGAGGAGAACATATATCCCACTGAAATTAAATGGGTGATGAAATCCCCTTACCTAGTCTATTGACTCTCTCCATTCTCGTATAAGATTCATGTATAATAAAATTTAGATTGCTATTAATATTTTATAGAATAATATTCATATATATATATATTACCACATATTTTTTATTATAACATTATTTTACACGCATGTTAATGATCATATGTTAAGGTTTCACTTCAGGTAAAATTTAATTGTTTCTTTGCATGTGTCTTAATTTGTTACATCATTTCTCCTTATACAAACACCATACTTACAGAGTGAAACTAATGATATAAATATCAAGAATAGATATTATATGTGGATTTTAATAATATAAAGAATAAATTTTAATAAAATGGATTTCAACATTCTTGTATATGGTAATCTGTATGTACGCTTGAATGTTGTTTCCATCATTATTAGTAATATTTAGAGAATGTATGTAACTGATATATATATATATATATATATGTTATTATATAATTAATAATAAATCATATTTTTCATATAATTTCATTAAAAGTATCCTTAATTCATTCTATGTGGTGTGTAAATAAATCACATCAATTTTAGTGGGTGGTAGTCCATACTTCCTCGAACCAGATAATCATATTAACACCAAATAAAATGTAAATAGATGTGAGTTTTAAAAAAAATTAAAAAAGATTAAATACATATTAAATATAATATATGACATATATAAATATTATTTCCATCATAATGGAAACCATGATTTCTGGTAAAAGAGATACAAATAATCACTGTTCTTTGAGAAATTAGTTCACCATTCACAGAATTAGTATGTTCAACAACCATTAGATGAAGGTGTGTGTATTTTTAGGTCAATAAAATTGAAAAAAACATATTAGTTTATGGAGGATACTTGTTTTATTCAACAATAATTTAATAAATATATTCGTTGGGTAGGAGAGTTAAAATAAATAGAAGGTTCTTGAGAGAAGACGTTACATCAAAATCCGGTATCTCTATATTGTTTGTGACAAAAGGATTTCTTGAGGGGATTTCTACCCTAAGTGATGATTCAAGGTAAAAAGGATTATTTTTTAGGATATTTAGGCATAAATTTTCTGATGATAAATGATTTGACAGGTGTGAGGAATGGGTAGAATTGGTGGAATTTTATAATGAAAGAAAATGACTCACTTAGAATTTTTAGAAACATTTTAGGTATGAACATGTTCATACAAAAAACATGCCATTACAAACATACCAAGCCCAATAATTTACATTTTAATGATGAAATATGTACATAAAATGGGGTTTTTAAATGTTTTTTGGTCATTTGGGCCTTTTATTTTTTGTCTTAGTCCCTAATTAAGCTTAATTTGGCCATTATCAATATCGATAATTATAATCACTTTTACTAATAATTTTTGTCAAACATTTACATGGAATTATTATAATCTAAACATTAGACAGAACACAATAGTGTATGTCAAAATTTTGAAATTGAACTCATAGAAGAGGAAAAATAATGATTTCTGTTAATCCAGTAGACAAAACGAAATAATAGGGGTTTAAATTAAAAAAATGGTCAAAATATTGTAATGATTTTTTTTAATTATAAAGTGAAATTGATTCTAATAAATTTCATTTTATGAATAGATAAAATATTTATGTAAACCTACCTTAAAACATTTTTTAATTTCATTTATCCTTAAAATTTAATTAGGAAAAAATGTAGTTTTTAATTAAAATGTTTCCTTTTTCAATATTCTACAAATAATGGTGCTTCACACAAATATCCAAAAAATTCACAGTAGTCTAATTTGGAAATTTGTATCTAAAAAATGAATTTAATTATATTAAATTAAATTTCAAAATTACTGTAAAATTTATTTAATTATTAAATGTAGTTCATTCAAGTGAAAAATATTTTTAACATAAAAGGACATTACCAAAAATATTATCATTTATTATAAAAATGTTTTATTTATATAAATCGATATTAAATAATAGTTGAAAAGTAGTTCTTACTTTTATAAAAATGATTTTTGATATTTATGTTATAAATATATCATTTATAATATATATATATATATATATATATATTTCATAGAAACTCAATGTTCCTTGTATTGTACGCCATGTTGGTTTTGTGGGTAGCACAAGACAAGTTAGTATTTCATGTGGATTATGACAAGTAGATATTCTGTGTAGCACATGCTAGGTTTGAATTTAGTATATCATTATGCATGTAGGTATTGTCGGTGAAAGTATTATTTGACTTACTATTTTAATATATATATATATATATTGAACTATTTGTAGTGTCAAGTAAAAAGAAAAATTTCGAAAACATAAATTAATTCAAAATAATTTTTTCACAGAAACAAGAGGTGATATATTCTACCCCCCTAAAATTAATCTCTCCCACAAAATTCATATGGGTTATCAATGGTTTAATACATGAAAGTTTCGTTCATAGATAACTTGATCGTAAAAAGGTATAATAAAATATCACATAGAAAGGGAAAGTACAAATCATAAAAGATACCCAAAGTAACTCATTATGAGAATCCCACATTGGAGAACATAGGTGGGAAGGAAAACCATGAATATGGATGAAAAATATTACCATAATGTTTTGATAGAGAGTGATAGAGATAATGGTAATGATAATGAAAGCAACCATAAAGACATAAATTTTCAATGACCTAAGGGACCTTCTAATTCCATGGAAACACATTTATATTAAAAAAAATTGGTTTCAAGATCCTTTTCTTAATGTTATAAAATTTTAGTAAAAATATATACATTAATTATTTCTTGAAAACATCACCTATTATTGTTTGTTGAACCACATCACATTTTTCTTTAAAAAAGAAGGTTATTTTTTCATTCTAGAACTACTAACCGGTCAAAAATTTCAATGATATGATATTCCATTTTTCATTAATTTCCATCCACACGAGGCTATTGTAATATGACATCCAATACTCATAAATCCTTATATGTAATATCATATTATTAATACTATCATAATCAGAATTTTATATTAATCATTATATAAATGGTTAACCACATAACTCCTCTGAAAGATGGCAATTCATGGATTTAGAAATAATTCCATAAAATCAGCCTAACATTGATTCCCATGTATATAACAAATTAGAACTTTTTTTAAAATTAAAAACATGTGAATACGATTATTTTATATTACCTTGAAACATGGTAATAACCTGAATTAACATAAATACTTTTTCTCCAAAACATGCATGGTTCCTCATTCAATAGTATAATGTATATTTTCCTTAAATCCAAAAATGTTGTAAACTTCATCAGTGAGATCATAAACCACATATCAACAAGTCCTTTCATAGTTCCATGATAACCAGTACTACCAATTTTACTTATCCATATTTCACATATCTTTATCCATAAACCATTATCTTAACATAGAGATTATATTAAGGGTTACCTTCCCTTAAACAACAAATAACTTTTCCATGAAATCACATTTCTATGCCTTTATCACTTTACAACATGAAAAATTAAATATATAATAAAAAAACATACTAAAAATAATTTTATATTTCATTATTCATAGAACATAATATGTGGATTACATAACATAAATACTTCAGTAATCCAACCTCATTTTTAACCATCACATGTACCACATTTATGATTCTCTTCAACAGACTTTTATATAAGACATATATTTTTTTAATTCTAATAATTTACAAATATAAAGTATTGTTAAACTGTTAATTATTTCATAAGGCCAACATTCCCTTTCATTATGTTAACTAGAATCTTAATTTTTTCATTGCATTCACATTCTATGATTCATTCATTTCCAAGGTCGAAATATCTTCTTGTTCTACTAAGACATTCACTTATGTGATTCTTTTCTCATTCTTTACATAAAGTAATACGAACCCAAATTCCTCTATGGTCTCCATTATTTGGAAGACATAGTTAGCTCATTCTCTCTCATCCATGGTGAGTCTAATAGTTGGTAAAGTTAAACATACTTAATCAAGGTTTGTGGAAAATTATTAGCCAAGATGAAAATATATTTTACTATAGTGATCATCCCACTTGACTAATCATCAAAAAATCATCAATCACACCCCACATGCAGTCCTTTCTGGTTCCCTCTATTGACAACAACTAGAATCATACAGCGAGCATTATTGATCATAGAAGAATAAAAAATTATCACGAAAAGAATAACATATAATATATCCAAATATTATCTATTTCCATATTAAATAAAAAAGGGTTCATTATATGCTATTAAAAGGAAACATATATTTAAATCATTCATAAGGGTTCGTAAAGAGTTTGTGAATTCACAAATCATATCCCTCAGGTGTGTCAAACTACGTTTGTAGTAGGGCTCATTTTTTTGTACTAGATTACCCTATGTCAAGCCCGAAACATCTTGTATGAGTTGGTTCCCCTAGGTAAATTTGTTCTACAGACACATCCTCTTGTATTATCTTGACGATGATGTATTTCTAGGAAACCACTCACTCTATCCATTACAAAAAACCACATTCATGAGGACCTTAATAATTTTTGGTCATTGGAAACAAGTAAACAAAATCTTCTATCTTGGTGAAATATCTTCAACATCTCCCATTAATATATCCACTATTATTTTTTATACCTAAAACCATTATTTATATCCTAATGAAAGGAAAAATAAGAATAGGGTGAGATCAGATGCTTTGTAATGGTAAACAAGAGGGACATGTATTAATTTCCATGAAAATATGGGTATGATAATGTTATCATATCATTATGAGAACATAACCTGCATTTTAAAAACAAAAAGATGAGTTATAGGATAATTATTTGGAGTTCATAAGAAAAAATAATAAGAAAATAAACATCATGAGCTTGGAAAACATAACTAAAGTAATAATAAAAATGAATTTTGTAATATATATAATAATAGAACGTTTTATGTCATGGATACATACCAATACTGTTATAATATGTCTGTCTAGGACACCATCCTATGTACCTACATTGGTCTTGGTCTAGCTACCCATGTTCCAATATTATTTAAGGCTTCGAATACATCCAATGTACCTTCATGTTTTTGGTAATGGGCAACAACCCAGTAAAAATATTTATTTTAGTCTTGGTCTACAACCTATGTAACTTAATGTATTCGTTCTTGGGCGACTACCCTTATACCCTCTTTCATATAGGCTTGGGCTAAAACCTATACAACCTATTTCATTTCTTGCTTAGACTACAACCCATACAACCTCACTATTTTTAGTTCTTGTATGTAACATATGTACCCATTGATATCATATAAAAATTATCATTACCCAATCCATTAGAGGAAGATATAGGTCCCACCAATCACGTTTGTAAAATCATTCACATGTGTGCCATGAGATAATAAAACATTCATCATTTAGTGACCCATAAAAAGATATAGGTATTATAAACATCAAGTGATAACCCATAAAATAAAATGGGTATCTTTAAAATCACATTACATCATATCATATGTGAATAATATAGGTTTTATAACCATTTCATTGATTAATAACCTATGAAAGAGAAATGGGTTTCAAAAACATATTACCCGTGAAATAGAATAATGTTTCATAAATACAACAACATCAAGCGTTACACATTCATAGAATGGATATTAAAGAAAAATTTTATTCATTTCAAAAAAGGGAATGACTAATATCCACAGATGGAATATTATATTAGAAATAGTTTTGAATTATCTTTCAAAAATGTTTCATGTGTAAAATATAATTTCTTATTTGAAAAAGGCTTACCAATATAGAAAACAAATTAAAAATTATTTTATAAGAAAACAACATGAAATCATATAACGAACACTTGAACTTTTTTGAAAATATTTTCTATTTAACTTAATTTTAAAACAATTTCTTAAATATTTTTCTTCTTAGAAGTGAAAATTAATCTTCAATTGTATGATGGTGGCTCAATCCGTACATGACATATAAATTAAAAAAGAAAATTCCTTTTTCAAGGTAAAAAGGTTAGTATGAATGAATTGTTTGGAAAAGGACAAAAAATTCCAATGAAGATATTGGTAAAAGACTAAAGGGGAAATGTATTTTCTATCATATAAGATAATTGTATATTATACAAGGAATCAATTTTTCGAAAACATATATTTCTTACAGAAGGGCGGCTAATGTCAGAATTTAATAGAAACAATTTATTAACAATATTTTTGACGAAAGAGTAGAAAAATTGAACCAATACGTGAGAATATCATGGATAAGCCTACAAGAATAAATATCATGAATTTTCATAGTTATGTGTCTTATGATTTCATCAAATGAAACATAAAAATAAATATTTTAAAAAAGAAATGAAATTTTCTTAATAAAGTCTTATAACATGGTAACATGAGATTGTACTATCTATGTAATAAAAGAAATTAAATGAAGCATAAAATATCTCAAAAATATTTTGATTCATTATAAAAACAAAAAAATGGATGTATATACTCATTTAATAAATATGTTAGGTGCATAACAAAACATGAGTCACAAAAAGGAAAATTGAGACAAAACTATTTTTCTAATTAGGAAACTTTTGAAACATAAACCCAATTAAAGAACGATAATATTATGGACATGTTAATACACATAAAATGTTGTATAAGATACATATAATTAAACAACTGGAATTTCATAAGACACAAAAAAATTAGTGTGTGTGTAACATAACATGTATATCATAGAAAATTAATGTGAGATGAAATCATCTTACCTTGTGTCTTGACTCTATCCATACTCCAACAAGAATACAGTATAATAATTATATGTTTATTATAAAATTTTTAAATAATAATATTATTACATATATATTACCATATATGGGTTTATTATATCCTTATATTACCCGCATGTTAATGATCAAATGTTAAGGTTTCAGTCTGAGTATAATGTACACTTTCCTTCCCATTTGTCTTAATTTGTTACATCTTCAGTCTATATACATTTATCATGATTCCAAAATGAAAGCCATGCTATTAGAATCATATATATATATATTATATATTTATTATAATAATCTATTTAATATAGTATTATGAAATGGGAAACACCGTTCAGGGAGATGGTAAGTTGTAGGTACGCATGAACACAATTGTCATCTTTATTGTCATATAGAAATAAAGTATGTAAATTATATATATATATATATATATAAGAATAATTAATATAATATATATATATATAATATTTTCATTAAACCCATAACTAATATATTCCATGTGGTGCTGGAATGAATCACATCACTTTGAGGGAGCGGTAGTCGATACTTCCTCAAACTAGATAATCATATTAAAAACAAAATAGAATTAAAGATATGTTTGTAGTAAAAATAATAAATAATCATAAATACATATTAAATATAATATATAATGATATAAACAGATTGTCCATCACAATGGATACCACGATTTGTGGTAATGAAAAAGTGAACAATCATCGTTTCGTGAGGCTGTAGTTCACCATTCATAGAAACAATATGTCAAACATCCATTAGATGGAGGTGTGATTAATTTTATGTCAAAAAAATTTAATAAAAACATAATAGTACATATAGGATACCATTTTTGTCACAAAATAAGGGAAGAAAAATATTTTATGGGGTGTTGGAGGAAAAGAAGTTGATGGATCTTGAGAGAAGATGATACCTCCAAATCTGGAAACTCCTTTGGGTTAATGCCAAATGGATTCCATGAGTAGCTTTATTCCCTAGGAGTGGGATTAATGTTGAATTTAAGATATTTGGCGGGTATTTTGGATAATATTTGATGAACTAAAATGGATTTAGAGGTGTGACGAATGGGTGGTGGCCATATTTAGGAAAGGAAAAGACTCACATGGAATTTGTAGAAAAAAGTTTGGTGTGCACAGGTAATTACCTAAATAAATTCATAAAAAACTAATAAAAACCAAATAATAGAAGGTTTAGGGAAGAAATATCTTTATATATGGGGTTTTTGACAAGTGGTTTTATCATTTCTTCCCTTAATTTTAATGTCAACTCCCAAATTAAGATTAATTAGGCCATAGTCAATGTGATTAATTTTAATCTCATTTACTAATCATTTTGGTCAAAAATTAACTTCGTATTATTAGAATATAAATATTATAATGAAAACAATGGTGTATGTTTTATTTTTTAAATTCAATTCATCTAATTAGAAAATTAAATATTAGTGTTAATCATGCAGACATGATGAAAATATGTGGTTTTAATGTAGGAAAATGTTCCATTTTTTTGAGATTTTATATTCAATTTTAAATTGAAGTTGGTTATATGGAATTAGATTTTATTAATAGATGTATTATTTTTCTAATTTAACCTAAAAATATATTTATAATATTCTTTATCATTAATAATTAATTATAAAAAAAGAAGTTTTAAACTAAATATTTTATTTTTCAGTATTCATCAAAAAATGAAGTTTCTCAGAAAAATCCCAAATGTTAACAGTAGGCTAATTTCGATGTTCTGTAATCCAAAATTAAGAATATATTATCATATTAAATTTCTAAATTTTTATAAAATGAATTTTATCATTAAAATTGGTTCATTCAAGAAAACAATATTCGTAACATAAAAGGACTTTACCAAAAATATTATCATTCATTATCAACATGTCTTATTTATTTAAATTGATTATAAAAAATATTTGAGAAGTAGATTTTAATATTTTTATAACCATTTTTAAAATTTATGTTATAATTTTTTCATTTAATGTATATATATATATAATTGAAACATAGTGGTGCATGCATTGTATGCCAAGTTGGTGTTGCAGGTAGCGCAAGCGCATTCCTTATTATGTGTAGCGTGAGCCAAGCTAGTATTGCATGTAGCGCAAGAAAATTCTGTATTGAGTGTGAAAGAAAATATTGACTTAGATTATTAAAAAATATATTGATATATATAACTATTTTCAGTGTCACGTGAAATGAAAAATATCAGAAAGATAAATTAATTCGAAAAAAATATTTCACAAAAACATAGGGTGTTACATTCTACCCCCCCTTAAAATGAATTTATCCATCAAAATTCTTCTAGGTTTACAAAAGATAAACATGTGATGGTTCAGTTCATATAAACCCCCTCATAAAAATTAATACTAAAACTTCCCTTAGATTGGGAAACTAGTAACCATAATAGTCACCCAAATTAAGTCTTATCGGGATTACCACATAGGATAACATAGGTGGGAATTGAAAACATGGATATGGATGAAAAATAATACCATAATTTTATGATGGAGTGTGATAGAGAACCAGGTTAAGAGAAAGTTAACAACTAGAAATCCATAAATCTGTAATAACCTGAGCATCATTGTGATTCATAAAAAACATTAGTATATGAAAACATTTTTGGTTTGAAGATTGTTTTTCTTAAAGTTAAAAAATAATTCTTAAAATATATACTTCATGATTATTAAATAATTTTACAATTTATTTTTTTGATGATACACTTCACCCTTTTCTTTAAAAAAAATAAGGTCAGCTTTTCTTTACCAAAGTACTAATAGATGATGAGTTCCATCATATTCCATCCCAATGTACATTAGTTACCCTAAATACAATGTAGTTTGAATAGGCTATACAATGTGAAGAAATAATTATATGTAAGATAACACTTTAATCTTATAGATTTAATCTGATTTTTAACTTAATCATTCCCGAATTTGTTTACCTCATAACCCCTTCGAAATAAATCAATTCAATGTTTTATAAAGTTATTTATGAAATCATCTTCATGTTGATTCACAACTATATCATAATGTTGATTTTTTTGACATTCCAAACATGAAAATAACCATATTTTATATTCCCCAAAAACATTTGAAAACACTGAATTTCCATAAGTACTTATGGAAAATATCCATCCTTCATAATTTCCAAATACATTGGAATTTTTCCCTAAATCCAAAATTGTTTTAAACATCCTCAGTTATTGCATAAACCAACTAAAAATTTCTATACTTATTTCCAAGATAAATAGTATGATCCATGTTACTTATCCATATTACATATATCATTATCCATAACAAATTATCATAACCTTGAGAAAAAATTAAGGGTTGCCTTCCCTTAATGATAATATCACCATTCTAGGAAACAAAATTATATATAATCATCACTTTTCAACATAACCATTTTAATATTTACTAAAAACATATAATGAAAATAATTATATATTTCAGGATTCATAAAACATAAACATTGAATTCCAAAACATAATTACTTCATTAATCTAACCAAATTCTTAAATCATCGCTTATACCACCATTCAGATTCTCTTCATAAGCCTTCCACATAGGACATTGATTTACATAATGCCCATAATTTCCACATATAATTTAGTCTTCAACTAATAATACAATATTAAATCTATCATTACCTTTTAATTCATTAACTAAAATATTCATTTTTCCCTTACAGTCACTTTCGTTGTGTCCTCATTTACCATAGCCAAAACATATTCATGTTCCTATAATACATTAACAAAGGTGAATTTTCCACATTCATGAGTTAATATAAAATTAACACTCTTTCTTTTATGGTATCCATTACTCTAAATCTGAGTTAACTCCTTATTTCTCTTACATGGTGAGTTTGAGGGTTGGTTAAGGTAAAATATTTTAATCATGTTCCTTGAATACTGATTTGGCATGATCTCAATGTATTTCACTCTAGGGATCATCCCACTTGACTTCTCATCCACAAATCATCCATCACATTCAAAAAAAATCTAGTTCAGTTTTATTAACACCATTTCCAAAGACTCGAATCATACTGTGAGAATTAATTATTAGCAAAAAACTAAATAGTCATGGAATGAATTACTTGTTGGATATTTAAATAATTTCACCTAAATAATCAAGAAATCTTAAGGTCCCTCTTAGGTTATTAAAAAGATATTTAAATCTAAATCCTTTATAATGGTTCATGAAGAGTTTTTGAATTCCTAAATCATATCCCCTGATATTGTCAAACTAGGTCTGCAACCGGGACTGTTTTTGTGTACCTGATTACCCATAGTCAAGCCTGGAACAACATTTTAGAGCAGTTACCCCTAGGCGCATCTGTACCAGAGCCATATCCACTTGCATTATCTATATAGGGATATATTTTTTGATACCAGTTACTCAAAACTTTTTCAAACATTAAATGAAATTTTCCTAAGCATTAATTCATTTTTAAAATTTTGCATAGAGTCATCCCTAGACATATCATTAGAATTATACCTATGAATCTCACTAATGATTTCTTATCATAGTTTCAAAAGGATTACAAAAAATTTACAATGACATGAAATATAACGACCTTGGCTTGAAATAAATGGTTATTACATTCTTTAGATTAATATTTAGTACATTACAAAAACACACACCCGATAACTATAATAGATTAGTGTATTTGGAATCCTGGAAACACAATATTTTGTTCTAGTGAATGATCTCCAACAAATCCTGTTAATATCTCCACCTTTAGTACTTCTACCAAAATCCATTATTCATAACCTGAAGAATGAAAACATAAGAAAATGGGAGCTCAGATGCTCAAAAAAGGTAAATAAGACAGACATATAATCATTATCATTAATATATATGTATAATAATGTGATTTTAACATTACGATATCACACCCTTCTTATAAAAAACATAAATATGATTTATGGGATAAATTTTGGGAGTTCATAAGACATGAATCATAAGGAAATAAACATTATGAGCCACAGAAATATAACTAAAGAATAATACAAACAATTTGTGGAATATTTATGATAATTGATACTTTTATGTCAAAGATACCTACTAATACATTAATAAGATGTTAAGGATTGAATACAACATGTGTAGGTGCATTTGTCTTGGGCTAACAACCTTTGTACTAACTTTATTATAGGATTGTTTTTAAATGCAAATACTATCTTGTTTCTAGGCATGGGGTAAAAACCATATACACTCATTCTTTTAGGATAGGGATATAACCCATGTACATTTTTATTTTTGGGATTGGGAAACTACTTGTGTACCATCTTTTATTTTGTCTTGGGAGACAACTGAGACACCATGTTTTTTTGGGCTTTGGCTATAACCCATACACCCTATTTCTTTTCTTGTTTGGGATACAACCTATGTACCCTTTAAGCTCAAATAAAACATAACATTTCCCAATGAATTAGATAGTGATATATTACCACCCCTCTCATTGTAAATTCATTCTAACATGTTCTATAAGATAATAATATATTCTTTATATTAGGACCCATAAAACGATATTGTTCTTATTGTCATCAAATCATACCCCATAAAAAGAAATAGTTATCATTAAAATATAATCACATATTAACCTATGTAAAAGTGATTGGTATCATAAAAATTTCATTGAAGCATGAACTATGAATGTGAAATAGATTTAATAAAATTATACCATATATAATAGATATAGTTTTCATAAATACCATTACATTAAGCAAAACACATTCATAGAAAGGATATGAATGGAACCTTTTGAGAATTTCCAAATAGTGCATGGGTAACATCCAAATATGTCATCATAGATGGAAAATAGTTTTGAAATATCGTTCAAAATTTTTTATGATGGATAATATCCTTTCTTTTTTTCAATAGGCTTCTTAATAAACATATCTAAATAAAAATAATTTTCTCAGAGAATAACTGAAAAAAAATATAAAAAAGACATGAAACCATTTTGAAATTCGTTTTCCTTGAAATTTTCTTTTAAATTAAATTCTTAATGAATAGAATTTTTTAAAGGTCTATGGAATCTTCAATGAAATTATAGTGTGTAAATCCATACATGTTATACGATGTAAAAAAGATCATTCATTTTTCATGGTAAAAAGGTTAGTAGGAATGCTTTGTTCTGAGAGAGACAAAATGATTAACTTGGAGACATTGGTTAAATAAAAAAAGGATAAATAGGTACATAAAACATATTGAATAATGGAATAATATTCATTTAATCACTTTTTAGGAATCATAGATTTCTGATCGAAGGGAGGGTAATGAAGGGATTTCTTAGGAACACATTATTAAATATCATTTGGACCAAAGAGTATATAAATGGTACCAATACATGAGTATATAATACATAAATAGCGGAGAACAAAATTAATGATTTTCATTTTCATTTAGATTATAATATTTAAAAAGATGAAACAATAACTTAAAAAATCTTGAAACGCGGTGAGATTTTCCCAATAATGTCTTATAACATTGTTACATGAGATCATAAACTCAATGATAGAAATGAAATTACATGAAGTATAAAATATCATTAAAACATTGAGATTAATTATATAACATGTAAAATTAATGTATATACATGTTGGAGAAATATTTTAGGTTCCAAACAAAACATGAGTCTCAATGAAGGAAAATTGAGACAAAACTATTTTACCGATTTGGTATCTTTTCAAACATATACACCATGAAATAAGGATTATAAAATGAAAAATGTAATAACCATATATTTAATTATAATATACATATAATTAATTCATGTTATGTATGTACAAACCATACAACATTAGTGTATTTAAAACATAACATGTATCTGACGAAAATTAATTATGAGATGAAATCCCCTTACCTTGTGTCTTGACTATCTCTATAGTCATACAAGGATGTTGTATAATATATATAAGTTTTTATCCATATTTTGAAAAATAATATAAATATATATATTTATTAATGGTTTTATTATAACTTTATATTACCCTCTTCTTAACTATCATATGCTAAAGATTCACTTCAGATAAAATTTACATTGTTCGTCGCATGTGACACAATTTGTTACGTATTTAGTCATTATAATTATATCATGATTCTGTAATTCATACCATGATATATAATCAGTTATATAAAATATATTTTAATTATTATAATCTATACAATATAGGATTAAAAAATTTAATACACTGATCCTAGAGATGATACGTAGTATGTACGCCTGAATAATGTTTCCATCTTTACTGTCATATTTAATGAATGTATATAAATGAATTATATATATATATATATTATTCCATTAGAATTATTATATAATATATAAAATATATTTTTAGTATATTGTCCCTTAATACATTCAATTTGGTGTATGAACGAATCAAATCGTCTGGATGGGGAGGTAGTCTACACTTTTCAAATAAGATTATCATATAAATTCAAAATGTAATGTAAAGATACATGTGTTTAAAATATATAAATAATAATAAATACATATTTAATATAATATATGACATATATAAACTTATTTTACATTATAATGGCCTCCTTAATTATTGGTAATGTATAAATGAACAATCACTATTTTGTGAGGCAGTACTTCGCCTTTCACAAAAATAGTATGTTCAACATCAATTAGATGGATGTGTGAGTTAGTGTTGGTCAAAAACGTTGCATAACAATAATCTAGTATTTTATTTATTCTGTTTTCATCAAAAAATTATTGAATAAAGGATGTTTATTGGGTGGATAAATAAAATAAATGGATGGAACTAGAGAGAAGACGTTACCTACAAATCGGGTGACCCCTTTTAGTTCATGCCAAAATTATTCATTAAGAGGATTTATAAACTAACGGAGGACACATGGTCAATAATAATAATGTTAGAAAGATTTTTTTTAGATATTGTCAAATACTAATAGGTTTTATCATTGTTATGAATGATTAGATGTGGTGGCCTTTTATAGGGAAGGAAAGTGACTCACATGAAATTTTTAAAAACAATTTAGGTGTGAGCATGTTATAACCTTAAGAATTTATTCAAAACCGACCAAACTCAATAAATTAGGCTTCAAAGACGAAAAATTGACATCCACTATTTTTTATAAGTGTTTTAGTTATTTTGGGACTTAATATTTTGTTTTATTCTATAATTAAGCTTAATTTGTCCTTAATCGTTGTGTTTAATTTTAATCTTGTTTATTGATCCTTTGATCAAAAATGAACATGAAAATATTATAATATAAAAAAATTATTGAAATTGTTTTTACATTGGATTTTTATAATTCAGTTCATATATGCTGAAAATTTAATATTATTTTTAATCCTGTAGATGAGATGAAATAATGAGGTTTTAAAGTAGGAAAAGGTTCAGATGTTTATTATGATTTTATACTCAATTTCATTGTAAAATTAATTATAATGAATTACATTGTATTAATAGATTTAAATTTTTTAAAATTTTACCTTAAAACATATTTATAATATCATTATTCATTAATAATTGATAATATGAAAATTATTCTTTTATCTAAGAAGTAATATTCTTCACTATTCATCAAAAAATAACGTTTTTCAAAAATATTCCAAAAAATTACAGAAGGATAATTTAGATGATCTGAATTAAAAAATGGTGCTTATTTTATCAAATTAATTTTCTATATGTGTCTAAAATTAATTTCAATAATAAAATAGATTCATTAAAGAACACTATATTCTTAAAATAAAAGGACTGTACAAAAAATTATTATATTTCATTATTAATATATTTTATTTATATAAATTAATTATTACAAACACATTTAAAAGGTGGTTATGAAAATTAATATAACCAAGTTAATAATTTAGGTTATAATTATGAAATTTATTTTATATATATATAATGGTATTTCATATAAACATAGTGTTGCATGCATTGTATGCCAAGTCGGCGTTGCAGGCAGGGCAAGCCAAGTGGGTATTAAGTGTAGCGCTAGCCAAATCAGTATTGTGTGTAGCACAAGGCATATTGGTATTGCGTGTGAATGGAATTTTTGACTTCGTGTTTCAATATATATATATATATGTATATGTAGTTTCACATGAAATAAAAAATATTGAAAATATAAATTAATTAGAAAACAAATTCACAAAAAAGTTGGGTGTTACACTATAAATAATATGACATTACCTATGAGGGTAGACACCAAAGAGATTTTTTGATTGTTTAGTTGTTAATACGAACATATTGTGACATGTAAAAGGGATGTTATTTGGGTCATTTCCCTTGTATGTTTTATTAGGAGGTCACTAAGGGCTCAATGAGGCGTTGGTAATTTCTAGAGATTCTATTCCATCCAAGTGATGGGTTTTGACATATCATATTCATTGATATACAATGAAACTAATTAGATGAAAAAATAGACATGACCTAGGGGATTTATGTGTTATACAAATGACATGTTGATCCATGTGTGGGCGTTTTGGAAATGAATAGGGATGATTAGGGGTATCTTTTAGATTTTTAATCAATAAAGTGCATATTGTTTCTATAATGAATACAGGTCATTCACTAGTGTGGATAACCATGGGGTTTGTATGAGTTTATGAAAGTGGTCAAAACCATGATGTTTCCCTTCATGTGATGAGTTTTATTATCATGATTCACCATTAAGAGATATTGAGACAAATTGGACTCTCTATACACACACTTTAATTACATATACGAAGGATGTGACATTGATATAATGGTTTCCATGGATTCTAAAAAATCGACTCTTGATCCTGATATAAACACAGTTGAACTCCCAATATTCCTAGAAATCATCAACATAGCATGACACACTAAAATTTTCAACCTAACATGATTATATAACAGATTTCCTATGACACTAGGGAATCAGATGTTGTGTTTAAATATCACATACACTAGATTGAACATGATGGATAGTAATAATTAGGATGGATAATTCAAAATTATCCTAGATTGTATCACTGTGACCCCAACCACCCATACCAAATTGGTATTCCACATGACATCATAAAATACCCATATGAACGAGAGTTTTTATATTAGAGGCTCCCACCAAAAGAACATCATGGGGAGACTGTTCTACAACTAAGAAGTTAAAATCAATGAATAATAAATGGAAAAATAATGATATTATATATGTAATTAACATAAAACAACAAAATAATCATATTAATAGTATACATAATAAATCTCTACCCTTGTAGTAGTTGTATTTAATTCCAGTCACATAACCCCCAAAAACAAAGGATATGTATATGTGATTAATCAATGTATGAAGTATAATAGCTAAATTAGCAGAAGTATGAATCATCCAAAATCTATAAAATAATTCCTATATACTCCTACTACAACTACACAACATTACAACACATGGCTCTTTTCATTCACTAGATCCATATAAATGAAATCTAAAAGGGCACCAAAATTACAGAGTATAGTGTGAGTATGAAACACAGCAGGGAACCACCACCGAACATTAACATATGTGAATAATATATATTTGTTAATTCAATGTAAGTCAATAAAAACCTGAAACCTAAAAGTATACCACACAATCATTTAATTAGTTAAGGGTTCATAAAAACCGGATCTACCAGCCTCCACAACAAGTCGTAAATAAAAAAAATAGCCATTTATGACACATCCTCCTTAAAAGAGATATACCAATAGAACGTTTCACACATCATGCGGATTATGATAGCCCTTATACGTGCATAAAGCTCATTTAATACATCCCTCTTGGGGGGGTAGTGAATATGATAAATACTATATGATTTTAAAATGAAAATACTGGAACATAAAATAAAAACATATATATAGAATGAAAAATCAATCATCCTTTCATATTAGTATAATGACAATACTATATCTAACCATATGATAATAATTTTCAAATATAGACATCATGAGGCCCATACACACCCCAAAAAAATATTCTATGAACTCAAATAAAAATATTCTAATGTGACGGAATTCCAACATATTGTAAAAAATGATAGATGTATATTGTCGCTATCCAATTCCAACTATTCCACTGAAAAATGAAATAAATTTATATTCAACACAATTTATAGATCATTAATGATTTTTTGGATAAACCAAAACCTAAATTTATTTTAAGATACATAATGACGAAGAGTAACTTTTTCCGAAAACTATCTTGGGGTGATTCAATTCCATGAATCTAGAGATCAATTATATACAAGATCAAAAAATACCTCATGGGAATTTTTCAATAACCCTATATCAAATAAATGAATCTTTAGTCTAATTGGTTTGGATCTAGGATATGTAGAGATAATTGATCATGAATAAAAACGAAATAACAGGATTGGAAACACATGATTGAATAATTATTCTAAAATATAATGAAGGATAATAAATGGAACGTTATAACTCCAAAATATTAGGAGGGGGACATAATATTATAATAAATTAAGATGTATTGAGATAAAAGGATTATTCAAAAAGAAGAATTGTTTTTTTAAATCATCTATACCTGGCATGGTGGCTGGGATTTGAAAGGAACCACTGATGATCTAGAGGCCTCCACCAACTAGTGAGTCTCTATGGGGTAGAAATATTTTTACAATATTACCATTGGTGGGATGGTGGTATCCACTAGTAGGTCAATGGCTTCAAGGTCGAAATACCATATCCATTAGCCACATCATCATTCTGATGGGACTACTATAACTTGAAAATAATCCACATTTCGACATACATAGCCTCTACACAATTATAACATCCCAAATTCCTCAATCCCACCTAAATACACATAATATAATAACCAAAAGATATGGAAATTTTTTAATCATATGTACCTTAAAATAGATCGGTAACAACCATCCCCAAATTATGAAATCTTATCCCCAAGAAGTAACCCCACAAGTTTTGTTTGAACAACATGATAAATTACACCAAAAAATCTACTCCATACTACCAAAACACAAACTAAATACACTAGTTATTCAATAAAACTCAAGAAATAGAAACAATAATCCTTATAGAAAAATATTTAGTCAACCTAAAATCAAAACAGGTCATTCCAAAGAATATTCAAATCAATCCAACTCAATATCCACACAGTTGAGCACATTCTTAGGATCGTATTTCCAAATCTGAAGCTGAGTCACCTGAATACCAATAAGAATACCATATAACCATATATTAAAATACAAGTATTATGTTACCATAAAGAAGTGTCCAGTGATTTTTAATAGCCTAATATACCATGGTGCAAACATCACTTACTTACTTAAACGATTATGCCCCATCTAAGGGGAATCTATCAAGAAAACCTTTTCTTCCAAAAACTCAAAGGGTTATTGTTCGATTGCTTAAAGACCAATGCCTATTTTGGGATTCATTAAGTAGTTTTAACATAAATTTCACTTGATATGAGGTCTTATAAAGACTAATTATCCAAAAAAACTAATTATTCTACAACCAAATACTGCCATTGTATAGAATAATAGTGCCACCAATACAGAACCTCAAACGACACCATATTAATTGAGGGATGAAATCTGTTATTATAGGAGAACAACAATAGAGCCAAATTATTTACCCAAACATGTATTATTAAAACCTAGGTATTTAAAAAGTAATACTTTTTCATTTATATTAATATTTATGAATAAGATATAAATATTACATTAAAGGGGATTCTTTTTTATGACTGTATACTCGATATGAAACAACAGATTTCTCTGAAATATTACGTTGCACACAAAATTTAGTTATACCGAAAAATAATATTTTATTATTTTAAATGGTAGTTTACGCATAACTATTGAAATGGAGGGAATTAATAGTATCAACTAAATTTTTAAATATTATTTATACTTGTTTAAATAATGAATCATTGGTTACAAAATTTATTAGAAATGTAAATAAAAACCAATTGAATATAAATGATGTGTTTTAATGAAATACTATTTAAAAAATAATAATTGTGTTTATAATTTCATATCACTCTTTATCTATTTTTATTTAATTAAAAATATTTGTTATATATTCAATTTAATGTTTTAAATTCATCTTATTTTTTTTCTGGATATGATATTAGAACGAATTCAATTGTTCATATAAAAGTTGTATTTTAAACAAGTGCAGTTTTACCACATCATGATGGAGAACCTTTTCTAAATATAGTTATTGAAAAAATTAATTTATATATTTTACTAAATAAATATATTCTTTAGAAGCATGACATTGGTATTTTCTTTAGATGAATTTTTTATATTTTTCTAATAACTATCAAATTTTGATGTATACTACAAATATGAAAAATTTTAATTGAAAACAACTTCTTCCATCAAGATAATTTATAAGTTTAAATCCAAATATTTAATATTTTTAATTAATAAATAGAAAATATTTTAATTATTTATTACATTTTTTTCATTTGAAGTAATTTCACATTTAGATTGGATTTAAACACATTTCAATCTTTTGATAGATTTTACTTCTTAAAAACTTGCTTTTTTGTTTTGACAATAAGATTAATTTTGAAATTAATTTGTACAAAAATAACTGTTTTAAATTATTTCCAGATTTAGAATCAATAGTTCCAAATTGTGTGAATAAGTATATTTTATTTTTTTATATTATTAAAATTTATGCTATTTTTTTCATTTATGAAGGTCATGTGGAAAATCTGGTAAATAAGTGTAAAAATAATATCATAATAATATTAAATTAACTTAATAATTGTCCAAATCCTATTGGATGAAATATGTCCGATAATGAGAATATTTGGTTCAATTTTAGGACCACATAGAGCTAGTTGTGAGTGAAAATGTAATTTTATAATAATGAATTTTTGTAATGAAAAAAATAGCATAAACATGTATATTTTAATAAAACAATTATAATATGGGGTTATATAACTGATATATTTTCCTAATAATAATAATTAGAAAGATAAATGTATTTCATATATCATGATATTTTATTTATAATTTTTATACATAAAATAAATAAATTTAAGTACGACATAATGATCATGAAGTGATTGGTTCATTAATAAAGTATCCAAATAAATGATATTATAAATATTTAAATAAATAAAATTTGATTTTTTGATGTTATCCACAGTTTTTTAGGATTATATTGAAATATTATCCTTTAGTTGATACCTTTTCATTGAAGGAATTCGATTTTTATGAATTTGTAAAAAAATTCATGTATGAATAGTGTCCAAAATTGACATAATTAATAACTTAAAACATAGAATAGTTTATTAAATAATATTAAATTCCAAAAAACATAGATTCAGAAAAATAATTAATATATGTACAAATACTTTATAAATGACTTTTTTTGTGTGTTGTTTGATAAGATATGGTAATTACATTAACCAAAAATTTGTAAATTACAGGATATCACCCTAATATTAAAAAGCGTAGAATAAGGGTTAAAAATGATAAAGATAAAAAAAATTTAAAAAAATTCTAACAATAAATTGATGATGGATATTAGAACCAAAATAACCTTATATTAGAATTAAATACTTTTTGAACCATTTTTAATGGAAATTTATTTTATCATAAATTAATATTTCAAGACTTCCCTAATGTGTCTGTCCCCCCTCTTATAAAAGGAAACCACCTCTACCAACATACTCACACCTATCAGGCCCCTTGGAATATAAAAATTCTACTCAAATAATCTCCCATCATTCCTCTATTCCTCCAAGAATACTTTCCTTAGGCTGAAGGATATTCAAGAATTCTTTTTGGCTCAAATTAGAAGAAGTTACCTGATTTAAAGGTAATGTCTTCTCTCAGGATACATTCCTAATATAACTTCTCAGCCCCATATGATATTCTTATTCATTGATTACATAACAAAACCATATTCCAAAATAAAATAAAACATTTTTATGATTATAATTTTAACTACACTTATACACCCCTCCATCTAATGGATACAACCATACCTTTTCAATGTACTACGAACTACTACCTCACAAAATGATAATTGTTTGATTTTATCCTTCCAACTATCATGGTGGACATTATGATGGAACTGTATTTATATATGATATTATATATATATATTCCCTATTCTTTTTTATTTTTTATTTACATTGTACCTTTTTGATTTCCATAATGTGTAAATATGACTGTTTTATTTGAGAAAGTGCGGACTACCACCCCCTAAATGTGATTTGACTCATTCATTCCATTAACGGAATGAATAAAGGTTATAATTAATGAACATATGTAAAATAAATAACATATATATTATAATATAAATATCATATACCTATTTATCATTTATTTTTTATTCTTTTAATATGAAAAAATGAAAGTAGTGTTCATGCGTACATAATACCTACTGTCTCCATGAACGATTCATTTCATTTATTATATCCATATGTTATTGGAAATTAAATATACATATATATATATACATATTATATTTAAATCCTCAATATCATTATTGAGATTATTTACTTTTTACTACATGTAAAATTTATATCAAATCATGTTCATTTTTGACACATGTACCAAATATCGTCAAAACGACAGATATTAAAATAAATAATAATTTGGTTTTTATAATGTGGTAATATATAATATAAAAGGAATAAAAAAAGTTGAAATGTTTTTTTAATCTAGAATAGATTAATTTATTTTTATTATTCATAAAGAACAAGTAACAAACATGATGAGTCAGATATAAGAAATGGGAATTCATCGCAATATCATTTCATTGAGACATATTATGATAATATACCCCTTTTTCTAATATATGGTGTATAATAATACCCCTTCAATTCTAATTTAAATCAATGGGAATATTTTTTAAACAAATAATTTTATGAAATGAAAAAAATAATGCTTTTAACTTATATGAGGACAACGATTTCTCTACCGCTGTGTTCATTATTTGATATTTGGATTCCTCTCTAAGACATAATGTATTTCAAAAGAAATGAATTCCCCTATTAAATTTTTGATTGTTTTCGTATTGATAATGGATGGAGTATTTCAATATATTAAAATTATTTCTTTCGGTTTTAAATGATATGTTATTAGTGAAATGTTTTTATTTTCCATATTTTTTGGGTTATGATTATATAATGGTACATCATCATTTGACCGGAGATTTTATGATAAAATAATGATGATTGGTTACGTGATAAACCAAATTATGGGTGGTACCATGAAAAATCATGGACATGTTGTAATGTTATAAACTCAAATGCATTGGGTATGGAAGTCAGTCGTATGGCTATTCCATTTGGTGATATGTGGGGAAGTCGACTATATTGTTATTCAATTTATGTATGTTTATATCTCATGATATATTTAAATGTTATATTATAATTTTTAATGGTTTATATGTTAATATTTTAATTACAAAAAGGGTAAGAAATGAGATTATAATCTATGAAGTGTTTTTATACTTCTTGAATGTGAAATGTGTTACTTTATTATATAGTTTTAACGGTTTTCATTTTTTTAGAAGGATCGTAGTTTTCATTAATTATGTATCACTAAATTAGATTTGTATTATCATCCCAGGTTTTGAAATGTTTTTCACATGAAAAAATATGAATAGATTCATGTATTATTTTAATCAAATATCATGATGTTTTATAGAAGAAACGAAGCATGTTTTTTTAAAGAGTTTTATTTTATGAAAAAATGGATATTGAGTAAAAGTGTATATGTGTAATATTAATGTTGTTATGTATAAGTAATGAAGTAATTCTCTAACATTCTAAACCTAAAAAGATCATTGATGTGAGTTAAAGTCTAATTATTGACTTGTCTTTTGAATAAGTAATGTTTAAGGCTAGGGACACATAGTTGGTATCAAAGTCCAGTTCAGATACCTTTACAGGTTAGAGTCTTATTTAAGAATAAGTGAAATGTTTTATATAACCACTATAGTTATCATGTTAGAAAGGATCATAGTTATTTTATATAAGTTGAATGATTTTAAGACAACATGAATAAGTATATCTTAATGTTTACCCTCCTCATAATATAATATTCAAAAAATTTACTAATATACTCACACTAAACATTTTGGTTTTATTAAATGGCAAGATCTAGTGGGCACCAATGTAACAATGGATGTGAAGGAAACTATAGTGGGTTTATGAATACAAAAACGAATGAAATGGGTGTTGTAATGAGAATACTTGTGGTTATTATAACCAACTATCAGGAGTCATGATTGATGACATGAATCTCTGTGTTTTTTATAAGGAATCATAAATGATAGAAAAGAGTCCCTATGGATGTTCCAGTAATTATCATAAAGGTAAGTATATTCAAAAACCCATGTGTAACGGATGTGGAATGAAACACCTAGAAAAATATCTCAATGGTACGAGAAGATGTTATCAATGGAGTAATGAAGGTCAAAAAGAAATAACCTACCACAGAAAAAAGGAAGCATCCAGTTGGATCCAAGAAAGGTAATGAATTTATTGATGGGGGATAAATTGATTGTTTTAAATGTGGTGTGCATAGTCATTATGAAAATAGATTTCCAAAGAAGAAGGTTTGAGAAATATTTCAAAAAAACATTCAAATATATGTTTAACAATACCTAATACCATTCCAATTGTAGAATAAGAAACTAAAAATTACCTATCAATTGTATGGATTATTTCATAGCTCATGTATTGAAATTATTGAGATTATAGAAAATTATGCATGATTTTTTTTATGAAGTATGTATAAATGAATAATATGGAAAAACAATGATAAAGTATTTTGATGAATGTTCTATGATTAATATGTCTACATTTTATGTAGTGAAGCGTTATGTTTTGATATATGGTTGATGATATGTTTAAATGTATTAATGATGGGATTAATTTTGAAGTCTTCTAGTATTTTTAAACCTTATTTTGTTATATAAAAATGTTAATTTAAGAATAATTATATTTTGTTTTGTGGATATAGTTATAAATAACCATTATAGTTTATATGATCCTTGAATTTGAGGTGACTATGGGTTATTACTTTTTTAGATGCAAATTTCAAGGAATGAGAAAAATTTTGTGGTTAAAATATGTTATTGTTATTTTTTAATATTTTATCTCATATTGGGAATGTTTTAAGAATTATATATATTTAGTAAAAGGATAACCCACAGGAAGGGTGAAAACTCGAAGGAAGGGTGACAACCCATCATGTCTGACAGAGTTGCAAGATTCGAACCCATATCCAAAGGGCGACAATGGCACATCACCTAAACATAACCTACATGAACCCCCTTATTAGTGTAACTTATTATATTTAGTTTAAATGATTTTATGGTTCTATAATAAGTTTATATTGGGATATTATGATTTATACAATGGATAAACTTCATATAGGATAAAAAATTTGGTGATTAAGAGATAAATGTTATTTTGGAAGAAGTTTTCCATTTTGGGAACAAAATATGCCTAAGGAAAATAGAATTATATGGGATTTCATTTATGGATTAGTAATTCAAATTTTATTTTGGACGAATCTATGTTTTTTTGGGGGATATAGGGAAATTTGGGTTATTTATGGAAAATATTAACTTATCATGGAGGATATGTTATTGGGTAAATTACATTTATGTATGATACATTAAGAGTAGTAAATGTTATTTAGAGATGAAAGTTAAGATTTATCATGGAAGACTATGTGATCAAATCATACTGCATTTTGGATTTCAATCTCAGTTTGGAATATATAGATGAATTTATAGGAAATTTTTGTATTTAATTTTCATTGTTGAACATTGGGTATTGTTTATTGAATTTTGGAAATTAATATAAGTATTTCTATTTATAAAGGATTATACTTTTGGTGCTTATCTAATATTTTACTAACCATTCTGGTTTTTTTAATTTCTAAGGATAGGAAAAATATATAATCCACCTTTTTTGGATTATTTGACTATTTATAAGTTGATTCTAGTGGTTTAGGTTTGACCTTGTCATCTTTAATTCTCATTGTTTGGAGAAAATCAGTGTTTATGGTAGATATTTATTGAAGGATGATAATATACTTGAAATGTAAGTATATTTACTTACATTCCTACTCATATTTCATAAATAAATTCTCAAACATTATTAAATGTAACGTAATACAAAAATTATGTAAATTAACATTTACTTCTTGGAAATCAAATACTGTTTAACCTATCACAAGTTTATGGTTTTCTAGTAGTTATCATTCTCCTGACCATGTTTTCTATAACTATCCATCAGAATATGATGGTTATATTTTCTTCCATATCCATGTAATCCTACGAGTAATCCTAGTATCTATTTTGTTGATTGACCTTTATACTTCTCTTTATTAATTTCAATTTTATTGTTTTATTGACTATTTTTTCAATGTGAGATTTTCAATGATGTATCTGAGCAAAATTATAAAATTTCGAGGACCCAATTTCGAAAAGGGCAGAACGACGTAACGACCTTAGTATATATAGAAAAATAATTTTTCACCTCTTTTAATATTTATGAAAAAGATATTAATTTAATGCTAAAGGGGTTTCCTTTTTCGAGAGCGTACTCGATACGCACCAACACGTTTCTCCGAAATCATTTGTTGCACACAACATTTAGTTAAACTAAAAAATAATATAATATTAGAATCATTATTTTAAATGGTACATAACATCAAGCCGTCGGAATGGTTGGAATTAATAGTATTGAATTAATTTTTAAATATGGTTTACGCATATTTAAATAATTATAAACTAATTACCATATTTTTTAGAAATGGAAATAAAAAGTAAATAGATTATAATAGATACATTTTTATGAAAACATATTTAATAATTATAATTATTTTTATAAAATCATATCACACATTATTGACTTTAATTTAATTAAAAATATATTCCATATTTTAAATTTAATGTTTTTAACTCATCTAATATGTTTTATGGATATTATATATGAACAAAATCATTTTTTAATAAAATACTTATTTTCTAAAAATTAAGTTTTACAGCCATTTTATCGGGATCCATTTATAAATTTAGTTTCTAAACCATTATATGATATATTTGTGAAAATAAACTTCTTCTTTTTAATAGGGACACCAAAATTTATTTTATATGAATTTTTTGAATTTTTCTCCCAACTATCAAATTATGATAAATAGTTAAAATACGCTAAATTTTATTTGAAAACAAATTTTTTTCATCAGGATAATTTATATGGGTAAATCACATTATATAATTTTTGTAATTCATGTGTAGAATATAATATTATAAATTATTAGAATGTTGGTCATTTTAAATAATTTCAATTCTAAATTGGATATAAATACATGTTAATATTTTGATAGATTTTATTTCATTAAAACCTACTTTTTGGTTTTGACAACGGGATAAAAATTATGATAATTCTTTAAAATTATTTGTTATGAATGGTTTCCATATTTTCACTCAAAATATCCAAAATATGTGACTAGTTTCATATTTTTGGAAATTATGAACTGTAAGATTAATAGTTATTTTTATTTACCTTGGTTAAAGGTTATGTTTATTAGAAAAGGGTAATAAATAATGTTATAATAATATTAAACTACCCTAAAACATGTCATAATCTTATTAGATGAGATATTATCGACCATGGGGATCCTAGGGTAGGATTTAGAACCTCATGGTTCCACATTAGTGTGAAAATGACATTTTATAAGTATTAATTTAATGTAATGAAAAAATATAACATAAACATGTATTTTATAATATTTTTTAAAATTTAGGTTTATATATGTGATTTATTTTACTGTTAATAGTCATTAGAATTATTAAATTATTTCCTACATCATGATATTTTATTTAAAAATTTTAGACATTAAATATATAAATTTAATTACGAAACAAAAAAGATGCACTGATTGATTCATTAATAAATGATTCAAATAAATGAAATTATCAACATTAAAATGAATGTAATTTTATTTTTTTATTCCATTACTTAATTTTATGGATTAAATTGACATATTTGTTTTTATTTAATACATTTGGATTGAATGAATCATGTTAGGATTTTTTTTAAAAATCCAAGTATGAATAGTGTCCAAAATTGTCATAATTCATAACTTAAAACATAAAATAGTTTATTAAATGAAATTAACACACAATGTGTAAATAATATGATGTCACTGTTAGATTATTAAGTGTTAAATAAGGTATAAACCAAAAATATAAGGATTAAAAAAATTCAAAACATGTCTAAAAATAATTGGATGATGCGTATTTGTACTAAAATCATCTTATCATGGAGTTAAATGAGTTTTGTAACATTTTTAATCGAAATAGTTTTTATAATAAATTTATATTTCAAGACATTTATAAAGTACCCACCTCCCTCTTAAAAAAGGTCACCACCTCTACACACATTATCACACCACTCGTGCTCTTTTTATTTTACAAATTTTACTAACATAATCTTCCAACATCCCTCCCTTCCTCATAGAAGCCTTACCATTGGACAAAGGCAATTCAAGAAGGCCTTTTGGTTAAAATCAAAATAAGATACCGTATTTGGAGGTAATGTATTCTCTTAATTTCCATTCCTTATTTTCCTTCTAAAATCCATCTAATCATCGAATTCATTGATTACATAAAATACACCAGTATACCTAATATAATATGATGTTATTACTAAAAGTATTTTAACTACAGTTGCAGACACCTCTATTTAATGGATAATAACACACTGTTTCTGTGTACGACGAACTACTACCTCACAATACGATGATTGTTTCAGTCTATTTTTCCATATATATTGGTATCCATTATTATGTAACAATATTTATATATGATATAAATTATTATTATATTGATTCCATTCTTCTGTATTTTTTATTTATAGTAAACTTTTATGATTTCCTTAATGTGAAAATACAATGATTTCATTTGAAAAAGTGTTGACTACCGCCCCTCAAAGTGATATAACTCATTCATTCCATACATATAAAATATTATTGATGAAATTAATGAATATATGAAACATATCTATCATTAATATTAAACTAGATTTATAATATATCTATGTATTATTTAGTTTTAATTCCATTAATATGACAGAAATGAATATAGCGTTCATGTGTACAGACGACCTACCATATCCATGAATGGTTCATTTAATTTAATATCACCAGATGTTATTAATAATTATAAATACATATATATTGTATATATATAATATATTTAAATCATGAATATTATTCTATAGATAATGTACTTTCGACTACATGAACAATTTATATCAAAATATGTTAAATTTCTAATAATGAACCGAATATCGACAAAATGATGAATATTAACTTAAATAATTATGTAATTTATATAAAATGGAAATAATATATATATAAGCAATAATACAAATGAAATTTGTTCTTAATCATGTATAAATTTTCATAGTATTTTTATTTATGAAGATCAATGAAGATACGTGATTGGTCATACTGAAGGTAAGGGACTTCGTCTCAATCTCCTTTCACTGAGAACAATTTTTATAATATACACCTCCTCCATTTATACGATGTATAGTAAAACCCTTTATCATTTAATGTCATTCAATGTGAATATTTTTTCTATGAATCATTTTAATAAATCTCAAAAGGAATGTTTTTAACATATGTAGGGACAACAACTTCTCCGCTCACATATCCATTATTTGATATTTGCATTCCTCTATAAACCATATTGTTTTTAAAAGGAAATGAAATCCATTATTCACTTTTTGGGTGTCTTCATTTTGAAAATAATTTTTCAAATGGATTGATTATTTCAAAATCATGGAATGATTTCTTTTTATTTCAAATGAAATGTAATTTGTAAAAACGTTGATATTTGCAATATTTTATGTGCTGTGATTACATAATGGCAGATGCAATTTAGACAGGTGGTTACGTGATAATCCAATGATGGTTTGTTACATGATAAACCAATTTATGTTTGGTTCCATGATAATCCATGTACGTGTGGTTACATTTTAACCTATAATGCATTTGGTATGAAATTTTACTATATGGTTTTTCTATTTAGTGGCATGAGTGGATGTTGACCATATTGTTATTTTATTTATGTATTTCTATCTACCATGTTAAATTTATATGTTATATGTTTCTTTTATATGGGAATTATTATAATATTTTTGTTACAAAACATTATTCAATGAGCTTATATTCACTGATTGTTTCACTTATTAGTGGTGAAAAGTATTACTTTATGATAAAAGTTTCATTGATTTCATGTTTTATTAAGAATAACACTTTTCATTCATTATGTATCCATTACTGATCTTTTCATACTCATCCAATGTTTTGTAATGTTTTTCCACATCACATAAATAAGAATAGAGTCATGTATGGGATCAAAAAATTGTCATGATATTCAAAACCTGAAACAAAAAATATTCTTTTAAATATTTTTTTAATTAAAAAATGGGTACTAAGTAGAAGTGTCTACTTATAATATTCAAGTTTTTATGTAAAAGTTATGAACTAATTTTATAAATCTCTAAACATGAATATATCCTCGAAGCTATTAAAAGTCAAATTATTTAATTATCACAAGATTAAGTAATGTTTATGTCTAGGTCATTATAAATATAAAATCCAGAACACACACCCATATAATATCCTAAAATATCCTGAATGTTCTCTATAATTACACATATGTTGGAGGTTTAATGTTCAAACATAATTATCACTAAGTCCTCATATCCTCCTATAATCCTCAAAAAACCTATGGTGTAAACCTCATGTCTCTATTACATACAACTCTAAATGATACTCTGTGTATTATTATGTTCTCTAATACATAGATATTTTCTAGATTATCTAATGACCAAGCATGACAAATTGTTATGTACTAATCCACCTTGGTAAAATGATCCACTAAAAACAATTGTATAGACCTATATAGGTCCTTGGAAATCCATTCAAAATGATTGTGGTCACCTTATTTCACATCAAAAATAGATGGTGGAAGTGGATGTAATAACCCTCTAATCCTCTGTTCATGGGCCCTGATACTTTAATATATTTTAAAAGGGGTAAAATCTTATGATCTATCTTTTCAGAGTGGGAGAGAAAAATTGAATCGTGATATTATGGCACATTGTGGTTAGCCTTGGTTGAATTCCATATAGTGATCCAGGATAGGCTATAATTATCATCTCTCTTAGGGGATAATAAACCACAACCCATCCGTAAACCAGAATCAAATCACATATACACAATGCATATCCTATAAATGAGTTGTATGATTCAATAATCATGCATCAGAATACACTCTTGATCAATATCTTTATTGGACATAACTCATTCCACCAATAAGTACATGATCACATTGGGTGTACAAGACACATCACCTCGATTATTAGTTGTTCAGACTAACTAGTCATCCAATAAATTCTTTAGCCTCATCCAAGATTCAAAAATTCATTCTCTATATCCATATGTATTATTTCTATGATAATATTTCAATTAATTTACTTTCTCAACAGAAAAAACCTGAAGAATGTTTATAATCTATATAAACAGACAAAAATTCCTCTGATGATTATCTAGGTCATGATGGGAGAGAATATATCATATTATATTATGGTAGTTATAAATAAAAAATTTCTCACAGAGTAGGTAGTGTCACAACTATTTAATCAGATAATATAAGAAAAACACTAATTCCAGAGTATGGTAGTTATGATCATGGGATTACAGCTGATGGTATGTATGATCATCTTTCTTTTCAACCTAAATTACAAAAACTCCCATGAAAATACAATATGTGTTGAAAAACACTTCATATGTAACTCTATGTTTAGTATGGATCTGAATTAAAATAGAAATAAAACACTTCATCAAATATATGAAAGAATCATTAGGCTTTTAAATCCATTAAAACATGACTCCCTTCTTGGATTACATTTCCATTGACATAGAAAGATGTGGAAATTCCCAAATTAACCTCCTGGAATATACAAACATTAAGTGGAAACTCTAAATCTTAAACACATTCAGCGATAATTTCCTATACATGATTACATATATTTTCTCTAGAAAAAATGGTATTACAACTTGAGATACAAAATTCCCAAGTGTTCACCCCTATTGTATCTAAGAGAGTTTCACTTAATGTAGAAGGAATACTGCTGATGTTTTTTTCTTGTACTTAATAAGATGTCAAGGTGTCTTGACCATGATTTAAATATCATTTAATATATCAGGAAATCATAAATGAAAAAATAAATGAAATATTCTTTTACTAGGGTAATGTATTAATCATGAAAGACATTTACACTACTGAAAAAATGATTTACCAAATAAATGTGTCAAACTAATCCATACCATATCATCTCATAAACACTATCTTTATTTTGTCTCCTCATTTGAACAAAAATTTCTGGAATGCATAAATTAAATAAATATTTGAAAAAAATGCTTCCCTCAATTGGTCTAAAAATTATTCAATTATTGGAAATGTGTAATAATTTTTCAAAATTCCATAATTAATATTTTGGTAGTTCAAATAATGTCAAAGAATATCATACAGCTTCATAGAAAACATAATCAGAGAACCCCAATTATATGTGATATGTTCCATTAATCCTTTATACACTATATAATTTATCTATACCTTTAGATATTTAAAAGCAACCGATTCCACGCAATATCGTATAATCGATATTCTTCTTTCACCAATAATGGGATAAATCTCAAACTCCACTCCCCTATGTGGAGGCAACCCTTATAAATCCTCTAGAAATAGATCACAATAACGGTATACCAAATGTGTAAAATATGAAGTAGTCACCATGTTATCCGTTGTAATGAAAATATTCGAATGTTTTTCTCAAAATAATTCAATATAAAGAGGATTGTGCCTCACTCTACTTGCCTCAATGTCCCACAGTCTGGTAAAAATTAACTTATCACCATTAGGTGATCTTAACATTCATCATCTTTGATAATAAATGATAGGTTCATGTTAACTCCCCAAATTTTCAATAGAATGCATTACAAAAAATCCTATAATAATTATAAACATGGTGATATAAATGAAAATAATTATATAAACTACCATTGTATATTCTAGATAGATATGAAAACAAAAAAAATCATTCCTAGGGTTCTTTAAATAGATATTTGCTTAGAAGAGTACATATATGGCAAGTCCATCCTAAAATCCTCTTCAGAAGTGAGTAAGGAATATGATTCTACATTATAAGACATACAAAAAGAGAGGGTAAAATAAATCAAGTCTATAAATAAAACTATTTATTTTCTTCTTAACCATCATGAATAAAATAATCAACAATATAATCTCAACCTAAGTCTACTCTATGAACCCTCAAAGGCTCACGAGTCACCAAGATTACCAACCATTGTTAGCTCAGCACATATTGTTGAGGTCCTATAATCAAACCAATGTTTGTTTATATGGTGTGAATCCTCAAATACCTATCTCATATGTACATATATTTCATGGTCATTCCATATTATTGAAATCTAATTATTGAAAAGGTATATCAACAGATAATGTGTCCCTCCTTCCCACATTTATAGAACCTAGTAGAGTTATATCCCACAATTAGAATCAAAGAACCTTAAATATTCTATGAATTTCGAACACATCTCAAAAATATATTCACAGATATCCTATTATTGATCCCAAAATATGAAACTAGTACTATGTATCTCCTTAATAATTTAATGAAATATATGTTTAAATAAATAAATTTCATTGATAGCTTGAATTACATACAACCATGAGTGTAAAGAAACCACATTATATTATAAAAAAATCACATTATTATTATAACATAGATGATAAATTATAATAAATGAATAATATTATAAAATATATAGTTTCACAACCAATTTATAATGAATTAGTGTATTCGTTTTTTTGATTCACTTTATTTTGATTAAAATTTATTTTAGTCGTTAAAAGGATGTTTTTTTAAAAAAATTGTTTTCTTATTCATGATCAATAAATATGATAATAAATTTCTAAAACCTTTTTAAATTTTAATTTATAATAAAATTTACTTATGTTAATAAAATTATTGTATGTTTAAATTTATAGAAATTTTCTAAAAATCTTGTTTTCCAATAATATTGAAGAACAATAATTTTTACAAGAGTGTCATTTTTTTCATATTAAAAATTAATTTTATATTTTGAATTTGATATGAAAGTAACATAAGGTCCATTTTAATATATAATCCAATTAATTAAAATTTAATCATCCTTATACCTTTTTTGTATAAATACATTTTGAGGCTTACAAATGCATTTTTCAAGTAAATTTTTTTTCATTGTGTTTTTTGAGATTAATTTTTAATTAAATTATATAAATTATATCATTTCATATTTTTATAAATGTATTCAGTATTTACAATTATGAAGGTAAAAATTTATTAAACATTCCCATTGTATTATCATACACAATTAATAGTAACTTTGTTTGTATTTGTTTTTATGGTAAAGGGTAAATTGTTTAATTTTGAATAATAATAAAATGTTAAGGAGTATAGAATGACCACAAAATTTGGAAAAATTATATTTGATGAAGTTAATTCTACTATTTACAATATAAGGTAAATATTTAGTTGTTTAATGGATAATTTTTTAACAAAATTATACATACATTCTTTTATTCAAAAAAATATTTAAAATTGTCACTTTCATTATTTTAAATATATCTTACATCTTCACAAGGAAAAAAAGTTTGTTATTAATGAATATATTTTTCCATTTTTAACATAATATTTTAATTATCATGATATATATTTTTAAAAATTTTGGTTCAACTTGGATGATATATTGTTTTTTTTAATATTTTATTTAATGATAATTCAACGATGTCACTTTCATGTTATTAATTAATATATTATTTTCAGTACGGTGTGACATAGAATATATATTTGACTATAAATATTATTTATAAATAATAACTATTTATCATCATAATTAAATTATGTTTTTAATGTTGTGTGGATAAATATGGATCTTAGATAATTACAAAATGATGTTGCAGTAATTATTCAATTAATGATACTATCATCGAAATGACATGAAAAATAATGAAATAAATATAATTTTAGTTAATTAAGGTGTCCCATGACTTTAATATATTATTATGACATATTATGGGTTTAAAAAATTATCCAGTTCAATGTTATATTGTTGTCTTTATTTTCCTAAAGTCATTGCAATGAATAGTGTAAAAATGGACTCTAATGATATTTTATTAAATTATCAAAAAATCATAAAATATTATTAAAAATATAAATATATTATGATATGGTCTAAATTGTCAAAAACTGATCATTTATAGTTCATGTGACATCACATAACTAGAGAATATTACATTTTTATTTTGAAAAAGTTATCACCATCGTTAAAATTAAATTCGGTTAATTAAGGGTTAATCAAAATTATTAGGTTCAAAATAATATATAAAGATATCTATAATATACTGGCTGATGATATTACAACCTTATACTATATTATATTCAAATCCATGTCCATTTCATCATATTTGGAATGATAATGAATTTTTTATAATTTAATGTTTTGAGAAATTATAAAAAATTACTCGTCTAATTTATAAAAGTGCACATCCTCCCACAATTATTTACGACACATTGAGCCTTATATATTCACTATACCCTTTAAATTTTTCTTATCAATTTCTATATATATTTTCTATAGGTACAGGCTATCTCAAATGATATTCTCTAGAGCTATTTACAGTAGATCCAAAAGAGACATTTCGATGAAGAGGTATTCACTCCAACCAATCACATTACTGTTATAAATATCCTCACCTCATATAAATCATATATTTTAATTAGATAATTTAAAATATTTTATCTTAAAAATTAACTAATTTTATTAAATTTATTAATAAACTATTATATTTCTCTTTTTCCCATCAATAAAGAACTAAATGTTTCACTAAAGCATACATACGACTTATTGCATCCATAAAGAGATTGAATTAATTTTTCATCACCATATTATATGGATGGACAATATGATGGTATTTGTGATAATATATGATATATATAATATATTTAAACCTATTTAATGATAATTTTATTTCAACAATATCATCATCAAATCTTTTGAGAAATGATAGTGTCACTCATGCATTCATATAGACTACCATCTCAACTAGGAGAAATGATTTGTTTTCTCTTATATTCAACATGAATGGTAATAAATAATTTTTTATTATAATTTTTTATATAGATATATAAATAATTAATTTTCAAAGGAGTATTTTTATATAAAATCCTTTAATTTCATTGGATAAAAAATGTAATCATTGTTCTTTTGAACATATAACCTACGATCATCATGAATGAGGTAATTTTCCTATCATTAAATTAATTGAATGATTATAAATATGTATATAATAAATTTTACTATCTTTTAATAAATTATTAATATTCTTGAAATTATGGGACCATCATCAAATTATTACAACCAAGACAACCAAATCGAAACACGCCTATAAAATGAAGTAGTTGTCACACATGATAGTGACTTTAATAACAAATTATTATAAAACGAAGTATATGGTCATATAAAAACTAGTAAATTATATGACAGATATGTGTTTATGGAATAAATTTTTAATAAATTAATATTTAAAATATTAAAGGATTCAATGAAAAAAATAAATTCAAGACTTGAGGTAAGGGATTTTTGTATCATATTTATTTGAATGTGACTCATGCCTTATACAATACTAGTTTGATTTTTGATGTATATACTGAAAATTAAAGTATTTTATTAGTCTTATAATAAATATAACTATAATAAAATGTACATAAATTTTTATTTAATTCATGGGTTATATGATTTGAGTAATTACAATGTGGTATGGGATTATTCCAAAATCTCATTATCATTCGAGATTGTTGATGGTTACATATCATATAGGGAATATTTATCATCTATGTCCATCTTTTCACATAATTTTACTGTTAAAATGTACTCCATGGCCTATATTGTTTAGTATAAATTGGATGGGTCTCATTAACGGGTGGTTCAGTGGAAGGGTTGATAATGTTTGAGAACATCTGAGCTCTGTATTGTTGGTGAATATTTTTCCCTAACCATGCGCCCAACAAATAGAAACTGGAAGATGAAAATAGATGGGGTTTTTATAGTTAGTGAATATATTGAAAAACATTATTCCCGCCTATTAGATAATTTTATCCTCATTAAAGGTGTGCAAGGAGAGACAAATCATGAATCCATACGCAGATAACTGTGCACACATTGGTTTTTATTCCAAAAAATGAATTTAAATTTCAAAAAACCCCCTATAACCCAATACACCTTATTTAACCCAAATATAGTAATAAAATTTTACAAGGAATATTGTAATCTCATTGTAAAATTTTTCTCCTTAGAAACCCCTTCCAATGATTATTAAATCATTACCATTATTGTTCTTTTTCTCTCTAGTAAATTATCTTCCGACATTCTTTCTTATCCAGTCTCCAAATTTCTCCACCATATTATTTGTTAGTTAATATTGTGGTATATGTATCTAAAATTAATTAGTTTGGACCATTAATATCTTTTTTATTATTTAATTTCCATTAATAATGTTCATCATTGTAAAATCCCATTGTTCTTATTGTGTTTCAGAATCTTTATGAAAAATATATGTGGTTCTATCTTAAAATAGGTAATTATATAACTTTTTAAATGATTTATTTTTGAAACTTTTTTACATTTTATTGTAAAAATAAAATTTCCCAAAAGTATTAATTTTATTTTTATTGGTTTTTAAATTTTGGGAAGACCCCTCATTTCAATGAAATTGAAAATTGGTGTGTGAATTGAATTTTTTATAATTTGTTAAAATTTTATTTGTGAATGGATTTTGAGAAAAATGGATTAATATTTTTTGATAAGAACCTATTGTTGGTTTTATCTTTAAAATGATATTAATTTATTAAAAACTAATTTTTGGTATATAAATGGATATTTTCATTTAGAAATAGGAAAATGAGAAATTGTAATTGTAATAGTTTTAAAATAATTTTTTTATTGATGATTGATTTATTGAGAACATTTGATCATGGGAAGTTAGTATGTTTTATTGAAAAAACATGCTATAAAGGAAATTCCAATAGAATAGATTGAATATTGAAAATAATAACACCAATATATTTCATAGGATCTTATCCCATGTGGGATATTAATGGTTCATATTGGGCATGTTTCCAAGGGAGGTGTGTGACCATTATCATGAAAAAAAATGTTGCATGTAAGGATATCATAACAATAAACTATAGTGAAACATGTATTATGAACCTGTTTCTTTCTATTAATGTTTTGATATATAAATAATCCATTGATTGTGAATGACATTTTTCATGACTATTGAATTATATATAATTTTTAATATAATATTTTTACATAGCCACTATTTTATGTGCATCAATAAATTTAAATGAAATGAATGTTTTTTGTAAATATGAAATTTTAATTCAAATTTTGTTTAATTTAAAATTGAATGCATTATTTAGTTTATTTATTATATTATCTTTTAATTGAACACCTAGTGAGATCCTACTGTGATATTGTCTAACACCTACCATTTCCATTGGGTGTTTTTATATTTCTTTCTTCTAGTTTTGAGAACGAGGAATGCATCACTTGAAGTTGGTGGTGGTTATTGAAACTTATGTATTAGAGTGTTTTAACTATTGGGAATTGGTTTGATTATGTTATTTATATGGTACCTTGATGATGTAAGGTATGGGTTTTCTTATAGGATGTTGAATTCTGGTACTGTCTCCATAAGGGTTTTCTTTGGGAATACTAATATGTGTCGGTTTCTTCCACTGTTTTGGTGAAAAAACCATACCCTTTTTTATTTTATGGTACTTTATTCCAATCACCATTCTATGGGGATCCAAAAAACCCATCAGGTTATGTTAACACTATCTCATGTATCATTGAACATGGTAATATGAGATGGTTCATGAGAAATTTGTATCAGCGTTGCTCGTTATTCTTCATTCATTGATGTCACTATGTAGTTTGAGTTATATTATCCAGACATAGGTGGTGTAAATGACTGAGTTTTTGGTATCTCTCATTTAATGATCCTTGAGTCACCAGATTAATTTTTGGAATTTATTTTAGAGAATTTTATCTAATTTCAATAATTTATATTTCAATATATGGACATCCAAATCATGTTTTCATATCTAATAAGATTTATTTACCAGTTTATCTTTTTTAGTTATTTATCTATGTTGTTATTTAATGAATTTAACGTTTTATTTTAATGTTTTATAGCATCATGAATCCATGAATACATTAAAATAGTATGTAGGTGGATGTTTCTCTTATACCGTTACCTGAAAATCATCTTATGGAATATAATATGGTTGAGGTTGTTACGTGTTATATCTAAGCTCTAGGACATGAACCTTCACCCATTCCAATTCAATATATATTTGTAGAACATCAAAATTCATAGTCAATAAATATTTTTAAAGAGTTTCTTCTACAGAAGAAACCAGTGTTCCATGTCTCGAAAAATCCTAATGTGGGTGATGATTGGTTGAGTATGATTGAAAATTTATATGATTTATTTGAAATGATTTTATCTATCATGGAGAAATGTTACACCATCAAGATAAAAGGACCAATATATGTATGATGGGATAAGATGGTAATGGTGAAAAAATAACAATGACATATAGTGGATGAAAATTATAGTTATTTTAACCAAATCATTTTTCTAGTTTTTTTGCTGTTAGATAAGTATATAGACTTTAAAAAACTCAAGTAGGCTGATTTTACCATGAATGACTTCTAAAATTGCATTTCTAAACATCTTCCTTTTTCACATAGGATTATTTCGAATGAGAGGATTACAACAAGACAAATTTATGTGGAATATCAATCATATATTTATTATATGTTTTTCTAAATGATGTTATTTTATTATGATGATATGATTGATAGAGAATTTATGGATGAGCTAGACGTGGATAGTATGTCATAGTAGATGGGAATTCCTTTTTCTACCAGCAATAGTTCTATTAGTTTAATTAATATATATAGAATTATTTATGATTCTTGTGGTGGTTATCGATAGTATGGTTCTTCTTGAACTTGTGAATTTTTTGTAAGGGACCCTTTAAATTTCTATAAGTGATGAAATAATAGGCACTCATAATTGTTTGGAACTAAGTCACCCATGATATGTAGTTCATGCAGATGCCTAGGTCACATGATGAAGGTTAATAATCTCTATTATTTTCAACATAGTGGAATGGTATCATCATCAACTAAAAGTACTATAGTAAAATCAGATGCTTTATAAACTAAGAGGTTCCAACCACATACATCTAGAATGAACCTTATTCAGTTAGTGGAAGAGTCTCCATAGGATGAAGATATAGGACTTTATACTATGAGATATATAATCACAATTACTTGACCTTTAATTACTACATTATTTTATACTAGATCACGTCATTTATTTTTTTATTCTCTTAATATTAATATTCTAATTTTTCCCAAGGAGAGTTTATCTTGTGCAATGAATATTAATATACCCCTGAAAATGGAGAGAGAGAAGGGTCTCCATTTTCGTGTATTTTTTTATCATTAAATTATATAGATCATACTTTTTATTTTTTTGTTCTCAACATGAAATTTAATAATACCATAATTAGGCTATATTGGATAATTTATAATAAATAATTCATTGATAGATATCTTCTATGAGACTACTTTACTAAACTCAATCTGGTGTGCTATGTATTTCCGGATGAATTTGATTCTATGTTATGTAAAGATGAAGATTATTATCTTCTATTATGGAATTTTATATCATGATTTTATATTTACCTAGAGTGAGAATACTTGTGAAATGTTATACCTCTATTTTTATGTGTTTCCAAATGTTTCCCTTTAAAATTAATTAGTTTTGCACCGATAAAGGATGTAGAATTATAAATGTATTTAGAAATTTGTAACTAGCTAGTATCTATTCATTCTTAAAACATGGTACCTGGTGAAATAAAATAGTTGAATATTTTGTAAGATGATATTTTAGAGAAATGATTTATTCACCTAATTATTCCACCATGAGCAACACTGGTTCTCATTTCAATGAATATTGATAGCTTACATAACATTTACATTAATTAATGAAAACTTAATCTAGTAACAATATTAATCAAGTATCCTACACATTGAACAGATGATATGTTTTACTAATCAATAGGTGATAATACGTTTTGGGTGATTGATATAAGATATTGTTATCACCATTGAGAATGAAAAATTATGACATTCTAGAAACCACTATATAAATTCGTATGGAAAGTTTTGGTACATAATTATTATTTATGGTCTAACCAATTACCCTAAAGATTATACAGATTTATTGAAAAATATATTCGATTATTATATTCATAATTCCATGGAGGTATTTGTGGATTACATCTATCTTTACTCTATGTTTTTGGGTTATCATGGGAATTATTTGATAGCTGTTTTGGAGTGGCTGATAAATCGATGAAATTATTCCATGATATTGAAAAGTAATTTCTAGGTTCAAGAAGTGATGTTATTTGGAAACATGGTTTTTTAGCATTGTATTTCAGTAGATCATAAATGGGTAATATATGTTATGACATGGTAAAAATAAGAAAATAATATTAAGATTGGTATATTTTGGATTTTAGCATGGTATAATGACATATTCATACAATATTTCATAGAGATTGCTTCTCTGAAGTCATTCCAAACCTAGAATGGATTAATTCTTATCTTGGATGAGAAATTTACAAGATCTATTATTCAGATTAAATGTATTTTACTTCTACTAGATTGTTGAATCTACTAGATTCTAAGAAGGTATACATGGTCTTTTCTAATGTATCAAGTTTGGGATTGGGTTGTGTTCCTATTTAGAGTGATAACATCATTACATATGGATCTAAAAACTATTTTCATACCTGAGATGAAGTTTCAATCCAATGAACTTGAGCTTGTATATATGAAGCATGCACTTAAATTTTGGTTACATGAAATTATCAGATATAGGTTTACAATGTATTCTAACCATAATTATTTGAGTAATAGTGATAGTAAAATTATTTGACTACCCATTACTATATTTGGGTGGATTACATTTAGTCTTTCAATTAAAAAAACATTACATGTTCCATGGGAAAAGATAATTCCATTATAGATTCATTTATTAGGAATCTTCAGACATGTTTTATGAAGGAATAATTAGAGTTGCGGAACATGATTGCTCTTTTATCAAAGCTGAATACGACAGTGTAGAAGATATGGTCTGAGGTTGTGTTTTCTTTTTCTTAGTTAAAAATCAGTACTCTCAATATAATTATTTTGGAATAACATCATTGGGATGAAATTTGTGGCTGTAGGACCACACTTTTGGTAGGTTGAACATTTTTGAGTGGCTATTCACCATGGTGGGTATCGTATAATAAAATAATTGATTTTTTGTAATCCTCTCAATAATAAAATCCTTGATTGGGGATTGAAATAATTCCAAGTGGTCAGTTCACCCAAGAACAAAAAAACATTTCTATGACATGTAACATTAATTTTCGTGTCTTGGTATTATATTGGGAATTTATTATTTTCTCTTTCATTTTTATATGTGTGAACTAGACAAAGAGGAGCATTTGAGACCTTAGTGTTTTTTTCATCCATATTCAGTTCAAACTCGCAATTCTGATAGGATTAATATGGTCATTTTTATTGGGGTTACACATACACATAGAATGAATAATAAAATATTGTTTCTGATAGATAAACTAACAAAATAAGATCAATTTTTACCCATTCATCAAAAAACCAAATTTAAGGAGCTGGTAAATATATATGTGAATGAGATTATTTATTTTCATGTATTTCCATATTTTATTATATCTAATAGAGATCCCCATTTTCATATTATATTTAGATAGTCCATTAGGTAGCACTGGTATCACTGGTTCAGTTGAGTATGGAATATCATCCACATTTATATGGAAATACATTGAGATTAATAGTGATTCATGATGATATACTTAATTTTTATGCCCTCAATTTATGGAGGATCATGGGAAAAAAATTTAGCAATAGTTCTATATTCCTATAAAAATAGATACTATTCCATAATCAGAATAGATCCATTTATGGCATTGTATGGTCTGCCTTTTAAATAACTGTTTCGTTGGTCAGTGATCGATGAACTTTCAATGGATGTTCTGAGTTGGTTCAATAGAAGATATCAATTATTCTTTTGATTCTTCAGATAATGTTGACAACATAGATCTACTATAAATCTAATGTTGACCATTTCCATTGACCATAGTATTTTTCATTTGGTTATCATGTTTTTTTGAATGTTTTTACTCTATTCTATTATCGACAGCACAAGATAAAAGATAATATTTCATCAAATTTTGTATTATCTTTTGAGGTTGTTGAGAAGGAGTAGAGATTGGATTTCCATTTATATCTTCCTCCATTGATGACATTGATACATAATATCTTCCATGTATATCATTTGTTGAATGTTATTTCTAATCCATCTCATGTTCCGACCACGAGTGATCTTTATGTTTACCCCAGTTTATTCATAAATGAGAATCCAATTAAGATAATTGATTATAAATCCAAGGTACTTTGTTAGAGGATGAAACATTTTCCTTTTGTTTCTATTTAAGTACTGTTCATATATACATATTAATTCTTAAATAGTGTGGCACTGATGAGAGAGTAGTTTCCACAAAATTTTGAAATCGATACTTAATGAATGGAATTATGGGGATATAAATACTCTCTTGTAGGGAGTTTGAAACCCTTATATACCATTTTTAAGTGTTCCTCAACCCCTATATTTATAATCCATTTCCTATGTATCATTTAAAGGTGATATAGGTAAGAATTTCAATATTTCTGGAATTTTTATGTCGTGTAAAGTTCATGAATGGTTTTATAAAACTATATAAACCCCCACCCATGGATTCCAGGAAAACACAAATAGAGGGTGTTTCCATACTTGAGGAATGGTCAGAAAAACTATTCATTAACCTATTGGAAACTACATAGTACCCCATTATAGGGGATGTGATACATTTTATATCGAATAAATCATGAATTGATTAAAAAATAATGTTTTTGTTTTTTAATGTAAATGGAAATTTGGGAATAGGAAATGAAGAAAATTGTTGTTTTTAGTTTTTTAAAATGATTTTTCCTGTGATTATTTATTTGTTGAGAATATTTTAGACTTGTTATTTAGTATGTTATTTTAGAAAACTAAGCATTAATGGCAATTACCTAGGTATAGATTGATAATTTAGAACTATAATAAAAATATAGTATGGTAAATCTTATCCCAAGAGTTTTTTTATTGGTAATATTCAGCCAAAGCCTAAGGGACATGTGTTCTCATTACAATGATCACAGATTGAGTGTGTGGGGATCTCATGACATGTAACTGTCGTACCTCTTAGAAGATGATCATATTACATTCTATGATTGAATCACTATATATGTACCACTGAATGAGAACTTCCTTAATAATTATTTATGATTTATATAAACTGTTTTATAAAAAAAATAAATTAATCCATTTTTTGAATGATATCCATCAATTAAAATGAAAATAATATTTTTTCTAAATATGTAATTTTACTACCATTACTATATTATTTATAATTGAGAGCATGATTGAGATTATCTATTGTGTAATCTTATTATGGAACACATACATAAATCATAAAGAGATTTTATCTCACACTCTATGTTTTCCATCATAAATTTATAGATTTCCTTCTTCTACTTTTGTGAATGGTGAAATTTTCCACTAGGTTGTTTTAATTGTTGTTAGTCCTTTGGGCATGGAGAACAATCTAATTTGCGACATTGGTTGGATTTTTTTCTATTAGGCACATTGATTATGTATTTTTTGGGTTTTTTATACCTGTATTACTTGAGTTTCTATCTCCTTGAGAGTATTTTTAAGCATACTGATATGTGTCTATTTATTTAATTCTTTTTTTGGGAAAAAAACTCCCTAATATATTGTATGATTCCATGTTCTATTAAACAACATGTGGGGATTTAGAATTCTGATCAAACTATATTATTATCATCCTAGTTATCAAAGCACCATGGAAACTTGGAGGGTTTATGACACATGATTTCTAAAATATTTTCTTAAATATTTTTAATTATCTTCATTTATTTTTTATAGTAATTTTATATAGTTTTTTATTTTTAAATTATTTTTAAAAAGAATATTTTTCTATTTTTAAAATAAATATTTTATTATTATTATTACAAAATTATCAATGGAATATAAAATTTAACATTTATGGATTGAATGGAATTTCACACCATAATGAAATCATAATTATTTCAAGCATCCTATTCAAGAATACAAGTTTATTTTCAAAAAATCCATTTATTATTTAACATATCATTATAATGAAATTATTTCTAAATTGAAATATTATTTTTTTCAATAATTATTTCAAATGATATTTCAAATGAATTTTCATTCTATAATAAAATTATATAATTTTAGTAGTTTTTCATGGGCTTATAAATCAAGGATATTTTCATTATTATTTTTATTGTTGGTTTTTGTTTATAATGTAATTATGGTTATGATACCAATTGATACATTTATTTATGTTATGATGAAATATTTATGAAACTGATTACATTTCATTGGTTCTGATATGATGAATGAATTTTTTTCTTTTGGTACACATATGTGTGTATTTCATTATGTGAGTTTTGTACATATATCCCCCTCCATTTCATTGTGTAGATCTGGATAAATCATGAGGTAAATTTCCCATGTGTGAACCTAATATCGTGTATAAAATTATATGTGGTGACTTATTTTTCATCTTCATAAAATTATGCATGGAGCTAGTTTCATAAACATATTATTTATACAAGGGAATTGTTTCATGTCCTTAACATAATGGGTGAACCTGATTATACACATATATGGTTATAACATTATAAGTTTACGTGTGTTTCCAATTCCATGTTTCCTTTAAATATTAATCTATTATTAAATGTATTATTTAATTATTTTATGATTAAAATCCCATGTTAATATTTTATTTATTCAATGACTCGAGATTATAACCATTAATATGCATTGAATAATATTCATCTTTTTAGTGCATGTTCTAATTCCTTTATGATTATGTTTTGATTGATATATCCTTTTTAAATCTAACTGAGAATATGATCTCACCCATTTCATATAATTCTTTTCCCCAGGTCATGAAAGATGGTTTTAAGTATGAGTATAAATGGGGATGATATTTCCAGAAAATATTGAAGATCATTCCATAGATTACAGGACTGTGTTCCATGTATTAAGAAGCAGTAGACTATTAAGTTCTTCTAAAATGTTTAAGTGTCACTGCATAAATATTAATTTAACAAATAAATATATATTAATAATAATCATAGGCTGTTGGTGATGTTATAAAAGAAAATATTTAATCAGACTTCATCAAATAGTATGATAAAAAATATTAAGAACCTTCTGTGTATCTCTAGATTACAATTCTATTTTTTATAGATCAGGAATATCCTAGGATAAAAACTGATGTGTCCCAAATTGAAGTTTTATATGTAATTTAGATTAATTATTTCGGTTTACTCTATGATAATTTTTCTCACCCAAATTTTATATTTTTAATAAATTGAAGGAACCATAAGTAACTTGGTTAACAATTATTGTGATGAAAAAAAATTTAATGATAAATCAAATGTGTTAATTTCAACATTAAAGGGGGTAGTAATTTTTTATAATCAATTTTCATTGAACATGGTTAAAAATTTGTACCTCAATGATACAGGTATTTAATGAATATATTTTTATGAGTAGTTTAATTTGAGGATTTTTTATATTGGATGATCCTTACAACATTAGAATGTATTTTCTTTTTTTAGGTTTTTTGGCAGGAAATGACGAATTTCAAAAAAAGGAATGAAAATTGAAATCAAAATTTGTTGAAGAACCTTCCATACTATGGGTAAAGAGTGGAGGTTCTACACATGATTTTTTATGATAAAGATAATTTAGAAGATGATGAAAAAATAACAACACATCTTGTACCCTAAGTACCATTTGTGACCATTTCAAGTGAAACAGAACCGTGAAAAACAATTTTTCATGAGCATTCATATCGTGAATGCCATATACATGTTGTGTACAACCAATACCTGATGTGATGGTAGTCAAAAGAGTGTAGGATATTTTCAGGAATTCAACACAATATATGAAAAATTGGATATAAGGTACAAGTTGTGTACCCAATGTATATGTCATGTAAGTGGGGATAAACGGAATAAAAATTAACATGTGGTGGGCTATGGGGTTTGATGGAAAAATCATATAAATATCGGGTTGGATTGCCCTTCTAATACACTCGAACGCAAAGGATGACCTGCGACACCATGGGTCATCCTCTAGACGACAAAGTGAAAAACTGTTGTCCCGCTTCGATGTAGTTCTACCTCATGTATCAATGTTAGCTCCTCTTGCCATGAGAAAGTAGTTCTGGGTGATGTGATTTGAATGTGATTTGTTCTTAGGGATTATCCTATTTTATTATTAATTCTTTGAATTTTCACTGACAATATTCATCATTTCTAATCTCTTTATTTTTTCCATTGCATGAACATTTATTGGGATTTGAAGAGAATTATTTCATTTCATAAACTAATTAGACTACATTTCCCATTACCATTACGCAATCTAGGATAGTTATGTTTAGAAATGGTTTTTGGTCACCAATATTTATGTTTTCATCAAGTTAATGACCATTTAAAAGGTTAAACTGCATTACTATGATGGGATTCCAAGACTAAGGATCCCTTCTGACCTAATTCCTAAAACAATACAAAATAAACAAACTTTTATATAAATTTCAATAACACAAACATGAAAATAATAGAACCTTGCATGCCTCCCATATTGATTCAATCCCAAACCTATCCTGCTGGTGATTCACTTTTATCACAATGAATAATTTATTGGAATTTCAATTTCATAATTACTTTAAATCAAATGGACAATCCTTGTGGGATCGACACTTAGATATGAATGATAATACAATATTAGTTAGGATTGTTTGGGTTTTATATATTTAATGTTTTTTCATAGCATCATAGGGAGAAAACGACGTCCTAAATGACTATCATATAACAAACTCTCAGACTCACGCTAGAAGACTAGGAAATATTTTTCTTATATATTATGTAGTTAAGACCATAGAAAATAAATATTTAGTTACATACATGACAACATGTAGGAAAAAACATGTAGAATCCATAGATGAACATGGAGATTTTGGAGTATGGAACAAAATGACATAAATCTTGTAACTAAAAAGAAAAAACAATGAGTTTAAAAGACATAGTGGATGACAATATTGGTATCACTATGGTATTATAAATAGATAAATGATTTAAATGTGTAAATTATTAGATCTATGAAAATCCATGTCCTTGTGGGAATGATTATGAAGAATATAATAAAGGTGGTATATGTAATGGTAATATAGAGACAACAAATTGCATGTGATAGGAAAGAAGTGTTAATACATAATATGGTGAATCATAGTTAATTATTGATAAAGAGGTTGAATGGATGCATAATTTATGTGCTATAATTTAGTTATTATGTTATAAAAATATGAATAAAGTATGTATTTTTTAGAAAAAAATTAATTGAGGATTTTAAAGGACATGTTGAACGATGTTGAAGGATTGGAAAAGTAATTTATTGGTAATGTGATATTTTTGTAGAATATGTGAATAAGGTATAGGTAAACTTTAATATGTGAATGAAGTTGAGATAACTTTGAGATAATGGTATGTCTATTTGTGGGATAGTATTAATGACCTTGGAACTGATTATTATTATGAAAAAACGTAGTTCTGGGTATTGAGTTTAAATAATTTATAGATTTACAAGTTGAGGAAAGAGTTAATATTTGAAATAATACATGATTTAACTAAGGTTATATAGTAATTTAGGTTACTACCATCTTTTTAGAGGATACATGTTAATTATATTAACATTTTTGGGGTGTTAAAATTAATAGATACATCATGTTTTCTAGGAAAATTAACAATATTTTGATATTGAAAACTTAGTAACCTTCTTTCGAAAGACATTTTAATCTTTTGGATTGCACATATAGGTGACCACTTAGAAAAATGTCTACATTGATATTTGAGTGAGGTTTTATAGATTAATGTTTCAATTTTACATGTAAATATTTATACATATATGATAATGTGTACTTTATATACTTTTTAAAGATGTTATCTAGAGTCCAAAGGAATGAATTGTGTTCCCATAATAGATCTTATGATCCAATAGTAATTAAGGTATTTAAAATTCCAACACACTTCATGGAGTAAGATATGGAGTAGATAATGATCACGTAAAATTCAAAGAGTGATATTATACATATAAAATGCAATCATGTATGTATATATTCTGAAAGTATTTTTCAATACAATGTAATCCAATTATCATAATTTTTTATTATATTAATGACCTTTTTAGACATAATTTTTATGGTTTTGGGGTTATTTACTAAATATATACCATGTTATCTATAACTATATATTAGTTATTAGGGATCAATTTTCCCTTTCTAATTCAATGTTTTAAATTTGAAAAAAAAATAACTCTATGGAAACGTAGTTATGTGTTACTTCTTAGAGTATTTATGTATCCAACATTCACATTTTAGTGGTAATTATTCTATTTATACGATGTGGGTTTTTATGAATGAATTATAAAAAGTAAAACATTTGATTACTGAAATAAATTTATAAAGGTAATATTATTTTAATGTAAGTATATTTTATCACCAAGATTATTTTATGAAATTTCTCATTAGATAAATTTATTTCTTGGATATATTGTGTTTCATAGAATAGTGAGTTTAAATGTACAGAATAAGTTTACTCAAACATAATGTTATATTTTTAAACTAGACATTAAATTAGTATTCATGATTAATATTAGGAAATATATTACTTTACAACTCATTAATAATGTGATAATTAATTATTTTTGAAGAGTCTACTGATTTTTATTAAAATATATTTTGATCTTAGAACATATGATTACTTAAAAAATAGTTTTCTTGTTCTTTATGAGTAAATATTATAATTATTTACTGGAACTTATATGAATATTATTTTATAAGAAACTAATAAATTTTTAAAAAATAATATTAACATAATGTCATGGTACTTCTTTTGGTAATTTTATGAAAATATTGATTTCATATAGGAGAGTGAAAATTCAAATTCCTACAAAACTATAATTTTAATTATATTAAAATGAAATTTTAGGATATGAATTTGTTGAAAAAATAATATAAGTGGTCTTTAGTTAGATAAAATAAAATTAAAGTTCATTTTATCATCATTCAAAATTATTTTGGTACATGTATATTTTTTTGTATTAAAATATAATTTTTCAAGAATACTTTTTTTCATTGTGTTTTATTGGATTAATTTTTATTTTAATTTACATCTTTATGTATTTATATTTTACAAAAAGATAAAATCCATATTTTCATTCTAAAACCCTAAACATAATAAATTGGTACCTTTTATTTTTTTCTAATCAAAATAGTAGTCTTGGTAATTTTTTTACCATCGTAAGTGGTAAATGGGAATCATGGTTTAATAATAAAATCATAATGACTACAATATGACCAAAAAGTTATCCGAAACTAAATCGAATGAATTTACTTCGACCCTGATCACATATGGCTCAAAATTTAGTTGTTTAAAGAAAATTTTAAAATGAAAATGACTTATATATTATTTTAATCATTGAAAGCCACAAAATGTCACTTGGCTTGTCATAAATATATCTTATGTCTCCACATGGGAAAAAGATAGGATAATAATGAAAATGATTGAACATTTTTTACTTAAGAAACTTATTTAAATGGAATAAATTTATTAGTGATACTTAGGGCCACTTTGATGATATTATGATGTTTATAATATTTTATTTAATTAAAAGTAAATTATCTTTTATTCATTTTATTAATAATCATATAATTTTTAATACAGATTTAATTAGAATACAAATTTAAATATAGATATTATATTTATATTTATAAAACATGTTATTTATATTTTAATTTTCAGTGAAGAGAATATTATCTAAAATAAATACCCAACAACGATTTAATAATTATTCAATTAAGAAAAAAATAAAAACAATGTTACAAAAAAATATTTTAAAAAATATAAATTTAATTTATTAAGGTGTTATAATTATTTATTAGATGGTTATGAAATATTTTGGGTCTATTAAATGTTTTCTCCCAATTTTATTTTGTTTTCTTGATTTTAATAAATTCAATGTAAAAAATATTATAAAAAACAAAATAATGATATTTTATCAAAATATAATTATATTAAATTATTTAAAAAGAATAAAAAATTTAATAAAATAACAAGAGATTAAGATAATGTACAGAATTTTATAAATAGTTTATTACTTTTTCAATTTACACTACATAAGAAAAACATAAAACCTTTTATTTTTTAAAAATCTGTTATCGTATCAAAAATTAAAATATGATAACTAAGGGTAAATCAAGATGATAAGGTTTAAAATAACACCAAAATACATCTACAATATATTGGATGGTGATATTAAAGACTTATAATATCTTATTTATAAATACATATCTGATTTGTGGAATTTTGATATTTAATGAATTTAGTATAATTTAATCAATTGAGAAATTATGAAAATTTCCCTATATAAATCATAAAAGGGATCCCACGCACACTAATTTACATCACAAATAGCGTTATGGATTGACCAATACTTATAAATTTATATTTTATATTTCTATCTCAATAATCTATATTTTTTGATCTTCTAAAAAATACCAAACCTAGAGTAATTTTGAGGAGATCCAATGGAGACATTTCAAAGAAGAGGTAATCTCCCAAACATATCACTTTATTTTATACTATTCCTTACCTACTCCAAATATATTATGTCCTTCATCAAATAAAAACATCAGTATACAGAATACTATTTGATGTTATTATGATAATTAAAACCCCATTATATGCTCTCTTTCCCATCAGACAATATGTGAATCTATTGCTCATGTGTATGGTCAAATAACGGTCACTATGTTTAGATACAGTTCATTTTTTCATCACCATATTATATAGAAGTGTATTTTCAAGGTATAGTTCTTTATATATTAAATTTATAAATTATTTATTCCTCATTAATTATAATATTAACTCTATATTATTTTAATACAATCATTTAGGAAACTACAATTTTTTTCACCCATACTTATAGACTATCATCTCCATGATTTGATGTGATTTCTATTCACATATATTTCACATAGATGGTAATAAAGATAATTTAGTTTGAAATTATTATATATATAACATAATAGTGATTTTGGTAATGTGTATTATTATGTAGCTTTATCTAATCCCATTAGATTAAAAATGGAAACAACGTTCATGCGTACATATAACCAACCATATCAATGAACTTTATAATTCATTTTTCTATAACTAATTTTTATGAATGATACTAAATATTTATATAATTAATGTAATTGATGTTTGAAACATTATAATATTTTATATATTATGGTACCACGATCAAATTATAAGTGTTAGTACTACCAAACTAAAACATGATTGGAAAGCGAAGAAGTTATCACCTAGAACATTACTGTTAATAAAAAATTATCAATAAATGGTTGATAAGATTATATCAAAAAATAATAAATGATATTATTGATCTATATATTTAAAACCATTTATAATAAATCTATATTTATTATTTATGAATAATCAAGGTGAATAATGTAATTCAATACACGATGTACGGAATTTTGTACTCGCTTTTTTATGTGTGACACATTTATTATACACTACTTGTTTTCTTTTTGTGATTTATATACTGTTAATTAATGAATTTTGTGAGCTCTATCCTGAATATTATGGAATATGCGAATCAATATAATTTTATTTCATTCATTGGCAGTATGATTCAAATGATTGTGAAATGGTTAGGGTTTATTCTACAATCTCGTTATTATTACAGATTCTTTTAGTATAATTATCTTTTGGTGATTATTTACCATCCATGTCCAGTTTTTCAAAAATAAATTCATAAAACAATTTATTGTAATTAAATGAATTTTTAATTTCATATTTACACTTTTTTTACAATTTACAAAATATTTAAAATGTAATCTTCTTCGTATTTCCAAAATAGTTTATTATGATTTTTCATAAAAAATATTGAACGAAATTTTTTAAAAATTATATGGATGAATGTAAATCTATTAAATTATGATTTTGTAATGAATAATGAATTTCATTATAATATTACATGGTTATTTTCAAAGAAATTGTTTTCTTTTTATTACTTCACATATCATTAAAATGGGATGAATTATATATGGTAATGTGTTTCTTAAAAGTATTTAATACGATCTTTAAAAATAATTTTCATTATATGATAACATTTTTAGATGTTACAAATGATTTCATGGGGATATTTTTAAAGGATTCTATCATTATTACTTTTATTGTTGGTTTAGGTTTATTATGGCATGATGTTTATAGTGCTAATTTTTTTCCATGATTTATGTTATGATGAAAGTGTTATGAAACACATTTATTTACAAGGTTCCCAATATGATGAGTGACATATGTTATTGTAAAATAAATATATATGGATTTAAATATGTGATGGGTGTGACCATTATATCCATTCAACTAGTTAGTGAAATATTTATTAATAATGAGTTAAAATATTTTATGTGTGAATTTATTTCATATAAAAAATTATATGCTTGGACTTTTCTATCATGCCCACAAGATTACGTATGGACTGAGATTCATGAACATAATTTTAATTAATGGCTCTTGTTTTATTTTCTTAACATAATGAGTGAACCTATTTTTTGTTACACATGTTCACAATGTTATTTTATTACATGTATTTATTATTTTAATGTTTCAAATAAATATTATGCTCTTATGGATTATGTTCTATGAATATTTTTTGATTCAAGTCATATGAACATCAAAAAAACATTCTAAAACTAATGATTCTGAACTTCAATAGGTAGAGTATAATGTTCAAGTGTTATGATCATGTTCTTATACCCCTATGATTATGTTATGATTGATATCTTCCTTTTTTACCTATATCGAGCATATAGACTCACTCATTTCATATGTTTCCCACCACCATGTTATGAATAACGGTTTTATGTATGTGTATAAAAGGGGATGATATTTGTGGGAAATATTAGTGATCATTCACTGGACATGAATATTGTCTTCCATGTTTCAAATGGGAAAACATATGTTTATTATTTGACATATTTATATGTCATGTCATGATTATTCATCTAGAAAGATGTAATAACTATGTATATATATCCTAATATGTTATTTCCAGTGATGAATAAAGCCTTTGTTAGTCCACTTGTAATTGGAAGAACATCTATCTCTATATAAAACTTTATTCCCTTGTCCATCACAAATAACTTACAAAGAACCATATCATAGGCTATAATATAGATGTTATAAACCAATGATTTCATCGAAGGATAAATGATGATTTCAATAATTCTTGATTTTCATTCGACATTCCCCATAATATGTATAAAAAAGGGAATCATATCCATAAAATATCATGAATTGAAGAACACTTTCACCGTCCAGGGTTGTAACTCTACAAACTCAAGGAAATATTCCAACTTTAATAAATCTGGAAGAAAATAACTAAACATGATATCCTTGAAGGCCTCCCACTTATATACATCACTTTTAATAGCTTTTATCATGAATTTACACCATCATCCATCTATGACATGAAGCATAATGATCAAAATATTATCTTTCATATCTTCTAGGGTCTTCACCACGTTGATGACCCAATTAATTAAAAATATATATTCTATAATATGAGGGTTCTTTGATTCCTTGAAATGATGGGGTTATTAATGGTTAGAATATCAAGCAGAATTTACCATCACTATCTCATCCCTATGGTCTCCCCATCCAAAACATGCAGTTTTCAATAGAGTCCTTACTAAAAATGTTCTATATATTTCCCAAAAAGATAAACAATTTTAATATACAAGCATCATCGTGTATAAAAATATTATATGGATGTGACCAACATATGTGGGTCTATATTCATGAAATTATAGATCAAACTATAGAGAACCCCATAAAATAATACAAGAAGACAAATAAAATATCATACAAATCCTAAAGAGTTTACAATGTGGTTTAACCTTAAGAGATTCCAAACAGATTATGGAATAACCACAATAAGAACTTCCGAATACCCAAAAAAATCATCCGGTAAATTTTGGTTATCCAATATCATATATAAACATAGTAAATCAAAGAAAAGTTATGATTAAATCAATAAATATAGGAAATAATTCACTAAAATAACATATAATAATTTTAATTGGTATTTAATTATTTTGTCACTATCTAACATAATAAACATGAATATGGAATGTGTTCCAACATAGATAATTAAAAGAATGAATAAACAAAAAATCCCATAAATCAATACACTAAAATCATGTGCATTAACCATAGTGAATTCAAATAAAGGGTAATATCAATCATATTGACATTATGGAATCATTAAGGTCCACTATAAAGTTATCTCCACACATTGATATAATTACCCTACCCATTTCCCAACCATCATAAATCTTATATTACTAGTCCCATGTCATAGAAAATATACAAAAATGTTAGAGAACCTAGTTTGTTAATATAATTTTGATTATCCCCATCCAAATCCATCAGGTCCAGTATGAGATTCCACAATAACACTTGTGAACCTCCCCATACACACGTCTTTAATAAATAGTGGGGAGGGATATTGTAATATATTAGAGAAATTTTACCCTCAATACTTGTTAAACATCATAGAACATTAATGGATGTGATAACATGTTTCTAAAAATAATTAATAATTAATTAATCAAATAATCATAGTAGCATCATAGAAAATAAATATCAACCACTATTTTACTAGTATGGAATTTAAGTCACACAACACCATAATATAATGGATCCCCATTGGTGATGGATCAATATATGATGTAAATGAGAAAAAATAGTTTCATAATAAACCAACATAAATAATATGATTGAGACATCCTCCATGTAAAATAAAAAAATATTCTAAAACCTCTTCTTACCCCTTCACTAGATTCATGGTCATTAAATCTACAAGTTCACTAAAATGATCGAGTATTGTGTGACTATAAAAATCATGAAATCATAACCAATGAACCATAACATAGGTTCATATGATATATCGGTGCATGATGTAAAATTTAAAGAAACATATGAAATCAATAAATATATCACACAAGAAAAATAAATATGTGTTGGGTATTTATAGAATGGTACTACCTACTTTAGAACCATATCGATAGGATCATCAGGACACAATGTCTGAATCATCCCCCATATAATGGATAACTGAAAAACATATTTGAAACATCTTCTTATTTGAGAGATAACATGGTCATATTGTCCTTTCATCTGACACACCCCCTTTGGTGGATAGTCTTAATGTATCAACTATCATTATAAGTTATATAAAACATATGAAATATAGATTTGACCATGTATATAGATAGATATATCCAATCATACATTATATCAACCATTATTCACTACCATAACATAATAAATGAAAAAAACCATAAAACATAACTATCAAGGGATACACACACAAGCTGTAAAATCATTACAATGACATATATATGTAATAACTTATGTCAATGACTTCCACAATTATATGTAACAAAGATTGATGTCTAGTGACACTTTTCGAGTCTAATTATGAAAATTGATATTATAACTAATACTATTTTGACAGAATTTGGAATGCCATGAATAAATTTTAGGATAAACTGTACAATAATAATATGATGTATTCAAACATATATGATAAGATCAAATCAATTCAATTAATTATGCCTGATTAATTGACATACTAAAATTACATATATCTATGAGTTGATCCATTAAAAAACAAAAAATTCCCATGTTAAACCATTTCAAAACCAATTAATCTGATCATAAATTATATGATCTATATTTTTGGATGAATGTTAAGAGGAGGGAAGTGATCTTCTTAAAATTATAATTAAATGGATTGGATGTTCATGATCAAATCATTTCTTAGGAACCAAGTAATGTAGATTTAAATAAAGAATAGCACTCAAAAATACCATTAGATAGATTCTTGATATCTTGGAAAAGAATATTAATTAATATAATGAGTATAATTTTATATGAAATGTTTTTTTATAAATCCACTTATAAACAAGATGTGTCCACTAGACTTCTTATGATGACATCAGATGACTGATAGCCATTTGGTAGGAAATGTTTTCCCATAATCCAAACCAGATGAGTGGAATATGTATATAAGTTGATCATCATTGACTATGAAAAAATAAATTTCCCTAAGAACCTATTTCTATAGCTACTATGACTATTTTACTTTAAATATTATGGTCCACTATTTTATGTTTTAAAAAAAATTCATAAATAGAATATTTTAATTTTAAATTAAAGAATTATAAATTATTTTATAATTTGATTATATGATCATTATTGTCTCTTTGAAAAAAGCATACTTGGTATCAATTTTATTTCATTGGATTCCAATGAATATTTGGAATAATTTCTCCCTACAAATTAAAAAATATATATATTCACATTAAAATTTGTTTTCATTTGTATGGTTTTTGATGTATGGTTGTGTAATTATTTAAATACACATTATGATTATACTAAATAGTCATCATCAATTATATAAAATTAATGCCCTTGTTTTGATTTTTTTACAATTAATAAGATGGTTCTTTAAATTCATTAATTCCATATGAATTCTCTTATTTTCATGGTACATTTATTGGGATAAATTGAATTATGATATTATAATATATGATATCACTGTTTTAAAGGAGATTAGTATTGTGGTGGGAAAAATATTTGAAACATATTTTATAATAGCATATTTTAAATAACTATTTCATTCACATGATTTAATTAAATAAGGTGAATTAAATGTTTTCACCATATTTTATGTTATTAAAATTAAGAATATTTTTTTTATGTAAAGTATCATTTTTAAAAAATAATGTATTCGGGAATTATAAGGGGTTTAAAATGGCATGGTTGGGGGAATCAAAATACTCATGAAGTCACTGGAAAAATTTTATTTTTATCATGATTTGTTTCTTTATTTTGAATGATCTATGCGTGTGAAAATTAAAAATTCTAGATATGAAGACACATGATTTTATGTGTCGATAAATATCATTGAATTTTTCATTTTTAGATATGGGAAAGATGTTCATTATGATAACCAAAATTATAATTGAAAAATGGATAGTTCAAGAAAATCAAGGTAATGATATTGGATATACAGGGGGTAAAAATAGTTCCTCAAGTTCTTTGGTGAGTCTTTGGAGCATCAAGTTACTTTCTTTTGGTATGGGCAGGATTTTAATCATGGTGAAATTTAGTGTGTCCGGATTATGGGAAACCACAAAACAACCTTAGAGTGGGTATATTTTATGTTTATTTGAAATACTAATTATTTGATTTCATGTTCAATCCATGATTAAGTGTTAAACATGAGAACAAAAATATAAAATATTTATGATTTATTGAACATGGTGATTTGTTCATGGTTTTTTTGAAATTACATAAACTTTTAAACAACAGAATAATGATTTTTTCTTAATTGATATATAATTTGGTAAAAAATGTTTCCCAAAAATGAATGAGCTGTGACATTGGATAGTAAATGCCACCATGTTGGCTCGCAGTTCAGAAATCATTGTGTCCTAACAACGAAATTCAATAAAAAGTCTTAATTTTTCATTTTGAAATTATATATATTATAGGAGAACCCTATTTTTTATCTCCCTAAAAAAAACCAATGTTGGTCGACCATCCGCTACATCATTTAGAGGCTTTAAATTTTGCGTTATTTTTATGATTATTTTTCATTTAATGTATTATTCATTATACATAGGACTCTCATATTTATTTCTATTAATTTTCTCAAAAACATTTATCTCTATATTTGTGATTGCATTTTGATTCCTTAATGATATTGTGTAATTATTCCATTTTAAGGTAAATTCATCTAATTTGAAAACATAGTGTCCTGAGATGGTATCTTCACCTCATGGATCATAATATTTTTCGAAAAACATCAACATATGTGGATTTTATGTATGTTTTCAGATGTTTAACATACATGGTTGTGACACACTGTACATTCTCTCTTAGATCAGGATCCATTAACACATAAGTTAAATAAACTCATTTAATAAAATATATAAAATCCATAGTTGACCATAATCAATTAAATAATTAATAGTGAAGTTTTATCTATAACATCCCAATGAACATTTCTAGATAAGGGATTTATAGAATCCAAAAAAATAATAACAATAATAGTCTGGGTGTAGTACCCCGTATTATGGTATGTAACCCTTTTACATGTATTTTTATGGATATAAGGTATAATATGGAATGTCTGGAGTTTTTGGTGAACTATCATTATGTTTCGAGGGCTAATGGAGAGACAAATAAGCTCCACACAGTTAATCCAAATTGTACAACCATCCTAGAAGAAAACATGTGAAATTGCTGGTTTGAGGTAGAGAGCTTCGACACAGTGTGCACATAGTTAGGGAGACTATGAAAGGAGGTCAGGAAAGGGTCTTACTATGTAGTTTCTAACTCATGGTTAGTGCACGGTTTGTCTAACTGTGCAAACAAACCATGCTGATGGTATAAGTGAGATCCAAAAAAAGTGGATCTAACATGTTTTCCCTCCATGTGCCTCTTTTTTTCTCCTATGTGGCCATAACTTAGGATTTATCTTCCTTGAAGGTAGAAAAATATCTCCCAAGTGATTTGGAATCAATATGAAGGCTTCCCTTAGTGGTTCTAACCTACATTATTTAGGTATGTGATCATTCTTCATTTTTCATGATCTATTTGTTAGATCAATATAGATCTAGATCATCTTTACTCTTGTTTTATATGATATACACCTATTATTTGTAGATTTATTATTATCTATTCCAAATAAGTTTAGTTTTTGTCTTGACCTTTCTAGGAGAATATATCTAAGGAGTTTACTTGAAGAATCGATCAGGTTTTCATTACCATTCTTTGTCTGTTGTCAATTTAATTAAAACATTTAATATATGTGAATTTTATCTTGACTCCACATAGTAGAAATAATGATAATTATTTCAAATTTCCTATATTGTGTTCAATTGGAGGTGATTTGGCAGTTTAGCAATCGTTGGAAACCCTTCATTATGATGGTTTGGAAAATTGGGGAGATCTAAAAGAAGTGTGCTCTAAATAATGTGCTTTTATTCTTGGTTTGAAAATATGGATTTTAAAATGGGGATTTTCTGGAATTGTGGAACATAAATTTGAGTAGATGTTTTCAATAAAAAATAGTATGTTTTATTGAGATAAAATGGTTGTGTGGAAATTGGTTTCTTCTTGGAATTTTAATAAAAGTTCAGTTTTATTGAAATGGTTTGAAATGGTTATTTAAAATGGTTTTAGAATACACTGGATTTTAGTTGATTTCAAGACCCCAGTGCCTCTAAATAGAATATTTTTACCATTGGAGTACATGGTGTGTTACCATGGATCGTGGGAATTTGTCAATGAAACATAAGGTAACTCAATGAGATACTGCTCAAGAGTATGGTACAGTCGAATGAAGCAAGCATGTGTGGGTGTGTGGTGATTTTGGAATAGTTATTCCAAATTAAAAATAATAATTAGTTTTTATGATTTGAGAACTTATTGTTTATAAAATAATGTTCTAGAAAATTTTTTCATGTAGTTTTGTTTTCAGTTGTTTGTAAATGGTTTTCGAACGTATTTATATTTGGTTACAAACCATTTTGGTAAATTGTTTTGTATAAACTATTTTAAATAATATTATAACCATTATATTTATGTGGTGTGATTTGGGACGTAATTTTGAAAATGTAATTTGTTAGATATTCACCCCATCATTGGAACCATGGTGTTTTTGTTTATTTTACCATCAGAGACATGGTAAATGTTAAATTATAATAGTTCTTTTGCACCACATCAGGATACATTAGACTACTTGATTATGTTGGAGCATAGAGCTCGTCGATCATGGAGTCTTTTTGTCATGTTGTAGTTTATTAGTTTTTCTTTTTGTTGTTTACTGGGATATTTGTTTTTCTTCTACTATAGAATACTTAGGTTGGTTATTATAAGGAGAATGATTTGAAATGCCTTAGTTTATTTCATGCATCATAAATCGAGCTATTTGTGCATTGTTTATGGGGTTGTTGATTTGTGATTTTAATGGGTAAATCTTACCCCACATTATTTGAAACCATTCAATATTTATTGAAAGCATTGGTGTGTGGGGGATGTCTTTTAATTCCTAATAATGACATGTGGTACTGTCATGAAAATGGGAATTTTATGGTCATTATAAATTGTAACAGATTGTTTGGTCCTTTCCTATCAAGTAGTCATCAGTGTTCTTAGTCTTGGAGTAGAAATTCCTTCCTCTCTATTCATTGGATTTAATCTTAAAAATGAGTCAGATTTTTAGAACATGAAATTTATAACATAAAAGGATGTAGCGAAATTGTTTTGATGAATTTCATGTTACCAGGGATTAGGCTACACAAGTTTTTTAAGACACTTTTAGAATGATGTAAATCTTATTGTTATTTTCTTAGCCAATGAGACGACCATGACATGAATTTTAAATGAATGACATCCAACTATGAGTGAATATAAAATTTTGATTAATGATTCAAGATGTGTATAAAGTGTTTATTTTTGAAAAAATATGACACAATTTTCAAGTGAAAAAATATTAAAAATAATATTTTTAAAATTTTAAAAATTCATGGATTTTAAAAAATAGAAATTAGATTTTTCAAAAATATTAGAACATTGATTTTTTTTTGGAAAACAATGTTGTGATAGTTTATGTGATAGAATTTTAAATACTATGCCATCAATTTCTAGAGAGTTACATTGACCTATTTATTGTTGGTTTAGAAAATGGGACATGGTAGGCATTGTTGAAACCAACTGGAAGAAGCTATAGAGAATGTGGTTTAACCTGAACTATAGGTTAACCAAGAGTTAGTTCATTATAATGGGGAATCAGAGGAATTAGCCAAGGAATTTGAATCATACCATCCAGTTCCGGATGCAGAATCCACATATCGTCCAAGGGGATGCTGAACTAGAAAAAGTGGAGTTGTGGTTGAGTAGGATGAATTGTATCATTGATTTCAGTAGAAACACCATCAGAGATCAGTGTAAATCATGATACTTATATGCACAAGGAACTTTCACGACAGTGGTGGGATTTAGCAGTGTAAAATAAATTGGATGAAGGCCTTACATGGGAGGATTTTGAGGAAGTATTCAACAAACAATTATATCCGCATGTGGTAAACATCCATAAAATTATGGATATAATTTGCCTGAACTCGGATAATCTCTATGTCAATGGAATATGTGGATAAATTCATGAATTTAGTGGGAATTTCACACAAATTTTCCTCATATTCAGCCTTAAATGTACACATCTTCGAATCGGGGCAATAATATGAGATTTGATTGAAGATTGAGGTACTATATATTACAGATTATACAAAGATATTGAATATAAATACTGTGGATGAATGTGATATCTCATTATCTGCATGAGGATGTTTGATGAAATCTAAAAGTAATGGTGGGAAGTAAAATTCTAGGAGAAAGAAGAAAAGGAATACCCATTTTCAATGTGTAAGTGGAAATCAGAATTAGATGGAAGGATCAGTGAACCTACCTCCCAGACCCAATATCAAAGATGGTTGTTTTCAATGTGTTTTTTAGACCACCTCAAGAGTGAGTGTACAACACAACCATGAAAATTCCATAACTCTAAGAAGATGGGTCATCATCCATACTATTTTTGCAGTGCTCTAGGTTCAGGTGCTCAAGACCCATCTCAGGTATTGTAGTAATCGTATGATTCAATAGAGAAAGGACAAAAAAATCAGTCTCATCAGTATAGCATTGAAAGCCACAATGATTCTAGAAATACCATGAATCCTGAACTAGGGATGTCTCAGCAAGCCAAAAAGAAGATTAATGCAGTGAAAATGATATTTTAGGGTGGTGAGTATATGATTTTTTATTATTAGGCCGGACCATCTATGGTGAGATGTGTGGTTATTTTGAATTCGATTCTCGTGCAAGTGATCTTCAATAATAGTTCATCGCATTCTTTCATTTCATCTTGTGATTTTTATTTAGTAGGTTTAATGTTGTAAATTATTCAGTCTATTCTGAAATTGAAAAATTCTCTTAGGTAATATGAATGTCAAGACTTTGGGTGTAGAGCATGTTCTATAACAGTAGATGTAGATGAGATGAAATGGGACTTCTCAATCTTGGACATGTATTTCAATGATGTAATCCTAGCTATGGACTAGTTGACAATGTTTAAGGCTCATATCGACTGTTATAGGAGAACCATTTATTTCATAACTAAGGATGGCATTGAAATTCTTTTAATAGGTGAGAGGATGGTAATGAAAGGTGAAAAGAGCATATTGGCATAAATAATGGGAATAATCTCTTACCAGTTGGAAGTATTTTCTTTGGAATCAATTTATGAGATCATGGAAAAAAAATTACATCAATTGTTGATCAATTTTTAGATATCTATCCAAAGAAATTCAGAGTGTTACCACCTATAAGGGAGTGTATTTTACTATTGACCTCTTTCTGGGGAACGGTCCTATTTCCATTTCGTCTTATAGGATGAATCCAACAGAGTTATGGGAATTTAAAATGTAGTTGGAGGATATGGAAAGCAAGGGTTTCAATCAGCTATGCATGTCTCTTTGGGAAGCACAAGTCTTGTTCATGAAAAAATCAGATGGAGCTCATCAGTTGTGTGTTTATTATCATAGGCTGATCTAAATTACTGTAAATAATAAATATCAACTTACACGCATTGATGATATGATTGAAAAATTTAGGGGAACTCATTGGTTCTCTATAATTTAATTCCAACCAGGATATCATCAATTTCAATTTTTGAATGAAGATATTCCAATGATAGTTTTCAAAAGTTTCTATAAACACTACAAATATGTAGTCATGCCTTTCGGTCTAAGGAATGCACCAGTGGTCTTCATAGAATTGATGAATCAAATAATTCAATGATATCTTGATTCTTTTTTTGGTGATTATGGATGAAATCACAGTGAATTAAATGAAAATTGATGACAATGAGAAACACCTAGAATCATTATTAAAAATCATGATTGATCACCATTTTTATTTCAAATTATGAAAGGGTTATTTTTTGATACATGAATTATGCTTTCTTGGCCATGTCATTTCTGATAAAGGCATTTCTGTTGATCAAGAAAAAATTGATGATGTTATATAGTGGTTACCACCGAATAATGTCTTAAAGATATTATGTATTTTGGGTTTATTTGGTTGCTACCGATGATTTGTGCATGATTTAACACAACTGGGTTCTCCAATGACAGCTCTGAAAAATAATAATGCTTTTTTCCCATGTATAAATGAATTCCAAAATTCATTCTAGGTACTAAATGTATATGTTACTGTAACATCCCATGTAAGTAATGAATAATATATTTTCTTATCTATGTCTATTTATTAATTATATAGTGTTTTAGAATCTTAACATGAGAATAAATCCAATCTTAAGCATAGAATTCTCTAATATTTTTAAAAGATTGTTTTACTGCCTTTTGATGGCGAACCATTTTTATATCTATATTTTGACAATTTTATAATCACTATTTGTCAAAATAAACTTATTATTTAGGATTTGGACACTAAAATTTACTTTTGATAAATTTTTGGTATTTTTCTGACAATGTTCAATTTTTAATGAATAGTGAAAAATATTGCATTTTACTTCAAAACTGCTTTTTCATCTAATTTAATTATATAGTTAGATTATATTTTTAATTTGTTTTAAAGTGTAAATAGAATATATTATTACCATTTAATCCAATTGTGGTCATTGGGATTAATTTCACTTTGAAATTGGACATAAACAATTTTCAAACTTTTGATAGGTATTGTTTCAAAAAAAACCCGCTATTTGTTTTGAAAACAGGAATTATTTTTAAATTAATTACTAAAATTTCTGTGTTTGGAATTTGGTAAAATGGATTCCATATTTGGAATCGAAATTTCCAAATAATTTAATTAAGACTCCTTTGTTTTTTGACATTATGAATAGTAACTACGGTAATTATCTTCAATTATTGTGATTAATTAGTAATCGTGTAGTTAAGGGTAATAAAATAATATCATAATAACCTAAAATTACCCCATAATGTGTACTAATTCTAAAGGTTTTGTTATGTCCGACCATGGGATGCCTTGTGCCAAACTATGGGACCCCACGGAATCACATTTGGGTGGTAGTGACACTTTGTCATTTTATGTTTTTTAAAGGAAAGTATAACAAAAGTATGTATCACCCAAGTAAAACAATTTTATTTTTGTCTATGTAAACTATCTCTTAGACTATAAATATTCATTATAAATATAAATATATTTCCTACATCATAATAATTTTTTATAATTTTTATACATTAAATAAAATAATTTATTTATGACACTATGATGATGTATTGATTACCTCATTAATGAACTATTTAAATAAAATGAAAAGATAATGTAAATTCTAAGATATACACTTATCAAAAACATATTTGATGGGTGGATATATAACCCTTATAACCTTATCCTCGAAATATATCATTTTGGGGCCTATATAATCTGAAACTCGTTATATAATAATGTAACATTTCTTGAATTTCCAAGAGTGCCCCTCCTCCCTCTTATAAAAGGCCCCACCTCTACAACCATACCCACACCTCTCAAGAATTTGGCTCAGCCAAACTCTGCTCATTTTATCTCTCCGCATCCCTATATTAATCCTATAAGCCTTACCTTAGTCAGAAAGCTCTTCAAGAAACCCTTTGGTTTAAACCAAGGGGAGTTACCCGATTTAAAGTAAATTTCTTCTCTAATGTTATTTTGTTTTATTTTGCTTCTCCAACCACCAAACCCTTTTTATTCCTTTATTTTGTAACAAAAACAGTAACTTAAAGAGACGAGGATGTTTTTATGAGAAGTATTTGATTTACACATATACACACCTCCATCTAAAGGTTAAAGAACATACTATTTCTGTGGATGGTGAATTATTGCCTCACGAAACGATGATTGTTCAATATTCTTTTAACACCTTTCATGGTGGCCATTAAGATGTCACTATATTTATATATGATATTATTTTTATGTTTTCCTTATGATTCTGTATTTTTAATTTATGGCATACCTTTATGGTTTCCATTATAGGTAAATGTGATATCTTCATTTCAGGTTTTGTGGACTACCGCCCACTCAAAGTGATTTGAATCGTTAATGCTATATGTGGGACTTATAAAGGATAGGATTATTGATATTATATATGATATTATACTGGAAATATAATATACCTTTATATCATTGTGATTTCATTCCATTAAATACGAAATAGAAATGAAAGTAGAGTTCATGAGTACGTACGGTTTACCGTCTCCATGAACGGTGCATTTCATTTCTTACCTATAAATGTTATGTAATATTATAAATGTATGTATATATTGGATATATATGATATATATGATATCTAAATCACGAATATAATTCTAGATGTAATGGATATTTTACCACATGAACAACTTTTAATTATAAGAAGTTAATTTTTTTTCTCAAGTACCAAAGATCGACAAAATGACCATTTTAACTTATATAATTACATAATGTTCATAAAAAGGTAATAAGTGATATAAAAGGAATAATGAACTTGATATGTTATTAAGAAAGTAGAAATTAACTATAGTTTATTATTCAAGAGATTAATGAACGATCGAGTCAAGTCGGACACGAGGTAAAGAACTTCGTCTCAATCTCCTTTCATTGAGGCATATTTTGTTTTATACACAACATTATTTTATACAGTGTATAAACCATGTTGACTTTTACTTTTATTCAAAAGGAATATTTTTATATGATTCGTTTTACTAAATGACAAAAGGGAATGTTTTTATCTTACGTATGCGGCGAAAAACGACTTCTCTGCCGGCCTGACAATTATTTGAGTTTCAGTTTCCTCTACAATCCATAAATTTTTTTAAACGAAAAATAAACAGCATGTTTTAATTTTATTTTATTTTGTTTTTGAAAATTATTGTTATAATGTTTTGATTATATCAATGTGTTTTTGAGATCTTGTGATTGAAATGTGGAATTGTTATGATTCCATTATTCATATTTTATGGGATACGATTATGTTATGGTTCATGGCCATTGTTTATAAAGATGGGTGGTTTCGTGATAAATTAAGAGAGTGTGAGCCCGATATATATCTCCAATGGATTGGGTAACATTAATGAGTTAAACTCTAATGTTTCTCCGAAGAGATTTAGAGAATATACAGTGATGGGTATTCCAAACGTAACCATGAGGGTTACACACTACGTAAGAATGTTATGAATGTCTCATGTTACGTTTATGTCTTCTGTTTTCTATGAGATATTAATAAATATTATAATTTCATGAGGTATGTTAAAGTTCTTATATTTTATGAGTGAAGAATGATTTCATTGATTCTTATGTGTACATGGAATAAGGTTTTCTTTCCGTATTTTTATATCCCTTACTGAGCTTTTAATGCTCATCCCAACTTTTTGACATGTTTTTCACAGGTCAAGGGAATGGTACATGATTGGATGATAGTGTCAAGGAAGTTTCAATAATTAATCCATGTTTTATTTTAAATATTTTTTGCTTTTATGGGAAAAAAAATAATAATGTCTTTTTTGTAACCACCTTGTTTAAATGTGGAATGTAATGCATTATTTATGATCTAATTATCTAAAATTCTATACCTGAAAATATCCTCAATGTGTATTCTTGTAATAACTCATGATTAAGTAATGTTTAAAGTCGGGGCCTTATAGTTGGTATCAAAGGTCGGTTTAGATAACTTTAGGAGTTATAATTATATTAAATGATTATCCAAAGATATTTTTATTCTGTTCAAATTGAAATGATATATCATTTTAAGATTAACATGTTTCTTCATCTAATACATGTTTGTTCAGAATGATTTTCTGCAGAGGAAATAGGGAAGCATTGCTAGGAAGGCATACATAAGGAAATGACCTTCCGAATCAACATATTGAGATGGTCGGAATTGGAACTGAACATTTTGTTACAGTAATGGAATAGTTGACTCAATCGATAAATAGTGGTGGTATCCATGCACGAGATCAGCCAGATCAACCGTAGAAGAACATGTTAGTGGTGGAACATTTCATTAGGCAACATCCCCCATCATTCAGAGGATCATATGACCCTGTGATATCTGAAGGTTGGAATAAAGCACTAGAGAAGATTTTTGATGTCATGGGGTGTTCCGAAAATCAATAGGTTAGTATTGCTGTTTACCGTTTGGACGGTGAAGTAGAACAGTGGTGGTCGATGGGTAAAAATATCATGGACGCTGATGAGATAGATGCTCTTTACTGGGATGGATTCAAGGGTATGTTTCTTGAGAAATATATTCCTATGGCTATTCGACTTTGAATGGAAAAACAATTCCTGGAATTGAGGCAAGAGGATGACTCAGTGGCTACTTAGGAAGAAAGGTTCACTCGATTGGCATGGTATGCTCCAAATTTTATCTGAGACCTTGATAGTAAAATCAATCGTTTTTACTCATGATTAAATTCAAAATATAGAAGGTCTTTAGCTTCTCGTGAGTTCAAAAGTTATGAAAAGATTTTTCGATGTGCTGAGAAGGTGGAAATAGAGTTTTCCAATGATCAACTGTTCTATAACAACCAATAGAAGAAGAGACTGGGGTGGCAGGAGAAATGGAAGAATCCATCAAAAAGTTCTGATGGTAAGAAAACTAAGTTTTCAGTTTGTGATAAACGTGGTAAAAGGCATGTTGGGTAATTTCTTCTGATTTCTGAAAAGTACTACCGATGTGGTAAGATGGTACATAAGGCTCGTGATTTCACTAAAAAAGATAAGGGTGATTGTAAGACCAAATTTGATTTATAGTTAGGGAAATGTTTCAAGTGCAATGAGATTGCTCATTATGAAAACGAGTGTTTGAAAAAGAGCTCAAATGATGGGAAGAAGTCATACTACAAGAAGTAAGGTGTGGTGAAATCCATTGCAACTACTTCAGTAGATGTTGGGCCATCAAATGAAGTGGTATCATGTACATTTTTTGTTTTTTCATATTATGCGAGTGGGTCATTTGATTCAGGGTCTACACATTCTTTCATCTCTGAAATATTATCTAGTAAATTAGGAATTCCATCTCAAGAAATGACTTCTGAACATGTGGTAAAAACTCCTAGGGGAAATGTTGAGGAAAAAATAATATATAACAATTTTCGTATCCATATCCGTGGAAAGAACCTACTTGAAAACCTTACTGTTTTACATCTAGTAGAGTTTGATGTTATCATGTGTATGGATTGGCTCTCTGTTTACCATACTAAGATTGATTGTAGAGCTAAAAATGTTTCTTTTTAGAAAGGATTTTAGTTTTTGTACAAGAATAAACCCTTACTATTGATAACATATCAAGAGGCTGAGAAACATGTAAAAATGGAAATGAATGTTACTTTGCACATATTGTTGAAAAAAAGGAACTGTTCAGATTAATGATGTGCCAGTGGTAAATGATTATCCTGTTGTTTTTCCTGATGAGTTTCCTGGAATAATACTAGATCGAGAAGTTGAATTTACTGTTAATTGAGTTCTTGATGCTAATCCAATTTCAAAACCCCCTTATCGAATGGATCAAATTGATCTTTTAGAGTTGAAGGAGCAATTGCAAGATTTGTTAGAGAAATGTTTCATTAGACCTAGCACATCACCATGGGGGGCTCCTGTCTTATTTGTTAACAAGAAAGATGGTTCTATGAGACTTTTCATTTATTATAGAGCCTTTAATAACATCACTGTTAAGAAAAAATATCCTTTGCCTCATATTGATGTTTTGTTTGATCAGCTCTAGGGAGCTCAGTATTTTTCAAATATTGACATGATATCGGGGTAACATCAGTTGAATGTAAAGGAAGAATATATTCTGAAGACTGTGTTTCGTACAAGATATGGCCATTATGAATTTGAAGTAATGCCTTTTGGGTTAACCAATGCATCTGCTGTATTCATGGACCTTATGAATAGAATTCTACATGAGTTCTTAGATAAGTTTTTGGTTGTTTTCATTGATGATATTTTGGTTTTTTTAAAAGTAAAGAGGAGAATGAAAGACATTTAAGGGTTATTTTGAAATCATTAAAAGAAAAGAATTTGTATGGGAAACTTAGCAAGTGTGAGTTTTGGTTGCAACATATTTCATTCTTTGGTAACATTGTTTTTAAGGATGGGATAATTGTTGATCCTGAAAAAACAAAGGTTGTTGAAGAATGGCCAAGACCCACAAATGTAACCGAGAATCGTAGTTTTCATGGTTTGGAAGGCTATTACTGAAGGTTTGTTAAAAAAATTCAAGGTTATCTAGTACAATTAATAAGCTAACTCGGAAGGGTGTTAAGTTTATCTAGAATAAATAATGTGATGATTGTTTTCAGGAGTTGAAAAGAAGATTGGTGAATGATCCAGTTTTGGAACTACCTTCTAGGAATAGTGAGTTTGTTGTCTACAATGATACTTCATTGAAAGAACTCGGTTTCGTCCTAATGCAGAATGATCAGGTAATTGCTTATGCTTCGCGTTAGTTGAAAACTCATGAGGTAAATTACCCTACACATGATTTGGAATTAGCTGCTGTTGTTTTCAATTTAAAAATTTGGAGGCATCATTTTTATGGAATAAAGTGTTCAATATATACTGATCACAAATTTTTATAGTATATATTCACTCCGAAAGAATTGAACAAGAGATAGAGGAGATAGATAGAATTAATCAAGGATTACGATTGTACAATTCATTACCATCTGGGAAAAGAAAATAAAGTGGCTGATGATTTCAGTCGAAAAATTAATGATTTATTAACCATGTTACATTTGGAATGTGATCCTTTGGTTAAGGATTTGATGAACTTTGGCATGGAATTATTTGGTGCATGATGTTCTTCTGTATTTTTTCATGTATTAGTGAAATCTTGTCTATCAGATAGAATTAAGAAAGCATAGAAGCAACATAGTGAGTTGCAGAAAAAGGTAGAGCTAGTTTAGAAGGGTAAGTGTGTTGAATTCAACATTGATAATGATTGTGTTTTGAGAATTGGAAGGGTATTTGTGTGCCTTGTGATTCACAATTGAGGAGAGAGTTGTTATGTGAAGCTCATAGTTCTCTGTTTTTAGTTAATCTAGGCAGTACTATGATGTATAGAGATCTTCGGGAGAATTACTGGTGGGATGGAATGAAAAGAGATATTGATTATTTTTTATGAAGTGTTTGACTTGTCAACAGGTTAAAGTAGAGTGGAAGTTACCAAAAGGGATTCTTCAGGCATTACCAGTGCCAGAGTGGAAATGGGAGAATATATCCATGGACTTCGTTGGGGGGTTGCCGAAGACACCTCGAGGTAACAATGAAATCTAGGTTATAGTTGATCGCTTGACTAAATCTTCTCATTTTCTTGCTATACGAGATAATTTTTCCATAGACAAAATTAATTTTTTGTATCTTAATGAGATAGTCAGGTTACCTAGAGTTCCCCTCTCCAATGTATCTGATCACAATCCCAGGTTCACTTCTATCTTTTGGAAAGGCCTTCAAGAGTCGTTGGGTACTGAATTAAATTTTAGTACAACTTTTCATCCTCAATCAGATTGGTAGTCAGAACGAACAATTAAGACATTAGAGGATATGATATGTGATTATTCGATGTATTATTAGGGACGTGGGGACCAACATCTTTCTTTGGTTGAGTTTTCTTATAATAACAGTTTTTATTCCAGTATACATATTGCACCATTTGAGGTATTATATGGGAAGCGGTGTTGAACTCCATCTTTTGGGATGAATTGGGTGAAAGGAATTTGATGGGACCAGAGTTGGTAGAAGAGTTGGTAGAAAAAGTTCATCTGATACAGAAACACATGGGAATAGCTCAGAGTAGGCAGAAAATTTATGCAGACAACAAGAGGAATGATCTCTCTTTTGAGATGGAGATCATGTCTTCCTCAAAGTTTCACCATGGAAAAGTGTGATGAAATTTGGTAAGAATATAAAGTTGAGTCCAAGGTTCATTAGACCATATGAAATTATGGATAGAGTTAGATCAGTTGCTTACTGAGTGGCTTTACCTCCGAGTTTATCTTAGGTACACAATGTTTTTCATTTATCATTGTTAAGGAAGTAAATGCCAGATCAATCTCATGTTTTGAGTCCAGTGGTAGTTCAGTTGGAAGAGAACCTACCTTATGAGGAACAACCGGTCCAGATTCTTGACCACATGGAGCAAGTTTTGCGAAATAAGGTGATTCATCAAGTAATGTTTTTTTGGAAAAACCACTTGATTGAAGAGGCAACATGGGAATCTGAAAATGAAATGAGGGATAAATACCCCAACTTATTCAATAAGTAAATAAATAGTGGGGACACAATTTTATAAATGGGGGGAAGGATGTAATATCAAAAGTAAGTAATGAATAATATATTTTCTTATCTATGTCTATTTATTAATTAGATAATGTTTTAGAGGATTAAAATGAGAATAAATCCAATCTTAATCATAGAATTCACTAATATTTATAAAAGATTATTTTACCGACTTTTGATGGAGAACCATTTTTAAATCTATATAATTACAATATTATAAGCCTTATTTGTCAAAATAAACTTATTTTTTAGGATTGGGACATTGAAATTTACTCTTGATAAATTTTTGGTATTTTTATGACAATTTTTCAATTTTTAATGAATAGTGAAAAATACTGCATTTTACTTCAAAACTACTTTTTCATCTAATTTAATTATATGGATAGATTATATTTTAATTTGTTTTAAATTTAAAATAGAATATATTTTTACCATTTAATCCCATGGTGGTAATTGGGATTAATTTCACTTTGAAATTGGACATAAACAATTGTCCAACTTTTGATAGATATTTTTTCAAAAAAACTCGCTATTTGTTTTGACAATGAGAATTATTTTAAAATTAATTATTACAATTTCTATGTTTATAATTTGGTAAAATGGATTCCATATTTGGAATCATAAGGGACAAATTATGTAATTAAGACTCTTTTGTTTTTTGGATATTATGAATAGTAACGACAGTAATTATCTTTAATTATCGTTATTAATTAGTAACCGGGTAGTTAAGGGTAATAAAATAATATCATAATAACCTAAAATGACCCCAACATGTGTCCTAATGCTACTGGTTGTGTCATGAACGACCATGGTTTGCCTTTTTCCAATCTTCGGGATCCCATAAAATCACTTTTGGGTGATAGTGACACTTTATCATTTTATGATTTTTAAAGGGAAGTATAACCAAAGTATGAATCACCCAAGTAAAACAATTTTTTGTTTTGTTGATGTAAACAATCTATTAAAATATAAAAAGTCGTTGGAAATATAAAAAAATTCCCTATATCATAGTATTTTGTTTATAATTTTTAGACATTAAATAAATTATTTTATTTATGACACCATGATGATGCAGTGACTACTTCATTAATGAATGATTTATATAAAATGAATATATAATGTAAAATCAAAGACATAAACTTGTCAAAATCCTATTTTATGGGTGTATATCGAACCCTTATCACCTTATCTTCTAAATATATCATTTTGGGACCTTTAAAATCCTAAAATCGTTATATAATAATGTAACATTTCTTGAATTTCCATGTGTGCCCCTCCTCCCTCTTATAAAAGGCCCCCACCTCTACCACCTTACCCACAACTCTCAAGCCTTTGTCTAGGCCAAAATCTACTCATTTTATCTCTCCACATACCTATATTCATCTTAGAAGGCTTACCTTAGGTATAAAACTCTTCCAGAAACCATTTTGGTTCAAACCAAGGGGAGTTACCAGATTTAAAGGTAATGTCTTCTCTAATGTTCTTTTGTTTTATTTTGCTTCTCCAACCCCCTAAAACATTTTTATTCCTCTATTTTGTAACAAAAAGAGTATCTTCAATATACTAATATGTTTTTATGAAATTTATTTGATTTAAACATACACACACCTCCGTCTAATGGTTAAAAAACAGATTGTTTCTGTGGATGGCGAATTACAGCCTCACGAAACGATGATTGTTCAATCTTCTTTTAACACATTTCATAGTGTCCATTAATATGTCACTATATTTCTATATGATATATATTATGTATATGTTTTCATTTTGATTCTGTATTTTTCATTTATGGTATACCTTTATGGTTTCCATTATGGGTAAATGCGATATCTTCATTTTAGGAAGTGCGGACTACCGCACCCTCAAAGAGATTTGAATCATTAATACCATATGTGGGATGTATAAAGGATTTAAGTAATTATATTATATATGATATTATACTGGAAATATAATATACCTTTATATTATTATGATTTCATTCCATTAAATACGAAATAGAAATGAAAGTAGCCTCCATGCGTACGTACGACTTACCGTCTCAATGAACGGTGCATTTTAGTTCTTACCTCTAAATGTTATGTAATATTATAAATTCATGTATATATTGGATATATATTATATATATGATATCTATATCATGAATATAATTTTGGATATAATTGATATTTTACCACCTGAACAACTTGTTATTATAAGAAGTTTATTTTTTTTCTCAAGTACCAAAGATCAACAGAATGACCATTTTAACTCAAAATATTACATAATGTTCATAACATGGTAATAAGTGATATAAAAGGAATAATGAACTTGAAATAGGTTCTTATTCAGGTAGAAATTAACTCTAGTTTATTATTCAGGCGATTAAAGAACGATCGAGTCAAGTCGGACACGAGTTAAGGAACTTTATCTCAATCTCCATTCATTGAGGCATATTTCATTTTATACAAAACATTCATTTATACAGTGTATAAAACCCTTTGACTTTTACTTTTATTCAAAAGGAATATTTTAATAAGAATTATTTTACTAAATGACAAAAGGGAATGTTTTTTCCCTATGTATGTGGCGACAAATGAATTCTCCTCTGCTGTGACCATTATTTGTGTTTCGGCTTCCTCTACAAGCCATAACTTTTATTAAATGAAAAACAAACACCATGTTTTAATTTTAATTTATTTTTGTATTGAAAATTATTTTGATACTTATTTGATTATATCGATGTGTTTTTGATATCTTGTGATTGAAAAATGAAAATGTTATTTTACCTTTATGCATATTTTATGTGATATGACTATCTTATGGTACCTGGGCATTGTTTATGAATACATGTGGTCCTGTGATAAACTAAGGGTGGGTGAGCCCAATATATCTCTCCAATGCATTGGGTAACATGAAGGAGTTAAACTCTATGGTTTCTCTAAAGATATTTAGGGAATATACTGTGATGGGTATTCCAAACGTAACAATGAGGGTTACACCCTACGTAATAATGTTATGAATGCCTCAAGTTACCTTTATGTCTTATATTTTCTATGAGTTATTCATAAATCTTATGATTTCATGAGGTATGTTAAAGTGCTTATGTTTTATGAGTGAAGTATGATTCCATTGATTCTTATGTGTACATGGAATAAGGTTTTCTTTATGTATTTTTATATCCCTTACTGTTCTTTTTATGATCATCCCACGTTTTTGAAATGTTTTTCACAGGTCAAGGGAAAGGTACATGATGTGATGATAGTGTCAAGGAAGTGTCAATAATGAATCCATTTTTTATTTTAAATAGGTTTTCCTTTGATGGGAAAAAAGAATACTTCCTTTTATGTAACCACCTTGTTTAAATGTGGAATGTAATGCATGATTTATGATCTAATTCTCTAAAAATATAATCCTGAAAAGATCCTCGATGTGTATTCTTGTAATAAATAAAGATTAAGTAATGGTTAAGGCCAAGTCCTTATAGTTACATCAACTCGTATCTTGTTTTTTCTAGAATCATGACATGGGTATGTGGTGTACCGTGATGCTTCAAGATCAAGGTTGGGCTATGTACTCATTCATGGAGACCATGTCAGGGATTATAGATCAATGTTGTTGAGGGTTCATGAAGTATAATTACTTTACACAAGACATGGAGCTATTTGTAGTCGTCCATACCTTGGATACATGGCATCAGTATCACTTTGGAGAGAAATTCATAGTGATCATAGAACACCAAATCAAGAAACAAATTATATCATAGTGGGATTTGAAATTTTGGGAAAGTATATTGATATATTACCTCCATATTTTTTATATTTAGTTGATTTATACATAATGAAATTGGAATTTGGTGGCAGAAGCATTGATAATAATTTCATATTCTCAATTGGTGAAAGAAGCTCAGATTAAGGGCAGTTGATGTCTTTCCTAGCCAACATATATGTGTAATTGGATGATTTTGGTGATTTTTTTGTCTTATATTCCGCTATGCTTGTTCTTTATTTGGAAAATATTGTTAAAGAGGAATAATCATCTGATGCATAATCTATGGTTTTGATTTAAAAACTCAATGGTGGGGAGACCATTGAGGGCTGGAAAAAATATGACAGTTCAATTTTGTGTTTTAGAGATTAGTTGGTTGTACAAATAGAATTTCTGGGACAAGTCCTTCATGCCTACCACCATTTGAGATGTGATTTACATCTAATCACATAAAAGATATATAAGGAATTAATGGAATGATTTTGTTGGAGTGTCCCGAAATGGAAGGTGGATGACTTCGTTTCTATGTTCTTAACTAGTCAGCAAGTTAAGGTAGAGCATCAGAGACCACCAGTAATGTTATTTTCATTACTTATTTTAGTGTCAAAATGGGATAAAATAACTAATATGTTAATTACATGTCTTGAAAAAACGGTCCTTAAACAAGATTCCATTTGGGTGATGGTGGACCAGTTTACCAAGATGTGGCATTTCATCCCTATTCATAATCTCTGACGGAGGTGGATATATCCAAAATATATAATCAAGAAGGGGTAAGAATATATGGTGTACCAGTTTCAATAGTATCAGATACAGATCTGAGGATGATATCTTGTTTCTAGAAATCCATAAAGATATCCCTCGGTACTATGTTGGGCATGAGCATGGTGAATCATTCTCATATGGATGGGCAATACGAAAGGATGATATGGATTGGATTACATGATACAATCTTCTATAATGAATTTTGGAGGCTCTTGGGAGGATAAAATACCCTTATTATTGTTCTCATATAATAGCAACTATCAATCCTCAATAAAAATGGACTTGTTTTATGAATTATATGGGAGACCTTGTGGTCATCCACTATGTTGGGTGGAAATAGATGAAACATCACAAGTTAGGTTGAGCCTTGTCCATGAAACAATAGAGAAGATTCAGTTAATCAGACAGAGGATATAGGTGGATGAGAGTCATCAGAAATTTTATGTGGACCCTCATCAAAAGTAGTTTTCATTTGTTGTGAGTGGTAATGTTTCCTTGAGTATCTCTCCAAGTCATGGAAATCATTATTTAGAGAAGCAGTTAAAGTTATATCCTCGAAACGTTGGCTCTTCTAAGATACTAGAATGGGCCAGAGTGGTGGAATATTGGTTGTAATTACCATGATGGTTCAGTTTACTGGATAATGTGTTCTGCATCTCTTAGTTGAAAAAGTATCATCCTAATCATGAAAAAGTGTTTTTATGGGATCACGTTGACATAGATTTGGTTGCATTGTTGATATATATCCTAGTACCAATTGTGGATAGGCAAGAGAAATCATTATATTAAACAATAATTTTTATAGTGTGGGTTTTATGGAAACATGGTCTTATTGAAGAAGATACATCAGAACGTGAAATGGAGATGAAAGAGTAATGTCCAAAACTCTTTTAGAGCAGCAATGGTTTTCTAAATATTGGGGACGGAAAGACATATGGGGGGTAGAATGTAGTATGCCTAGTTTTTTTTATATAAATATTTAATTGTGTTTTTATGGATATAATGTATAAGTGGCAATGTTGGGTTAGTTTTTCGAAATTTTATAATGATTTTGTGGCTAAATAAGATGTGCATGGGCTACACACAGTTTATCCAAACTGTTTGGCCATCCTAGTATTAACCATGAAAAATAGTCAGTTTGAGGTTGAGAGATTTGCATTGGTGGGCGCATGGTTATGGAGATTTTTCGAGGAGGACATGTGTGGGTCTTACTAGGTTGTTGCTAATGCACGGTTAGCACACAGTTATTCTAACCGTGCAAAATAACTGTGTGGGTGGATTATGTGAGATCCTAAAAAAGATGATCTTACTCATTTTTTCCACTTTGAGGCTTGTTAATTCTTTTAATATTCCATAACATATGATTTATCTTCCTTTATGGTAAAAGAACCTCTATTAATGGATTTTGTATCAATTCGAAGGATTTCTTTGGTGTTTCGGACCCATATTCTTAAGGTATATTATTGTTCTTCCCTCTTGTTGACTGGTTTCGTAGATCCACATAGATATAATTCTGCACACTTCTTTTTTTTTCAGATCTACACACATTATGGGTATATCTCTGTGTTTGGATGATAAATAAGTTGATTTGTTGTCCTTATGTTGCTATGTAAAGAGATTGAAGGAGGTTCTGTGAAGAATCGACCCGGTTTTCATAAGCGTTCATCATCTGTTGTCATGTTTCATCAAAGACATTGAAGTAGGTGTATTTTATATTGAGTCCACGTTGTATAACTGATTTGAATTATTTCAAAATGATATTATTGTGTCGAATTGGTTGTGATTTGGATGTTTAGCGATGGTGGTAACCCTTCTTGTTGATGGTTTGAAAAATTGAGAAAATCTATAAAATTCGGTGTATTAAATAAAGTTCTATTATTATTGGTTTTAAAATAAGGATTTTAAATTGTGGATTTTTTGGAATTGAGTCACATGGATTTGAATATAGTTTTTAGTACAAATAAGATATTTTATGAATATAAAATTGTTTGGTTGAAATTGTTTTCTTCTTTGGTTTTGAATAAACATACAATTTTATTAAAATGGTTTTAAATTGTTATTTGAAATTGTTTTGGCATATATTGGGTTTGGGTGAGTTCATGATCGACGTACCCCTGAATAAGGGATATATAATATCAGGGTACCACGTGCATGACCCTGGATCGGGGTCATGTCTCATTGGCACACAAGGTAATTGGTCGAGAGACTACTCATGTGTATGGAACTATCAAACGAGGAATACATGTGTGGGTTTGTCTTGACTATGGATTTTTTATGAAAAAATCATTTTAGGAATTGGGTTTTAATCATTGATTAGTTATTTTCTATAAAATAACATTCTAAAAAATTGTTTCTTTTACTTATGTTTTCACATGGTGGTTATTGGTTTTCGAAGGTTTTTATATTTTGTTATAAACCTAATTGGTAATTTTTTTATATAAACTCTTTTATATAATGTGATAATAGTTCTATCAAAGTACCGTGTGTATTGAAGTCATTGGATAAAATTACAATGTTATATATTCCCCGATGCTTTGTCACTTTGGTGATTTTTTAGATGCTACCATCTAGGAGTTGGAAAGTGATAAAGTATCACACATCATTAGCACCACATCATGATACTCTGGACTACGTTGTGATATTGGAGCATGGCGCTAATGAAGCATATAATCTTTTAGTAATCTTAGAGTTTATTTGTTGACTTTTATATTTTTACTTTGATATTAGTTTGTCTACCGCTATAGAATAATATGGTTTGTTATTATATAGTGAATGATTTGAAATGACTTTGTATTTTCATGCATCATAGAGTGAGATGTTTTTTCATGGTTTTTGAGATTATTATTTCAATAGATTAAATGGTGAATAGTCACCATATTGATATGAAACACTATTGCATTTATTTCCAGCCTTCGGTATCTTGTGGATGTTTCTTAAGTCCCAGTAATAACTCATGGTACGCTCAAGCCAATGAGAATTAGCTAGTCATTACATTATGTTCATTACATCAAATAATTATTTTTTCATTATTTATGAAAATACATATTCTAAAACATAAAAATGTCCCATAAATATATTAACATATGATATCCTACTAATAATGTCATGGGTACTACATTTATTCAGAAGATATTTAGTGGAAATAAAAGAAATGGTGTAACTAAAATTCTTATTAACATAATATTGTAATTAATTCTACAAAAAAATATAAGCATAATATTGATGGAATAATAATAATAAAATTATGATAATCAATAGAAACTAATAATTAAATATATCCATAACACTAAATGAGAACATGGATATCAACAATATTGATATTATACTAATCGAAAATATAATTAGTAACAAGAAAATAATGTTTGGTCCTTATTCCAAGTCATTATATTGATATGGGGACATGTATAAACCAAAAACCATTTTTTTTATCTAATGATGTCTTTTAATGAATCATATGAAAGTATAATTCCCGGGCCCATGTATCACTTTTATATATACAATTCATTCACAATATCTTTTGGACATAAATTTCATACCATTCTATAATAACTATATAAATGAATAAAAACCTTGTTTTTTTATAATGAAAAAATTTGAAATGTTAATACATAATTAAACTACATTAAGATTATTCAATATTAAAGGATATCAGTACTGTTCCTTATTTCCATAATTTTGGTAACGTATATTATTCGTGAACATCAGCCCATTTGAAATATGTAAAATGTGATTTTTACACCATATATATTAATTACTATATTACAAATTCAACACTTTAATGAAATGGTCATAAAATATCTATAGAAAGATGGACATGAATTGAAAAATTACATAACAACATAAATGGGGATTCTTTTTCAATGTGTAATTGTGGTATGAATTTATATCCCCCAAAAATGATAGAATAAAACAAAATATAAGAAATTTATATAATTTACCAAACATTTGTTAAATATTTTAAATCAATGTTCATAACTCAAGTAATAAAAATTGAGTTACAAAAAACCTCACTATTCAGAATATAGCTAAATTAATTGGAACATTAATAAGTGAACATTATTTTTATATTAAATTCATTTATAAAAATTATTTTTGAAAAAATACATCTATGTGACATAAATACAACATACATAAGAAACATAGTGAAAAACATAAAACATGTCTCTGAGAATCAAAATTGAGACCATGAAAACCCACATAAATTTATAAACACTTGAATAAAACCTATTGAAGGATAGAGAATTTAATTAAACTAGAAAACCATAATTAATGTGAAATTAATAATAAAATATTTGAAATATGCATTATATATATCACATCAATGGAATTAGGTTTGTAATACTAAACAAGTCTGAAATAGATTAATCATAGATAAAATCATTTAAATTGTATTCTTAATTTCTTAAATATTCTATAACATAATGTAAAATGAACTTATATATCTTAATAACTTATCTAGGAACAATATTATGATCAAAATATCTTTTTATAATAATTTGGTAACTGTATATTACAGATATATTATCTAATTGTACTATTTTTATTATAGGGTGTTTACACCTCCAGATTTTTATTTAGTAAACTCCACATAATAAGGGGATTGATTATTGTTATGTGGATTAATGTTTATCATATTAAAAATATTTAAAAAAACATTTATATATATTTTAAAAAATCTAAATTGTTTCTTGATCACTTCGTGAGAGTTTTAATTAAGACTTATGAAGATGATATATGTGAAAATTGTGTTTTTATGGTTTTTAATGTGCATATATGAGATATTAATAAAATGTTTAGATATAAATATTTCTATTCCATAATAATTTTATAAAATTGAATGATTTATTATTATATTTTTTACATATACATTATATTCTTGATTTATTTAAGACACAAACATAACCACATTTTCCATGTATGTCACAAAACTGATAACATTAAAATCATGATATTTGGATTGAATGAAAAAGAATATATTATTATATATTTTTAATATAAACATTATAATAACATATAATTACATATAATTCACATAAATCTATTAAAATAATTATTTTTTCTTTCCATGATGGGTGGCGATGATTCATGAAATTCATTTGTCATGTATGTGGTAATCAACATGCACACAGAATTAAGAAACTCATTAATTAATAAATTAATGAAATTATTGTTCAGGATAATTTAACAATTAATAATTATTATTATATTATATATAAAAAATTTATAATCCATTACCGTCTTTATGACCATCCCTAAAAGGTGATGATGATAAATGTAATGCATCATTTCTTGTAGGCATTAGCTTATATGTACACACAAATAATGACTTTGTTTTTATAAATAGATGAGAAAGGTTAGTATAATATTAATGTATACAACATATGTTAACATTAGAATATTTAAATGATTCAAATGTAAAATTATTAGTTTTTAGAAAAAAATTGAATGAATATTATTATGAAGAAAATCTTGGTAGTTGATGACTCTACCATTGGAGAATTGATATTTTCATAAAATAAATCCTAAAATGTAGGGTATAAGAATAAAATAATGAAAATAATGGTTTATATACATCGGATAAAGATATATGGATGTAAAAATTTATATGTTTCATCATGTAATTTAAATAATAAATGAGTCTTGAAGTAGGGATTTTAAGCTTTTAATAAGTTAATTGATTGATAAGTTTTATAGAAAGTGTAACATTTTTGATAATATAATGTCTATATATCTGGTTTAGTGGCATATAAATCAAAAAATGGAAGTGAAAATTAGTGTCGGTGAAAAATCTCCGAAACCACTCTTTTAGAAGAAAACTATAAATATTTTGTTTTTATTATTTTATCTTCTATTAATTTACCCATCTTTAATGTTATCTTAGTTATTAATTTTTAGCCTAACTAACTAATATGTATGAAAAATAAGAATTGGGCCCTTTAAATAATTAGATTATTCTGATTTACAAATTGTTATATAATAATTTATAAATTAAAGTGTTATGTTCTGGAAATGATTATTTAATGATAATCAAACATAACAAGAAAATTGGTTTTTTATATATTGTTTTTTCAATAATATCATTTAGATGTATGAAATATTTATTAGAATTATCTTTTCCCATAAAAAATTTAAACAACATTAGTTTTTTTAAAATAATAACATTTTATTCATTAGTGTGTGATATGCAAAACACCGAACTTAAACAACGAAAAAACTATATTTCCTCAAATTTATCCTCGTTGATAGCTTATGGAAAATTAATCAGTGACTATAAATAGATTTTAATATGGTATATCATTGTAACCAAGCCATTAAAGATGAAAATATTAATAATAGTAAATAAATTATGAAAAATATGGGTATCAATTTATTATAAATAAAAAATGAATAATTTATAATAAATTTCTTTTTGAAAAAAATGTGTTTTTTTTAAATTAGAGAATCTTTGACTCTTTAAAACATAAATAAAAAGTAATTTTATCAACTATAAAAAATTTAGTATATTAAATTAGATTAATTTTTAAACTCAGAATAAATGAAATACCTTACTATGAAGTTTTTTAATAATTTTGATCTTTTTAAATATTTTATTATTTGTAATAAAGAATGATTTTTTAATTGAAAACTATCTTTTCATTAGAATTATATATAATGTTAAATAACATTATAAATTTGTTATAATGTCAAATATGTTAAATTATATATACATGAATTAAATTTGGGTCATTTATATCATTTTCATACTGTATTTTTTATACAAAAACACTATAAAATGTTGAAATTTTTTCTTTGAAAATCAGATTCCTCATCATCTCATTCATTATAAATTAAAATTAAAATTTTCCATTTATTGGAATTGAATTTTGAAAAATTTATTCCATATTTAAAACCAGAATAACTAAAATTATCTAATATGTTTAACTTAATTTTTGACCATCCTATATCTTAATGATAGTAAAAAATATTTACCATGGTTATGGTAAAAATTGACTTATCATGTGGGTGGGGGGTTTAATCTAAAAAGAAAATTGTTAAAATGAAATAATAGTTTTATAAATTATATTGGTTATCCATATTTTGCCCATATCATGTCTTTATATGGACAATAATCCATTTAATATCCATCTCTACTCCACTTCACACCTTCATACCCTTGTCATTCAGCCAAAACCAACCTAAATCACTTCCCAACCTGAATCCTCTCATCCTACATGCCTTAGTATTGGAATAGTTCAATTATTGGAAGTGTTTTTTTTTATATACTAAGGGGGTTAACACAATAAGATGTAAATTACTATAATGATAATTTTTTATTTCATCCTCCATACCCTTAAATTTTTATTTAACCATACTGATATAATAACAAAACTTTATTAAATATAGAAATGTATTTTTTTGTCTAGAGAATGACTAACAACATAATAAAATAGTTTCAAATAGGTTACAAAATCAATATTCATGTGTGTGGTGGACTACCACTTTTTGAACCATTTTCAATCATTTTAACATTACCACCTTTCACGGTTGGTTATGATGATGGATATGAAGTATATATATGATATTTATTAGTTAATAATAAATATTGTGTCATTATATCATATATAACATTTTAAATTCCATTATATCATGAACCTACCCATGGTTTCATCAAACCATACTCCCACCTAGGCTGTGACAATTCCAAAAAGGTGTTCTTGACACCCATGGGCTGGAAACTAATTCCTAAGTATGAAAAATTTACATTTGGTAAATATTTCTCACAGGATATGTGAAAATAAAAAATCCTCAACATTAAAAGTCACCTAAAATCAATATCCATAAAAAATAGGCACATCAATTATAGTTAAACATTTTACTACTTTAACTAAAAACCTAAAAAATTAAAAAATAAGAGGTGAACCAACTTAACTACAACATAAAACATCCTTGAAAAAATTGGACCACTATCCTCATTTCCCCTCTAAAGTCACCTAAAATTGATGAAAACTAGAAACTAGAGCTACCAAAAGTACCATGGAACATCTTACCTTTACCGGGTTAGACATAACAAAGTCCTCAAACACATAAGGGTTAATGCAGGGTGTGATCTGAATCCAAGTATGATTCCACCCAAAACATATTCCATTCTATAACAATAGACATTGGATTAAAATAAATGTTTTTATGAAAAATGTGTTCATTTTTTATTAATAATAAAATTTATAAATTTTTTAGAGATGATTTATTTTATAATAAAAAGGAAATAAGGTCCACCATATGCCAAATATAAGAACCAATTCACAAGAGATAAGTATGGGTAATCTCGAAAGGACCGGGCATTATTGGTACACTATAAACCCCTTATCAAAGTGATAATTGTATATAATCTATGAACTGTATTGTCTTCATGCACGATCCACTGTAGGGGAATCCATCAAAATTTCTAGCAGACAACAATCAAAATCGTACTTGTGATAGTATTATAGTGTCAATATGACAAGTAAAAACTAGGCCTCATCCATGCTAGTCCGACTACTGTACTAGATGTAGTCTTCCCATAAATATACATTGGATTCCCTTTGTACCCAATTTCCTTTTCACATGCAACATAGATCACCACTTACACATACACAAACCAAGAAATATGAATACGCATGAAAACCCACATTTCATCAAAGGAAAAACATCATTCAAACCAACACACATATGAACTCCAAAACAACTTCTAAACATATTTTACACCACTTATAGAATTTATAGAACATATTTAAGAAGAAAAATAAAGAATCACACATAAAACAATACAAATTTTTTTTCCAAAACATCTCTCAACCTATACAAAACTCAAAAACTTATTTAAAAGAAGGTTAAAACATTTTAAAATGTCCATAAAACAAATTCAAGAAGAAAATAATGAATAAAAAATTATCTTATAATGATAAAACATGAAATAACCTAACTCATGATTAGGAACTTCTTTAATCAGATGGGAAACCACAACTACAACCCAATGGGACCCTAAAATGGAATGATCAAACCATAAAACCAATATAAAACCAAAAGAACCCTCATTTATCACATTTTAGAAAAACCAACACCCTAAAGAAAAGAGAAATAAAAAGGGAAGTAGCTAAATCCAAGAATATGGAATAAAACAAGGGAGAATGGGATTAATTAGTGATTCATGGCATTATAATCCCAAAAATATCATAATTTGAGAGGTTCCATGGATAAACAAGGAGGGGGAGATGCACCTAGGGATGGATATTACGAATATGGACGAATTGTTTTGTATATCGGGTTAAATAGGTTTAGAATAGAAAGGTTATTATATGATATTTAATTACATGGATAGTTTATATAGTTATCCCATAGGGTATCCCTAACCATGCAGTAATCGTACGGTCTCATTTGACTGAGTAAAACTAGCCACCTAGTTTTTCTATGTTGGGTGTATGCTGATGTGATAAGACTTGTTGTCTAGATAGTTCCATCATTCACAGAACACGATCCCTTCTAGACAGGGACACAATTTCTCATGAAAGTGGGCCAACCGTGCGTCACCTGTAGTCGGGTCCAAAAACTCCATATTCTCAAAAATACACAAGAAAACCAATGCAAAAAAACAAAAACAAAAAAAAATGAAATACATCAAAAAAATCATTGATGTGATAATTATCCACACTATATAAATGTTAATCCCTTAAAAAATCAAATCATTGTCTGGTAAGTGAATAAAAAAATTAAACCAACTCCTTAACCCAACAATTCTTCTCCAATGTCCTATGATCATCTTTACCATGTTGAAACATTACTTGGAATAATGATATGTGTTTTCCCCAATGAAATTTTTCTTCGAAAAACACAAGTCGAACTGGCTAATCAAACACATATAAATATGGCTCTCATTTAATCTCATAAAAGTTGAACACATGAGATCGATACATGTTGTACATTTTAAACTATGATACATGGAAAATTTAAGTAATTGAATTTAACTAAGAGATAGAGGACCATTGATATACCCCACAAAAAAATATCTAGGTAGCTTCAAAAGGTCTAACATGCATCAGTATTAGCTTTCCTTTAATACCAATATGATTGTAACCCAAGCGAGGTGTCTCTTTTTTAAACACCCGAACACCAACCGATCACTGTAAGCCTAAGTGGCGCTGCTTGGTAGAAGACTTTTGGAGGATATTTTCTGTCAATAACATCTTTTATATTAAATAGACCAAATCAAAAATCTCTTTTACGATAATCATCCACAACAATAAGGTCTCATCGACCCCAGTCAAACCCAAATAAGACCGACATGGATGACACTAAGCACCTCAATATTATCCATTCATATTACGTACTGGTAAATATTTTCATTTGAAAATTTAAAAACCCCATATTTATATCCCATAACACTAAAAAATACAACACACATTCCCAAATAATGTCATCCAATATATGATTCATCTTCTCCTTCAATCTATCTATTTTAGGATGATATTTCATACACCTCTTGACCTCTAACCCCATAAACTTAGGAATTCCGTCCCAAAATTGTGAGGTAAAAGGGGGGTCCCAGTCTGAAACGATAACTGACAACACACCATAAAGCCTCAATATCTAATTAACATTTAACCAACCCAACTCAACCAGCCTAGATGAATCCATGATTAAAATAAAGTGGGGTGAATTTTTAGACTGTCAATCTCAACCAAAATTCAATTCTATCCCCATGGTGTATGAGGTAAGACAACAATTGTTCCCACGGTATCCTTTTCTCACTTTTATGTAGGAATGTGTATGGGATGATGAAATCTAGAATTTATATACCCTTATGATTTTATTTGGGGTCATGTATAATAATTATATACAAATTTAACTATGTCCCTTATCTTACAAGACCATAATAACTGATGTTTTACATGATAAAATAAGGAGGTGGTATCAGGATGAACAATCCACTATGACTGGTGGATATCCTACATCACCACCTACATCTACAAAAATAGAACAACATAGATACTCTAGAAGAAGAGAACCACAACCCAAAAAAAAATCCATTCAAATAGAACCTCCCCACAATTTAAAAACATTATAAAATTCTGATACAAATTATCTCAAGGATTCTACTACTACACCAACACAAGAAGGTATGGTGATAAATTAAAATTGGCCAAGTAATCACTAACACATTTCTCTTTGGATTCTAGATCCATATAGAAGAAAAGGAAATCAAATACTTCTCATCAATCGACTCATTCAACGGTTGCACTGGCACTTTTATACTAAAATCAAAAGCTACCACATTAACACTACCTGAGGTGTAAAAGTTGTTAATATTGAACCAACGAATATTCTCAACCAAATTAATTTTCAAAAAATTTATGTCCTTCATGGTTAAAATGTCCGATAATATCTAATGATCAAGATACACTACAAAATTAGACTAAAAATGGTAAATAGGCCATATCATCAATGAATTCATCACTACCACAAAATCTGGGTAATGGGTTGGGTATTTTTTTTTCATGTGTTCGATGATTGTGGGAACCATACAGTACACATGGAGAAAATAATATTGATGTGTTTACAAAATTATACTCAAATTCACTTCACACATATACTTAGTTTTATAATATAATATGATTTCATTGAAAAATTACATGAAAAATGATTCATGATACTAATGGAACACATCGTTCATTTGTGACATGAAAACACACGATAGAATTATTCAATCCGAAAGACATGACCAAATAAAAAAAATGATTGATCCTTTTTTAGAATTATGTTTCTAGAACATCTTCTTCTCTGAATCTGACCTAGTGATACACTAAACACATGTCGATATAGGAAAACCAGCTAGCTCCCCATGATCTAATAAAAAGGATCATTAATATGTGCAAGGTTATATTTGAACTTGTTCATAACCTCAATAATCTTTTTGTAATATAAACAACACCATAGAGATCCATTGACAGACTTCTAAAATTAGATTTGGGATACCTAAGTTGATTCACTTTGGAGAATAAATCATTTGGATTCCAAATCATCCCGATGTACCTATAATAATCTCATTTTTACAGGGTTTATAAGTTATGAGGGAAGATATATTAGTGGTGTCCACGATGCCTGTCAATGGGGAACTTCACACCACCTTATAGAGAAATAAACATGATAAATCCTATGGAAATAGATCTCGGAACATATTCACCATATTATTCAATCCACAATCATGACTACTAAAATTTTATTTGATCGTGAGTGAATAGAATTGAAAAATTTATATTTCCATGTTTAGGAAGTTATGGTGCAGCACATTCTACCCAAGGATCCAACTAACATTTTAAAATATCAAATCTCCAATTACTTACCAAAAACCTCACTCCCAACCGATAAGAATTGATGTATTACTCGAAATGCACAATCCAATAAATTATGATTATCACATCAAATTGTTCAATCTCACAAACTAGAAAATCCCATTCCATCTTGACCAAAGACATAGTGAGTGCCCAAGATGGAAACATGAATCATTTACCTCAATTCATACCATGTGGCATCACGAAATATATCATATAGAATATATGATGAGTGGATTGTTTCATAAAATTCCTATGAAGGGATGACATAAAATATGTTGAGGTACCAGTATCAAACAAAGAAACCATTGTAGATAATTCAATAATAATGGTCCTTCGGCCTGTCAGATTCCCTCCATCAAATTTTTCTAGTGCCTGATCTTGAGCATAATGATGAATCAACTCATCATGATATTATGAATGACCACTAGACTATAGCTATTCCATGATCTCACATTGAACAAAATAATATCCATCTATACTTCCATAACCTCCAAATCGAGAACCATCCATCCTCGTTGGATCTGATAGGGACGAAATTCCCATGAGTGCTTCAAAATTTTCACCAACCAAGTATGGATTTATGGCTCTACAATGATTATGTATATTCCTTATATTTCCGCACTTATGGAATGGTCTATTTAGAACAAAAAATTTATTCCACACCTTTCCCACCTTCCAACATTGATGGTACAATACTGGTTCCACGTTTGAGTCCAAAAATGATGATAGTTGGGAATGTCGGCCTAAACTACCACCAACCTTCATCTCTTGCTCACCCCTACCTATTAATTTTATTTGAACAATCAATTATCTATCCCACTGCTGAAACTACTCTGAAAAAACCATTACTTCCACAATGATTTATGCTCTCCATAGAAGCATGGTCGACCGCCATATCAGATGTCTTCAACGTGAATAAGAAGTTATACGATTGGATTTCTAGATACACCATATTTAAAACATCTAATCCTATGATTATCAATAGAAACCACAATGTTCAAAAATTGGACTAACTCAACAATGAAGTTCACATTTTCCTTCATGGTCAGATCGAGATTATGGAGAAAAAATAACTAAGAGGTCTTTTGAATTCCATATGTTATTAGAAATATATCACCTTAAAGGAATCCATGATGTTATTAGAACTCATCTAATCAATCCCTCACTAATGAACCACTAAGTCATAACACATTAATGTATGTAATTTCGATTAGAACAGATCACATTTCACCTTAACTACTTATAGTGTGTTAAGAAACCCCAAATTCATCTCTATCGTATCATTCAAATATTCCACTTCATGGGGATCCCTGCAACCTCAAAATGATAGTGGCTTGTTCTTAAGGAACTCTTGATCCTATATCCTTTTAGGACCTTGTTCTACATTCCCATCATGACTAGTAGTAGATTTCGCTCTCATAACTAATTCTTTGGAAACCCAAATAATGAATTCAACTAATATCTAAATAACTATTGAGGAATAAAAATCCTTATCCTCTTTCATCGATTTCACATGATGTCTCTAGTGAGGAATCTTTCTAAAACAATAATCAACCACAAATAATAACAACAAATACACTATTAGGATTATTTTCAGCAACAATAAATAATCCCAAACACATCCATATTCCAAAACAAAACCAAATCATTCACAATAATGATCTAAACCACTTAAACCAACCCCAATGTATATACAATGTTTACATCATATATTTATCATATGTTATGGGATGCATTCTGAATTCTAAAATATTCCATGAAAACCCATTGAATGTCATGATCTGTGTTGGCCAGATAACTCACTCACAACCGAAACCTCAAACTCTGAAAATCCTACCCCATTATCATTTATACTATTCATATATATCAAGGAATAAAAAAATGTAAAAAATATACTATGATACCAATTTATCACAAATAAAGTAGGGTTCCATCCCACCTGACAGCGGACCTAGACTGTGACATGGACCGAAGGGCATTATCTAACCCCACAGGGTGAAAATATTGGTTGGGTATCAAAAATAAACATTTGTCAGTTATTTAACCATTCATAAAAGACTATATAAAAGTTTTATTATTATAACACAAAACATAGATCAATATCCATAACAAATGAAAAACAATAATTCAGGTTATACATTAGACAATTTTATCCAAAAAAAAAAGAAAAATAAGAGGGGAAAAATTAAGACATAACCCAAAACCTCCATGTGATAAAAGATCCATCACCATCAAGACACCTCCATATACACCTACAAGATATTAAAACATGCAACCATATCCAACATCACCCCAACAAAACATCTTATATTTATCTCTTTCAAACAAATAAATGTCTTCAAACACACGTGGGTTGATTTATGGTGTGAGGAAAAGACTAGTATGATTCCACCCAAAATTGATACCATGAAATAACATTAGAAGGAAAATAAATATTAATTTTATTTTCTGGAAAACTAGTTTGGAAACATATTTTTGAAGACATTTTTAAGTAAATCTTAATCAAATAAATCATCCTGGTACATTAAAACAAAAATAATGTTCATAATATAGTGATGATATGAACCAAATCCCATGATAGCACTATAGGCAGTCTCTAAGGACTATAAACATTGGGACACTTGGAATGTTTTATCTTTTTAATAGTGTTATAGAATCCGTGAACCAAAAAATAATAATATACGATCCAATTGAGATTATTATATCCAAAAATCTAGGGTTCTCTAATAATTATAATTGTCTAATTAGTGTAGTAGACACAATACTATTAGAAGAAACTATTCCTTGTCCCTACCGACCAAACATGATTTCTATTCTTAGTCTTTCCACAATGATTCCTCGAATTCCCATTATACTATGTTTCCACCTCATATGTCACAAAGGTTAATATATATGTATAAAAACTCACAATGAAATATTAATACACAAGAATGATCATCATTTTACAATGGATAATATTCTTTGAAATTCACAAAAACACAGCAAATCTATATGAAAACATTCTTCACAACCATTACAAAATTTATGGATGACATTTAAGAAACATAATAAGTAACCACCCATGAATTAAAAACAATTTTATCCAGGGAAAAATATCTCATCATACATGCACCTCAATCACATTTTAAAAATCATTTTGAAATATTCAATAAATACATATAACACATTCCAGACATAAATAATAATACCAAATTCATCTAATAATTTTAATATATAAAATCAACATAAAAACGAATGGAAACATTTGTAATCTGATGGAAACCCCAAACGTCACTACAAAGGGACCCTATAAATGAAACATCAAACACTAAACATGAAAAGTATACCTAAATAACCATCATTTAACCCATTTGTGGGAATCCAAACCAATGTAGAGATGAGAACATAATTAAATATGAATAATAACTTTAGAAGAAGGAAGAAACCAATTGAAATGGGGATTACAAAATAATTCATGAATATTAAAAACATAAACAACCCCAGTTCTTATGGTTAAAGGGAGAAAGGTGTAGATTGAGAGGTGCTTACATATAAAATATTCATTGTGGGAATACATATTTTCAATTGGGGATAGATTTTATGATGGTAAAAATTTAATTTTCATATTTTTAATTATATAGACATGAAACATTGTTTGAAAAATTATATGAAAAATATGATGTTTCCTCTCTCAATGAATAAATTGGTCACATGTTATTATTGGGCAGGGTTAATTCCGTTACTAAATTTTTTTCAACCTAGATAGTGACATTATCTAGGTCACAATGTCACTACAGATCTATTGCATAGTATTACAAAATCGTGTAATAAACATGCACGACCTGTTATGTGGTTCAAAAAGTCTATTTTCTAAAAAAACTAACAAGAACAAAAAGGGATAAATAAAAAACCAAAAATACTGATTGTAATAACTAGGAATAAAATCACTTATGGGACACATGATGTATGGTATACAATACCATCACATGTGTGTATGGAGGATGGTTGACTCATGAGGGGATGCAATTCTTTTGTTCCCTAAGACATTATATAAATGGTAATAAGGATAAATTTTATTAATATAGGTTATATAATTGAGGTAATTATCATATTAATGTTATATTTATCATTATTAAAATATATTATATCAATTTTTTCTTACATTTTCACTCACTTAAGGGTGATAATGTCATATCTATACAGAGGGAATATCACCTTTAAGAAGTGATGTGGCTCTATTTTCATCACCATACCACATAAATGATATATCAATATATATTTAATGAATTTATATGATTTTTTATCATTATTAAAAAAAATATTGTTGACAAATTTTTTTTAAGGATCATAGAAAAATCTAATAATTACCCATGTGTACGTACAAGATATTGTCTCCATCATGGTAACATACTTAATTATTCAAAAAAATTATCTTGGCTGGTCATAAATGTATAATTTTTCTATAAATATAATAATTATTTCAGTATTAATATTACATATATTATCAAACTTAATATTATGCAAAATAACCAGAAATTTTAGGAAAAATATTTAATGTGAAAATAAGAAAAATAACAATCAAAATACGGAAAAAATGATTACTAATGAAAGGGTGATAATAAATTCTATTTTATATGACATTATAAATATTTATATGGCTCTATAACATGTCAATGATGTTTTTAAAACCATTATACATGATGTTAAATAATGGTTGACTAAAAGGATTCTTTGGGAAAAAGATTTCCTTAATATATTTCAATTCATTTTGTTAAAATTCTACATCATTGATAATGTCTTGATATGATTATGTGTGTATTGACCTTTCTATTATTTTAGGATTAATTTTCACAGGTTTTATTTTTATTTAAATTTGAGTCACATATTCAATTCATTGATTATTCTACACTTTATAGAAATGATCTTTGTTAGGTACTTCATCTTAATTTAATTCCATTGAGGTATACATTATTGTTATGAACCTAATTTTTTATGTGGTGTAAATACTACACTTTTAACATATAATATCATGAATCATATATAATTCATGGTATGTTATGGTTCAATTTGAAAAATTTTCTTCTAAGATTTTTTGAATTAAAAGGTACCTAGAGGTAAATAATTTCATAACTCAATTTCTTTTAATCAAGTTATATTACTACTTCATTATTAATTATATTATAATAGTATGTTTGTAACTAATTTTTATTATCTCTTTCTATAATTCCACATATTTTGTGTCGATTTAAATTTTATATAATATATTGATTCTTTGTTTAATATCTACTTCAATGTTATGATATTTGAAATTGTTTATTTCATAATCAAATTTTTTGGGGGTTATTTATACTTATATTTTCATTAAAGGATATCATTTGAAAAATTTTAATAAACCCTTTAATTTTTTAAACTATACTTATTCAGTAATTTTCATGCAATTTTCCCATATTTACACTCTTTGTTATATAAAATAATTGGAAATGTGTTTTTTAAGTAGACTCCTTTATCTGTTTTGATAGAAATATGTTTTCTTCAAAAAAATTGTTTTCTAAAAATTCATTAATTTTTTAAACAATTTTGAAAATTTTTATTGAAAATTTTTTATCCATTGGGACTTTTTTTAAATGAATCCTCATGTCATTTTTAAAAAAATCATTTTTTTCTATAATTGAAAAATGTAATGATACAATTTTTTTATAATATGAGAAATGATTAAAATTTATAACATTCATAAATAATAAAATTTTATTAATATTAATTTATATGCGTTAAAATTTATTTATAATCAAAATTAATTTCAATATTTATTTTGGAATTTTAGTTTTAAAAAGTCATTTTTAAAATAGAATGGATATTTTCCTAAAGATTTTTTAATGATATTTTATTGTATTTATATTTATCAATGAAGGAAACATTTTTTAACTTATAATATAAGGGTATATGTTTTATTAATACCATCATTGTAGTATATATTTATTATTTATTATTTTTTACCTTGGATGATATTAAAACTCACTTCCTTGATTTAATTTTGTAGTAATTTACTTTCCAATGAATTAATAAATTAATTATTAACATCAGAAATTAAATTTACCTAAAATATCCTTATAATTTTTCATTGATGTGTTTATTTTGTCAAATAGAACTCATTTCTTCAAATGGGGTTTTAATTTTATTATTATTATTTTTCTGTGGATATATTTATAAATCATATTTCATTACTCGATACTTATGATTTTTTATGAGGAATATTTTTCATGAATTAAATTAATTATTTTCTATATGTGGAATAATTTGAAACAAGGACATGGGTAGCGCATAATTATTTGTAACCCTGATATTAATTAAATTGTCTCATGAGATGAAATAGTTCACCAGACCTTGTTAAATGGGTTTCAACCCATCAGTTACAAAATTTATTGTCGAATGATTTTTTTCTCTTAAATGTATCATGTGGTTGAGGCATGAAGTCTATGAAATAATCATATACCACTCAATGAATTAAATTATTATTATCAATTTGGTTTTTATATTGATATTATCTATAGATTCGTTTTATTTGGTTTTCATTGATTAAAATTCATGTGTTTTATTTACTATTACATATTAATTATTATATATCTTGTTATCCATGATATATTTAATTTAATATTATATTTCTATGAATTTAATTCTTATTTTATTGATTAAATGTAATGTTATTTTTGTTATTTAAATTTCTATATTGATGATTCCTCTTTTTTATTTTGAATTTTGAGTTTCTAAAATGGCATGCGTGTTTAGTTATTTACATTTTTATTTTTATTATAATTATTAATTCCTGATAAATTCCTTTGTACATAACCCATAATGTACATCTGAGATCACCCATATTTTTTTTACTTTCTCAGAAATCCATGAAGAGAACTATGGTTGATAATAAATGATATTTCGGAGGTATTAATGTTATTCAAAATTAATGATAACTTATTACTTAATTTCTATATTAATATGTAATATTTGAATAATTTATGTATCTAGTGTATGATATATACTAAAATCATCAGTACGTTGTGATGGAAATAATTGTGTTTATCCCAATGTAATAAACATAGTGACTAACACTATTAATCTAGGGTTGGGGTCACTATAGTTGGTATTAAATGATGTTTAGTAGAAACCATGGAACTAGATTTAGAAAAACATTATTAGGTATTACGAAACAATTATGGATAGTAAGGATAAGTGCAGAAGAACATCCTAATGATTGTGTCCAGAAGATAATATCAGGTTATTGAAATAAATACATCCATGTCTAAATACTACAAGTGGACATGGTTTTAGCACATATATACCATTGAGAAATATATTTAAATAGGTTCTAATAAGATTCACCTTATCATAAGTGGGTCTATGAATATGGTTCTTAATAACCACATATCACGAAACTCTTAGGGTATATTCACTGGATAATTAAAATTTTCTTTACAACACAATGTAAAATATTTTGAAATATATATATCCCAAACAAAACTACATATATGATAATGATAGTGTCCATCAATAAATATTTCAATTTATAGTAATTAAATTATTATTTTCAGAAAAAAATAAAATATTTTTCATAATTATATGATATAATATAGTTCATTCCATCCTATACAAATTGTTCTTAATAAAATGAATGGTAACCACATAAATTCATAGAATCCATAGAGTATGAATGTGGAATTATTTGCAGGAATAATTTTTATTGATGGAAATAGTTTCCCAATCATTTTCATCATATAAAAATATAATATGATGATATAAAAAATAAAGAAATAATTAAATATGTTTTATGGATTAGACTGAAGGAAATAGGAGGGGAGTATGAAAAATAAAAAATATTTAATGGGAAAAAGGTAAATAATGGATTTCTGACATGTCATAATTGTTTAATGAAACACCTTCGTTCTTTCTTAAAATGAAATGAAGTATTATATAAGTGTTGAGATAATAAACACTATGATATTTAATTGAGGGAATGTTAAAATGTTTCAAATCTATATTGTGTCAACTATAAGGATATGATACTCCACAAAAATTACATTCTCAATATCAAAAAAATATATTTTTTAAAAAGATAATTAATTATAGAAAACCTTATATTATTACAATATATGATATGGAATGATTAATTTTCTTGTTTTTTGATTCATGAATTATGTTGTTAGATTAATTTATCAATATATCTGAGTTATAAGTATTAATAAATATATAATCTGTGTACTAAAATACTTTTTCATTAATGATTTTAAATCATATCTTTAATAAGTATCAATGGCCAAGAAAGACAATTCTGTGAAATGTTGAACTTCATGGAAAACACTAGATTAAGTGAAAGATAACTCTTAATTATAACCTCATATAGAGATAATGTGGATGAGACAAATAGTTGTTCAATATTGAAAATATAAATTGGATATTAATGACTACCTTGTGTTTGATTGAGAATTTATTGACAATGTTTTTATACAATCATTTATACAGTTAATTTTTTTGGATTTATGTAATATATCCAATATTATATGATTCACATAACGAATAAGGAAACATGAATGTTCTCAATAAGGGTTTATGGTAAATCTTGTTATTTACAAGTTTCAATAAAATACACGATGAAGGTATTTACATGATGTTATATGATTATTTGGAGAAACATCATGTAGTTTGGGGAATTAATGAAACGTTTATTTTAGAAGTTCAGTAACATTCATTATACATTTTTGGATTTTAATCTTTTTTAAGGGTGATAAGGTTAACCATTTATTAAATGGTTTAAATTTAAATTTAGAAAATTGTTTTGGGATTAATTTAATACATAACTATATAATTATTTAGACATATTGGATAATAGGTTCCTAAAATTATTTCATAGTAATAAAATGAGATATAATGAATCACTATTCAATATATTGTGGATATTTTGATATAAAAAATTATGATTTCACTTATGTAGGAATGAAAAATCTATTTTAGATATTCCTTTCTTATATTAAGCGATGAATTGAAAATTGATTGAAGCACAGCCAAATGATGAAAATATTCTTAATAAATATAATTATAACAAGAATGTATATTTATTTATATTCATATATATTAAATGAAATTATCAACAATAGGGATATGGATCATGGAAAAAAAATTATCCCATTATTCTAAATTATAATGAATCCAATGATTTTTCAAATCATCACAGACCTGGAATTGTAAACTTTAACATTTCATTGATCACTCACTCTCTTATGATCAATGACCGGTATCATTTTCTATAAATATTTATGTTTTCTTCCTTTTCCATGATTTTTATTTCCACCAATGTCCTCATAAATAGAATCTTAGTTTTTTGTTATTTCATATGAGATTTTTTCTACCATTTTTCTCTTATTCAGAAAATATTTTATCAACCTCATTATGATGTGGGTTTTCAATAATGCAATTTTCATATCCTTAGCCATTGATTTCAATGTGACTGATCTAATTAATGGATATAATAAATTAAATGTGTATAAAATGTAACAACCTAAAATTATAAAATAATTCCTTTTATTTGATATAATATTCAACAGGAGACATTGATATAGGAAAACCCACGAAATAAATTCCTTTATGTTTAATCTCATTTATTTCTTATAGAACACAGAAGATCGATATTAAATGAATTGTAATATTTTATACCATTATAAACTAGTTGTTAAATTAGTGAAAAAGATGTGTTATAATTATATTATGAAATTTAAATTTACACCCTCATTAGTGTAAAAATAATAAAAATTTAAACACAAAATATATGTTTAAAAAAGTAATATTTTCTATAAATGATTGTTTAATCTCTTATTGCACAAAAAAATTAAAATTAATTTTAATATCATATTAAAATTTCATTTCATAAAACTGAATTATTTTTTGAAATAAGAATATCCAAATTATCTTTTAGGGGATTTTTATGGATATTTCAGAAGTGTTTCATATTTTGAGGAATACTGAAAAGTACTAAATTCTTATTGAAAGGATCCATTGTGATTAAATAGAATAGAAATTAAAATTACATTTAATATTTTTTAAAATAAAATTTGATAGTAAATATATCAATTAATCTAATTCATTTCATTAAAATAATTTACATGTTAATTTTTGATAAAAAACATTGTAATTGTTTAAACATTTTCTCTTTGAAAACTCGCTTTTTTATCACATCTGCGAGTTTCATTAAAAATTAAAATACTGCTTATTAGTGAATGAAATTTTTTTAAATGGAACCTATAATTGGAATCATAAAAATTAATATTTTATAATTAGGTCAAATTTTTATCATCATGGATTTTTTTACCGAAAACACTATGTTCTATAGCATATTACAGACAAAACAATGAGGTTAAAGAAATAACTAAATATTCTTATTATGTTACCAGTATAATATATCCATTATATTGGAAGGAATTAATAATATTATATGAATTATGAAATCTAAGATTTTTCTGTTCAATAATAATTTATTAATTAAGGATAAAATAATTAAGAAGTTAATTTTAGTAATGTCATTTTATTTTTCAAAAACAAATTCATTAAGAATGATTTTTATTAATTTTCTGAGTGAAAAATTTAATTAATTTATGTAAATGTTTTAAATATCATATAATTAAATGAATATCATTTTTATACCATAATGTCAAATAAAATTTTTTTATTTTTTTTGAATTTTATAAAAAGAATGATTTTTTAATGAATAGTGACAAATACTAATTTACATCGAAAATGTTATTTTTTTCAAGAATATATGAGTTAAAAATATATTTTAGAGTATTTTAAAATTATATTTTCATAATTATTTTAAAAATACTCCAATTATAATTTTTTTAAAAGGACTTTTTTCTCCAATTTAATATAAAAACATGTAATGTTTAAAAAGAAAATTTTTTATTTCAAATTTCCAAATCAATTATAAATTAAATGATTAATATTATGAGTGTTTAATTATAAATAATGGATTAAATATTTGGATTTTGGATTTCAAAATTATTAAAGATTCAACATTCAATTTTGGATAATCTGAATATTATACATTGTAATATATTATTACCATAGTGAAGTGTAACTGGGGTAAATATGGGGAAAAGTTATATGGACATGAAAATTGACCTAACGCCTTTCCAAATATTATTTTTATGATTTATATTAATCAATTATCATTCATATTTTTGGAATGTGACAATTTATAGCCACACTAGTTATATTGTAATCTTTATAATATTTTTATAATGAAATTGCATACGTGTCAAACTCTTATTTTAAATAAGTATAATATTTATAATATTCCATTATCTATAAGATATGTTAAAATATAAATTTTATTTTTAAATATTATTTTAAATATACATGTTCATTTATTTCTAATTATTATTGATGAAATAATTGCATTAAATACTTGCACAAGATTGAGGAAGTGATTATTTAACTAATAGAATAATCAAATAAATGATATAAAAAATATATTAAAAAATATATTATAATATAATTAATTTAATAAAAAATCATAGATTAATTTTACAAGTAACAGATTTATTAATTTCATTTTTTTGATGTTTCTAATAGTATTTATATTTTTAAATTACAATGTAATTAATGGTGTAAAAATTAACATTATTGATATTTTTTAGCAAAATAAAAATTATTAAATGGAATAAATTTTATAATAAATTTTATTTTTGATACATTATTAGGATATGGTTTAAAATATAAAACATGATACCATTATGGGTTTTTCAAAAATTAATATTTAAAATTATAACCCTCTTTGTGTAATAATAAATGTTATTATTGTAAGTGTTCAAGGAGTTAAATAGTAGCTAAAACTAAATGATAAGGGTCGGAATGTGGCCCAAAATTATATAATAATTATCTCATGGTATTATTTCAAAATATATTAATTTTTTATAATAATATAATCACTTTGAATCTATTTTAAATTGAAAAATAATTTATAATAATTTAATATTTTGAAAAACTTTAAGGGTAGCCCTCCCGTCTCCTATAAAAGGGCTGCAATTATTATCATTTAAAATTGCATGAAAAAACATTTAATAAGAAAATATGTACGAAAATTAATTTATAGAGATCCTAACCCTAGAATAGAGGACTTTTTTAGGAAAAACACCTACCATGGTAGCCTTGTGTTGTTAGTAAAATGTTGTTTTCCAATGAAGATGTAACATTTTTAATCAAGTTTTTCTGTTGTATATTTTCATAAAACTCAACAAAGTATTATTAATCCATTATAAAATAACAAATTCATTATCTAAAATATTCTGATATCTTATTATGTTAATGTAATGACCCATATACATCTCCTCCTCCATCAAATAAGAAAAGATATCATCATTCACTTGTATAATAGACTACTACCACCGAAAACAATGTAATTCAATTTGCATCACTATATCTCAAGAATAGTTATAATGATATTAATAATATTTATATATTATAATCATGAAATACTAAAAATTAATAAAATACGATATACCATTTTCCTTCTTTCCACTCCACGAACAAAAAAATAATGTAGTATGTGCGTACATATAGACTACCACCTCCAGGAAGCGATGTGATTCATTTTTCAATACCACGTTAAATAATTAATTTATATATATATATATATATATGTATATTTATCGATTTAATTTGACATTTAATATAAAATTATATTTAATTAAATTAAAAATGATGCATACTTTATTTCTATAATGATTAATGAAAAATGAAAATGTTACCAAAGAGAACGAATTTTCTATTGTCTCCATTATTCTATCATAGTAATTTTTTATAACAATATATAATGTTTTTATTTAAGAGATTAATTTATTTATAAAAATTATAATTATTTCGTGATTATTAATCTTGTGATGAAGGAATAATGGACACATTTACCATAGTCAACCGATCAAATTTCTTTTTTACTTATGAACAGAATATCATAAAAATTAATGACATGAACTTATATGATAAGGAAATTAGATAGGAAAAAATTGTAATATAAAATGAATAATAAACATATAATCATTATAAAAAATGTATAAATTAACCACTGTTTATTATATATGAAGATAAAGATCTTGCATGATGAGTCAAATTCATATAAAATACACTTTAACTAAAAAGCTCATTTTATTTGAATTAAATGGTCATTTTATAAAAAATTATAATTAATAACATTATTTCAAAATAATTTTAATGAATTTATTTATGTTTTAATGATTATTTTGAAAATTAAAAACTTAAATTTTCCATAAAAATTTACAAAATTTAATCTTTAATCATTTTATGTAAGGATAATCTTCTTAAAAATCATTTTTTATTATTTCTTTCAAAAAAATAATAAATAATTTTTTTGATGTTATACAACATGAGTTTATAATCCAAATCCCCTTACAATTTTTGTGTGTGTTTCCTATGGGTGTATACAAGTTCAATTTCAAATAACTTGTTTTCAAATATGAGTGCATAATGTTTTTTAAATAAAATTTCATTCAAAATGAAAATGTTATTTTCACAAATAATTTTATCTACGATTAAATTATGTGTTATAATAATGTGATGATTTTTGGGTATTGTCTATAAATATGGTTGGTTTATGTATAAACTGATGATAGCTGATCTTGTTTAGCACTCTAATGTTTTGGATAACATGACCCATTTAACTAAATTGGTTATTCCTAAGAGAATATGGGAATATTCTATGATTATTATTCAATATGTAAATGTGATTTTCACACAATGTGTAGTCTAGATATACACCAAATATATACTAATGATATGAAAATTATTCTATAATAAATCTTTTATGATTTATTTATTCTTTCTATGAATTTTATATGAAACATATCATTGTTTAAGGTAACAAAATGAGTTTATATTTTATTGGGGAATGTCAAATCATTTTTAAATTATTTCATGAAAAATTTTGAGTTTTTCTTTTATGTTCTTTTTTATGGATTTATGGAATTATTGTGGAAGAAAATATTATTTCATGGGTAATAATATGATTATTATGATCCAATTATTTTATTTGTAAAAAAGTAAATTTTTATAAATATTTATGGACTAACGCTTTCTTTCATTCTTTTTACAAACAATTATGAGTTCTTTTAAGTCATAATTAGTTTATAGATTTATTTTCATTGGGTTTAAACGATGAACATAGAAGATAATGATTTCTAAAAAAATTCTAATATATTTTAAGAAAATTTAAACTTTTAAAAACATTTTTTTTGTGGAAAAAATGAATACTAAGTATAAGTGTTCACCTATAATGTATTTTATTATTATGTAAATTTTTTTCATGATTATCTAGAATTCAAAAAATAATAGATATTTCTGAAAAAAAGGTATTAATAGTTTACAAATAATTATAATATGGCTTTTTTATGGCTTTTTCATTACATTTGGTATTATTGTGGGGTTTAAACATATATGATGATTAGGAAACCTTCTTGTTATGTTTTATTAAGTGGAGAAGATGTCATCTTGGGTTTATAATTTTAAGGTTTTCATAATTTAAATTTCTTATAATTCCTTTTTATTATCTTAGTAAGGAAATTTTTATCTGAAAAATTTTATTTTTAGAGACATAGATTTTTTAAGTAATTATGTGTTTTTACTATTTGGGATGTAAAAGGAAATGTAAGAGATATACATTAATGCTAAAAAATTTCTATAATATGGAATATAGTGTGTTTATTTTATAGAATTTATGTTTTTTTGTGATTTTTATAATAATTATATATTTTTATATAATTAAAACCCAAAACCCGACTGATAACCTGTCAAAACCGACAAGCAAACGAGTTTTTAACACATAATTTAAGGGAGGAAATGTTACATCACGTTATACTAACCTACATGAATTATCACTTTGTATGATTTTTTCTTTAAAGTTAAAAGATTTGATATATGATGAATAAGTTGATTTTGGGTGAAAAATATTTTAGTTGAGAATATCACAGAATTAAAAATTTATTTAGTGATTAACATATGAATTATATTTTGGAAAATGATAACTATAATTTTGGGAATAATTACATGAATAATATTAAAAATATACTATGAGAATATATTTGTGGAATAAGGTTTAAATTACCTTTTTGTTTTTTATAATGACTGAAAATGACAAGAATATCATAGAGATTAAATGCCTCAGGAATGTACATTTTGATATGATATGTCATAGGGAATTAATGTTATTTGGATATAAATATTGAAATAATCTGAGAATATTAAGTGATTAAATCTTTTTGTTTATTTGTCTCTATATTATTCTTTAATATTTTTAATGAATTTTAAGGATAATCATTTAATTATTTATTGTCAACATTACGTATTATATTTAAATTCTATAGATTAGAAGTAATTTTTCATCATTTTATGGTTTATAAATTTTGGGGAATTATATTATATTTATCTAACAGTTTTTTATAGTTAATATATGGTGACAGGAGGAATAAATTTTTATCAGTTTCTAGATTTAGTATTTGATCGAAGCTGGTTATAATACCGATGTCATGAAAAAATCATCTTGAATACTCATCATTTGGATAAAAATTATGATTTTTTAGTAAAACATGGTTAAAGGATCAAATTATACATGTCAATTATATTTCATTATTTTCTTTTTCTATGCAGTAAAATAATTCATAAACTCTATTAAAAGTATTTTGAAACCAAAATATAAATCATTTGTATTTCATACTAAGAAACAAATGAAATTTTAAACCATTAATAATTAAATATTTTATGATGGTTCACCTTATCATAATAATGTCTCTTAAAAGTCATTATAAGTACATGGGTGTTATATTTTCAATTCATTGACCATCGGTTCCTAAATGGATACAAAGTATGTTTTTATCATGTGAACATTTTATTTCCATTTTAACTCTTGTTAAGTAAATATTTTTTTAATTTTTTCCAATATGAAATTTCAATAATTGTATTTAGAAATGTAAAAACACGGTTATGAAGCCCAATTTAAAATTTTAGTGAAAATATTTTTTCGGAGGGATATTATAACATATTGGTATTTTCCATGGAAACACTATGTTCTATAGTGTACAAGATACACAACAATAATAAAACATAATCAACTAAATATTATTATTATGTGACTGTTATAAAATGTCCCATAAAATATAGTTAATGAATATTATTAAATATATTACTAAAAAATTGGTACTACTCACTAATAATTTATTAATGAATGATTAAATAATTAATTATTTGTTTTTTATAATGTAATTTTATTCATAAAATACACTTTTTCATGAATTATTTTTTTACTTTTCTGACTAAATAGTATAATTATTTTTGAGAATGTTATTAAATTTAATTTAAATAAATAATAATATTTTTTAATTTATTATTTCAAAATTTTCATAGTGTGATATTTTAAGAATTTCTGAAAATTTTGAGTTTTCAATGAATAGTTAATAATATCAATTTTTATTGAAAATTATATTTTCATTTCATGATTTTAAAATTAAAATTTTATTTTAGATTATTTTTAAAAATTATTTAGATCAATTTCATTTTAAATTAATCATGTTTTCGTTTTTTGATAGATTTTATACATTAAGTAAGTATAAAAAAATTTCTTGTTCTATAATGGTAATTTTAGAAAAATTATTTTCCATTTTAGTTTTCAAATTCATATAAAATTAATTTCTTCAACTTGTATGTTTTAAATTTGGAATAATGGATTCCATATTTTTAATGTAGGAATCCATATATAGTATGTAGTTATCTTTTATTTCTTGAAAATATGAATAGTAGTCTTAAAAAGTTTTTATTACCTTTGTAATGGTTAAATCTAGTAAATGACTGCAAAAATAAAATGATAAGGAATATAAAATTACTCTAACACATGAACAATATTTATTGAATTATAAATATTCAACAGCAATCAATAATGTTTTTATGGACATTTATAACCAATAGGATTAGATTAGTACCATTAAAATAATTTTTTTAATGAAAAGTTAGACATGTCACACTATTGGTTTAAATAACTTTATTATTATTAATACAGTGTTTGACAAGAATAAAAGTTGAAATAAAATTATATTTTATCTAAAATCTTATATATTTATCTTCAAAATTTTTATTTATTCTTAATTTTTGTGTATAAATATTTACCTTCAATGTTTTAACAACATAGATGTAGTAAATATTTATTTAAGGTAAAATCAAATGAATGAAATTAAAAATATTTAGATAAATATAAAATAAGATAATTAATGTTATTAGAAAAAATTATACATGAATTTTATATTTTATTCAATGTTTTAAAATAATTTCTTACAAAATTTATCTTGTTGTATTGAAATTTTTTAATTTCAATGTAAAAAATGTTGACAAAATTAACATTAATGATATAATAAAATAAATAATATTTTATTAAATTATATAAAATTTATAAAAACAATAAAATGAAAAAAAATTATAAGGTTCAAAATATCAATTAGGATCCTATAATGGGTATTTTAAAATTTTATAATAACAGTAATGAACCTCAATGAGTAAAAATTAGAGTCCTCCACATAGGTGTTAAAGGGGTGAAATAAAGGATAAAACTATATGATAAGGGTAATGGTGTTAAATTAACTATTATATAAATTAATATATGATACAGTTTAGTACTAATAACATATTATAATAAAAATAACTCAATCTGGAGTAATATATTATTGAAAAATAATTTTTATTAATTAATTGTTTTGAGAAATTCGAAGGGTTTACATCCCATATCATATAAAAGCAAACATTTTCATCTCTTTTAAACATAATTAAACCCCAATATTTTTACTAATATCTACTATAATAAATTCATATAATACGTAACCTCATTATAGAATTCTTAATTTAGGTAAAACCCTAACCATTGTGCTTTTACGTTGTTATGAAAAGGAGGTTGTTAGAAAAAGATGTATCATTTATAATCAATTTTTTCAGTTTTAATTTTTCATGCACCTCCAACCTGTATTTTTAACCATGATAAAAAAATAAAAACATTATCAAAAATATAATTATAATTTATTATGTTATTTATAGTACCCAAATACATATCTACTTCCATCAAATCACAAAATAACTGATCATTTGTGTCTACAAAAGACTACCACCACACAAACTGATGTAAATCATCTTCCATTGTTTTCTGTTAGAAATATTTATAATGATTAAAGTAGTATGTTTATATTATATTCATGAAATAATTATCATTTTTAAATGATAATTTTTCATTTATTATCTCACTGTTTCATCCTCTAAAAAATAATGTTGTTTTTGTGTATGTATGGATTTCCACCTCTACGGAGCGATGCGAGAAATTACTCATAAAAACATGACATGAATGATATATATAATTATATTTAAATATGTTATATTATATTATATATTTAATAACCGGATTCTTATTCTTGAAGTATGGAATTCTTATTTTTGGTTTTTATTAAAAGTTTTTTTAGAATACAAGGAAAATGGGGTACAATCCCAAATTTTCTGGGTACATGCGGTGTACTTTCCAGACGCCCTGTACTATTGCTGTGTGGAATGAGTACAAAGGGCGTGTAGGCCTATCGGCTATAAAGGGTGTAAAAAACTGACTACACATTGTGTACTTGGTATTTACATGATGTGTAATCAGTTGGTAGGTGAACAGTAAGGCGGCGGGAGTATCCTCCAACGGAGTGACAGTACACGCCGTGTATTCAAAAATACACACCGTGTACGCATGTTGACTGATTAACAGTAAGGCAGTGGAATATAGCTGCTAGAGGAATAGTTAAAAAATGAAAAGTGAATGCCATATAGTTTTTTTTCACTCAAAATGGGCAGTAGATTCCTCTTTCAATAGATGATGCTTAGAACGTTGGAACACTACAGGAGAGAAGGCCGAAGCATGGAGGAGCTCCCGACCGCACACCAGAAATCAGATTCTTCTTCCATCGATCACGTTTGAACTGTACGGGTGAGTTCTTCCCTCTCTGCGAGTCGTTCATGCCAATTATTCCTCTAAAGTAATTTGTTTGAGTTTGAACGGTAAATCTTTTATCCCAGATCTATGTCGTTATAGGTTGTTTCGGGAGGCTCCATTCACTTATATTGATTAGGGGAGATTGAGGTAGGTGGTTTTGTGTTTGTTTACAACTGTCAAGTGATTTTTGTGTAGTGTTGTGCCATGAGCCCATGTTTGGGAGGTTGTGTGGCCGAGGGCTTAGCTGATAATATATCTTTAATTTCTTAGATAATCTACTGATTAAATTGAAACTGTTTTTTGAGATCATTACTTGGATCCAGGGCCACCCCGTGTGTGTGTTCACCCTGTTTTGTCATTTGGACAGGATACTCGAGGGTATGACATATCTATAACATGTTTTAATTTTTCTTGAGAGGAAGAAATATGCAATTATTGCTATGCATTGGGCTCGGCCCATTTGCATGCTTCTCTATTGAATTCCAGAGGGTAGTTTACTGTTTATCCTGACGGCAGTGTTTCATTTAGCATGAGGGAAACTCAAGTCATCTCTGTGGGCAGTTGATTCTATGCATGAGGGAGACATCTCATATGCTTGAGGGTGATATTCGTTATGCATGTGGGCAGTTACCTACGGGTTTCGATTCGGTTACCTGAGGGTAAGTATATGCATGTCTGAGGACAATGTTTACTTTGAATATTCACTATGGTGATTTCACTTGTTGTATTAGGCAAGTTAATGAATAGTCTTGGAAGTAATAAATAATGTTTAAAATGGAAATGGAACTGGCAGAGATAGTTACTTTTGAGTACTTCCTAGTTTATTGCATTTTATTATTTCACACTGGTATTGCACAATTCACTGACTGTTGGGAACGAGCCTTTGTTCATTTCCTACTGGGATTTATTTCTCACACTATGTTTGCTTCATCTCTTGGGACCAAAGAAATTATATTTCTGCAGGTGTAGATAATGGAAAGTGTCCCTATACAGGTACATGATTGCTGTAGAGGAGTAGGAGAGCATGGGACCAAGCATAGGGTTTCGATACTGCTGAGTTTCTGCTACACTATTTTGCTTTATTTTTCTATATTTTTTCCTTGTACTGTTTTGTTCAGATTGCAGTGTATCCTGTTTTGGGTGATTTCTTAGACATAGGTACTTATTGCATCATTATATATATATGATTGTTAGTCATTTATTTACTACAGTACGGTTTTCCATTTCACCATTGGTAATATTTACTGCTTCCACTTTTGTATAGTAATATTTTTTCACTACGCTACACATTGAAAAATGAGGGAATAGTTTCCCCACTATCATATATGTGCCCTCACTGCTAGTCAGTAGCCTCTGGCATTTGAGGAAATTGACCCAAGGTCATTTAATGAACCGGGTTTGGGCACCCATTGAGTGGCACCCGGATCCAGGACATTACAAAGTGGTATCAAATTGGATTTCTATTCATGACTTACTATTTAGAGCCTATAGTCAGTGATAGGACAAAATTGTTATTTGGTAATAAGATGTTCCCGAGAGTAGCTATCTTGTGTACATGGAAAATCCAATTTACCTCATGTTGCAACATTACAGATTTTTTACTTTGCAATTGACTTGATTTTCACCGATGGGTGACGCACTTGTTGGGTGCAGTTTATATTCTTATACTGGGTTCTATTTTGTTTCAACCTAATGAGATGAGGGTATTCCATTTCATGAACCATTTAGTCACATTATATAATCACATGCCATGTATATTTTCTGTTCCATGTATGTGCAATAGAAATTGCATGTTGTTGTGATAGATGATGTGCTATGAAAATGCATATGTATTTTATAGATACCTTCTTAGATACACCTACTATGGATAGGGTATTGGTACATGTTATGGTTGGGTTATGAACACTAATAATTCGTTCATGAGAAGTATGGGCTCTATTGGATCAGAATCTGGCAGATCATGATCCATCTTTTAGTTTGGTTTTGTGTTATAAAGTGGAAGGTCAGGTGTTAATCATTGAATTTAGGGGAGTATTGGACCCTACGGATCGGAATTTGGCATACCAATTCATGAAATTTAATGAAAAATGGGCTTCAGAGTAGTTTCTGAGGTATACTGTATAGAAACCTAGACAACACGACATGTGGTTAAATGAACACACACCATGTACTCTTCTGTTCGGGAAAAATTGAAATTCTTTTAAGTACACGCCGTGTACCCTATGTACATGTTGTGTAGTCTCTAACAATATTATAGGCCTTGTGGGCAGAGACACAGGATAGGGAATTTCTTGCAGGTACACGCCGTGTACACATTGAACACGGTGTGTAGTGTCAGCCGAGTAGCTGGCCGTGTAACTAACAAAACAGGTTGGTTGGGGCCTCTTAATACACTTCGTGTCTGTCTAGAACACACAGTTTAGTGTAACCTAGGAAAACAGGCCATGTCACTAACAAAAAAAACTGGTGAATCTTGGTTCATACACGCCGTGTACCTGTGGGACACGCCGTGTTGTTTTGACTAGGGAGAGACAGTGTGGATTTTGTCGTGTGGTTGGGGAAACAATGTGTTGTACACTCCGTGTGTGGGTGTAACATGTCGTGTCTTTCAGGCTTCATAAAAATACTATGTATTGGTTTAAGGGTACACATCGTGTGGAATTTATACACTACGTGTAGTCTCTTTTCCCCATTTATTGGGTTTTTCTATCCCTTTTTGTGTGGGCACTTTTAAATGGACAAAAGAACCTCGAATGTAAATTAATCTAAGGTGTGGGTTTGAGCATGTAGATTCATGCCATTGAGATGAACTGATGTTGTTTTACAGAAGAGCGGAATCAAGTATACTCAAGAGATGATAGGCCACAGGCTACCAGTGGATCCTCCAGTAGTTCCAGATGCAGCGCCAGCTGTTATACTGGATGTAGGCGTGGATGCACAGTTTTGTGAAGGCATCATACAGTTTATACAGACCCTACTAGGAGCCCTGCCGACTACTACATCTATGGATGATCTGACATGTATTTTACAGCAGCAGCATCTGCCTATATTTTCAGTGGATGGTGGACCACAGGCTACAAAGTCTGGGATGGGTTCTATGCAGACTATCTTCGAGCATGTGGAGACACCTCCTAGGGGGAGGGTCAAGATCTCTAATTATTTGATGTGTGATTCCGCCAAAAGATGGTGGGATGTTACCCCCAGACTAATCATCACCGAGACATGGAATGGGAAGATTTTATGGGAGTCTTCTATGAATTTTTCTTTCCAGAGACGCTAATGGAAGATCGATCTCGAGAGTTCATGAATCTGCAGCAGGGCGCCATGTCAGCGATGGACTATTCTTCCTGCTTCACCGAGAAACGTCATTTTGCACCTATTCTAGTTGGTGATGAGATGTTGAGGGTCATACACCTTGAAGATGGCCTTTTATATGACATCCGAGTGCTGGTGAGTGTTTTCAGGTGGCCTATAGTGCATGCAATTGTGAACCAGAAACTGATTACTGAACGGAACCTGTGAGAAGTTAGTAGTGTAGACCAGGGTAGTACTGCACTGGTTTCTGGTACTATTTCTACTGGTATGAGAAAGAGGGAGATGAATTTCTATCATGGTGGAAGTACTATCCAGAATAATTATTCATGTGGCCATTTAATATTCTTCCAGTAGGGTAAGGAGGGGAACCAGAGACCTAACTGTCCCTGTGACCCAGTGGAGTGCCGAGCTTGTGGCATGGTGAGCCATCTCCCTCATTTTTTCAGGGTGTTTCCACTAGTGGCTACTGAGAGGGGTTTTGTGCAGAATCTGTGTGTAGAAGCAGGGCCAACAGATTCTTACCAGTTAGGGAATTCGAATACATTGGGACATTAATGAAAAGGTGGTGGTTGTGGATGTGGAATCCAGACACCAGGATCGTAGAGATACCAGGGTGGGTTAGCTCAGGGTAGCCTGGCTGTGACGCAGGGTCACGACACTTGACAAGCATATGTTGTGAAACAGATCCAACATGAGCAGGATCCCGAAACATCCACTATCATAGGTAGAATTGTAGTTTATTCTGTTCTGTCTTTAGTACTTTTCTATATAGTTTCTACACATAGATTCATATTTGTTCATGTTGTGGAGAGCCTTAGGCTCTGTGTTTCTTCTTCATATTCTGATATCATGACTCTAGACACACTATTGGAAATTTGAAAGGAAGATGTGCATCAGTGTCGGGAGTCCCCCCTTGATGTTTGAGGGTGTCAATTTCTATGGGACCTCTACATCTTAGAGATTAATAGATATGATGTCATTTTCAGGATGGACTGGTTGGTACCCTTTCGAGCATTTTTATATTGCTATCATCATAGGTTGAGTTTCACATCACTAGAGGGCAGAGATTTATATACAAGGGTGAATGGGATGTCCAGGAGAGTCGAGCTGGACCCGAGCATCGTGGGAAAGGTGGAGTGATAGCCCAAATTGTGAGTTTGTATTTGTTTGATCAAGGAACTTGTCAGAAGGATTTCTCTCCAGTAGTTTATCTTTTTAGGTATGTCTTTGTAGATTACTTTTCTGATCTACCTTCCGAGAGAGAGGTGGATTTCTCTATTGATCTTGTGTCAGGAGAGGCACCGGTGTCCATTCCTCTTTACAGGATGTCTACACCCGGGTTATAGGAGCTCAAGAGGCATTTAGAGGAGTTACAAGAAAAGGGTTTCATCTGACCCTGTACTTCTCCTTAGGGTTCACCTGTCCTTTTTGCGATGAAATTGGATGATACCCTCAGACTTTGTGTGGATTATTGGAAGCTAAGCCAGTTGATGGTTAAGAACAGATATCATTTTCCAAGGATTGACGGTCCTTTTGATCAACTTTGTGGAGCACGAGTGTTATCGAAAATTGAATTGAGATCCGTATATCATCAATTGTGTGTCAGACCATCGGACATACCGCTTAAAACTTTTCGGAGTAGATATGGTCTATACAAGTACTTGGTCATGCCGTTTGGACTCATGAATGTGCCGATAGTTTTCATGGCTCTGATGTATCGTGTCTTCCTCCCAGATCTATTTTCTTTTGTGGTAGTCTTCGTGGACAATATCTTGGTGTACTCTCACGCTTGACCCAACCATGCTACCCATCTTGAGATCGTATTGAGTACACTAAAATAGAATTATCTATATGTTAATCTCTCAATGTACCATTTTTGGATGGACCAGATACACTTCCAGGGTCATATTATCTCTCGAGCAGGAATTGCAGTGGACCCATAGAATGTGTGAGCAGTAGTTTCCTAGGAGCAATCTAAGAAAGTGTTTAATATTCAACTATTCATGGGACTGGATGGATACTAAATGTGCCTTATACAGTACTGCTCTCGCTTAGTAGCGCTGTTGGCAGGTTTGAATAAGAAGGGTGTTAAGTTGGTATGGTCATAAGCTTGCGAGATAGCATTTCAAGAGCTTAAGGGAAGGTTGAAATCAGAAAAAATCCTGATACTCCCAGAGAAAGGGAATAGCTATACAGTTTACTATGATGCATTAGGTATTGGGCTAGGTGCAGTGTTGATGTAGGGCGATCAAGTAGTTGCATACGGGTCTCAGCAATTGAGGCATCATGACAGTAATTACCCAACGCATGATCTCGAGTTGGCTGTAGTCGTTCATGCGTTACGTTTTTAGAGACATTATCTCTTGGGAGAACATTTAGTGGTGTTTACTGACCACAAAAGTTTTAAATACATCTTTACCCAGCATGACTTGAACTTGAGACAAAGATATTGGGTAGAATACCTTCATTCCTTCGACTTTGAGCTTGCCTATAAACCTGGAAAGGGTAACACAGTTGCTGAGGCACTGAGTAGGAGGACTCAAATACAGGCAGTGTAGGAGGCCATTGGTGAGTAGAGGCTTTTGGCTTTGTTCTATGAAATTCATTTAGAGATGCACGATAGTCAGGGGAGAGCCTATCTTTCATCCTTAGTTGTGACTTCTACCCTCCTGGATAGAGTGAGGATGAGACAACTATCAGATTCAGAAGGACTAGTTCTACGGGAGTCGGTGGTGAGTGAGGACCCTCATTCTGATTGGATGATATGAGATGATGAGGTACTGCATATCCAAGGATGAGTGTGAGTTCTAGGGGATATACGCGAGGAGTTAATCCATGAATTTCATGCTTCAGCTTGGGCAGTACATCCTAGAGTTACCAAGATGTTCCGTGACTTGAGACGTCAGTACTGGTGGTCCGGAATGAAATGGAAGGTAGCTGGTTTTGTTACGAGAAGTTCTACCTATCAGAAGGTGAAGGAGGATCATAACAGGCCAGACAGACTGTTACAATAATCACTCATTCTGGAATAGAAATCAGATGATGTTGTGATGGACTTCATGACCGAGTTTCAGAGGTCACCATGAGGCAATGATGTCTTATGGGTTGTTGTGGACATACTTACGAAGGTAGCTCACTTTATTCCGATTAAGGAGACCATAGGTGTTGACGAGCTTGGGATGTTGTATATCCGAGAGATCGTACGTCTTCATGGGGTCCCTAGTTCTATAGTTTTATATCAGGAAACCCACATAAGGTCTCATTTCCAACAGTTCTTTCAGAGGGAACTAGGTTCACATGTGATTCTAAGAACCTATTACCACCCTCAGACTGATGGCCAGTCATAGCGTATGATTCGGGTGCTGGAGGACATGTTGTGTGCATGCGTCTTTGACTTTGGGGGCTCTTGGGAGAGGCACATACCTCTGGTCGAGTTTTCCTACAATAATAGTATTCAGAAAAATATTGAGATGGCACTTTCTGAGGATTTATAAGATTGGCCATTACAATCACTTTTATGTTACTTATAGGCATTTAAGGCATCATTAATAGGACCATGTCTCATATAGGAAACTTTTGAGTAGGTCCAGTTGATTTGGAAATGGATGGCTACTGCAGAATCTCATCATAAATCTTATGAAGATTGCCACATATGACCCTCAGAGTTCGTGGATGGGGATCAGGTTGTCTTGAAAGTTCACTGAGGGTGGGACACATGTAGATCAGAAGATATGGTAAACATTTACCAAGGTATGTAGATCAGTATGAGATTCTGGAGAGAGTCTGGTCGGTTGCCTTTAGGTTGCAGTTACCATAGAGGTATCGGGCCATGCACGACGTCTTCCACATATCTCAGATGTGCCATTATCACTCAGACTCGTCTCATGTTTTTCAGCCCAAGGAATTTGTTCTCTAGCTTGATGCATCCTTTGAGGAGCATCTGATTCATATTATTGATAGGAGAACAATGGTTCTCCAAGGCCGGTCATTTCCTCTCATACGGGTGCTATGGCAGCATGGCCGAGTGCAGGATGAAACCTGGGAGTAGGAGACTGATGTACGTGCTCAGTGGCTAGAGTTATTCTCATATTTATGTTCACCACCATTGGAAGGCAAACTTGGGGATGAACTTCTTTAAGGGTGGATGTTTGTAAGAACCGAGTTCTTATTCGTGAGGTACGAGTTTCTTCTTTTACCTTTTCTTTAAGTGTTTTTGAGAAAATACGGAAAATGGGGTAAAAATCTAAATTTTGTGGGTACACGCTGTGTAAATTTCCACACGCCACGTAATTTGGCCGTGTGGAATGAGTACACAGGTTGCATTGGCCTGTCAGCAATAAAGGGTGTAAAAAAACTGACTACACGCCGTGTAATCAGTCGGTATGTGAACATTAAGGCCGTGGGAGTAGCAGCTATCATAGTGAAAGTAAACGCCATGTATTCATAAATACACGTCGTGTACGCATGTCGACTGATGAACAGTAAGGAAGTTGAAATTAATAGCCAGAGGAATAGTTAAAAAAATTAAAAGTACACACCATGTACTTAAGAGTACACATTGTGTAGTTTTTTCTCTCTCTTAAAACTGGAAATAGCCTCCTCTTTCAACAAAGGAAGCTTAGAACGTCGGAAGACCGCTCGAAAGATGGCCCAAGCTTGGAGGAGCTCCTGACCGCACACTGGGAATTAGATTCTTCTGTCGTTGATCTCTTTTGAAACGCGCGGGTGTGTTCTACCCTCTTCGTGAGTCTTTTATGCCAATTCAACCTCTAAAGGAAGTTATTTGAGTTTTAATGTAAAATCCTTTATATCAGATCTATGTCGTTCTTGTTTGTTTCGGGAGGCACCGTTCGCGTATATCGATCAGCGGAGTTCGAGGTAGGTGTTCTAGTGTTTCTTTAAAACTGTCTAGTTATTTTTGTGTACCGTTGTTCCACGAGACCATGTTCGTGGTGTCATGTTTCTGAGGAATTAGCTGATAATATATCTATAATTTCATAGATATTATAATGATTTAATTGAAACTGTTGTTTGGGATCATTGCTTGGATCCAGGGCCACCCCGTGGGTAGGTTCCCTCTGTTTAGCCGTTTGTCCAGGATACCTGAGGGTATAACATATCTATAACATGTTTTAAGTTATATTTACAGGAACTTATATGTAATTCTTTCTATGCATTGGGATCAACCCTGTTACTTTCTTTCCTATGGAATGCTTGAGGGTAGTGTATGGTTTAGCCTGAGGGCAGTGCTTTGTTTTTCCTGTGGGAAACTCTTCTCATGCCTGTGGGCAGTAGGTTGTGTGCCTGAGGGAGACATCACGTATGCCTGGGGGTGATATTTGTTATGCATGTGGGAATTCACCAATGTGTTTCATTTTTTTTACCTTAGGGTAAGGATATTCACGTCTAAGGAAAATGTTTACTTTGAATATTCACTGTAGTGATTTCACTTATTGTACTTGCCAAGATAAAGAAAAGCCTTGGAAGTAATAATTAATTATTAAAATGGCAAAGGAACTGGTATAGATAGTTACTTTTAAGTACTACTTACTTTACTACATTTTATTATAGCACACTATTGTTGCACATTTCACGGACAGTTGGGCATGAGCCTTTGGTGGTGGCCTACTGAGATTTTATTTCTCACACCCTATTTGGGTCATGTCTTAGGCCCAAACAGATTATATCACTATATGTGTAGATAAGTTCAAGTGTCCATATACAGGTACTCGATTGGTACAGAGGAGTTGGAGATCATGGGACCGAGCTTAGGCTTATGATGCTGCTGAGTTCCTACAACGCTGTTTTTTTTTTGTATTTGTTCCTTGTACTATTTTGTTCAAATTTTTTTGTATCTTTTTTTGGCAGCTTTCTTAGACATAGGGAATTATTGCATCATTATATATTTGCCTTTTGGTCATTTCTTTACTTCAGTACTGTTTTGAATTTCATCATTGCTAATATTTACTGCTTCTACTTTTTTATGGTTATATTTTTCCACTATGCTACACTTTGACAAATGAGGGCATAGTTTCCCCACTATCAGACCTGGGCCCTCGCTGCTAGTCGGCAGCCTCTGGTGTTTGGGGAACTGCGCTTGAGGTCATGTGACCAACCGTGTTTGGGCACCCATTTAGTGCCACCCAGATCCGGGACGTTACAATATATATTATGATGTATTTAAAAGGATCAATTAAACTTACCTTTTTTCTATACTGATCGATGAAAAGTGTAATCATTACACATGCCTACATATGGCCTACCTTCTCCATTATTATATCAAATTTCAATTTTAATACCAATATATAATGGTTTGATTTTAAATAATAATTGATATATCAAAATTTTAATTATTTCATGATTATATTTATAGAGATGATTGTAAAATGGACACATTGACCATAGCCATCCAACTGATGTCATTTCAGACATATGAATATAATATCATCATAACATCAAACCCCAACATAAATGATTGAGTAAATGTATATACCATAGAAATTATTGATACCGAAGGAACAATAAACATTAAAATTGTATCAATAAATTTTATATTATACTATGTTTATAATTCATGAAGATAAATAACTTACGATATTAGTTGGGTCAAGGTAAAGGAATATTTAACTAACAAACCTCATTCAAATTGTTTTACCTACAAATTTCTTAAAACATTATTCTATATTTAAATGGTTTACAAAAATAATGAAGTTATTTATATAGAACTTAATTTATTAAAATTTAATATTTTTTAATTTCTCTAAAATGTTTTAAAAAATTTGTCTTTTTGGTATTATGTAAGAACTTTAATTAAAAAAATCCATTTATGAATTTTTTTAAATTGTAAAATGGAATGATTTTTATCATATCTATAATGAGATGACTATGATGATATTATTGAAAAATAATATTTTGAATCACTCTTTAAATCTTTAAAATAATAAATAAAAATATATTTCATTCATTTCTGACTGTGTAACATAAAAATAGAAAATTGACTGAATAAATTGAAAAGTTATTTTTCTCAAGAATTTTTTTACAAAAGAATTATATATTATAATTATGTAATTGTAAATGATATTTGATTATGTGGTTGAGTGGTTTCATTATAATCCAAGAGTGTATGAGGATATAATAGCTCCCCAATGAATTTGGTAAAGGGATAGAGTTATTTGATTTTGTTTCTTTGATGAAATTTTAAGAATATACTATGTTTCTTTTTATAATGTATCCGGGATGGTTACACCCTATGTAGACATGAGTGATACCGAAAATATAAAAAATATATGAAAATAATTCCACAATATTACTTTATGATTTATTAAATCCTTCAATTTTTTTATAGGAAACTTATGATTTCAAAAGGTAAGCTAAATGTATTTTTGTTATGGGTGACTATAATTAAATTGTGAAATTTTTTCATTAAGCAATATTATTTTATATTGATTTTTCTCTTATTAAAATTTTTATGGAATTATTTTTTAATAAAATGTTATTTCATAGTAAAGCAATTTTATTTTAATCCCAATATATAATTCTGAAAACGGATATTTCTATCTGAATCAATGGACTAAAATTTTCATTCCTTCTATTTATGTCCATTACTGAGCCCTTTGTGCTCATGCCATATTTTTAAAATTATTTTAAAATATAATTAACAATTACTAGGGGAATGATGATTTCAATATTAATTGTTTTTATATTTCTGTAAAATTATTGAGGTTTTTGAAAAGGGATTCTTTTGGTTGAATAAAAGAATAATGATTATACACTACTGGAAATACAGGATTTCCCAACGGTTTAGAACTTTTGGGAATGGTTGCAGAACCATTGGTATATGTTATACCAACGGTTCTACAAACCGTAGGGAAGTAAGCCGTTTGGAAAAAAATTTCCCAACGGTTTACAGTGAACCATTGGGATAGGGTTCTGAAAAATTACCCTATCACAACGGTTCTGGAAAACTGTTGGGATACAATGCACAAAATTATCATGTTTTTTCAAACGGTTTGGCAAACCGTTGGGAAAAACCCAACATATTCTCTTTCCCAATGGTTTAGAACCATTGGGAAAAGTGTTTTACCAACGGTTCTATGAACCGTTGGTAAAACAAGACCTACACATTCTATGACAAATGGTTTTGAACTGTTCGCATAGCCTCTACTGGGAAAATTGCACAGCAGCTCTCCAATTTGACCACCATCTCTTCAATTTTCCCACCAAGTCTCATTTTGTGGGTTCCCTCTCATTTTCAATCCAATTATTGTACATGAAATAAACTAACACTTCCATATACAATTATTTTACATGCAATAACCAATTAACACTAACATATACAGAACAAATTCATACAAATTTAACATATAGTGGTGGAACTATACACATCCATAATTAAATTAGATTTCATAAAGTAATTATAATCATACACAATTCATTTAGAATTCAATTTAAAATTTAGATGACAATTATATGTGGAATCCGGAAGTCAATTCATAATTTGATCGGTTTTTTGTATACCATATATTTTTACTTGAAATAATGTCCATTTTAAACATAATACATACACCTGGAGTGCTACCGGCCACACCGCGCCTCGGATTGAGGCAGAGTTGACTCGTACATGTCACATATGACCCATGTATCGTTGTGATAATGTATCGACACAATCCGAATGCGTTTGGTCGGTTTTCGGTATGCCAGTTGATGTTTTTCAATTAAAATAACCCACTTTTGAAACAAAAGGCCAGACACTTTGAGTGGTGCTAGTTACACCACACCATGGATTGAGGCGTCGTTGACTCGTACACGTCACATATGACCCATGAATTATTCTTCTGAAGTTTCAATGGAAACCGAATGTGTCCGGTCGGTTTTCCGTATGTACTTAAATTGTTGTCTATTATAAGAAAATGAGAGCCACTTAGAGTGATTACGGACACACCGTGACTCAGATTAAGGTGGGTTTGACTCGTAAACGTCACATATGACCCATGGATCATTATTCTAAAGTATCGACACAATCCGAATGTGTTTGTTTGGTTTTCCATATGCCAGTTGATGTTTTTCACTTCAAATTACGACCTTTTAAAACAAAAGATAGACACTTTGAGTGGTGACGACCACACCGTGCCTCGGATTGAGGCGGGGTTGACTCGTACACATCACATATGACCCATGGATTGTTGTGCTAATTGATCGACACAATCCGAATGCATTTGGTCGGTTTTTCGTATGCCAGTTGATGTTTCTCAATCAAAATGACGTACTTTTGAAACAAAAGGGAGACACTTTGAGTGGTGCCGACCACACCACACAATGTATTGAGGCAATGTTGACTTGTACACGTCACATATGACCCATGGATCGTTCTTCTAAAGTTTCAATGGAAATCGAATGTGTTTGGTCGGTTTTCCGTATGAACTTAAATTGTTGTCCATTTTAAGCAAAAGACAGACACTTTGAGTGGTTTTGACCATGTCGTGCCTCGGATTGATTCTAGATTGACTCATACACGTCACATATTACCCATGGATCGTTGTTCTAAAGTATTCATACAATACGAATGTATTTGGTCATTTTTCTGTATTCCAGTTGATATGTTTCAATTAAAATGGCGTAATTTTGAAACAAAAGGTAGACACTTTGAGTGGTGTCGGCCACACCGCACCTCAGATTGAGGCGGCGTTGACTCGTACACGTCACATATGACAAATGGATCATTCTCTTAAAGTTTCAATGGAAACCGAATGTGTTTGGTCAGTTTTCCGTATGTACTTAAATTGTTGTCCATTTTAAGCAAAAGAGAGACACTTAGAGTGATTCCTTCCACACTGTGCCTCAAATTTAGGCAGGGTTGACTCGTACACATCACATATGACACATGGATCATTTTTCTAAAGTATCGACAAAATATGAATGCGTTTGGTCGGTTTTCCGTATGCCAGTTGATGTTTTTCACTGAAAAATGACGTCCTTTTGAAACAAAAGACAGACACTTTTACTGGTGGCGGCCGCACCGCGCCTCGGATTGAGGCGGGGTTGACTCGTACATAGCACATATGAACCATGGATCGTTTTTCTAATGTATCGACACAATCCGAATGTGTTTGGTCGGTTTTCTGTATTCCAGTTGATGTTTTTCAATTAAAATGGCAAACTTTTGAAACAAAAGGCAAACACTTTGTGTGGTGCTGGCCACACCACACCTTGGATTGAGGCGGCGTTGACTCGTACACGTCACATATGACCCATGGATTGTTCTCCTAATGTTTCAATGGAATATGAATGCATTTGGTTAGTTTTCCGTATATACTTAAATTGTTGTCCATTTTAAGAAAAAGATAGACACTCTGAGTGGTGGCAGCCACACCGCACCTCGGATTGAGGCAAGGTTGACTCGTACACATCACATATGACCCGTGGATCATTTTTCTAAAGTATCCACAGAATCGAAATGTGTTTGGTCGGTTTTCCGTATGTCAATTGATGTATTTCACTTCAAATTATGTCCTTTTGAAATAGAAGACATACTCTTTGAGTGGTGGCGGCCACATCGCGCCTCGTATTGAGGAGGGGGTGACTCGTACATGTCACATATTACCCATGGATCATTTTTCTAATTTATTGACACAATTCGAATGCGTTTGGTCGGTTTTCCGTATGCCAGTTGATGTTTTTCAATTAAAATGACGTACTTTTGAAACAAAAGGCATACACTTTGAGTGGTTCCAGCCACACCGCACCTCAGATTGAGGCGGTGTTGACTCTTACACGTCACATATGACCCATGGATCGTTCTCCTAACGTTTAAATGAAAACTGAATGTGTTTGGTCAATTTTCCATATGTACTTAAATTGTTGTCCATTTTTAGCAAACGACAGACACATTGAGTGGTGGCAGCCACACCGCACCTCGGATAGAGATGGGGTTGACTCGTACACGTCACATATGACCCATGGATCATTCTCTTAAATTTTTAATGGAATCCGAATTTTTTTGTTAGGTTTTTCGTATGTACTTATATTGTTGTCCATTTTACGAAAAAAGAGAGCCACTTAGAGTGATTCCGGCCACACCATGCCTCAGATTCAGGAGGGGTTGACTTGTACACGTCACATATGACCCATGGATCATTGTGCTAAAGTATCGACACAATCTGAATGCATTTGGTCAGTTTTCTGTATGCCAGTTGATGTTTTTCACTTCAAATGACGTCCTTTTGAAACAAAAGACAGACACTTTGAGTGGTGGCGGCCACACCGCGCCTCGGATTGAGGCGGGGTTGACTCGTACACGTCAAATATGACCCATGGATCATTGTTCTAATGTATCGACACAATCCGAATGCGTTTGGTTGGTTTTCCGTATGCCAGTTGATGTTTTTCATTCAAAATGGCGTACTTTTGAAACAAAAGGCAGACACTTTGAGTTGTTCCGGCCACACCGCACCTCGGATTGAAGCGGCGTTGACTCATACACGTCACATATGACCCATGGATCATTCTCCTAATGATTCAATGGAAACCGAATGTGTTTGGTCATTTTTCTGTATGTACTAAATTGTTGTCCATTTTAAGCAAAAGACAGACACTTTGAGTAATGGCGGCCACAACGCGCCTCAGATTGAGGCGGGGTTGAATCATACACGTCACATATGACCCATGGATCGTTTTCCTAATGTATCGATACAATACGAATGCGTTTGGTCGGTTTTCCGTATTCCAGTTGATGTATTTCACTTCAAATTATGTCTTTTTGAAACGGAAGACAGACAGTTTGAGTGGTGGCGGCCACACCGCGCCTCATATTGAGGCGGGGTTGACTCGTACATGTCACATATGACCCATGGATCATTGTGCTAATCTATCGACACAATACGAATGCGTTTGGTCGGTTTTCTGTATGCCAGTTGATGTTTTTCAATTAAAATGATGTACTTTTGAAACATAAGGCAGACACTTTGAGTGGTGCCGGCCACACCGCCCCTCGGATTGAGGTGGTGTTGACTCTTACAAGTCACATATGAACCATGGATCCTTCTCCTAATGTTCCAATGGAAACCGAATGCGTTCGGTCGGTTCTTCGTATGTACTTAAATTGTTGTCCATTTTAAGCAAAAGAGAGCCACTTAGTGTGATTCCGGCCACACTGTGTCTCAGATTCAGGCAGGGTTGACTCGTACATGTCACATATAACCCATGGATCATTGTGCTAATGTATTGACACAATCCGAATGCGTTTTCTCGATTTTCCGTAAGCCAGTTGATGTTTTTCACTTCAAAATGACATCCTTTTGAAACAAAAGACAGACACTTTCAGTGGTGGCCGCCACACCACGCCTCGGATTGAGGCTGGGTTGACTCGTACACATCACATATGACACATGGATCGTTTTGTTAATGTATCGACACAATCTGAATGCGTTTGGTCGGTTTTCCATATGCCAGTTGATGTTTTTCAATTAAAATGACGTAATTTTGAATCAAAAGGCAGACACTTTGAGTGGTACCGGCCACACCATGCCTTGAATTGAGGCGGCATTGACTTGTACGAGTCACATATGACCCATGGATCGTTCTCCTAATGTTTCAATGGAAACCTAATGAGTTTGGTCGGTTTTACGTATGTACTTAAATTGTTGTCCATTTTAAGTAAAAGACAGACACTTTGAGTGGTGGAGGCCACACCGCGCCTCAGATTGAGGCGGGGTTGACCCTTACATGTCACATATGACCCATGGATCGTTGTGCTAAAGTATCGACACAATCCGAATGTGTTTGGTCATTTTTCGTATTCCAGTTGATATATTTCACATCAAATTATGTCCTTTTGAAATAGAAGACAGACACTTTGAGTGGTGGTGACCACACCGCGCCTTGGATTGAGGCGGGGTTGACTCTTACACGTCACATATGACCCATGGATCTTGTGCTAATGTATCGACATAATCCGAATGCGTTTGGTCGGTTTTCCATATTCCAGTTGATATTTTTCAATTAAAATGACGTACATTTGAAATAGAAGGCATGCAATTTGAGTGGTGTCGGCCACACTGCACCTCGGATTGAGGCGGCATTGACTCGTACACGTCACATATGACCCATGGATCGTTCTCCTAATGCTTCAACAGAAACCGAATGCGTTTGGTCGGTTCTCCATATGTACTTAAATCGTTGTCCATTTTAAGCAAAAGAGAGCCACTTAAAGTGATTTCGACTACCCCGTGCCTCATATTCAGGCGGGGATGACTCGTACACGTCACATATGACCCATGGATCATTGTGATAAAGTATAGACACAATTAGAATGTGTTTGTTCAGTTTTCCGTATGCCAGTTGATGTTTTTCACTTCAAATGACGTCCTTTTGAAACAAAAGACATACACTTTGAGTGGTGGAGGCCACACCGCACCTCGGATTGAGGCGGGGTTAACTCATACACGTCACATATGACCCATGAATCATTGTGCTAATGTATCGACTCAATCCGAATGTGTTTTGTCAGTTTTCCGTATGCCAGTTGATGTTTTTTCAATTAAAATGACGTCCTTTTGAAACAAAAGGTAGACACTTTGAGTGGTGGAGGCCACACCGCGCCTCGGATTGAGGCGGGGTTGACTCGTACACGTCACATATGACCTATGGATCGTTGTGATAATGTATAGACACAATCCAAATGCGTTTGGTAAGTTTCCATATGTACTTAAAATGTTTTCCATTTTATGAGAATTTTCTGTGCGGGGGGTTGTTCGGGGTCCAAGGAAGAGGGTGGGGGGCTGTCCGGGGGGCTGTCTGGTGGGATGTTCGGGGGCTGTCCGGGGGGCTGTTCGGGGGGCTGTCTGGGGTCCAGGGAGGAGGGTGGGGGGGCTCTCCGGGGGCTGTTCGGGGGGCTCTCGGGGGATGTCCGGGGCTGTTCGGGGGGTTGTCCGGGGTCTAGGGAGGAGGGTGGGGGGGTTGTCCATGGGGCTGTCTGGGGGGGCTATCTGGCGAGGCTGTCCGGGGTCCAGTGAGGAGGGTGGGGGGTTGTCCAGGGTCCAGGAAGGAGGGGGGTTCCCAAACACACAACGACTAAAAGACAAAAACATCCATAAAAATAGATAATATATAAAAATAACTCAACTCCAATACTATAATATGAGTCTAGATAGAACCAACAACTAGAATAGATAAAATATCAAATCTCAGTAATATCAGTCAAAAATGTAATGGATAAACTTGTCCCACATCACCATCACCATCATCACCATCATCACCATCACCCTCGTCCCCATCCCCATCATCGTCCTCACCCTCACCCCCCTCGTCCTCGCCCCCCTCCTCGCTCTCGCCACCCGCCTCTCCCTCCTCCCCCCCCCCCCCCCCCCTCTTCCGCATCAGACTCCTCGCCATCATCATTGTCAAGCTGCACATCGCCCTGAAAACCACCAGAACTGCCACCTGGTGCACCGTATATAGAATGTATCGACCACATATACTCATCAAAAGCTGTTCTGGCCTCTGCTGGAAGTGTAGGACGTAGAACATCAATAAATTTCATAAACGCACTGTTCACCCTAGTAGACTGTTCTGCCGTCTCTGTGGCCCTTTTCTCAGCATGTTCTGCCTGTGCCCTAACTTTCTGCAGCTCGGTGGCACTACAGATCATACCTGAGGAGGTCCAATACTTCGTCGGGGCTATCCTAGGTCGGCAGCGTACTCTTCCAGAATGCTCCTCTCCCAACACCTGATGTAAGTTATCTGTTGGCCCAAAATTGTCTGGTTCTTGGGCATAGAGGGCCTCTATAGTAGCCTTTTACAAATTTAAATATATCATTAAGTAAAAAAATAGATATTAAAAAATAATTTCAACAGATTAAAACTTGAAATCTGCTGCTGAGTCGCTTCGTTGACGGCACTTCCATCCTTTTTTCGTCTACTCGAGCAAAACAGTTTTTCTCAAGGCACGCGTCCTTCAATATTTTGTATTTTCCTCTACAATGACATTGAAAACTAATGTTATATGAAAACATTATCAAACTATTAAATAATTGAAGAAACAAAAGAAAGTGTAAGTCGTAAAGAAAACTTATAAACAATTGTTATACCTGCTTCCTCTCATGATCCGACATCGTAGTGCGTCCCAGTGTGTGGAGGTATTTTTTTGCATCAATGTTCTTTTTATTTTTTCCATATGATTCCTAAATAAAATTTGATTATCCAACAAATAGTATTAATGAAAAACATGTAAGTTATTATTTAAATACCTCAAATGTTATTAATACCTTAAACTGGGTACTCGTCCAATGAGTAATCATCTGACAATACTGCTCTATAGGACAATCATCCACCACTGGTACCAGGTCTAACTCAGTGCCAACACTAGCAACCCAGCCAATATACAACTCATGCTTGTAGGCTCTCTAAAGCTCACTTAAATCCTTTAGATGTTCCGATCGTGCACCCTCACCATCAGGAAAATTAAATCGAAGCTGAAATCAAAATATTAATTCAAATAAATACATAAATAATTCGTGGAATTAAATAGAACATATTTTTTTACCCATATCTCTGCCCAAGCTCTATCCTTGACCTCGTGTGGAAAATGTCTCTACGATAGTGGGCTGACGGGAATGTTGTCGGAGTATTTGGAAAGCGTCGCCAAAAAACTCCGGCATTGCTACCCTATTTTCTCAACCATTTGGTTGTCATCATTATAATCCACCATAACCTGTGTGCGGCAGTTCCACACCAAACGCATGCGTGTACGTCCTCTCCCACACCTCCTGTCAGTATATGTATCTGTCATGAAAGAAAAACAAATATTTTATCAAAACATGTTATAATGAAAATAAATTTTTCTATAAAATTTTTTAGGGTTCTATAAATATACCTGTGCCGGTCTGATCGCTGAGTGCCACTGGATCCACAGAAACTGATGGATCACCTTGTGGTGGAACAGGAGTCGAAGACGATGGAATATAGAAGCTCGGAGAGATAGAAGTATAAGAAAAAGAAGATGGGACAACTGTCTGACCAGATGCTGACTGAGGAGTGGGAATCATCATGGGATGTGAAAATGATGGGCCAGAAGATGCAGAAGGTAGTGAAAACATGGGAGACCTAAATATCCCGTGTGTCTCTAATGACACACTGGGATTAGAATGTAGGAAGGATGACATGTCAGTGGGAGAGGCAGGTTCTAGTCGGGTACGCGCAGCTTCTCATCCACCTCTGGTACGAACCCTCCTCATACCACCGACCTGAGTACTAGGACCAGTACTAGGCTCCTCATCGAATAACTGTTGACGTATATGTGGATCCTACAAAAATGTTTACAAAAAAATTAATCACATGACATTATATATTCTTTAAATATATCAATTTGAAATAAAGTACTCACTGTAGGCACTAATGGTGGAACGCCCATCTCCGCCATTCGATGATTGTTCTCCGTCATTTTTTCCTTCTTCTCTCTTCAATCGGCTTCATTTTCTGCTTTTGAAAACAAATATGTAAATATTTAGAAAAAGAAAACTTTTGTGTAACCCAAAAAACTAAATATATGATGGAATAGGGGCTTCATAGGTAATTTAGCTATCAATTGTTTTAGAATAGCTTGAATGGATTTAATAAATCATACAAGTTGTAATGTTCACCAAGTTAGATATATTGTTTGACTATGTTTGAATACAGTTCAATTACAAATTCGAAAATGCAATTCAAATAAAACCGCAACCAATAAACATTGAAAATTCATATAATGGTCAATTAAGCTATCAATTGTTTTAGAAGGGCTTGAATGGATTTATTAAATCATACAAGTTGTAATGTTCACCAAGTTAGAAATATTGTTTGACTATGTTTGAATACAGTTCAATTCCAAATTCGAAAATGCAATTCAAATAAAACTGCAAAAAATAAACACTAAAAATTCACATAACGGTCAAGTCAGCAATCAATTCTTTTAGAAGAGCTTGAATGGATTTAATAAATCATACAAGTTGTAATGTTCACCAAGTTATAAATATTGTTTGACTATGTTTGAATACAGTTCAATTCCAAATTAGAAAATGCAATTCAAATAAAACTGCAACCAATAAACATTGAAAATCCTCATAACAGTCCAGTCAGCTAAAACATATTTGTGATCAATACTAAATCAATTTGAATATTACCATCCTTAACAACCAAACATGAGGTAAACCAAAATAATTGAGAACATGGATGAATGATTCTATATATTTTAAACCACAACTTCAGGTTCACAATCAACTCTGACAATTGAGCTATTTGAGTCATCAAAATAAATAAATGGATTGGTTCCAATGGCACTAGGGACAGTGTCAATTCCATCATCACCATCATCAAAAATATGTCTTCTAATTAATTCAAATATGACACCAAATTCAGGTCGAAGTTGGTCTTTGACATAAAAAACTTGTTTAGCCATTGATGCCAACACATATGGTTCTTCGGTAGCAAGAGTTTGAGTCATATTAATTACTCGAAATCCACAATCATCAATAAATGTGCCATGTCTCTTCATCGAATCAAACCAATGGCATTTCATCATTGTGACTCGTCCATGAGAGTAATAATCCAATATTATTATTTTCTCAACAACTCCATAATAACCCACATTTTCAAATCATGGTCTACTATCTGATGCACTGGCATAACAATCTATTGTGGCAGTAACCATAACACCATCTTGTTGTGTTCTCATTCTCTTTGCTCGTTCAGTGACAATAAATTTGTACCCATTGATAACAATTTATTTACAGTCACGAACCACGGTATTAGGACCAAAAGCCAAAGCCCTTATTTCCTCAAAGACAGAGTCAGCAGACAAACTCAATACCTGCAATATAAATGACTATTAAAGTTAATTAAATATTAATGTAATAATTTTAAACATTAGTTTTTTTATACATTCAATTTAACCAAGCGGAAAACTCTTTTCTATGAAAAGTCTCTCTCGTTCTCAAAGATAATGAACGATGCTTCCTATTTATCATTGTTTTATGTTCCCTGTAGATAAAAAATATTAATAGTTTAACAGATATATATTTAAGAGATCCATAATCATATTAGTTACCTGATATAGTCATCGAACAAATCACAGTTGAATAAAACTGTGCGATGTGCCATCTCCCGCTCTTCGTGGCTTATGTCTTCAATGTATATGATCCAGGAATTCCTCTTGTTTGAGTAAGTGATGGAAAACTGGGTTCAATTTTCTCATACTTTTCTTCTTCATTTCTCATTGTTATGTTCAATCTTGTAGTAAGATCAGAAAAATACAGCGAGCAGAAATCCATACATTCTCGAGCCAAGTATCCGTTCACGATAGAACATTTGGAATGATTTCTGTTTCGGACATAAGAATTTAATGTGAACATATTTCTTTCAGTTGGATACATCAAACAAAAAGAAACAGGTCCTCTGAGAAGTATTTCAGTGGGAATATGGATAGTCAGATGCAGCATGCATGTGAAAAATGATGGAGGAAATATTATCTCTAACTCATACAAAATTAATGGGGCATATGTCAACATTTTTTGCAAGAATGACTTGGAAAACATCTTAGCACAAAGATCTCTAAAAAATGGCACAACTAAATAACAACCACCCTTACATTATTGGACAAAATATGACTGATTTCTATTGGAAGCAACTCATGCAGTAGAACGTGATAATCAAGAGTCTTCAAAGATTTTAGCTGCAACTCTCTTCTATTGACCCGTTTAGATATGTTGCTTGAATAGCCATCAGGAACTCTAATAGTCTCTAATACTTCCAAAAATTGTTTATTTCCGAAGGTGTCATCACGTAAGAAGCACCTGGAAGTTGCCATTTATTTTCACTGATATGCACAGGATGCAATTCTGGTATGATGCCCTAATCCACCAAGTCACGTCGAGATCGTAAATCATCTTTTGTCTTCCCCTTGACATTTATAAGAACCGAAAGCAACATTTCACATATATTCTTTTCAATATGCATTATGTCTAAGCAATAAAGTAACAAATTGGTTGACCAATAAGGCAAATCAAAAAAGATACTCTTCTTCCTCCAATTGTAATAGGTTTCAATGAAATTATTATTTCTCTTTCCAGATTTCATTTGACCCTTCCCGAATGAAGAACTGAAATCTTTCAATTCATTAAGTACATCAGTTCCAAACATATGCTAAGGTGGATCATCAGTCTCTATGGTATTATCAAATCTTCGACGATTCATTCTATATGGACGATCCATTGGAAAGAATCGTCGATGTCCCATAAAACTGAAACTACAATGATGTTTTAGTATTCTAGATCGTGTATTCATTATACAAACTGGAAATGATAGTTTTCCCTTCATACTCCATCCTGACATCATTTCATAAGCCAGAAAATCATTGATCGTCCACATAAGCGCAGCAAGCATCTGAAATATGTCTTTCGAACATGCATTGTATGTGCGCACACCCACATCCCAAAGAAGTTTCATCTCTTTTATTAAAAGTTGCATGTATACATCAATATCAATGTCAGGATCAGAAGGAACATATATGAGTATACTCATGAAAGTGAAAGGTTTTTTCATACACAACCATGGGGGAAGATTATAAATGTGTATAAAAACTGGCCATGTTCTGTGCGAAGTAAGCATCTGCCCAAACGGATTAAAACTGTCGCATGAATGACCCAACCTCACATTACGCATGTCAGCTGCAAACTCAGGATGTCGAGCATCAAATATCTGCCATGAAAATCCATTTGTAGGATGAACCAACTCATCATTAGTCTTCTTTCTCTCGGTATCATGACATCTCATTTTTATTGTTATGTCATCAGACATAAAAAGATTCTGATGTCTGGGGATCAATGGAAAGTGCCACATTACTTTTTGTGGAACGCAGGATGGTGTTCCATCAGATTTTGACTTCCAGCGGGATGTGCCACATTTTATACAATCATTCCATTCAGTAGTTTCCTCCCAGAATAAACTGCAATCTTTTAGGCAAGCATGAATTTTGTTTCTTGAAAATCCAAGTTCCTCAACTAACTTCCATGCCATATAGTGGTTTGAAGGAAAATCTACATCATCTGGAAGTAAATCCTTCAAGAGGGTAAGAATGTAATTGATTGATGTATTAGAAATTCCATACATAGTTTTCCCATGAAACAATCGGATTAAAAATTCCATCTTTTTCATTTTATCGCATTGTCGATATACTGGAGTCGTGGCAGCATCATTCAATTTTTTTCACCCTATCAATATCATCATTTTCACAAGATGCATCAGTTGTCCTCATATTGAAGTCTTCTTGAGTCGAAATCCTTTCTTTTTCATGACGACGAATAAACGGAAACCGATCATATAACAAATTCTACATTCCAGTCCTTTCATTTCAATCATCACCAATTTGAGATTTTATTTTCTCCCCATTGTGATACCACACAATGTAGTTTGCTTAAAAACCATATTTGGTTATGTGGTAGATGACTTATTCAAGGCTCAACCAAGGTCTACCAACACAATTGGAACATGGGCAGTGTATGCGACCACTATCTGAAGCATTGTGAAATGAAAAATCTATAAATCTCTCCAAATTATTTTGAAAATCGCTTGAGATTCAATCGGTTTCATACATCAAACTTCTGTCCACTCTGTAAAAATAATTTATATAAGTCATTTTGTCATAATCAATTCAATAGGATTGAAAATTAATAGAAAATATATTTAAGTAAACGATAAAGGAAGGAGTTTCTAGTTGATGTAGTGAAATATTAAAACAATGTAAAGATATACTAATTAATTCGGTTATGTGTGCCTAGATTTGAGGTGAGATGTGTTTTGTAATTTTTTCATTTATCACATTACACGAAGACACCATAGACCTGATAAAACAATGTTCAATATATTACAAAGTGATGGCTTTTCATGAAAGATGCAGAATGTGTAAAGAGAGTTTTTTAAATAATTTATTGATTCTAAAACATGGAAATATTGTGAAATGTTAGTACATTTCATAACACCCAAACTAAATTCCACAGAAAGTACCATATCACCCCACTACAAAAAAAAACCACCTACCCCACTACCCTAACCATGTCAATTACCTCAATGAGGGCTTCTATGTCTGTATTTGGGAAGAGGTTGAAGGAGTCTAACCTGGATGGGGGAGTTGTAGCTGATCAGATGGAAGACCTCATGTTAGGGTTCACCATCGTGTGGGCTTCTGGAAATTAAGGGAAATGCAGAGTTATTTGCTTCTGTGTAATCAGGGGCGGGTTGTCCACAGGGGTGGCGGGGTTGTCCAGGGGGTACGGGGTGTCTAGGGGTGGGTGGGCTGCCCACGAGGGTGGCGGGGCTGTCTAGGGGGAGGGGGTGTCCAGGGGGGTGGACGGGCTATCCACGGGGGGTGGGGGGTCTTTCCAGGGGGTACAAGGTGTCCAGGGGGTGGGGGTGTCCGAAGGCGGGGGTGGGGGGAGTGTCTAGGGGGTGGGCGGGCTGTCCACAGGGTTCGGGGGCTATCCAGGGAGTAGGGGGTGTCCAGGGGTTGGGCAGGCTTTCCACGGGGGTGGCGGGGTTGTCCAAGGGGTACAAGGTGTCTAGGGGGTGGGCGGACTGTCCACGAGGGTGGGAGGGCTGTCCAGGGGGTAGGGGTGTCCATGGGGGTGGGAGAGATATCCACAGGGGTGTGACTGAGAGCTATGATATTTAATTGGGTTTTCATTCATGTTATGAAAAACAAAAGATGGGTGTTAAGGATTTGAATAGTATTTTTTAGTGAAAATCCAATTTGGTAGGATTAGTGACTTGATAACGTGATGGTATCACATTTGCAATTGGGAAAATGTTTGGGCATTGGATTCTAAAAGGCTCCCACAACCTTCCAAGGATATATTATTTCCTGAAAAATGTGTTGTGGGAGAAAGAATTCATCCTATATAGTTGATGTCACTTTTAGATCATGTGTTGACATACTCATCAAGATTAATAGACAAGAACCAAAACCAAAGAGGCCTCAAAACTATCAAAATCTCTAGAAGTGATGAATTCTTCGTGCTTATTGGTGAACTATGGATGTGAGACTTCCCAACTGCACAACCCCCCTCCCCACCTCACCCCCAACAGACTCCCCCTGCACAACGCCCCTCTCATCCACCAACTGCACAACCCCCCCCCCCCCCCCACCTGCACCCCCACTTGCACAACCCCCCTCCCCCACCCCCCACCTACACAACCCCCTCCCATCCACCCACTGCACACCCCCCACCTCACCCCCCAACATACTCCCACCTTCCCAGCCCACCCCCAACCTACACACTCCCCTCCCCCCACCCACTTGCAAAGCCACCCCCCACCTACAGCCCCCCCCCCCCCCCACACTTGCACAACCCCACCTCCCCCCACACCCACCTGCACATCCCCCCCCACCACCACCTATACACCCCACCCCCACCTCACCCCCAACAGACTCCCACCTGCCTAGCCCACCCCCCCCCCCCGACCTGCACACTCCCCTCCCCCCACCTACTTGCACAAGACCCCCTCCACTTGAACAACCCACCTCCCCCACCCCCACCAGCACAACCCACCCCCACCACCCACCCGTACAACCCCCACCTCACCCCCCCCCCCCAGACTCTGACCTGCCCAGCCCACCCCCCAACCTGCACACTCCCCTCCCCCCACCCACTTGCACAGCAACCCCCTCCACTTGCACCCCCACCTGCACAACCCACCCCTCCCCAACCCCCACCTGCACAACCCACCCCACCCCCACCTGTACAACCCCCCACCTCAACACCCCACCAGCACACCCCCTCCCCCCCACCTAAAAACCCCACCAGAACACCCCCTCCTCCCACCTACTACACCCCCAGCACCTCCCACCAGAACAAAAATAGAAAACCGAAAGAGAACAAAAAATTGATTCACACATGACACCAGAACAAAAACAGAAAACAAATAACAAATCCAATTGAAATTGTTTGGTATAACCTACTGCATGATCCTTAAGTTTAAGCCTAATCAAAATAGGAAAGTAAAAAATTAGATGCAAAACATTAAACATAATGTACTACTTACAAATTTGATGTGTAGATAAAAACAACCTTGTGATTGAGTATGGATCTGGTGGAATGGTTTTCCAAGCGAGAGCGATCTTAGCTCTCAATTTCAGCAGCAGCCACGCACGTGGATGGGATCTCGAGGCTACTAGGATTTTAGGGGAAAACTTTCCCAACGGTTTTTTAAAACCGTTGGGAATGGTGAGCTTTAACAAAAGTTTACACAAACCGTTGGGAAATCCTTGGTCTTTACCAACGGTTTATTAAAACCGTTGGTAAAGGGGGAAAAATTTTAAATTTCCCAACAGTTTATTCAAACCGTTGGGAAATACTTATTTTATACCCCTATGCCAACAGTTCAACAGAACCGTTGGCAAACAAGCGTTGGGAAAACCCAACTTCTTAGTAGTGATAACTGTCTTCTAATAATATATGGGTTTAAAATGTATGAGATTTTCCTAATTATCTAAATAAAGAAACATAAAATATATTTATTAAAATAAAGTGATTTATTTTTTTACATTTACTAAAATATATATTTTTTAATCATTGGTGTTTAAAAAAATAATTTATGACCAAAATGAATAGTGAAAATAGTAGTCATTATTTAGCTCTATTAATGTAAAAATAGATTTATTATGGGATTAACTAAATTGGTAAGTGATAAAATGACCTAAAACATGAATAAAATATATTATTTAATAACATTACATCCCTATAATATCTAATTATGTATAATACTCTATTATGGACCCTTTTTTAATTAAAAAACACGAGTATAAGTTTTTATTTTATCCATTTTCATGTTTAAAACTCACCTCAGTTATAAGAGGCATCCCCATCCAATCATATTCACACCAAAAAATTATTTTCTTCCAATATGAACCTAATTAATTTTAAAAATTCCTTATCATCATTCTCAATGCCTTAGTTATAAAATTAATATAATATATGAAGCCTATTGGTGAAAACCTAAAGAGGTTAACCGAATAAGTGGTAATGTTCTTCGACATGAATTTTATTTTAATTATTTATCAATATAATTAAATTCTTATTAATTTTTTTATTACATTATTATACCTATATAGAAATTAAATAATATATTCCTTCATTACATTCTATTCTGTGTACGATAGAACACCATCTTGACAGGCGATGCGATTCATTTTTTCACTAACAATTTACTTAGAAGACAATAAAGATTAATTAAATGAATATATATAATATAAATTATATTATAATGATATTAATGACATATTTATCATTATTAATATATAATATATCATTTAATTTCATACCATTTTGTTAACATGTTGTTTGAAATGACATTCTCTTATATATGGACTAATGCCTTTATGAAGCAATGTGACTCAAATTAAACAATCACACAACATGTTTGAATATATATAATTATATTTGAGGAATTGACATGATATTATTATAATAATTGATATAATATAGATACATACATCTTTTCCATAGTGATCCTAGAAAAATGGTATTATAACCCATGCGTACGTAAAATCTACCATCTCCTTGATCATAACATATAACATTTCTCAAAACCAACATTCATGAATAGTCCTAAAAGTAAAATTGATCTATTAATATTATATTTATTTAATGATTATTATTATGTATATTATTATCCTATATAATGATTACAAGAATTGGACCACTCTTGATATTTGACGAATGAGAAAACAAGAAAATTAAAACCTGACTCAATGAAAATAAATCAACCCCACTAACTAACGAGTGATAATATATTTTAAAAGAAACATATAAGAAAAAATAAATATTTATATTATTCTAAATTATGTTTAAAATACTGTTAAAACTATTATACAATAGGTTATAACATGTCGAACCAAAAGGAACCACAGGGTATATGTTTTCTTAACTCAATTTCAATTCATTGGGTTAAACACAATCTTCATAGAATATTTTATGATATGATTATGCGTGTAATGATATTTGATTATTTTCGTTTGTATTTACACATTTTTTCATTTATTTAATTCAGATAGACATAATTAGTTCGTTCATTAATCCCCACTTAAATGATATTATCTTTGGAAAGGACTTCATCTCAATTTCTCATCACTAAGACACATTTTTGGACACCTAATTTATTTTAAATAAATTAAATAATTGCAATATAACATTTAATATCAAAATTCATTAATAATTAATTTCATTTTAATTTTAATTTGAGTTTTTTTATGCAAGTGTATTTGACATAAAAGATACCTTTTGATAAGTATTTCTTTACTCCATTTATTTTCATTGTGTTATATTAATTATTCTTCATCTTTGATATTATAATATTATATGGGTAATAATTTTTTTTATCTTATAATATATTTCCACTTATTTATATGGATTTAAATTAGATACACATACTATATTTATTGAATAATTATCAATTAATTTTTATGATCATTGCAAGTGTTTATTTTAGAATCTCATATTAAATGGCATTTTATACATAAATATCAATAGCAGGATATTATTTGATAATTGTATAATAAAAATATTAATTTTATTCTCATCATATTATTCATGGATATTCTACTTAATGGTTCAGTTTTATAGTATTTTGTACATAAAAATAATTGATAAAGTATTTTTAAGAAAAAACAACTTCCTTTCTCTCTTAGGTAATAAATTCGTTTTCATCCAAAAAAACTATATTCTATAAAAAATTATGAATTATTATTAATAAATTTCAACGGATTTTATAAATAATTTTTTACCCATTTAAATATTCAGAATATATTTTAAAGGAATATTTATGTTTCTTTAAAAACAATTAATTTTTTTGTATATCAAAAAAGTGAATGGAATATTTGTCATAACATGTAAAACATAAATATAATATCTTATATTCATGACCTCTATAATGATCTGGATATTCTTGAAAATTTCAATGATTATATTAAAATAATTTTACATTCAAGACATATTTTAAATTTTTTATTTAAAAGGTTATTTCAAAAATGAATATAATATGTTGCTCTAGAATTTTTTAATGATAATTTTGTGGTATTTTTATTATTCAATGAAAATTCTACTCTATTGTACTTATACTGCACAAGGGATATGAGGTATTGATATCTTGACTATTATTTGTGTCCATGTTTTATAATTTTTCTGGCAAGGCTATTTTTGACAATCACATCCTTGATTCCTTTTTGTAGTAAAAAACATTCATATGAATTACTTAGAATCCAATGATAAATGGAAATGAAAATTACCCTAAATATCAAAATCATTAATAATGGACATCTTTATTTCATAAACCATGTTTATTTTATACATTTGTGTTTTACATTGAATTTATTTTCTTATCTAGGGAAATATTTATAAATCTATATTCAATACTCATTACAGATATTTGTTGGTAAGGAAGATTTTTTAAGACTTAAATCCATTATTTGATATGTGTGTAATTCATGGGAGATGAAAACAAAGGTGTTGACTAGTAATAGATATCCCCTTGACACATCAATATATATCATGAGACTGAACAAATTTTATAGGATATGCTTAATGAGATTTTCCCATCATTTATTTATAACCTTGAAGAATTATCTTGATAGTACAAATATCATGTTCCTAATACATGACATCAGATACTTTATAATCTTCTTAATTAATAGTTTAGAAATTATTTACATGATATTTTAACAAATTATATTATCTTTAGAGTAATTGAATTATAAATTTATGGATTAAATGGAATATTGTTTTAGTTTGTTACCTTTCCATACTTATTATTACTTATCTTATAATCCGTGATATTTTCAGGATGATGTTATATCAATATGTATTTAATTAGATGTACAATAATTAAATGGAATGAATTGAATTATATTTACCTTTCCATTTTGATTATTCCCAATCTTAAAATGATATGAATTCTTCTTAAAGAAATTTTTTATGTTATTTAACTTTTTGTTTTTTATTGTGCATATTTATTTTTGATAGAATCCACTATACATAACTCTCTTTATGTATCTAATATCACCCATATATTGAATCATTTATATGGAATCTATGAAGTGTAATATTCTAGATAATAATGTATAATCTAATGAGAATAATAGTATTCAAAAAATATTTTTTTTATATTTTTGTTTCAAATGTAATATTTGAATCAGTTATATATCTTGTTTACAATAACTCATATACTATTATATCCATTTTTATTTGATCCCTTGTATCAATGATAGTTAATAAATCACAAAACCATATCTGGGCAACTCGGGTGTATGCCACTATATTATTTTTTTTACATTAAACTATATAAAACATAAGGGGGTTTCAAGAAAATACAAAACTAAAACTCCCCTATAAAATTCATGATTAGAAGAATGATTAAAATTTTTATTCAAATAAAATTTTAATTTTATTCCAAAAAAATTTACAACATATGATTTGTATGATCAAAAATATATATTAAAATTCATAAGTATATGACATAAATATATATTTTATACTGTTCTATAAAACATCTAGGTTCTGATTAATGTTTCATGAAAATTATAATTTGTTAAAATACAATAATTTTTATGTAACGCCCCGACCCCAGTTACCCAGAGTCGGTGCATTATTACATAACATTGGCATGATCACAAGAAAGATCAAATCTCGAAAGACCGATTGGTTTAGTAGCCTTGGAAACACTAGATATATTCATAAGTTTTACATTACATCATAAAATGAAAAACTACTACAACAACATAATGTTTCCACAATCCACACTATTAACCCCTCATAAAATCCCTGCAGGTCATTCATAACTTACTTCTTCACATCCTGGAAAAAATAAAACATAGAAAAGGGGTGAGCTCAAATGCCCAGTAAGGATAACAATATAGCGGAAACATTCATAAATAAGAATAAACATTTAAGGCATTGCATTACTAAAACAAAAGCCTTTTAAACATTAACTTCGACATAGTATGGCAAAAGTAAAATGAAATAATTCCATTTACTTATTATCATGGATATTATACTAATCGAATAATCACATGCAAAAATCAATAACCACTTTCATAATGTTGGAATGCATAATGCCAGACTGTCATATCCACATAGCCAAGGCCTCGTGCCAAGACTACAAATAAGATTTTGTCAAGGCCTTGTGCCAAGACACTAGTTTGTCTCATGAGACCTACCGATGCATCAAGGAGCTATAGCGGGCTCCACCCGTCAGTTATTAAGTCCAATGCATTCCCATATGAAAAGGATTAAACATAACATAAACATTCGTATTAAAACAAGAATACGAAATGTCAATAATTTCACCATAAACTATGAATGGTATAAAAATAGCACATCCATAGTCAAACATATCACAAAACCTTCAATACAATATAGAAGTTTTGTATCATAATAAATCAACTTCAAATAATCGTAAAATCCATCAAAGGATGTTGACGTAGATGAAATCAAATTTTTTTTAAAGAAATATCTCCTTTTATTTTGAAATCATTTAAGATCCATATAAAATAAAACATTTTCTTTGAAAATATTCTTATAAGCTTGTAAGGAAAGCCTTGAAGATTTTATAACGGCGTAAAATAACCGCACCCGCCGTATAAGTTAAAAAAAACATTCTTACCTCAATTCTGTTGAAAAGGTTAAAAGGGACCTTGTTTTGAAAACGACGGAAAGATTCCTTTATAAACCTCTTATAAAAAGTCAAACAAGGGTATAAATGACTTTAACCCATATTCTTGTAAATAGTAAAAATGTTTTGAAATTCATTTTTAAGAAACATGGATGTGGATGATAATGATATCCTAGTAGATTATTACGTATAAACAACCTCGGATAATGAAGAGTTTGTGAAATAACCCTTACCTTGTACTTTTCCTTTGTTTGGGTCGGTTAACCTCCTGTATAATGGTGAAATAATTGTTATTAGATTATAAAAGAATCATATACATTAATATGATATCATATATGATCTTTTAACATTGCTTTATTAATAATATCTTAGTATTATCGTCGTTTCAGGTGATAATCGATTCGTTCTTCTTAAATGTTTGGTTACGTAATACATGTTTGTAATGGATAGATTAAATCTTATTCATAATCAGAATGATATTAACATTATTTTTAACCCTAAAATGAGAATAAGACTTGAATGGATACGATGGAGGATGGATCTCACCGCGTTCGTGGAGACGGTAGTCCGTACGTACGCACGAATGCTACTTCCATTTAATTTTTATTTTAAAAGAATTGAATCCAAATGATACATAGGTATATTACTATTCCAGTATAATATAATATTTTATATATGTTACATAAGTTCATTAACAACATCCTTTATACGTTCCATGTGTGGTATGAATGAGTCATATCATTTTAAGGGGGCGGTAGTCCGCAGTTCCTCAAATGCAATTATCGTATGTATATACAACATGAAATGAATAATGGTATGAAATAAAATAGAATTACAGAAGCTTATATATAAAATATATATCATTAATATCATATTTAATTACATTGCCATCATAATGGCCACCATGAGAGGCGGTAAGATGTATTTGAACCATCATCGTTTCGTGAGGCGTTAGTTTGCCATCCACAGAAACATTATGTTCATCATCCATTAGATGGAGTTGTGTGTATGTGTAGTTTGAATCCTTCTTATAACAACATCCTAGTATATTGAGGATACTGGTGTTGTAACAAAAGAAAGGAAATAAAAAGAGTTTGGGGTTTGGAGAAGCAAAATAAAGGAAAATAATTTAAGAGAAATCGTTACCTTTAATTTAGGTAACTCACTTTTGTTGGAAGCAAAGGACTTCTTGAAATGATTTCATCCTAAGGGGAAGCTTCAAGGAGGAGGATAGGGATGTGGGGAGCTTAGTTGGGCAGATTTTGGACGAGCCAAGTGGCTTGAGAGGTGTGAGGAATGAGTAGAAGTGGTCTCCATTTATAAGGGAGAAGAGGGGCTCTTTAGGAAAGAGTGAAAGTATTACTTTATAATATAATTATATTCGGTTTATAATGGTCCAAGAATCATTGAGGTCGAAGATACGATGACTAATATTCTAAATAACATCAACCAATAAGAATTGGACAGGTTTTAGATAATATTTTAATCATTATAATCTTATTTATTTAAATGATTTATTAATGAGGTAAACATTGCATCATTATTGTGTCATTAATAATTTAAATTATTTGACGTCTAAAAATTATAAATAAAATATCATTATGTAGGAAATCGTTTGATCTTTCTAATTAATATTTATAATCGAAAATCCAACATGTATAACCCTATGTAAAAAATTTTCTTCTAAAAGATGTAAGCTTATGCCATTTTTATTTTTATTTTAACTTTATTAATATAAAGTGTCCCTACCACATACAAGTGGCTCCAAGGGGTACCCAAATTGACCCAAGGATGCTCATGGTCGGGTATGTGTCCACCAATAAGGTTAGGACACGTTTTAGGGTAATTTTGTATTATTATAATATTATTTTTTTAACCCTTATTTACCGGATTTACCCTTAACCATGGTAAATAAAATATTTACCACAGTAATTATTCAAAAAGTCTAAAAATAAAAGTTACCTATTTACACAATTTGGACATCCTGATTCAAAATATGGAATCCATTTTTCTAAATTCAAAACACATAATTGGCAGAAATTAATTTAAAATTAATTCCCGCTGTCAAAACAAAAAGCGTGTTTTTAAGAGGTAATAACTATCAAAAGATTGACACTTGTTTATGTTCGGTTTAATTGTAAAATTATGTCCAATGACCAACATTATATTAAATGGTAAAAATATATTCTAAATATACTCAAATTCACAATTTATCACTATTAATTATTTTGATTAAAAAAGTTGTTTTTAATTAAAATTTAGAAATTTTCACTATTCATCAAAATATAAAAGTTATCCAAAAAGTACCAAAATTTCACCCTAGGCTAATTTCAATATTCCGAATCCAAAAATGAAGTCCATTTTGAAATATAAAATATATATGATTTCAAAAAGTAGGTATTACTATTCACAATGGCTAGTTTAATTAGTTGTGGTGTGTGTTAGAACTCGAGGTTGCGTACAACACACGCTATCGCATTATTCGAAGGGAAACGTACCGTAGAAGCTTGGGGTGTTACATTCTCCCCTCCTTCAAATAATTTCGTCCTCGAAATTTCTAGAATACTTATCACATGAAAAGACTCGGGTGGTTCTTCATCAAAAGTTCCTCGGGTTCCCACGTTGCCTCTTCCATCTTATGATTTCTCCACAAAACTTTTACCAGACGTGTCGTCCGGTTTCTCAGTACTTGTTCTCTTGTATCAAGAATCTTGACGGGCTCTTCACAATAAGACAGATCGGGTTCCAGTTCTAATTCCTCATAGGTGAGTACATGCGTTGGGTCAGGCATGTATTTTCTCAACAGAGATACGTGGAACACATTGTGAACTTTGGAGAGACTTGGCGGCATTGCCAATCGGTAAGCTACAGCCCCAATTCGTTCTAGAATTTCGAAAGGTCCGATGTACCTGGGACTAAATTTACCTTTCTTACCAAAACGTATGACTCCCTTCCATGGAGATACCTTTAGTAAAACATGATCACCGACCTGAAATTCCAAATCCTTCCTTCGATTATCGGCATAGCTCTTCTGCCTACTTTGAGCTGCTTTGATGTGATTTTGGATTACCTTCACCTTTTCCACCGTTTCCTCCACCAGTTCTGGGCCTACAAGTTTTCTTTCACCAACGTCATCCCAACAGGTTGGTGTACGACATCTCTTTTCGTATAACGCTTCATATGGTGCCATCTGAATACTTGAATGGAAGCTATTGTTATAGGAAAATTCTACCAGAGGTAAATATTGATCCCACATACCCTGAAAGTCAAGTGAGCAAGATCTCAACATGTCTTCTAAGGTTTGAATAGTCCGTTCTGATTGTCCATCTGTCTGAGGGTGGTAAGCAGTGCTCAAATGAAGTTCAGTATCCAGGGATTTCTGAAGACTTTTCCAAAATCTTGATGTAAAACGGGGATCACGATTAGAAACAATCGATAGGGGTACTCCATGACGTCTCACAACTTCATTAATGTATAGTCTTGCTAGACGTTCCAGGGGTAGATCTTCTCTTATAGAAAGAAAATGTGCTGACTTGGTAAGACGATCAACAATAACCCATATTGCATCGTTCCTTCTAGGAGTCTTCGGTAGCCCCATGACAAAGTCCATCTTAACATTGTCCCATTTCCACTCCGGTATGGGAAGAGGTTGCATGACTCCTCCAGGCTGTTTCCTTCCAGCTTTCACTTGTTGACAAACCATACATCTTGACACAAAATCAGTAATCTCCCTCTTCATGTTGTCCCACCAAAAATGTTCCTTCAAATCTCTATACATTTTGGTGCTCCCAGGGTGTATAGAGAAATTGGAACTATGAGCATCATCCAGCAATTCCCTTTTTAGATCAGGTATATTGGGAACACAAAGTCTCTTCCCGAATTTCAAAATTCCATCTTCATACACAAAGTCTCTCAATCTCCCATCATTCACAGCTTTAATTTTTTTTTTGGAATTCTTCATCATCGGTCTGAGAACTCTTAATCCTTTCTAGTAAAGATGGTTTGGCAACCATTTGAAAAAGCATTGATGTTTCACCTTCCCTGGTTATTCCCATGTCCATCTTAACTAGATCCAGGAAAATTGGATCCCTTTCAATTCTCATATTGTTCAAAACTCCATGGTCTTTTCTACTCAAAGCATCTGCCACCTTGTTTGCCTTCCCTGGGTGGTAGTGTATCGTACAATCATAATCCTTGAGTAATTCAAGCCATCTCATTTGCCTCATGTTGAGTTCTTTTTGTGAGAAAATATACTTCAAACTCTTGTGATCAGTATAAATCTCACATTTTTCACCATAGAGGTAGTGCCTCCATATCTTCAAAGCAAAGATCACTGCTGCTAACTCGAGATCATGAGTAGGATAGTTTTGTTCATGAATTTTCAACTGTCGTGATGCATAGGCAATAACTCTATCATTCTGCACAAGGACACAACCATGTCCTTTCTTCGATGCATCACTATAAATAACGAACCCATCATTCCCCGATGGTAGAGTCAATATAGGAGCATTGACTAATCTTCTCTTCAGTTCTTCGAAACATTCTTCACACTCTTTTGTCCAAACAAATTTAACCCCTTTACGTGTGAGCTTCGTTAATGGGTTAGCCAATCGGGCAAAATTCTGGACGAAACGTCGATAATAACCTGCCAAACCAATAAAACTACGTACCTCAGTTATACTCGTAGGTGCTGTCCATTCTTGGATTGCCTTGGTCTTAGAAGGATCAATAGAGATTCCATCTTTAGAGACAATATGGACAATAAAAGAAATCTCCTGAAGCCAGAATTCACACTTACTAAACTTCCCATATAATTCATGCCTCCTCATAGTCTTCAGGATAATGCGCAAGTGATTTTCATGATCTTCGTAGGTTTTGGAGTATACCAAGATATAATCAATAAATTCCACCACAAATTCATCGAGATACTCCTTGAAAACTCTATTCATCAGATCCATGAATACAGAGGGTTCATTAGTCAATCCAAACGGCATTACAGTAAACTCGTAATGCCCGTACCTGGTTCGAAATACTGTCTTCGGAATGTCTTCCTTCTTCACACACAACTGATGGTATCCAGATCGAAGGTCAATCTTTGAAAAGTATTGAGATCCATGCAGTTGGTCAAATAAATCATCAATAAGTGGTAGGGGATACTTGTTCTTTATCGTTATAGCATTGATCTCCCTGTAGTCGATACATAACCTCATAGATCCATCTTTCTTTTTAACAAAAAGAACAGGGGCTCCCCATGGAGAAACACTAGGGCGAATAAATCCCTTATTACTCAATTCATCTAGTTGTGTCTTTAGTTCGACTAACTCTACAGTGGCCATTCTATAAGGGGTCTTCGATATAGGCCTTGATCCAGGAATCAAATCAATGGAAAACTCAACTTCTCGTTCTGGAGGATGTCCAGATAAATCTTCCGGAAATACATCTACAAATTCTTTCACAACAGGTACATCCTCTATTTCAACATTCCTTTCCTCGCCGATAGTTACTTCATTCTCTTCCTCCCCAATAATTGAATTTAGTTGAGCTACTGGGGGTGGATCTAAATAAGAATTAGGTGGTGACGATTCTGCTCTAAAAATAAGGTGTTCCTTATCATTATCATCAAGAATCATAACCTCTTTCTTCTTACAATAAATCTTCGCATCATAGTCCGAAAGCCAGTCCATACCGAGGATTATATCAAACTCAATCATAGGTATGACGATGAGATCAGCAGATAAAGAAAATTTATGTGCTCTAATGGGGACTGATTCACAAAACATTATTGCAACGATACTTCCCTTAGGAGTTTTAACTGACAACTCCCTTATTAAATCAAATTGGAAATATCTAATTTTCTTAGCAAACTGGGAAGATATGAAACAATGTGATGATCCAGAATCAAATAATGCATTTGCTAAACTTGAGGAAACCATTAAATTACCTGCCACCACGTCTTTCGGAGCTTCTACCTCAGCAGTAGTGATAGCATAAGCCTGGCCTTGATCCCTTGGCCTTTTCTGAGGTAAGTTCTCCTGACGCTTAGGGCATGAATTTGCATAATGCCCCATCTCCCTGCAATTGTAGCACTGAACGTTGGTAGCTTCCTTCTTCCCCTTGCAATCATGAGCTTGGTGGCCTTTTTCACCACACTTGTAACAGACTCCCATTCCCTTCAAGCAAGTACCGGGGTGTTTCTTCCCACATTTACCACATGATGGATATTCAACCTTTACTTTCTTCCCCTTATTTCCATTCCCAGATTGATCAACAGGTCTCTTCTTCTCTTGCTTTGCTTTAAAGTCATAAGACTTAGAGAATTCCTTTTCGGTCTTGATAGCACATGAGACAATGTCTTCGTACGATGAAAAGGATTGTGAGACTAACGCTCGACGGAGAAATGGTTTTAACCCATCAAAGAAACGATCAATCTTACTTCTTGGGTTGCGAATATAATCTCCAGCATACCTCGCTAACCTTGTATAGTTAGCCTCATACTTTGTGACATTATCATCCTCCTTTTGTCTCAGACTCAGAAATTGCCTTTCCATATCTGCTCGATGGTCGCGAGGAAAGTATTTTTCTAAAAACAGATCTTTGAACTCCCTCCATTCCATATTTGATACTTCATCATCTTCCTTCATATTTTGAATCAATGACCACCATTGATCAGCATCTCCAGTGAGGCGGTAAACTGCCATGACAACCTTTTCCCTTTCATTACTCCCCAAAGCCTGAAATATTTTCTCTAGAGAAAATATCCATTGATCAGCTACTAAGGGATTTGTATTCCCATTGAACGTTGGTGGTTGTTGCCTCATGAATCGATCTAACATTGATCCTCCACGCTGCGGATCAGGGTGCTCCATACGGGTAAGTTTATTATTCATAACCTGAGTAAGTTGTCCCAGTATGGTGATTAGCTGATCAGCACCAGTTGCATCACCAGCCCCACTATAATTATCTTGAGTAGGAGGGCAATCCCTACATGGAGTGCGTGCATTGATACGGTTTCCATTTCTTCCACTAGGCACCATTTCTAAACAATGGCATAAACTAGATTAGTTTATGAATCAAAACACATAATCCCATACTTATAAAACACTTAACATAAATTGAACTATTTATGGATATAATCCATAATCATAAGAATGTTTTCTTTGAGGATGTATATACTCATAATCCCTTCAAAATTATTTGTAAATAAAATGAGAGTTATCCTAAGCATATCCCCCGGGAGTGTCGTAACCAAGAGTGCAGCAAGGCCCGTTGTCGTGCACCAGTTCCCGTTCGAGTCTAGCTCAAAGCGGTGTTTTCGGGTTTTTCCCCTAGGTACATCTGTGCCAGAGCCGCCTCTACCTGCTCGTATCCAGACAGGGATATATTGCTCGGAAAACTCACAAAATCTCTACAATACCAAAATTCTAGGAAGTTCTTCTATACTAATCCTCAAAGTTCATCTTAGGTCTACGTGCTCTAATCAGAGATTATCTAAATCTAGTTTCCAAGGTTTGTACTAAACTTCCTCTGATACCAACTGTAACGCCCCGACCCCAGTTACCCAGAGTCGGTGCATTATTACATAACATTGGCATGATCACAAGAAAGATCAAATCTCGAAAGACCGATTGGTTTAGTAGCCTTGGAAACACTAGATATATTCATAAGTTTTACATTACATCATAAAATGAAAAACTACTACAACGACATAATGTTTCCACAATCCACACTATTAACCCCTCATAAAATCCCTGCAGGTCATTCATAACTTACTTCTTCACATCCTGGGAAAAATAAAACATAGAAAAGGGGTGAGCTCAAATGCCCAGTAAGGATAACAATATAGCGGAAACTTTCATAAATAAGAATAAACATTTAAGGCATTGCATTACTAAAACAAAAGCTTTTTAAACTTTAACTTCAACATAGTATGGCAAAAGTAAAATGAAATAATGCCATTTACTTATTCACATGGATATTCTACTAATCGAATATTCACATGCAAAAATCAATAACCACTTTCATAATGTTGGAATGCATAATGCCAGACTATCATAACCACATAGCCAAGGCCTCGTGCCAAGACTACAAATAAGATTTTGTCAAGGCCTTGTGCCAAGACACTAGTTTGTCTCATGAGATCTACCGATGCATCGAGGAGCTATAGCGGGCTCCACCCGTCACTTATTAAGTCCAATGCATTCCCATATGAAAAGCTTTAAACATAACATAAACATTCGTATTAAAACTAGCATACGAAATGTCACGAATTTCACCATAAACTATGAATGGTATAAAAATAGCACATCCATAGTCAAACATATCACAAAACCTTCAATACAATATAGAAGTTTTGTATCATAATAAATCAACTTCAAATAATCTTAAAATCCATCAAAGGATGTTGACGTAGATGAAATCAAAAATTTTTTTTAAAGAAATATCTCCTTTTATTTTGAAATCATTTAAGATCCATATAAAATAGAACATTTTCTTTGAAAATATTCTTATAAGCTTTTAAGGAAAGCTTTGAAGATTTTATAACGGCGTAAAATAACCGCACCCGCCGTATAAGTTAAAAAAACATTCTTACCTCAATTCTGTCGAAAAGGTTAAAAAGGACCTTGTTTTGAAAACGACGGAAAGATTCCTTTATAAACCTCTTATAAAAAGTCAAACAAGGGTATAAATGACTTTAACCCATATTCTTGTAAATAGTAAAAATGTTTTGAAATACATTTTTAAGAAACATGGATGTGGATGATAAAGATATCCCAGTAGATTATTACGTATAAACAACCTCGGATAATGAAGAGATTGTGAAATAACCCTTACCTTGTACTTTTCCTTTGTTGGGGTCAGTTAACCTCCTGTATAATGGTGAAATAATTGTTATTAAATTATTCAAGAATCATATACATTAATATGATATCATATATGATCTTTTAACATTGCTTTATTAATAATATCTTAGTATTATCGTCGTTTCAGGTGATAATCGATTCGTTCTTCTTAAATGTTTGGTTACGTAAGACATGTTTGTAATGGACAGATTAAATCTTATTCATAATCAGAATGATATTAACATTATTTTTAACCCTAAAATGAGAATAATACTTGAATGGATACGATGGAGGATGGATCTCACCGCGTTCGTGGAGACGGTAGTCCGTACGTACGCACGAACACTACTTCCATTTAATTTTTATTTTAAATGAATTGAATCAAAATGATACATAGGTATATTACTATTCCAGTATAATATAATATTTTATATATGTTACTTAAGTTCATTAACACCATCCTTTATACGTTCCATGTGTGGTATGAACGAGTCATATCATTTTAAGGGGGCGGTAGTCCGCAGTTCCTCAAATGAAATTATCGTATGTATATACAACATGAAACGAATAATGGTATGAAATAAAATGGAATTACAGAAGCTTATATATAAAATATATATCATTAATATCATATTTAATTACAGTGCCATCATAATGGCCACCATGAGAGGCGGTAAGATGTATTTGAACAATCATCGTTTCGTGAGGCGTTAGTTTGCCATCCACAGAAACATTATGTTCATCATCCATTAGATGGAGTTGTGTGTATGGGTAGTTTGAATCCTTCTTATAACCACATCCTAGTATATTGAGGATACTGTTGTTGTTACAAAAGAAAGTAAATAAAAAGAGTTTGTGGGTTGGAGAAGCAAAATAAAGGAAAATAATTTAAGAGAAATCGTTACCTTTAATTTAGGTAACTCACTTTGGTTGGAACCAAAGGACTTCTTGAAATGATTTCTACCTAAGGGGAAGCTTCAAGGAGGAGGAGAGGGATGTGGGGAGCTTAGTTGGGCAGAGTTTGGTCGAGCCAAGTGGCTTGACAGGTGTGAGGAATGAGTAGAAGTGGTCTCCTTTTATAAGGGAGAAGAGGGGATCTTTAAAAAAGAGTGAAAGTATTACTTTATAATATAATTATATTCGGTTTATAATGGTCCAAAAATCATTGAGGTCGAAGATAGGATGACTAATATTATAAATAACATCAACCAATAAGAATTGGACAGGTTTTAGATAATATTTAAATCATTATAATCTTATTTATTTAAATGATTTATTAATGAGGTAAACATTGCATCATTATTGTGTCATTAATAATTTAAATTATTTGATGTCTAAAAATTACAAATAAAATATCATTATGTAGTAAATCTTTTTTTCTTTCTAATTAATATTTATAATCGAAAATCCAACATGTATAACCCTATGTAAAAATTGTTCTTCTAAAAGATGTAAGCATATGCCATTTTTATTTTTATTTTAACTTTATTAATATAAAGTGTCCCTACCACATACAAGTGGCTCCAAGGGGTCCCCAAATTGACCCAAGGATGCTCATGGTCGGGTATGTGTCCACCAATAAGGTTAGGACACGTTTTAGGGTAATTTTGTATTATTATAATATTATTTTTTTAACCCTTATTTACCGGATTTACCCTTGACCATGGTAAATAAAATATTTACCACAGTAATTATTCAAAATGTCTAAAAATAAAAGTTACCTATTTACACAATTTGGACATCCTGATTCAAAATATGGAATCCATTTTTCTAAATTCAAAACACAGAAGTGGCAGAAATTAATTTAAAATTAATTCCCGCTGTCAAAACAAAAAGCGTGTTTTTAAGAGGTAATAACTATCAAAAGATTGACACTTGTTTATGTTCGGTTTAATTGTAAAATTATGTCCAATGACCAACATTATATTAAATGGTAAAATTATATTCTAAATATACTCAAATTCACAATTTATCACTATTAATTATTTTGATTAAAAGAGTTGTTTTTAATTAAAATTTAGTAATTTTCACTATTCATCAAATTATACAAGTTATCCGAAAAGTACCAAAATTTCACCCTAGGCTAATTTCAATATTCCAAATCCAAAAATGAAGTCCATTTTGAAATATAAAATATATATGATTTCAAAAAGTTGGTATTACTATTCACAACGGCTAGTTTAATTAGTTGTGGTGTGTGTTAGAACTCTAGGTTGCGTACAACACACGCTATCGCATTATTCGAAGGGAAACGTACCGTAGAAGCTTGGGGTGTTACATTTTATATAAAAATCTATATTTTTTTGGAAAAAAACAATAATATCATATTAATATATTTTTTAAATCATTAATGAATAAAAGTATAATTTTATAAATTTAATTTCTAGAATTTATGAATAATTTTTTTTAATAGAATCTTAAAATATAATGAAACCCCATTTTTATTTGAAAATGAAATATTAAAATATTAACTATTCTTATTCTTATTTAATATCCTATATTAACTAGATTAGATTGAAATTATTAATATTAATCATAGATAATCATCATTAATCATATATTTAATTATATAAAAATGCATATATTAAAAAAATTAAAATTTATAGAAGGATTCTTCTCCATGAAATAAATTAACATATTAGTCATGTTAGGTGAACAAATTGAATTTATTTCTAATTAAATTTATTTTTTATTTTATTGATACATATCTTTTATAAATTATTTACTAGTATTAAATTAATCTAATTCAGGGATTATGTTTTAATGATTTTGTATAAAGATTTATATTTTATCTATATATATCATGGTTCCAATAAATTTCAATGATGGGTGTGGGGAAAACTATCCAAGAAATTGACTTAATTATATATAATCATATATTAATATCATGAGGTGTTACGCTTCCCCCCTCAAATAAAATAAATCCTCTTAATTTTATTGCAAACTCATTGATGAATATTGGAATGCGTAATCATTTTAAATTTATTAATTGGGGTATAACATTGAATATGACATCTAACATACCATATTAGTGTAGATAATGATATTTGTATTTACTAAAATAATATTATTCATTACTATAATCACAAACCCATGTTATTCTCTAGAATAATCCTATATTCTCAATAATTTTCTTATCTTGAAGTCATTTTAATCTCGATTTCAATTAGCCACAATGATTCTATTTTTTACATTAAAAATTTGCCCTCTATTTAACTCCAAAGTATTAATATCCACTTGTTCAGAACCTCACACATAGGTCAATTTATATCTCAATCCAAAATATCTAATTAAAATCACAAAGAATATCATGAATCAATTAGAAATCTCTAGGTAACGAATACAATCTAACACAAGTGTGTAAAATTAAACCACCCAATATGAATAAAACACAATGTGTTTTTCAATCCAAACGGTTTTCAACAACTCAATTGTGTGTTAATAAATAATTATACAAAAATATATAACATTGTCACAATATCAATCTTCTTGTTTATTATTTTTAGTTAGTATATTCTTCCAAACCATTAAATATGAGAAACAGTAAAAAAATATCAATTTGTTGCATTTAATCCGCATAAAAAATTAAATATAACAAAATAAAATTTATAAATATTAAGAAATATCTAAAATTACTAGGATTATCAATGTTAAAAAACTATTAAAATATCATCCTTACTATGTATCACTCCATGTTTCATTTAAGTAACCCATTATTTATGTTTTTTAACAATATAATGCTTCTGGGTAAAATTTGGGAGAGTTTTGAATAATTTTAATTTTTGGGGGGAATTTATAATTGTGCGTGTTTTGTGGAAACCATGTAACACTTACAGGAAACTATGATTAATAAGACAATGGCTAGAGGTAAGGCTCATGGGTGGCATATGGGGTTTCCAAACCATGAGGAATCCTATAAGAAACTATGATTTTCAAGATAATTTACTATGTAATATTGGCGCATGGTTTGGAAATTGTGCAAGCTATCCATTTGAAGTTCATCCATGTGGTAGTGTATAACACTATTTTTCAATAATGTTTCCAAAATGTGCAGCTAACCATGAATAGGTAAAAAGTGAGATCTTAAAATTCTATTTATCATACATTTTAATATATAAATCCCATGATTTATCTATTTTATATCCTTAACTCAAGATTCCCTTTTCTAAAATTATATGAAATCCTCTCCCACTAATATAGAGACGTTAATATGGATTTCATGGTGTTTTAATGTTAGATTCCTACGGTAAGGTGTTTTTCATGATAACTCTTAGTGATTTTTCTTATATCAACTTCTATATCACCCTCATTTTATTATACCTATGTGAATTATAGATAAATATAAGTTATAAGATTAAATATATGTTTATATTTGGTTTTTTTTGATATGGGAAGATATCTAAAGTAATATTTTGGAGAAATAACCTTGTTCCATTGAATTTTCTAAACTCATTTATCATTTTAACAGAATTATCAAAGTTTGTGGACTTAATCTCGACTTATATATTTTTAATAAGAAGGATTAGTGTAATATAATATATTCCCTTACAAGTTTTTGTGAAATTTATGTAAAATATTTATTATAAAATCTCTTTGTGGCAGTTTTTTAAAATGTAGAAATTGAGAATTTTTATAGAAAGTGAAATTAGAAAGATGATTGTAGATGCATGAAAAAAAAATTCAATAATTTTTTAGTTTTATTGGTCTTTTTCATTTGAACAGACTTCAATAAAATCATAGATTTATTTAAATGTGTTTTTGGAATTTTTTTTTCATAATAGTTGTATGTGTTTATGTGATTTTGGGACGGATATGGGTAATGAGTCTCCACCATCATTATTCGTATAGATAAGGGTTAGGGGTCTCCCACAACAAATGCATCATTACATGATGTCTCAGTGAAATGATGAATCACCACTTAAATGTATAGGTAGGTCTAGGTTCCATGCATCATTAGTTGTATGAATAAATTTAAAGGAATGAATTATAGAAAAATGGAACTGATGTAATAGTTTTAATGTGTTGTTTCCTTACATTCCATCAAACTTGTTATGGTTTATTGATGATTTATTATTTTATAGTTTGATTATATTTTTGTATAAAATAATCTAGATTTTTTTATAAAAAATGGTTTTATAATGATGTTCTAACATGTTATATCCTAGTGGTGTCACTAGAGAAGTAATTTAGGAATAGCCACTTATGTTTCATTACTCACCCTTTCGTTGGCACATCAGTTCTTTGGAAGAGTTTATTTATTAGGACATGGTCAATGGTAAAGTATCAAATCTATCTAGTTATGCTTAGTGATCGTGGTGTCATGACCCATCCCAGAGGGGCTCGCCACGTGACTCCCCAATCCCGCCTCCAATAGGACAAGGGCTGGTGACTTGCACCGAGTAGGATTATCACTAACATGGGAGGCATTTCCTAAGTACATGTACACATGCACACATCTCCAAGCCCACAAATGCTGAAAAGTAACACACTGAGGAACAAAATTCATGCATACAACTAAGTCCCAACCAACTGAGTACGACGAAAGGTAGAGGGCTGTAAAAGTAAACTGTGCCGGAATACAAGCCCACAAAAAGAAAACAAACAAGATTCTAAAACTGCAATGTCCAACCTGTAAGCACAAATGGTAGTGGGATAGCCCCTCGTAGCCATAAGAACGCCTCGGCCTGTAGGGAAATCAGAATGCTCGGTCATGTCTTGGTCCGCCCTGAACTCTGTCAAAAGGCTACTCATCTACACAAGACACCAGACATGAGGGCAAAGCCCATGTAGGGGTGAGTATAACAATACTCAGTAGGGGACCCTGAAAACCACAAAAAAATACACAAAGTAAAGGTACAGTCAACTATGCACAGAATATGTCTATGGAACATATAGAACAAACCAGATATACTCAAAACCCAGACTTGGAGTCTATAAACTAGTCACACATCTACATACCCCTGCAAGGGATTCTGTTCGAAGATTTCGCGATGCACTCATTCCAGGAGAACACACTCCACGAGTCTTACAGATCTAATGATGTCCGTCCGAGAAGTGATATTCGTTGGGAACCATCATGAGAGATGGATACAATCATTATGGGAGACACACTCTTGAGTGGAAAAGATCTCGATAAACAGATGAGGATCCCTTCCAGGGCCATGGCAGATACCACGACTCATCAGGAATTCACCTTATAGTTAGAGGATCAATGCCCGGTAGAGTTGGTCACATCGATGCCTGACTCTACCTAGGGTCTAGAATGGATAGAGGATCTCTATCCGAGCATCTCGGATAGATGCATGACTCTATCAGAGAAAGTCCTGCTAAACGGATCATTATCCTACGTGAGGGAAGGACACCTAACCATCAGGGGAACAAGAAAAAAGGGAACTAACCCTAACAAATGATGTTCAGGGCACAGTGAACAAAAGGACCAAACCATTTTCCAAAATGTACACAGCATATAGAAATGATACACACAGTGTTGTCTGAACCCGGGTACTGCCCATGTACAATGGCTCGTGTCGTGGGGCTGTTCATGTAGAAAAACATAGTACACGGCATGTATTACAGAGTACACTCCATGTCTGGGTAACTGGGGTTGGCTCCGTGTACTCTGGTTATGTGCCCGTACACAGTCACCAACCCATGTACTCTGACCTATGTACATTGCACATGGGGTGACCCGTGCTTCTGGCCATGTCTAGCCGTGTGATGGAGTACATGGTCGTGTACTCCATCCCAACTTTGTGTCTCCCCGGGATACATTCCAAGCTCCGTGTAGCCGCCTCTTCCAAGATGTACACGCGGTGCCGCCTGAAGCCGTGTAGATCATCCCGTGTCTGTGTACTACCCAAAGTACACGTCGAGCTTCGGGGAAGGCCCAACACATCGTGTGACTAGGGTCACACACCCTGTGATTCTTCTCTGACCTTGAAACCCTAGCCGCCAACGCCTCTACTACATGTCCTGTTCTTCAGATGTACACGCCGTGTATTCTTGAAATTTCCAGAAACGGCGCACTTCACTAGCGTGCCTCCCTTTCTACACCGATCATTAATTCGGTCATCCAATCTCCATGAAACATCCATGTTCTGGTCACCCCGACACAACAAAGCGGTTTCCGTCATTTTCGGGCCTCATATCGGCTCTGAAAACGTGTTCTGATCTTCCCATATGAAGAACACTCGAAGAGTGCTCTTTCTGATCTGGTCTGATTCATCATCCTCCATCGTCACCACACAACCACAAGGTTGTTGCGATGTCGAACCTTCAATTTGGGATCTTTTCATCATAGAACGGATGTGCAACTATCCTTTGTTCGTCGCCCTACGAAGAACGCGCTTGGAAAAAGGAGGAAGAAATCCAAATAAACAAATTGAGGAATGAACCTCCATCGTCGTTTGTCACAACATTTATCCTCTCCTGTTAATAGGCTTAAACGGAGCAAGAATCAACAAAAACATAAATCATGGATCAATTCCCCATAATCTTCCCGAAGAAAATCCCTCCGACAAAAACATACGAGTCCGCAGATCAACTTGTTCATGGTTGATCCGCATTCGTCATTTAATCTTAAATACGGGGAGAAAGAAATCAAAATAACAGCCCCCTAACTTTCGAAAGGATCGATCGTTGAAGAAGGCGTCGTGTTGCCGTTCTCGTCGAGATCCTTCAACGTCGGCACAAGGATCCTTGGTTTTTATCTGTTGTCGTTCATTGTCAAGAATCTTCTCTAACGCACCACAGATTATGTAGAGGTTCATCTCTCTACGTTTCCCACGACGTACAATTGCTTAACCCATTAAAAGGGGAAACATGTTGGCATTTAATTATGAGGCAGTATTAATGGAGTTGACTTGCCATGTTGACGTCATTAAGACGCGCCATTAATTTAGGAAACAGCTACGTTGTTGTCGCACTGCAGTGGATGCTTCCTCAAATGAAATAAAATAAAATAAACTTGTATTTTATTATATTTTATTTTACATAAAATGTCCAAAAATTAACTTTTTTCCTCGACCCATGCAGGTCGAGGTTGGACTCATTCTTAGGTATATTCGTCATCCCGGACACAATGGTGCACTCAGATTTTTAATCTGGGCATCCGTTTTAGAAACTTCCATAGCCGCGCACAAGTGCCGACTCACTTAACTAAAAAAAGTTCAATCCACCATTCCGGGCTCACTGGACCTCATAATGATGTTCTGTCTTTGCGCCCAGTCTCAAATTAATTCCATATAATATTTAAATTAATAAAAGGAAAAATCCAAGACATTACATTCTTCCCACCTTGGGGCTTTACGTACCCAAAAATCTAAAACAAGGGCTACTAAAAAATATGAGGGTATTGGGCATGGATCTGAGCCTCCCGCTCCCACGTGCTCTTCTGAAGATTCATGTACTGCCACAAGACGTGCACCATGGGAATCAATCTCCCACGAAGGATCCTTTCCTACCGATCCTCGATCTCCACCGGGTACTCAGCAAAGGTCACTCCATCCTCGATGTCCAGCTCACCCCAGTGGATGTTGTGCGATGATTCATGCACATAACCCCTCAACTATGATATGTGGAATGCATCATGTAGCTGATGCAACTGTTGCGGTAGAGCTAGGTGGTACACCACCTCACCATCTCTGCACAGAATCTGGAAAGGTCCGATGTAACTCGGAGATAGCTTTCCGCCTTGGCCAAATCATCGCAACCCTCGTCGAGGAGACACCCGAAGAAAGACGTGGTCTCCTTCCTAGAACTCCAGAGGTCTCCATCATCTATCAGCATAAGACTTCTTCCGGCTCAGTGTAGTCTTCATCCACTCTCAGATGATCTGCACCTTCTCTGTGGTAGCTCACACTAACTCTGGACCCATGATTACTGACTCTCCGGGGTCGGTCCAGCAAAGCGGTGACCGGAAGGGTCTCCCATACAAGACCTAGAACGGTACCATACCAATGGTGGAGTGGTAGCTGTTGTTGTACACAAACTCCACCAGTGGTAGGTGGTCCTCACAACTACAATAAAAGTCCAAGATATAGGCTCGCAACATATCCTCCAGAACCTTAATGTTCCTCTTTGTCTAACCATCCGTCTGGGGATGAAATGCTGTACTCAAGCGTAGCTGAGTCCCAAAAGCCTCCTACAATCCCTTCCACAAACGGGATGTGAAGCGGGCGTCTTGGTCTGATATTATAGTTGAGGGGACGCCATGAAGCCGAACTCTCTCCTGAACGTAGAGGCGTCTCAAGCTCTCTACAGAACTCTACTCCTTGATATCTAGGAAGTGGGCCGACATGGTGAGTCAGTCAATGATCACCCAGATGGAATTGTGCCCCTTGGACGTCTGTGGTAATCCCGTCTCAAAGTCCATAGATATTCCATCCCACATCCACTCTGGAACTTCTAGGTGGTGAGCTAACCCTGCTAAAACCTGGTGCTCAGTCGTCAACTGCTGTCATGTGAGGCATCGACAAACCAACTCTACTACTACCGTCTTCATGTCTGACCACTAGAACTGTCGTCGTAGATACTGGTACATCATTGACACTACAGGATGTGCCGCCAAAGGGGATGTATGAAACTCCCTCAGGACCTCCTCCTGGAACACCACTGGTACAATAGTGTGTCCTCTAAAAATAATTACATGCTCCCCGCCTTGTGAATATCCATCAGGAGCATCTCTTGTGGAAACCTGAGCACATAAACCCACATAGTCGACATACCCAAGCTGTGCCTCCCTAACTCGCTGTATGAGAGGAGGGGTGACAACCATCGACTGTAGGTAAGTTGTATCCTCTCCATCCCCCAAGGATAACTGTAACGCTGTTAACTGTTGTGTCGCCTCACTCAACAACTATGAGCTCGACCTTATGCTGAGGGTATCTTCCACCTTGTTCCCCTTTCTAGGAGTATAGATAATCTCAAAATCATAGTCCTGGAGGAACTATAGCCAACGCCTCTGCCTCAGATTTAGATCCTTTTGTGAGAAGATGTACTTGACACTCTTGTGGTCAGAGTAGAAAATGAACTGCTCGCCCATAAGGTAGTGTCTCCACATCTTCAATGTGAAAACTACTGCTACTTACTCGAGATCATGGGTCGCATAGTTATTCTCATGCGGCTTAAGCCAGCGCGAACCATAAGCAATCACTGTGTGCCGCTGCATCAGGACACAGCTGAACCTTGTCCTTGATGCATCATAGAAAACTATGTACTCGACACCCTCCTCTAGCAATCTCAAGACTGGGGCGCTAGTCAAACTTTGTCTCAACTTATCAAAAGCTTGCTGCCACTTTTCTGTCCACACGATGGGTTGCCACTTCCTGGTCAAGGGTGTCATCGGTTCTGATATCTGAGAGAAATCAGGGATGAATCTCTGATAGTACCCTGCCAACCCAAGAAAGCTCTGCACCTCCATCACACTCCGAGGTGGCTCCCATGCTAACATAACCTCCACCTTGGCTGGGTCCACAGCTACTCCATCTTCTGAGATGACATGTCCCTGAAAGTGGACCTCCCGAATCAAGAACTGACACTTTGAGAGCTTCCCATAAAGCTGGTTCTCCCAGAGTACGTCCAGAACCATCAACAGGTGTCTCACGTGCTCTTCCTCTGACGCCGATTAAACAAGGATGTCGTCAATGAAGACCAATATGAACCTGTCAAAGTACGGTTGGAAGATCCGATTCATCAGCCCCATGAACACTGCGGGGGCATTCGTCACGCCAAAGGGCATCACCAGGTACTCATAGTGACCTTAGCGACATCTGAAAGCCATCTTCGGTATATCCTCATCCGGCACTTATAGCTGGTGATAGCCTGATCGAAGGTCAACCTTCGAGAACCACTATGCCCCTCTTAGCTAATCGAAGAGGTCATCAATTCTCGGAAGTGGATACTTGTTCTTCACCGTCACCTAGTTCAGGGGCCGGTAATCCACGCACAACCATATAATCCCATCTACCTTCTTGGAAAACAAGATTGGAGCTGCCCACGGGGAGACACTGGGTCTCATGAAACCCTTTCTCTGCAACTCCTCCAACTGCACCCTCAGCTCGCGAAACTCTATGGGAGCCATCCGATAATCCGATGAGGAAATCAGTGTCGTCTTAGGGTGTAAGTCGATGCAAAAGTCAATTTTTCAGGCGGGGAGGTAATCCTGGATCATCTTCTGCAAAGACGTCCTCATACTCCACCACCACTGCTAGGAACTGAGAGCTCTCAACATCTACTGCTTCGAGGGTAAGGCTAGACAACTAATGAGTGATCGGCTGCACCCTCCAATGCATGATCCCATTTTGTGCTTCCTGGGTTTCCTTTTCTCTGAAAAAGGAAAACCTTGTTCCATCACGTCGGACACACCGCACCCTTCACCTAAAATAGTCAATCTGGGCATGGACCGATGATAACCAATCCATACAAAGAATGACGTCGTAAGGCCTCGACGCTACCACCAAGAGGTTCCAAACGAAACTATTGCCTCCAAGGGTAAGATCACACTGTCTGAAAAAGCTGTGTGATCATCGAGTCTCTTCCCGTAGGTGTCTCCAAGTGGAAGGATTGAGTCAACGGTTCTACCGGAATCATGAGGATTTATACAAGACATGTGGATATAATGGAATGACTGGAACCTGTGTCTATGAGTAAGGCAGATAAGGTATAAAAGAAACAGATTGTACCTCGAATCATCCTTGGATCCCTTAGGTCTTACGCCTCGACCACATGCAGCTATCCTCATCCCTATCCCCCAGCTCCCTGAGCCTGGTGCGGACCTCCTGGGGTTGGTGGTGGAAGTATGTCGTAGAATTTTCCACCACATGTAGCTTTCTCTTCTCCTCTGCCACATCCACCGCCTGGAGGACTTGCCTGCTCTGTTCTCTGCCTCTGCCTCGGTGGTCCATCCACCACTTCCCTGTTAGCAGCTCGATGTGTCGTGCAATCTCTAGTGAGATTCCCCCTACCGTCGCATGTGTAGAATCGCTTCTCCCTTGGCTGACTGGATCCATCCTGAGAGACCTGGACTATCGATCCCCTATCCTGGATCCTCCTATGATGTCTCCCATGTCCAGATCCATGTGCCTGACGTTGGCTCCCTCCTGCCAGTGTCTCTGCACCTTCTTGCCTACTACTGACTACAGGAGGCTGTCTCTACTCCTCCAAGAATCTCTCGATCACCAAGGCCCCCTCGAGAACTCTAGCATAAGTCAAAATTCATAAAGTCACAACACTAGCTCAGATGTCTCGCCGTAGACCTCGCTCGATGTTTTGATCTCTGATGTACTGATCCCTGGCCATATCCATCGAGTACGTGGCGAGTTTGGTGAACCGCGATGAATAGTCATCCACCGTCATACTACCCTGCTGGAGCTGAAGAAGCTCATGGATGTGCACATCTCTCAGCGTAACCGAAGAGAACTCCTCCCTGAAAAGTCACTCAAACTCTGTCCATGAAGGAGTCTCCTCATTGTGAGTCTAAGTGGTAAGAATCCACCGTCTTCCCACCGAACCCTGAAGAAGGCTCACTCATAGAACCACCATCTGGTCTGCTGGTGTCCACACTAGACAAAAAACTCTGGTCACCGCCTCAAGCAAGTCCTCAGCCTCCTGAGGGTCAGGCTCGCCTCGGAACCTGAGGGGCCTCTGTCCATGAAACTCATGGAGCGCGCTGAGCCTGCGCTCCTTGCCGGTCAGTACCGCGGGTAGCACTGGCTGCTCCACTGGTGGTCGTATAGTAGGTTCACCACCTGGTGGAAATGCCTGGGGAGCTGGTCCCTGTATCAAAGCCTCATCACTGAGGTGGTCATCCTCGTGATCGTTATGCTGAATCCTAGAGGGTTTGTGTCATGGAGGCATCCTGTAAAGAAACAAGATGTGTCACTATCAATGAGTATATCTCGATAGCTGACACCAAGGAAATGGAAAAGACAACCCATTCCTATATGATGCATGTACCTTTTATTTCCCCGGAAGCTGTGTTTTCGTGAACAGGGTTGAAAAGCAGGTTATCAGAGTCCTGGTGTATGGATATGCCGGCCGCCGCAACAACACTGGAGTCTCTGGCCTGAAAACCAAACCCAAAACACTCAACACGGTTACCCCAAACCAAACTCACAGACTCTTGGTCCTATTGTAGAACCGACCACCTCTGATACCACTCTGTCATGGCCCATCCCAGAGGGGCCCGCACCGTGACACCCCATGCCCACCTCTAATAGGCCAGGGGCTGGAGACTAGCACCGAGTAGGCTTATCACTAACATGGGAGGAATTGCCTAAGTACATGTACACACGCACACATCTCCAAGCCCACAAATGCTGAAATGTAAAACACTGAGGAACAAAATTCATGCATACAACTAAATCCCAACCAACAGAGTACGACAAAAGGTAGAGTGTTGTAAAAGTAAACTGGGCCAGAATACAAGCCCACCAAAAAGCAAAAAAAAAAGAGTCTGAAACTGCAAAGTTTAACCTGTATGCACAATAGGTACTGGGACTGCCGCTCATAGCCGTGGGAATGGCTCAGCCTGTAGGCAACTCACAATGCTCATTCCTATCTTGGTTTTCCCTGGACTCTTTCAAAAGGCTGCTCATCTGCACAAGACACCAGACGTGTGGGAAAAGCCCGTGCAGGGGTGAGTATAACAATACTCAGTAGGGGACACCGAAAACCACAATGCAATACACAAAGTAAAGGTACAATCATCTATGCACAGAATATGTCTACGGAACATATAGAACAAACCAGATATACTCAAAACCCAAACGCGTGTTCTAGAAACAATTCACACAATAGCATACCCCAGCAAGGGATTCCATTCGAAGATTCCGTGATGCACTCATTTTGGGAGAACACACTACACGAGTCCTATAGCTCTGAAGACGTCCGTCTGTGAAGTGCTATTCGTTGGGATCCGTCACTAGAGATAGCTACACTCATTACGTGAGAGATAATCCTGAGTGGAAAAGATCTCGATACACAGATGAGGATCCCTTCCAGGGCCATGGAGGATACCGCGAATCATCCAGAATTCACCTGCTAGGTAGAGGATCGATGCTCGGTAGAGTTGGTCACATCGATTCCGGACTATACCTAGGGTCTGGAATGGATAGATGATCTCGATATGGGCCTCTCAGATGGATTCTTGAATCTATCACATAAATTCCAGCTGAAGGGATCATAATCCTGCATGAGGGAAGTATTTATAACCTTTAGGGGAACAATATGAAAGGGCACTAAACCCAATGAATGATGTTCGGGGAATGGTGAACAAAAGAACCAAGATGTTTTCCAAAAAGTACCCTGGTTTTAAAAATGATACACTCCATGTTGTCCGACCCGGGGTACTGCCTATGTACAACGACCCATGTTGTAAGGCTAGTCGTGTAGAAAAACATAGTACACGGTGTGTAGTACGGAGTACATGCCTTGTCTGGGTAATTGGGGTTGGCTCCGTGTACTCTGTCCATGTGCCCGTACACGGTCACCAACCTGTGTACTCCGACCTATGTAAATTGCACACGGGGTGACCAGCGCTGCTGGCCTTTTCTGGTCGTGTGATAGAGTATGTGGTCATGCACTCCATCCTGTGTAGGTGTCTCCACAGGATACATGACAAACTCTACGTATCTGCCTCTGCCAAGATGTACATGCCATGCCTCCTGAAGCCGTGTAGAACATCCTTTGTCTGTGTACTACACAAAGTACACACCGAGCTTTGGGGAAGGTCAAACACACCGTGTGACCAGGGTCACAAGCCGTGTTATTCTTCTCTAACCCCAAAACCCTAGCCTCTACCGCCAGTACTACATCGCGTGTTCTTCGGAAGTACACGCCGTATATTCTGGAAATTTCCAGAAATGGCGCTCTTCGTCAGCGCGCCTCCCGTACTACTTCGTTTATCAATCCGCTCATCCGATTGCCACAAAACATCCAGGTTCTGGTCTCCCCGACACCACGAAGCCGCATCCATCATTTTCGGGCATCCGATCAGCTCCGAAAACATGTTATGATCTTCTCGCACGAAGAATTCTCTTTCTGATCCGGTCTGATTCGCCATCCGCCATCGTCGCCGCACCTCCACAAGGTTGTTTTGATGTCGATCCTTCGATTTGGGATCGTTGTGTCATAGAACGGATGTGAAACGATCCGTTGTTCGTCGCTCTGTGAAGAATGCGAAGAACGCGCGAGGAAAAAATAGGAAGAAATCCAAATATACAAATTGTGGAACGAACCTCTGCCTTCGTTCATAACGGCATTGATCCACTCCCATTAATAGGATTAAACTGAGCAAGAATAAACAACAACATAAAGCATGGATCAATTCCCCACAATCTTCCCAAAGAAAATCCCTCTTGCAAAAACGTACGATTCTGTGGATCAACTTGTACGTGGTTGATCTGTGTTCGCCGTTTAAACTTAAATAAGGGGAAAAGAAATCGAAATAACAACCCCTATCTTTCGAAAGGATCAATCTTTGACGAAGGTATCGTTCTTTCGTTGTCGTCGAGATCCTTCAACATCAGCGCAACGATCCTTGGTTTTGATCCATTGTCGTTCATCTTCGAGAATCGGCTCCAATGCACCTTGGATTCTACAGAGGTTCTTCCCTCTACATTGCCCACGACGTACAATTGCTTAACCCATTAAAAGGGGAAACATGTTGGCATTTAATTACGTGGCAGTATTAATGGTGTTGACTAGCCATTTCGAAGTCATTAAGACACACCATTAATTTAGGAAATAGCTGCGTCGTTGCCGTGCTGCAGCGGATGTTTCCTTAAATGAAATAAAATAAAATAAACTTGTTATTCTATTTTATTTTATTTTACATAAAATGACTGAAAATTAACTTTTTCCCTCGACCCGCGCCGGTCGAGGTTGGCCTCATTCTTAGGTAAAGTCATCATCTCGGACGCAACGGTGTGCTCGGATTTTTTACCTGGGCATCCGTTTTGGAAACTGCCATAGCCACGCACAATTACCGACTCACATAACTAAGAAAAGTTCAAACCACCATTCCGATATCACTGGACCTCAGAATGATGTTTCGTCTTTGCGCCCGGTCTCAAATTAATTTGATATAATATTTAAAATAATAAACAGAAAAATCTGAGATATTACACATGGTATATTTGGTAGAGTTTAATAATTGTGCCTAATGGAGATACATAATTATAGTTGTTTTTTGGGTTTTTATTTTATTTTTTCCTTGAATTTCACTTGGATATTTTTTAGTATTCTATTTTGGTACTCTTTTTTATTTGAATTTGATATTATGATAATGCATTTAAATTTATTTCATTAATATTATTCATCATGTAGTGGTATTTTTTGATATTATATGTTGGTGGGTAGTTTATTTTCAATTGTACAATCACCCCCAATTTGAAATGTTGCCATTGGAATTTATTTATTTCCTTTAGAATATTTGGGATATCACATATGTCAATGTGACTTCCTCTCAACTCCTCCAAACAATTATGTGGGGATGAATGTTACATGTTGTATCTGGATAATTTGTCCCCATCTAACAAGTGGTCATCTTTTTTCTAACATATTTGAAATTCATTCTGGTTCATTCTATACGTCATGTTCATAGAAGGGAGTAGAATTTTTAGAAGATGAAATGTAGAAAAAAAAGACATAGATTACCTTTTAATTTTGAACATCATGTTACCATGTAATTGGGAACATAAGTGTTTTTTATACACTTATAGGAATTGGAATGTCATTTTAAGCAGTTTATAATATGAGATGAGCTTGACATTAATTATTTAAATAAACTCCTACAAGGAAAAAAAATTTCATTTTTATTAATGATATATTATTAGGTAAAATGTATTGATTTTTTAAAAATGTTATTTTTGTTATGAAATACAATATTTTGAAAAATAATATAGATGTAGTATATTGAAAAATTGTTTTATTTTAAATAAATGTATATATTTTTCAAAAATGTTTTAACTAGGAAATATTGATTTTGGAAATGATTATTGTGATAACAAGTTGTGGTATATTTTGAAATTGTAATCTTTAAGTTAATTGAGAGTGAGACATATAGAGTTTGTTGTGTTTCTATAAAATGGAACCAATTATGAATGTGGAAACCAACTAGATGAATATTCTTAAAAAAAATTATAGCTGAGCCATAGATGAATAAAGAAATGGTTCAGGGTACTATCCAATCATTCCAAGCTGTGGACATTTGGAACATGATATATGAGCCATATTAAGTGGATCATTCTATCAACTTTTAGTTACAGAATACACCCATTGCTCGGGGTGACTCTGAACCAGAAAAGGTGGAGGTGTGGCTGAATGGGATGAATTACATCGTATATTTCATCAGAACACTTGCAAATTTTAATTTCAAGATTGTGATATATAGGTTTTATGATCATCCACACCATTGGTGGAATTTACAAGTTCATGATAAATTATACTATGACTTATAATAAAATGATTTTTTGGAATTTTTAACAAAAAAATTATATCCACATACTTTAAAAATTTAAAGAATGATATATTTAATTAGTTTTGACTAGAAAAATCATTCTATAATGGACTATATAGTGAAATTCATTATTTTATTTCATGTTTCACCCAAATGTGCTTATACTACATCATTATATTTAGGCACGAATCTTTGCATCCAAGTTTTTTAAGGTGATTATCTTGAAGATCATTGAGGTCTATATTTGGGATTATATAGAGATAATCAATAGAGAAAATATAAAAGAAAGGAAAATAGTAGGATTTATGGGTTGATAAAATATGTTAATACCCAAATAGAATAGTGGGAACTCTAATTCATGTATCAAGAGCAAGATGGAAATTATTTCTAATGTGGGAGTATGAATAAATATAAAATAGTTGGATCAGTAAACCATCCTCCATGAATCAAGTGAAAATATAGATTATTACAACATAGTTATCTAGATCATCTAATATTATTGAGTGTAGTAGAACATATAGAATGTAACAACAAAAATTATATGGGTCATATTTAGGGTTATTATCATAGTGACCAATGGTTTAATGGTGGGGATATATCTCAGGTGTCACAATAATCATATGATTCATCATGTTGAGGGTAGTTTAATACATGTCATTAGAATAATAGATCTATCTATTGTTATTCCATGAATTCCATGACACCTCAGACAATTGAACCTTAATAAGGAAATGTAGAACATTGTTTGGTGAGAAAGAAATTATATACAGTTGAGTAGGTTATTGTGGAAGAATATTCTACACCATCTATGATTTGAGGTACAATTATTTAGAAATATACCCTTATGAAATATTTGTTTGATATGGGTGCATATCATTTTTCTTGTTCCTCTTATACTATTTATTTTTTATGATTAAATGTTGATATGGGGACTTCTGTGTTATAACCTCATACTCTTATTGGTCAAAGAGAATGTCATGATTTTGATTGTGATCAGGTTCTATATCAATTGAAAAAATAGAGTTGATATGGGAATTATCTATTCTTGATATAGATGACTATAATATTGTCCTCGGTGTAATATTATTCTTAACCTTTACAATGCTCACAAAAACTGTTATACGTAATGAATCTATTTTACAAGTAAGGAAGTTGTTGAGAATATATTTAGAAGAATATTAAGTGTAATTTTATTTTCAACATGAATTTTGGCACCAATAGTTGGAATGATCTCATATTAGTTATTAGAATTGAACTTGGCATCGATGGATGAGATTAAGAAAAACATATTTTCACTAATTGTTGCTCTCTTCCCATATTTGTTTCCTGAAATTTTAACAGGGCCTCCACCAATAGGATAATAATATTTTATGATTTATTTATATAGGGTTAATATTATATTTTACCTACCATTTTATTTAATGGAACCAACAAAACGAAGGCAGATAAAAGCATTAATTGTGGAGCTATAATTAAAGGTCTTCATTGGACCAAGAACGTCCTTGTGGGAATCTTCTGTATTGTTTGTAAAAAGGAAGATGAATAACTATAATTGTATGTGGATTAATATAATTTTTAGTATGTTAAAATTATGAAAAGGTATCATCTTTTAGGAAATGATTATTTTTTTGATCAATTTAGGCGATCTCATGTGTTCTCTAGAATTGACATTCTATCAGGATATCATCAATTTCAGGTTTAAAAAGAGGATATTACAAATACATCATTCATAAGTTGATATATATATATTATGAAAATGTAGATATTCCATTAGTCTTATCAATTTAGTGTTAGTATTCATTAAATTGATGAATATGATATTTTAGAAATATTGGGATTCTATTGTTTTCATGTTTGGGGATGAAATATCTGAGTAATCATGGACAAGGGGCAAGAAAGGAAAACACATTAGTGAAAATATTGGGAATCTTAAGGGATCAAAATATGTATACCAAAATATCAAGGAATTATTTTTGGACACAATAGGTACGATTCCTTGGTCATGTAATTGATGAAGAGGTGTTTCTAAAGATCCATAAATCTAGAGGCTGTTATCTCTTGGCTAACACCAAATAAAGCCTTCATGATACACAATTTCATTGGTATACCTGATTATTACCAATGGTTAGTTCATGAATTATCATGACTAGTTTCATCTATGATATTCTTGAAAAAGAATAATATTCCATTCCAATTTGAAGATGAATTATAGAATTCATTTCAAGAGATTCATGTTCTCCTTACATCATATCCAATAATTGTTTCTATAGATTTAGAAAAATGATATGTGGTTTAGTGTCATACTTAATGAAGGTAGGATGAATTCTATACCCATGAATGGATAAAATATTATTGAATATGGGTCAATATAGGTACGAGGGAATGTGAAGAATTGCCCAGTGCACTATTTGGAGGTAGAATTTGTAGTGAATACATTGAGGACTTGTTATCATCATACCTTCAGTGAAAATTTTATTATCATTAAAAATCATAAGAGGTTGAAACATATATTTTATCAATAGGAATTGTACACGAGACAAAAAAAATATGGATTAAATATCTCCCAATGTTTTAATTTGACTTGATGTATACACTGGCTAAAGGTAATTTGGTGGAATACACATTAAGTAGGCAGTAATAAGATCTTTTGTAAAAAAAACATTATATTATTGGAAGTTGATGTCAGTACTAGATGAAATTTTCTTAGATTTTGAGGATCAATTTGATGTTGCAGATTTCATTATGGTTTTGATTGATCCCAATATGATGATGATAATAAAATAGGCATAGAAATATGATTTGGAATAGGTGGCTTTGATGTTAAAACTCAAGGTTGGTTACACAATTTAATGATGAAATCTGGATGATTGTTCAATGTTTTGGTTCATAAATTGGACGATCACACCTATGGGGTTTCATGAACAACATATTAATTCGTACCACAATTCGATATGGGTGGTTCATTCGAGAATAATGATGATGTACAAATATTTGAAATAATATTTTTTTCGGGTAAACATGAAATGGAAAGTGGGTGAGTTTGTTTCGTGATTCATAACTATATAGAAGGTTAAGATAGAACACCAAAGACTCGTAGGTATGACATAGTCATTCAAAATTCATTGGTGTAAATGATTGAATAAATGTATGGATCCGTGAATGATATAGAATCACATTTCATTATGGGTGGGAGTAGATCAAATCAAAAATTCACTTAATTTCATTCCTATTAATAAATCACAGATGGTGGAGGACATGTCAAAAATCTATATTTGAGAAGTTGTAAAGAGTCATGGAATACCACTATCAATACTATTAGAAAATGATACATGGTTTAGAATGATTTCTAGAAATCCATAAAATAATCCCTCTGGACTCAGTTAACTATGATTATAGCATATCGTCTTCAAATGGACAAAAAATCCCCATAAGTTGATAAAAATTCTATAAGGCATGTTGTGGGATGGTGTCATGGATTTTGGTGGCTCATGGGAAGATCAAAAAATGTTAGTAGAGTATCATATAACAAAAACAATCATAAATTTAAACAAATTTCACATTTCTAAGCTATGTGTGGTAATACATGTCATTATCCACATTGTAGGATGAAAATAAGTGATACTTTAGGGTTAGGGTCGATCCTTGTTCGAGAAGTAATAAAGAATATTCAGTTGATAAATACATGAATGGACAGAGCATAGATTGATCAAAAATCATATGTGGATAATCAGCGATTTCCTTTTTTTTACGTGGTGAGTAATCATGTGTCCTTGAGGATTTCTCCAAGTCTGAGAAATTTATCATTTGAGAACTGGTTTGGTTAAATCCTTGATACGTATTCCGCTTTGAGATACTGGAACATGTTGGAGTGGTGGTATATCATTTAGAATTTCCTCCATGATTCTGTGTGATGCATAATGTGTTCCATGTATCTTATTTGAAAATTCATAATTCAAATATAGATCATGTTATTTGACAAGATCTTGTTGAACATGAGTTGGATGTTTCGTTAGTACATATCCCTGAGTGAATTGAGGTTCAAAAAGAGAATTTATTTAGTGGATAAATAATCATCCTAGTGTGGGATTTTAGGAAACATTGTCATATTTAGGAAAAGACATAAAAATAAGAGAATATGATGAAATAGAAATGTTCTGAAGTCCTTCTATAAAATGATGGTTTTCTACCTACTAGGGATGGAATGGACAATGGTGGGGAGATTTTAGCACCCCTTGTTTCAATTAAGTAACCCTTTATTTATTATTCTTATAAATATAATGTTTATAGGTGAATATTCTGTGTGTTTGGAGATCATTTGAAATGTATTTGGGGTTATTATAAGGGTTCAAAGTCTTTTCATGGTTTTTAGAAAACCTGAAACCCCTATAGGAAACAATGCACAATGAGATAGTGGGTAAATGAATTGTGCATGGGAAGTGCAAGGTTTTTCTAAGCCATGTAAAATCCTAGGAGAAAATACTCTTTTTTGAAGGTGAGATTTATCATCATTGGATCTTAATTTGGAAACTGAGTGAGCCAACAATGATAGGTTCTTGCTGGAGTTAGTTTCTGGTGCCCTTTTTGCACACAGTTTTCTAAATTATGCAACTAACCTTGTATATGTAAAAACTGTGATCCTAAAATTGTAAATCTAACACTTTTTATCCTCAAATAATTGTTTTTCACTCTTATGTATCCCCAATAATTATTATATATTCCCAAATGATATGGAAGCTTCTCCCATCAATCCAGAGTTGATCTAATGGGTTTTCATGGTTTAATGTAGCCAAAAAAATTTTGTTAAGTCATCGTTCATGATAGTTATTTGTGTTTATTATTATTTATAGTTCTACATCTCTCTCTCAATATTAATGACATATGATTTCTATGTATATTTCTATGATATATTTTATGAATCATTATTATATTTTGTCTTATTAATGATTTGGTAATAGATCTAATGTAGGTTTTTAGATAATCAACCAAGTTTCATGTTCTTTTTTCATGTTGTTTATCTTTTTCACCATATTCTCAAGGGAGGTTGCTTCAATATCAACTCATATATTATGATTAAGAAGGATTATTGTTAAATTAACTTTTTATTGTAATATTTATAAAATTGACTCGAATTTCATGAATCGAAACCTTCTTAGGGAATTTTTTTATAATTGCTCAAATTGGTCATTTTTTAGAAATTGAACATAGTATATTAACATTAAAATGATTAATTAAAAATTATTGTTTTTTATTGAATAATAATAATATGTATTCAATAATGATTTGGTTTTATTTAAATGGTGTGTTTGAATGGTCTTTAATAAAATCTTCATTTTATTAAAATTATTAAAATCATTGTTTTTGCATTAGATTTTGGGATAGTGGTTTTGTGTGTTAATGTGAATTAAGGACAGATAAGGGTTACGAATCTCACTCATCATTAGTGGGATGGAAAACGATCAGGTATATCCTATATTAAATTTTTCATTATGTGAAATCATAATTATAGGATGAATCGCCACTCGTGAGTATAGGGAAGTCCAGCTTTCCTTCACAGTTAGATGTTTGGATACGTGGAAGGGAATGGATGATTCAAAAATCGAACTTTGGAATTATTTTAAAGTATTTTTTTGTTAATTTCCATGGAACATTATTAGGTATTATGAAAACGTATTTATATGAAACTTGATTATATTTTTATATAAACTATTTTTGAAATTTTTTTATGTAAACTGTTTATATAAATGTGTTAACAATTTCTATTCTAGCAGCATGAGTTAAAAAGACCTTCCATAAAATACTACTAAATTTAATTACAGACACTTACTTTGTAACATTGGTAATTTTTTAAATTTTATTTATTGAGACATGGGAAAGGGTAATGTATCACATTTCTTTTTTGGCACTTAGTGATACTTGGTTTTTAGTGGAGTTGGGGCATGAATCTTGATGGAGATTGGGAGTTATAGTTTTTTTTAATTTTTTCGGTCTTGGTCTTTTGATCTAAACATATATGTTTTTTATTCATCCTCAATGGTACTCATTTTTAGTTTAATTTATTATAATTATAATGCTTTGATATGTCTCTCATTAATATTATTCATCTTATAGTAGTGTTTTTTCTGAAGGATTGTTGGTTGGTTTCTTTATTTTCTGAGGGAATGTAAAACCACAATATAATATTAAACACATTTTATCAATTTTTATCATTTCTCCTCTTGGAGATGTCTATTAAGGATAAGATGTCTCATCCCACCTCCACAACACCCAATACATTAACATTAAACTATGATACTACATGTTCAATACATGGTTACCCAATGTAAATTTCTTGTTAGTTTATCTAAAATAATTAACTAACAACATGATTAAATACATAATAAATTTTTTAAAAGGAATTTTATTACCCAAAATATATCTCCTATGAGTGGAAATCAAGGTGTGTAGTCTAAGTCTCAATCATCATGCATCATTGTGATTATTGAGTGAATACTATACCAACCACTTTTTGGTTTGATTATCTTATGGGGCATCTATTCCAAAATAGTATCCACGTTCTACTATTTGGGAAACAATTTATTTATAAAAATAACCTCATAAAATCTATTTGGAAAATTCATTAGGATGTTATCTTGTAAATAGAATCAATGAAATTGGTTTCAATAAGGATCAATGATCATAATATAGATATGAAATATTTTTTATTACCTTAGAAATATATCATCAAATATTATAAATTTTATATCTAACTATAAATATAACATAATTATTTAATCTGTAAATTATTCTCAAAACATCGTAATATTCAATGTTATGTAAATATTTCATTTGATACCTATTGGGACAGCAAAGACCCGCACTAATAAACCTGGTTCTATGAATACATACTATAAATAATTTCTTTGATTACAATTATAAATCATATATATAACCATCCTGATATAAAAATTTAATAAAAATAATGGAATATATTAATTCGATTGGATATTTTTATTTGTTTATTTTTGTCTAATTTGGAACAAATAACATCTATCTTATATCATGATATTTGTATAAAATTGACATTTATTTTGTAATATATGAATTTACATAATCTATAATGATTATTGAATATCTAAATTAAATTATTTCATATCTTTTATCATTATAAACCTTGAATCCATATTATTTTCTTCATAACATAGGGAACGGAAACATAAAAATTGGGTGATCTCAAATGTTCATTTTTGGAATCAATCATCAAAAGATGTTAAGATCATAATCATAATATAGAAGTATTAAATAAATTGAATAATTACATTATCAATTGAATCTGGGAGAATGATATATTGATGAAAATAAATTAATCCATGAATATTTATGTTAATGATCTCATAATGATAGAACTATAATTTCTATTTATAAAAAATATACTTACAAGACCATGTTCGAAGAATGAACATGGATATATGGAGATGAAAACACTGAAACTCAATCTATTTTGTGTTATAAAAACCATCGATGCATCATAAGAAAAAATAATGATTGGACCCTTAAATTAATTATTCTGAAAGAATAAATAACCCATAAGATTCAACAATACATTTCATACCATTCACTAATGAACCTATCAATATATAAGAATATTTCTATCTATTTTAAGAATACAGAATATCTATAAAAATCAACGTTCGTCATCTATCTATAGTTACAAAGGATAACAATAATTATTACCATATCAGTAAGTGGGTTATCATGATTTATTAGGTAAAATCAACGAATGTGAATTATTGAAAAAGTGATTATTATATCATATAATTAAATAATTATACATATTTGTCAATTTTAGAATAACATGATCATAAGACACCCAGAGAAAAAGGAGGATGGTTAGAAACGAACCTAACTATAGATGTAAGGAATAATTTTTGAGGGGATTATATAGTTGGAATGAATATCAGTATAAAATAGTTATAGAAAAACATATAATAAAATAAATGGATTTAGATTACTAAAATTATGTTAAATAAGTTCAGATAATGATTATAACTCAATGAGAAAATGATTCACTAAAAAATACTCACTACATAGAAAAAAACTGAATGAATAGGCATATGAACAAATGAAATTTATTTTGTAATAAAATTCCATTATATAGAATTATTATGCTATAAATAATTTCATATTTGGTAAACACAATATACAAAGTTATCATGGTGCATAAAATATAACCTTTCTCAATGAATAAAAATTGAGATGAATAAAAGACTTATGACTTCAAAAGATTTCAAATCAAAACCTCCTTACATAATTTTATTTTAATTGAACAAAAAACTACCCTTATTAAATGATAATTGACGATGTTATATCTAAAGTAGTGGGTCTTACACATAAATATAATTTTTTTCATAATACAAATCATGTCTTATTGTGAGGAATTCATGATGAAAACAATTACCCTGTATTCCCAGTTACTCAATTGTTCTCTAATATCCTTTATTATTAATGCACGTTCCTTTATAACTTAAATTTGAAATATAATAGTAGAAAAATTTCCATTTTATATTATTTCTATAACACTATATTTCCAATAAAATAACAAATAATATTTGATTTTCATTATTAGGGGTTAGAACTGTTGACATTTTTTACAAATCTCTCAAAAACGTGAATGATTTTCCCTAATATCCATCACATTCATCAATTAAATAAAATTTAGGGTACATTAAAATATTCTAAAAAAAGTTATTTAATGTTCCACTATCATTACATGATTGTTTAAATGAACACTCATTTTAATGAAAACAATTACTATGTTTTTCAATAGTTTTTAGTGAACAAATATGATATATTAATAACATGTTTCTTTATTTTTATTACCACTAAAAATTTATTAAACAAAATTAATAAATTAGTGTAAAATTTTCATTACTGCATATTATATTGAATAATACTTTTTTTCATTAATAATACCATTTTCATCATATAGATGGTAAAATTGATAAAAATAAGAAACTGTTAAAATGATTGAATGAATTAAAATATCTAATAATATAATATGAAAATAAATATAATGAAACCACTAAAATTTTATATATATCACAAATATTGATATAAATCAATATTAGAACCATCCATGTTTGCTACAAAGGAATGATAAAAATTTTCACCCATAGAGGGGGTAGTCTACACATACAAAAAATTAACAATCCAATTTATCCACTAATATATGGAATGATAGAATAAGATAATGTTTCATTTCATACTACCATGATAATCGACAGTCGATGAAATTCAGTCGTAAAAATTTAAAATGAAACATAAAAGTATAAAACAATATGCATTACAAGGGTAATTCAAGACAGGAGGTGTGTCACACCATCATTTCATTCTCAACCATGCTTAAACAAAAATTAGGTATACTAAAAGACCACATTGTACTTATCTCCACAATTTCCCACTTCTAGATAGGATAAAAAACATTATTTTCATCATTGTAAACTTGTGAAACATAAATTTGGAGGTATCATTCCTTATTGAGACATTCAATATACTGTTGGGGGACCCTCAAGGAACATATCTAGTTCGTCCTTTGAATGAAATTGGAATCAATTTTGAGTTTGATTCAATCCATAAGGGTGTCCAATTATGGTGTATAGAATTATTGATTTCATAAACCACAACCCACCAATTTTCATCATAAGAAGTAAATTTGCCAATGATGTGGAAGAAGAAGAATTTGACAATTCCACAGTAGGTATGGAAAACACCCTCGCATCCCGAGGGTCCAGGAAAGCCAAAAAATGAACCATAAACATTATCATTAATAAAAATGAATATTTATGGAATCCATCTGATAAATGTGATTTAAATAGGCTTCCTCTGTCTCACTGAAACACCATAAAACCTAGGTGTATGCAGGCCAACCAATAAATTATTCCTCGTGCCTGATTGAATAGAATAAGAAGCATGTATATCTTTATGGATGTTGATATAAACATTATGAATACATATTGTATGTATTCTTAAAATGGGCTTGATTTGTACATACCATTTGAAGTGAATGGATAAAAAATAGGCCCTAAGAGGCAGGTTGTGGACATGGGTACTCTTCCCACTCTAGATGATGCATGAAAGGAGTAAACGTGGTTCTTGCATGATTTAAATCCAATATAGAACAAAAATATCAACAACACTCATATCATTATAGAATAAACATAGTATAAAAATAAGTGATGTGTAGATTTCTCATCACACTTACAAAGGTAATGTGAAGAGGCATGATGTCTCCATTCTTTTTCAATTGGTCATCTGTTGGATGTTGGTTCCTCCATAACCTCTAAAGAAGTATCATATTTGATGGTTGAACAAAGTGAGAAGTAAATTGATTCAACCATTTTACTGCCTTCTGAGAGACATCACACTACATGATATAATACTATATAGTATGGAAGTGCCGAATAGTATTGGGATGACATATCATGTTATCCTTGTCCAAACTATAATACCTCAATAATTCTAGCACATCTTGATAAGATAAGATTTCAATAAGATAATAATTCTGGTTAATGGAATCATGTACAATCAATTGAATCTTGATGGAATGGTTAGCAGTGATTTCATTGGGGATTTTCATCCATAGGGTGTTCTAAAAATTATGATTTGAATACATACTAAACAACAACATCGAGTAATATTAATAATAAAATCATGGTCATTGATAATATCAATGTTTGAGACATGATTATTTATTTCAATACCTCTTGTAATTTATGGTATTAGACTAAAAAAATGTGATTATTGACATATTTTTCATGGGATAAAGATTTTAGGATAGAAAACTGTAATATTATGCATGATTGATTTCAATAATATGCATGTATTTGTGTTCATTGAGTTTATCTAACTTATATATGAAATGAGGGTAACCTTTGGATGTACAATTATCATTTTCAATAATTTGATGGTACTATTATAAAGAAAATATTAAAAATTAGAAAAATAGAGAGATTAAGTTTATTGTGGTTTGAATCACACCTCAAAAAATCATTTGGGAGATAAGGAAAAAAATTTTATGGGTTTTCTCTTTTAACATTTCTATCTTTTACCCAAAATTTACTTTTACCATGGTGATTAATTATTAACCTCATCATTTATTATTAATTAAAAACTATTATTGAATACCTCAATAATCCCATCATAATTATTTATAATTATTAAATCAATTTATCAAATAAAATGTCATTGGTTTTGAAAAGTTAATATTATTATTAGCACAGAAAATGTAAATGATTTTTTTAGAAAAAAATTAATTTTTTTAACAATAAGATATAGGTGAAATCCATATATATTATAATTATCAATTTCAATGAAATATTTATTTTATTTTAAATCCTATAAATGGTGTTTTCATTTAAATGAAAAACATAGTCTCACGTTTAAAATAAATGATTGAAAGAAAAGACTAAATTATTTTATTATTAATGTATCATTTTAATTTAGTTATAAAAATAATTTACATCTGAGTTCTAATCACAATGAATCGATTAAAATGAATATTTTTAATCTTTAAATCAATATTTTATTACTTATAATGTTTGTTTAACATCTATAATAGACTGACATATTAACCATATTACAATTTTTACAAAAACAAAATTTTGTAGTAAGGAAAATATTTTTGGAAAGAAAAAAATATCATATTAATATAATAATTTTATTTTTAATATAAATATTATATAAATTTTGAAAATATAAAATAATAATATTTATAAATTCATTTTTTAATGAACATCATAAATATATTGAAAATAAATTATTATTGGAAAATGTTATTCTAAAATATTAAATGGTATAATTATAATTTCATATAATTTTCCAACTAAATTGGTGTTAAAGAATTACTAATATAAAAAATAAGTTGTCATCATTAATCAAATGTTTCGTTGAATATGAATTAATATTTCAAAAAAGGTAGTTTTTTTATAGAGGTGTTTTCCTAAGCAATATATGAACCTCTTAGGATTGTTAGAGAAACTAAATGATTTTAATTCATTTTTTCAGTAGAGATAAAATTATATAAACATATATTTCAAAAAATTGTTAGTCATATTCATTCCCACAAATTCCGGGGTAGGTTATTATGGTCATATTGAAATATTAATATTTTCACTAACTACAACATTGTTTTATTTTTTACTGGTGTTCAGTGTGGAGCAAGTTATCGAACTCATTGAATAATTTTTTGGTAATAATATATTAATATATCTGGGGGTTACATCCCACTAAATAAATTATTTCCTCTTAATTTGAATTATCACTCATTGATGTATGTTGTAATGTATATTCATAATAAATTTGACATTTGGTATTTAACATCTAATATGGCACATACCTTACTCAATTAGAGAACATTAAGTTACTAATATTTCCCCAAACAATATTAATTATTCATAAAATTCTATACCAATGTGTGTATATACCCAAATCATATATTATCAATAATGTACCATTCCAAAAAAGTATTTCAATCACCATGTTGAAAAACCACATCAAGGTTACAAATTATATTAAAAGACATGTGTCTTTTTGAACATCAAATATTTTTAATCACTAATATGTATTATAAAACACTAGTAAATGTATATCATTTTCCAATTAATGCGATAAAATTACCAAAAAATCAATTATCAATTATCAATCACTATTTTTGTAATACTATATATTATTCATATTCAAAAAAAATAACACATTATTATCTCAATATAAATCATATATTAATCTTAAGATATTTTCATACCACAATTATTATGTCTTAAATAGTTTTCCAAAAAAATATAACAATATAAAAAATTATCAATATAATTTATTTAATTTTTCATTAAATATCATTTCTGTTTAGAGTGAAAACCCTCACAGTATCCAAATTATTGATATTTCAACAAGAACATCAACAAAAATATAAAATTCAAAACCAATAGAAAAAAATCAATTGAAAAGGGGACACATGAATGTCACATCATGATCCACATGATGATACCTTCGTCAATGTATGTCAAATGTATATATCATCAGCCATATATACTTCCTCATCATCAAATCAAAATATTCTATATCTTATCATTATCATCCACTATGTCGATTTCCATTACCCCAAATAAAATAGAACTTCATCAAAACTAGAGACACAAGATGTTTTACTCATTGAACAAACCACAATCAGATGAGACACTATGACCATCAATAAAAAACCAAATTCATTGATGAAATTTATGATATATTTCCAATAAGGACATAGAGTAGGAAAACAGTATGCTGATTATGACTCCAAAAGGAAATAAACCACTCGAGAAACACATACCACTTTTTGGATAAAAATGATCTATAAATAATGAAAATGAAGTATTTAACAATAATGTATGAGAAAAGGTGAGAAGATGATGAACTCATTAGAGGTCCATGCCTTTACAAGATCAAATTACATACCATTAGGACCTCCATGGTCATGCTACCAAGATATTATAAATCAAAATTCCAAAAGTACAATCACATGAATACACATTGTCATATTTAAGGAATTGAAACTCCCCACCACATCAAAACACCAAATGATAACCACTATCATTTTAATTTCCACACAAATTGATACACAAAAAAATAAAATATCCTTTCATCTAAAGTATATATATCCAAGAAAACCCAATAAAAACCCACCATTAGGAACATGATGTCATTAAATGAATCCCCAAAACTCCAAATACGAAAAATCAATACCATAGAATAAACATTATATTTTAGATATTTAATTCAATACAAACACCTTAACAACATGGAGTAGTCAATCAATGAACTAGACATAAAACAGATCTTATTCCAAGTCGACACCACCCAGTTATGTAAAAACCAAGAAGAAAATATTCGAGGATTCATAATATGTGGAGACCTAAGTTGATCAAAGCCGTAAATGCTTCTATGGCCAGGGTTATAGATCAACTATGAACTAGGAAGAGAAAATCATTAGGACAGACAATAAAAATAAAATATAGGAGACATTGAGGGATAATGAAACAATGAAGAGGAGAAATAAAAAATGAATGCAGAATCAAAAGTCCAATGTGTAGGGTTGGAGGTGATGAAAAAACACTCAAGTGGATAAGGAGTCATAAAATAATCTACCCTAGGTAAATAAGATCTATACAAGATCAAATGAAATGAGCATCCCTCCATAAAGAAATGAGCAAGACACATTGCCAAAAGGAATGAGGGAAATCATGTATCCATCGAGGAGGAATCATAAACGAGGTAGGAAATATTCCAGGAAAAAGAATATTGATCATCATGGATACCCCCAAACACCACCACATCATAAAATCAATTTCTAAAGTTATTAATAAAATTTAATATATGTTTTCAATCCTTTGAAGAAGAACTTCTAAATGAAAATCTATATATGCTTCACATAATACTCATAATATGTAAAATATTCCAATATATAATTTGTTAATATTAATTCCATAATTTATATACCAATGTTTATAATGATTTAATTTATATTAAGATGAAAAAACAAATAATTTAGGTAAGCTAAGGGAAATAACATTTTTCAATATAAATGAAAATACTAAATTTATTAACCATTTTAGTATACACCTTTATTCTTTTAAATGAATTGTTTTTCAAGAAACATATATTTATCTATATAATATTTGTGATCCCATTTGAAACAAATAATATACAAAAAGTTTTATAAAAATATCAAAAATATGATTATTAAATCATTAATATGAATATTTCTTCCCTTATGAAGCGTTATATTATCTGATGATACATTCAAATCAACTTGTGAAACTAATTGACCATTATTTAGTAATAAATGGAAATTTTTTTATTAGGATATCAAAATTATTCTAAAATCATAATTCTTACAACATACTGGTTTATAATTATAATGTGAAAACCCATTGTGTTTCCACTAGGAGAGTTATTCAATGTTTGTAGTCAAAAACCATTCACTGTTCACCATAGTATTTATTTAGAAAATGTTGAACCAATATTTTTTCTTGTGATTGGCCTTTGGTGAATCAATAAGACATATGTACCCACATTCTAGTATATATTCAGGGACTAATTTTTACAAACAACAAGATAATATTTTTTTTCAAAATAATAGGATCGTATAAAATAAAAATACATATTCATACGGTTTTCACAAAATATATATCATCCAAATCCAAAAAATAAAATTTTCTTTGTTTTCATGACAATAAATAATATTTATTGAAAAGTATTTTATGTTAATCTGAATATATGATCAACCATAAATTATAAATCCCTAAATTACATTAAAAAAATGCAATAATTTAATTTATTTAATCATTTATTTGATAGAAAATGTGATATCATGTACATTCTCTCAAGGCTATAGTGTCGTACATTACATAATATCATTGATTCCAAGTGTAATGGCCTTAAAATAAAAATAAATAGTAATAAAATTCAAAATTATTATATAATCACTAGCATCCATATATCCATTTTATGTCCATAGAATTATCGTATTAAGGTAAAATAATCCATAACCGACACATGTTATTTGTATCAAATTGAAATTTAATATTATATATATAACTACTAAATACATATGTATTCATCAAAATCACACATAAATTAGTTCAAATGTGTTATCCTTATAAAAATATCATGTATACTACTTTTCATTACGTCCAAGAGAATAGAGTCAAAAGAAATAGTTGAGACACAATTCTATTTATAGGAAATCTGTAAGAGAAGCTGTTGAAAATAAAATCATAAGGCCTTGGGAAAAAATAATATAAGGAACTCAATAATTATCTAAAAATAAGTGATTTCAATTCCCATGAATATAAGTGAAATCATTGATATCAGTAATTCTGATCTCATAATGATGTAATGAATACTTGTAGTCACCATTAACATGATGTATATGTCTTTTTCAACAAAATTGTACTAATATAGGGGGAGGTATAACCAAACCACCCTGTTGATATTTCTCATAATGCATGTTGATGACTTGAGAGGCTATATAATATCAAAAACTACCATTTACATGATTAGAAACCATTAAATTAAATATATGATTCCACAAGAAATTTTATTAAATTTCCTATGGAACATCAGACATAATAAAAACATTGTATTTTCTATACTAAAAAATATGGAATTCCAATACATAATCAAACAATGTTAGCAGTCATTGATCATTTTGTACTTCACTTATTTTCCCCAAAAAAGTAAAATACCTAACATATATTATTATTATAAATCATCCGATCTGAATTATGTAAAACATTTTATTCACATTGTAGAAACCCATGACTCGTATACATAGATACTACATCTTTTTAGATGAATTTTTTAAAAAATACACAATCACATTTCCATGGGTCATAAATATATTGTGTATCTAGAGATTAGAAATAATATATTATTATTTTATAAAATACCAGAAATATATTATTGAATTAACTTCTCTCATAGTACTCCTTTTAAGAGTACCCTATATAATAATTTCTTGACAATATTGGGAATGAAGTATAAGAAAGTGTTCTCAAATATTATCTGTATGATTAAATATTAGATGTATCAATACATGATAATATGAATAAATTATAAAAAGAATCCTGGAATGTGATCATGAATATAACATACAATGATCATACACAAACATTCATAAATTATAAACATGATACCTAAAACAAAACATTATCATTTCCAAAAAAATGTACCATATTATTGAGAAATACCCATAAGTCTATCCTAAGTGATTATATAATGTAATAAAAATATGGAAACCAAATAAATATTGAAAAATATTTTATATGACAACGATATGTACAAGTATTATAAATATTGTGAATCGATACCCACCACCTGTTTCACATTGTGGATTAGGACACAACTTTATCCAATTATGGACCAGGATTCACCTATTCCACATAATTTAATGGGTTCACATTGTCGAAAATCATAGTAGTATAGGTTCACTACAATGAAATTTTTAACAAACAATGTCTGATACTTGAATGATTTTACTCCCCAAAATATTCATATCTATCACATGACATATAAATAATTACAGAATTCTTCAGAGGTAGATTTAGGTATCTCCAATCACATAATGAATATAATGTGTAATAGTTCCAAATCATCATATAAAATTAATCATATAATAACAATAAAATAATACAGGTCTCATATATATATATATAACATCATATCATAACATGGGTATAAAAAAAATACTTTTTAAAAAAATTATCATTTTACTATAACGTACCTCATGAAATGAATTAGGTTTCATAAAAATTTTATCATTTAATAATATGATGAATAGAAATTTGTTTAATTGAAATAAAATAATCAAAAATACATTCAGATAATGATTATGAATGGTAACCTTGGATTATATCCCTTGTAAATCATAGTTAATCTCAATGGATCTTATTATATATTGAAAAAGATTTTGGGTCATCCCTAGTTACTATTCTTGAGGCCAATAATTTTTTTTAAAAAGCTTTGTAAACCAAAAAAACTAAAATATTTTTGAAATATTTTTATTTTATGATATCATTTGAAATGATATAAATAAATAATTAATAATAATTTAAAACATTCCATCTATGAAATTTTATTTATTCTTTGAAAAAAATAACAATTTAAAAATACCTTTTTTTAATCCTATTATTAGAAATTATAATTTTTTGATTGTAAATGAATATTTAGAAAAATTAATTTTCATGTTGGAATAAAATTATATGCCTTCTATACACAATAAAATATTTAATCTTTTTAAATATTCAATAAAATCGAAAAATGCATTCTATAGATATTGCCATAAATATTTCATTGAGAAATTTTGTTAAAAATAGTTGGTAAAATGTAATTAAATATATAATTTTAATTATTTTAATTAATTTTTTGAAATAATTTATAGAAAATATAGACTTTGGAGAAGAACAGTTTTTTGACTTAATAGATAAATAGTGACATTTTTTCATAAAAATTAATTTCGAACTCTTTCAAACATAATGAGAGTAAAATGAAGTGAAAAAATATAATCTATTGATATTATGATATGATAGAAAAGAATTTATTTTAATAGATATGGATTAAAATAGTTTAACATTGGAATCATAATCCTAAACATTCATAAAACACTGTGAAATTATAACTTAAAATATATACCACTTTTTTAACATTGAATTGTATGTCCGATGAAGGAATAATTGTAAATGAATCTGAAAATATCATAATGATAAATAAATTAATGATAAAAAATGTAAAAGGGGACGTATGTAGAAATTGTAAATATAAATGTGAATAATATAATATATTTATCCTGGATGGAAAATTGAGACAAAAATGCCATACTGATTTGGTAACTTTTGAACAGTACATGCCATAAAAAAGAGGGATCCTAAAATATATATGTTAATAAAAAAATTTGTATATGATAAAGATCATATAATATAATCATGGTGAGTATATAAAACACATAAATGAAATATTTGTTGAATATGAAATTTTTACACATAATTAGAAAGTGAAATTGAAATCACTTCCTACATTAGTATTATTTTGAATTATATTAACTAATATAGAAAATAATTAGTTTAATAAAAAAATCACTAAAATAAGGATGTTAATAATATAATATTTCAATGAGGAGTTATATAAACCACATAATATAATCTGGTGGTGAAATTTTTTATGTATCATAGAAATAAAACTGATACTATAAATCTCTAACGTAACTCATGCATTTTATCAAACACATTATAAAATATTGCATTATAAATATAAAATTATTATATATATATATATTAAAAAAGAATAAATATATATAGTTTAGCATAAATTTTTTAATTATTACATATTATAACCCATTTATATGAAATTTTTAGTTAAAATAATATTTTATGTGACAATTGGTTTGTTTTTCATTTGTGTTTTGATAATGTAATTTCATTCCGTTCAATTTGACATTGGTTACAATAATATCCATAAATATAATTATCATATAAATATGAAATAAGTATCATATTAATTAAACATATAAATATTTAGATTAATCTATAATTCTTTATATAGAAAATGAAATACATTATTCATGCAGATGATAAGCTTTACAGATACTTGAATGTTGCTTCAATTTTCTAAACAGATTGAGAGAATGAATGGAAAATTATATAAAACCATTAAATAATCATTATAATTTCATATATATCATTTATATTTTTTTAATTTATCAATAATTATATCCTTGTATAGCGTAAGGTAAAATTATTCACATTGCTCTGGATGAAGGTAGTCTTTCCTTCCCACAATAGACGTTATTGTATCACCTATAAAATTTAAAGAATTAATTTAGGAGTAATATAAAAAATAAAGAATTTTTGTATTGTAGTGATTATAATATACATATAATAAATATATTATTATATTAATCCTTTGATGTTGGTGATGTAAAATAAAGTACATCGATTAATGAGGTGGTAGTCCACCATCAACACGATTGAAAGTGTCATTTCCCATATAATGAATGTGGAGATGGATATAAGATTTTAAATTTTCATAATAAAATATAATAATATAGGAGATACTTATGTTATTATGTTGTAATTTTTAATATTTTATTGATTATGGGAAATGATGAAATAAAAAATAAACTGCTCGGTGAAAACAGTTAACTTCCCATAGAAGCACCTCTATTTAATCTCTTATTAATTACCATGGTCTTTGATGTATGAGAGGAAGGATGGATAATTAAACTGGATAATTATATAGATGATATATTTTTTATGGTTTTAATGAAATATATTTTTTATATATATCAATATGCGATGGGTGATGGTGACCTTTTATATGTTTGGGAAAGGATCCCATATAGAAACTACATGGGAATGTCAAAAATAAATCCAAAATGATACATCCATTTAAATAAAAAAATTAAAAAATAGACCAAAATTATGTATTTATATGTAAATGGTTTAGATTTGAAAAACTGATATTACTTGAACATTTTATGGGTTGTTTTCATCAACTATCCTTTTAATATAACCCATATTAAATCAATTTTTTCATTGACTATGGTAATTAATTTTTAAGGTTTCTAATATTCATTATAAAAAAAATTATGTTAAAAATGCTAGATAATATACATTATTATAATTATATATCATTAATCTGTTTATACAAATCAAATTAATTTAAATTTTAAAAATTTAATTTATATTTATTATACATGAAGTTATGTGAAAATGTGCTTTCAAGGGAAAAATATTTATAATCTTATACTATTTTTATATAAAAATTCAATGTGAAATTGATTCCAATAACCGATTTTATTTAGAGACATATTTTTGAAATAATTTTAAAATAGAAATAATTTTAAAACAAATTTTGTGTCTTTAAAATCATTAAATGTTATAGAAATTCATAATAAAACTAGTATTTTTCAATATTTATCGAAAAATATATCTTTTAATAAAATTATCAAATATTCACTAAAAGAAAATTATTTTATACTGATTTTACAGAAGTACAAAATGATTTAATGAGATTTATTTTTTTAAAATTCCAAAAAAATGATATTATAATTGTGAAAAATTAAACAAAATTGTTTTTTAAAAATGCATAGTTTTCAGGGAAATATTGGATTTATTCTAATCGCTTGTATATAAAACCCATAAGGTGAATGTTAAAATTTTTATTGAATGTTTAATATTTATATTTTGGTGTGATCAATAACCAAAAGTGATCTCTTTAATTAATTATTCAAAAAAACATTTCTACAAAAAATATATTTTTTAAGAATATGATTATCTTTATTTTTAAATTAATTTTATTTTCTTTTATTTTCATTTATTAATCAGTGAAATAATTTTATATACATGTATAAATCATATATTTTAATAATTTAGAAAATAATATTCATATCATAAATTAAATCTGATATGTGATAACTATATCATTAAATAATAAAATTTTAAAAGAATGTGATGGTTCATTTATAATTAGTGTTCTATATAACACATGACATGCAAAGTGTTGTGTGAAATAAATTCTTATCTTAGGGTTGTGTGTGAATAAAAATATTGAAAACATTATTTTTTAAGGAAAAAATTCCCAACACCTATCTTTATTACATACTTACCAATTAAATTTAATTTCTCCCTTGAAATTCATCACTTTAAAACCAACAATTGATGATATATATTCCTCATTACATCCATAGGTTCCCATGAGGTATAAAAATTTTTGTTATATCACCATAAAACATTGAGAATGTGAGTGGTCTTTTTTAATATAAATTTCTCAATTCTCTATAGAATCACTAATAGTTGTTCCACATAAGAAATATCATACCCCATCACTATGACCAACATATATAGCACCACTGATGGATTGGTTATTTACCTCCACAAATGAGATTCATGGAAGATATTGTAAACATGTGATATGTTTTTTGGAAGCTTTAATCTATTTTATACCATCCCAATAAGATGATGAATTTGAAATGGACATATATACCTATGTATTTTATTTTCATTATATCAATTACACAATTTCATCATTTGGATGTGCTTTGATCAATTTCAACTTCATCACTAAATCCTAGCAGTAAAAATGATTTTTGTAATTCATAAAGATAAAATAAATAACAAGATCCATAATAAAATTATAATCCATTACATAAATATATATGTAATAAAAGTTACACCTGGTTATCGAACATTAATAAATCATTATATGGTAAAAAATTATTTTAATCTCAAAAAACACATCCAAATTTCAACTTCATATTGATCATAAATGGATAAACATATTATCCAAAAATGGTTAAAGTCCTAAAAATTATAAATAAGTTAAATAATTTTCCAAGATCAACATGTCATTAATCTCTCAAACTGCTTTAGGTATCTTATAATTATCACATACCGAACTTGTAAATACCCTTATCATGTATTCCCTTGAATCAAAGAAGTGAATTGAAATACCATAAAACTAAATAGAAATAACAATACATCATCATTGATTGAATAAAACTCCATATTATAGAATATATTACATAAATAAAATAATGGTGTAAACACCATCAATCATTAATAAACTATATTGTCAGAAAATCATTAATCAGTTCCACATTAATGAATTTTATCAAATTTAATTTGTCTATGTATATCATATCATTATGAAAAACTAATTAAACTTTTCTCAACATTAGGAACATAAAAAAGTGATATTTTCCATGATATTATTTTTCCCATAAAATATTACTTTTCCATTAAATTAGGTTTTTAGGTTATCAGTACTATTCAAAATATTATTGAAAATTCTTAAACAAAAACTTATAAAAACTTCCATTATATATATATATATCATTATTTATAAAAAATTATTCATGAATTATAATATATATAAACATTAATCATTTCACCTTTTTCTAAAACCATTATCTATACTTCATCATTACATTCCATAATAAATAATTCATACAACATGACATTTTAAAAAATTTATAATATTAATGAATATAAATTTAATCATGATTCTTTATTTTAATAAGGAAATTTATTATAACAACTCATACATTACATTTTTTCTTGGTCTCAACATCATGAATACTATAAACATAACATATAAGATACTTCTGATTCACTTTATTATAATTCCACATAAGAAATCGATTCCAATTAATCCCATACATCCTATATTTATAAAATTCAACCATTTTTGATTTCTTAGGGAAACAATTATTCTCATCCATTTTGAGAACCAACATTTTTTTCCAATGTAAATTAATTTCATGGTTCTGTTAATTACCACAATCCAAACAACTTATTATTATTTTGAGATATTAAAATATTTTATTCTTTGGACATTCACGAAAAATACAAAATGTAATATTCTTTCTTCCATGGTCTGCACCTAAAAAAAATCATCGAACAATATCCTTCTCTTATTTTTTGATTCCAATATTTTTTAAAATGATTTTTTTATCATATATCATAATAACCGATTATGAATAATCAATATATATTTCAATGTAGTGTCCACAAATTTTGATACTCATGAACATATTATCTAGGACATTCATCTTAAACCCAACTCCTTAAACTTCCCACCATTGAGTAAAACCATTAAAAATATTCTGTGACATAATGATATACTGGGGAAATACATTATAATGATAAAATATAGAAGCTCTAAATTACTAATAATTTATTTCAATATATGAATGCCTAGGATTGTTATAGGATATTAATAGACATCATATATTAAATTCATTAATTATTGTATTAAATATTTTCTGAATTTCTAAAGAATATCCCCCAGTGTAGTGAAACTAAGTGTGTAGTATGGCTCATTGGTGTGAACTATGTGACGATCGAGTTTAGCTTAATTCACCTATTTCTATTTCATTACAAATAAGTGCATATATTCTATCTTTTTACATACACATATACTTGTATTATCCAAAAAAGTGATGTAATTTTAGCCTTTTCTATGACTCATGTTTATGAACTATGATACATTGGGAATGAAATTCATATGCATTTTTCATTATCATGTACCCTTATTCTTATATTATTCTATAATATGATCATATACTGACATCCCAAAATAATCATAGGGATATCACAAAAGTGTTCACAATTAAATTCCCAAATTAAAACTAAAAATTTCCTTTAATACTATGTATATCAACCACGAACATCATACATAGATATTTTACCATTGTAGATGAATACTTATTACTCAAAAAATCACATTATTGAAAATCATAATGGTATAGATTATTTCCAGACTAGAAACATTATATTCTTATTTTATGAATGATCTTCAACATATACAACAAATATCTTCTCAAATAATAATCCTCTTAGGGATACCATAACTAAATATATATTTATAACCTGGGGAAGGAAAAAAAAGAAAGGGTGATCTTAAAAACTAACTATTGGTAAATATATGGAATATTTGTATATTATCGTATTAAAGAATAATATTAGAATAAGGGCATATGATAAGGAATATTGCATATGAATTTCAATCCCAATGTATCATAGTTTATAAACATGAGTCATGGACTAAGAATTATAATATCCCCAAACATGGAACATAATTGTGAGATTGAACATAAATAAATGAATAACCATAATATATTTTTCATAGAATGGTGAAATAGTCATAAATATTGATAACCATATCATATGTAAAGACTAACAAAGAATTCCAACAACATAGTGGATCCTGGCAAATCACTTATTTCCATTTATGGAATTTGATACACTTATTTCCCATTATGGATCAGTACACACCTATTTTCCATAATAGAGTGGGTTAACACAAAAATATATCATATTAGTAAAGTTTCACTCCAAAGAGTATCATAGGGGACAAAATCTATTTATAATCATGGTACACTCCCTAATTTATTCCTTCTTATATTAGATGATATAAACACTTTCCCAATTCATTGGGAAGAGTGATAGGTTCTACCCATCACGTACTGAAAATAATATGCATGTGTTCCAAAATATCATAAAATCTTTACCATATCATAATCCATGAAATAAAATGGGTTTAATAAACAATTCATCATATCGTAACCTAACGAATATAGAATGGTTTCATAATCATTTCATAATTTCCTCATCAAATAAGAAACGGTGAGAAGTGGTTTCCATAATCATTTTTTCATTGTATATCCCTCAAAAGAGAAATTGGTTTCATGAAAATCGTGTCAACAAAAATTATTTAGTGAAATAATTGGAATGTTACCCATGTATTATATCCCCAGAAAATAGAATATAATCTTAGATGACATCACCTTTTATGGAAAATTATTTTCAAATATCATAGGGACAATTTCATTCTGAAAATAAATTTTAGTTGAAAATCATTTTTTAGAACTAAAAATTAATAAAATATTTTATAAATAAAATTATTTGAAAATAAACATTAATATATTAAATTTAATAATTAAATTTGTTTTAAAACACATCATTAGGGAAATGCATGTTCAACATAAAAATAGTTTAAAATATATATATTTTAAATAATATTATTTTAAGATAAAAATAGATTATTTTTATAGAATATTCAAAAAATAAAAATGGTTTTGATGAATGAAATTCAATTCACTTGTTACACATTAAAAGAGATATATCTTTCACATTTTTGGTAAAATATAAAATAAAATTGTCTAAAAAACTACATGAATATTAAATTCTATTTTTTAAAAATGGAACATGAGTAATTTTTTTAAAATAAATAATTTTAATAGTGTTGAAAACATTTATGAATATTTTTAGAAAACATGTTTTTTATATAATATGGGGTTTTTACTTAAGAGGGAAATAATGAATATCTCTCATAGAAAACTTTTCTAAAACATGAGTAACTAAAGAGATGAAAATTAATGAAATTTTTTTATAATAATTATATAACTAGAGGTGATGAAATACTATGTGTTTCTTTAGGAATGCATGATATGATTATTTCATCAAAAATATAGTCCTAAATAATACTAACATATAACGGGATTGTAACATAAATTCTATATTACATTAATATGATTACATTTATAGCCTAATGAAAGAAATGAAATAAATGAAAATTAAAATATAAAGAAAATAAATACATTCATGATATTAAATTTCAAAAGGTTTGTATATTCACCTCATAAATTAGGATATGTGAATATCATAACATCTGTCCCAAAGAATGAAAATTGAGATGAAAATAACATAACAATTTGGTAACTTTTGACCATTAAATCCCATGAATGAGATACTAAAAAAATGTAATTGTAACAACAAAAAATGATATATGAGAATAAGAATAAAATAAATTAAGGTTCTTTATATATGACATAAAATGGAAATATTTGATGAATAAGGAATGTTCCTTATAAAATTAAATGACCGAGTTATAAATCCCTTAATACTATAGTAATATTTTTAATAATATGTATAATAAAAAATAATATAAACTAAAAAATTAAATAACCTTAATAATAGAATATTATTGATATAATTTGAAAAAGGAGAAGAATATACAACACAAAAAATAAATTATTAGTGAATTTTAATATGTCACTCACAAATAAAAAAATGAGTTGAAATCCCTTACCTGAAGTCTCGAATTCATTCTCTTATCTACAAACCTAATGAATAATAAAATAATAATTTAAAAAAACTATTAATGAACAATAATTATATTTATAATAACATATATGATTTAATTATTAACATTTATCATCTTGTTATTAACCATTCCATGTTAAAATCGAATTTTAGTTTATAACTCCTTTTTTTATTTATGATTTCATTTTTTTATTTAGACATTTTAATTTGAATGCAGATAAATATTATGATTAATTATATATATGATATTATTATCAAATATATTAAATATATATTAATTTATTTTAATTTAAAAATGTTATATATTTAAACTTAGGCACTTCTTTCATAGTGGCGGATGACCGAATGGACATATAAATATTTCTACCATTTTCTCAAATATTTGGATTAAATAAAGGAAAACAATATATTAACATTAAATAATTATAATTTTTTCTTACATATAATTTATATTATTAAAAATTATCATTTATAAATTTATTTTAGAATATTAGAGTAAATGAATCACATCGCATTGTGAGGTGGTAGTCTACTGTGCACGCGAGTGGAATTGTCAGGTCCCACATAGAATGGAATGTAAGAAGGTATAAATATTATCCTAATTCTATAAGAATAAAAATTTCATATAAATAATATATATTTGATAAAAATATCATTATATTCATACATTAATGGTGGTTATAAAAATAAACATGCATATATTCATGAGGCAATGGTCGATTGTGTATATGATAGACGATTTTGTTTTCCATTCGATGAAAATAATGATTAATATTGGTTAATTAAGTAGCTTCATAAAATATCCATATATTGGATTTAATTACTTTTTATTATATTTAATGTGTTGAGAAAAAATTTATTGTGTAAGTAAGATGAATGATAATTAGGTATTTTAGTGTAGATATTTACGTTCACATAGAAGTACCTCTTTGAGATCTCTTATTAAGGACGATATTATGGGTATTTTGGGAAAACCATAAACTCTGGAATAGGGATAAGAATTGTGGGGAGGTATTTTTTATGTTCTTGGTAGAAAAATATGGCTTTAAAATTGTAATGAATTGAATATTGGGGGTATGGGTCCAACTGAGAAACAAAACAGAGGTTTCCAAAATGAATGGAAACTGATTATGTAATTCATTCTGAAAAAGCATTAAAATTAACCTATATTTGATATTTCTATGTATATGGTGGTTTATATTTTATCTAATAGGATTTTTAATTGTTTTGGGTCTTAGATAATTCTTTTCTTTTAGTTTTACCTCCCATAAACCCATTTGCACCTTAACCACAGAATTTAATTTTTCTTTATTTCACTATTTATTATCATAAAAATGAAGTTTAAAATTGTTATATAATGTAAAAATTATTAATTAATTTTAGAATAAATTTTTTAAAATAAAATTCACATAATTGAAATTTTATTATTTAAAATTATTATTATAGACGTGATGAGAATGAGTGCTTTCAATGAGAGAAAGATAAAATGTTTACAAGGATATTATATCAAAACTCAATATAGAATTTATTATAATTACCAATTTTTTGTTAATTTTTATATCTAATTGATCTAATGTTACTTTTATAAAAATAATAAAATAATTATAATATTATTGAAGTCCATAATATAAAAAAATTATTAATGGGAACCAATATTTCTCCAAATTCATGAAAGAAGTTATCTATTTTTAAAAAGTCAAAATATCGCTTTGTGATATATTTCATATAAAAACTTGTAAAATGAATTATAATTGATAAATTAAGGTTATTAAAATTTAAACAATAAAATATGTTATATTTGAAAAAAGGTGACAAAATATAATTTTTGGTAAACACTTATTTTAATCGTAAATTTTTATTTATTCATATATCATGTATACAAAGAACACAATATGAATTTCAGAAAATTTAATGAATATATAATTTTTTTAGTTTAATTAATATCACTAAAAAAATTTATTTGGTTAACTTATTATTTTAAAACTCGTTTTTGCGAATAAAATTAGTTTTTCAGAAATAAAAACTTTATTATTTTAAAATGGTTCTTATTTTCATTTCAAATTATTTTGTATTAAATTTATTAAGTTTATATACAAGTATAAGCTATATAATTTCATAATTTATTTAATCAAATTCAGACCCATTATTCCAATGTCTTGGTTATTACTATCATATAATATAATAATATTTATTTGTATGTTATGTTTTATTTTAACATTATGTTGAGTGTGATACATTCTAAACTGGATGTTCTATGTAATGTAAAAAAACTCATTTTTTTTCTAAAAAAAGTATAACATAGTGTTGTGTGACACACAAAATATTCAAAAAATAATAATTATATTCAAAAAATTCACAAAATCATGGGGTGTTAAGAACATTGTACAGTAGAATGATTATGCATCTAAGTATGTATTGAAATTATATGATCATAATCCATCTAGAGAAAACAAATTGAATGGACAAAAAGTAAAAAACCTAGGAATTTAGAATTATTTATCTAATGTGTTTTTTGGAATGAACATTCATCCCCCATAAAATAATTAAATAATACCACATAATTTGTTAAAAGGGAGTAATGTATGAAACATAAATAAATTATGATTGATGATTGATCAGAACTAAATAGATGAAAATTTGTTACCAAAAAACCACACTAAGAGGGAAAAATATAGTCGATATAAACATCATTACATGAACATTGTTTTCTATGTAAATAACAAATAATACATGTTTTTTATAAAAATACATCCATTTATACTAAATACACCATATAATGGAAAAGTGGTTCTTAACATATAATATGTATCACTGAATCTTAATTACGGAAAAAGGAAATCAATATGAATATAGAATCATTCAAAAATATACCTTCAAAGAGGGGGTATATAATTGAATATTATATACCATGGATAGAAGGTAATTAATTATATGATATGTCAAGTAGGTAGTATGTAAACCATATAAATGAAATTAGAAGTATAATTTTAAACATTTCATAATGAGAGTAATTTGAGATGAATACTCTTAACTTGTATTCTCGCTCACTCATTCATTAAATAACCTTCTATATGATGAAAATAAAAAAATTTATCACTAATCATAAAACCATAATATAAGATTACTATCAATTTTTTGTTATATTATAATAGAATATTATAAAAATATTAAATTACTATAGTTTATATTCAATATCAGGTTTAAAACATTCAATTATGTGTTCAACACAAACTCCTCGATGATGGGATCAATTATTAGTATGTGTATTAAAGTTCATAATTTCTATATTATTTTTGGTACTGTAATCTATATTCCCATATAGGTTATAATGTTTATTTCTCATTACATTATATATTTTATTTAGTCTTGTGGAGACAAACTCAAGGACATGTATATTTCAACATTTTATTAATAAATGATGAGGATATATTAATAACATGTTTAGATAATATTATGAAAATGAAAAAAAATAAAATAATATTTAATAAAATAATATAATACATTTTTATAACTATATTAAATTCATTAATAACTCATCACATAAACAATACCACATTATTCTTTTAAGGGGTACAACTGACTAATATAAGACTGTGTCACAATGATTGATCGAATAAGAATATGTTACTCAATAATTTCAATATAAATTGTATAGAAACATAATATATTTTATTTTTATAATGTTTATAAATTGTAATAAATATGGGAACATTCCATGTTGGGTGGTGATGTTGAATGAAATTCCATACTCCGGAAGCCGGTAGTATAAAAGTAATCACAATTAACAATCCCATTTAACCATGAACATATAGATTGAGTGTTTATAAGTTTAAAAAATTATCAAATACAAATAATATTATATGAAAAATATTTGTTAAAAAATATAGTAATTATAAAAAACCATGAAGGCAAATGATGATAAATGGATAATGATATTATTTAATGGTAATACTATACATGTACATCCAAATGAAGACTTCATTTTTCATTTTTATTGATAAAGGATAATATAATATGATTTTAGACTCAAAATATAATATTGAATTATATAATTTTTACTAACATTACTATATTAATGTTATTATAATCTATTTTAATTAGTATGATTAAGAGTATTAGAATTGTAGTCAATAATAATCATATTAGAAGTTTTATCTTAACATGAAATAATTATTTTAATTTTAGGGACTAAACAAACATAGGGTGAGTAGATTCATATTTTAGTTTGATAAATATCCATTGAAAGTAAAATTATAGAGATAGAAAGTGTAATAAAATGAATAATATATTCATGATGTATGAGATTGTAACACTTTTATAAGTGTGGGGAAGGGATATTTTTGAATAATTAAAAACATTTTCACTAATTCAGTGTTAATATTCCAGCATCAACGGATCAAAAGTGACAAGATTTTTTTTAAAAGATATTATATATAAAAAACACCTCAACCTCTCTTTTTGAAGACAACGTTGTGTGTTTGATGGAATTTTATCATACATTTTTAAATTTTACCCCAATTAACTATTAACATGGTAAATAAATATTACCCATAGTAGTGCATATTAATGGAAACATTATCATAAATCCCATTACCTAATTATAATATCATATTTTTTAATTTTAAAATCATTTTATAAAATAAAAATTATATGGTTCTTAAAAGATAAATTTATGAATAGTGACAATAATATACAAAAATAACTTTTTGAAAAAATTATTTTTATAATGAATAAAATTTATCTATAATCAATTTTTATTAATATAATAAATTCACATGAATTATTTGTCTTATTTTGAAAAAAATATAATTTATGAGGCAATAATGTAAATAGATAATAGAATATCAACATGAAAAATAATTTATTCAATGAAATGATAAATAACAATATTTAATAACCTATAATTTTAATATAGATAAAAGAATTTAACATAGTATTAATAATATTGAATAATATATTCCAATGTAAAATTTTATTCCTAAAATATTAATTTCATTAATAAAAATGTTTTGTAATCTTCTAAGATAAACATATATAATCCTAAAAAATATAATTTTAGCAAAAGTTTTATTTTATGACTAGAAAAAAAACATTCTATTTGAAAAAATGAAAAACAACAAATAAAGATAATATTTTATTCTATATACAAATATTATTTCAATTTTTACAAATTTAAATTATGAAGAAGATAAATAATTATTTTTTCAATAAAATCAAAAAATGAAATGAAACCCCGACTTTATAAGAAAATTTGGTTTTCAAATAGTAAATGTTTCTATTCTTTTTTCATATCATTTAATAACTAAATTTTTTATAACGAATTATTAATATAAATCATTATTTATCCTAATTAATGATATATTTCTTTTAATATAAGTCCATTTAAAATAAATGGAAATTATTTATATTACTAGTTTTTATAAATATAAAATAAACATATTATTCAATTTAGGTGAAATAGTTATATGTAATTAATATTAAATTTTGTCATTATATTATAATTCATAAACATCAGAATGTAGTTACCCTTATAAATTAATACAAACTGAACAACTAGTTTTTAATGTTCATATATTAGTAGTTATTTTTTATCTAAATATTTTAAAGTTTAATTTATGTTTGTTGCTGTATATAAGAATGGTTAATGATTATGTTGAATTATTTCAATGAAATAATATATCAAGAAACCATGGTCCTTCATTGGTGACTAAATTAGTTCTATACTATCATGTTTCTAATTATATTTCTGTCAAGAGTACATTTTAGATATGCCTAGGTCTTTTTATTAGGGATTTGGAGTTATGTGGTCGATGGGTGAATTGTTTTGTGTCCATTCATAATTTCAATAAGAGGGAGTTTTAAATATAATTTGTTAAATTAAATATAAATGATTATAGTTAATTAAAGTGCATAGTTTTTGAATAATATTTGGCTTAGGGTAAATGATGTTGATCGTTTGTACTTGGGAATATATGGGAGGATGTTGTTGAGAAGTGATTTAATAAGGAAAACATCCTTGATTGAGAATGGTGATCCCTCATATATTCCATATATTCTTAAAAGATTTATGTATGGAATGTGTTACATGGTATTTCTATTTAATGTGATCAATCCTTTTATTTAAGATTATTTTTAACTATATTTTTTCATGGTAATAACAATGTACAATGGGCCATGATGGATCCTTGTGTACTAGCATGAAGCCTTGGTTTCTAATTGTAGAGTTTATGGTTAAAATTGTATTACCCAAGACATATATATCCAATGATGGGTACAAATTAAATAATTTGTAATTAATGAGATTTAGTGGCCCCACTGATTGGTTTATTAGTAACCTTTATGTAAATGTGAGCATTGTGTAAGATTGATTACCCTATGTAGGTAATGTTGTAACATAGGTATGGATTAAAAACGTTGACCATATTGAGATGAGTGTGAGTAGAGTGATCATATCCCATTGATATGTGACTACTTGAATTGGTTGTGTGTTGGATGATTAAATTCTACGTTTTCTGGTATATGAAATCGGATTTAACCCATTCCTATGTGTTATTTAAGTTTTAATTCACTACTGAGGATAGTGAGGCTATATGAAAACAATTGTGAGACTATAAAGATTATTATAACTGACTGGTGGGTGTGGAAAAAATATATGGTTATTATATAGATAAACCCATGAAATTTTGTTCAAGCTATTATGGGAATTTTAATACCACATAGGGTTTCCTACTAACATATTTACCTAAAATAGTGAGTGTATAAGATGTTTGTAGTGATGATTTTGGGTGTTACCATAAATTTTGAATTGATGTCAACACAATAGATTTATTGTGTGCGATTTAATACACTACAATATGTACATACATTATGGGTTGTAGTTACATTAAAATGATACTTTTATAAAGATGAAGTGATGTCTAGATGGGGGGGACCACACCCATATACCTGTATAAGGCGATATTTGAAAGGGGTATCCACACAACTAGATATGGATGAGGTGATGTTTAGATGCGCAAAGTGAAAACATGGATAATGTTTTCATGATTATTTATAGTTTACACCCATGGTCGTGGTGATGTACCATGATTCAATGTACATGAACCATGGATCCATGTGGCAGGATTCAAAATAAACCAGCATTTCTCAATAGGGATTAGTACACAAATGATTTTTTAATATAGATTTCAGGTATAGAAATTCCATTGACCTAGGTGATAATTTGGTAATTCATAGAAAATACCATTTTTTATTCAATATATATTATTATTTCTCAGTGTTTATATCCAAACCTCTATGTATCGATTTATATTTTTCAAGGATGGTTACACCCCATATCCATGAGATTTTTTTTGTTTCCATTGACATGGTCTTTGAATCTGAGGAAACCCATATACTGTATACATAAATAGTGCTTCATATTATATGAAAAATAAATACATTTTACAATAATACACACTATATAACCATAATTTTTTTGTATTATTAAAATCTAGATATATAAGAATCTTATTTTTAAAATAATCTTAAACATATAAAACAATATTCTCTAATAGTATAATTTTTAATCCCTGTGTTCTTTCATAAATTTAATCATATCACTTTTAGCCTAATATTTTCTAATATGTTTAAGGGATTCCCAAATATTTGAATCTTGTGAGAAATTTTCAATAAGATTCTGGCTCTCCTCAATCTATCTCTTACTGCTCAATTCTAGAAGCAATTACCCTATTTGGATTCCATAGACTGATATGAGTTCGATTCCTAGGATTTCAGTGATAGGGAGACTATGGGGTTGATATATAAAAGAAACATAATGTTTAACTTTTCTTCGGAAGAGGATTTGATTATGGCATGGGATTTTTCTCCTTGTAGCTACAACGTGTTCTGTTTTTTCCTATTCATATGGTCCAATGATTTCCACATGAAACGTGATTCTTACTCAGTCCTGATTTTGGTGATTTTTCCAAATCATCCATTATAGATTCAAAATCCTTCAGTATTTAAAATGTTAGGATGTCTCATAGGTAGTTTCTTTTATTCTGACATCCGAACCAAATCATTTCTTCTTCCAAATAACCCTTGGGCTTTAGTGAAAATAAATTATTCTAGATATATTTCTAATTTTGTTCGGATAACCATTAGAAAATAGTTTTTTATGGGTAACAAATGATTCATGAATCTTGGGTTGACTTCTATTCATTATTTCTGAATATTGTGCACTCTTTGTCAGTTTGCAACATTTGGGCTAGATTTCTAACATTGCATACTAGTTTAGACACAGATGACTACATCAAGGATCACATGACCAGTGTGACAATTCTTACATATGGTAACAATCATAATGATGTGATAATCATGAATAAATATAGCCAATATGAACCTTATGAGAGAAATACATTGGTAATTGATTTCTTTAGTTAGTTAAGGAAGTATTTGTATTATGCTTAACAATTTGAGGATGATTATTTGAATAGTAGGAGTCTATTGATGGGGAAGAAGGATACTCCACCTTTAGAATCTCAAGTTGCGGTTGAGGGAGGTTTCATGGCCTATATGGGTGAATTGTATTCAGATTTTGTGTTTTTAAGGATTGGTCTAGTTAATTATGGTCATGTAGTGGTTCCTAATGAATCCATTGAGGGTTTTTTTAAAAATGAATTTTCTCAAACAAGGAGTTAGGGGGTATTGACATGATCAATTGAAGTCTTAGTAGGGAGGTGGTTGCTATAGATCTGTGTAATAATTTTTGATTTTTTAGTTAGATGAGAAGATTTAATAGCCTCTAGATGTAGCGGTCATTCCTATGAATGAGGAGCAGGAACTTTGTAGGGAAAAATTATGGTAATGTTAAAGGAGGAGGTTATGGTGATAGGCCTCTGATCCCAAGGAAGAATAAGAGGCAAAAGGTAATCCATAATTAATTGAATGAAAAATCATATTTTCCTCCGCAATTAGATCCATTTTCATCTAAAAAGATGAATGATATGAAAATAATAGTGCTAACAATTTTAAGTAACGGATTTCAGGTGATAAACATGAGAAATCATTATAATTGCTTATAATATAAGAAGAAGAATTAGTTTAATAGGTTTTTCCCGTAATACCAATAAATATTATGTTTCAAGAATTATGGGGAGGTCAATGAGGGGGACCCTAAATTAGGTGCAATATTTTTGGATTGACAAGAAATACCTGACTCTTTTGGGGGATCAACAGTTGGATTATCAGCATTGAATAATTCAAACATTATTAGGATATGTTTGATTTTAACATTGAATATATGATTTTGGATGAACTAGATACTCAGCTAATCCTTTTTTTGGAGATTGTTTTCATAGACTCCATCTAGTAAGCAGAAATTATCCTTCAATGGAAATAAAATATATTTTACAGTTTTATCTCTTGGTTTTTCTCTTAATTCTAAAAAATTGATTGATTAATAAAATGTTTGGTTTTATTAAGATAAATATTATCAGTCATGAGTCCTGGTAAAATGACTTATCATTTCACAAGACATCAGCAATACTAGTGAGGAACCCTAATTAATGATTCTTGATCAATGAGGGAATATCAAAGGAATTTGATAATTTCAAAGGAATTTTGTAATATTAATAATAATATGAATTCATTTAATTATTGAAGTATAGCTATTGATATTATCATCATATGGTGGACAACGTTCCAAATTGATTCAGTTCACTCCCAACCATCTTTTAATTCTTCAAGTGGATAAATTCCCAATAAAATTACAAAGTATCTCATTAGATTTTAAAAATGAAACAATAGATTGGAAGGATTGAAAAAAATTTCCCACCCACCACATAATATAATACTATAAATACGTGTTCTACAAGATATAAGTAACATTAATGATTCAATTATATAATAACCAATGGAAAAGAAACTATTTTCATAAACAATTAATCATAAAATAATCATAAGCTATTACGAGAGAGAAAATTTAATTCATAATTAGATCATAACACTAGTGAATCACAGGAAACATAAAAGGATGTCGAAATAAATTAATAGTATCATTAAAATATCATTTTAACACCTCTTTAATGAAATGATTTAAATATCATTTTCTAATGATACAATTTTAAATAATAATTCAAAAAAATTATAATAACATTATTTTCATTGAAATAACCATGTAAAATTTATGAATTATAATATTAAATATTGTTCATGGTGAAAGGAAAATATGTTCATGTTGTAATAGTAAGAATAAAAAGTAATTTAACATTTTTTTAAAAAGTCATAAATAATATTCTTTGAGGAATAATCTAATAATAAAATTTATATTATTATTAATGGGTGTAAATTTTTATTGAAAATTATTTTATACAATCTTTTATTAATATATAATTTCAATCTCGATTTTTATATGAATTTGGAAATGGAATAAAATTTCACTATCTAGAGAGGAGAAAGGTTGACTTTCGATAAAAATATTATCAGTCCATTTTTGTACCAAATTCATTATAATGAAATAAAATTAATAAAACCCCAATACCTAAACATGAGAGATTATTAAGATATTTTATATAGAAAATACCTTTTAATTACCTGAAATAAAACATAGGAATAAAAAATCCTGATAAAAAAAATTGGAAACATATATCCTAAACAAAGGCCCTAAATTTCATCATACCTTCTCTTAAGTTTCAATAAATTCAATTTATATTTATTATACAAATAAATATGGAAATATTAATATTAATATTATAATATTAAATTCTATTATAGTACCAAATTAGTATTTCATAAGTAATTAGTGGTTAAAATCATTATTTGGGTGAAAATTTGTTTTTTTTTCATTCATGTTTCGGTATGATAGATCCAGTTCCTTCAAAACGGCCATGGTTACATAAACTAAACAAATTAAGCATTTTATAAGTGAAATATTTATTTTTTATATACACTTATATAAATATTCCTACAATTTTTGGATAAAAATTAAATTATAACACTTCATGGAGACAGTTGACCATACATACTCTCGTTTAACTTTTCAATAGATGAAATAAAAGAAAATTAATTAATAGTTATCTATTATATATTTATAATAATATCGTAGATAATATATATATTTATAAAATCAATAAATTTAACCATATGTTTACGGAGGACAGGAAAAATGTATTAGTTCACTTTATAGAGGTGGTTGTCCCCATGTATGCATGACCATCATTATCATTTCCAATAATATATAATGAAGGAATAATATGGTTTTCAAATTAACATAATAAAATTTATTTATATTATTTGTATTAATATAATCATATTAATATTATTTTAGATGAAGATTATTTGGTTACAAAAAAGAGAGACTTGATATAAATTTGTAAAGATAAATAACTCTTGTATTGGAATCATCCTTGGACTTATATATTAATCCTTCAATGGTAAATGTTTTCAGAACAAAATAGTATGTAAGACGTGGGTAGGGAAGTTAGGGAGAAATTTTTTATGTATTTTCCAAAAAATAAGGATAAATGTTTGTTAATTATTGATGATAGTATGTTCTTCTATATAAATAAGGTGGTTACAAATCCTGAAAATACTTAAAAAATTAAAATATAACAATGTAATTTTCTTGTAAATGATGAAACAAAAAATCCAAAACCAAAATTAAAATTTAATATATTTTTTGTAATAAAATTAATTCCTTAAATTGGATTTAAAATTTTTTTTACTGTATTTTAACCATTAATACATTAGTTTAACCTCACATTAACCATTTCAACATTTATTGAAATTATATGGGTTTTCAATTAATACTATTCATTATATCCCAAAGATAAAGTATATTAATTTATTTTTTATGCATATAGTTATTGCATATGTAGAATACATTTGAAAAAATTCAATTTATTCAAATATAGAAATTAATTTTATAATAAAAATGGAAAATGAAATGGAAAGAGTTTTAAGAAATACATTTCAAACAAAAAATTTAGTTTAACCAAATTTTTTTCCATGTCAAACCAGTTATATGATAATTTACTTATTTGAATGAATATATTATCTACACATTTAAAAAAAATCATCCAATAATAGTTAATTAATTATTTTATTATTAAAAAGAATAGTAATTGTATAAATTCAATTTTTTATAAAACATGACTCTTTTATTACAATTGATTTTATATTAATTTATATCCAATTTATCACCATAAAATTAAACTTAGAAATGTGTAAAAATAATTTTTTAAATTCTAAATATCCACAATAAAATTTTATTTAAAATATTTTTTCAATATATAATGGCCATTTAAAACTATTATAAAAAATTTAATTAAGATAAATAGTATTTTTATATTGAATTGGATGTTATTTTAGACAATTATATGTCATTTAAATACCATATAACATCTTTTTTTTAATACTATATTAGAATTATTCAATTTTTTTCAGGGTTTCATTCTTCAAATGAAATGTAAATGACTCATTTATTAATGATAAATATAATATAAAATATTAGGGTGTAAAATTCAACCTCTATAAGAATTCCACCTTAGAGATTTCATCATTCTGATGAAAAATACAACAGATACATTTTCTTCATTGCATCTTCAAATTACCAAGTTTCATTATAGAATTTATTATTCCACTAGAGAACGTTAATTAAGAGATTAATACTATTCCATTTCACTTTTTTAGTTCGATGCATGAATTATACCAGTTTCTCCAAATAATAATATTCATGCCTCGAAAATGTATTCACCAAATTTAGCACACGTAAAGGATTTGGTATATGGATTCTTAAAAAAATCACATAGAAGAAATCAGTAACTTTGGAGTGGTTTGGATGAAAAATATTCTAATAATTCACTATCCCAATATTATCAAGAATCTCATAGAGATTGGTATTTCTAGGTATTACCTTTCTCATCCTTACATATTTCCTTAAAATAAAACATGAAGATATTTTAAGTGATACATTTCCACACACTTTTAACTCTCTCTCTCATAGTAGAACATCGTCATAAATTTCTATTATCTATAAAAAAATTTAATGTGTTTCTAAATGACTATATTAATCACTATCATTTCCTCATATATCTAATGTCTTAATATCTTTCATTCTGCAAGTTTATCCAAAGATGATAATGTTTTTTACATCTTTCTATATAGGGATTGTAAGGATCAATACTAGTACTATATTGATAGATATACTTATAATAAAATTCGACCATAAGAGGGTCTTTATCCATTCCTCATTTCAAGCCCACATTGGCATCACTTAATATATTTTATAGGGCTTTAATTGTTTTCGATAATAATTTAATGATCAATACTATAAAATAATTATATATTTTATATCATTGAATACTCATAATGTAAAAGAATTAATAGTCCTTATAACTTAGAGTATCCATCACATTGTTTTCCAACTTAGCGTGGTAATGTATTAACCAGTAAAATTCATCAATCTGTTTCAAACATCCACTCCACCACAAATTCTATAATTTATATGTGAACATGCACTTCAATATTTTGTGACCTGTATATTTATCACACCATTCACCATATGAATAATTTCACACTGAATTTCTTATAAATTACCCTTCATATTTCATAAAAAATATTCTTATATGATTCCTTTCTTTATGTGAACACATCATTATCCTTTGAAGTATGTATAAAAATAGATAGATAAACCTTCTCTACTCTTGGGTAGAGTGAACATTGGTGCAAGGACTTACCATCTATCATGTTCCATGAAAATATCCCCACATTAATCAATCCATATGAACTTATCTCTATTCCTCCTAGACATTGATATATAATTTAATAGGGATTGATTATTTCTGGCAATGTCTCTATAGTAATTTATCGAACCTAATAAAAAACATATCTCAATCAATATGGATGGTCTAGACATTCCTTAAATATCAACAGTTATAAAATGATCCACCAATATCCTATCCATTTTAATTACATCGACTAATAATGATATAGTACATATTGAGAACTCAAATATAAAAAATTCATACATATTATCCTTCCCAAATGGCATCAAAAAAACCTGAAAGGATTTTTTTATCTTCCTCACCCTTATAATGGAAAATAATATATTTTATAAATAACATTACAAATATATCAATGTAATTTCTAAAAAATCAAATCAATAGAAAGATAATGATAACCAAGAAATTGGAATGTAAAAATATGATCATAATAAATTCATAGTGTTCACGTCTCATTTGAATGGTTTCCCAAGAAACGTCCTCCTTTTAGACAACTCTCTGATGATATCAAAGCTAGTGGTAAATTTATGAAATATATTGAGCTACTCATAGATGAACTAAAAGATAACCAATATGGGATATATAGTACTTTTTAATGATTAAATTTTTTATTTTTCTGATATTAAATTAAATACCACAATAAACCATCATTCATCATAATTAAATATTATTTTCACCCCATGGTGATGAATTCTAATTAATTAATTCCTTGTTAAGATTCTCTTGATGTTTCTTCTTCTATTACATTAACTCAATCATTTTCATTTTATAAAGAGGCTTCCACCATGTCCTATTACTATGTATATGATCTATTAAAAAAATCAATATTCATGGAATGAATAGGAAACACTTCTAGAAACTCATTAAGATATTCCAAAAAATAGGCATATATTCAAAATTTATTTTTTCGAAACATTTAATATAGAAACCCTTTATTAATAGGTAATATGATAATAGAATGGATGTAGTTTCCATTAAAATTTCACATCCATCCCCACACTAAAAGAACATCATTGGTCAAGTAAGAACAGAAAATGTTTTATCACAACCATAATAATGGTTTATTTCTCTATATAAGTAAATAAAATCCCTTCACAAAATTAAATAAAATACAAATAAAAGTATAATCAAAGGGTTTTCATGATGCACATTCATAATCATTAAATTAAAGAGGATTTATAGACAACATGTATAATATAATTTCCATAAATTGTTTTCATTTAATATTATTTATCTAATAATTTAGGTGGCAATGTGATAAAGTTATAAAATTCATTACATATATAATGTGGTCTCCTATAAGGAAATAATGATAAAATGTTATTATGAGATAAGATAATAAGTATACTATTGACATATTCATTCTTATAACCCACGTATTTAATTTTAATTTCATGTTAATTCTATTTATTTCTTGTATTATAATGTTTTTTATGATGATAATAATTATTAACTCTTATATTAAGGAACTGGTTGGAAAAATTCCCCTACTTCATATAGTTGTAGCTTTGGAATGCTTGTGGTGAATTTGGTTATTCTCTATCCACATTTAATTCATTGTATTGACTATTTATATGCCTTTTATTATTAACATTCAAGATATACATCTTATAAACACATTTATAAATTACAACTTCCCATATGAAAATTTCTCTCACGCTACATTCCTCACTACTTTTATAATTTAATATTCGTATTCATTATTCCATTGTTTTTTCTAATACTTACCAAACAAATATATCTTATTTATCTTATTAGAACCTTTCCAATGAATTTAAATTACACTCTTTATGTATACCATGAGAGAATATGAAACAATTCATTCATATATATTATATCCCTTATGGAAATTTTTTTGGGGTTACGATTTTAACCATTGAAAAATCAGTCAATTGTTTTTCAAAGGTTGATGATATAACCAACGCCAACCTCAGTGATAAAAAAATTAACAATAATAGTAATTTAATTTGATAATTTACCTATGATAATTATGATAATCATGATAATTATGATAATTATGATAATGATCAAGGAATCACAAATATATAATATTTTTATCGAGATATCATATAATCAATAATATCATATAAAAAATAAATTATGTTAATTTCTTATCAACCTATGACACTTTATGATTCACCCTGTATAAGTTTATGTCCTTCATATGTTTTTTAAAATTCTATTCTTATATTATTCATTACATAATATCCTTAAATAACTATCAAATGCAATAATAGTAACAGTAATGACCTAATCGTCACATGAATAAATATTACATCATTTTTAATTAATATTGAATAAATTTTAAAAAAATAGATGGCCCAAAATAATAAAGGATTATTTTTATTGAAATATAGATAAAAATGAACTTATTTCATTAGTGATATTCAAAATCTACTATAAATTTCCTCTCATATAGTACCCTTATATGACAATTATTACATAATACCATCATTATATACTGTGTAAAAAGTAGACAAAAGAATGATAGATATTTGATTATAGAAAAATGTAAAATGGTATATATCATAATATGTTCATATTTATTCATAATTTATGCATAATGGTAAGAGGTAATGATCAAAAATTGTGATGTTCATAAACAATAAACTGTGATTCTTAAATCCCAAGTAACAACATAAACCCTTCTCATTTCAAATTCCATGATTCATATGTGAGTAGAATAATTATAAAGAAATCATGATGCATGAGAGCCTATCATATGTATACGAATATTTTATATGATTTTTTTGTAATAATATTCATATAAAATATTTCATTAGTCAACAATCACAACCAATACCATCATCACAGTATGGAAAATTCCCCGAATGAATTGAGTTCAATCATCATCTACTTTTCATTATTAGAATAGGTTTAATATGTATAATGTTAAATATTATCTCAATATATATATATATAATTAACAACTAATTAGTGGTATATATATTTTTGGGAAAACCCATAACAAAATGAAATCCATACATATGTGTAATAAAATATCATAGGAACATTAATCAACCCATCATTGAATAACCCTAGGAAAAGAATAATGTTTCAAAGAAATTTTCATAGTCCCATAATAATTTACCCATCCATATAATGAATATGGATGGGTTCCTCATATAATAACCCCACTGATGTATAATAATGATCAAAGGTTTTTAACTTGAAAACCCAGAAAATAAATATTCAAACCCATCTTTGAAAACAATAAAGAATGAATATTTCCTTATTATAAAATTTCAAATAAAAATTCTGATAATATTGATATAATTGTTTTTGTTTAAAATATAAAGGGAATCTTGTAAATTAAATTTTAAATAAAATAATGTTCATGATGGTGGGAAAATTCATTCATGTGGTAACGTTTGAAAATTCCTTTCACAATTTTTATAAAAAACATAAATAGATAGTTCATAAAAAATATATAAAAACATAATTTTTATTCCTTGGAAAATAATGTACAATATTGTTGAAAATTACATTAAATAATAAATTAATTATAGAGAAAAAAAATTTGGAAATATTTTTATGGACATGGACAATGAATAACATGTTCACTGACCAAAGAATATATAATTACATATTTTATTTAAAAATACATTTATTTTATTACCATAGAGAGGATAATGATAAGAAAATATAAAAAACCATAAAAAATTCCATTGATGATTAATATACATGTTTTTTATAAATAATTATCATATAATTCCCCCAAGGATATTCAGGCATAACCATTTCTGATTAAAAACAATATTACAACATATAACATTACATCAGGTACTAAATTTATTCTAACATTTTATTAATGTACTATGTGATAAAATTATATTTAATATAATTCTATAATAAGGATATATTCGTTCTTATATTATAATATATAAATCCCTTAAAATTTATAATTAACCATTTACTAATAATTATTCCTTAAAATATTTATTTAGGTGACAAATTGTCTATTCTCCATGAATGATTTTGATCTTTAGTTATTTTCCTATAAATATTTTCATGATTAACTCGTTATTGTATTTTTTACCATTTTATATGTATCATATTTATAATTATAAACACATTAATATATATTTTTATTATTTTTTGATTAAAAATGAATTACATTCCTTTTGGGATATAGTATTTCTTACATACCTTGGAGTTGATGTTTTCAATCATCAATGGGTGAAATAAAAGACTATACATAATAAATCATCTTTTTAATGTTTTAATAATATCATTACCATCAAATATATTCATTAAAACCAGCCATATGACCATATATGAATTATGTACATGATAATTTATTTAAATCACTTCAATGAAATCATAGTTCACACAAACATATGAATGATGTTGTCATTTATCATAGGCTGTAAATGATGTTTAGAATTGATGTAATATTAACATAAAAAAGTTACCTATAGTATTGTTACATATATTTTCATTTAAATAAGATTTTATAGTATTTAATGGTTCTTCTTTTATCATTCAAGTAAGACTCCATGAATAGTCTATCATTTCAGTTGAACATAATACAAACTAGATGGAACTTTTTGATCTCATCGTTTTCACTAATGAGGCAGAAATGTGTGTCTTCACTCTGGCCTACTCGAGAACCTTCTCCTCTAGGTAATTTCTGTAACTCTCAGCTACACAACCTTCATCAGATGGATGGAATGATACCATATGGTTCTAGAGCGTACCAACAAACTATAAGTTCATTCTCTACTGGATCAGAAACAAGGAACGACCCTCAAATGTCAATATCAAATGATGCGGAATCAGATTAGACATAATGTGCTGTTGTTGTATGAATTACCAGGAAGAGACCGTGGCACACATATTTTCTTGATGGTACTTGGGCGCCTGATTTATGGCTTTATTTTGGAATGTTTAATAATTTCTTGACTTCACCTATGTCTGTGGCCTCTTTACTGGGGATATAGTTCACCGTCATAGGTTTCTATGGTATAGAAAAGACTGGGTGCATTGTGGTGTTCCACTCAGCCTGTTGGGGGCTCTGGTAGGCTCAGAAAAAGAAGAAATTTGAAGGGGTCCAATCCTCTAAGAGATTTATAATTGTGCGCATCAGGAACCTGCATCTGGATATGGTCGTGATCTTGGATAAATGGTGAGTGGATCCATTCTTGAAGAGCCTGCTTCATAATGTTCCAGATTCCCATATTCCTCGTAATCTCCCAATACCCCATAGGGTGTGATGGTCTCCCCCTACTTGTGGTCTGAAACATAATACTGACGGTTTTTATAGGTTGTGAACCATATGTGGAGGTGGGGTAGATTGGGACGCCAAGGGTGGGTCGTCATGGCCTTATGTGTTTATCTAGGCAGTGGGTATTCTGTCCAGCTAGAATCCAAGGACACTATTAATAGCCACAACATTTCCCCACAAGCCTATAAAATTCTCTCTAAGGTTGATACAGACACTTTGATTCTACATAATTCTTTTAAGGGTGTTGTTTCCATCCCATAGTCAATATCTTATACCATTCTAAAGTCCCTGGGTATACTTCTCAGTAATAATATCAATGTGATTCACAAGTTTCATGAAGGTAACAAAGTGTCAGACCACCTTGCCTCTTTGGCTGAGCCCAATTCCAACATCAACTGCATCTCAAATGTGGACCTCTTGAAATTGGAGTGTGTAGATATCTTAAGAGGGGATGCCTTTGGGTTAAATTACTATAGACCTCCTTAGGATTGTTTCTGTTTTACATTGTCCTTGGAAGTGTTTTTTATTTTCTACCCTTCCCCCTCTTTTATTAATAAATAAATTAATGATGATGATGACTAATTATTGGTCTTTTAGAAGAAACAAAATTCTAGAATGCACAAAAGCAAGTTAGGAATATACTTAGGTATGGATTTTCTGATCTATAGAGAACATTTTCTATAAAAACGTAAATAGAGTGGGGTTTTTTAAGTGAAGTGGATGACAAAATTGTAAATATGTAAAACAATAAAATAAAATTAATTCATATTAAAGATGAAGTTGATCCAAGAAAAAAAATTATATATGAAAAAATATTTAGTCAAATTTTATTCATCCAATTAGATATATAAATTTATTGGGTTATTTTAACCCTTATATATTTCTATTCACTGCACATTTACACTAGTATCCCTTACTATAGTGAAAATATTTTTCCATGGTTACAAATAATTATTAACCAAATTAGAAGGGTAATTGTCTTAGAATATTAACATTATTATTTATATATATAAATAATTTTATTGAATAAATATATATATTAGTTTTAAAAATTATTTTAAAAAAATCCTGAAAATTGAAAGAAAATATGTTTTTGATGAAGTGAATTTTAATGCATAAAACATAATTAAATCTAAATAATTTCCAAGTGAAAACCTTATGATGAATGTAAATTTTTTATTGAATGTATTGTACTGAAATTTCAAAAAAAATCATCAATAGATAATAGTTTAATTTAATAAAATAAAAACAACATTGTGTGAGTAATAGTAGTTTTTTAGAAAAAAACATATCTTTTTTAATTTCATTTAATTTTATTTCCATTTCTAACCAATTAATAACCAATGAATTAATTTTCATCATGATTAAAAAATATTTTTATTATGTTTAACAGTATAATATTTTTAAATCAATAAATATATATATATATATATAACATCAATATTTCACCTGATTAAAATATTTATAAGTTGATATTTTGGGTAAATAATATTTTTAAAGAGAATGTAAAATTATATATTACTATAATAGATCATTAAAATACAATATAATGTAATTTTTTTAAAATTTACAATCATTAGTTCCTTAATTTTAGGAATATTTTCAAAAAAACTTATCAAACAATTGATATTTTGTGTTTAAATATATTCCAAAATATCAAGTTGATATATTCTACAACCCACATAAAAAATTGAAATTCAAAATTATGCCACATTGAAACACAAAACTAATGATACCTAATTATCAACCCATCCTTGGGTTCCCATGTTTGTTCATTGATTTTTTTATTCCACTAGGAATACATAACCTAGTGAGTAGTCATTTCATAAAAAATATCATCTTTATAATCCAAGTCTTATTATGATTACTCTTAAAAAATATCATTCTCCAATAGTATTTAATATGTGTTCATTATATGTGAGGGATCTCCAATTTACATTCTCAAGTTATATAGACAGAAAATATTTTTTAGATTGGAGAGGTATATGTGTAATTTCTATACAATAATCCACCATCTCATCATTAACAAGAATCTCATACAGACTAATATATCTATTACTTTTCTTTCCATTCGTTCAAAAATTCATAAAATTATTCATGGAGATATTTGAAGTTATACTAGTCCCTAACATGATACTCTAGATAGCACTGATGGATATCAACATAAATTTTTTATTGACTCTGATATATGATGATGTGGTTATGAATGTCTATAACCTTCGCTTATACATCCTCAATTAGATTATGTTTCAATATCTTATTTCCCCAATAACATCCCAACATGTTAGATCTTGAAACATCATTACATGTAGAAATTCATATATAGAAATAATAATTCATGAGTCAAATATAATGTGTTATAAAAAATTTACTAGAGTAAAGTGTTAATCCACTCCCAATTTTAAATACATTAAAGAAGGATTTCAACATATCATTTAGGGTATGAATAGTCTTATTAGACTTAAAATTTTTTTTAAGGATGATATATAGTGGGAAATATCAATTCCAAATTCAATGAGAAATGAATACTTCTCAAAAACAATGAGGTAAAACTGAAGTCCCAATAAAATATTATTAACAATGTTCCTTTTATAAAAATGCATATTCATTAACATATCACATGGTGAGATTATCATTATAGAAATACTATTAAATAGTAATAAAATTTTCTAACTTTATATGCTGATCAACTATCAAACTAATAAAATTATATCCCTTATATATTTTGATGAATCGCATGAAAATTCAATCGTGATGTTTTCCCATTTCTACTTGGGTATTGTTAATGGATTTCTTATCCCATTAGAATCATATCACTCATTTTTATTAATCCAGAATTCCATTAATCATCTTACATATATTAAAATATCATTAATAATGTTATCCCAGTAAAAATAACAATTAATAACATTCTAAAGAAATAATTAAAGGATGAATAGGGAATGACAAACTAGGATATTCACCAAATATCTTCATCTTAAATTATAGTATTTATGGGACACATACTCTGTTTATGTGACTAAACATTACCTCATTTTCAATTTTGATCTTTGAAATAATCCATAACTTCAAAAATTTATCTAGATCCCCCATCCATGCCTCTCTAATAATCACATTAAAATATGTTTTGACCTATATATATGATAAATTAAAAAAAATTCCATTCTATAACTATTTTATGATACATACCTTAAAATTCTACACACTATTGATATCGTTCAATACTTATCATCTACAATCTAAAATGGTCCCTTGAACTCGTAGCATTCTCCTCCTTTTTCAAGTTTCTATAGTGGTAATGTATTGAGTATTAAAAATCATTATTAAATTTTAACTATTCCTTCTGGTTCATATTAAATTATTTTTATATGAATGTAAAAATCATATGTTTATGATGTCTACATATGTCACACCTTTCACCATATAGATAATTCTAATATAGATCATTAAATAAAAAATTAGTGTTATCAATTTGATACCACGAATCATGTAATTTTTCACATTAAATGTATATCATTGATTGGTATAATAAATTACCATTTTCCTTCTCATATAAAAACAACCTAGTATATTATTTAATGAAAGAATATTGATCATAGAACATTCTCCACTACAGAGTAGTGTGAGCACAAGAGAAGTACACAATATTTTCAATAGTTCCTTGAAATTTTATTCACAATACTGTGTCTAAAAGAAATTATATTCATAACACATTAAAAATTTAATTAGAGTTATTATTAGTAATAAATATTTCATAAACCATCTTTATTAATCAACCAATATATAAAAATTATTGGTTTTGGACATAACGGTTCGTATGGGACATTTTTATATGAATTCTGTATTTTATGGATACATATATATCCTATATTTTTTGAATATATGTATTAATAACAAGTATAAATATATCATTTTTTTAAAGTTAATAAATTTGACATAAAACCTAACATTCTATAAGGTATTTAACATAATCCTCAAATAATCCAAATGGCTTCCTTGCTATTGTAATATATAATAATATCTAATATAATGACTACCCCAAACAGAAAAAAGTATCTCTATAAACTCAATTAATTAGAGACACACATTCAATAGGGTAATTGGTAAGTCCAAATGGAATCACTATGGATTAATAGTTTCCACACCTCATATGGAATGTTTTTTTGTATATTTCATCCTTTTTTAACCTCAAACGCTGATATTCAGATTGGATGTCAATCTGGGGAATGTATGGTGTTCTTCAATGATGGTATAAATAATCATTATAGAATAAATGATACATCCTCCTAATAAAAATTATATAATTTTCTATATAATCAATTAAATTATTCATTTAATAATATTTATTATAATTAAACTGAAAATGTTGAACCCATGGTTGAACACCTTGTAAATGAATCCTATTTCAATATTCTCATGGGTTTTCTTCTTCAATTCATTCAAATAAATAAATTTTATTATATGGTTCATCATAAAAATATGAATACCACATTGTATGAGATAGATTATATAATCAGTTATATATTTTATAGGTACACATGGACACTTTTTATGAAATACATTGGAATATTCCCAAACCCTCAGAATATCATCAATGATGATTTACTCCCCAACCATTTGAGATAGATACCCCTCACTTATATGTAATAATAATGATACAATTGAACTATATTCTATTTTATGTTTATATTAATCATCATAATGATATAAATTGTTTTGGATCATTCTGAATATAAAATGTTACTTACCTTATTTGGAAGTTGATATGGTATCTATGTAATGAAAGACAAAACATTCCCTATATGAAAAAAAATTCCAAAATGGATAGAATTATAAGATTTTATGAATCAATGTTTCCCAAAAAAATATTTCCTAGAGTATATATAGACATGAGATACAATCATTGTACCACTATGTGTATTTATTGATAAAATAAAACTGAATCATTGATGTGGTGATGTGATTCCCAAAAAATCATTATTTATAAAAGACTAGATATAACTATATTTAAATAACTATTTTGCAGTTCTAGATTATATTATACCCCATTCAAAAAATTTCAACGCATTATATTTCCCATTCTCTATTGAATTAAGTGGTTCTTAATGGTTATTATTTTCCTTAATCCTTGGATTCATTCATCGGTTGACATAATTCTCATACACATTATAGTTTTACCATTAGTGTGTGGGTATTCCATTTTCTTGGGATCTCTATATAATATTTTTATCTTGTTTCCTCTCTATATATATGTTATTATCACACACAAGATGACTTAATTTTACACAAATAACATTTACCAATTTCATCAATACAATTTCTCCCATTCTTCTATCCAATGTCCAATTAAAATAGACGATTAATTTTCCTTCAATAGTGAGTTTTATAATTATATTTTCCTTAAAAACTCTATTATTCACATATTATGTTAACTATGATAATGATTGAAATATCATCTATCAATTATATCATCAAATAACATCCAATGATTTCTACATATATACAATAATCTCTTATGGTTGATGCCTTTGGGATATAGTTTTTTCAGATAATGAATAGTCGGAAATTTTCCATTCAGGGTCCACGATAGAACAAGTTATTTTCCCCACAAATCATGTAATTTATACCTCTTATGTATGAAAACATTAATCATCATTCTTCTTAGGTATGTGTAATTCCCTTTTATCTTTCATTAGAAGAGTTTGGGGAAACTAATTACAAAAAAAATACATTAAAAAACACATCCCATTGGAGGTTTTGATTTATTCATATATCCTTGTATTCTTAATAATTCTCTAATATGGATATATCTTTGCTTCCCAATGATACTATACCACGATATAATTTTCAATCTCCAGTTAGTTGAGAAATTAAATTCCATTTTAGTTGAATTTATCATTTTATTTTCGACTAATGGATCATAGGACGCACTAAATATAGGTGGATTCTACCTCTGAATGGATTAAATCATACATTGGTCCCTCGTTTTTATCATTTGGAATCATAACACAATTCATAACCTGGGATACTATCATGGTATTAATAATATGATTTTACTTTCTTATTCACATTTTTTTTGTTTCTCAATAGGAAAATAATTTCATTGTATTCCACATTCATTATATTCCTGTATCCTTTTGGTTATAGGAATTGACTAAAACAAATAATATAGATTAATATCAAGATAAATTAATCAGATAAGAAATCTTATAATCCGGAAAATTGTTCTTGGAATGTCCTAAATTATTTTAGATTCTTATCAAACGATGAAAATATTAAGATTAATCTAAATAATATTCAGTTCAAAAAAATTTATCCTAATTTCTATTCTAAAATTATTATGAAACTAATCTATAAAACATACTAATACCTTATCCAAGATTATTTGTGGATACATGAGTATCACAAACCTTAGTAATGAATCATTTTAGATAAATAGTCAATACATTTTATATTAATTCACGCCCAATAAAAATAAAGAATTAAATTCATTGAGATATATATATTTAATCAACGTATTGGTAATAAATTCATTAACTCTTATAAATTTATTATATTGTAGTACCTTTGATTAACACATCAGTCTTATATTTCATTTGTCATAACCAATGGAATTTTGAAACATAGGAAGGGTGATATCATATGATTAGTATGAGTAAACATGGATGATATAAAAATTTTATTAAAGAATTAGATAATAATAAGGTAATGATACAATGATCATAACTTATGATGTTCACTCCCAATTGGTCATAGATCATTAATCACAATTCATGGTATAAACCTTAACAAATTCAAAGTAAATCATTCTAAAGAGTGAAAAATCATCCTTAATAAATCTTGATCCACGAGAGAATTTCATAATCATGAGAATCTATCATTTTAATAGTATCACACTAAAAATAATACAATATTGTTTTATTATTCATGAATCTCTTTGAACCCCAAAATAACATAGTAGACATAATCTCTTAATAGATTGGGTTTACTCTCCAGCCTTTTTTCATTCATGGATTTTTTATATCCTCATCCTCTTATAAAATATTTAATGAGATATCAATAATTAATAAATTCATGGGAGGGATATATATATTCGGTCCCTCCCCTCACATAATTAAAAACATACATATCAATTTCATAGGATCATAGAAATGTGCGACCTTATGTTGCAACATAACACATGGTAAATAAATGGATTTGATAAAAAATTCCTAATAACATAATTATAATATGAATTTATAACTAACTAGAATGGTTTAATTATATCATATCCATAGTGAATGATAAAAAATAAAATGGATGTTGACATGAGTCTAAAATACTTTTAAAGAAACATTCAAACACTTCATTGAAAACATGTTAAAAATATATTTTCTAATGATAAAATTATAAAGAAAAATTACCAAAATATAAAGAAAATTACATTAATTTAAAATAAAAATTGAAAATAGTTATAGAATACTCTAATAAATAAATGTTCATGATGAAATTAAATTATTTTCAAAAAATAAATCTTATAAAAAAACTCAATTCATGAATTTCGTAAAAAGACCTAAATAACATGTTTACAAAACAAAATAAAATTTCATTTTTAATATATTAAAAATAATTTAAATTAATCCGGAAAATGAATTTGAATAGTCATATTATTATAGAAATATCATTCATGAATTTTTTTCCTAAAATAGTCATGGTTGAAATACATCACTTACTAATGGGAAAATAATATTGAAATATTATAAAAACTATTTTTTTAAAATATTACAATTGTAAGTCATATATTTTTTATGAGGTATAGTTATTTTTTCATTAAGATTAATTTTTTGTTCATGGACTAATTTGAATTATTAATGGGTTCAATGGAGTTTTGGGGGTCCGTGAGTATTTTTTGGAGCCCAAATATCCACTTTTCGGGAAATTGTACTATGTCATGCTATTTGGATAAAATCTGCAGGACATGTAACATTGTTACTAATAACCGTGTATGGATGATAATATGGGATAAATAGGTGATGTAATTGGAGGGAAATCATGAAACATCAGGTTCACACCCATGAATATTTTATTAGGATGTGGGATAGTTCATTTATCATGGTGTGTACATGGTTATCCAAGATGTGTGCGTAGACCATGTAGGGTATACCTTATGACTAAAAAGGGTGCATGGTTGGCGCAATGATTTTCTAACCATACATCCAACTATGTGGAAAAATGTGTTCAAAAAAGAACATGTTTTTTCTTCACAATGATATTATTATGTCAAATAACTTTCTTGTCTCATCTATCGTACAAATCCACCTTGCTTGAGAGATCCCTTTTAAAGCATAAGTAATTATTTTATCCCATCCAAATGTCCAGACTCATATTCAAGTGTTCATTCTCCCATTAGTACCAGGTCGATTGGTTCTAAAATCCTCTTGTGATTTTCATTGTATACCATGGTATCTATTGAGTTATTTAGGTGAATGGTTATACTGCTAATTCAAGTATTTTCAACCTTTATTATTTTTTCTCCTGATATGGACTAAATCCCTGATCGATAACATTATATTTTTCTACTAAGAAACAATGTTAGGTGGTATATACCGCTCACTCAAGGTTCAGTGATTTCAATTCATATTTTTAGATGTGACACTTTCCAAAATTTATGGTGGTTCCCCATTAAGTATTATAATTATTTAATTTAATGAATTGGAACATATTAGGGTTTATTGATAGAAACTATCAGATTTTTGGAGGCATTTATCCCTAACCAAGGCCACAGAATGGGTGAAACTTCTTATATGAATAACATTATACCACCACAACGTGTTTTTTATTACCTTATTAGTGGGACCCTATATATATTGATGATGATTTATTGAGATGTTATGATATGTTATTCCTCATTTCTATATGATGAAATAATGTTTTTGGATAATTTCATCAATAGGTTTTAGAGAAAATGTAAAAATGTGTTGGATAAACACATGTAGTGTCATTAATTATAAAATTATCAATGTATGGATTGATTAGTGAATTATTGAAATGTTTTACATGGTTTATATACCTTTGATCTCGATTCTATTGTATGAAATAGACCTTAATAATCCATGGGTCTTGATTATGGAAGTTGATTCATTCGGATTGTTTGCTCCATAGATCCTGAATCTGTAAGAGTCCATGCCCCTTGAAACCCATTGGATTTATCATTATTGGAATAACATTGGACATGGTCTATTTACACGATCCATGGAGTCCAAAAATGTTTCTACCGAATTTCCATTGAGAGGTTATAATAATCAATGAAGAGGCCTCAGTATTCAATACTTTGGATCCAACCCTTTGTTGTTAGATGATATTGATGACATTGTTTTTCCGTAGTAAACACTTTTTTATATGCAATGATCCTATTGTATTTCATAATCATGATTACAATTCCCATCCATTTGTGTTATTTTTAAATCATTTATAGATAAGACTTGTGTGTGTATCAGATTATACTGGTTAGACAATACTATATCACACCTATTCATTATGTCGCTAACATCCCCTGTTTATAGGATATTTAATATGATTTTCATGGAGAATTTTTTTTCTAGAAATTATAACTTTACATTTATCGCATATGTTATTGAAGAATTACTTCCATCATTTGTAAATCTGTTGCATATATTTAACACTTTTGGGTTTTTTATACATAGAATAGACAAGTTGTATACTCTATTGGTGGAGGCCAAATTGAGGGGAATATCCTACCATGTTTGGACCACTATTAGGTACCTATATAGACTTTATGGATGCATGTGACGAATTAGGTAATAACATGTTGTGTGATTCTTGATTTTATTTTTGCTTAGAATCCGGGGAGAACATGACTGATCTTAGTTCATTATGTCAGATGGTATCATTATTTTTAGTATTATGACAACTTTGATACAAGTATTATACAGGTTTCTTGTGTAAATATTTTCATTCATTTTAGATACAAGACATAACACATTATACAGTATATGAGATTATATTAGACAATGTTTCTTCATTCCAATATTTGATATTTATTTTTTTCCATTTGATTTTTTTCATTCTCGATTGATCTATATGATTGATTCCACTATGCTACACCGCTAATGATGGAATAATATCACCATAGACAAAACATAGGTCATCGTTGAAATTTTTTAGCTTATATTATATGGGTAGGTGTTCTTGAGGACTTGTGACCCAACATATTGGGGTACTATTAAGTTCCCCATGAGTCAGAATGCAACGACCCAAAAATTCGTTAATGAAAATTCTTTTTGGTCTATTTAAATTAATTGTTTTGTTTTTGTAAAACATTTTAACTAATTTGGTTTTCGATTTTAAAATACCATTCTGAATTGTGATTATTGCTAATATAGCTCTTGAATAGTGATTAAATGATTAGTAAAAATATAGTAATTTAACAAATCCAATTTACTCAGATAAAGGAAGTGATGGCCTCATTCAGTAGAGTTTCCCCTTACAAAACCCCTTTATCGGTTCTCGGAAAGGAGGTGGCATCATGGGGCTTCTCTCTTGACCAAGCCCAAGCCGTGCTTTAATACATTCCTCTTGAGAAGAACCTCCTACAAGAGGTGTGGAAATTGATCTAGATTACCACTCGATCAATGTTTTTTGAGCCACCTGAAGAGTCTCACACAATCGTGCACCTTAACCTAAGCTCTTATGCTGGTGTTTTCAAGGTTTATATTAAAAGACCACAATAATACAATTATTTACATTATGTTTTTATAGAGAATATATGTTCTTTCTTTTATTTTTATTTTTAAAATAGTTTTTAAAGCATAAATAGTATTTTTTTAGTTAATATTCAACTAAGAAATATATTTTGATGAATTAATGGATTTTTGAATTAAATAATATTTTAATAAAATGTTATTATTTTTATTAAATTAAATTTTATTAAATATAAATTATCATATAATTTTATTAATGCAAGTGTAGTTTTTATTAAGGTTTGAAATCTGTTTTTTCAAAACCCTTGAATTTTTTATAAATGACAGTTTTTATTTTAAAAGAAAAAATAAACATATTTAGAAAATTATTTAGATAAAATGAATATTATTTTTAAAATCAGTACGTCAAAATTATCCAATGGTGAATTTTTCATAACTTTCTGGTAGAGTTGAATTGTTTTAGTAAAAATTAAATACTGTTAAATATATATCATGTTTCATTACCTCATAATGAACCAATAGTGATATAATAAAATAATATAAAAACTATTTTCAGCCAATGTATGTTTTTCCATTAAAATAATGTGATTTTGGGTTTGTTTGATTTATTTTACAAATCCATCATCGACCCTTCAAGGATTATAATAAATATTTTCTTTTTAATTGTTTTACTTTAGAGTGTGACTCACCTCCACATAAGAAACCCTATTATTTTAAAATAATTGGCCATTGAACGTATAAAATATTGTTTTACACTCCCCTTTGGAAAAAACCATGGGAAAATACCATGGTATATCTTGTGGTTTTGATTCATTTAATGTGTGATGTACCAAACATAAACAATAAAGAATACCCCCTCCTTTCTTATATAAACCTCCCCATGCTCCCACTTCATATTTACTAATTGCCTTTGGAGTTGATCAAAAATCATAACTCATCAATCTAAAATCTTCCAATATCACCCCATGATCCCAAGAAGCCTCTCTAAACCCTCTCCCAAGCCATTGGGATCACACCTGCAAGCAACATATTCCTTCATTTCTCATTTTTGTACAATTTTCTCCAAGTTGTTATGGATTTTTTTTCAATTAAAATTGTTTGGGTAAGATATGGAACCTCTACCATATTGCCCTCTTTTTTTAATGATGGAAGACCCATTTATATCTCATTAATGCCTCCCATGTACACCCATAACCATGCCAAAATTCCGTGAGGGGTTTCTCTCTCCTCTCTTACATAAAAGTAATTCATTTGTATTATTCATCCAAATTCCATTAAGTTTGTTGGGACATTTATCTATAAGATCCCCTTAATATCCATTTCATGTAAATATTATGGGACACCAATTTCTATCTCATCAACTATTTTAATGAATTTTTATGTCACGTCGTTATGCTACTGAAATTGCACCACGTTTTTCAAAGCCATGATAATTGTGTAGTGAATACTATACCCATGTCTCCATCAAGGGTGTTCACCTTTATGAACATAAACATATTCAATAGAACATTCTTTTATTTTATCCACATTACATAATCATAAAAGAAGTTATTATTTTTATTTATTCCATGTTATATGATCCACGTGGAACACCTATGCCTGAAATGAATTGTTTAAGAAGGGTGGGCCTTGATAACACTTCAATGTATTAGGTAATGTATAGTATCATGATATGACATGTGCAATGAGTGTTGAATCCTGATAATTCAAGTTAAAATAGGGTCTAATCATGCTTCATGATTAGTGAGAGTTTACTCATGTTCCATGTGAAATGAGCCTTGGCTCATGAAAAATTCCATGTTAAGTGTTGTGGCCACATTTCTATGATATGATAATCATTCTTTATCATGCCTTTATGTTCACATTTCTCTTGTGCTCCATTGATATACCAACTGTCTAACATATATTCTTTTCCTCATGTTATTCAATGTTTATTCCCATACAAGGCTTTATATCTCCCCCTTTTCTTATTCTTGTCCTCGCGTTATCCCATGCAATGCTAAGTACGAGAGAATGTAGTGGTCATGTAATGTAAGTTGTTAATAAAGATGTTTTATTTCATGTTTTATGTTGTTATGTAATGATACTAAGCCCCAAAGACACTAGACCTTTCGATCTTCTATATTTTATCAAGTTATGTTTATGTTATAAATCATGTTTTAGTGTGTAATAAAGAGTTTAGTTGTGATAGTTAGTATCAGAGGATGGGTTTAGTTATTTTTGGGATTTGGATTATAAACCACAAGTGAAGGCTTTGATACAAGACTATTTATTATAAAAACATCACTAAGTTTTGGTGGGTATTGAGTAAGTGGTTTATCATGAAAATACATCCCTGTCTAGATATGAGCAGGTAGAGGTGGCTCTGAAACAGATGTACCTAGGGTTGAATACCCCGACAAGGAGTTTCAGGCTTGACCCGGGGTATCCTAGTACACAACAATGGGCTTTGATGCACTCTTGGTTATGAAACATTCAGGGGATATGAATTCCTTAATTCCCAATATTTGTATGAACCATTATTAAGGGAATTAAAAAAATCCCCTATGATTATATATTGGATTACATATATTGAATCATATAGATTAATAAGTTAACATAATAAAAGTTGTTTATAAGTCACTTGTTTTGCCCTTGGATTACCCTTTATGTGTAACCCCTAACATTCCTTATATTTCATCCATGGATGGTAATAGGAGGACTCTGGCTATCAACCGCTGTGAAGATCACTGTGATGACTGTGCTAATTAGATTCCCAATCTGATGGGAGCGGGAATCGTGAACTATGTTAGGATTCTCTATCATTTTACACATGATTTTAATAGAAACATATGTCAATAAGAACGTTCAACCCCCCCCCCCCCCAAAGAGAGAACAAGTCGCTATTGAGAGTTTCATGAGACAAATTCCTCATACATTTAATGAATCATTTGATACCTCAATCTTAAAACAATGAATCAACTCCATTGAAATGATCTTCTCTATCCTACAATTCTGCATACTAGAGAATGTTATCTTGGATGCTTATCATATAGAGTGTGAAGCTGATTAATGGTGTACATTGATAAAAAAATGATGCCTGAGGGGGAGATCTAGGAATTGTAATGGAAGGATTTCTAAAATATGTTTTTCGATAAATATTTTCCACGCACCCTTCAGCTAAAGAAGGAAAGGAACTTCCTCACTCTCGAGAAAAAACAGGACGAATCTGTAGGAGTGTACGAGGAGAAATTCACAGGTCTTGCACGATATGCCTCTAGCATTGTCGTTACCCCCGAATGAAAGGTTGATTGCTTATTTGGTTGGATGAAACCTAGCCTGTGGAAAGCCCTGGCGATCCTCGAATTTGAAAGCTATGAGGAATTTATCCGATGATCCCCCAAGGTTTTAATGGATATAGATGAACATTAGGGGTGTCATGGGGATAAAAATTTCACGGTGGACTCTAATTCTAGTGGTCCGATCAATAAATCCAACGGTGCTAAGAAAATCGAGTACCCCACTTTCCAAAGGTGTGAAAATAATCACCCCATAAATTCCCCGAAGGGGACGAGGAAATTCTTTAGGTGTGGAAGAGAAGGACACCTAGCATTTAACAACTGACAAGAAAAATCGGCGGCTGTGACAGAGGAGAGGAACACTCTGTTCGACTCTCAACGCATTGTTTATTGCATCAACTATGGAGATCTAGGGAGCCATGAAAATAAGTGCCCCATGTCTAGGGTTTTCAGAGGCAACCGACAACCTCCAAGGTAGAAAGGGTGAGATTTTTCCATCACCACTGCCGAATTGATCTCCAACAACAAAGTGGTGATATGTACAACAGTTATTCATTCAGGAATAGTGAACGTACTTTTTTATTCAGGATCTACACATTCATTTATATCCTAAAGCATTAGTTGAACAATCCCAACCACAACAAAAATCATAGATGCGAAGATTCAAGTGAGTACAATAAATGTGGAATCACTACATTCCATGAATATAACTCCTCTACTTTCATAATCGATGGATTGAACTTCCTGGAGAACCTCATCATAGTCCCTCTGGGGGAATTTGATGCAATTCCGGTCAAGGAACTATTTTCTATATATTGATCCAAAATAAATTGACGTAAGAGGGAAATAACTCTCCATATAATGAATCGACCCCCAATTTCGTACAAGTGAAATGAGGAAGATGAATATTCTTTAGCTTTATCATATCAAGAATGGATATTACTGCATAATGAGCATGTGTATCTGACTCAGATGATTGAGTCCAAGGAGGAAACAATCCTTGAATACATGCCTCTTGTGAAGGAATTCGCTGAAATGTTTCCCGAGGAATTGATTAGTCTTCCTCCTAGAAGAGAAGTTGAATTCTTAATTGATCATATACCTGGGGCATTTCAAATATCCAAGACTCCATGGAGAATGGCTATTGTGGAGCATGAGGATCAGAGGAAATAACTACAAGTGAATCTAGATAAAGGGTTTATATGACCACGTGATTTACTATGTGTTGCATCAATCCTCATTATCAAGAAGAAGGATGGGTTAATGAACCTTTTCATCGATTATCGAGAGATTAACAAAATCATGATAATGAACTGGTCTCCTCTCCCATGAATTGACGACTTGTTCGTTCAGATGCGTGGATAACTATAATTCTCCATGGTATATTTTCCATTAGGATATTATTTTGTTAGGGTGAAAAAGAAAGTTATCACCAGGACATCTTATTGTACATGATATGGGCACCATGAATTCATAGTAATTCCTTTCAGACTCACTAATACTCCATCAATATTCATAGAAATGATGAATAGAATCTTTAGAAATTACCTCGATATATTTTTGGTAGTCTTTATAGATGATATTCTAATACACATAAAAATCAAGAAGGATCATGAGGAGAATATAATTATTTTACTAGAGACCATCTGAAAGAAGAAGCTCTATGAAAAGTAAATCAAGTGTGAGTTCTGGTTGAAGGAGGTCTAATTCATGGGCCATATCATCACAACCAATAAAATATCTTTGGATCCCTCCATGAAAGCTGCAATATATGGATGATCGAGAAAAAAATCAGTAATGGATATCCATATCATTTGGGGTTAGCTAGATATTATTGAAGATATTTGATAAATTTCTCACAATTTTCCAACCCTCTTACCAAGATAACTCAGAAGGGGGTAAAGTTTTCTTGTACTGATGAATGCGAAGAAATATTCAAGGAGTTGATAAAGTGGTTTATCGCTGCTCTCGTGATCACTTTACCCACAAGTGGATAACTTTTGTGGTTTTTAGTGATGCTTAGAAGAAGTGCATGTGCAGGTTGTTGATGCAAAATGACAATGTCATTGCCTATGCTTTAATGAAATTGAAAGTTAATGATCAGAATTATCCAACACATGATCTGGAGTTGGCTATGTTGATCTTAGCTTTAAAAATATGGTGGCATTATCTCTTTGTAAAGAAGTGTGAAATATACACAGACCACAAAAGCCTCATGTATATATTCACACTGAAAGAGTTGAACATGCACCAATGAAGATGGTTAGAGCTGATCAGAGAATATTACTGCTAAATCAATTACCACCCTGGGAAAAAGAACATGGTGGAAAATGATCTATATAGAATGGACCCAATGATTCTATAATTTATGTGAATTGAGAAGGATCCAGTCAATTTATATTTGATGAAGATGGACATGGGAATCATCAAAAAGGGAACATCATCAATCCTTTCACAAATTATTGCTCAAACGTATCTTTTTTAATGGTAAAAGGATGCTAAAAAATATGATGTAGGAATTAAGAAGGATGTGGAATCTATCAGAAAAGAGAAATCCTTGGAGTAAAATTTTAATGAATAGGGAATTGTGAGATTTTGGAAAATACTATGTGTTATGTCATGTCCAGATCTGAAGAAGGATCTTTTGGATGAGGAACATAGTTAAAATTTCATTATTCACCCTGGAAACACAATGATGTATCGATATCTTCAAGAAGGTTATTGGTGGGAGAATATGAAGAAGGAGATTGCTGGGTATACATCCAAGATGCTAGTGTGTCAGTAAATGAAGGAAGAGAGAAAGAATTCTAAGGGGATGATGCAACCATTGCCCATACCAGCATGGAATTGAGATGACATCACCATGGACTTTATCACCGGACTTCCAAAGACATCCAAAGGCAACAATGCAATCTGGGTTGTTGTGGATCGTCTTACAAAGTCTTCACACATCATTGAAGTTTGGGAGAATTTTTCATTGGATCAACTGGAATGGATATAAATCAGGGAAGTGGTAAGGTTGCATGGAGTACCACTATCTATTGTATCTGATCAGGATCCACGATTCACCTATATGTTTTGGAAGAGTCTTATACATCCTATGGATACTGAATTGAACTTCAGTGCGGCTTATTATCCTCACGATAAGGGCCAATCTGAGCGAACTATTCATACACTGGATGATATGCTAAGATCATGTTCGATTGACATTAAAGGAGTATGGGATCAACATATTAATCTGGTTGAATTCTCCTATAATAACATTTTCCACTCGGACATATGAATGGAAACTTATGAAGCCCTATTTGGGAAAAGGTGAAGAACATCAACATGTTGGGATGATGTTAAAGGGTGTCAGCTGCCAGGACAAGAAATGGTCAATGAAATGGTGGAGAAGGTGAAAACCATTCAGAAACATATCAAGGGATCCTAGAGTTAAAAGAAGATTTATGGAGATAACCATCAATAATACCATGAGTTTATAGTTGGAGACATGTCATTTATATGCATATCTCCATGGAATAGTGTCATGATGTTTGTATAAATGGGGAAGTTAAGTACTAGGTACATCAGCCCCTTCAAGATTCATGATCGTGTCGGGGTTGTGGCCTATCAGCTTGTACTTCAACCTACCATGGACAAATTACATGATGTCTTTCATGTATCCCTATTATGGATATAAATACCAAACCCTTCACATGTACTCTCTTCAGAGGTAGTACAGCTAGAGGATGATCTCTCTTACATGGAGCAACTAGTGAAGATATTATATCGTAGAGAAAATGTCCAATAAAATAAGACAATGCCCCTTGTCAAGGTGTTGTAGAAAAACCACATGTTTCAGGAACTGATGTGGGAATTAGAATAAGTGATGAAGTAGAGTTACCCACATCTATTTTAGTGTTGGGAAATAAAATTTTGAGGGTGAAATTTTTTAAGGGGGGAAGATTTTAAGAACCCAAAAATTCATTAATGAAAATTCATCTTGGACTATTTAAAAGTATTCTTATGGTTATGTAAAACGTATTCACTTATTTGGGATTGGATATTAAAATAACATTATGAATTATGAACATTTATAATGTAGCCATTGAACAGTAATCACATGATTAGTATAAATATAAGGCTTTAACAAATCCAATTTACTCAGACAAAGGAAGTGATGGACTCATCCAGTGGAATTCCCCATACGAAGCCCATTTTTCAGAGCTCGGAAAAGAGGTGAAAAAATAGGGCTTTTCTATTAACCAATCTCAAGCCAAGCTTGACTATGTTATGCTTGAGCGGAACCGCCTACGATAGAAGAGTATGTTGATAGAGATTACCACTCTAGCAATGTTATCCAAGCCACCCCAAGAGTCTGCCACCATCGCACACCTTACCATGATGACTTATTCAGTTGTTTTAAGGGGTTTTGTAACAATACCATAGTACTGTGATTTTTTACATTATTCTTCTGTAGAGAATATACATTATTTAAATTATTGTTACTTTGACAATTATTTTTTAAGAACAAATAGTATTTTTTAGTTAATATTCAACTATGAAATCGAATTTAATGAATTAATGAATTTTTTAATAAAATAATATTTTAATAAAATATTATTATTTTTATTAAATTAATTTTTATTAAATATAAATTATCATATAATTTTATGAATGCAATTTTATTTTTTATTATGGTTTGAAAGCTATTTTTTCCAAAACCCATGAATTTTGTCTAAATGTAAGTTTTTATTTTAAAAGTAAAAATTTCACAATTTTAGAAAAATATTTAGATAAAATTAATCTTATTTTCGGAATCAGGACTTCAAATTTATCTTATGGAAAATTTTTCATAATTTTTTAAGACACTAAATTTTTTTTGTAAAAATAAAATATTTTTTAAATATATAATGTGTTTTATGACATCAAAATAACCCAATAGTGATGTAATAAAATACTATAAACATTATTTTCGTCCAATATATGTATTACTATTAAAATATTGTAATTTTGGGTTAGTTTTATTTATATTATGAAGCTTTAGTGGACTCTGCAAGGCTTATAAAACATTTTTTCCTTTTAAATTGTTTTCCATGAGAGTGTGACTCGCCACCACATATGCAACCCTATTATTTTAAAAAGATAGGCCATTGAACTAAAAAATTATTTTATTCCACTCCCCTTTGGAATAAACCATCAGGAAAAAACGTGGCATGGTTTGGGGTTTTGATTAGTTTAATGTGTGGTGTCCCAAACATAAACAGTAAGAAATTCCCTCTCATTTACTATATAAACCCATCCAAGATCCCTCTTTATATTCACTAAAATATTTTGAGTTCGTCCATCCTCATCCCTCCTTTCTCTAGAATCCTCCCAAGGTACCCTGAGCTTCGAAGAATCCTCTCTCAAGCCTCTCCCAAGCCTTTGGGATCACACTTCCATGTATGGGATTTCATCTTTTCTCATTTTTCTCTACTTTTCATTGAGTTTTTATTCCCTTTTTTCAATTAAAAATGTTGGGGTATGATTTCACACCTCCCCGATAATTTTCACTTTATGTATTTTTGATGGGAGACCTCTTTCTCTCTCATTAATTTCTCCCATGTACACCCGTCACCATGCCGAAATTCCATGAGGGGTTTCTCTCTCCTCTTTTTTACATCCAAGAAATTATTTTGTATTATGCATTTGAATTCTGTTACATATGTTGGAACATGTATCTATATGACCCCTTTACTGTTCATTTTATGTAAATATGATGAGACACCCATTTCTCTCTCATCACCAATTTTCATGAATCTTTATGTCAAACCTTTATGGTGCCGAAATTGCTCCGCGTTTTTCCAAACTAAGATCATTGGGTAGTGAATACCATACCCATGTCTCTAACAAGGGTATTCAACATTATTCACATGTACATATTTAATGGTACATTAATTTATTTATTACACTTTACTTAATAATGTAATAACTAATGGTGCGGATTGGTTCCATGTTATATGATCTATGTGGCACACTGATGCAAGAATTGAAATGTTAAAGAAGGGTGCGCCCAAATAGCGCTCTAATGCATTGGGTAAAGTATAGTATCATGATACATCATGTGAAATGAGTGTTGAATCGTGATAATTCAAGTTCCATGAGGGTTTACTCATGCTTCATATCCAATTAGGGTTTACTCATGCTCCATGTGCAATGAGCCATGGCTCATGAAAAATTCCATGTTAAGTGATGTTGCCACATTTCCATGTTATGATTATTATTCTTTATCATTCCTTTATTATCAGGTTTATATTGTTATCCATTGATATGAATATTGTAAAACATGTATTGTATTCCTCATGTTATTCCATTTTTTTCCCTTAATGGGCTTTATAGCTCTCCATTTTTCTATGAATATCCTCAGGTTATCCCATGCAATGCTAAGTACGAGGGAATATAGGGTTCATGTAAGGGATGTTTTTAATTATGAATTTTTATTTCATTTTTTATGTTTTTATGTAATAATGTTATGACCCAAAACACTAGACCTCTCAAACTTCTATGTTGTATCAAGATATGTATATGTAATAAATCATTTTCTGTGTGTAATAAAGAGTAGGGTTGTTATACAGAATTTTACCAAGTGGAATTAGAGGTATTTATATTTTCCATTAAAATTTTACATAAATAATTATTGGATTAAGAGGGTTTTTAATTTTTTAATGAGATAGGCCTAGTATTAGTAAACACATGTAAAGAGAAAATCTATCCATCTTTGAATGAACATTCTGTCTTTCTGTATTTTGACTCTTTTAGTTGAATTCATTCCTCTATTTGGTGGTGTACTTTAATTGTGATGTTATTATTGATATGATAGTGTATTATTTTTACAATCTTCTCATGGGATGAGGGTATTCTATATCATGCATAATATACGAAACTATTATAATTTAAATTACACGCATTATGACATCCCTTACAGAATGAATTTCTTAAATAAATTACAGTATTATGTGGTCCCTATGAGATATCAATGTTGTTTGATAAATGATATCTATTGGGATTTTAGAAACATGACTTGAACATGGATTTCATTTGGTTAATTTAATATTTGTTTACAATATGTGATATAGTAAAAACCCTATGAATCTAATAATAGCATGTTGGGTAATGGGACATTGGTCACATGTACGGGAATGTGTTACAGTATGGATTATATAGACAACATATATCAATTCATGAGATGTATGGGACCTTATGGATTAGAAGTGGTAATCCATTTGTTTATTCCTTTAAATGATTATTTTTATAAGAATGTGAAGTAAAATTAAAAGGAATAAAAAATATAGATCTGGAATTATACTCTGCATTTGAGTATAATGTATTATTTGTCTTTTTTGATGCCTACAACTATTAATTTTTTCCCTGTCATGGAATTAAAAGTTAGAAAGGTTTATTGAATTTTTATTAAATTTATTCGACATTTCATTATCATTTATCATTGATATATAAAAAAAATTTCGTTGGCCTCTGTTTGGAATTTTATTGTTTTCCACCCCATACACCTCTAATCATATGACCAGTGGAAGGAAATGATGATGAATTAAAGGTGTTGTTCCATGATACAGTAGTGGTTCCTTCTATAATTCTAGTTGTGGCACTTTTGTTTTCACTGGAATTTGGTTCTAATTCATAGTTCTATGTGGTTATCATTCACATTATGGATAATTTACAAGGAGGGATATATCCAGACTCATTTATAGAAGAGATGATGTATGTTTTGTAATATTAGTATTCTCTCATGTTTTCAAGAGATGGAGGTCTACAAGATACGTAGTTGTGGCTCGAGACAGTTTTTTCAATCTTTGTGAATTTTGCGGACACATACTTAGTTGATAGATAAGATCATGAAAAATATTCATTGGGGAGCAACAAAGTGATAATATGATATTTTTTAACTAGGAAAATGGGCTAAAAGACATGGAATGTAGGGATTTATAATCAAGTTTTTACAATTACATTCCCCATGAAAATATTCCAATAGTGAGTTCTAGTGAGATTATGTGAATGGAGAAGGGTTTCATGACTATTATGGAATATTCAGTACACTTTAAAGAGATTATTCATTTTTTAACCGATGTACCATGATGATGAGATTTCGAGGGAGATATGCTTCATGAATGGTCTGAGATATTCCATTTGATATCAAATCAACAAGTTCATTTTAAATACTATTATTGAGATAGATAATAAGGTGTCTATTAAGAAATAGAACTTATCCGAGGGAAAATAGTAGGGGTTATCCAGTCAACCTGGTGGTCCAACTTCCATTTTTAGAAAAGCCATTTTGAGGCTTCTTAAATGGGGAAGACCATTAATGTTGTTAAAAATTGTATATTTTTTATATCATCAATAATGATGATGACTAATTTTGAGAAATAAATATGATAAGGACCAATTCATGTGCCAATCATATAGTAAAATACCCCACATATAACATTTTTTTGAACATTCACTTCTTTAGCTAGTGGATGGGGATCATCTCTACATCTAGGATTAAAATATGGATTCAGATATCTAGTTTAGGTTGGGATACATTATTGTTATGGTCATTTTGGATGAAGTGGTGGTCAAGGCCAATGATGTCAGGAAGTAATTTATTCTAGACATCATAATTAGGCTACTCTGGGTGGTGAGGTTGTTTCACAGGGGGCAGTAAATGCAAGATATATTATGTACTTCCTAACCCTGAATGTAGAATGTAAAATAATATATAATTAATGGAATAGTATTTTTATCCTCACTTTTAGAATATCTATTTTATTTATACATTCTCATCTCATTGTTTTATATTTATGCTTGTTTTGGAAATCCATGGGCTTGTTCTTCGATTTTATGATGGTGAAATGACCATGGATAGTTAATTATAGGTCAAAATGTTGGATATAATCTAGGTTAATGTGATACCCTTGATATATGTCGGTGTTAGTTTATTTTGGAACTCCTTTTACATAAAATTATAGGGTATTGTGTCATGATTAAGATGTATTGGTCCGTTTCTTATTTGGACCTTATCAATTTCTCTGACTCGATGATAACCTTAACATCACCAGAAGGAAGATTTTATTATGAAAAAATTTTAATGGGATGTCCCAATGAGATGATCTAGAATAGATAATTGTTGTATGGCTGAGATGACAACCCAGATATCATATTTATATCAGAATGATGTTGAATCATGTCTGGCTAATTTCCCTCCATTTGATGATTGTTTCATCGATTTTTTCTAGGTTTAATTCTTTGGTTTAACTCTTAAGAGAGAAGTGTATTTATTTATAAATATATTTCCATTAGATATATCAGTATACATTATACGTACATAAAAAATACTATTGTGTTTAAGGATCACAAGAGGTAACATAAATACATGAAGGCAAAGGGGTTTATATGACCTAGTACTTCTATGAGGGGTTCACTGGTTATTTTTTCTAAAATATTGATGATTCCTTTAGGCTATGTGTGGATTATTGTAAATTTAACATGTTGATGATTAAGAACTGATATCTATTTTTTTGGATTAAGATACTTTTTAATAAATTCCAAGGAGCTCAGTTACTCTTGAAAATTGACTAGAGGTTGGGATATCATGAGGTATGTTTTTGACCTAGAGACATACCTAGTACAACTATTCATAGTAAGTATGATATATAAAAGTATATGTTCATACCCATTGGACTCACTAATGCGCTAGAATATTATATAGCCATGATGAAATTAGTTTTACATCATTATCTAGAAGTGTTTTTCACAATTTCCATGGAAGATATATTTCTATATTCTAAAAATGGAAAAGACTATTCCAAACAATTTAATATTGTTTTGTATAATCTTAGAGAAAATTTGTTATATGGTAGTCTAATAATATTTTCCAATACAATGGATAATAATAATTTCACAGTTCTTATGATCTCATTGATAGAATATTAGTTAACCTAGAGAATGTGATAACTATCTTTTCATATGATAATCCCAAGAATATATTTTATATAAATAGATTCATAGGGATACCTAGATATTAAATATAAGGACCCAACCTTATTACATTACATAATATTGATTTTATTCATGAAATCAATACATTTTACATTTAGGATATTTTCAAGTATATATATTTAGAGAATTGGGATATAATACATTCATAACATTGAACATTTTTTTAGAGTGGATACCATAAAAAGAAGATTCCATTTTTCTCAAAATATAAAACATTAAATATTAAAACATGATTTCATTGAAAATTCTTCAAAAATTTAACATGGATTCCTTATTTTTCAAACACATAATTATGACCTATAAAACTTGTTTAAAAAATTCATGGTATGAGCCCCAAATTCTTAGTAAGGGATATCAATGAAGGAAATAACACATTAGTCAATGAATGCTTGAAGTGTTGGAAATTTTTTTCAAAATTCATTCACATCACTCATATATAATTAAAAAGGGAAATATGAAAGTTGAACAATAATTAAACAATACATAATCACATAAATATTACAATAATGTTATATTGGGGCATTACTTACATTATTCTGTAACCCTCTTGGCTACCGTAGAATTTGTAACACTAACATCTACCTTACAATTTCTGTAACAATCACAGTTACACTTGGAATAACCATATGACCACCCTACAACATACACATACCTAATTAGTTGGAAGAAAATATAGGTCCTACCATTCATCATAATAAGTTCCCATGAACTGTAAAAAATCATACATCATGAATAATGGCATAAAAATATTACTTTTGAATTTTTAAAAATACAATTTTCAAAGAGCCTTTTAACAGAAAACCCCCTTACATAAAAATATTATAATTGAAAGGATAATTACTATAGAGGACTAAATATGTATATAAATTGTAAATATTTCTAATAAAATAGAATATATATAGAACACATCAGAAAAAACAATTCTAATACCACAAAAATAATGAAGTAGATGGTTTACCCCAAAAATGGAATTCATGTTAAAAAATCCCTTACCTTAGGATTTTTTTAACATTAAACATTTTTATGACTCATTTATATTGGTTGAAATAGGTTTCTTAGTATCTTAAATAAACATATCTGTCTTTTTAATACCTTATATTATCATTTCATTACATCATTTTACCTTTTAAGAGTTAAAATTTTGTTCCTTGCACTGTTTTTGGGTGAGTTATTTACATGATTTCCATGATTGGTTAATGATTGTTATAATCCTCGATTTAAAGTGAAACCTTAAAATTGAAATGGAGTTTTATTTACATATTTACATAAAAGTTATGTATTCCATTTATCAATTTGAAATATTAAATAAGTATGACTCATATGTCAAAACATTAATGTTGTTCGTTTTGATCATTGTAGTGGTTCTTAGATAATAATGAACTCATTTTGTTTTATAAATTAGAAGAATGAGTACAAAAGAATTACAGAACCATAAATGAGTCATAATACATTTATTATAATATTATTCAACAATAAAAATTATTTAATGACCATACTTGAATGAATTAAAGTAGATTTAAATCACATCGTACACGATGCCGGTAATTTGACACAACACAAACAATGTTTTTACGTCCTTGAGTTAGTGGGGGGAGAAGAATATTGATAAGAAATTTTCCATTTACATGTGAAATTATAGAATATATAGGACTTTGAAGCTTCCATGCCTCTTGGATAAGAGGAGGTGTTGAAAAAGAAGAAAGGTTCTCAAAATAAAAGAAAAATTGAGAAATCAGTAATGAAAATTCGGCAGCCAAACAACATCACTTAAAATTTCATAAAATATTTTGATAAGAGAAAGCGGGTATCTCATCACTATAACTTAATATAGGAATTAATTGAAATATTTAATGACACATCCCTACAAAATCCAATGATAATTAAAAATAATACCATAAAATGAATGAAAGGAAATAAAATAAAAGAGGATGTTTACCTCTTTATCCCTACTCCTTGAGATCCTTGTTAAGGCCATTGGGTTTGTTATTTTGGTGAGACAAGAAGCTCTATAACATGGATAAGATACTTGGGAGAGTATTGGTTAGAACATAGGTAAGGATAATGTCTTCAGAGGTTTGGCGGGAAGAGGGAAATGAGAGTGGTATTTATAGTGGAGGAGAGGAGGTATTGAACATTGTTTTAATCATTACTATAATATTTTTCTCAAGACTCTAAATAGTCTTATTTTATATGACCCCAAATAGTAATAATTACATGTGATTTATAACCAATTGGCCTTACATCACTTATGATGTCACAAATAGTTTATTTTACTAATAATTTGAATATACGGTATTTTACCGTATCCCACTATTCATAAAAAATTAATGAATTTCAGAAAAATACCCTAAATTAACTATTACCATTTTTAGACGTTTAGAATTATGAAATGATTTCCATTTTTTAAAAATATTTTTCTAAATATTATTAAATAAATTTTTAAATAAAATTATACATAATTCAAAAATTAAAAATTTTAAAACTATTACTACTTTTATATAACATTGAAAATTTAACCAAGATTTCTTTATATTAAAGCCTTAAGAAAATAAAATAATAACAAAATTATGATTCATTTTGGTCATATTACCATTCATATTAATATCCTTATGTTTATGTTACTATTCACAAAAAAAGTTGGTTCCATTAGATTCTAAATGACATATAAACCACAATTATAGATGACAGTTTTTAAAAATTAGAAACATAGAAGTGGAAAAAAAAATTAAAGGCTATTAACAAATATCTACTTAATAAAATTTTCATGCGTTTTAATATATTTTATTAATAAAACATGGGCTGTTACACTATCCTCACCTTCTAAAAATTACCACCTCACATTTTTATTTACGTATTAGACAAGTGAGGATACCTTTATCTCATAACATTTACATACTCCCATGTTTCTTCTTATACAATGTGGTTTCTCCACAAAACCATTACATGTTGGATTAATTTATTCTGAAATACATGTTCCCTTTAATCAAGGATTTGAACTGGTATTTCTTTATAAGAAAGGTTCTCTCCAAACTGAAATGCATCTGGGTTCAATACCTGTGATGAATCTAGAACATACTTTCGCGACATTAAAAGATGTAAATCAATATGTACCTGACACAAACTCCGAGGAAAGTAACTCTATATGCCACTTTTCTAACTATCTCTATGATTTCAGAAGTATTGATGAACCATAGACTTAGCTTCACATTCTTACCGAAACACATCACACTTTTCCAAAGAGAGATTTTAAGGAAAACATGGTAACCTATATCAAAATATAAGTCTTTCCTTTTGTTATCTGCACAATCTTTCTGCCTACTTTGAGCTATTCACATGTGCTACTAGATCATCATCAATTCCTCAGTAAATTCTTCTACTAATTCTGGCCCCATCAACTTTATTTCACTGACTCCATACCAAAATGCTGGAGTTTAACAACCTTTCCAGTTAAAATTTTCTAAAGGTTCCATCTGTATACTACAATGAAAACTATTATTATAAGATAATTCCACTAAAAAAATACATTGATCCCAAATTCCATGGTAGTCCATTGAAAAATATCTAAGCATATCCTCTAATTCCTAAATCGTTCATTCTGACAGGCCATTTTATTGAGGTTGAAAATCTCTAATAAAATATAAATCTAGGCCTAACAACTTCTGGTGTCCCTTCCAAAAGGTAAAAGTGAGGATGGGATCCTGGTAAGATACAATGGAAATAGGAACTCCATTTATCTTGATTATCATTTTGAGGTACGATCAAGGAATTTTATCTAAATACATTGTATCTCGAATAGAAATAAAATGTGAATATTTTCTCACTCGGTCAATAATAACCCAAATCGCATCGTAACCTTGAGATGTATATGGTAGTCCAACCACAATGTCCATGGATACATTCTTCTATTTCCCCTCTGTTACTAGAAAAGGCTGAAGCATCCCCTTAAGTAACTTCTGCTCTACTTCAACATGTTGACATGTCATGAATTTCACAGTAAAATCAGGAATATCTCTTTTCATTCCATCCCCCCAATAATACTACCGAAGGTCTCTGTACATCTTAGTACTTCCATGATTAATAAAAAAAATGGGGAACTATGATCTTCACACAACAAAAGATTCTTCAACTGAGAATCACAAGAAACACACAACCATTTTCCAAATCATAAAACACAATCTATATCAAAGTTAAATTCTTGAAAATTACACATTTTAACCAATTCAAACATTTTCTATATCACCTGGTATTCTTTCTGTGCTTGCTTAATTATTTCTGATAATAATGACTGCACTAAAACCTGATACAAAACATAGGTATTTCCTAAACCAACAACATCAAATCCAAAATTCATCAAATCTTTAATCAAGGGATCATTTTTCAAATTTAACAATGTTAATGATGCATAATTTTTTAGACTCAAGGCATCCACCACTTTGTTTGATTTTTCGAGATGGTAATTGATCGTGAAATCATAATCCTTTATCAGTTCCATCCATCTTCTTTTCCTCATGTTTAATTCCATCTGAGTGAATATATAATTTAGATATTTATGGTCAGTATATATTTTACATTTGTCTATGTATAAATAATGCCAACAAATTTTCAATGCAAAAACCACATAATCCAATTCGAAATCATGTGTGGTATGATTTAACTCATAAGATTATGTTGTCTTGAAGCATAATCAATTACCATACAATTATGCATCAAAACACAACCATGTACCTTTAATGAAGCAGCATTGTAGATGAGAAACTCACCATTTCAGGAAGGCATGGACAAAACAAGAAAATTCACCAATCTCTTCATTTGTTCCTAAAAAAATTATCACATTCTTTAGTCCAAATAAATTTTACCCCTTTTCGTGTTAACATAATTTTAAGGCCAGATAGCCGTGAAAAATTATTAACAAAACATCGGTAATAACATGTTGATCCAAGAAAACTATGAATATCTATAACAGTTATGGGTCTTGGCCATTCATAATCCTCTTTTGTTCTGGTAGGTTCAACTATTATTGCATTATTATTTACAGTGTTCCCATGAAATGAAAAAATTTTCCACCAAAAATAACAATTGCATAATTTTCTATACAGTTTCTTTTCCTTTATGGTTTGTAAAACAACACATAAATGTTTTTCATGCTCCTCTTCATTTTTAAAAATACTATAATGTCATCAAGAAACACTGCAAAAAAAAATTTCCAAAACACATGAAATATTCTGTTCATAATATTAATGAATACCACATGCACATTAGTTAACCCAAATATCACAACAACAAATTCATAGTTCCTATATATAGTATTAATGTCTATTTTCATGATGTAATACTCTTTCCCCTTCAGTTGATGGTATCCTAATCTGAAGTCAATCATGGAAAATAACATATCTCCATGGAGGTGATCAAACAAGTCAATGATGTGAGGAAAATTATACATCTTATTAATAGTTATGTTATTCACATTTTTATAATCAATGAAAAGTCTCATTGAACCTTCATTTTATTTAACAATCAAAATAGAATCTCCCCATGGTGAAGTTCTTGGATGAATGAAGCCTTTATCAAGAAAATCCTCTAATATATTATTCAATTCAAGATGTTCTATTTGAGCCATACGAATGGTGTTTTGGAATTTTATTAGCATCAGGAACTAAGTTAGTTGTGAACATTAATCCTCAATCATGTATTACATTGGGTAACTCATCAAAAAAATATCAAGGTATTCATTTACCACTGGTATATCATCAGTCTAAATAGTTCCCTTGTTTTTAAAAATATGATAAAGATAAAATGAATTTCCATCATTCATAATTTTTTCATCTTGAAGATATGTTATCAATTTTATAGATTCATTCTTGTATAAAAATTTAATCTCTTTCTAAAAAACAAAATCTTTACTTCTATAGTCAATCATAGCATGATAAATAGAAATCCAATCCATTCCCATAATAACATCAAACTCAGAATATGGTAAAAAAACATGGTTTTCAGGAAATTTATTTCCAGAGACCACAATATAATGTTTCTTATAATTTATCTTTTCTATAATATATCTTCCTGGTGTTTTAACATCATGTTTTTGTATCATTTATTGAGGTGATATTTTCAATTTACCAAAAAATAACTTAGAGATGATGGAATTTCCATCCCCCATATCAAAACACAACTTTAGAAAAACATGAGTAAAAAAACAATATACAGAATACAACTTCATTGGATGGTTTGAAAACAGCTGATGTAGTCACAAAATATCTTACTACACCTTTCTGTTTATAGTTTGGCTTCTTGGAAACATTTGGATATCTCTTTGGGTTTGAATTTGCATAGTGAACCATCTCACAAAATTTAAATCACTTAACAATTTTCTTATCTGGATTACTCTTAAGATCATTTTCAATTCAATATCATTCCATATGTCCAATATTACCACAATTAAAACACATCCCAGTTTTTCAAAGACATTCCCAAAGGTTCTTCTTTCCACACTATTCAAAAACATGAAACTGGATTTTCTTACCATAAAGTTTCTTTTATGGATTCTTCCCCATTAATTTTCATCTAGACCTCTACATGTCCTTGTTTCCAGAATTCATAAGATCATCTGAAAAATACATTAATACCCTCTTAGAACATCTGAAAAGTTTCTGATAACATTTTAATTCATGGTAGGCCAATGCCCTTTGATACCTTGAAATCATTCATGAGTAAAAGTGGATGATTTTCCAATAATGATCCAGAATAAGATTTGGATCAATACTTGCTACTTGGGTGAAGTTCACTTCATACTCATCCACTAAATCTTCCTCATTTTGCTTAAATCCAAGGAATGACTTCTCCATCCCAAGTCGCACCACCTTAGAAAAAAATCGAGCAAAATACTTTTAAATTCATCACACTCTAAGGAATCAATATCCTCTCAATACCTGATATTATTTAGCATTTACCTCCACTTATCAACATCACCTTCAAGACAAAAAATGGAATGAAATACCTTTTGATTGACTGAACATCCCATAACATCGAATATCTTTTCAAGGGCTTTAATCCATCCTTCAGCTGCTAATGGGTCCAAAGATACATTGAAAGATGGAGGGTGTTATCACATTAAATGTTCCAATATTTTCATGTTATATTGAGTTACCTATGGTGGATCTATTACATGGATTCCACCACAGTTTATTTCTTGTGTTAGCTAAGCCATTACTGTCACAAACTGCTCAGTTTTATTCCCTACCATTCTAGGCTGCAAATTCGAATGGATGTCATTCTGTCTATGCCTTTCCTCTTCAGCTTCCCTATTTCTTCTACAGACAACCATTCTAAAGAAATATATCCTCGACGAAGCAACTTGTTAATCATTAAAATATATAACAGTACAAATTAATCATAGAGTACAAACAATTTATGTTATTCTTTTAACATCATCATAACCCCTAATGTTATCTAAACCATCCTATGATACCAACTATATTGACCCGGCTTTATTACCTTACATAATCGTGATTTCATTCAAGAAAAAACATCATTATAATGTGAGGATCATTTCATGTTTAGAGATTTAGATAACTAAAATATTATAAATTCTTTGAATTACACATTGTTATAGAGTGGAAACAGAAAAAACAAATTCTGTTTTTTTGAAAATAAAAAATACTAATGCTTAAAACATGAATTCATTAAAAATTATTCAATCATTTAACTTGGATTCTTAATTTGTCTTACACATCCTTATGACCTGTGAAAATTAATTTAAAAAACATTGGATGAGCAATGAAAGCTCAGAATGGGATATAATAGAAGGAAAGAGCACACTAGTCCATGAATACTTGTAACATATGAAAACATTTTTAAAAGACATGTTTGTCAGACATATATAAATAATTTTTGAAATATGAGATTATAAAAGGATTTAAAGAATACATATGATCATAAATATAACAATAAATGTATCTTGGTGAATTACTTGCATAATCCTGTAACCATATCAACTACCTTATAATTTTTAACCCTCACGATCACCTTACAATTTGTGTAACCATCCCAGTTACACTTGGTGTAACCATATGGCCAACCACCAACATACACATACCCAATTATATGGAGAGAAATATAGGTCCCTACCTTACAAAATAAACAATTCCCAAGAACCATAAAAAATCATAAAACATGAATATTGTCATACAAAAGTTTCTTTTGAATTTTGTAAAACCGAATTTTAAAAGAGGATTTTAAAGGAAAAACACATTACATTAAAATCATATAGTTGATGAGAGACTAATTAGAGTATATTTAGTATGTATATACACTTTATATAGGCATAATTTAACATTATTTAAATATAACCAATTACACACATCAATTTTAATACCTCAGAAATAACAAAGTAGATGGTTAACCCAATGAATGTAAATCAGGTTAAGAATTCCATTACAACAGGCTTGTTTTACTTAATACTTGTTTAATCCTACTGCATAATGGTAATATAGTGTTATTAATATCTTAAAAAACATATCCATAATAATAATAACTTATATGATCATTTCATTACATCATTTTACCATTTAATTTTTTGTATTTTCTACCTTGTTTTATTTTTGGGTGAGTTCTTTACTTGATTTTCATGATTGGTTCATGATTGTTGGATGAGAAACTCCAGAATTATAATGGAGTAGTATTTACATATTTCCGGAACCATAAATTATACCATTTTTCATTTTCATTTCTTACATGAGGATTATTTGTAACACCCCAAGATTTTATAGTGTGTTATTTCTTCCAAATAATTCAATAACTTTCACTACACGCAACACCAAGTTCAATCGCACCATGACTTACCAAACAAGCTGTTCAAAAGAGGTTATGAATAGTGTTAACTAAATTTTAAACTTTATATAATCCTTATAATTTTAGAATCCATATTATGAGTTTCTTAGACATAATGTAAGAACAAATTCATTTTCAGTATTTCACTTTTACCAAATTTTAATAGTGAACCCCTTTTAGATACTATATTTAAAATTTTTTGACTAAATGGGGACATCAAAAATTTAAAATGAAACATCCCAAGCTTCCACGGTACGCTAGCATGTGTTGTACGCAACACCGAGTTCTAACACACCGTAACCAATCAAACTAGCCGTTATGAATAGTAATACCTACCTTTTGAAATTATATATATTTTATATTTTAAAATAGACTTCATTTTTGGATTCAGAATATCGAATTTAGCCTAAGGTGAAATTTTGGTACTTTTCAGATAACTTTCATATTTTGATGAATAGTGAAAATTACTAAATTTTAATTAAAAACAAATTTTTTAATCAAAATAATTAATAGTGATAAATTGTGAATTTGAGTGGTTTTAAAGTATATTTAGAATATATTTTTACCATTTAATATAATGTAGGTCATTGGACATAATTTTACAATTAAACCGAACATAAACAAGTGTCAATCTTTTGATATTTATTATCTCTTAAAAACACGCTTTTTGTTTTGACAGCGGGAATTAATTTTAAATTAATTTCTGCCACTTATGTGTTTTGAATTTAGAAAAATGGATTAAATATTTGGAATCAGGATGTCCAAATTGTGTAAATAGGTAACTTTTATTTTTAGACATTTTGAATAATTACTGCGGTAAATATTTTATTTACCATGGTTAAGGGTAAATCAGGTAAATAAGGGTTAAAAAATAATATTATAATAATACTAAATTACCCTAAAACGTGTCTTAACCCTATTGGTTGATACATGGTCGACCATGGGCATCTTTGGGTCGATTTTGGGACCCCATGGATCCACTTGTAAGTGATAATGACACTTTATTTTAATTAAGTTAAAATGAATACAAAAATGACACAAGCATATATCTTTTAGAAAAACAATTGTTACATAGGGTTATATATGTTGGATTTTAGATTATAAATATTCATTAGAAAGATAAAAAGATTTCCTACATAATTATATTTTATATATAATTTTTAGACATTAAATAATTTATTTTATTTATGACACAATGATGATGCAATAATTACTATAATAGTGAAAAAAATAAAATAATTGATATTATAAATACCCAAATAAATATAATATGAAGCTTTTAATGAATTAAACTAATTTTCTAGGATAATATGATATATTAGAATTGATTTAATTGACTTTTTTCGAATTAATCAATCTGTTATGAGTTTCACAAAAATCAACTATTGAATAGTGTCTAAATTGACATAAAAGAGTTCTTAAAACAAATATTATATTATTAATTGATATTAAATTCCTAAAAATCTATGGTTCGGAAAAGAGACTTATATCATGATAGGTTCATCATTAATGGACCACTTGGGGGTCGCTTAGATGTATATAGTAAGTTTATTAACCATATTATATAAAAATACAAAGAGACATTGTAAAAGTGAAACTAATTAACTTAGAGTTAATACTTAAAGATAAGGTTAATATAAGTACCCAAACCGGTCTAAATTCTATTGGATGAGTTGTTTTCGACCCATCCCCACCTTAACCTTTGAATATTTAAATTTGGAGCCATAGGAAACCGAATATGAATTTATTATAAATTAATATTTCTAGCTTTTCCAAAGGTGCCCCTCACCCCTCTTATAAAAGGGCACTCCTCCTTCTCATTTCTTCACACCCTCAAAGCCTTCTGGTTCGGCCAAAATCTGCCCAAATACTCTCCCAACTCCCCTCAATACAACCTAGAGGACTTAGTTTGATCATAAAGCCAACCTAAGGAGCCCTTTTGATCAAATCAAAAGGAAGAACCCGAAGAAGAGGTAATGTTTTCACCACCCCTTTTTAAGTTCCTTTTTTCTTCCACTTCCTCTTTCTTTGTTATTACCATTATAAAATAATAACTCCAGTATCATATATATACTTTGATGTTATTATAAATATGGTACAACCATATTCAGTATTCTATCCATCCTTTGAATAACATGTCAACATACGTGCGTACGTACGGCTTACCGTCTCCACGTCGTGGTGTAATTGTTATTCAATATATTATTATTTGGATGGGTATAATAATGATGTGTAACTCATGTAAATAATAAATATAACATGATAATGATTCTGTATATATGATATAAAATCCAATTATATATCATTTTAATATCAAAAGAATGATATTGTCGCTCGTGCGTATGTACGGACTACCGTCTCCACGAACGCGATGAGATTCATTGTCCATCATATCCATTCAAGTATAATTATAATTTTATGATTTAAAAATAGTATCTAAGGAATTGATATCATTCTGGATATGAATAATATACATCCCATTAATAATGAATATGGCTCACATAACAAAGATTATAAAGTAAAATGAACCCGTTAACACCCGAAATGACGATAATTCTAAGATATTATTAACAAATCAATGTTAAAAGATCATATATGATATCATATTAAAGTAAATGATTCTTGTATTATTCAATAAAAATTATTTCACCATTATACAGGAGGTAAACCTACCATCGACCAAGGAAAAAGTACAAAGTAAAGGATTCTCTTATCTCACTTTCAATTCCGTGGGATTTCCATTGTTCGCCACTAAATTATTGAAAGTGGTGTATTGTGTACGGACATTTGATATATATTATCATGATTCTCTTATATTCATGTTATTATGTAAATTATTTGGTGGTTATTAACTTTTGGCCATACGACTCAGTTGATTAATGTGGTATGGGGTTTCTTATCTCACTTTTAATTTCGTGAGATTTCCATTATTCACCACTTAATTATTGCATGTGGGGTATGTGTACTGCCCATGATTGCATTCATTGTGTAATATAATTTAATTTATGGGTATTTACATCATCAGGGTATGATACTTCTTTCATGGGTGTATGTTTCGTATGTTACCTAATCGATAAGGGAATTTGAAATTTCAATTTCCACTCATTTGGCTTTACGCATATTTCATTGATTATATTACCCCAAGATTATGTGTGGAATCACTATTCATTTGATTATGTCATAATTTCCACTCCCCTTCCTGTGGATATAAGTTTAATACACATAATCACTCCATTGATAATTCTCAAGTCATTTATATGAATTTGATAAGAGTAATTTTAACTCATTCTCAATTTGTTGAGTTAAACATCCAATTCCTTGGTGTTGTTTTTACAAGAATATGTGTGAATGTCCTTTGATTGTTTTACACTGAATATCCAATCATATTTAGTGTATTTATATTTGTCACACATAATTATGTCATTGATTTATCCTTAACCTAAGGATACAACCTTTATGAGAGATTTCATCTCAATTTACATTCCATTGAGACTTCTTTGATGATATACACCAAATCACTTTTATGTGGTGTATATAATGTACTTTGACATAGTATATCATGATTCCATTTATTCTCATGATATTACAAAGTTTTGATTACCTCAATTATTTGTATTCAAGTGTCTCTTTTGGTTAGAATCTCTAACTAAAATACCATTTTTAAATGTTTTAAAGACTTATTCATCTAAACCTTTTTCATTAATGTCCATGTTTTAAAAATGGTTTTTAAGGATTTATTTATATGGACATTAAAGTTTAGAAATCAAAACTCCTTTTAAAAAGTTTCAAAGTGGTATGGGACACTTTGATTCAAAAATCTACTTTTAAATGGCTTCTTGACAAATAGTGTGACTTTTAAATGTTTTCAAGAAAAGGGGGATATTTCTCTCAAATAGTTTTGATGATTATTTTCATCTATGTCAACATCCTTCATTATTCTTGATTGAGGTTAATGTGATACAATACAATCTTCCATATTGTATCGAATGATTTATGTTTGACTGTGGATGTGCTGTTTTTATACCATTCATGGTTTGTGGTAAAAGTATTGACATTTCGTATGCTAGTTTTAATACGAATGTTTATCTTATGTTTAAACATGTTCATATGAGGAATGCATTGGACTTAATAAGTGACGGGTGGATCCCACTATAGCTCCTCGATGCATCGGTAGGTCTCATGAGACAAACTAGTGTCTTGGCATAATGCCTTGGCAAAATCTTATTTGTAGTCTTCGCACGAGGCCTTGGCTATGTGGTTATGATAGTCTGGCATTATGCATTCCATCATTATGAAAGTGGTTATTGATATTGCATGTTATCATTTGACTAGTAGAATATCCATGTGAGTAAGTAAATGAAATTATTTCATTTTACCTTCTCCATTTTATGTTGAAGTTGAAATTTAAATGGCTTTTCTTTTAGTTATAAATTGACTTAAATGTTTATGCTTATTTATGAAAGCATCTGCTATAATGTTATCTTTACTGAGCATCCGAGCTCACCCCTTTCAATGTTTTATTTTTCCCAGGATTATGAAGAAGTAATTTATGAATGACCTGTAGGGATAGTATGAGGGGATATGAAGACAAGATGTTTTTTTATGATATAATGTAAAAATTTATGGATGTATCTAGTTATTCCAAGGCTACTAAACTAATCGGTCTTTGGAGACTTGATCTTTCTCGTGATCATTCCAATGTTATGTAATAATGCACCGACTCTAGGTAATTAGGGTCGGGGCGTTACAGTTGGTATCAGAGGAAGTTTAGTACAAACCTTGGTAGCTAGATTTAGATAAACTCTGATTAGAGCACGTAGACCTAAGATGAACATTGAGGATTAGTATAAAATAACTTCCTAGAATTTTGGTATTGTAGATATTTTGTGAGTTTTACGAGCAATACATCCCTGTCTGGATACGAGCAGGTAGAGGCGGCTCTGGCACAGATGTACCTAGGGGTAAAACCCGAAAACACCGCTTTGAGCTAGACTCGAACGGGAACTGGTGCACGACAACGGGCCTTGCTGCACTCTTGGTTACGACACTCCCGGGGGATATGCTTAGGCTAATTTACATTTTCTTTACAAACCGATTTAAGTAATATATACATAAGATGAGAGTAAATGACCTTGGTTAATCCTAATATGTTTCAAATTGAAAATATGGTGACATTTTAATCTCTAAATGATTTTACGACTACTATTACTCACACAATGCTTTCTGGTTTTAGTCAATGGCTGGATTCCAAGGAAGTCATAGTGACTTTGAGAATGATGTACAAGGTGGGAGCGGTGGTGGCGATGAGCAACAAAATGGAATGTTGATAGGCGTAAAAGATATCGTCTTTATGCCAAATCAGTTTTCCAAAAATATGATCAACAACATATATATTAACCAACTCCCAGATTCAACAAGGAACAGAAAGGTGATAAATGATAAGATCTCCAGCAATGGAGACCATGGAGAAAAGAAACCTCAATTTTCATCATGCAGGAAATGTGGAAAGAGACACCCAAGAAAGTGTCTCAATGGGACAACGAAATGTTTTACGTGCGGGAAGGAAGGACATAAAGTGATGAATTGCCGAAGAAAAATGAATAGTACAATGGAAGAAGATAAAAATGGTCCCAAGAGTCCATTTACAGTCATTTGCCGTAAATGTAGGGGACCTGGCCATTACCCGAGTGAATGTCCTATTCTATAGGATATTTTCTTGGTCAAAGAAGAAGCTATGTGGAAATAAATGGTTGGAGAAAAATTTAAAAAGTATTAGCACTCCTTGTTGATGGGTTTACTTTGGAATAATTTTCTCTTGTATTTGTAACCCAGCAGTTTTCCATGTGATAATGATATTTGAGGAAGAATTGTCTCTTCTCTTGTGGATATAGGTATAAATAACCATTTGGTTGTATATGATCATTGGGGTTTGAGAAAATGATAAGTTATTATAATTTGGGATGAAAATGAAAATTATGATATAACATTTGTGGTTAAATTATGTTATTTTGAGGAATTTATCTCATTTTGGTAATATTATAAAATATAGTTTTTGAAAAAGGACAACACGTAGACCGTGTGAAAACCCGTCGCGTCGGACAAAGCTGTGGGAATTGAACCCACAACCAAAGTGCGATTGGGATTTATCGCCTACCACTGGACTACGTGAAGTCCCTGGTTAGTGTGACTATTTTTTTTGTTAAATGATTTTATTGATCAATAATAAGATGATTTGGGTTCTTATGTCTTATCAAATGAATACCATTGGTATAGGAAAATGATTTGGTGATTAAGTGGTAAATGTTATTTTAGAAGATGTTCGTTTTGTTAGGAACACTATATGCCCAAGGAAAATAGAATACAATGAGGTTTCATTTGTATAGTAATGGTGGATTTTTATCTACGTTTTTATTGTTGATTTATAGTGATTTGGGTTATTTATGGAAATGATTAACCTATAACAGAGAATATGTGATGATGTTAATTACTTTTAAGTATGTGACTTTAAGAGTATTTGATGTCATTTGGAGATACAATGTAACATGGGTGACTACATAATCAAATTCTTCTATGTTTTGGGTTTCAATATTAGTTTGGATTATGTTAAATTATTTTAAGGACAATTCGTTATTGAATGGTATCTATTTAACTTTGGGGTATTGTTGGTTTAATTTTAGAAATTATGATTAGTGCATATTTATCTCAATGAATATCCTTTTGGGGGATCATTATATCATTCACTAACCATTTTGGTTTTGATTAATCTTCAAATAAAATGTAAATATATGGTTTATCCTACATGGATCAAGTGATTCTATAGAAGTTTATTCTAGCTCTTCCAGTGTGACCAAGTCTTCTTGAATACTCATCATTTAAAAAAAATTGAGTTAGTGGTGGAAATTTATTAAAGAATGAAAATCTACTTAAAATTTAAGTATATCTCATAATGTTCTTAGTCAATATCATAAATTAATTCCTCTTCCTTATGTAATGTAACTTTAAAAAAAAATGTTGCCCTAGATGGTACATTAAATCATCAATAATTTATGGCTTTGGGATTATTGGCCTTTTCATAGCCATGTTCTCTACCACTCTCCATCAGATAATTGATGGTTATATTTCTCTTCCATATCCATATTTTCCTACATGGAACCCTAGTATGTGTTATTTTCGGTAATCTTCATACTTTCCACTCTTTATTTTAAATAGAGGCCTCATTAATTCATTTTTCGATGTGGGATTTCAACTAAGATATTTTGAAACGTCAAAAATGTGTTATCCCAATACCCTATGTTTTCTTGGACCAATGGTATTTCAAATCATCATAGATTGATGAGTTTAAGGACCTCAATTTTATACTTGTTTGTGATTGATGACCTCAATCACTACCTATAAATATTTACGTTTTTCCTCCAATTATATGTCTCTAATTACCACCAATGTTCTCCTAATCGAGATCATAATATGGTGGTGATCCTTTCATTTCTCTTTTCGTCATATTAAGACTAAATTTTAGTAACCCAATTTCCGATGTGGGTTTTCCCACAAATATATTTTCTATTTTCAACCTTTTATTTTCGAAGAACAATTTCAAATTGCGAGGACGCAATTTATTGATGGAGGGGAGAATGTAACACCCCAAGATTTTATAGTGTGTTATTTCTTCAAAATAATTCAATAACTTTCACTACACGCAACACCAAGTTCAATCTCACCATGACTTACCAAACAAGCTGTTCAAAAGAGGTTATGAATAGTGTTAACTAAATTTTAAACTTTATATAATCCTTATAATTTTAGAATCCATATTATGAGTTTCTTAGACATAATGTAAGAACAAATTCATTTCCAGTATTGCACTTTTACCAAATTTTAATAGTGAACCCTTTTTAGATACTATATTTAAAATTTTTTGACTAAATGGGGACATCAAAAATTTAAAATGAAACATCCCAAGCTTCCACGGTACGCTAGCGTGTGTTGTACGCAACACCGAGTTCTAACACACCGTAACCAATCAAACTAGCCGTTATAAATAGTAATACCTACCTTTTGAAATTATATATATTTTATATTTTAAAATGGACTTCATTTTTGGATTCGGAATATCGAATTTATCCTAAGGTGAAATTTTGGTACTTTTCGGATAACTTTCATATTTTGATGAATAGTGAAAATTACTAAATTTTAATTAAAAACAACTTTTTTAATCAAAATAATTAATAGTGATAAATTGTGAATTTGAGTGGTTTTAAAGTATATTTAGAATATATTTTTACCATTTAATATAATGTTGGTCATTGGACATAATTTTACTATTAAACCGAACATAAACAAGTGTCAATCTTTTGATAATTATTATCTCTTAAAAACACGCTTTTTGTTTTGACAGCGGGAATTAATTTTAAATTAATTTCTGCCACTTATGTGTTTTGAATTTAGAAAAATGGATTCCATATTTGGAATCAGGATGTCCAAATTGTGTAAATAGGTAACTTTTATTTTTAGACATTTTGAATAATTACTGCGGTAAATATTTTATTTACCATGGTTAAGGGTAAATCCAGTAAATAAGGGTTAAAAATAATATTATAATAATACTAAATTACCCTAAAACGTGTCTTAACCCTATTGGTTGACACATGGTCGACCATGGGCATCTTTGGGTCGATTTTGGGACCCCATGGATCCACTTGTAAGTGATAATGATACTTTATTTTAATTAAGTTAAAATGAATACAAAAATGACACAAGCATATATCTTTTAGAAAAACAATTGTTACATAGGGTTATATATGTTGGATTTTAGATTATAAATATTAATTAGAAAGATAAAAAGATTTCCTACATTATGATATTTTATTTTTAATTTTTAGACATTAAATAATTTATTTTATTTATGACACAATGATGATGCAATAATTACAATAATAGTGGAAAATTAAAATAATTGATATTATAAATACCCAAATAAATATAATATGAAGCTTTTAATGAATTGAAATAATTTTCTAGGATAATATGATATATTAGGATTTATTTAATTGACTTTTTTTGAATTAATCAATCTGTTATGAGTTTTAAAAAAATCAACTATTGAATAGTGTCTAAATTGACATAAAAGAGTTCTTAAAACAAATATTATATTATTAATTGATATTAAATTCCTAAAAATCTAAGGTTCGGCCAAGAGACTTATATCATGATAGGTTCATCATTAATGGACCACTTGGGGGTCTCTTGGATGTATATAGTAAGTTTATTAACCATATTATATTAAAATACAAAGAGACATTGTAAAAGTGAAACTAATTAACTTAGAGTTAATACTTAAAGATAAGGTTAATATAAGTACCCAAACCTGTCTAAATTCTATTGGATGAGTTTTTTTCGACCCATACCCACCTTAACCTTTGAATATTTAACTTTGGAGCCATTGGAAACCTAATATGAAATTATTATAAATTAATATTTCTAGCTTTTCCAAAGGTTCCCCTCACCCCTCTTATAAAAGGGAACTCCTCCATCTCATTTCTTCACACCCTAAAAGCCTTTTGGTTCGGCCAAACTCTGCCCAAATACTCTCCCAACTCCCCTCACTACAACATAGAGGCCTTAGTTTGATCAGAAAGCCAACCTAAGGAGCCCTTTTGATCAAATCAAAAGGAAGAACCCGGAGAAGAGGTAATGTTTTCACCACCCCTTTTTAAGTTCTTTTTTTCTTCCACTTCCACTTTCTTTGTTATTACCATTATAAAATAATAAATCCAGTATCATATATATACTTTGATGTTATTATAAATATGTTACAACCATATTCAGTATTCTATCCATCCTTTGAATAACATGTCACCATACGTGCGTACGTACGGCTTACCGTCTCTACGTCGTGGTGTTATTGTTATTCAATATATTATTATTTGGATAGGTATAATAATGATGTGTAACTCATGTAAATAATAAATATAACATGATAATGTTTCTGTATATATGATATAAAATCCAATTATATATCATTTTAATATCAAAAGAATGATATTGTCGCTCGTGCGTATGTACGGACTACCGTCTCCACGAATGCGATGAGATTCATTGGCCATCATATCGATTCAAGTATAATTATACTTTTATGATTTAAAAATAGTATCTAAGGACTTTATATCATTCTGGATATGAATAATATACATCCCATTAATAACGAATATGGATCACATAACAAAGAATATAAAGTAAAATGAACCCGTTAACACCCGAAATGACGATAATTCTAAGATATTATTAACAAATCAATGTTAAAAGATCATATATGATATCATATTAAAGTAAATTATTCTTGTATTATTCAATAAAAATTATTTCACCATTATACAGGAGGTAAACCTACCATCGACCAAGGAAAAAGTACAGAGTAAGGGATTCTCTTATCTCACTTTCAATTCCTTGAGATTTCCATTGTTCGCCACTAAATTATTGAAAGTGGTGTATTGTGTACGGCCATTTGATATATATTATCATGATTCTCTTATATTCATGTTATTCTGTAAATAATTTGGTGGTTATTAACTTTTGGCCATACGACTCAGTTGATTAATGTGGTAAGGGGTTTCTTATCTCACTTTTAATTTCGTGAGATTTCCATTATTCACCACTTAATTATTGCATGTGGGGTATGTGTACTACCCATGATTGCATTCATTGTGTAATATACTTTAATTTATGTGTATTTACATCATCAGGGTACGATACTTCTTTCATGGGTGTATGTTTCGTAAGTTACCTAATCGATAAGGGAATTTGAAATTTCAATTTCCACTCATTTGGCTTTACGCATATTTCATTGATTATATTACCCCAAGATTATGTGTGGAATCACTATTCATTTGATTATGTCATAATTTCCACTCCCCTTCTTGTGGATATAAGTTTAATACACATAATCACTCCATTGATAATTCTCAAGTCATTGATATGAATTTGATAAGAGTAATTTTAACTCATTCTCCATTTGTTGAGTTAAACATCCAATTCGTTGGTATTGTTTTTACAAGAATATGTGTGAATGTCCTTTGATTGTTTTACACTGAATATCCAATCATGTTTAGTGTATTTATATTTGTCACACATAATTATGTCATTGATTTATCCTTAACCTAAGGATACAACCTTTATGAGGGATTTCATCTCAATTTACATTCCATTGAGACTTCTTTGATGATATACACCAAATCACTTTTATGTGGTGTATATAATGTAATTTGACATCGTATATCATGATTCCCTTTATTCTCATGATATTACAAAGTTTTGATTACCTCAATTATTTGTATTCAAGTGTCTCTTTTGGTTAGAATCTCTAACTAAAATACCATTTTTAAATGTTTTAAAGACTTATTCATCTAAACCTTTCTCATTAATGTCCATGTTTTAAAAATGGTTTTAAGGATTTATTTATATGGACATTAAAGTGTAGAAATCAAAACTCCTTTTAAAAAGTTTCAAAGTGGTATGGGACACTTTGATTCAAAAATATACTTTTAAATGGCTTCTTGACAAATAGTGTGACTTTTAAATGTTTTCAAGAAAAGGGGGATATTTCTCTCAAATAGTTTTGATGATTATTTTCATCTATGTCAACATACTTAATTATTCTTGATTGAGGTTAATGTGATACAATACAATCTTCCATATTGTAACGAATGAGTTATGTTTCACTGTGGATGTGCTGTTTTTATACCATTCATGGTTTGTGGTAAAAGTATTGACATTTCGTATGCAAGTTTTAATACGAATGTTTATGTTATGTTTAAACATGTTAATATGAGGAATGCATTGGACTTAATAAGTGACGGGTGGAGCCCACTATAGCTCCTCGATGCATCGGTAGGTCTCATGAGACAAACTAGTGTCTTGGCACAAGGCCTTGGCAAAATCTTATTTGTAGTCTTGGCACGAGGCCTTGGCTATGTGGTTATGATAGTCTGGCGTTATGCATTCCATCATTATAAAAGTGGTTATTGATATTGCATGTGATCATTCGACTAGTAGAATATCCATGTGAGTAAGTAAATGACATTATTTCATTTTACCTTCTCCATTTTATGCTGAAGTTGAAATTTAAAAGGCTTTTGTTTTAGTTATAAATTGCCTTAAGTGTTTATGCTTATTTATGAAAGCTTCTGCTATAATGTTATCCTTACTGAGCATCCGAGCTCACCCCTTTCAATGTTTTATTTTTCCCAGGATTATGAAGATGTAATTTATGAATGACCTGAAGGGTTAGTATGAGGGGATATGAAGACAAGATGTTTTTTTTATGATATAATGTAAAAATTTATGGATGTATCTAGTTATTCCAAGGCTACTAAACTAATCGATCTTTCGAGACGTGATCTTTCTCGTGATCATGCCAATGTTATGTAATAATGCACCGACTCTAGGTAATTAGGGTCGGGGCGTTACAGTTGGTATCAGAGGAAGTTTAGTACAAACCTTGGTAGCTAGATTTAGATAAACTCTGATTAGAGCACGTAGAACTAAGATGAACTTTGAGGATTAGTATAAAAGAACTTCCTAGAATTTTGGTATTGTAGAGATTTTGTGAGTTTTCCGAGCAATACATCCCTGTCTGGATACGAGAAGGTAGAGGCGGCTCTGGCACAGATGTACCTAGGGGTAAAACCCGAAAACACCGCTTTGAGCTAGACTCGAACAGGAACTGGTGCACGACAACGGGCCTTGCTGCACTCTTGGTTACGACACTCCCGGGGGATATGCTTAGGATAATTTACATTTTCTTTAAAAACCGATTTAAGTAATATATACATAAGATGAGAGTAAATGACCTTGGTTAATCCTAATATGTTTCAAATTGAAAATATGGTGACATTTTAATCTCTAAATGATTTTAAGACTACTATTACTCACACAATGCTTTCTGGTTTTAGTCAATGGCTAGATTCCAAGGAATTCATAGTGACTTTGAGAATGATGTACAAGGTGGGAGCGGTGGTGGCGATGAGCAACAAAATGGAATGTTGATAGGCGTAAAAGATATCGTCTTTATGCCAAATCAGTTTTCCAAAAATATGATCAACAACATATATATTAACCAACTCCCAGACTCAACAAGGAAGAGAAAGGTGATAAATGATAAGATCTCCAGCAATGGAGACCATGGAGAAAAGAAACCTCAATTTTCATCATGCAGGAAATGTGGAAAGAGACACCCAGGAAAGTGTCTCAATGGGACAACGAAATGTTTTACGTGCGGGAAGGAAGGACATAAAGTGAAGAATTGGCGAAGAAAAATGAAGAGTACAATGGCAGAAGATAAAAATGGTCCCAAGAGTCCATTTACAGTCATTTTCCGTAAATGTAGGGGACCTGGCCATTACCCGAGTGAATGTCCTATTCTATAGGATATTTTCTTGGTCAAATAAGAAGCTATGTGGAAATAAATGGTTGGAGAAAAATTTAAAAAGTATTAGAACTCCTTGTTGATGGGTTTACTTTGGAATAATTTTCTCTTGTATTTGTAACCCAGCAGTTTTCCATGTGAGAATGATATTTGAGGAAGAATTGTCTCTTCTCTTGTGGATATAGGTATAAATAACCATTTGGTTTTATATGATCATTGGGGTTTGAGAAAATGATAAGTTATTATAATTTGGGATGAAAATGCAAAGTATGATATAACATTTGTGGTTAAATTATGTTATTTTGAGGAATTTATCTCATTTTGGTAATATTATAAAATATAGTTTTTGAAAAAGGACAACACGTAGACCGTGTGACAACCCGTCGCGTCGGACAAAGATGTGGGAATCTAACCCACAACCAAAGTGCGATTGGGATTTATCGCCTACCACTGGACTACGTGAAGTCCCTGATTAGTGTGACTATTTTTTTGTTAAATGATTTTATTGATCAATAATAAGATGATTTGGGTTCTTATGTCTTATCAAATGAATACCCTTGGTATAGGAAAATGATTTGGTGATTAAGTGGTAAATGTTATTTTAGAAGATGTTCGTTTTGTTAGGAACACTATATGCCCAAGGAAAATAGAATACAATGAGGTTTCATTTGTAGAGTAATGGTGGATTTTTATCAACGTTTTTATTGTTGATTTATAGTGATTTGGGTTATTTATGGAAATGATTAACCTATAACAGAGAATATGTGATGATGTTAATTACTTTTAAGTATGTGACTTTAAGAGTATTTGATGTCATTTGGAGATACAATGTAACATGGGAGACTACATAATCAAATTCTTCTATGTTTTGGGTTTCAATATTAGTTTGGATTATTTTAAATGATTTTAAGGACAATTCGTTATTGAATGGTATCTATTTAACTTTGGGGTATTGTTGGTTTAATTTTAGAAATTAAGATTAGTGCATATTTATCTCAATGAATATCCTTTTGGGGGATCATTAGATCATTCACTAACCATTTTGGTTTTGATTAATCTTCAAAGACAGTGTAAATATATGGTTTATCCTACATGGATCATGTGATTCTATAGAAGTTTATTCTAGCTCTTCCAGTGTGACCAAGTCTTCTTGAATACTCATCATTTAAAAAAAATTGAGTTAGTGGTGGAAATTTATTAAAGAATGAAAATCTACATAAAATTTAAGTATATCTCATAATGTTCTTAGTCAATATCATAAATTAATTCCTCTTCCTTATGTAATGTAACTTTAAAAAAAATGTTGTCCTAGATGGTACATTAAATCATCAATAATTTATGGCTTTGGGATTGTTGGCCTTTTCATAGCCATATTATCTACCACTCTCCATCAGATAATTGATGGTTATATTTCTCTTCCATATCCATATTTTCCTACATGGAACCCTAGTATGTGTTATTTTCGGTAATCTTCATACTTTCCACTCTTTATTTTAAATAGAGGCCTCATTAATTCATTTTTTGATGTGGGATTTCAACGAAGATATTTTGAAACGTCAAAAATGTGTTATCCCAATACCCTATGTTTTCTTTGACCAATGGTATTTCAAATCATCATAGATTGATGAGTTTAAGGACCTAAATTTTATACTTGTTTGTGATTGATGACCTCAATCACTACCTATAAATATTTACGTTTTTCCTCCAATTATATGTCTCTAATTACCACCAATGTTCTCTTAATCGAGATCATAATTTGGTGGTGATCCTTTCATTTCTCTTTTCCTCATATTAAGACTAAATTTTAGTAACCCAGTTTCCGATGTGGGTTTTCCCACAAAGATATTTTCTATTTTCAACCTTTTATTTTCGAAGAACAATTTCAAATTGCGAGGATGCAATTTATTGAAGGAGGGGAGAATGTAACACCCCAAGATTTTATAGTGTGTTATTTCTTCAAAATAATTCAATAACTTTCACTACACGCAACACCAAGTTCAATCGCACCATGACTTACCAAACAAGCTGTTCAAAAGAGGTTATGAATAGTGTTAACTAAATTTTAAACTTTATATAATCCTTATAATTTTAGAATCCATATTATGAGTTTCTTAGACATAATGTAAGAACAGATTCATTTTCAGTATTGCACTTTTACCAAATTTATTAGTGAACCCTTTTTAGATACTATATTTAAATTTTTTTGACTAAATGGGGACATCAGAAATTTAAAATGAAACATCCCAAGCTTCCACGGTACACTAGCGTGTGTTGTACGCAACACCGAGTTCTAACACACCGTAACCAATCAAACTAGCTGTTATGAATAGTAATACCTACCTTTTGAAATTATATATATTTTATATTTTAAAATGGACTTCATTTTTGGATTCAGAATATCGAATTTAGCCTAAGGTGATATTTTGGTACTTTTCGGATAACTTTCATATTTTGATGAATAGTGAAAATTACTAAATTTTAATTAAAAACAAATTTTTTAATCAAAATAATTAATAGTGATAAATTGTGAATTTGAGTGGTTTTAAAGTATATTTAGAATATATTTTTACCATTTATTATAATGTTGGTCATTGGACTTAATTTTACAATTAAACCGAACATAAACAAGTTTCAATCTTTTGATAGTTATTATCTCTTAAAAACACGCTTTTTGTTTTGACAGCGGGAATTAATTTTAAATTAATTTCTGCCACTTATGTGTTTTGAATTTAGAAAAATGGATTCCATATTTGGAATCAGGATTTTCAAATTGTGTAAATAGGTAACTTTTATTTTTAGACATTTTGAATAATTACTGCGGTAAATATTTTATTTACCATGGTTAAGGGTAAATCCGGTAAATAAGGGTTAAAAAATAATATTATAATAATACTAAATTACCCTAAAACGTGTCTTAACCCTATTTTTTGATACATGGTCTACCATGGGAATCTTTGGGTCGATTTTTGGACCCCATGGATCCACTTGTAAGTGATAATGACACTTTATTTTAATTAAGTTAAAATGAATACAAAAATGACACAAGCATATATCTTTTAGAAAAACAATTGTTACATAGGGTTATATATGTTGGATTTTAGATTATAAATATTCATTAGAAAGATAAAAAGATTTCATACATAATGATATTTTATTTATAATTTTTAGACATTAAATAATTTATTTTATTTATGACACAATGATGATGCAATAATTACTATAATAGTGAAAAATTAAAATAATGGATATTATAAATACCCAAATAAATATAATATGAAGCTTTTAATGAATTAAACTAATTTTCTAGGATAATATGATATATTAGGATTGATTTAATTGACTCTTTTCTAATTAATCAATCTTTTATGAGTTTCAAAAAAATCAACTATTGAATAGTGTCTAAATTGACATAAAAGAGTTCTTAAAACAAATATTATATTATTAATTGATATTAAATTCCTAAAAATCTAAGGTTCGGCCAAGAGACTTATATCATGATAGGTTCATCATTAATGGACCACTTGGGTGTCGCTTGGATGTATATAGTATGTTTATTAACCATATTATATAAAAATACAAAGAGACATTGTAAAAGTGAAACTAATTAACTTAGAGTTAATACTTAATGATAAGGTTAATATAAGTACCAAAACCTGTATAAATTATATTGGATGAGTTGTTTGCGACCCATCCCCACCTTAACCTTTGAATCGTCAACTTTGGAGCCATTGAAAACCGATTATGAATTTATTATAAATTAATATTTCTAGCTTTTCCAAAGGTACCCCTCACCCCTCTTATAAAAGGGCACTCCTCCTTCTCATTTCATCACACCCTCAAAGACTTTTGGTTCGGCAAAACTCTGCCCAAATACTCTCCCAACTCCCCTCACTACAACCTAGAGGCCTTATATTGATCAGAAAGCCAACCTAAGGAGCCCTTTTGATCAAATCAAAAGGAAGAACCCGAAGAAGAGGTAATGTTTTCACCACCCCTTTTAAGTTCCTTTTTTCATCCACTTCCTCTTTCTTTGTTATTACCATTATAAAATAATAACTCCAGTATCATATATATAATTTTATGTTATTATAAATATGGTACAACCATATTCAGTATTCTATCCATCCTTTGAATAACATGTCACCATACGTGCGTACGTACGGCTTACCGTCTCCACGTCGTGGTGTAATTGTTATTCAATATATTATTATTTGGATGGGTATAATAATGATGTGTAACTCATGTAAATAATAAATATAACATGATAATTATTCTGTATATATGATATAAAATCCAATTATATATCATTTTAATATCAAAAGAATGATATTGTCGCTCGTGCGTATGTACGGACTACCGTCTCCACGAACGCGATGAGATTCATTGTCCATCATATCCATTCAAGTATAATTATAATTTTATTATTTAAAAATAGTATCTAAGGACTTGATATCATTCTGGATATGAATAATATACATCCCATTAATAACTAATATGGCTCACATAACAAAGAATATAAAGTAAAATGAACCCGTTAACACCCGAAATGACCATAATTCTAAAATATTATTAACAAATCAATGTTAAAAGATCATATATGATATCATATTAAAGTAAATCATTCTTGTATTATTCAATAAAAATTATTTCACCATTATAAAAGAGGTAAACCTACCATCGACCAAGGAAAAAGTACAAAGTAAGGGATTCTCTTATCTCACTTTCAATTCTGTGAGATTTCCATTGTTCGCCACTAAATTATTGAAAGTGGTGTATTGTGTACGACCATTTGATATATATTATCATGATTCTCTTATATTCATGTTATTCTGTAAATAATTTGGTGGTTATTAACTTTTGGCCATACGACTCAGTTGATTAATGTGGTAAGGGGTTTCTTATCTCACTTTTAATTTCGTGAGATTTCCATTATTCACCACTTAATTATTGCATGTGGGGTATGTGTACTACCCATGATTGCATTCATTGTGTAATATACTTTAATTTATGGGTATTTACATCATCAGGGTATGATACTTATTTCATGGGTGTATGTTTCGTAAGTTACCTAATCGATAAGGGAATTTGAAATTTCAATTTCCACTCATTTGGCTTTACGCATATTTCATTGATTATATTACCCCAAGATTATGTGTGGAATCACTATTCATTTGATTATGTAATAATTTCCACTCCCCTTCCTGTGGATATAAGTTTAATACACATAATCACTGCATTGATAATTCCTAAGTCATTGATATGAATTTGATAAGAGTAATTTTAACTGATTCTCCATTTGTTGAGTTAAACATCCAATTCGTTGGTATTGTTTTTACAAGAATATGTGTGAATGTCCTTTGATTGTTTTACACATAATATCCAATCATATTTAGTGTATTTATATTTGTCACACATAATTATGTCATTGATTTATCCTTAACCTAAGGATACAACCTTTATGAGAGATTTCATCTCAATTTACATTCCATTGAGACTTCTTTGATGACATACACCAAATCACTTTTATGTGGTGTATATAATGTACTTTGACATAGTATATCATGATTCCCTTTATTCTCATGATATTACAAAGTTTTGATTACCTCAATTATTTGTATTCAAGTGTCTCTTTTGGTTAGAATCTCTAACTAAAATACCATTTTTAAATGTTTTAAAGACTTATTCATCTAAAACTTTCTCATTAATGTCCATGTTTTAAAAATGGTTTTAAGGATTTATTTATATGGACATTAAAGTTTAGAAATCAAAACTCCTTTTAAAAAGTTTCAAAGTGGTATGGGACACTTTGATTCAAAAATCTACTTTTAAATGGCTTCTTGACAAATAGTGTGACTTTTAAATGTTTTCAAGAAAAGGGGGATATTTCTCTCAAATAGTTTTGATGATTATTTTCATCAATGTCAACATCCTTCATTATTCTTGATTGAGGTTAATGTGATACAATACAATCTTCCATATTTTATCGAATGAGTTATGTTTGACTGTGGATGTGCTGTTTTTATACCATTCATGGTTTGTGGTAAAAGTATTGACATTTCATATGCTAGTTTTAATACGAATGTTTATGTTATGTTTAAACATGTTCATATGAGGAATGCATTGGACTTAATAAGTGACGGGTGGATCCCACTATAGCTCCTCGATGCATCGGTAGGTCTCATGAGACAAACTAGTGTCTTGGGACAAGGCCTTGGCAAAATCTTATTTGTAGTCTTGGAACGAGGCCTTGGCTATGTGGTAATGATAGTCTGGCATTATGTATTTCATCATTATGAAAGTGGTTACTGGTATTGAATGTGATCATTCGACTAGTAGAATATCCATGTGAGTAAGTAAATGACATTATTTCATTTTACCTTCTACATTTTATGCTGAAGTTGAAATTTAAAAGGCTTTTGTTTTAGTTATAAATTGCCTTAAGTGTTTATGCTTATTTATGAAATCTTCTGCTATAATGTTATCCTTACTGAGCATCCGAGCTCACCCCTTTCAATGTTTTATTTTTCCCAGGATTATGAAGAATTAATTTATGAATGACCTGCAGGGATAGTATGAGGGGATATGAAGACAAGATGTTTTTTTATGATATAATGTAAAAATTTATGGATGTATCTAGTTATTATAAGGATACTAAACTAATCGGTCTTTCGAGACTTGATCTTTCTCGTGATCATGCCAATGTTATGTAATAATGCACCGACTCTAGGTAATTAGGGTCGGGGCGTTACATTATTTATAAGTTAAAACATTAATGATGTTTGTTTAGATCATTTTAGTGGTTCTTCGATAACAATGACCTCATTTTGTATTATGAATTAAAACCATGTGTACAATAGAGTTAAAAAACTATGAATGAAAAAAATATATATTATAACATTGTTCAACCATAAAAATGGTTTTTTTACAATCCTTGAATGAATTAAAGAGGAATAAAATCACATCATCCACGATGTCGGTAATTCGACCCATCAAAGACTATGTTTTTAATTCTTTGAATATGTAGAAGATGAGAAGAATATTGATGATAAATTTTCCTTGAACATGGGAAAATCCATAATATAGATGAATCTAGTTCATTAATACCTCTTGGATAAGAGGAGGTGCGGAAAACCAAGAAATAAACCCAAAATAAATGAAAAATTGGGAAATATCTCATGAATATTCGGCATCCTAACTGCGTCACATAAAATTTCCTAAAAAAGATTTATGAGATAAATGGGGTATATCATAACTCCTACATTATATGGGAACCAAAGGTAATATGGAATGAAATATCCCAACATAATCCAAATAAAATTAAACAAATTAACATAATATGATAGAAAGGAATGAAAACAAAAGTGGATTCTTACCTCTTGATCACATATCCCTGAGATACTTCTTAAGGCATTTTGTTTTGGCCTTTTGTTGAGAAAAGAAGATCAAGAACGTGTATAAGAACCATGGTAGGATTATTGGGTAGAACAGAGGAATGGATCAAGGATTGAGAGGTGTGGGAGGAAGAGGGAAATGAGGGTGGTGTTTATAGTGGAAGAGAGGAGATATTAAACATTATTATAATCATTATTATAATATTTTTGCTCAAAACTATGAATAGTCTTAAATCATGTAACCTAGAATAGTAATAATGGCATGGGAGTTTGAACCACGTGGCCTTACATCACACATGATGTCATAAATGGTGTATTTTTCTGAGAATTAGAATATACGGTATTTTACCGTATTTCACTATTCATAAAAAATTCATGAAATTCAGAAAAATCCCAAAAATTATTCCTTATCATTTATTGATGTATATAATTCCCAAAATAAAATCCATTTTTTGTTAATAAATTTTTAAATAATATTTATTTAATTTTATAAAAAAATCATTCTTAATTCAAAAAATAATAATTTGAAAAATATAACAGCTTTTATATCACATTAAAAAAATAACCAAGATGTCATTATCATAAATACTTATGATAATAAAATAAAAACACAATTTACTAATCATTTGGTCCATATTACTATTTACATTAATATTCATAGGGGTATGTTACTATTCAATAATAAAACATGTTTGTTCAATTAGACTCCAAATGACATACTAAACTCAATTGTAGATGACGATATTTTATAATTCAAAACATATAATTGGAAAAAATATTTATAAAATCTAGTTATAAGTATATGATTAAAACAAAGATTCATGAATTTTCATATATATATATTTTTTAAACTATGGGGTGCTACATTATCACCACATTTGGAAAATTTTGTCCTCATAATTTTATTTATTTATTAAACTAGTGACGGTACCTTTCTCACATAGAAGTTTCAGGCTCTCGTGTTGCTTCTTCTACCATGAATTTCTTCTACAAAACCTTTACCTGTTGAATTAAATTATTCCACAATACTTGTTCTTTCGATCAATGATATAAACTGGTTTTTCTTCAAAAGAAAAGATCTCTTCCAGCCGAACTGCTTCTGGGCTTAAGGCATATGAGGAATCTGGCACATACTTCCTCAACATCAAAACATGAAAAACAATGTTTCCATTAGAAACACTGAGAGGAAATGATACTCAATATGAAATTTCTCTTACATTATATATGATTTCAAAAGGACCAATGAACTTCAGACATACCTTCCCTTTTTTACCGAAACACGTCACAATTTTCCAAGGAGAGATTTTATGGAAAACATGGTCACCTACCTCGAAGGAGAAGTCTTTCCATATATTATTTCCAAAACATTTAATCATGCTCAGAGATATCGTCATGTACTTCTATATCATCTTCACTTTCTCAGTCAATTCTTATACTTATTTGGGAACCATCAACTTTTTTTCACTGATTTCATCTCAAAATTCAAGAGTCTAACACTACTTCACATAAAAATCCTTGAAATGAGCCATATGTATAATAGAATGAAAGTATTTATTATAAGATAAATCAAATAGAGAACGATGTTGATCCCAAATACCTAAGTAGTCCATTGAACAAGCTCAACGAATATCCTTCAACATATGAATCAATCGTTCTGACTAGCTAGGTGATTGAGGATGAAAATCTATAATGAAATTTAAATTTATGCCCAAAAACTTTTGAAGCCCCTTACAAAAAAGAAAAGTGATCCTAGGATCTCTGTCAAATATAATGGATTGAGGATCTCCATGTATCGTAACAATATCTAGGAGGTACAATCGAGAAAGTTGATCCATTGACATTATATCTCGAATTGAAATAAAATGTGTAGATTTTTCAGCTGATCTTCAATTACCCAAATCGCATTGTTACCTCATGAAGTCTTTGGTAGTCCCACCAAAAAATCCATGGATACATTCTCCCATTTCCACTCTGGAACTAGAGAAAAATATTCATCCATTTTCGTAATTACCACTCGGCTTTAACATGTAGGAAGGTCAAGCATTTCATATTAAAATCAACAATATCTCTTTTCATTCCATCCCACCAATAATACTACTGATGGTATCTCTAAAAGTTTTTATTACCAGGATGAACTGAAAATAGAGAAGTATAAGCTTCACACAACTAATATTTCATCAACTAAGAATCAAAAGGCTCACACAAGCTTTTTCCAAATCATAAACAAATCATTATCAAGGAAAAATTATGGAAACTGGCCCATTTCCACAAATTCTACCTTTTTCTACATCTCATGGTATTCATTCTCTGCTTGCTTAATTATTTTGGATAACTATGACTGCACAAAAACCTGAGACAAATCAATTGTATTTCTTGCACCAATAAATTGGATGCTAAAATTCATCAAATCATTAATCATTTGATCATTTACCAAACTTATCATTGTTAATGATGCATGATGTTTTCAACTCAACGAATTTGTCACTTTGTTTTCTATTCCGGTATAGTAATTGATCATGAAATCATAATCATTTTTGAGTTCAATCTATATTCTATGCCTCATGTTTAATTCCTTCTGATTGAATATATACTTCAGACTTTTATGGTCATTATATATTAGTTATTTTTCTTCGTCTAAATGATGCCTCTAAATTTTAAAATCCAAATCCAAATCTACCAATTCCAAATCAACTGTGAGATAATTTATCTCTGGTGGTTTAATTCATCTTGAATCATAAGCAATTACCTGATAATTCAGCATCAAAAAACAGCCAAGTCCCTTTAAATAAGCATCATTGTTGATGACAAACTCACCATTTCGGGAAGGTAAGTCCAAAATAATAGCATTCAGCAATATCATTTCAGTTCCAAAAAACAAACCTCACATTCATATATCCAAATTAATTTAACCCATTTTTGTGTTAACATAGATATCGGGATAGTTATCCATGAAATTTTCTTAGAAAAATTTTGGTAATAACCTGCTAATACAACAAAACTACGAATATATATAACATATGTAGGTCTTTCCCAATCATCATCCACCTTTTTTTTATCAGGATAAACTATTATTCAATTCTTATTTACAATTTTCCCAAGAAAATAAATCTACTATAACCTAAAATAAAATTTATGAATTTTCAAAACAATTTCATTTCCATTAAGGATTGTAAAACAAACCTACTATGTTTTTCATTATCCCCTTTATTTTTAAAAAATACTAGAATTTCATAAATAAACACAACCAAAATCTTATCCATGAACTCATGAAATATTTTATTCATAAGAATCATGAATAAAATAGGTGCATTAGTTTACCCAAATGGCATAACAACATATTCATAATGCCCAGAACTAGTAAGAAAGGTTGTTTTTGAGATGTCATCCTCCTTCACCATCAGCTGACGGTATCCAAATCTCAAGTCAATCTTGGAAAAGAATTGAGATCCCTATAACTGATCATACATATCATTGATGTGAGGCAAAGGATACATGTTTTTAATAGTGATATTATTCAAATATCAAAAATCAATACAATTTATCATGGAACCATATTTCTTTTTAACTAACAAAATAAGAGATCCCCATGGTGAAGTGCATAGAAGAATGAAGCCTTTATCAAGCATATCTTGCAATATATTTTTCAATTCAAGAAGTTCTATTTGATACATTCGATATGGAATTTTATGAAATTTTCATAGTATCAGAGCTAATTCAATTCTAAACTTGTCTTATCAATAAAGTATGACACCGGGTAAGTCAACAAGAACAACATCAAGGTATTCATTTACCACTGGAACATCATCTATCTAAACAGTCCCCATGCTTTCAACAGTATGAGTAAGATATCATTCATTTCAATATATCAATAATTTTTTATCATCTTCATATTTTGTAAATTGTATGGGTTCATTATTGTATACAAACTGAATAACTTTCTAAAAACATTTTTATATCTATAGTAAATCTTATCATGATAACAAAAAGGTGAACCTTCCCAAAATAACATCAAATTTGACTAAGGGTAAAGAAACATGGTTTGTTGGTAAATGCTTTCCCATAGACCACAATAGAATGATTTTTATCATTCATCTTTTCTATAATATTACAACGTAGAGTTTTTTACAACAAGTTCTGGTCTCATTTGTTGAGGTTATATTTCCAAATTACTGGAAAATTTCTTAGAGATAAAGGAATGTGTAGAACCCATATCAATCAAAAAATTAGAATAATTTGTGTAAAAACTGATTACTTGATAAAAATTCATTAGATGGCTCTACATCTGCTGATGAAGTCGCAAAATATTTCATCACACTATTATTATTATAGTTTGTCTTCTTTCATCATTTGGATCTCTTTTTGGGAAGGCATTTTTATAGTGACCCATCACACCACATTTAAAATACTTAAAAATTTTCTTATTAGGATTATTCATATGATAATCTTCATTACAATCTCAGACAATATATCCAAACATACAAAATTTAAAACACTTCCTCGTTTTTCTAACACATACCCCTGAGTGCTTCTTCCCACACTTTTCCCAAACTAGAAACTAGATTTACTTACCATCATATTTCATTTGTTGATTATTACACATATCTCGCTATCTAGACTTCTTTTTATCTTTGTTTAAAAAAATGAACTTTATCATCAATAAAATCCATCTCTAACCTCCCATAATTTAATAAAAGTTTCTCATAACTTTTGAATTCACAGTTTGACAATTCCATTCGATACCTTGGCTTCAGACATGAGTAAATGTAGATGATTTTTCTGTCAAGATCCATAATAATATTTAGAGCATACCTCGCCATTCGGTTGAAGTTCACTTCATACACATCCACTAAATCATCCTCCATTGGCTTCAATTCAACGAAATTCACCTCCATTATATGTTTCGCCACTTTAGGAAAATGTTTTTCAAGGAAAATACTTTAAAATTCACCCCAATCTAAGGAATAAATATCATATCTATCCTTGATATTATATACCATTGAAAACCCTTGATCTTCTTATCCTTCAAAAAAATAAATAGAAAGACATAACTTTTTATTTTATGAGTATACCATAACATCGAATATCTTATCAATGGATTTAATCTATCCTTCGGCTACTACTAGGTCAGAAGATCTGTTGAATACAGGAGGGTGTGGCCTCATAAAATGATCCACTATATTCATTCTTTGTTGTGGTGCCTATAGTTGTTCTCTTATATGGATTACACCACCATTTATTTCTTGTATTGGATGATCAATTACTATCACAAACTACTCAGTTATAGTCCCTACCATTTCATGCATCAGATTCGGAATGATGTGGTTCTTTTGGAGCCTCTCCTCTTCAGCTTCCTTGCTTCTTCTGCAGAAAACCATTCTGAGAAAAAATATCATAGACTATGCAATAGGGTAATATTTAAGTTCTATAACATTTCAAATTAATCATATAGTAAAAAATCATTTATGCTATTCTTTTAACATCATCATAACCCCTAAATTTATCTAAACCATCCTATGATAACAAAAATAAAGACATGTCCTTATTACAATATATAATCATTATTTTATTCAAAAACAATATCTTATTTTACAATGTGGATAATTTAAAATTCAGAGATTTAGAGAATTGTGATATAATACACTCATAACATTACACAATTCTACAAAGTGGATACCATAAAATGGTTTCCATTTTTTCCAAAACACAAAACATTAAAGCTTAAAACATGATTTCTTTGACAAATCTTAAAACATTTGACTTGGATTCCTTTTTTCCTTACACATCCATATGACCTGCGAAAATAATTTTTAAAAAAAATTGGATTAGCCCAAAAATATCAGTAAGGGATGTAAAATAAGGAAAGAGCACATTAGACCATGAATACTTGAAACGTATGAAAATATTTTCAAAAGAAATACTCATCACTGATATTTACATACATTATGAAACATGCTATTTAGATATGTTTTAAACAATACATAAGAACATAAATATTGCAATAAATGTATCTAGGGGCATTACATACAAATTTTTTTAACCCTCTTGGCTCCCTTATAATTTGTAACCCTCACGACAACCTTACAATTTGTGTAACCATTGCAGTTACGCCTGGAGTAACCATACGGCTGACCTCCAACTTACACGTACCCAATGCATTGGAGGATAAATATAGGTCCCACCCTTCATCATAAAAAATTCCTATGAAACTTAAAAATTTATAAAATATTAATGATAACACAAAAACACTTCTTTTGAATATTGTAATGTAGAATTTAAAGAGGATTTTAAAGGAAAACCCCCATATATAAAAATTATATAATTGATGTGAGACAAATTAAAGTGGATGAAATATGTATATAATCTTTATATATGAATTATAAAACATTATATAAATAGAACCCATCGCACACAATAATTTAAATACAACTTAAATATTGAATTAGAAGGTTAACCCAAATAATGGAAATAAAGTTAAGAATTCCCCTACTCGGGATTTTTTTACTTCAAACATGTTTAAACCTCTTGTGTAATGATTAAAAGAGTGATATCAATATCTTCCAGAAAAATATCCATCTTTATAATACCTTATAATATTATTGCATTACTTTGTTTCACCATTTAATTGATAGTATTTTTTTTCTTATTCAGTTTTTGGGTGAGTTCCTCACATGATTTCAATGATCGGTTCATGATGGTTGTTCTTGTCAATTGGAAGTGAAGCTCCAGAATTGGAGTGGAGTATAATATTAATATTTCCATAACCATAAAATATATAATTTATTATTTTTAATTCTTACATGAGGATGACCCATAAGTTAAAACATTTATTATGTTCATTTAGATCATTTTAGTGGTTCTTTGATAATAACGACCTCATTTTGTTTTATAAATTAAAACTATGTGTAAAAGATAATTACAAAAACATAAAAGAAATCTAATAAATATATTATAACCTGGTTCAACAATATAAATGGTTTTACGGACATCATTGATATAAATTAAAGCAGATTGATATCAAATCATCTGTGCTGTTGGTAATTCGACACATCACAGACTATGTTTTAAATTCCAAGAATAAGTGGGGAAGGAGAAGTATATTGACTAGTAATTTTCCATTAACATGATAAAATCTAGAATAAACATTATTATTGATATTTACATCCTATTGTATACTAGGAGGTGAATAAAAATAAGAAAGGAACTCAAAATAAAAGAAAAATTGAGAAATCACTAATGAAAATTTGGCAGCCTAACGACAACATTTAGAATTACCTAAAATATTTTGATGAGAGAATGTGGGTATATCATCCCTATTACATAATATGGGACTAAGGGGAATATGAAGTTATATATCCCAATATAAGAAAATGAAAATTAAAAATAATAACATAAAATGAAAGAAAGGACAGAAAACAAAAGAGGATGTTTACCTCTTGATCTTTTATCCTTGAGATCCTTCATAAAGCCTTTGGTTTTTGCCTTTTTGAGATACCAGAAGCTATAGGACATTGAGAAGATACTTTAGAGGCTTATTGGGATGAAAATAGGTTAAGATCCAAGATTTAGATATGTGGGGGAAAGAGGGAAATAAGGGTGGTATTTATAGAGGAGGAAAGGATGTATTTAACATTATTTTAATCATTATTATGATATTTTTGCTCAAGAATTTTGGAAGTACTGATTAATGTGACCCCAACTAGTAATAATGTCATGTGAGTTCTAACAAATTAACCTAACATCCCTTATGTTTTCATAAATAGTGTATATTATTAATAATTTGTATATACTGTATTTTACTGTATTCCATTATATTTCCAAAATTCAAGAATTCTAAAAAAATACCAAAAATCATCCTTTTCCATTTCTCAGAGTGTATAATTAAAAAATGTACTTCATTGTTTGAAAATAATTATATATATATTTTTAATGAAATTTTTAATAAAATCATACTTAATTCAAAATTAATAATTTAAAAATTATAACTGTTTTTATATCACATTAAAAAATTACACAAGATTTCAGTATCTTAAAGCCTTAAAAATTAAATAATAACACAATTTACTATTCATTTTGGTCATATTATTATTCATACTATTATTCATAAGGGTATGTTAATAGTCAAAAAAAAACAAGTTGGCTCTGTTAGACTTCAAATGACATACTGAACATAATTCTAGATAGTAGTTTTTCACAACTCAAAATAAAGAAGTCATGAATTTTTTTTAATGGCTGGTTATAATTAAATTTTTTTAAAAAAAATAATGAATTTCCATTTAAATTTTTAAACCATTGGTTGTTACATTAAAGTCATTTCATTAGGAAAATATCTTGTATAAAATAACCTCTTATGGGATTAAACAAGTAGGGTGTGTTGTTTATATGATCATACACATATGATATAGACTTTTTTGAGTTGAAAGGGAGGCTTAATTCATCACACTTCTGAATTTTTTATAATCCAAACATGAGCTACCCTATGTGTTGTGATTGTTCATGTATAGGGAAAAGATTTATCCTACTGTTAATAGAGAATGACTTGGTGTACTCGTCTCATCATTTTAGGGAACATAAGTGGAATTAATCGAAACATCATTTCTATTTTGTAGTTGTTAATCATGTCATGCTCTATTAGTGTAAATATTAACCTGGAGTGTGTCTTTTGGAATAAATTACCACAAAATCTATAAGTACATATTTAAAAAGGTTGATATAAATTTGAGTTATTGAAGGTGGATTCATTACCTACAATCATTCAACATCACGATTTTATATAGGAACAAGAATGAAATTTCAGTTTCCAATGCACTAAGAAGAGGGAAAAAATAGTGGTAGTTTAGACGTCCAATAATGTGTGAAAACCTATATACCTTATTTGAGAGATGAACTTGGAGGTTCAGGATAGTATCAAGATGAAATTTATCAAATACTTATATATGACTTTTACTCTTCTAGATATAGTGAGGATGATAATTTTATTAGATTCTAAGGGAATAACCTTATAAGAGAGTGTGGAAAGTGATGATCGTCCTCTTGGAAGAACTGTATGGGAGTATGAATTTGTACATATTCATGGTTACATATGGGTTCTAGAAAGAATATCTAAGGATTATATGTTGGATTTTTATTACATAGTTCGGGTAGTGCATCCTGTTGTTACAATGATATATTAGTATTTATGTTTATAGTATTTGTGGTCGGGGATGAAACATAAGTTATCTAGTTTTTATGAGGTGTTTTACCTATTATTTGGTAAATACAGAATAACAATAACGTGCTAGGATTTTCTAAAATTTACCAATTCATGAGTGAAAATGGGATGATGGTGTGATGGATGTAGTGATTAATTTTACGAGTTCATCACGAGGAAGTGATTCCATTTGGAATGTTAATGACAAGCTCAAGAAGGTTGCTCATTTGTCACTAATCTGAGAGACCTTTTAAGTAGATGAAATTAATAGGTTGTATATAAAAGAGATATTTCACCTTCATGGGGTTTCTCATACTATTGTATCAAATAAGAACAGAAGTTTTGCATATCGTTTTTGGAATATCTTACAGAGGTAGTTGAGTACATGGGTGATTCTAATCACAACATACCACCCTCTTAATAATGGAATGGATGATAACATGATTCAGGTTCTTAAGGACATGTTGACAGCATGTGTCCTATATTTTTGGTACTATTGGGAGATTAATATTCACCTGAGTTGAATTATACTATAAAAATATCTATCTAGTGAAAATATAGATTAAAAACTATGATGATTTATATGGTCATCCATGGTGATATCAATAATGAAGGCTAGAGGTGGGTGAGGTGGCATATTTTGGACAAAGTCTCATTTATGAGTCTTCGGCAAAGGTCAAATCGATTAGAAAGCAGATTGATACATAATATTTAAGAAAAAAATCATAGGTTAATCATTTGTGATGACTTCTTGAGTTCGAGTTATGGGGTTCTTGATTTTTATTTATCTCAATGGATTTAGGACACATATGGATTTGGAGTTAGTTTAAACATTCACCAAGATATGTCAGGCCAATTATGATTCTGGGGACAAACGAGCTGGTAGCCTATTGGTTATAGTTACCTCAGAGGTATCGATTCATTCATTATATCCTTAATATAAATCATCTCTTCCATTATCTATCAGACTCATCCCACACACATTATCTAAATGATGTGGAGTTATAGGTTGATGTTTTCATTGAGGAGTACTCTCTTCATAATCTTTACTCATGTATGAATTCTCATCGATTTAAGTTATTTCCTCCAGTATGGTTGCTATGGTTGAAAAACCATTTATAGGAGGAGAATTTTGAGTGGGAGAAAAATATATATGCTTAGTGTCAAGAGTTATTCATAAGAAATTATTGACCACCCATCGAATGGAAATTGAGGGAAAATATAATTTAAGGTGGAAACATTGTTGGATACCAATATTTCTTTAATATATATATAAATATGTATGTCATTTGAAATGTTTTATTTTAAAATTTTGTGTAACAAATGTTCTCATGGGAGTGTTGATGAGTTTTCTAGACTTTTGGGAGCATCAATCACCAAATTATGTGAAGACGTATTGGGTCGCATAGTGTAGGCCACATTTTTACTACTAATCATGTTAGACTAAACAGAGGGGATCATGTGGTTCACAGTTTGGGGGAAACAGTATAACCTCATTCATAATCCAATGATTATTTTAGAGGTACAGAGGATAGTTTTTTATGGATTTTATACAATAATCCAAAAAGTGTGGGTTTCCCGAGTGGGGTCTCCTTAATGATAGAAAAGGATGAACAGTTGTGGAACAATTTGGCAAACTTTTTAACCAAACTATGTGGCACTATGTATAAGATAGAAATCACATTTTTCCCATTATGAATTTATAACATAAAATATTTTTCCTTATTCATACATTATAATGATCCCTCATGCTTAGGAGTTCCCTTTTGAATCCTATGTTTGGATTTTCTCCTAATCATATGTTCAAACATGTATTCAAGTGTCAATTATATCATTGGAAGTAAACTGATATATCTAAATTGTCTTATTCCGTTGTTCTTTTTTATATAGGTATCTATGGATGTATTTAGGTGTAGGGTAATATATACTCATATTGTATGTTGATATTTTCATCATTTATCTCTTAGCTTAAATCGAGTAATTGATTGATACTGGATGAGTTCTCTTATATAGACTGATGGTAGGGGGTCTATATGATTCCCTCAAGTATTGAGATTTTATATTCCCATATACAGTTGTACTGCATTGCAATATTTCCAGCGGTGTGACATTAATTAATATTATGATTGAATATATTGAATCGGTACCTATTACAGTTGACCACCAACACATTTGAAAATATTTGAGGTTGTTATACCCAACCAAGGAAACCCATTAGATGTTAATTTATGTCTTCTTTACATTATACAACCACGTTAATGGATATGTAAGGAGAAGGTTATTCCTCCATTCCATTAAATGATATTATGTTTTTCTGATTTATTTTTTAATTTGATTTTATAAAAGATGTGAAAATAAGTGTAATGAAATCATGTAATGTGATTAATTATGAAATTACTAATATATGGATTTATTAGTTTATTATGATGGTGTATGCCTTGGTTGATATACCTTGGTTGCTGACTCCATTAGAATCTATGAAAATTCATACTACCTAGGTCTAGATTGTGGAAGTGGATGTCATGTTCCTATTTACTCCTTGGGTAATAATTTTGTATGATTACAAGGGACTTCATACCCCATGGATCCAACTTTCTTATACATGCATTACGCATGGCCTTTTGACAAGCTCTATGGACTCCAATAAATTCATTATCATGTTTCTATTTAGATGATCCTGGGAAATGATAAGGATTCCTTATTCTTCTATACCAATGTTATTGACCTTCATGGTCTAACACTTTTGATTGCACCATATAATAGGTGTAGAATACTTTTATTATACCTAGTGAATGGGCTGGATTTTATACCCTAGATTACATGGAAAATCCATTGTAGATATGCTTTCATGTTTTATTGATTACCATGTTATGTGTATCTAATTATAGTGGTTATACTAGAAAATATCACACTTATAATTTATATTTACATGTTCCCTTATTTATTGGAGATTGAATATTATTTCTCAGGATCCTTTTTGGTTTCATAAAATCACTCTAATTTTATCACATATTTCATGCGCGCATTACTTCCATTACAACAATTCTTTTTTTATATATTTTTACTGGTTATATTGTTATATATACACTAGACCTATTATAGAAACCATTGGTAGGGGCCAACTGAGTGTTCTTTGAAACCCTATTTATGCCAGCATTGTGTACCGAAACAAACATCTATCAATGCAGTGAGGAATTTGGAAAATAATCCACTATACAATGCTACATTTTTTTGGATTAGGGTATCACATGACCATTTTAGACTAGTGATGTGAGTTTGGAATGTTTTCTGGGTTTTATTTTAATTTTGAAACATGTATTGTATTGGATACTGGAATACTTATTTTCCTTACTTATAGTGACATGAAATTAAATATAATATTTTATTTGAGATTTCATTTTTCAATGTTTATTTTTTTCTATCATAAATATTTATATTCATTCTAGTTAATTTACAACTTCTTCTATTGATTTTTATAATTTTAAAAACATTGTTGTAATATAAATTGTATCCATAGTCTCCACCCCCCACACACACACCCAAGGTCATTAATACATGATTGTAGCTCTTAATTTATGGATTTTTGTGATTGAGGTCATGTGACACTCTAGCATGATGAACTATTCTTTGGCTCTCAGGTCAGGATGTCACAAAAAGAGATATGAGAATGAATGGAAAATGTGATGAAATTCAAAAATATAAACTATAAAATAAAATGAATTGGTTAAATTCATAAATATTACACAGTTACAAAAAATATATTCAATAAAAAATACTCATTAAAAATGAAAAGGCATCATAAATCCTTACCTAAGGTCTTAGATTTCACTATACACACTATTTTGTTCAGACATAACAAGTAAAAAATTTATTATACATATATAATATTAAAATTTTCATACATATCCTATTATATAATTTTTTTATAATTTCAAATTACCCATTAATTAATAAATATTTGTTAAGGTTATTATTTGAGTGAAAACAAACCAGGTTTTCATCCATGTTTTTTTATTGTTCCATTGCATCCAACATAGTCTTAGATTCCTCATATACCAAATTATGATGATTTAATAATAATCAAATTTATTAATTATATATAATTTTATAACCATTCATATAATTTTATGATGAATAATGAATTAAATGACATTGTGGAGATATTACTCCATATGTAGGCATTAATGATGTTTTCAATTTTAAATGGATTGAATAAAATAATGGTAAATAATTATTCCGCATTAAAAATAATAATAATATCCCAATAATCATATATGATACTTAAATTCATCCATATGACCATCCATGTGTGGAAGACATGAAAAAAAATCACAACACTTTAAGGAGGTGGTAGTCCACACGTACGCATGAACGATATTATCATTTCTCATATGATGGAAGGAAGGTATAGAATTATTGTTCTATTAAAATAATAATATTTCATCATAGTAGTGAGACTAATTAAATAATATTAATATTTTTATTGAATATTTACAGATGTTTTTGGAAGAAAGAAACATGAGAATGATCAATAAATAAAAATAACTCTTCACTGTAAAACCTCTGTTGGATTACACATATAGCCTTCAACGAATTGTATTATGAGATGGAAAACATTTCCAAGACATCTGAATGGTTGTTAGGAAGATAATTTGGTTGTTTGTGGATGAAAAATAAGGTTAAAATTTTGTGAATAAGATATGACAGAAGGTTCCCCTTTATAATTGAAGTGGGTGGAACTATATTATTACTTAAAACATTAAAAAATAATAAATTCAGAATATATTTCTTGTCTGACCAAGTAAAGAATAATTTAATGACAAAAATTATCCTGTCTAAATCCATTCAAAAAATAAGATTTTCTTTATATTTCAACCCTATTTTAACCATAATTTATTTAGTTCAACTATTCAATATCACTTTTAACCATTAATATATTGACATTATATTACCATGGTTACTCTTCATTATGAAAAATTTAATTTTATTACATTATCATTAAAAAATTAATTAAAAATAGAAAAATAATTTTTTAAAAAATTATTTCTCTATATTCAATCAATTCATTTTCATATAATCATGGAAAAAATATATTTTTTTAATTCCTAAAAATTTAAAACTAAATTTAATATAATTCCTTTTTTAATAGAAACCATTATGCAATAATTTTTTTATTTAATATATTTTTCAGAATATTCATTACATTCATTTTTAAATGGTGACTAATTTAGATCATGGTATTGATAACCCATTTAATGCTTAAAATTATTTTTTAAAAATATATTTTTTTACATTCAAGAGATTTAATTTTTACACCTAAAAATCTCATAATCAATGATATCATTTTCTAAATTTGTAAAAAATAATTATTCATATTTTAGAAAATTTAATGAAAATGTTAATTAAAATATATAATACATAAAAAAATCTCAGAAACAAAAGTTTTTAAAACAATTATTTTTTATCATTGATTTTTCAAAAGTAAATTAAAATTTATTTTTAACAATTTTATTTTATTGTAATGCTAGAAAAATTTATTATTTATATAATATAAGAAAATTAATCATATAATTTTAGAAATATGTTCTTTATTAGTTTTAAATATATTATTTATTAAAGAGAAATATTTATTGAAATCTATAGGTGATAAAAGATCTGTGTGATTGAATGAACAGTATATAGGAAATCCCATGTAGGGGAAGGTGCACCCATATGTTTCTATATTATATTTTACCTTTGGTACAAAATCTATATATTATTGTTTTATACCCCTTGGAAATTATCCTTAGATATGTGTGGTGTGATGTACAATCAACTATGAATTACTAATAGTGAGAGTAACCCCCTGTGTTTCCAGAATCAGATTTCCTCTTAGGGTTTTTCAAGATCGAGGTGAAGGGTGTCCTATAGTAATGATAAATTAATTTTTAGGAAACTGACCTATGAATCAACAATCTAGTATGATTTTTTATGCCCAACTATGAGATATATTCAATGAAATCCAAACATTAGTAGTAGCATGCTATCATCATTCCATATTTCAAAGGTAGAACCGAAGGGGAGAAATATTTTTATTATCATTTAATAGATATATATATATTAGGATATAAAATGGTTAAAATAAATATATTGATTATGTATATTATAAATTTGGTTGTGTTAATATATGTAGTACTCACACACTAATTTATTGTTCATGATAGTTATGTACTTGGGAAAATATAAATGGTTTTATGTTTTAGTAGGGAAGAGACCCAATACATCATTTCCAAGTGGGATAGCTTGTGTAGTACTAGTGTTAAGATTTAGTAGATTACCATGGTTATAGTAGACCCTCTTTGAATGTTTAAGGCATTATTTTTTTATATGGTCATTCTAGTTGGAGGCTATTGATTATGTACAACCCTGGAGATCAATATTAGTCGGTAAATACTAGTGTTAGGGAAGACACAACTAATGATATGTGGATACTCTTTTAGTCGATGAACCACACATGTTCCATGAACCCGTGAATGATCTTTGAAAGTGGATTTACGGATTATATGTAAATGATATAATATATTATAGTACATTTTTTGTTTGTATTACTATATAAGGAAATGATTGACATAGATCAAGGTTATATTGGTGTGAGGGTTGGATATAAGACTATTGAATGATGAAAAATAATGTATTTTGTAATTCCATGTTATCTTGATTGGAAGATTTATGTTTCTTCATTTTATGTAATATTTTTATGGTATTCCACGATCCTGAGAGGCTTGAGTTGCATGATTGATAATTTATATAAGTATTGGCTCTTATCCTATTTAAAAAAGGTCATATAAATTCATCATTATTCCCAATTAGGATCCAAATAAATTCAAAACCTTATGTGTGATTGATTTTCGTAGGTATAGTTTTTTTGAAGTTTAATGTTCTAGAAACAACCTATATTTAATTTCCCTAAATAACATGATGGTGATACTCATATCAACAAAACTGAAAATTTTTTATTCTAAATATAGGGCTTCTAGATCTAGGGAAAACTATTTTTTGGATGATAAGTATATATTTGTTCCCTAAATGGTTTATAATTACCCTATTATATTTGTAAATTCAATTGACTCTTTAGAGGTATATCTCTACTGGGTGTTCATGATATTTTTTATAAATCTGAAATAATGTTAGTTTATTATTTTAATACCTCGACATATATATATATATTGTTTTCCCAAATAGTTCCTTATTTTAGATCTATATAACCAAATAGTGGGAATATGGTACACTCAACAAGGATTGTCGAAGGGAGATATCATTATAAAATTTTGATAATAGAATAAAATTTAGCCTTTGAGGGAGGTGACTACATTGTGAAGAGGCTTAGAAAATAATATCTATAGAATGTGATCATCAATGGGTAGTCATGTATATTAAGGAATGATGATAACTAGATCCCAAGTAAGTTGATGAGTTGGCATGTGATTTTAGATATGGATAGTAATGTATGAGATCTTGGAGTGGATAGGTTGGTGTGTGAGTCATTAGGTGACTTTGGAGATTCAATTAAAGGTATTTCCTATGAGTTTGGATCCATTTTATATGTGACAAATGGGGTTGGTGGTTGGGATAACAGCTATTAAGAAAAAAAATTTGTTGTACATGAGTTGTGTGAACATTAAATGGGGATTTAGTTTGTGAAAGTAACCAAAGATATGAGATTACATGAGCATGAGAGAGATATAGAAAATAGATTCATAAGAATATGATTTAGGATATGAGAATGGTTCATGTGAAGTGAAACTATGTACATATATAGAAATGTGGTGATGATTCCCTAGGTTTTTGTTATATATCACATTATGAATCGTTGAATTTGTAATCAATGTTGGAATTCATGGTCATTTTTTGTGTAATATGTAGCCCAATGTATTTTAGTTGTGTTACTAATGGGAATTATAAAAGACCCAAAATTTTGATACATAAATATTACATCTTAATATGTGAATATACATTATGTCGCATAATAATCAATTCTATAATTTTCTATTTTTAGTGCTTGTGGAAATGTAGTTACATAAATTACTAGTTAATAAGTGAACCATATCATATCCCATTAAGTGATTCATCAGTAAAACCCTTTTTAGATATAGAAATCCTAAGTCATTTCTTTAAGACATAGAAACTAATGCATAAGAAATTTTGATTTTAGATGCTCAATAAGATAAAAGAAAAGATATATTAACGTAACATAAACATATGGGTATGGAAACAATGGAATAAATATTGGGAACCAACCACTGTATATCACTGATCACAAATGTTCTTCATACATTATATATTGTATGTTAATAATACATGAATCATAATGGAATAAAATACTACAAGTCATTAGAAAGAAATCCACATAATACATAAATTTCTAGCAGAACATAATAATAGAAAATCATTTCCATAGTATTCATGTCTAATTTCCCAGACTATCATAGTGGATTGGGTTTACTCCATAAACTATTATAGCAGTAAATGATTAAGCCCATGAATATCATAGTGGATTTAGTTATATCACTAAATTATCATAGTAGTCATGGTTTAGTCCCATTACTATAATAGTGATCAAATCCTTCTACTATATTGATTTTAATCCCCATTTTAGTCATGTTTATTTAATTATATCACAATTATTACACAATATAATTCATGAAGATATAGGTCTAAAATTTTATATAATGAAATTAATACATATGTGTGTGATAGGATCATAAAAATTTATTCATATTTAATCCCATGGTTATAAATGGGGTTTATAAATAATTCATCAAATTATAACTCCTAAAAATAAATGAGTTTCATAAAAAATTCATCCCATTATGGCCTATGGAAAAACGAGATTGGCATCATAAACATTACATCATTTCAACATAGACAACAACATTGAAAGATAATGTGTTTAATGGAAATACAATCAACATACTCATAAAACAACCATAGAAATCATAATGACTATATTAAAGGATCATATTCCCTATAATGATAATGTAACATCAATGTAATTAATCATAAAGGAAAAATTAATTTTAATGATCATATGAAACTTTTCATGAGGAAAATAACATTTTTACCTAGTAATAAAATTTTAAAATATAAAAGTTGGTAAATTTTTTTGAATTGAATTTAATTTAAAATTATACTTGTAATATTATAATGGATTATATAAAAAAAATATTGGCTATTATTTTTTGAAATATTGTTAATGCCTTATACGTTTAAATAATGATTACTTTTACATTTTCAACAAAACAAAAATGGGAGTTCTTTAAAAAATGACATGAATGTTACTATTAATGTATATATTTAAAGATGTAAAACAAGGTTAAAAATAACATTAAATAATAATTGAATAACATAAAAGCATTATTTATTTTTTATAAATCATGAAAATTTATGATATTAGTTTTTCAACTGAAGAGAGAAATTATGTTGTTTTTTCTGGAAATTATTTCTGATTATTGACTACATGAAGAGAAGAAGACAAAGGTAAGTCATTCTGTTTCAAGAAATAACCATAGAAGATAATATTCATGATGTTATCGGGAAATGGATCATAATATTTAATCATCAAAATCATATTCATAAACAATATTGTTGTAAAATAATATTATAATATCAAACTCCTAATATATTGGTAACTACTAAATATTAAGACACATGATATATTAAACTATATATTGACATGTATATCCAAAAATTTAAATGAAATTAATCAAAAAAATAAATTCTTAAAATGTATGTACACTACAGAGAAGAAATAGAGGGTGCCTATGAAATGTGTCTCCCATATTCAAAAGAGATACTATAAATCTATAATCTTTTGTCTCAAATTTTACCGTACACATTAAAAATATCTTCATAAAAACAATAGATTTTTAATAAAAATATTATATAACTATTATTATATATGAAATAGAATTTATTATTTACTTTTGACATTTTATTAAGTGTTTATTAACAATCCCTTGTTAAAATCCTGATTTTGGTAATAATTACACTATTTTTATTATATCATATGATTGGTTATTATTTTCCTTTTACATTGATATTTATTCCATAATATCCAAAATATTATCCATCATATAAATATCATATATATTCATTATATATTTATTTAGTAGAATCCTTAAAATTTAGAGATAGAAAATTAAATACACAATTCACGGAAATGGTATGTTATATATACTCATGAAAATTGTTTTTTTATTCTCATTGGATTAAAAAAATAAAAAAACAATGTATAACTTCTCCATAGTAATTATATTGTCATATATATATATATATATAATATATTACTTACATTTACCCTTTTTACCTTCCTTGAAAAACATATGTTAAAAATGAAGCACATTATTTCATGAGGCGGTAGTCCACCATACACATGAGCAATGTGATTATTTTCTCATGAGATATTATATAATAATATATTTGTTTAATTTTAATTTTATAATTATAATTATATCAAAATATAAAAATTAAAAAATAAATCAAACTATATATTCTTCTGTGAGATGTGTTGATGGAAAAAAATTACATCGGTTCATGAGGTGATACTTCATCAAACATACAATCAATGATTTTAGTCCCCATATGATGGATGAGGTTATACATATAGGTTATTCAAAAAAATAAGGAAATTTTCATAATTTTTACGTATTATTTTAGTTTTATTTTGATATTTATAACATTAATTAATGTTTTTATTAGATTAAAATGATATATCTATTTGAAAAAAATTACATTTCTTTAGAACAATATCTTTTGGATCCTTTATTTAGGACCAAAAAGTTGAAATTTTGGGATGATGAGATGATCTATTAACTTTATAAGGATTTTGGAGGTATAACTTGGTAGATTTTTGTCTAACCAATAGATTTATATGTGGGGATAAGTGAGGGGAGGAGGTGGATTTGTATACTCATGGAAGTTGAAATTTTTGTAAATACAAAAAAAATATTCAATAATTGGGGGTCAACCACAAACCCAAATCCTCTAATATAGATATTAAATAGATTTATGGGATTATACGGTTGAGACATAGTACATTCACACAATATTGAGGTACTTTTTAATGGTTTTTCTTTAATTTCTATGTTTACAGACTTTTATCATTTTAGATTTCTCTATGGTAACTAGAATTTTTATCTTGATAATTTTACATTTATAACAAAAAATACAAATTAGCCTCATTAGATTAATTTTTCTCATTTTATATAAATATTATATCCAACATATAAAATAAAAAAATTATTTTCATATAACGTTAATTTTAACACAGGAAAATGAAATGTGCAATACCTAGTTTTCACGTCACCCTGATAATAATGATTTTATATATTGGGGTAAAATAATTATTATAAAAGGATTGTTACAATATTAATGGACTCTGGTGGATAATTATTTAGAATATACCAATAACATATAAGAAAATATGAATTTTTGAATTTTAAATATGTTAATAAAATAACATTAATCATAAAATTACTTCAATGTCAGTATTGAATCTATTCGTTTAATTTGATATTAAAAAATTAAAAAGTGTATACTTTTAATATAAAATTTTACCAAATTTATATTATCAAATAAATATCAATTAAATTCAAGAAATAAAATAATTAATTGAATTTATATTACTAAAATTTTTTGTATAATTTGTTTTCTATTATTTAAATAAAAATGTTTTGGTGTTTTCTAAGAATTTAATGTAATTATATAATAACTAACAATTATAAATAAATTACTATCATTAAATGAAATTTATAATTCTCAATATTTCTACAAATTTTCATTTAGACATTTCCATCATCCATTATTGAAAAAAAAATTAAATTTAAAAGTAAGAGGGGGAAATTTTATATTATTGTTCACTTATATTATTATATTTGTAAATTTCATAGATAGATGACCCCTAAGGACATAGAAATAAATTATAATTTAATATGAGAGAAATATTCTCATAAAATCATAATTGGACAACTATTTAGGTCATTTTAACCCTTATCCTTTTAGTATAACCTCCCTAATAATCTAGTTTTATCAATTTCTTTGGTAAAATTTCATTTATATTTACCACTCACATTGGATGAAAATTATCATTTCCCTATTATATATCATTAATTATTATGATACAAAATAGGAAATCATTATTTCAAAATTCTATTATTATAAAAACATAGTTCTTTTTTCAGGTTTGTTCTCCTTTTCTGGTCGTTTTTTAGAAAAAGTAATTTTTATGGAAATTTCTTAAGTACACATCATGTAAATTATGACTGTATTCCATGTACTCAGGTGCTACGGGTAGTTGTGTTCTGGCCTTATAACTGTCATACCCATGACTGTGTATGGTGACCTAGAGACCGCCTAATGTAGGTGCCGGTTAAGGCAAGTACATTCCATTTACATTCAAAGTACACATCATGTACTTTTTTTCATTAAATGTATCGGGGTCATGTCTGACAGATAGTACTGCCTCCTTCCAGTTCATGTTCGACTAAGAGAGACCGTACAACTGAAAAACTTCCCTAATCCCCTGACTGAGCATTCATTCTTTAATTTTACCATCGTCAATTGCGTTGGGATAGCCTTAGTAAGCTCTTCCTTCTACTAGAGCTTCGTTTCATGATTCATACTCTTTCTCAAGTTATCCATAGTTAATAATTTTGAGTGTTTTGTAGATTTACGATGTTCTTGGGAAATTCAAGGCTTGTGGATCATGTATAACGATCCTATACCACTAAAATAGGTGGTTTGTTCCTTTTCGTAGATAGTATTTAAATATTATGTGCAAAAGTGACTAATACCCTTGGTCGGGGTATTGTACGTTTATGGTTTTATCCCTATTATTTTCCAGTAATGTCATAGATTGATTTGAAAAAGGTTAATTTTTTAGAATATGGTTTACTTTTACATTCTATGGACGTTTTTCCCATGTTTTCTTTTTATGACCTTTTGGTCTAGTTTCCCTATTAAGATGTTGTTTGTTTCCCATCCCTAGTATTGTTAGGATGGAGTGATTGTTTATTTGCCTTATTATTATGTTGTAAACTTGTTTTCCATGTAGTTCTTGAGGATTAATTTGGCCACTTTGCATTGCTATGCTCGTTTGACTTACAAAGGGCCGGCAGATACCAGGTGTAGTGGACCATAGGGAGAATGGACGTTAGGGCTTCTCCAATGTGTCATTTATTATTGTTACGATGTGGGACCATAAAGGGAATTGATGAAAGTGCTTCCTCATAGTGTCTGTAGTTCACTGATGCGGTCCACATGGGGAATAAGACATAATTGCTTCCCCAGGGTGCCTTTTAGTTACTGATATGAGACTACGGAGTGAATTGATGACAAGTGATTCCCGAGAGAGTCTTTACTAAAGTTGAATAAAAGAGGCGAGGTGGTGTGTACTTTCTAGAGGGTTAATTTTGTTTCTTATGTTGTTTGGTTGAACCAGAGGGGATAGGGTGTGAGTAATTCCTAGAGGGTTACCTGCTTGTGTTGATTTGTTTACTTGCTATATGGAATTGAATGCATTGAAACTGCGGATTTGTTTACTTTTGAGTACTTCCTTGTTTACGGTTTCCTTTATTTCATATTGACTACCAAATTTTTTCACTGACTGTCAGGCATAGATCTCGTGGTGGATGACTATGGGGATTTAGTCTCACAACCTGTTTTGGTCATGATTTGGGCCCAAACTGATTATATTAATGGAGGTATATATAAGGGAAATCACCCTTATACTTCCGGTACTTGACTGTGTTGGATATGGAGAGCGTGGGACCAAGCATAGGCTTGCGATTCTGGGGAGATATTTATTACATTCCTTCGTACTTTGTTTTATTACTTTATTTCAACATTGTGACTTGTTTGGATTCTCCCCTGGATATATGTCTCCTGAATCATTTATATATATACACGCTCAAGTTTTTCTTTCATCAGTCTGCAACCATTTACTATAGTTTTATATATTTACTGCTTCTGTTATTGGATTTTTTTACTTCCATTGTGTTACATTTCTAATGAGGGCATAGTTTTCCCACTATCACACCCAATACCCTCTCTACTATTCGGAAGCCTTTGGAATTCGTGTAAATGCGCTTGAGGCCATGTGACCAACCGGGTACGGGGCATCTCTGGGTGGCTTCTGAAACTGGTACGTTACAAAGTTGTATCAGTGGGATTATTTTCTTATTGACATCTTATTTGGAGCCTATAGTCTGGGATAGGAGGGAATATGTACTTTATAATAAGCTGGGCCCAGGAGTAGTTTACCCATGTACAGGAAAAATCCAATCTACATCGTTGTTGCAATTTTTCTAGTTTTTCGATTTTACAGTTGATTTGATTTCACCATTGGATGATTCACATTCATTATGCGGTAATTGTTGATATTATAGAAGTTCTATTTCTGTTGCAACCAAATGAGATGAGGGTATTCCATCCCATGCATCATATAGTAACTTTCTAGGAATCACATGTCATATATTGTTTCCATGCCATTTAGTGTGCATTAGTGATTTCATGTTGTTGTGATATATCTAGTGCTAGATATTCAGGTTGTTTTGACATATTCCTTGATAAAGTATCTGCTTTTTGAAAGGGTATTGATTTGGGTTAGGTTTTTCTTCAATGAAGCCAAAGAATTAGTTATTGGGGTGTTATAGGCCCTCATGGATTGGAATTTGGTAAATCATTGCCCTATTTTTCATGTATGGGACACGTAATTGATGCCAAGCTTTGATTCACGGGGAGTATGGGCCCTCACGGAATGGAATTTGGCACTTTAATGTTCATTTCGGTGTTTTTAAAGGATCTTGAGTAGATTCTGAGGCTTACTGTCTGAAAAAACCAAGAATAAATGCCGTGTAGTTTTGAATACATACCATGTGTTCTTCTGTTCAGAAAGAAATTGTTTTTCTTAAGTATATGTTGTGTACATTATGTACATGCAATATAGTTTCTAACCATGTTTCTGGCCGTGTGGGTAGTGACACGTGGTTAGAAAAATTTTTGTGGGACACTCTGTGTACCGGACGTACATGCCCTATGTTTAGACCACGTGTTTTATTATGTGACTAATGAAATCGATGGATAAAAACTTAAGCAATACACGTCCTGTTGTGTAATCACACGAATCCAGCTGTGTAACTAACAACACGGATTAGTTAAATCCTTTAGTACAAGTCGTGTCCTTCTAGAACATGCTTTGTAGTGTGAGCCATGTATCCGGCTATGTCACTAACCACATGGGTCGGTGAGGCTTTTCTAGTACACGTTATTCCGGTTACAAACATGTTGTGTGGTCTTGTTATAGGAGAACCATGTGGCTTAGTCCTGTTGAAGGACTCGGGTAGGGGAAGAGGATTCAAGTACATTCTATGTGTTAGGACTACACGCCATGCGTTTGGGGGGTTACATGACTACTTTTGGAAAAAGTACATGCCCCTGTGAATGGATTAAGGGAACTCTCTGTGTATTTATGTATACACGTCGTGTATCCATGTTTTGTAAAACATGAATGCTTTCCTCCTCTTTTTCCTTTCTTATGCTTCCAATTTTCAGTCCTATGTAATCTGGATCGAAGTTAGGCATTTTACCTAGTAGATTCATGCCATTGAGATTTCCTCCAGTTGTAGGCCAGTTGCAAGGTAGTGATCAAACAATTGACATGGCTGATCAGGTACTTCTAGCAGATCTTCCAGTTATGCTAGTCATGGCACCAGCCGTCATTCTAGACATAGGTGTTGACACACTCATCCAAGAACTCTTTTTGAGGATTATGTATACATTCTGATGAGTACTGAATCCTACCCCTTCTATGGAAAATTTGATGTGGGTCTATCAGAAGCAGAATCCTCCCACCATCACAGGTCGAGAAGGATCTTAGGATATATAGTCATGGTTAGAAGCCATGATTTATTTCTTCGAGCATCTAGAGATTACTCCAAAGAGTTGGGTGAATCATTCAACCTATATGCTTCGGGATTCCTCTAAGAGATTGTGGGATGTGATCACACGGGTAGGATGAGTTATGGCATGGGGTGTGTTCTAGTGTGCCTTCTATGATTACATCTACCCAGAGAGTTTTAGGGTTGATCGTGTAGAGACCCGAAGCTTGACATACATGGACATTACATTAATTTTGCGGAATAATTAATACATTCTAGAAAAAACAAAACTCAAGGATCGTAATAGTTTAGTATCTTTGAAAACATGGAATATAAACTTCTAATCATGTTGAATGATCTTCAATAACTCCCATATAGATATTCCCCTTTTTGTTTCCTTACCTAAAACCTTTCTTTATTTCCAGGGGAAAATAAAACATAAAAAGGTTGAGCTCAAATGCTCGTTAATGGAAAACATAGAGAACATAAAACAATCCATAAACATTTGAAAGAAAAAACATGAACATGAAATTTAAACATCAAAATCTTGAGCAAAGACATAAATCGTGGAAGTACCTAAGGCATATATCATAATGGAACATCGACCATGATAAAATATAATGGGGATAAAACATGTAATTGTGGAAACCATTCATCACATGTTATTATTTCCATAGAATCCAAGGCATTGCTGCCAAGACCATCTTAGTGGACAAAGTCCCTTTCTGAATCGAGTTCACTCCTCATTTCAGTCCTGTAACACTGAACCAGATTATCTTACCATTCCAGCCATGTCTATCTCCTGAGATATAAATCTTTACCCAATGCATTTAAGGGAGATATAGGTCCCACCCATCTCATAATGAAATCATTATTACTTGTGCTACAAAATAAACATACATCATTCATAATAACCCTACAAATAAAATGGGTTTCATAAACATCAACCCATCATAACATAATCCATATAAAACAAATAAATATTTCATCATAAGAAAATTTAAACCATTTAAATCATAGAGACATTATACGTGAAACATACACATATGAAATAATGTCATCTTAGATGGAAAATGGTTTTGAGAAAACACTTGAAATAAATTCTTGATGAAAATATCCTCTATTCTTCAAAATCATTTTTGTTTCACAAATTTCCATGAAATTTTAAATAAAAATTATTTTGTTGAAAATATTCATGAAATCATTTGGAGGAAGCTTCATGAAAATAATGCTTTATAAAACCATAAAAATCTGTTCACGCTGTATATGTTAAAAATAACATTTTTCTTTTACTTTTGTCGGAAAAGTCAAAAAGGACCTCGTATGGTAAAAAAAGAAAGATTCCTTCCATATGATGTGGTAAAATTAGAAATGGGTAAAAATTACTTTAAACATACATTTAAGAAAAGTAAAAATTTTATGAAAGCATTTTGAGAACATATGGACATGGATAATAATCATAACCCCAGAAAATACTTACAAATAAACAATCTCGGATAAGAATGAGATTGGAATAATTATCCCTTACCTTATGTCTGATATGATTCGTATGTATCCAAACCTAATGTATGATGATTTAAATAATTTCATTGAATTATTACAGAGTCATTTCATTGTTATTATATCATATATGGTTTACTTATGACTTTATATTACCCGTTATTTTGTAAATTCAATGTAAAAGCAACAGTTTAGGTAAAATCGTTTCATTTATTGTACGTGTTTCGACTTGTTGTTCTTGGTATTATTACTTATATCCTGATTTACATACTTCAAGAATGTAAAAAATGATTTATATATAATATATATTCATCATATAAATATATATTATAGATTGATAAAAGGAAAGAAATACACCGTTCAAGGAGACGGTAGGCCATACGTACGCATGAATGGTGTTTTCGTTTCCTTATTGAATTGAATGAAACTAAATAGATGACATACATATATATATACATAAATCCATTAGCATTATTATTTCATATATTTCATTATTATTCATTATATAAACTTTATGATCATTCATGTATGGTTAACATGGAGAATTAATCTCATCGCATCGTGGAGACGGTAGTCCGTACGTATGCACGAGCGATGATATCGTTCCCATAATTATTTAATAGAATTGGATTAGATTTTATAATATATCAGAATCAGTATGATGTTATTATAACAATATTTAGTTATTATTTAAACCATTATACCCATCCATGTATGGTGTTGGTGGAAAACATATTACACCACGGCATGGAGACGGTATTCCGTATGTACGCAGGCGTGGTGATTTCGTTTTTCGTAGGATGGCTAGAAGGTGAAATGGGGTTGTTTCACAATTATAATAACATATCATTATATCAGGGATACTTATGTTATTACTTCATAATGAAACAACTAAAGAAGAGGGTGTAGAAGAAGAATGGAACTTGAAGAAAACGGTAGAAGGTATTACCTCTTTCTCGAAGTGCCTCCTTTAAACATTATCTTAGGGAACTAAAATTGGTCTTTGAAGAAGACCAGGACTTCTATTATGTTTCTAGGGAATTGGAAAAAAGAATTTGGTAGGGTTTGGCCGAGCTTGAATGCTCAAATTGGTGTGAGGAGGAGAGAGAGGAGGTTCCCTCTTATAAGGGAGGAGGGGGAACCTTTGGAAATATAAGAAATATTAGTTTATATTAAATCCCCACCACACATAAAAACCTCCAAAAATGACTCCATTAGATGATTAGATGAGATAGGGTTGTAATATAATGAACCAATAAAATGTAGACATGTAGGTAATTTATTTTAGACATTATCAACTTGATTTATCCTTGTTTAATCTATTAAATTTTATTTGTGGTAAAAAGATTATAAATTTTAAATTGTTATGAATAATTAATTATATGCAGTGAATTATCCACAATTAGATACTCTATGAAATTATCGACTATATAAATTTCAATTTATAATTTTAAATATTTTTTGGATTTTTATACAATTTAATAATATGTTATTTTTATAAAATAACAATAGTGTCAATTTTGGCACTATTCATTTATTTGAATTTAAATTAAATCAACAGAAAGAATATATTCAAAATAAAATATTTAATAGGTTCTTAACATGTGATAGTAATCTAGAAAATTATTGGATTACATTAAATAGTTCATATAATATTTATTTTAATATTTTTAAAACCATTTATTTGGTATATCTCTTAATAAAATAATTAGTACAACCTTTTTGAATAGTTATATAATATACTTATTTATTGCACAAAAAATAAAAAGAAAATCTTTTAATGAAGATAAATATCAAATATTTTATAAAAATAATTTTACTCTAATTTATCATCTTAAAATAACAACATGTAAATTGTTATCTTTATTAAATTATGAAGGTGACAAATTTGGAATCAATCAAAAATAAAATATTATAAGTGTCATAATCTGTTGTATAAGTCTTAAAATGGTAAACTATTCGACCATTGGACTATTATGGTTTACATTTACATTTCCAATAAGTTTTGGTCAGGTATTTGGTGCCTTTTATGGTCACTATTAGTTTAATAAAAACTATATTCTTCATTTTTCACTAGATAAACAATTTCTGCATCACTATTGTTTCACAATTAATGATAGTTATTTAATCCAAAAAAATTCTAACTAAATTCATATGATGTAGATAATTTTATTAGATTTCTAGATACTATTTATATCCTAATTTTCATTAGGTTTATCACTAGGTTAAAATTATTATACTTATAAGATTTAAGAAAGTGACATATTGTCACGTTCTTTGGTTTTAATAATAATTAAATTATTTTCATGGACACAAGTCTATTAAATGAATCTAATCTGACCCTTAGGTGATATGGGTCGCCTTTTAGTCATCCAATATGATTTTGGCAGGTTTTAGGGTAATTTTATAATCTTATATTTACCCTTAATTACCTGATTTTCACTTTAACTATGGTAAATAAAATTTACCGTAGTTACTATTCATAATGCCCAGAAATAAAAAGTAGCTTATTAACATAATTTGGACCCACTGATTTCAAATATGGAATAAATTTTTCCAAATTAAATACACAAAATTTCCATAAATTAAATTAAAATTAATCCCGTTGTCGAAAGAAAATAAGTTTTAGTTTAGAACATTGCAAAAGATTGAATTGGTTTAGCCTACGAATTCAAGGTAAAATCAATGATAATGACATACATTATATTAAGTGATAAAAATATATTCTATTTATACATTAAAACCCTTCAATATTATAATTTATTTATATAAATTATTACGATGAAAAAAGTTGTTTTTAATTAAAATATAGCGTGTTTTTACTATTCATTAAAATATGAAAGTTATCAGAAAAATATCAAAACATTATCCAATGTAAATATTTATATCTTGATTCAAAAGAAGAAGTTTATTTTGTAAAATTGAACTTATAAACATATCAAAAACTGGATTTAATGTGGGTGCTCCATTAAAAGGCGGCAAAACTACATTTTTTTGATAAATACTTATTTACCCGAAAAATTTATTTTGTTCACATACCATGTTCTAGAAAATGTGTAAGATGAATAATAATTTTATAAAATTAAAAATGTATTTAATAATATTCATAATGGCTAGTCCATAATAATATAATAACAATATATCATTGTTTAGTGAATCCCGGTATTGCGTACAACACACGCTATCGAAGAAGGTCGTGATTGCGTGTAATAAAAGCCAAGTCAGGGTTGCGTGTAGTGCAAGACACCTTTGTTGTTTTTTATATCAAAATCCAAAAATATTTTATTTATACATTGAATATATATATATATATATAGACACACATATATATGCACTCAATGTTGCGAACTTGAAATTGTGTGTAACAAGATTCAAAAATAGTGTTGCGTATACTGCAAGATAATACGGTGTTGTGTATAGTATAAGCTAATCTTTGTGTTGTGTATAATCAAAGGTATTAAAAAGAATATATCTCATAAAATCTCGGGGTGTTACATTATACCCCCCTTAAAATGAATTTCGTCCTCGAAATTTATTGGTGTTATAAATCGTTTACTATTCATAGAAACCCACATCGTAAAAAGGAATACTAAAACATAACTTTAAAAAAGTTAGAAACATAACAGTCACCCAAGGTAACTCAGCATTGGGTTTCCATATAAGAGTGTATAGGTGAAAAGATGGATATGGAAGAAAAATCTAACCATCATGTTCTGATGGAGAGTGGTAGAGAACATAGCTATGAAAAGGCCAACAATCACAAAGCCATAAAACTGTGATGATCTAAGGTACCATCTGATTCATCGGAAATAAGGGCACTAGGAAAACATGTTTGGTTTTCAAGATCATTTTCCTAAAGCTGAAAATTTTGAAATACAATAAATACTTACTTTATTTCGGTATAATCTCACCGTTGTTCAGGCATTGAACAATTTCTACTTCATCTTTTAAAGAAATGAAATTGAATTATTCATTCGTGAAGTGTTAACAGATCATGTGATAGAATTATGGGTCATTCTATATATCTCAAACAAAAGGTTATCAAAAGTTATCAAATATAAATATGTCCATGTATGGTGTGTTTAATTGTATATGATTCCAAAAATGGACTTATACATCATCTATCGTACTGCTTAATAATACTAGTTTCTACTAACTAGGGACTTTTTGTAGGCCATAGGTAGGTGATAAAGGCCTGTCACACTTCGGTTGTGGGTTCGATTCCCACAACCTCATCCGAAACGATGGGTTTTTGCACGTCCTGTAGGTTGTCCTTTTTCTAAAAATACATCATTATAACATTCCATCAATAATATTGAAAACAAAATTATCCTTAAACAATATTTTCTCACGTCCAACATAAACCATTCCAATATTTAGGCTTATACAAAATACTTCTTTCAAGCTCATAGTATAAAGAAAACAATTAGTAGAAATTTTATCTACCAAGAATGTGAATTAAAGCATTTATCCCACATATATCATAAGATATAACTTTTTGGTTACATTACAAACACATGAATACCTTAGTCATGTATTCTCTTGAAAAATAAATTACCAAAGAACATTAGTGAAAACATGAATGCTATCAAAAGGTAACTCTTTCCACATACTAAAAATCCCAAATAAAATCTATTCACTCAAATAATGATATCAATTTGTCCTTTTATCAGCCATGAGCTCATGAATACAATCAAACATCTCATTATCTTCTTATCCCTTCCTTATGCGCATATCATCTACTTTCCAAAAATATATGAATAACCTTCCATGGTTACCGGTACCATTCAACATATACTTTCAAATAATTTAGGAAAAACAATAGTGTAACAATCCTTAGATGATTCTTTATTCCATATTACCATTAACTATATAACATAACTCTCGATAAACATACAATCATTCCACCACCTTCTTAAGCAACTGACTGAGCTTCAACACTTCTTTCATCTCATATATCATTTTTAGTCTCCTCATCATCATCCACATAAATACTACTCATGTGACCATGCTGATTCTCTTCATGATATTTTCCCTTAGGGAATTGGTTTGCATAATGACCATACATTCCACATTTAAAACATCTAATCATTATTGATGTCGTAGAAATACCATTATCCTTGTCCATGGTGTTAACTGAACATTTTCCTTTGTACTTACTGGCTTCGTGTCCTTATTTTCCACACCCAAAGCATCTTTACGTTCATTTGAAACAATCTCCTCGATGCCTCATCCCACATGATTTACATGAGGGAAATTGAACTTTCATTCCTCTATGATCATCATGAAACTCCATCTTTCTCTTATTATCTGAGTCGGGAAACTTACCAATGTTGAGATTATTGATCATATTATGAGATTGTTGATTAGGAATAATAACGATGTTTGGACTTCCAAATCCCATTTCATTTGGTTTATCATGAAGAATATCATTCCATTGTCCGTCATATCCTCCATTATCGTGAATCTTCCTGTTTCCAGCCATTTTCTAAAACCCAAAAAGAATAGTGTGAGAGGCAAAAATTATACTAGGGAAAAAAACATAGTAAAGGGGGATTACCCTCAATATCTAACATGTTAGGTTAAATTCTATGATCATTACCATAGTTCTAGAACTATATCCTATACATATACTTATCATTAGGGACATCCCTAGACATACCATAGAAATATCTCTAAGGATCTCACTAACATTTTCGCATCCTATTTTAAAAAGGTTGACTAAACCTTTACTCTGATACCAACTGTAGAGACACGAAGCTTGATGTACATGGACATTGCATTACTTTTGCAGAATACTTAATACATAACAAAAAAAACAAAACTCAAGGATCGTAATAGTTTAGTGTCTTTGGAAACATGGAATATAAACTTCTAATCATGTTGAAATATCTTCAAAAACTCCCATAACGATCTTCCCCTTTTTGTTTCCTTAACGAAAACCTTTCTGTATTTCCTAGGGAAAATAAAACATAAAAAGGGTGATCTCAAATGCTCATTAAGGGAAAACATAGAGAACATAATACAATCCATTAACATTTGAAAGCAAAAACTTGATCATGAAATTCAAACATCAAAATATTGAGCCCAGAAATAAATCGTGGATGTACGTAAGGCATATATAATAATGGAACATCAACCATGATAAAATATAATGGGGATAAAACATGTAATTTTGTAAACCATTCAGAACATGTTATTATTTCCATAGTATCAGAGACATTGCTGCCAAGACCATCTAAGTGGACAAAGTCTCCTTCTGAATCAAGTTCACTCCGAGTTTCAGTCTTGTAACACTGAACCGGATTAACTTACCATTCTAGCCATGTCTATATCATGAGATATAATTATTTAACCAATTCATTGGAGGGAGATATAGGTCTAACCCATCTCAATATGAAATCATTCTTACTTGTGCCACAAAATTAACATACATCATTCATAATAACCCAAAAAATAAATTGGGTTTCATAAACATCATCCCATCATATCATAATCCATATATAACAATTGAATATTTCGTCATAAGAAAATTGGAACCATGTAAATCATAGAGACATTATACTTGAAACAGACACATATGAAATAATGTCATCTTAGATGGAAAATAGTTTTGAGAAAACACTTGAAATGAATTATTGAGGAAAATATCCTTTATTCTTCAAAATCATTTTCATTTCAAAAAATTCATTGTAATTTTAAATGAAAAGTATTTTTTTGAAAATAGTCATGAAATATTTTGTAGGAAGCTTCATGAAAATAACACTATATAAAACCGTAAAAATCTTTTCACACCGTATATGTTAAAAATAACATTTTTCTTTTACTTTTGTCAACAAAGTCAAAAAGTACATCGTATGGTAAAAAAAGAAAGATTCCTTCCATACGATGTGGTAAAAGTAGAAAAGGGTAAAAATGTCTTTAAACACAAATGTAATAAAAGTAAACATTTTATTAAAACATTTTGAGAACATATGGACATGTATAATAATCATAACCCCAGTAAATACTTACAAATAAACAATCTCGGAGAAGAATGAGGTTGGAATAATTATCCATTACCTTATGTATGATATGCTTCGTATTTATCCAACCTCTTGTATAATGATTTAAATAATGTCATTGACTTATTACATAATCATATTAATTGTTATTATATCATATATGGTTTACTTATGACTTTATATTACCCGTTCTTTTGTAAATTCGATGTAAAATCAGCAATTTAGGTAAAACCGTTTCATTTATTGTACGTGTTTCGACTTGTTTTTCTTGATATTATTACTTATATCTTGAATTACATAATTCCAGAATGTAAAACACGATTTATATATAATATATATTCATCATATACATATATATTATAGATCGATAAAAGGAATGAAATACACCATTCATGGAGACGGTAGGTCGTACGTACGCATGAATGCTGTTTTTGTTTCCTTATTGAATTGAATGAAACTAAATAGACGACATACATATATATATATATATACATAAATCCAATAGCATTATTATTTCATATATTTCATTATTATTCATTGTATAAACTTTATGATCATTCGGGTATGGTTAACATGGAGAATGAATCTCATCGCGTCGTGGAGACGGTAGTCCATACATACGCACGAGCGATGATATCGTTCCCATAATTATTGAATAGAATTGGAGTGGATGGTATAATATATAAGAATCAGTGTGAAGTTATAATAACCATATATAGTAATTCTCTACACCATTATACCCATCCATGTAAGGTGTTGGTGGAAAAACAGATTACACCATGACGTGGAGACGGTATTCTGTACGTACGCAGGCGCGGTGATTTCGTTTTCCGTAGGATGGATAGAAGGTGAAATGGGGTTGTTTCATATTTATAATAACATATCAGTATATAAGGGATACTTATGTTATTACTTCATAATGAAACAAATAAAGAAGAGTTAGTATAAGAAGAATGGAACTTGAAGAAAACGGTAGAAGGTATTACCTCTTTCTCGAAGTGCCTCCTTTAAACTTTTTCTTAGGGAACTAAAATTGGTCTTTGAAGAATACCAGGACCTCTAGGATGTTTCTAGGGAAGTGGAGAAGAGAATTTGGTAGGGGTTGTCAGAGCTTGAGGGCTCATATTGCTTTGAGGAGGAGAGGGAGGAGGTTCCCTTTTATAAGGGAGGAGAGGGGCACCTTTGGAAATATATGAAATATTATTTTATATTAAATACCAAACCCACTTAAAAACATCCAAAAATGACTCAATTCTAATATTAGATAAGATAGGCTTGTAATATCATCAGCCAATAAAATTTAGACATGTAGGGAAATTATTTTAAACATTATCAACTTGATTTATCCTTATTTAATCTATTAAATTTTATTTGTGGTAATAAGATTCTAAATTTTAAATTGTTATAAATATTTACTTATATGCTGTGAATTATCCAAAATTAGATACTGTATGACATTCTCGATTATATAAATTTCAATTTATAATTTTAAATATTTTTGTGATTTTTAAACAATTTAATATTATGTTATTTTTATAAAATAACAATAGTGTCAATTTTGACACTATTCATTTATTTGAATTTAAATTAAATCATCACAATAGATATATTCAAAATAAAATATATAATAGGTTCCTAACATGTCATAGTAATCTATAATATTACTGGATTACATAAAATTGTTCATATAATAAATATTTTAATATTTTTAAATCAATTAATTTGGTGTATCTCTTAATAAAATAATTAGTACAACATTTTTATATAATAATTTAATATACTTATTTTTTGCACAAAAATTAAAAAAAATTCCTTTGATGAAGATAAATATAAAAGATTTTATAATAATAATTTTACTCGAATTTATCATCTTAAAATAACAACATCTAAATTTTTATCTTTGTTAAATTATGAAGGTGACAACTTTGTATTCATTTAAAATAAAATATTATACGTGCCATAATCGGTTTTATAAGGATCCAAATGGTCAAATATTCGATCATTGGACGATTATGGTTATCATTTACATGTCCAATATGTTTTGTTCAGGGTTTTGGTGACTTTTATGATCACTATTAGTTTAATAAAAACTATATTCTTGATATTTCACTATATAATCAATTTCTACATCACTATTGTGTCACAATTAATGATAATTATTTAATCTAAAAAAATGATAAATAAATTCAAATGATGTATATAATTTTATTAGATTTCTGGAGACTATTTATATCCGATGTTTCATTTAGTTTATCACTAAATTAAAATTATTATACTTATAAGATTTAAGAAAGTGACATGTTGTCACTTTCATTGGTTTTAATAATAATTAAATTATTTTCATGGAAAAAGTCTATTAAATGAATATAATCCGACCCTTAGGTGATATGGGTAGAGTTTTATTCATCCAATATAATTTTGGAAGGTGTTTGGGTAATTTTTATAATATTATATTTACCCTTAATTACCTGATTTATCTTTAACTATAGTAAATAAAATTTACCGTAGTTACTATTCATAATGCCCAAAAATAAAAAGTAGCTTATTAACATAATTTAGACGCACTGATTCTAAATATGGAATCCATTTTTCCAAATTCAATACAAAAATGTTGCATAAATTAAATTAAAATTAATCCTGTTGTCGAAAGAAAATGGGTTTTTGTTTAAAACATTACAAAAGATTGAATTGATTTGACCTACGAATTCAAGGTAAAATAAATGATGATGAAATAAATTATATTAAATGGTAAAAATATATTCTATTTATACTTTAAAACCATTCATTATTATAATTTAACCATATAAATTATTACGATGAAAAAAGTTGTTTTTAATTAAAATATAGCGTGCTTTTACTATTCATTAAAATATGAAAGTTATCTAAAAAATATCAAAAAAATTATCCAATGTAAATTTTTATATCATGATTTAAAATAAGAAGTTTATTTTGTAAAATTGAACTTATACACATGTCAAAAACTAGAATTAATTTGGGTGCACCATTAAAAGGCGGCAAACTGTATTTTTTTGAAAGATGCGTATTTTACACGAAAAATTTATTTTGTTCACATACCATGATCTTCAAAATTTGTAAGATGAATAATAATGTCATAAAATTAAAAATGTAGTTAATACTATTCATAACTTCTAGTCCATAATAATATAATAACAATATATCATTGTTTTGTGAAAGCCGGTATTGCGTACAACACATGCTATCGAGGAAGGTCGTGATTGCGTGTAATGCAAGCCAAGTCAGGGTTGCGTGTAGTGAAAGACTCTTTTGTTTTATTGTATAACATAATCCAACCATATTTCATTTATAAATTGAATATATATATATATATATATACACATATATATATATATATATATATACAGTCAATGATGGGAACTTGAAATTGTGTGTAACAAGATCCAAGAATAGTGTTGCGTATACTGCAAGATAATACGGTGTTATGTATAGTACAAGATAATCTTGGTGTAGTGTATAATCAAAGGAATTAAAAAGAATATATCTCATAAAATCTCAGGGTGTTATAGATCGAGCCTGAGAGTTTATGAGTCTAGGGAAGGGTACTCATTCAGTTATTGTCTATTCTTCTTGCTTCACTAAGCTACATCACTTAATGCCTATTCTATGAGGTGATGAGTTATTCTGGGCAAGTAAGGGTGAGTATGGTCTGAGGTCCAACATCCAATCATAGTTGAATATCTTCATGTTGACATCTATCACTTCCATCGTCAACCAGGTTCAGATCGTGAAACAAAATTTTATGGATTTCTGGATTTCTAAGCCAATGTTGTTTGACATCCAGAGTTAGTATTCCCTCTTACTGAGAGAAGGAAGCGGAGTAGGGGATCTTTGCATAGTGATCCAACAATGCGAGACACTTCTTCTGGCATCCAGGTGGTCTGCTACTAGTGCGAGAAGAGTGGTCATACAAGGCCACATTGCACGAGAGACCTAGTGGAGTGTCGATATTTTGACAAGATGGTTCATCTTCTTGCATTTATGTCAGATATTCTCACCAGTAGCAGGTGACAGGGGATCTTTTATGACTCCTTGTACATGAGCAGTGCCATCAGTTTCTCATATATCTGGGAACTAGAGTTCTTCTTTCCGTTCTGGCCGAGGTGGAGGTTGTGGTCATGGTAGCCCGTCACCAGGATATTAGCAAAAATTGGGTGGATCAACTCAAGGTAGTCTGGCAGGGCCACAAGGTCATGGAGCAGGCCAGAATATTGCAATAGAGTACACCCAGTAGGTGGAATATCCCAGACCCTCTACCGTTTGAGGTATTATCCTAGTTACCTCAGTTTTAACTTATTCTCTTTTCAATATAGGGGATTCCCATAGATTTATATTAGTTGTTATTTTTGAGAGCCTTGGGATCTGTATCTTTTCATCTACTAATATCTTGATGCTAGACACATTGTTGGGGAAAAGAACGACTAGTGTACGTCAGTGTAAGGAGTTCCCTCTTGAGGTTGTTGGGTGTCACTTCTTTTGGGACCTTTATGACCTATATATGATAGAATATAACATCATTCTTGGAATGGATTGGTTAGGTCATTTACAGTTTTTTGAAGACTGTTATCACCGTAGGGTGAGTTTCACATCACCAGAAGGTAGATCATTTCATTATAAGGGTGAATGGGATGTCCAGGTGAGAATAGTGTAATCATAGCCTCATGTGTTGGGTGGAGTTACATCCCAGTTTTCTAGTCTGTATTAGGATGACCAAGGGACATCATAGTTAGAATTTCCTCTAATATAGGATCATTTCAGGGATGTCTTTCCAGATGTATTATCTAGTTTTCCAATGGATTGAGTGGTAGAAATTTTTATTGGGCTCGTTCCACGGGTGGTACCGGTGTCCATTCCTACTTATAGGGCGGCTACACTAGAGTTACATGAGATCAATAAACAGTTAGAGGAGTTGTATGAAAAGGGTTTCATCTGACCCAAAACATCGCTTTGGGTTTCACCCATCCTTCTTGCAATGAAGGTGGACGGTACCCTCATACATTGTGTGGATTATCATAAACTGAACAAGTTGACATTCAAGAACCTATGTCCCTCGCTGAAGTTTGATGTTCTCTTTGATCAACTTCAAGGAGAACAGGTGTTCTCAAAGATTGAGTTGAGATCATGTTACCATAATTTTTGTGTTATACTATCATATGTACCTATTAAAACTTTCTGAAGAGGGTATGGTATATACAAGTATGTAGTTATATCGTTCGGTGTCACAAACGCGCATGTAGTCTTCATGACACTGATAAACCGAGTGATCAATCCATACATGGATTCATTCCCGGTGGACTTCATGGATGTTATCTTGGTGTACTCTAACACTCAACATGACCATGCTACCCATATTGAGATCATTTTTTGTACACTAAGAGAGCATCGGTTATATGCTCAGCTCTCAAAATGCCACTTTTGGATGGACCAAATTCACTTCTTGTGTCATGATATCTGAGAGATAGGAGTATCGGTAGACCCATAGAACATATGATCTGTTGTTTCATGGGAGCATCTAAAGAATGTCTTTGAGGTATGATGTTTTATAGGGATGGATGGATAATACAAGTGATTCATATAGAACTTCTCATTCTTAGCAGTGCCACTAATAGGCCTGGCTAAGAATGATGCGAAGTACTTGTGGTCAGATTTTGGAAAGTCATATTTTCAAGAGCTGAAATGGAGGATGAATACAGTAATGATACTATTTTTTCCATAGCTGGTAATGAGATATACTGTTTACAATGATTATTCAAGTGTCATGCTAGAAGTTGTTCTCTTGCAGGGAGAAGGAGTCATTGCATATGGGTAATGGTAGTTGAGGCCACATGAAAGAAATTAACTGACGCACGATCTTCTATTGGAAGCAGTTGTTCATGCCTTATGTGTTTCAATACATTATCTTATTGGAGTGCATTTTGTGGCTTTTACAGACCAAAAAAGCCTCAAGTATATCTTTACCCAGCGTAACCTGAATTTGAGACATCGAAGATGGGTGGAATACCTTCGGTAGTTTTACTCTGAACATGCCTACACGCCTATGAAGGGAAACGATGTGGCTGATGTGCTGAGCATGAGGACTCATATACAGGTAGTTCATGCTACCAACAATGAGTTCAAACTTATGGTTCAATTCTCTAATATGAATTTGGAGTTTCACGGCAAAGAGGTTCAGACGTTTCATTCTTCTATAGTCGTTACCTCTACTCTACGTGACCGAGTGTGAATGAGGTAGCTATCAGATTCAGAAGGCCTAGTCCTACAGGAGATCATGTTAAGAGGGGACCCTGTTCCGGGATGGTCTATAGGCGAGGATGAGATATTGCATTTCCAGGGGCATGTATGGGTGTCATCAGACATACATGAGGAGCTAATGGGGGGCATTAATTCCTTAGTTTGGGCAGTTTATCCCGATGTCAACAAGATGTATTGTGATCAACACCATTAGTATTGGTGGCCAGGTTTAAAGAGAGATATTTCAAGTTTCTTCATGAGGTGTTCCACATGTCAGAAGGTGAGGGATGAGCATCAGCGACCAGAAGGTCTTTTGCACGAGTTATCCATTCTCGAGGGGAATTGGAATGATGTCATGGCAGATTTAGTGATAGGTTTACCGAGGTCATCTCGAGGAAATGATATTTTTGTGGTTTTTATTGACTGAGTCACGATGGTTGCTCAATTATTTCCAATAAAGCATACTTTCTGTTTGGATGCGCTGGGACATGTTTACATTTGCGAGATAGTATGTCTACATAGGGTTCCATGCTTCATTGTTTCAGACTGGGACACATGTTTTACTTCTCGGGTCTGATAGGGATTACAGAAGGCTTTGGGTACATAAGTACTTCTGAGTACGGCGTACCATCCCTAGATAGATGAAAAATCTGAGCAAATGATTCAGGAGCATGAAGAAATGCTTCAAGCATGCATCCTATATTTTGGATGTTCTTGGGAGAAGTACATAGCTCTTGTAGAGTTTTCCCACAATAATAGTTTTGATGAAACTATTCAGATGGGACCTTATGAGGATTTGTATGGTAGGCCATGTCGATCACCCATATGTTGGATAGAGACATCAGAGGCGGTCATGCTTGGAACATGTCTTGTCTAGCAGACCATATAGTAGATAGAGTTGATTTGGAACATGATTCCTACTGCATTATCTTGACAGAAGTCTTATGGTGATTAGCGGAGACGACCTCTGTAGTTTGAGGTTAGGGATCAGTTTTTCCTACATGTCACACCGAGGTTGGGGCACAAGAGGATTAGAAAAAATGGTAAGCTTTATCTGAGGTACATCGGGCAGTTTGAGTTTTTGGAGAGAGTCGGGCAGATTACCTATCGGCTGTAGTTACCTCAGAGCTATTTGGCTATGCATGATGTCTTTTATGTGTCTCTGCTTCGATGTTACTTCTCAGACCCATATCACATTTTTCAACTAATGATGTTGTGTTAGAGGTGGACGCCTCATTCTAAAAATATCCAATATGGATTGTTGATTGAAGTGAGAAGGTTCTCGGTGGAGGGTTTGTTCCTCTGGTATGAGTGTTATGGCAACATGGGTGAGTACAGGACGAGACTTGGGAGAGGGGGGTCGATGTAAAATCACAGTGGCCAGAGATATTTTAGGATTCTTCTTCTACGCCACCCTGATAAGGAAATTCGTGGATGAATTTCTTTAAGGGGGGGGGTATTTTTTAAGAACCCGAATCTTTTTTTTGGTATGTACACCTTTTCTGTTCATTTTTTAGGAAAATATGTTATTATGGAAATTTCATAATTACACGTTGTGTACTTTATTAGAACATATAGTGTTCTCAGTTACCAATGGTAGTCATGTGTTGGCCATGTAACGGCCATACACACGGCCGTGCATGGTGACCTGATGACCGCCTTATATAGGGGCTAGTAAAGGCAAGTAAAGACATGTACTTTCAGCGTACATGCCGTGTACTTTCAATGTACACACCATGTACTATCTTTTTTCATTAAAAGTATAGAGTTCACGCCTGATGGATAAAACTGTCTCTTTCTTGGTCTGGTTCGACTGAGAGAGACCGTACGACCACAGAACATCTCTTCGCCCTTGACCGAGTGTCCATTGTCCGATTCAACTATCATCAATTGCTTTTGGATATCCTCTATAAGTTATTCATTCTGCTAGAGCTTCGTTTCCTGATTCCTTATCTTTCTCAAGTTATCCTCAGTTGATTATTTTGAGTATTTTGTAGATTTACGGTGTTCTTGGGTGATTCAAGGCCTGAGGTTCACGTATAATGATCCTACAATACTTAGGTAGGTGGTTTCTGCCTTTCCGTAGATTGTATTCTAATTTTATGTGCAAAAGTACCCAATACCCTTGATCGGGGTAATCTGTGTTTATGGTTTTAGCATTATTGTTTTCCTACTATGTCCTAGTATGATTGGATTGATGTTATTTGTTGAGAATAGGGTTTAAATTTCCATGATATCGATTTTTTTCTCATGTTTTCATGTTTTTACCATTTAGTCTTATTTTCTTGTTATGTTGCTATTTGTTTCCCATACCTAATACTATTAGGATGGTGTGATTTTTTATCTGTCTTGTTTTTATATTTTAGACTGGTTAGCCAAGTAGTTCTTGAGGTTTACTTTGGTTGCATTGTATTTCTATGCTTATTTGAATTACACAGGGCTGTGAGAACCTACTATAGTCGATCATAGGGAGAATGGATGTTAGGGCTTCTCCATAGTGTCCGTCATTATTGTTACGATGTGAGACCATAGGGGTAATTGACGTAAGTGCTTCCTCAGAGTTTCTAAATTTCCACAACGTGGGCCATAGGGGGGAATGATATGTAAGTGAATCCCTAGATTGCCTTTTATTTACCGATACGAGACTATAGTGGTTATTAAAGGTGATTGCTTCCCCAGAGAGCCTTTACTGATGTAAAATCAGAGGGGTGATACTGCGTGTACTCCCTAGAGGGTTACTTGTTATGCTTGTGTTGTTTGGTTAAACCAGAGGGGTTAGGCTATGAGTACTTTCTAGAGGGTTACCTTCTTGTGTTGAGATTTTTTCTTGCTAAGGTCAAGCACCCTTCTCCTTCAGGTACTTGACTGCATTGGAGCTAGAGAGAATGGGACCAATGTTAGGCGTGTTATGTTGTGGAGCTGTTTATTGTTTTCCTTTGTACTTCGGTTTAAAATTGTACTTAATCATTATGACTTGTTTGGATTCTTTCATAGACACATATATCATGAAAAATTTATATATTTATGTGCTACAAGTGTTCTTTCATCAGTCTTCTGCTGTTTACTATAGTTTATATATTCACTACTCCCTCTATTGGATATTTTTTTACTTCTATTGTGTTACTCTTCCAATGAGGGCATAGTTTCCCTACTATCACACCTAAGGACCACGCTGCTAGTCGACAGCCTCTGGCGTTCAGGGAAATGTGCTTGAGGCCATATGACCGACCGGGTATGGGGCATCTCCGGGTGGCTTCCAGAACCAGGAAGTTACTTTTTTTATAAGTGGAATAATTTAATATAAAATTAAAATCATTGACGCGATGATAAAATGGGTTTCCAAAGATTTACTTTTTCATAATTACAAAAAAAATGTTAAAAAGAAACAAAAAAAATTATAAAATTGATAAATATTTGATTAGTAATTATTTAATTTAATTAATATTAATTTTAAAAAAATAAAACATGTTGATACGTTGACAATTTTTAATATAAAAGAAATTTAAGACATCATTATTTTAGTTCTTCAACATATAATATATATTTTTAAAAAATTATAAAAATTTCACCAAAATATTTATTTAAAAAATTGATTTATGAAATTAATTTATTTTTAAATAATTTATTTTATATATTTTTAAGAAATCAATTTTATTATTTTTTTACAAAAAGAAATGCAAATAAATTTTCATTGTGAAAATTGTATTTTGGAATTATATAAATTCATTAAAAAATTATGATGTTATTTATAAATATTATTTCTTTATCTGAAGCACTCCACATAATTATCAAAATATTGTTATTACAATTCAAATGTACAATGTTAATGTTTATGTTATAATTTTTAAGTTTATATAATAATATTAACAGAATATCATGATTTGTTCAATCATAGTGATATATGTAGCAAAAGTTATTGATGACATGAAATCAATTTTAAAAATAATAATTAAATATCAATGTGTTGAATTAAAACCCTGAAAATAAATAGTTTCATAGTAATTTTAACTTGTTCTCGATAATCTATAGCTTGAAATTTTTGCTTCCCAATGTTGTAACCCCACATAATATAAAGGAAACATAAAACCTTGTCTTGATAAGATTGAAATGAAAGAATAAAGGTCATATATAATAACACATAAGTAGGTTTACATGGGTGAAAACATTTGTGAGATGAAAAAAACTCGACATGAGGGAAAAAAACAAATAGGTACAAATAGAGAGTGATAAAGAATATAATCATGAGAAATTTATCAACAAAAATTCCATAAATCCATGATGAGTGAAAATATAATCTATTCAATGTAAATTATTTTATTAAGAAAACTCTTCTACTTTGAGATCATTTATCTCAAATTCAATGGAATTTATACTATTATGTTAGATAAAAAGAGGGGATAAACTTACCTGATTTATAAAAATTTCATAATCACAATCTCAACCTTTTTTTATGATTTAATCAATTTCTAATCCATCTACTACTCTATTAATGAATATGATTTTTCCCTATATCTCTAACTGGTCATAAGATCAATAATTCAATGGTAACTCATTCCATTTACATATAGTAATCATCAAAAGAAAAATGGTACCAAAATGTTGTATGGTATATATAAATCATTATATTAATAATGAAAATAATGAGTTATAAATTCTTATACAAATATAATCTAAAACAATTCCTTAAATTTTTTTCCATTAGATCATTTTTGAACTAACAAATTTATAAAAAGTAAGCCAAATTTCCAAAATCAACATAATAGTAATCCACAATCATAAAAATATATCACATAATTGAGACATAAAAAATATGTGAATACATTGATCATTAATTCTAATTAAACATGGTGATAAAAAAATACAATAAAATATCATTGAAATCACATAAGATGTTAAAATTCAGACACTCATCCTTGAATAAAATCATAAATTATTGAATATAATCTATAATACTTTTTTTAATAAAATAATTAACCTCGTAAAATGTAATAAATAATATAAAATTCAAATTATCAATATCAATCATATATTTATCCCATCATCAATATATTAACATCAAAAACATATTAATGCTTATCATTCACTTAATCAGATATTTTTCCAAAAAATCACCATGTTGTTAAATCATTTTTTATAATTGTCATTTCCATTCAACATATTACTTCAAAAACATAATAAAAAAACATATATTGAAAATAAATAAATATATGTATATATATATATATCATAATTATTGATTTTCAAAACATAAACACTTCAATCATTTCCCTTAATTCTGAAAAAATTAACAATGATTCTTTATCCGTTTATTTAGTACCATAATCATTTCATATGTCATTTTTAGTCTCATTATCATCAATATAAAAACCGTTACACATACAACCACATTGATATTATTCTTTTGATTTAACCAATTGAAATTTATTTCTATATAGCCCATAATTTACAAATTTTAAACATTAATCCATTATTGATATATTATAGAAAACATTATTATCATCCATTTTGTAAACTATAATTTACAATTTTAGTTAGAAACTACATTATACAGTCCATTATTTAAAATAATTAAATCATTTTCTCATTTCATTGAGAAATTACCATGAGGGATTCTTCATACATTATTATCATATAAGAATCATAATAATATTTCTTCTATAGTATCCACCACCCAAACTCTCAACTACCATTATCCTTGAAATCTTTTTTGAGTTTGAGAGTAGGTTAAGGTATATGTTGTTTATCGTATATCATGATATATGATTAGTTATAATCATAATATCACTAACTCTCATAATAATATCATTTGGTACCTCATCAATAAATTTTCTATCACATTCACGATTAAACTAGTTTATTCTGTTTCCCACATTTGATGAAATCCAATATCCTAGTGTGGGGAAGAATATTCGTAGAGTAAAACAACATAATCAGGAAAATTTTATTTTAAGATGAATTATAAATCACATAATATTATTGGTATATGAGACCATAGGTTTATCTTTACACATCAGGGAATATCATCTATTCAATCCTTTATAATGATTCACACTGAAAATGAGGATTAACCAAATCAAATTCCTCTATATTTTCAATCCATCTGTGTAGTGAGAAAACACTCATGATTCACCATAAATGAGGGTCAAGATATACATGGGAAAATATTTTTAGGGTTGAATAATCAATAACAATCTAATCCAAAACCATATCCACTTTTATTATCCATAAGAGGATGTATTTCTTGGAAAACTATATTATATCTTCTAAAAATATTTAGATGTTATCCCATACATTTAATCATCATATTAGTTCCTAAATAATTTTTTTAATCATATTTTCCAATGGATAACACAAATCCTCTTCTATTAAAAATAATAGAGAAAAAATCACATAATAAATAAATATTACATATTTTTTTGACAAATATTCATTACATGACATAACATTCTATACAAGAATTATTTGGGTCTTGTGCCTTTGTGAAGTAAAATATATAAATAATTACATTATAATTGAACTATATAATATCCCACTAGTTTCCTAATAACTAGATCTGTCATTATACTTGTCATGAATAATAAATTTATTCATAAACTTTGGAATTCATACGTAATATGGATTATCTTAGATACTCAGTAAGTATAATCAAGGGATATATCAATATAACATTAGAATAAAGGGTATAAGAACATGAGAATTATATTTAGTGACCATAAATTAAATATAATATATCATAAATGTTATTAATGACTTAAATAAAGTAATTTCTCAAGACATGTATCATAAATTATTCAAATAAAATGATGTAGGGTAACATAAAAATTCATTAGACATAGATTCCTGGAATACATTGAAGTATAGAAAATTATATCCATACTAGTGAAGACTCATTTACAAGACTATAAATTTGGATTGATATCACTCAAAAAACCATCATAGTCATCATGGTCCACTCCTAATAGTATCATAGTGGATTCGGGTCATTACCCTGACGAATAAAGTAGCCTTGGTTAACTCTTATTACTATCATAGAAGACAAAGTCACATTCAATTTTTGGTTTACTCCCGCATTCTATTCCTATTTATTTCTTTATATATCAACATTTACCCTATGAATTAGGGGGATATATTGGTATCACCAATAAGATACGATAATTATAGATACGAATTTCATAAGACTATAAAATATATATTTTATTTCAAACTGTGAATAAAAATTCATTTTAGGATGCATTCAAAATATTTAAAATAATTAAAATAAATGGTCCTCATGATCATTTAAAAATTTAATCATAGAAAAAAAATAAAAATATCATGGGTTCCATGTACATATTATCAATAAAATCACAAATCATGAAGAGAATAAAAATGGATATTATTAATGAATCATACCCCATTAATTCTTTTTTATGATCAATGTATGTAATCATTGATGGAAAAAAATTTAAAGAAAAATTGAAACATTTTTTTTTAAAATATAATTTTCAATTTGATATATTTTTTCTAAAAAAATTCAAAAATCATTATGACAATACATTAATTTGAAAATATTATATGAAACTTACAATTGATGTTTTAATATTTTGTGTGTTAAGAACAATGGGTAATTCCATCATGTTGTACATGTTAAAACAAATATTTAATTAAAATTTTTGGTAATAGAAAAACCCTAATTATTTTGAAATCAACATGAATGTTCCTTTAAAAAATAATACTAAATTCATATTGGTGTAAATAATTTCAAAAGAAATTCATATAGGATCATTAATTTTTTCATTAAAAAGTTATTTAGAATATGTGGATATGGAAGAAAATCGGGTTTTGACAAAACAGTGAAGTAGAGACTTTTAAGAAAATTACATAAAATATTGAGTACAAAAAGAGAGAAAAATTAAGGAAATAAATTTATTCTCAAATATCCCATTAGAGTTTAAATTTTATGACTTTATTGATAAATATTTCATAATATTTCATCATTAAAAGCACAATCATGGAATATATTGATAGACAAGGATATTTTATCATCAAACCCTTACCATGTTAGTAACAATTCAATTATAATCCCCCTGAAAGTGATAAAATTATATATATATATATATATGAATCTTAATGAGATAATTCATAAACTACATTCATGGGTAGTATATACACCATCAAAATGAATCAAGTGGTAAATATTACATATGTCTCCAATATATATAATCTTTACTAAAAATCACATAATATATGTCTTAAATTCATTCATACATGTAAGAACCTCATGTATAGTAAATATTTTTTTATTATAAATCTATTATAGAACCATGATTTTATATATCAAAACATTGATGATTTACATTTTAAAATTATTAAACATTTATTTACAATTACTAGTTAAAATCATGTTTCGGGTAAAAAAATAGTTTTCTCATATATGTTTTGATTTGTAATATTTGGATCTTGTAACAATTATCCTGATTATGTCATGTCTATAATGATAAAAATTATATAAATAAAATATATATTAAGTATATATGTATTTATAGTAATTCATAAAATTTAGAGATATAAAATGTAATGCACCATTCGTAGAAATAGTATGTGGAACATATGCTTGAAGGATTATTCCATTTTATCGATGGAAAAAAATAATAAATATATATATATCATTTTCAAGGAGTCAATAAAATTAAATATATATCAGTTCTATTAATTAAATTTGTCCTTATTACCTTCTAAGTAAAGCATATGTGAAAAATAAATCACATCACTTCATGCGGTAGTATTCTACCGTACAGATGACTGATGTCCTATTTTTTAACAACAATAGATATATATTAAGTTTGAGGATATTTTGAGATATATTTTGATAGGTATTCTTTAATCGTAATGGATTTTGAGGTGTGAATAAGTGAGGGGAGGCGGTGGCCTTTTATAATTGAGGTAGAGTGGCATTTTAGTATATATACTCAACTATTAAATAATAGGGAGTCACTATCTACCCAAAATACTCCAACATTTATAAATCATAGAGTGATATAGAGATATGGTCATGGGAAATAATATTGATTAAAAAAACATTTTCTAAACATGGTGTTCCTTAACATTCATGTATCTTTACCATTACAAATTCAGTTTTCTATATAGTAACTTGGATTTTAATCTATGTAATTTATAATATTAGCATTGAACAATTATCCTTAAATTATAAATTATTTTCAATAGTTAAATTTATGAAATAAATTATTTAATATAAAAATAATAGGAAGGTTTATAATTAATTATAACAAAAGCTGTTGAATCAATACAAAATCATATTTTACCCTTTGTCAAGATATAATTTTTTTACTATTTTGAGTTAATTATTGTTATTATAAAAAAAAATGATTTATGAATAACCTATGGATGAAATATCTCAACATATACCTATAAAGTTTTATAGGGTATTATTACAATGAATTTTATACCATGTAATAAAATATTTTTTAAATAAAATATGATTAATGTCTGGTTTGAAACTATTAATTTAATTTTACATTAAAAACATAAATAAAAATGTGGAATTTGTTTCTATGAACATGAAAAATCTACATAATTTTATATTTATCTAATTAATATATATATATATATATATATATATATTATTTAATTCAATTTATTTTTATTTTAATGTTTTTAGTATCATTTATTATGTTTTTCTATTTAATAAATAATTACTGCATTAGCATTGCATAAGTTTTTAATGTTACTATATACATACTAAAAATAAAAAATTAATTTCCAGAAAAAAAATTAATTTAATATGATCATAATATTAATCAATATTCAGTCATAACTTTATTTTATCCAAATGTGAACACATGATTGAAAAATAAATGCAATAGAGTGGATTTTTGTCTTTCTCTTTAGTTAAATTATTATAGTGGTCACATTCATGGAAAATGTTCCAAAATGAACAAAAAAATATATCCAAAGTCAATTAGGGTAAAAATATTGATAGAAGATATTTATTATTCATGTTATTATCAGAATTTATTAGTTATTCAATTTTTAACCCTCTAAAACATGTTTTAACTATAACTACATAGTTAATTTTTAATTTGTTTTCTAATAATTTTGGAATAAATTTAGTTTTTCCAAAAATATAATGTTAATTTTTATTATTAAAATTATGGAATATATTTTTTAAATTTCAATAATTGAAATGGAACATTTTTATTTACATTAAACTCGCATAATCAATAAAAAATGGTTTTCCAATGAGAAACTTTTTATAATTATCGAATATTTTTACATAAAACTTTTAATATGAAATTTATCCAAATGATATAAATCAATTTTAATCAGTATAAAATTTTTAAAATATAAATTTTAAATAATTTTTTACTTATGTAAAAAGTTTAAATTCTTTTAGAAAAAATGTTGTTTTAAAAAAAATCAGCTACATTCACTATTCTATGAAAAATTAACCATTTAAAAAAATTATCAAAATTTAACCCTAAGATAATTTTGAAAAATGTATTTCAACAATGAATATTTTCTTCAAATATAATTTCCTAATTTTTCAAACTGAAATTTTATTATTTTTGAAAATTATAATAATATAACTTTTTTTGAAAAAAGTTCTTTTCAATAAATATAAAAAATTTTAAAAAAATTATGTACTTGTTTTCATATATTTATTTATTATATAATAACAATATAAATAATTTTCATCATGTGTTTATTCAAATTCATATCTCAAAATTTAATTTCTAGATTATAATGGTTATGTTTTAATATAATATTTAAATTCTATCATGATTTTTAAAAACACATTGTCATATTTAAGATATGTTATTGGGGAAATAATATCTATTTGAAAAAAAGTCATAGAAATATTGTTTTTATAGTAATATTGATAAAGTGTATATATAAATTTATTTTTTTGGGAATGATTCTATTTTCCTATCGGTCATGCGGAAACCCATGGAATATGTGACATGCCATATTTAAAGAGAGGAGTTGAGGGAGAACCAATTTGATTATTGAACTATTTAATGTACGGTTAATGGTTTAGGTGAATGTCCCTTTGTAAATTTATTTATATATCATTAGATCATGATCTAGGTCTGGATTCATCGTGCTATAAGAGTATACCCTTACTGCGTTAGGATGAGATCGAGGTAGTGTGTGTTTGTTACAAGAATTATTGCTTGAATTATGAATTGGGATAAGATGTGCATGGTATGTGAACTGAAGTTTTGGATGAATTTTATTTTTTGAATGGCGGAATTGTTTTTTAATGATTTATCTTAATTGATTAAGATAAAACCATGAATTGATAGGATTCGGTAATGAAAACATGGATGAGAATGGCTCAAACGAAGTGAAACATGCATCATGATTGAACTTATTGAACTTGTGCTCGTGGATGGGAATAAAAATATATTTATAGTGGGTAATAAAAAATATGATTTTATAGGGTGTGACCACTGTGATGAAATAATATTTACATGATGATGGTTCTGTTAAATTGATCTTGATAAAGATAGTAATTTTTGGTTTCATTCACACTCAATTACGAGTAGAACATTAACATCCAATCAAAACCTGTGGTAATTAATATAGTGGGTACCATAAATGTGCCATTTGTGTTGGTAGGGATGTGGTAATAATTAAGAAATACAATGGATAGTAGATATGGAATTTTTATGATGGGTAGTAGGTGAATATAATTATATATGGTTCCATGTATAAAGGGATATTTTGGCGATGATGAATGGAGTCTTTGCATTATAATTGGTCTCGAGGTGGATTTGGAATGATCAGAGTGTGAGTCGGCATAGTGGATGCACCAGTGCCACGGTTGATGTAATGGTTATAGTTTTTTTGGGGTTTAAGACCAATCAATTGAAATATAATTTAAATTAGGACAATAATTTGGGGTGACTATTGATGATCTCATGATACCATAAGATTTGAGGGAATAGTGATTAAGTGATGTAATAAAACATTAGTGTTAATAGATAAGATTTTTTGATAATAGAAAAATAGATGAGTTATAACATATAATATCTTGTATAATTAGTTGTGTTTATGTGGAAACACCCCTAATATATTCATTATACGATGACAAATGTGTCTTAGTGGGAAATACAACTTATGGGGAGCACTGTCTATCAAAGTTTTCTGTTATGAGTATTGAATTATAGTGGGAAACTCATGATATGGGTGATAATATAAAACAACTATGGTGTTTTGGGATATATATAAACATTTATGTATCTTATTGATGTTTTAGTGGTAGATATGATATATTTATCCTTTCATATGTAATAGATAACCCTATGCAATTTTTTTTTTCAAAAGGGGAATGTTTAGCACAGAGATATAGAATAAAACCAGTTGAATATAAATTGATATAAATGGAAGATAATGACTTATGGTTAAATGAAGACCAATATCTATCATTTATATTAAATATTAATGTGGGGAGGATTAAAAATAATATACCATTTGAGTATAGAAATTTTTGGAAAACGTTAAATTCTTTTAGTTTGGTCAGTGATTCAATATGGAAAAATTGTTTCAGATTTATAATCTAAGAGTTCAAGAATACATTATAATGTTATTGTATATGATTTGAGTCTCCATAAGTCCAATTGTTTCTTGGATGAGTCTTTGGAGCTTTATGTTATTTATTATGAATTTTCAGAGGGTTCCCCCCATGGTGAACAATTTATTATAAATGGTTTAGGGGAATCTATATAAGACTATGATTGTGGGGAACTCTTAGGTTCATTTTAAAATGTTCATTTTTGTATGAATATTTTTTTCATGATAAATATTTGACTATGAAAACTATCATAAAAACCAAAAGATGTAGTTTTATCATGGGAATTTTTGCACGATTTGAACATGGGTTCCAAAACCGATATGGACAATTTGTAGATGACCCCAAGTAAATTTAACATGGTCCATGAATTTTTTGGTATATCATGTATCACTATCATAAAAATAAATATGATCTTGGACAATAAAGGTACTTTGTTTGGTTCATAGTTTAACCTACCCGTCAGCTAAAGCATGAAACCCATTAATAAGTGGGAATATCCCAATATCCATCCCGAAATTTTGTTGTGGAACCTTATTTTTTCCCTCTCTCTCTCATGTGAACACGTTATCTTGAAAACCACCCTCTCTATATTTTTATTCCATTCAAAATTACATGATTTTTGGTTGAATGATTTGGTATTTAATGTATGATTGGTCAACCATGAGTATTTACTATTTATTTCACATGATATCCATGAATTTTAGTTCAATAGTTTTGGGCCTTGATTCAGATTCCACAAAAGAATGGTGGAATCATTTGACATATTAGTGATTTAGTGTATCATTGATAGTATATATACTATGATGTTATCTTCAATCCATGGAACATCATTTTTATTGATGTACCTCACCCTATGATTTTTAAAATTATTTATTCAAATTATATGTGGATAGAAATTTAATGTTTTGTGCACATATAAAATTTTTCTCATGCTAGTCTAACAAGTACTTTTTGGACCACCCATTTGCTTTTGGTCATGGTTTAGTTGAGTTGTGGTAAACTAGAGAGTTGTTCTATTTTCATTCCTAATTGAATTATATTAGATTTAAATTTTCAATAATTTAATTAATTGTATAGTATTATAATAATATAAATTAGTTATATTGGCATGACATAAGGTCGCATTTTACTAACATTGGCCAGAAAGACATTGATAGGTTTGGGTGAGAACTATCAAGTGGAGAATTTACATGCTAAAATACACTAATTGGGGTATGAGTTCCCCCGTACATGTACAATGATATTATACACATTACATAGGGAATGATATATATTTTATATCTACCAATATAATTTAAAAATATTATATAAAATGAATTATTTTAGTTAAAATTGATATTTCTCAAACTGGAAAATGTTCCATGGGTCATGATGGACCCTTATGCACATTCATGATGCCTCAGTTGTTGATGGATGGGAACACAATTATAATTGTGCTACATGAGATGCATGAACCCAATAATGTGTATGAATAAAATAATTTGAAATGAATTAGATGTATTGACACTATTGAAGCATTCCTTAGTGTCCTCCTTGTAAATGTGATATTTGACTTGATATAAATTTTCCTAACTAGGTCATGTTCTATCATTGAGATTCCATAAATCCTGCAGGTTATATGCGATTATTTTGTGCTGAGATATCATCACCTAATGGAATGTGACTATATGGGTGGATTTGGTGAATAAATACAAAACTAGTGGTTCCTTAGGATGTTTGCTATGTATTATGGTGTCTTTTTAACTAATGATATTGTGAATATCTAATTGAGTCATATGGATCTATATAATGACAATGGTTAGATTATAGTATATATTAACCCAACATGATGGGTGTCATCCAGAGTGATGTTTCTGTTATATAGGAACATATGAAGGTTATCCAATCATTTATGTGACAAAGGGGTCCAAATAGAGGGTGTTAATGAGTTGTTGACGCACAATGGTTTTAAATAATAATTTGGTATTGGGGATTTAAAGTGTCACCTTAGGAATCAAATCAGTGATGAAACTTGATATGTATTATTTGGTATTAAAATCCAACTAATATAAATAGATAAAATGGTATGGGATTACTATCATATTATCCATGGATACATATGATGCAATATGTGTTAATGTAAACCACACCCCTAGAATCAGATGTAGTGATATCATTAAGGGAAACCACACTCTGGACTCAGATTAGGTGATGTATGCAAGGGGAGATGGATCCCCATATATGAATATATCGAGATTATTATTTTGGTGTCTTATAAATGTAGTTAATAGTTCTTTGTTACTATTACATACCCCTTTGATCCATATGGTGAGATTCGCAGTCCCCATTGATTTATTAGAATGTATGATCACACTATTGATTTTTAGGAAACATTATTCATTTTAGGGGATACATTAGTTTCATGCTGTCGTTTTTGATTCATAGGATGTGATCCTTGGATCTAAATGTTGGGATTCATGGTCTTAGATTATTTATCTATTTAGAGAGGAACACCCCTTAGTTTTTTGTTATAACTTTCTTGAAGGGAACCCCCAGTCTCCAAATTATTTATTGGTATCCCTTGGACATGCTCTGTAGATCTATGTGTTGGGATAAATTGTCCATCTGGATTTCATTGAAGATAGTGGTACACCCATGATTTAATTGATGTAGATTCCATTAGATAGGACTTCCTTTCCCAAGATTATTGTTTTGGATTCACTAGACACACTCCATGGATATGTGTGGTGGGATTCCAAATACCCCATGATATTTCTATATAGAATAAAATCCCTCGTATTTCATTAATACAACATTATTCTAAGGGAATTCTATATCTCCAGGTGATGGGTGGAAGATTTGTTTGATATTGGATTTCAATTAATGCTCTCCGTAGAATTATCTATATACTGGGATATTTGTACAAACTGTTTAGTGATGTGCTTAATGTAACCTTAGAATTAGTCAATGTAGGTTTTGTTCAATATTAATCTTCCTTGAAGGACCTAAGGATTGAAAATTGTTATTTATTTATCATTTTGAATAATTATATGTGTTATAATAATATCACATGCCTTTACATCATTTACATTATGTGACAATGTTGGTGGATCCTTGTCGGGTTGTCTTAATACATTGTCCAGACAGCCATTCCACATTGGTACATGAAAATTCATCATTGGATTTAGGTTGAGGTTGGGTAGAATACCAACATTAGAAAATTAGGATAGATAACTCAAACCTATCCTGAGTTTGGGATAATGTGTGTCTCATATATATATATTATAGCCTCTTGTATATTTGATTCTTTATTTTATTCATTTGAGTTTATTGTCTGACATGTTGGGGGAAAGTAATATTATAGGACTTCATTATTTGATATTTACATATGATAATGATAGATTTTTTTATTACTTTTGTGTATAATGAATAAATAATGATGTACTAAATTCGTTATTTTTATCAATTATGGGTAATAATGATATGGGGGAATAATATCCCAATGGTAGTACTCGAGATCTCCAAAGAAAGAATGTATCCCTTAGAACATGGGGAGGTGTTTTTGATGCCATATGGAGGCTCCTCTAATTTTGGAACCTCATAGTGAATTAATCTCAAGGATAATGTTAAAATATATATTTTTCATAAGTTAATTTTTGGAATATATACTCTCAAAAATCATGTAACGTGATAGTGTTTTGTGTGAAAATCCTGACTCCATGACATTTAATATCACAAACATACTTCTAGAAACGAATAAATTAAATATTGAATACATTTTAAATGAGTAAATTTAAATATTTTAAGATCATTTTGCAGGAAACATTTATTCTATTATTATCTAATGATTTTTGAAGTAATCCATGGGGGTTCTCTAACACCATCCTTCATTGAAAGATTCTCTTTTTGATAATTTGGTCCATTTTCATAATTGAACAGAGAACATCTATATCAAATTCCTTTATTAACCATATACTATTGATTCATGTTTTTTGATTCTCTTTTATTACCCTAATTTTACATGTTTTTTTTCATTTCACCATTAATTATTGATGAGAATTAAGTTTTCATGTCTTTATATCTAAAAAACACCATTATTCCCTTAACAATTAATATTTGAAAAACTCATGGTGTTTAAGTTTCTTTTTGGTAAGTGTTTATATATAATTACACTTGTTTGAAAATACATTATGACATTGGGTGTTTTAAATTTATTATTTATATATTTATCACTTATATAAATTATAAAAGTATGATTTATTTAATATTGGATATGTTTTTCTAATGATTATAACTGTTTTAAAGGGAACCCATTAATGTATGTCTATAAAATTATTTTGATAACGTATTATGAAAATTTAAAACATTTTTATAAGAGATGGTAGAATTTATGTATAATATATGTGTTTTTTAAATTTATTAATGATTTATTAATTGTCTCTTATTATTGATTATTTTAAAGAGTTATGTTTTTTTAATAAAGATATGTCATTGTTTGGAAATACATAAAAGTAATACTTATAATAAATTTTCACTTAACAATTTCTCATGAATAATATTTCCTTGTTTATATTTTATAAAAGTTGCATTTATGTCTAACATGTAAATGTTTATTGAATCATCCTTGATTTCATTAGGAAAATTGGGAGTCTAGTTAAAAGTCCATTGTTAGGTCATGATTTTTATATCCCTGACCATTACCAATAAAGATGTGTGTTATTATCTGGCTATTGTAGACTATTTTGGTATTTTACTTAGTCTAGATCTATTATGGGTACACCAGTAGTTAATGATAAATACTTGGCTAGTGAGTTACTTGTAGAAGGTGTCTAAATATGATGATCCTTGACCGAGTCCCATTTTGAACATAGTGGTTCATTGAATGATATGATTTCATTCCACGATAACAATTAGTCATATAAATTTTTTCATTATTTTGGATATATTTTTACTAGGTACTACTATTATATTAAATGATATGGCTTCAAGATAATTTTTACAACTTTTTTATATTTATGAAAAAAATAGTTTTCTTAAACTGATTTATTATGTTTATCTACAAATTTTTTACTCATTGTTATCCAGAAATCATTCATGGTTTCTTGTATAAAATGAAATGTATATAATCATTGGAGGTAGAATACATTATTAATACCCATTACATATATATAAATTATGGTTTCCATTTATTATTTATTATTTATTAAATATATTGTATGTACGAGATGATATTACCCATCAGTGGTACTGGGGAAGATACTCTACAAAGAAGATCATGTTCCCAATTGGGATTGATTGATATATTATTTTTTATATTTGGATATATTTATATATATTAGGAATATAGTCTTATATATTTATTTATTTATTTTTAATCATATTATGTTATTCTAGATTCTCATATGATTAAATCTCTATAGATGAATTATTATTATTTTATCTATGTCATATATTGTTTTGAAAATATTCAATGAATTATTTTCTTATTTCACAGAAATTATAATGAAATAGTTTTTTTGTTTGATTTAAAATTGAAATAAGTTTTATAGTATTTTTTTATATGGGGTCAATAATTCCAATCAAATAAATTTGATACTTGAGGAACCTATTCTAACCTAGAATAATCCTAAATTCCCCTCAGGATGATATTTTATTGATTTGTATTTTGAAAAGTGATTTATGTATCTATGTTATAGGGAATACATCACATTATCCAAAAATAATAATAATACTCGTTGTTAATGCGGATTAGGGTGTTTGAGTAATATAAATGTCAAACAAAATCCCCATATAATAACATGTGGTCTCATGAAATCTATAAAAATATGGTACAATATTTTATAACCCCTTGATATATATGAATTAATATTTATTTCATCCATATATAATATATATTAATAAGTAACATAAATAATAAAATGAACTCATCATTTCCAAAATTTACAATTCTACATATTTACATAATACTAATGATGATGATGAGGTGCTAAAACAATCATCCAATTATCATAGATCACATCTTTTTTCATAAATAAACAAACCCCTGAATAAAAATTACAATTGTAAATGTTTATGTTCAATTAATTTCGATGATAATGTCTATAAACTATCCATAAATATTTCAAAACCACCTCTATTGATATTATTAAAACCACGATATCATTAATGAACACTATCAGAAATGGATGAAGGAAGGGATTAAAAAATCAATGCATGAATCACAAAAATAACAATAGTGATCATGTATTTATAAAGAATATTAACGTTAAATCACAATACTAACATAAAAATTGTAAAATTGATATATCCCCCATCATAACACTAATATAATGATAAATTTAATGTTTATCCACCCTAAAAATCAACTAGGATCACTTCATTTGATAGAATAAATTATCAATTCATAATTAGAGATATAATTTCAACAATGTCAATTATTAAAAATTAATAGAATTTATACATAAAATAAAACCATTACCAATCATTGATGAAAACTAATGTGTTCATCCCATAGAGACATGATTTTAAAAAATTAATATAGAAAAAAATAATATTAATTAAAAATAGTAGTATAAGAAATGGATTTATATTATAAGGAGAAACAAATATTTCATACCTACGTCATTGAGAAATTATTACCAATTCAACATTCTAAGAGGAGGTTATTTAAAAAATACATCCTGATAATAATCATTAAACACTTCAATAATCCTAAAAATACTTATATATTCCCCACATCAACAGTAACTAATAAAATTTTTTATATAAAAAATACAAGTTTTCATGAAAAAATGATTTGGAAAATATTCCAACATACCTAATAAATTTATATAGATTCTTTTAATGTTACTAAAAGTTACCTAAAATCAATTTAAATATATATGATATATTAAAAAGTATAAACAATCAATGCCAATAATGAATTTATATGATTGTATCTTTAGTAAGATTGTATTTGAAGTTAGTCAATATCCCTATATCACTAAATCCAATTAATGAACAAACATTTCTCAGCCTTGTTTATCCACCCTCCCCAATGGAAGACAGAACAAACAGTCTTAAATTTACCTATACCTTGACTCTAAATACCTAATCCAATTGAGGAGGTTAAAATAAGGAAATGTGCAAATATTTTTCAACACATAAGACATTGTAGAATAAAATATCACAATTTCTTAAATGACCATTTGTATCTTTATTGAAGGTAACTCCATCCCATGAAGATGTCCGAATATATATCATTTTCTTCAAAATTTGTAACATTATGTACCACATTTCTTCATTTTATACTTATGTAATCTAGGGGAGATGTAAATGTTTTATTTATTGGTTCCATTATAATTTCCCACTGTCATTGGAATACACCATTGTATTTGGTCTATGGGTTATTTTGAGACATTTGGTATTACATCATATAAACCAAAGGTTAAGGACTGCTAGTGGTGAACTAAGGGACTACTAAGTGGAAAATAATCCCTCATAACCAAGTCAACAGTGTATGAAATATGCAAGGAAATCCATTAAATCAATTAGAGTATGTGTAATTTATAAATAAGAATCATTGTATATTATATGAAATCTGGATGAATAGAGTTATACATCCAAATTGACATCCCCCCTAGTTAATAAAATATAAAACATAAAAAATGAAATTAAATATAGATGATTATCTACATTTATCACCGATCCATTCCTTAATCAAATCCTCTGAATTCATGTTGGGATAATATTAAATTATCATGAAACATTTCCCTTGTGTATTATCCATGACAAATCTTACACATCAAATGAAATAAAAAATAAATCTTGTATGAAAAAAAGGTTTCTCGTGATATCGGTGGGAAATAAATTATCAGTAGGCCACCCTCTGTTGTTCCCCAAAATAGTTTTGTCATATACAAGTGAATACCCATGTGATATTTCATGTTTACTCAAATAAAAACAAGTTTAAAATTAATAATTATATCACTGTTATCTTCATGTAATAGAATGACACTTTTGGTCAACCACACATTCTTTGGATAATACTATATGAATTTTATCATGTCACATCAATCACTAAGGGGGAACTATTACTTAGTATAAAACATCATTTGAATATATCCGTGTTGGGCCAAGCCCTATCTGGGAAACAATATTATAATATCATACCTATTAAGACAAATTTTTGATATATTGTACCTTGATGTTATACCTCTAATGGGGATCCCATATTTACATTGGAATTATATATAATTATAAACATGAGTGAAAATACTCCCAGAAAACATACATATACCAAAAAGAAAATAGAGTTTTCACTGTCTAGAATATGTAGATAAAACCTATAAGGGATCCCATATAATTAAATAATGATACTACCAAAGGATAATATTTTTTTCATTGAAACCATATACAAAAAAAATTTGGGGGCTCATCCACAATACAGAACCACGTACCAGGCCTTTAATACAAAGGGGTTATATCCCAACCATGACATAGTAACATTAATTCATATATTATAAATCATCCTTAAAACATTCATTTACCCCTAACGGGGTGGCCACATGCTAGAACCTATCACAGGGATACTTGTTAGGAATCTCAAGTTCACAACATTGACCCATTATTAAATCCATGGTAAAATGTCTTGTTAGATCTTCATGTTATAAAATAACACTCTTGATCAATAATAACTTCATCCCATCACAAACCCTCTCTAGGGTAAATGTAATATTGGTACACAAAAGGAAGTATCCCATGACAATAATAAGTCTAAAAAACCTATATGAGATCCAATCTCTCATTCTTCTCTCTTTGGTAAAACTCATTAGATAATTGTTTCCTCAAAAGTACAATAAAAAATATCATCCTATTTCTGATGTCATAATTTAGGTTCACTGCCCAGGAACATTTCCATACTATCTCATCTAAAGAAATTTGAAATCCTATGATAAGTCAACCAAATATTCTCAAGACCCTCTACTGGGAAACATTCTGTATCTCCCATATTAAAACTATCAACTAATTCACTAGAGAAAAAATAATCATTTTCAAATCTCATCCAAAAAAAATTGTGCTTATAATTGACTCTAATAGTATTGGGCAATTGACCAACCCATTATTATTTGAAAAATACATGTGATAGTATCCTAAATTTTCCAATTCCTTCTCAAAATATTAAAAAATTTAAAAATACATTAGGAGAACAATATATGAAATGTATCTCTATGTACATGGTGTGTACTCTCTACTTCCAACATTGATCAAGTGGCTCTTCCAATCTGAGGGTCTAAATACCTAATACACGAATTGTACCAAGAATACATGTTTTGTAAAAAAAGTGGTGCCAATATATATATACTTCACATGATTCCAACTTGAGTAGATAAATTTATTTGGTTATGTATTGAATAAGTGGTCTGGTTATATCCTTTACACACCATATACCCCACACTAGATGTCAGGCAGAGTACTCATCCACACCCCTAGTTATGTACATAAGGTTATACATAGTTTATAATCATTGAAAAACTATTAAATAGATATAGTATCACTCCTATAATCTTATAGAAGAACAATCAATGTAATATCTTGAACTAATTGTCCTATAGTTACTTTGTTAAAATCCAAAACACCCAACCATGCACCACAAACCCGCATTTAATTTCCAATAACACTGGTATAGTCATAGAGCTATCCCTATAAGTCCATATATCATTATAAAAATACTATAATAATTAATTAATGTTATACAAACTAATAAAATAAAACTTTTTATCTTAGAAAAAAATATTAGTGCTTCATTCTCATATCTGAGTTATATAACCAATGTATCCTAATCCAGCTCTGTTTGACACTACGGTTGTTGCTGTTTGTGCCTCCCACTCCATCCATAAACCAAATCCCACATAAATAATGAAATTAATGTTAATACCCCTCTAAATAATGTGATTAAATAAGGTAATTTGTGTAGGGGGATAAGAATATATAATTATAGTGTAAAGGCCTGACATGGGACCTAGAACCCAAACCAAATTTATATCATAAATGAGTAAAATTTCCCATTATACACTCTACTATGGTGTTTTAATTTTAATATAGGAATCCATTTAGAATATATTAATATTCATAAAAATGGTAATAATTTTTTTTATTATATAAATATTAAAATATTTGAAAAAAGTGACTTGATGAGAATCTCACAAAATTCCAATCGAAGGTAAATACCTGACCATGAGAGGAACAGAAAATTTATAGAATAATTTATAAAATAAAAAAATTTAAGTTAAGGTTTTATTATTTATAATTGTATAAGGAATATATTTAAATTTAATATGAATTTCAAAAATTTAAATTATTTAATTCATTAAAATATAATCACCTTTTCACAACTCATCTGAAAAAATTTATAGTAATCCTTAAAATTTTAATTTGTCATTACATTGGTTTTCAATTCATGATCAATTTACTATGAAATAGAAATGAATGCCTTGTAGTGTTTCACTATGAAACTAAAAACATAAAGGAGGATTATTCAACAAATTATGAGGCACACATTTGTGAAAATCACCAACATAAGGATATCTTTCTCCCATGACTTTCTATCCCATGACACCATGGTGTCATCATCATAGTCAATCGTATACTAATAGAGTCACCCACAATTAAAAACTATGCTATATGAGTAATATAGTACAATGATTGTTTTTAACATAGTAATTTCCATCTATGAACCCAATTTCAATGGTCTCTCAACAAACCTACTATATTTTACATGCCTCTAAATTATATTTCACTAAATTTCACTTGATTTTTTCTTCTTTTCAACATGACATTAATATTCATTATCTCCCCCATAAAAAGTCTATAATATTTATTGATCAGGATTCCCGCATTATTGATTCCGTCCCAATAACATCTACCCCTCCACACAAAAATCAAACACAAGATCTTGTGTAATTAAACTATTTGATCCCCAACCTCCCATTTCATTCATCATTCTCTCACCTTGATACCATGGGAAACCCTAATCTCTATCACCCTGTAATATAATCAAATCTCATATTCTTACTAATTATTAAAATGTACTTCATATAATACCACATATAAATCTAAAATCATTTATTCATCATGGAAAAAAGTTAAAATCATATATGTGTTAACAACATTTTCATTATATAGTTACATCCCACTAATCAATCTATCCTCATGTATGAACTTACCTACATGTGGTTTACACCAAAATGACTAAAAAAATATTTCCCATCATAGTATTATCTTTATCATTTACCCTCTCCATCATAATTATGGATTATTTTGGCATTCACTATTTCTTTTGTTGTGTGTAATAACTGTATATGGAACTTACCTTATACTCGATAAAAACTCAAAAAATGATTCATAACTATTTAATAATCACTAGGAACATCACCAATATCACATATACAAATTAAATCCATAAATAGAGGAACACCCTTCAATAATAGATTGTGAAATTATGATTATATGGGTTTTCTTATACATATCCTTAAGAAAAAAACTATCAGATTTCGATTTCAAATTCATGTCCATCCTCCCAATCCATATCCATTAGTCATGTAAACCAATGATTATACCAATCCATGACATCACTATATATTATAATGAATATTCCCATCATTATTATCTTACACCCTTGGTCAACTATACAACAAATGTTTCACCCATCATATTTTTTCCCATTAATTCCTTATACACCCCTAATCCCTACAACCAAAGAGAATAGAATATACCAAGGGAAAACATACACTAACACATCATTTATTTCTCAATGATCTCTAAAAAAGACACTAAATGATTATTAAGGTAGATATATCCCTAAAAACAATCTTATTAGTTATTAACCACTATTTTTTCTTGCCTAATATTACCTAACATCAATTTTCTCCCATATAATCTTGTTGGAGAACCAGATCAATGCTCTTAGGGTCCATGTCTCAAGAAAAAACTATCCACATTCACCTAAATTAAAAAATTATTACACTTTGATTCAAAAAATGAAAATCAATATAACCTTGCGATTAATTTCCAACTTGAAAAACATCTCACCCACACGAGGGCTTATCACATGATTACATTTCACCTATGAATATTTCATAAACAAAAATCATCTTCCACTAATTCCTACAAATTAAATACCAACATCAAGGATCTATGTAACAACCCGATATTTTATGATAAGTATTCTCTTTAATTTATTTCATGTCATGTGTTCTATGCTACAACAAGATTATCTTGTGCTATACGCCACACTGTATTAGCTTTAAGTATACACAACACTATTCTTAGATTGTGTTACTCATAATTTCAAGTTCATTTTATAATAGTCATTCTACGCAACATTGAGGATATATATATACATATATATATATTCAATGTATAAAATAAATATGGTTGGATTCTGTTATATGAAATAATAAATGAGTCTTGCACAACACGCAACCCTGACTTGTCTTGCATTACACGCAATCACGACCTTCCTCGATAGCGTGTGTTGTACGCAATACCAGGTTTTACTAAACAACAATATATTATTATAATATTATTATGATCTATCCGTTATGAATTGAATTAACTAAATTCCGAATTTTATAACATTATTATTCATCCTAAACATTTTCTATAACAGGGTATAAGAACAAAATAAATTTTTCGGGTAAAATATGTATTTTAAAAATAATGCAGTTTTGCCACCTTTTGATGGCGCACCCACTTTAAATATAGTTGTTGACATGTTAATAAGTTCAATATGACAAAATAAAATTCTTCTTTTGAATCAGGATATAAAAATTTACATTGGATAAATTTTTGATATTTTTTTGATAACTCTCGTATTTTAATGAATAGTAAAAACACACTATATTTTAATTAAAAACAACTTTTTTTCATCTTAATAATTTATATGGTTAAATTATAATATTGAGTGGTTATAAAGTATAAATAGAATATAATTTTACCATAAAATATAATTTATGTCATTATCATTGATTTTACATTGAATTCGTTGGTTAAATCAATTCAATCTTTTGCAATGTTTTAAACAAAAACCTGTTTTTATTCGACAACGGGATTAATTTTAATTTAATTTATGAAACTTCTGTGTGTTGAATTTAAAAAAATTGATTCCATATTTCGAATCAGTGGGTCCAAATTATGTTAATAGGCTACTTTTTATTTTTGGGAATTATGAATAGTAACTACGGTAAATTTTATTTACCATAGTTAAAGGTAAATCAGGTAATTAAGGGTAAATATAAATTTATAAAATTACCTTAAAACATGAAAAAATTATATTGGATGGATAAAAGTATACCCATATCACCTAAGGGTCGGATTAGATTCAAATTATGGACTTTTGACCATGAAAATAATTTAATTTTTCTTAAAACCAAAGAAAGTGACAACATGTCACTCTCTTAAATCTTATAAGTATAATAATTTTAATTTAGTGATAAACATCATAAAACTTAGAATATGAATAGTCTCCAGAAATCTAATAAAATTATCTACATCATTATAATTTATTTATAATTTTTTGGGATTAAATAATTGTCATTAATAGTGATACATTAATGATGCAGCAATTATTTATTTAGTGAAAAATGAATAATATAGTTTTTATTGAAATAGTAATACATATCAAAAGGCTCAAAAATATGAAAAAAAACTTATTATTAGTGTATATATAAACCCTAATCATCCACTGGCCGAATGTTTGACCATTCGGATACTTATTAAGGCAATTATGACACTTATATTATTTTATTTTAAATGATGCCAAAGTTTTCACCTTAATAATTTAATAAATATAACAATTTAATGATTGTGATTTTAAGATGATAAATTCTAGTAAAAGTATTACTGTTAAATTTAATGGATTTAGCTTCATCATAGGATTTAATTTTTAATTTTTATGCAACAAATAAGTATATTAAATAATTATACAAATATGTTGTAGTAATTATTTTATTAAGAGATAAACCAAATAAATGGTTTTTAAAAATAATAAAATAACTATTATATGAACTATTTATTGTTCTAAAAGAATTTTATATATACATATAACCTATTATTAATCTATTAAAGCTTTTATTTCGAACATATATTCTGTATATATTTTATTTAAATTCAAATAAATGAATAGTGTCAAAATTAACACAATTGTTATTTTATAAAAATAACATATTATAGAATTGATTAAAAATCACAAAAATATTTAAAAATTATAAATTTAAATTTATATGGTAGAGACTGTTGTAAAGTATTCAATTATGGAACATTCACAACAAATAAGTAATTTTTTTTATAATTTAAAATTTAGAATCTTATTACCATAAATAAAATTAAATTGATTAAATAAGGATAAATAAAGTTGATAATGTTTAAAATAGATTCCTAACATGTCTAAATTTGATTTTTTGATGAGATTAAAACCCTATCCCATCTAAGCTTTAGATATGAGTCATATTTGGAGGTTTTTAAGTGGGGTTAGATTTATTATAAGTTAATATTTTTAAGAATTCCAAAGGTGCCCCTCTCCTCCCTTATAAAAGGTCACCTCCTCCCTCTCCTCCTCACACTAATTTGACCATTCAAGCTCGGACAACCCCTTCCCATTTCACTTCCCCACTTCTCTAGAAACATCCTAGAGGTCCTGGTCTTCTTCAAAGACCAATTTTAGTGCCCCAAGAGGAGGTCTCAAAGAGGCGCTTCAAAGAAGAGGTAATGTCTGTTACCGATTCATTCAACTTTATTTCTTCTTCCACTTCTTCTTATTTGGTTGTTTCATTATGAAGTAATATAATAAGTATCATTCATATACTGATATGTTATTATATGTATGAAACAACCCTATTTCAGGAACTATCCATCCTACGGAAAAAGAAATCACCGCGCGTGCGTACGTACGGAATACCGTCTCCATGTCGTGGTGTAATCTATTTTCCACCACCACCATACTTGGATGGGTATAATGGTGTAAATAATAACTATATATGATTATTATAAAGTGATATTGATTCTATAATATTATACATACACCCCAATAAAATCCACGATCATGGGAAAGATATCATCGCTCGTGCGTACATACAGAATACCATCTCCACGACGCGATGAGATTCATTCTCAATGATTAACCATTCATAAATGATTATAAAGTATATAAAATAAGTAATCATGAAATATATTACATAATAATGATACTGGATTAATTTATATATATATGTATGTATGTATTTCATCCAATTAATTCCATTCAATTCAATGATGAAACGAAAACAACATTCATGCGTACGTACGGCCTACCGTCTCCATGAACGGTGTATTTCTTTCCATTTATCGATATATTATATATATGTATATTCTGAATATATATATACATCATGTTTTACATTCTAGATGTAAGTAATCATGATCTACGTAATCATAAGAATAATTACAAGTAAAAACACGGACGACAAATGAAACGATTTTACCCAAAACGCTCTTTAACATGGAATTTACAAAAGAACGGGTAATATAAAGTCATTAGTGAACCATATATGATATAATAACATTTAATATGATTCTTTAATAAGTCAATAACATTATTTAAATCATTATACAGGAGGTTCATACACTTACGAACCAAATCAAACCTATGGTAAGGGATATTTTTGCAAATCTCGTTCTTATATGAGATTGTTTATTCGTAAGTATTTACTAGGGTTATTGTTATCATCCATTTACATGTTTTATAAAAGTTTTTTTATGTATGTTTAATTTCATTTTTACCCATTTTGAATTTTACTACACGGTATGTCAGGAATCTTTCTTTTTTTTATGTTACGAGGTACTTTTTGACTTTTCCAACAAAAGTACGAGAAGAATGTTTTTTTAACTTATACGGAACGAACAGATTTTTACGGTTTATAAAGAATTATTTTCATGAAGCTTCATCCAAAATATTTCAAGACTATTTTCAAAAAAAATCCTTTTCTTTTAAAATTGCATGATGTTTTGTGAAAAGAAATTTTTTTTGAAGAAGAAAGGATATTTTCCTCAAGAATTCATTTCATGTGTTTTATCAAAACCATTTTCTATCTAAGATGACATTATTTCATATGTGAATGTTTCAAGTATAATGTCTCTATGATTTAAATAGTTTAAATTTTCTTATGATGAAATATCCATTTGTTTTGTATGGATTATGTGATGATGGGATGATGTTTATGAAACCCATTTTATTCTTTGGGTTATAATGAATGTTTTGTGTTTATTTTGTGGCACAAGTAAGAATGATTTCACTATTATATGCTTGGCACATATATCTACCTCCAATGCATTGGGTAAAGATTTATATCTCATGAGATTGACATGGCTGGAATGGTAAGTTAATCCGGTTCAGTATTACAGTACTGGAACGAGGAGTGAAATCGATTCAGAAAGAGACTTTGTCCACTAAGATGGTCTTGGAAGCAATGCCTTGGATACTATGGAAATCATTAATTGTGCTTATTGGATGCCACAATTACATGTTTTATTCCCATTCTCTTTTATCATTCTTAATGTTTCTTTTTGATCTATGCCTTACATACTTCCATGTTTTATGTCATTTCTCAAGCTTTTGATGTTTAAACATTATGTTCATGTTTTTAAGTTCAAATGTATATGGTATGTTTTATTTTATCCATGCTTACCCTTACTAAGAATTTTTTCTCACCCTTTTTATGTTTTATTTTCGCCCAGGATTAAAAGAAAGGTTTTATGTAAGGAAAAAAAGTGGATGATCTTTATCGGAGATGTTGAAGATCTTTCACCACAATTAGAAGATTACGTTCCAAGTTTCCAAATACACTAAACTATTATGGTCCTTTTGTGTCTATTTTTGTTATGTATTAAGTATTCTACAAAAGTAATGTAATATCTATGTACATCAAGCTTTGGGTCTCTACAGTTGGTATCAGAGGAAAGGTTTATTCATCCTTTGGAAAATAGGATGCGAAATCTTTAGTGAAATCCCTAGAGATATTTCTAAGGTATGTCTGCGGATGTTCCTAAGGATTAGTATACGTATAGGTTATAGTCCTAGAATTAGGGTAAAGATCTTAGAATTAAACCTAAGATGTTATATATTGAAGGTACTCCCCCTTTATTATGTTGTTTTCCCTAGCATGATTTTTCCCACTCACACTATTATTTTTGGGTATTAGACGATGGCTGGAACCCGAAGGAACCGTGTTAATGAATGCAATAGACAATTCAATGATTGTCCTCCTGAACAAACAAATGTTATGGGTGATGGAGTGAAAAATCTTATTGTTATACTTACACAAGCTATGAATCATTCTGGACATCCAAATGATTAGGGAAGGGAAAAATATTATATTGAGTCCTTCATGAGGAAACACCCACCTTCTTTCAGTGGGTCTTCTGATCCACTTATTGCTGAAAAATGGATCAGTGCCACTGAAAAGATATTTTCAATTAATCAATTTTATGAACATGATAAATTCATCTTACCAGTATATCGTTTAGAAGGTGAAGCTGATCAATGGTGGAATCTTATCAAGAATACGAGGCCAAGATATGAAATTGACTCCATGGAATGGGACGAGTTCAACATCTTTTTTTTCAATAAGTACTTCCCTCATATTCTTCGAACAAATATGGATAAGGAGTTTCTTGAACTAAAGAAAAAGGATGATGAATTTTTTGGTATATATGAAGCGAATTTTACAAGGCTTTCAAGGTATGCATCTGGCTTTATCATCCAACCTGAATGTAAATTTGATCGATTCTTCAGTGGCATAAAACCAAATCTTTGAAGGGAATTAGCTATAATAGACTTCAGTAGCTATGATGAAATTGTGCATTGTGATATTAAGGTAGAAATGGAAGTTGGTGTTACATATCCATCTCATGGTTTTGACAAGAAATGAAATATGGAGTTCAAGGAGAAATCTCAGAATAATGGTCAAAAGAAGATGAACGTTTCCTTATGCTCAAAGTGTAGAAAGAAGCATGGTGGAGATTGTCTTAAAGGGACTATAAAATGTTTTAAGTGTGGAAAATAAGGTCATCAATCAGCTGAGTGTCGGAGTAATGGAAAAAGGGTTTCTAATGATGTGAATAAAGAAAAGACTGCAGAGAACGCACCACCAACAATTCAATGCTTCAAGTGCAAGGAAATGGTGCATTATGCTAATAAATTCCATAATCCAAGGGTTAGTGATGATCGACATGAGCATCCACTTAAGGCAAAGGACAAAGGGAAGTCACATGCAATCACTATTGGCGATGTTGAATATGAAAATGATGTCGTGGAATGATTATGTGTTTATGTAATGGGATTCCTAAATAATGTTGTATATAGTATCGTGGAATATTGGAATATTTATGTATTGGTGTATTGTGGTTTTCAATAATTTTATGGTACCGGTAACCATGGAACGTGATTGAGATATTATTGGAAAAAAGTTGATATGTGCATAATGAAGCGAAAACGAGAAAATGAAATGTTTGACAGTATTCATGAGATCATGACTGATATAAGGAAATATTTATATCATGGTTCAAGGTTTTGGTATGTGAAAAGAGTTAACTTTTTACAACACTCATGTTTTCACTAAGATTCAATGGGTATTAATTATTTCAAGAGAATACATGATTAAGGCCTTCGAATGTTTGGAATATGACCAACAAGACATATCTCATGATATCTGGGGATCAACGATGGTATTAACATGCTAGTTGTATGAACTCATTGGTAGTCGTTTTCACTATAATATGAGATAGGACAGCAGTATTTTGGATAAGCCTAAAGATTTGAATGCATTATGTTGGACATAAATTAGTATTTTTTAAGGATAGAAGTTTTTTCGATATTATTTATGGGATGTTATAGTAATATAGTTTTAGAAAAAGGAAAACCTGCAGGATGGGCGACAACCCATCGCTTCAGACAAGGATGTGGGAATCGAACCCATAACTGAAGTGCGACTGACCTTTATCACCTACCACTGGCCTACAGGAAGTCCCTGTTTAGTAGAAACTAGTTTTATTATATTAATAATTATGATATATGAAGTATAAGTCCATTTTAGGAACCATATAGGTTTAATCTCACTATATATGGACTTATGTATTTTTTGAAAATTTTCTAACCTTTTGTTTGAGATAGATGGAATGACCAATCATTCTATCACATGATCTACTAACACATCACGAACGACAAATTAAACTTCATTTCCTTAAGAGATGAAGTGGAAATTTTCCAAAGAATGACCAACGGTGAGACTGTACCAAAATCACGAAAGTATTTCTTCTAATTCCAATTTCATCAACTTTAGGGAAATGATCTTGAAAATTAAAAATTTTGTCCTAGTACTCGTATATCTGATGAATAAGATGGTACTTTAGATCATAAAAAATTTATGGATTTGTGATTTATGTATTTTTCATAGCCATGTTCTCGACCACTCTCCATCATAACTTGATTGTTAGATTATTCTTCCATATCCATATTTTCACCTATATTCTCCTACGTGGAAACCCAGTGATGAGTTACTTTGGGTAATCATTACCTTTCATACTTTATTTTTTAAAATTAAGTTTCAGTATTCCTTTTTACGATGTGGGTTTCTATGAATAGTAAACTATTTATAACCCCGACGAATTTCGAGGGAGAAATTCATTTTAATGGAGGTAGAATGTAACAACCCGGTATTTTATGATAAGTATTCTCTTTAATTTATTTGATATCATGTGTTTTATGCTACAACAAGATAATCTTGTGCTATACACCACATTGTATTAGCTTGAAGTATACACAACACAATTCTTAGATTGTGTTACATAGAATTTCAAGTTCATTTTATAATAGTCATTCTACGCAACATTGAGGGTATATATATATATATATATATTCAATGTATAAATGAAATATGGTTGGATTCTGTTATACGAAATAATAAAGGAGTCTTTCACAACATGCAACCCTGACTTGTCTTGCATTACACGCAATCGCGACCTTCCTCGATAGCGTGTGTTGTACGTAATACCGGGTTATACTAAAAAATGATATATTATTATAATATTATTATGAACTAGCCGTTATGAATAGTATTAACTAAATTTTTAATTTTATAACATTATTATTCATCTTAAACATTTTCTAGAACATGGTATAAGAACAAAATAAATTTTTCGGGTAAAATATGTATTTTTCAAAAAATGCAATTTTGTCACCTTTTGATGGTGCACCCACATTAAATCTAGTATTTGAAATGTTTATAAGTTAAATTTGTCAAAATAAAATTCTTCTTTTGAATCAGGATATAAAAATTTACATTGGATTAATTTTTGATATTTTTCTGATAACTTTCATTTTTTAATGAATAGTAAAAACACGCAATATTTTAATTAAAAAATACTTTTTTCTCATCGTAATAATTTATATGGTTAAATTATAATATTGAGTGGTTTTAAAGTATAAATAGAATATATTTTTACCATTTAATATAATGTATGTCATTATCATTTATTTGACATTGAATTCATAGGTTAAATCAATTCAATCTTTTGCAATGTTTTAAACAAAAACTCGTTTTCATTCGACAACAGGATTAATTTTAATTAAATTTCATCAACTTCTGTGTATTGAATTTAAAAAAATGGATTCCATATTTGGAATCAGTGGGTCCAAATTATGTTAATAGGCTACTTTTTTATTTTGGGGAATTATGAATAGTAACTACGGTAAATTTTATTTACCATAGTTAAAGGTAAATCGGGTAATTAAGGGTAAATATAATATTATAAAATTACCCTAACACATGACAAAATTTTATTGGATGGATAAAATTATACCCATATCACCTAAGGGTCGGATTAGATTCACATTATGGACTTTTTACCATGAATATAATTTAATTATTATTAAAACCAAAGAAAGTGACAACATGTCACTCTGTTAAATCTTATAAGTATAATAATTTTAATTTAGTGATAAACATCATAAAACATCGAACATGAATAGTCTCCAGAAATATAATAAAATTATCTACATCAAGAAAATTTATTTCGATTTTTTTGGGATTAAATATTTGACATTAATAGTGATACATTAATGATGTAGAAATTATTTATTTAGTGAAAAATCAATAATATAGTTTTTATAGAAATAGTAATACATATCAAAAGGCCCAAAAATCTGAAAAAAATTATTATTAGTGTATATATAAACCCTAATCATCTACTGGCCAAATTTGTGACCATTTGGATCCTTATTAAGTCAATTATGACACTTATATTATTTTATTTTAAATGATGCCAAAGTTGTCACCTTCATAATTTAATAAATATAACAATTTAAATATTGTTATTTTAAGATGATAAATTTGCGTAAAACTATTATTGTGAAATTTAATAGATTTATCTTAATCATAGGATTTTAGTTTTAATTTTTATGCAAAAAATATGTATATTAAATAATTATACAAAAATGATGTAGTAATTATTTTATTAAGAGATAAATCAAATAAATGGTTTTTAAAAAGAATAAAATAACTATTATATGAACTATTTAATGTGCTCCACTAATTTTCTAGATACATATGAACTTTTATGAATCTATTAAAGCTTTTATTTCTAGCATTTCTTATGTATATATTTTATATAAATTCAAATAAATGAATAGTGTCAAAATTGACACTATTTTTATTTTATAAAAATGACATATTATAAAATTGTTTAAAAATCACAAAAATATTTAAAAATTATAAATTTAAATTTATATGGTATAAAATGTTGTAAAGTATCAAATTATGGACAATTAACAACAAATAAGTAATTGTTTATTATAATTTAAAATTTATAATGTTATTACTATAAATAAAATGAAATTGATTAAATAAGTATAAATAAAGTTGATAATGTTTAAAATAAATTCCTAACATGTTTAAATTTGATTGGTTGATGAGATTACAACCCTATCCCATATAATATTCTGATATGAGTCATTTTTGGAGGTTTTATGTGGGGTTAAATTTATTATAAATTAATATTTTTAAGAATTCCAAAGGTGCCCCTCTCCTCCCTTATAAAAGGGCACCTCCTCCCTCTCCTCCTCACACCAATTTTAGGCTTCAAGCTCGGCCAACCCCTGCACATTTCACTTTCCCACTTCCCTAGAAACATCCTAGAGGTCCTAGTCTTCTTCAATGACCAATTTTAGTGCCCTAAGAGGAGGTCTCAAAGAGGCGCTTCAAAGAAGAGGTATTGTCTGTTACCGATTCTTTCAACATTATTTCTTCTTCCACTTATTCTTCTTAGGTTGTTTCATTATGATGTAATAACATCAGTATCACTCATATTTGGATATGTTATTATATATATGAAACAACCCTATTTCACTATCTATCCATCCTACGGAAAAAGAAATCACTGTGCTTGCGTACGTACGGAATACCGTCTCCACGTCGTGGTGTAATCTATTTTCCACCACCACCTTACATGGATGGGTATAATGGTGTAAATAATAACTATATATGATTATTATAAAGTGATATTGATTTTGTAATAGTATAAATACACTCCAGTAAAATTCCACTATCATGGGAACGATATCATCGCTCGTGCGTATGTACGGAATACCGTCTCCACGACACGATGAGATTCATTCTCAATTATTAACCATTCATAAATGATTATAATGTATATATAATAAGTAATCATGAAATATATGACATAATAATGATACTGGATTTATTTATATATATGTATGTATGTCATCCAATTAATTCCATTCAATTCAATGAGAAAACGAAAACAACATACATGCGTACGTACGGCCTACCGTCTCCATGAACGGTGTATTTCTTTCCATTTATCGATCAATTATATATATTTATATCCTGAATATATATATATAAATCATGTTTTACATTCTGTATGTAAGTAATCATGATCTAAGTAATCATATGAATAATTATAAGTCAAAACACGGACTACAAATGAAAATATTTTACCCAAAACGCTCTTTAACATGGAATTTAAAAAAGAACGGGTAATATAAAGTCATAAGTAAACCATATATGATATCATAACAATTAATATGATTCTGTAATAAGTCAATAACATTATTTAAATCATTATACAAGAGGTTCGGACACTTACTAAGCAAATCGGACCTAAGGTAAGGGATAATTTTGCAAATCTCATTCTTTTCCGAGATTGTTTATTCGTAAGTATTTACTGGGGTTATTTTTTTCATCAATGCCCATGTTTTCTAAAAGTGTTTTTATGTATGTTTAATGTCCTTTTACCCATTTGGAATTTTACTACATGGTATTTAAGGAATCTTTCTATTGTTTATGTTACGAGGTACTTTTTGACTTTTCCAACAAAAGTAAGAGAAGAATGTTTTTTTAACTTATACAGCACGAACATATTTTTATGGTTTTATAAAGCCTTATTTTCATTAAGCATCCTCCAAAATATTTCATGACTATTTTCAACAAAATCCTTTTCTTTTAAAATTGCATGATGTTTTGTGAAAAGAAATTGATTTTGAAGAAGAATGGATATTTTCCTCAACAATTCATTTCAAGTGTTTTATCAAAACCATTTTCTATCTAAGATGACATTATTTCATATGTGTATGTTTCAAGTGTAATGTCTCTATGATTTAAATAGTTTCAATTTTCTTATGATGAAATATCCATTTGTTTTATATGGATTATGTGATGATGGGATGATGTTTAAGAAACCCATTTTATTCTTTTGGTTATGATGAATGTTGTATGTTTATTTTGTGGCATAAGTAAGAATGATTTCACTATGAGATGGGTGGGAACTATATCTACCTCCAATGAATTGGGTAAAGATTTATATCTCATGAGATAGACATGGCTGGAATGGTAAGTTAATCTGGTTCAGTATTACAAGACTGGAATGAGGAGTGAACTCGATTCAGAAAGGGACTTTTTCCACTAAGATGGTCTTTGCAGGAATGCCTTGGCTACTATGGAAATAATTACATGTGCTAAATTGATTCCACAATTACATGTTTTATTCCCATGCTATTTTATCATTATTAATGTTTCTTTTTGATCTATGCTTTACGTACTTCCTTGTTTTATGTCATTTCGCAAGCTTTTGATGTTTAATCATTATATTCATGTTTTTAAGTTCAAATGTATACGGTATGTTTATTTTTATCCATGCTTACCCTTACTGAGCATTTGAGCTCACCCTTTTTATGTTTTATTTTCCACCAGGATTAATATAAAGGTTTTAGGTAAGGAAACAAAAAGTGTAGGATCTTTATGGGATATGTTGAAGATCTTTCACCACGATTAGGAGATTACGTTCCAAGTTTCCAAAGACACTAAACTATTATGTTCCTTGTGTGTCTGTTTTTGTTATGTATTAAGTATTCCGCAAAAGTAATGTAATATCTATGTATGTAAAGCTTCGGGTCTCTATAATCTTGATACACTAACTTAATAAGATCTGAAATAAAATTAACACGTCCTAGAATCCATAAATCCTTCCCACTAAACCACATATTGATATTTAATATTCAATAGTGATTCACATCGAAAAAAACCCACAAAATCACAAAACTAATACCACATTAACATATACGCCTCTCATGAAGTAATCACATTGATCAAAACATCTTCACATTCTTCCTATGTCAAAGGGATATTTTAAGCCTTAGTTAATCCCTCTCTTAGGTTACCATTAAAAATCACAAATCATCACAAAAATATACAGAATGTGTCCTACTACATGGTAATAGTACCTGAATAACTAATATCTGGATCCAAACCTCAATGACACTAGCATCTCCCACCTATCCTATAAAAAATTATTAAAACAACAAAATATAACATGAATATGTCTATACTACTATCTCAATATTATAAGGGAATTCATAGGCCAAAACTCTATTCATTGGGACTCTAATATTCATATCAAGTTACACATTTCTATTTATCATCCATCAATGAAACCCAATGTAATCAATGCATCTATATAGATAAATACACATCAATTAAGTGGACTAATCCCTATATAAGTAATTAAATTAAACATGTTTTTTTAAATTTTCTTTGGTTTCACCCCATGATTGGTTGTTGGTGATTGATTGTGGTTGAAAAGTAATTTTCATATGGATTACCATTTTCTTCTCTTGTGAAAACTCTCTATGTTTCCCAATGCCCAAAAAATAACACACAATCAATCCAAATCTAGGTGATTATGTGATCTTTCAAACCCAATGATTCATATGAAAAAACAATTTTTGTAGAGGATAGAAGAATAGGCTAATCATCTCATTTTTGGGGGGGTTTTATTTTATCATTTATGAAATTCTTATATATATAAGATATAGTCAATAAATCATTTATATGACATGATATGGGATTTTTTACCATTGTTCTGATGACTTGATCATGTCCAAGTGGTTATGGGACCTGCTATGTGTGTAAAGGGTTTTCTATTATTCCCTTTTTATTTATGATTATTTATTTTATATGCTTGTATGAGAACTATATAGTGCATTTAAATATAGGGAGATGGATGGTGTTTTTGATATTGGATTGAACCTATATAATAAATTTTACATATCATGTGAGATCATGAATCAAAACTAGGGCAGTTATTTTGAAATGTTTAAGTTTATATGACATGACTATAAATCGCAGTTTAATTACATAATAAAACGATGCTAAACGACATATATATTCTTTTACATGCATTTTTTCTATAAACGACTTGATAATAGAGGCATTGAGTATGACTTATTCATGTAAGGCTTTAAAGAATTTCCTTTTCATAAATATGGCCCATTGCGTGATGATGAGATGTAATTGGGCTCACATCCCAACGAATCGACAAAAGTGGATGCATCCTCATAATGTTATTTTCACATTATTTTTTGATATATATCAACATGTGGATCGTGGTCAATCTGAAAATCATGAGATATTGGAATATTTGTCACATTTCTAGACTTAATTTTTTTTAGGGAATATACATTATGGTATCTCTTAGAGTGATGTTATTAAAAATCTCACTCATAATTTTGTATGGATTTAAAGCCTTAGGAATACTTATTTTGTATTGTATTTAAAGAAGAAATTATAGTTCTAATAATTCAAAAAAATTACAACCTACTGATGGGTTTAAGATACTTTGGGTTTGGATATGGCATACCAGTAACTGGATATCCATCTATAAAATAACCACCATTATTGTAATAGATGAGTAATGGTGATAAACTTAAAAAATATTGGGGTTCTATAATACCATGTAATTCCAATGTAGAGGGATTTATGAAAATATGGATTTTCATTAGTGCTTGGACTTTTTTAAGGTGTCATATGTATCCTATTTAGACACAAGTCATATTATTCATAGTTCAATTATTATCATCCCATTAATGGGTTGGTATGAATTATTACAGTTGTAGGGATTACAATTAAACCTAATGTTTATAAATTTCAATGACATATAATATATCAACAAAGAATTACAATACATAGATATTAAATTTTTATAGATGAATATTCAATAAATTATACCATAACATGTTCGAGAAAAATAATATTCTACTTGATTTGGTGAGTATACAAACAATCTTCTAATTTGGTGAAACATCTTCAATGTATCCAATAATGATATTCTAATTAACTATTCATGATATAAATACACTACATAAAACCTATATGGATAACTTAGTGAAAGGAATCATCTGAAAGGATGATCCAAGATTCTATGTATTGGTATATATGGAATATATATAAGCATAACATGAACATATGACAATGAGAGCAAGATCATATCATTTGAAAATAACACCCTTAAAATAAAAGATAAAAACATTAATTTATATAAAAAATATTTTGTATTTTATAAGACATGAATCATATAGGAATTTAGACCATGATCTGCGAGGCCATAAAATTAGAATAAAACATATAATTGTGGAATGAAAAAATTCATAGAATATAATTTGTTGAGGCTTCCCAATAATAAATTCAAACTAAATACAAAATTTCAACATTGCATATCCAATGAAAAAATGAAAAGTGTTATTGAATAATTTATTCCTGGTATATCTCATGGAATAGAAAAATGTTTCATAAACAACTTATAATCATAAAAATTTCAGAGAAATAATATTAATGGTGTCCTTTGTTTACATGCATAGAATAACATAATATACATCAAGGGAAATGATATAAGATATATAATTATTTTTAAACTTAGGTCACGTTGAATGTTTGTTGATAAGGAAAAAATTTGATTTTAAAATAACTTTTTAAAACAAAAAAATCATAATTCAATTTCGAAAACTATATTTTAAAATAAACCATTAAATTTATAATTATATCATTATAAATTGAATTAAATTTTACTAAGAAAAATATCATTTCTTTTTCTAAATAAATCATAAAAAAATTGAATTTTATTTTCATTGAAAATAACATTGAAATATTATAAAGGATGCTTAAAAGAAAATATTGGTCATGAAGATAGGAAGATTCATTCAATTCATAGAAATTAATTAAATATTCCTCTATCATTTTTAGTAAAAAAAAATATAGGAGTCATTTGGAAAATGAAATGAGTATTAATTTAATAATATTTAAAAAAGAACATAAAAAGTGGTAAAAATAACTTATTAGTAATCATGATATAAAAATAAAACATATGATATTTATTTTTTTTAGAAAACATTGTTCTGGATGAAAACAAATTTCTCACTACAGTGTGAAATAAAGTCATATTATATAAAAAATTCTCAATTATTTTAATTAAAGAATAATGGAAATGTTAATATTATTTTAAATTATCATGAATAATTAGTTGAGAAGAAAACTTAAGAGTTTATTAAGAGAATGATCCTAAAATTTTATCAAAGGATACCAAATCACAAACAATATCGATAAAATAATTATATTGTAACACATAATCACTAAAAATTTGTTATATTAGAATCTTAAGTACCATGAAAGAATAAAATAAAATGAAACATAAAATATCAATGGAATAAATAAATTCTTGAAAATACTAACAGTGGGTATGTATGTAATCCTTGTTCAAGAATATATGTGCATAACTTAATTTACACCACAAAGAAGGAAAATTGTGAAACCAAATCCAATATCTATTTGAAATATTTTTTTCATTATAATCACTACTAATTAATAACATTAATTGGAAATTAAAATATCATTAAAATAATGGTTTCCATTATACAAAAAGTTAATGTGTAATAATATACACTCACTAAATAAATGACTTGTTTATTTTTATATGTATATAAGAAATAAAATAGAGTCTTGAAATCCATAAACATACATCTTGACATTATTTATACACACTAAAAAATCATATGTAAAAAATAAATATTTATTATACATTTATTTCCTAATAAAATTTATATATTCAAACTTATATATTATTTAATTATGATATTTCATTACCCATTTATTTACAATTACATGTTAATATTATGTTTCATGTAAAATCCATTTTTTTAATATATATTTTTATTTTTTATTTTTAGTCATAATAATGTGATCATGATTTATCAGATATAGAATCATAAAAATGGTATAAATTTAAAATATATAATGAATATATTTTTTTCAGTTATCTACAAAATTTATTTATAGAAAACAAAATACCCAGTTCATGGAGATGGAGGTTTGTATGTACACATAAAGGCTATTCCTATTTTCAAGTAGGATTTAAAAAAGAAAATGTAAATTATATATTGTGATTACATATTATTTTATAATTTATATATTTCACATGTTTTTATTAAACTGATATCTATTTAATTTCTTTTTAGTTCATGATAGAATCACATTTTTTTACAAGGTGATAGTCCTCTATACACATGAGAGACATTACCTTATGTATGAAAAATCGAAAGAATAAATTTATGGGTGATGTAATAAATAAATATTAATAATAAAATAATATATATAATATATATAAATAAAAAAATATAATTATGTCTAACCATGAGAAAGGGTAATGGAAAAATTAATGATATTAGTTTCAGAGGCAATTGTTGACCACACACTTGAAAGATGGTTTAATAACCCATTGGATTGATGCGCAAATAGTTTTGGGTAATTAAAATAACGTTAAACAATATAATTATATGAAATGAAATGTGGTTGTTTTATAATAATGTTTTAAAAATAATTTTATGAGGATGAGGAATAACTAAAACTATAATGTTTGTTGATGAACGATACAAATTATTTTAGGATTCTCTTTATGCATTCACAAAAATCATAACATGGTAGGGTTTAATTAAAATGTAAGGATACTAGTATAAGAGGATAAAATTTAGGAATTTATTTTGGTTGGTATTTTCTGATTAAAATGTTTTGTGTGAGTTGTGTGGAGAGGAGATATGGCATCCATTTTTAAGTGAGGTGAGTGGATAACATGTAATTTTGTCAAATAAATAATTCCACCACAATTTTTTCATGAAAAGAGGATAAAAAATGGGACATTCACAATAAAAGAATCTATATGTTCTATAAATTTCTATAAAATATGTGTTGGGAATGTTTTGGTATATTTTGACATTTAAAACTTTATATTGACCCCTTGTAAAACCATTTTTTCCTTAACCGTTGTAATACTTTTATAGTATTAACAATTAATTTCTTCAAAAATAATTTTGAAGTAATTAAAAAATAAATATTATAAATATTCCAAATATCGAATCCATTATTTAAAATTTTATTCAAATAACTATAGAAATATAATTTAAAATTAATCCCCCATATGTATTTAGAATATTACTTTTTAAATAAAAAATGGTTAATATTTTATAATGATTTAATATTAATATTCAATATAAAATTGAATACAATCACATCAATCGGATTAATAAATATAAGATTTAACTACAGTTCCATAAAAATAAATTTATAATATAATTTAGATTTATAAATATACTTATGGAAAATGCTATTGGAAATAAAAATTTATTAGTTTCCACTATTCATCTAAAAAATTAATCATTCCAAATTATGCTAAAAATTAACCCTAAATGAACATTTAATAAATAATATTTATTTTTCCTAAAATATTCAAAAAGTACAATCAATTAAATTTAAATAAATAACCAGAGACGTGATAAATAACATGGTTTCAGGAAGTGTATAATTTTCAAGAACACGATTCTTTTATAATAAATTTATGTATAATATTAATAATTTTATGAATATGAAATAATTTTTTGGGATATATTATATATCCATTTTAAATATATATTTCACCTTTATGTATTAATTTAATTAACTAAAACAGAAAAAAATTATGTACATTAAAAGAGCATTCAGAAAAAACCCCTTTTTTAACCCACATAAAACTTCGACTAAAATAAAATACATTTTAAAAAAAATTCATTATGTGGATTAAATAAAACTAAATAATACATATCTTACTTCATTTTTTCCAACTACTTTACTATATTTTTTCCAAATAAATCTTAGTTTTTAAAAAATCATTATTTTTTACTATTTATTATAAAATCTATTTATTGGATTAATCAATATAAACAACCATATGTTTTTTTCATTTCATGATTCCAAATATTATTTTCAATTTATAAAATAAAAAATCTAGAACTTCTATAATATAATTCTAAATTTTCTCAATATTAACTAATTAAATTCATTTCTGGGGAAAAAATATCATTGAAAATTTTAATTACAATACAAAAAAATTGAATGATTATTTTCCGAGTGGTTATAAATAATTTTGCCTAATTTATGAATTATTTTATAGTTCATAAAATTTTCAATAATAATTTTTCAAACCTATTTAATTACTATATTATAACCATCATATTTGAAATAATATTATTTCATGGTTTACTATTTCTCTATGTCAAGTGTATTTCATGCTATTAAAGAAACATATTGTAACATGTAACCCAAGTAAAACTCAAAGTTTCAAACAAAATATGATTTAAAAGGAATAATTTTAAAAAACATAATAAAATATGAGGATGTTATATAGTACTACCCTTAAAATTAATTTCTCCCTCATAATTCATCTCGAACATCAATGGTTTAACATTTCAAAATTCCTTCTAATAATTCAATATATGAAAAAGGTATTATAAAACATTCTTTTGAAAAACTCAAATGGATGAAGGAATATCATTTGGAATGTCACATACATTGTTTCTAAATAAGATAATATAGGTGGGAAGTGAAAATAATTACATAAAATAGAAATTGAACACATAAAAATTTTTATTGACTAATAAAGAACATTGATCAAACAAAACTGGGTGATACATAATATGTTAAAGACCAAAAACCATATAATAAAGTTGTATGAAAAATGTCATTGATGATGTTGAAAATGGTTGCAATATTACACCATTTTATTTCAAGACAATTTTCTTTATGTTGAGGAATTAATTTCACGTAAATACTAATAAACTATGATGATTCACATACATGATATCTTTTTAATTTGATATGGAAAATTTCATCATTTTATTTTCCCTCGATCATTTTCAACATTATCCCTTACTCTTAGAGATGATTTTTTTCATTTCAAAATAATAAAATTAAATCTATAAAATAATGATAATTCATTCCTTCTAAAAAATAACATTGTCTTTTCAATATTGAAAAATAATTATATATTGAATTAGTATGTTAATCTCTAAAACATTATATAACGTTCAACATAATCCATTCCATATATGGTTAACCTTACTACCAGTCCCAAATAAATAATTTATAATGAAGTTAAATAAATTTCTCAACATGAATTATATATTAATCATTAATATTTGATATATTTTCACATGCTTATAACATACTAAACATTTAAATTCCTTCATCATGTATTATCTTGAAGCATGGTTAAAGAAATAATTGATATTGATCTTCAGTAAAAAAAATTATGATTACTCATTCCTTGAATTAAATAATATTTTATTTAATTTATTCCATACATATAATAATGTTGTAATCCATATCAATTATACCATAAACTGATTTGTCAAAATTAATTAATTAGTTCAATAGTATTCAAAAGTATTTAATTTACATTAACAAGGAAATCATTTATTTTTACCAACATAATTATCTAATGATCAATTACATATCTTCGGTTATCTTTCCCTTAATCAATTGTTTTCCATTAATATCACCATACCAATTCATATATTTGCATAAAATAGCCTATTCCGTGATCATCATTCTAATTCATGGGTCAGCTCATTGAGTTGGGATATTCCCATGTGCCTCATACATTGTACATGAAAATACGTAAAAAAAATTCACTAAATGACCATCATTTCCACAGATATATCATCTTCCCCTCCATTTTATGTGTTCCTCAAGGTTCTTCAAACAACCTTTATTAAATGTAGGAATACCAATATTTTTTCCACCATGTACATAACCTAATTAAGTTGTGTAAAAATCCAAATTACTCAGACTATATGTGTTAAGGATATCACTAGAGATAATGTCATAATCATATATCATGATATCTAATTAGGAATAAAACCAAAAAATGTATCTCTAGTCAACATCCAATTTTTTACCTTGTTTTCACATAATGATGCATCATATTAAATGTTACCGTTATGTCTTCTGGTTTTATTTATTGATTAAAACCATAAATCATATTATCTAACAAATAAATAATTATAGAAAACCACATACACATGAATAATGATTTATTGAAATTATAACTAATAACACATTCCATAATAACAATATCACATTAAGTTTATTCTAGATTTTTTGCTGCTTTCATATATTTAAATCCTTCATATTTTTTTATAAACTGTTTTTTAATATCCAAAAGAATATTCCCTAGGAATTTTAAACTAGGGGAGACACAGTGTTTTTTTCACTAAGGGGATATCAAATATTGATCAATGAGCAATTTTCATAGATATTACTCCTAGGTACAACTCTTCTTGAGCCATATCCAATTGTAGTGAACAGAGAGGGTTGTGATTTATTGCTAAATACATTCACTATCGATTAAAAATAAACATGGAAATTTTCATATAAATGGATCATCCTAAAGATTACACTTATACATTTACATTCGGATCTCATTTGGGTTTTTTCATCCTTATTTCAAAAGATTAACGAAATCATTCTTTTGATACTAGCTATAGTGTCCTTGGATTATCATAAATAGATATTAAATCATTTTTTATGAATTTTATTTACATTACACAAACACACGCATGGGTACTATAATATTTTAGTATCCTTGGATACCAAGTACACAATCTTAAAATTTTTTGAATTATATTCATTTTATCGAATAATGTACCTCTCATTAATTACGCTTTATAGTCAAACCCTTCATAAAATTTTTTTTGTAACCCATGGAATGGAAATATACGAAATGGTGATATTTTATTGTCAATAAGGGTAAAAATGTATTTATATAATAATAACATCAATAAAACAGTATGTGGTTCTGGGAATAAAATTTGAAAACTGTAACCCATATAACAATGATCGTAATCACGAGTCCTGTAAAAAGGATTGGTAGTTTATAAGACAATAATCATAATGGAATTATGAATGTGATTTATGAGGCAATAATATTGGAATAAAACATAGGTTTGAAGAATACACATAAGAATATAAAACTATATTTCATGGATATATGCAAATATATTCATAACATGCTAGGCATGGGTAAAAACTCATGTACTCGCTTTAGGTTTGGGAAGACCTCACATGAACAATCGCCTAGGCTTTGGATAACCATCAAAGTGCCATATTTTAGGATTGGGACAACTAACCATATAACATTTTTTCTCATATAAAATTTATCATTTCACAATTCATTGAAGGTTGATATCGGTCCCACTCAACACATAATAAATATCATACACATATATTTCACATGTTCATAAATCATTCATCATATAATAAACCATGATATAAAATGAGTATTATTTACATTTAATTATATTTAAACATATGTAAAAGATATGGGTTTCATAATAATTTCATCATTTCATTATAGAATATACCATGAAAAATAAGATATATTCATAATTATTTTATCAAGGTATATCACATGGAAGAGAAATGAGTATCATAAACATATTTCATCATAACCAATTCATAAATTTAATATTAATGGAATCCATTGTAGATATCTCCATTGAAAATAAGTCAAATAAAAAGATGTCATCCTAGATGGAGAATTATTTTGAATTATATTTCATATAAAACATTTTTTAAAAATGAGATGTTTATAAAATAAATTTTTACAAGTAAAAAATGATAAACTAATTTTATAAAAAACTAAATTACTTATAATGGCACATTTAAAATTTATAAAAAACATTTCATGGGTGAAATATCCATTCCTATAAGAAAAATAATTTTTAATCATAAAAAATTTATAAAATTTCAATCATTGAACAAAAACATGAAAATTTTTGAAGGAATATTAAAATAAAATAATGATCATGTCGTATATGTTATAAAAACAAGTCCTTTCACATTTTTAGTAAATTAAATAATAGGATTCAATAAGAAAAATATAAGAATGTTCCTTTAATTTTTTTTTTAAACATGGGTAAATATATATTTTTACAAATCATGGGATAATAACAAAACAATTTTTTATATATTATTAAAAACATGGTATTGTAATAAAAATGATTTCTTATTGAATAGAGAAATAAAGTGATATTTTTTAAAAAAAATTATCTATTATTTTATTTACCAAGGAGTGTAATGTTGGTACTATTGTTTATAAATATCAATAATATAAAATAGATGAAAAATAATTTATTACATTAATGAGGTATTGGTCTTAATATTTTTTGACGGGAACAAATTAATAATTAATCTTTATAAACATTGAGATTGTAATACAAAATAATTACCACCATTGTTTCATTTAATGTTTAGAATCCCCAATTAAAAACAATAATGGAACATAAAATATCAAGATTGTAAATTTATTGATTATAATACATATTAATAGGGTTTTATATAAAACTCTAGAAAAAATAGTGCATAACATATCTTATGCCTGAAAGATTGAAATTGGGATAAAAATCCAATAAAACATAGGCAATAATTTCAATCATATTCCATAATAAATAATAACATAAAGAAAAAATTTTAATAGAATGATGTGAATTGGATTCATGATATGATAGTCCAATGGATATGTATATATACCACATAAATGAAATTAGTAGTTACTCTCCATATGTCTCTTTTAAATAATAGAGGGAATAGAAATTCCTTTATATAATTTGTAACTTTTATCGTACAAATTAAAAACTCATGTATAATGAATATATTATTATTATGAATAAAATTAATAAAATTATTTTTATATATCATAAACTATATAATTATCATATTACCATTTATTACTAGTTTATTAAAAATTCCATGAAAATTTTACATTTTTTGCAATAACAATATTTTTTTTATATTTTTTTGATGTTTTAATTTTAGTCCACATAAATTTAAAATAATTTTATAATAATTATAATTTTAACCATTTTCTAGATATCATATATATTAAGACTCTATGTATATTGAGTAATACATAAAATTACTGACACAAAATGAAATACACTATTCATAGAGATAGTAGGTCGTATGTACGCATGAACGTTGTTTCCATTTTCTAATAAGATTGATATAAATGGATTTGTATGATATATAAAAAATTAAAAATCATTTTTATGTCACATATATCACATATTTTCATTAAAAAAATCATTATTACCATCAATGTAAACCATGAACAAATCACATCGCTTCGTGAGGTGGTTCTCCGCCGTACAAAAGATCGACATTATCGTATTCCCAAAAATGTAAATCATGAGACTATGTGTGTTAAAATCTTAAATAAATAATTAATATATATATTATACCATATGAAAAAAATAAATCAATCATTATGTTTAACCATTATTTGTGGAAATGGAATAATTAATGAAATTAATTCATGAGGTTGTAGTATGATGTCCACATGAACATTGATTTTGTATCACATTTGATAGATTTGGAGGATATTGATTATAAATACCTTAAATTAAAATAATATATGTATATTTAAGATACATTGTTATTTATATGATTACGATAGAATAAAAAATTACGTTGTAGGATAGTGAAATAAATCATAAATGCTCGTTAATGAACATTACCTCTTCTATGGGTTCCATCAATAGTTTTTCACATTAAATAATTCCATGGTTTTATTATATAAAAAGTATTGATCAAAGGATTAGACGATGGATTTTTTAAGTGATTGGGTATGTTCATGGACAATACATAATGGTTTCATGGTGTTTTGTGGAGAGTGGAAGGGTTGACTATTTATACAAGAGGTGAGTGGCACACTTGTAATTTTTTCAATAAAACAATTTCACATTCAAATTCATAGTTTCACTAGTATCATATATTTGAAAATTGAATATATTATAAGATATATGGTATATATATGTCCATAAAACTGGTTTTGGAAAATTTTTCGGTTATTTCTAACCCTTATAATTTTATTTTAACCTACAGTTGACCTATTATTTCCTTAACCACAGTAAATAATTTTTTCACTTTTCACCCTTAATTTTTTTAAAATCCTAAGATGAAATTATTATAAAATATAAATTACTATGATTAAAATTATATATTTCTTTTTTCCAAATTCCATTCACATATATGGATAATGGTAAAAAAAATTAGTTACCTATACATGATGAGAAATTATGCTTTTATATAGAAAATTTTCAAACATTTATATATTTTTATATCAATATTCCTGATATAATTTATTAAAATAAACATAATTGGATTATTTGATGCATAATTGAAATAATTTTACTTTAAATACAATTTAAAATATAATATATCTTTCTTAATAAATTAAATGAAAATTTGTTTTCAATTAATATTCAGTATTTCCCTTATTCGACATAAATATTAATCATCGTAGAATATTCAAATAAATAAGCTTACTATAATTATTACATTATGATTTCAATCATACTATTTTTTCCAAATAATTTTCAAAAAGTAAAAACATAAAATACATTGAAATAATGAAAAATGAGGTTTTATATATTTTTATTTTTCTTCGGGTACTATATGATTTAATATTAATAGTGTATGGAATATTAATAATTTTATTAACCATAACTAATTTTTTTAACACTACAGGAAAACTGCCGCGAAATGCCATTTAGCGGAGGTTTTTAAACGGCTGCGAAAAAACTGTCGTGAAATGCCATAATTTTTTTTTAATTTTATTTTATTTTTTTATTTTTATTTTTATTTTCTTCGAGGATTAGTAGCAGTTTCGGTATAACCTCCGCGAAATGAAAGGATAAATTTAAAAAACACGAGAAACACTAAAATCACTAAAACCCCCTTAACTTTTGATATGGGCGTCTGTTGGAGCACCACGACCAGTCAAATCGAAGCTTATGAAGAGATATAAAGGCACATATAATCAAAACCATGAGACGGTCTAAGGTGCGTACGATATTAGAGTTATAAGAAAGTTGAATAATGTTCTCCAACTTCAAACGGCCATAACATTCGCTCCGGGGGTCCATTTGGGCTCTACTACATATCAAATCGAAGCCAGCGAAAAGAGATATGCACTAATTAAACACTAGGAAGCTTCTGTCATGTTTTTTGACCCCAAAACCCCCTATGAAGGCCTGCAAAACCCTGTTTTTGTCACTAGTGTCCCATCGAACTTGTCTTCAAACAGACCTAACATTCGATCCGCATGTTAGTTCGGAATCCTCCAGTTAAAAGATCATAACTCGTTCCATGAGATTCAGTTTGACTGGTCGCGGTGCCCACATGCACTCCTGAATCATATGTTATGGCCTTTTTAGTGGGTATCAGGTTTGTTATGTTTTTCGATGCCTCGTTTCTAGCACCTGTTCCCCATAAGCTTTTTTATAAATGGTCGTAACTTCTGTAATGCTTGTCCATTCAGACTCTTTCACCTATCAGGTCGAAGATCATTTCAGGATCTTTGATTTGATAGGTCGCGGATCAAACACGAACTCTCGGATCATAAGTTATCTCCATTAATATGAGTCCAATGTTTTTGCCTCTTTATGACCGTTTTGATGGGTTTTAACAGTTGCTCCATTTATTACTATTTATTTGGGTTTCCATGACTTGTTATCTTTATCAATGGTTTTTTGTGGGTTATTATGATGATTATGTTTAATTATTAAGGGGTTTTCCAGAGTTGTCATGAGTTTTTTTGCGTTCTCATTCTTTCTAATGCATCATTCTTCAAATTCTTCTCCATCTGTTTTCATGCGTTTTAATGATTTTTCATCCCTTATCACGTCTTTTCATAATTTTTCATGTGTTTCCTTTCTTATTTATTATTTATTATTTATAATATACTTTAATTTATTTATTATCTATAATTTGTTATTGGTTATTTCTTATTTCTTATTTCTTATTTCTTATATATTAATTATTATTTATATTTATATTTATTATTTATATTTAATTATTATTTATTATTTATATTTATTTATTATTTATTATTTATTATTTATTATTTATTATTATTTATTATTTATATTTATTTATTATATATATATATATTTATTATATATATATCTATTTATTATTTATATTTATTTGTTATTTATATTTATTTGTTATTTATATTTATTTATTAGTTATTATTTATTAGTTATTAGTTGTTATTTATTATTTATTATTTATTTATTATTTATACATATTTATTTATTATTTATTATTTATATTTATTTATTATTTATTATTTATATTTATTTATTATTTATATTTATTTATTATTTATTATTTATTATTTATTATTTATTTATTAATTATACATATATATTAATTATCAATTATTTATATTTATTTATTATTTATTATTTATATTTATTTATTATTTATATTTATTTATTATTTGTATTTATTTATTATATATTATTTATTATATATTATTTATTATTAATTTTTAATTATTAATTATTAATTATTAATTATTAATTATTAATTATTTATTTATTATTTTTTATTATTTTTTATATTTATTTTTTATTTTTTATTTTTTATTTTTTATTATTAATATTTTTATTATTTATTATTATTTATTATTTATTATTATTTATTAATTATTATTTATTATTTATTATTTATTATTTGTTTATTATTATTTATTATTTATTATTTATTATTTATTATTTATCATTTATCATTTATTATTTATTATTTATTATTTATTATTTATTATTTATTATTTATTATTATTTATTTGTTATTATTTATTCTTTTTTATTATTTATTAATATTTATTAATATTTATTTTTTATTTTTTATTTATTTTTATTTTTATTTATTTTTATTTTTATTATCTATTATTTATTATTATTTATTATTTATTATTATTTTTTCATTATTATTTTTTATTATTTTTTATTTTTTCTTATTTATTATTTATTTTTTATATTTATTCATTATTTATATTTATTTATTATTCATATTTATTTATTATTTATATATATTTATTATTTAGTATTTAGTATTTAGTATTTATTATTTAGTATTTAGTATTTAGTATTTATTATTTATAATTATTTATTATTTATTATTTATTATTTTTATTTAATATTTATTATTTAATATTTATTATTTATTCTTATTTATTATTTATTATTTATATATATTTATTATTTATATTTATTTATTATTTATATTTATTAATTATTTAAATTTATTTATTATTTATTATTTATTATTTATTATTTATTATTTATTATTTATTATTTATTATTTATTATTTATTATTTATGATTTATTATTTATGATTTATTATTTATTATTTATTATTTATTATTATTTATTATTTATTTATTATTCTTTATTGTTTATTATTTATTGTTTATTATTTATTATTTACTGTTTATTATTTATTATTTATTATTTATTATTTATTATTTATTATTTATTATTTATTATTTATTATTTATTATTTATTATTTATTATTTATTAGTTATTACTTATTACTTAGTATTTATTACTTATAAGTTATTAGTTATTTTTTATTTTTTATTTTTTATTTTTTATTTTTTATTTTTTAGTATTTATTATTTATTAGTTATTAGTTATTAGTTATTAGTTATTAGTTATTATTTATTATTATTGAGTTTATATCTATTATTTATGTATTATTTGTTTTTTCAATTAATATATATAAGTATATTAAATTCTGTTTATTAACCACATGACGAGTTTGATGGAGTGGTAAAGTCTTTCGAAAATAAGCAAGAGGTTAGTGGTTCAAATCTCACCAAACGCAATATTTCTTTATATTGTGTGGGCATGGGCATGGGCATGGGCAAGGGCATGGGCATGGGCATGGAATGTGCATGCATGGATAAATAATTTAAAGAAAGTAATACAAAATAAATAAAGTAATACGAAATAAATAAAATAAATACGAAATAAATAAAATAAATACGAAATAAATACGAAATAAATAAATAAAATCAAAAAAAATGTAATGAAATTCAATAAAATGAAATGAAATAAATAAATGAAATAAATAAATAAATAAATAAAATGAAATGAAATAAATAAATAAACAAATGAAATAAATAAATAAATAAACAAATAAACAAAGAATGAAATAAATAAAAAATTTAACAAATGAAATTAACAAATGAAATTAACAAATGAAATCAACAAATGAAATTAACAAATAAAATAAATGAATAAATAAACTAAATAAAAATTTAAAAAAATTTAAAGAACCGCCGCTAAATCATTTAGAGGTGGTTTAAACCGCCTCGAAACATTCTGCGACGATTTTGAAAACCGCCGCGAATAGTTTCCAGACGCACGATTTTGTGGCAGTTTTTCAAATCTACCACCAATCTATTTAGCGGTGATTTAAAATGCCACGAAACGTAAAACCAAATCGCCACTAAATATCTTTTTGCCATATTTTGATGTATAATATATACATATTAATAAAAAAATTAATAAATATGGATTACTATAATAAATTAAAATAAAGAAACGTTAAGATTTTTGAGTATTTTTCACAAAAATTTATTTTTAAACCCACAACTAAACTCATTAATAAATATAGTATAAAGATGATTCAAAAGTAATTAATTTGAATAAATATTATGAAATATTAATTATGTATCATTAAAACATAATTGTTCATTAAAATTACATAATCTGTTCAAATAAAATTACATCATTAGAAAAATTAATAGTTTTCATTATTATTGGAAAAAAATATTTTTTTTTATTCCAAAATGACACCCTATGATAATTCTAAAAAGATGGTTTTAAAAATGAAGATAATTTTGTGAGTTTTATTTTTCAATAAATATATAAAATAATTTTATTTTTTTTATGAAAATAAATAAAAATCATTTTTGATGATATTATATTTTTGAAGAGCATAATAAAATAAAATAAATTGATTGATTATTTACCATATATTAATAAATGAATTTACATTTTTCAAAAAATTTATGTGTATATTTCATAAATCAATTAATAAAATTCATTAATTTCTATTTAACTTTGAGAATATAAATTCCATATTTAAAATAGTATTTTATAATTTTTTTCTGAATTTTTGTGTTACGTATCATTCACAGTATCAAAGAATATTATTGTTACATATTAAAAAGGTAAACCCAGTGTTTCATATAACAAAAGATATTAAGAAATTAATTTGAAACAAATTCACAAAATCGAGTGATGTTCAATATAGTAAGATGGATGACTAATGTTATATATTCATCGTTATCCTTTGATGGGTAAGAGAGATGATGACCTTCAAATGTTCTGTCATATATGTTGGTTAATATATAAAGTCACATCGTAGAGAATTAAACTAATACAATAACATGAGTGTAATGGCCTAACATATTAGGGGCACTCAACATGAAATGTGGTTACTCACTCGAAGGATCTTGGATGAGGGTTTACATGGACTATTTCCAAGTATGTTTTCCAGACATAGTCGACGTATCCTTGGGTGTCCACCTAACAAGTCTAGGATGTATGTATATTATGTATAGAGTGGAATCTAACTTGTCTTGTGATGTCTACATGAAATGGATGACATTTAAAAGGGTGTATTCCTAAAATTCCCCTTGTTCCTCACATGATCAAATCATATATGTCCAAGGTACTTGACATGATTGAAGTTGGCTTGTACAGTGTCTTTGACATTATAGAAGTAGACATGTTCAAGGCCTTTATGGTTATCTAGGATGACATGTTCAAATCCTAAAACATGATTAGGTTTGGAATGTCTAGGGCCTTTCATTTTATAATGACTGACATGTCCATAGATGGATGAAAGAATATTGGGACTAATAAAGAGTCTTAATATTACATGATAATAATAGAGTCCCATGGAGGTGTCTCAAAAACATGTCTATGATCATGTGAATGAAAATGAATACACATAGAAGGGATGAAGTTTCATGTTTATGGGGATCACACTATATACACATAGAAAACAAATGTCATTTTCTGAGGAGTACATGATCAGGGGTTCATTTCAAAGGATCACATTAAAGGGTATTTATGGGAAGAGGAGGGGTTGTCAAGGAGTTCACATAATTGTTAAGGATTCAAATGAATGAGCATTCATCTGAAAAGGGTGCATGTTCAAGGATGTCTACATGGGTGTCCTTCATTACTAAGGTCTATAACATCATGGATGAGTAAATTCATCATGAGATGGATGATTCTGCATATCAATATTTCATAAAAAAGAAGAAAAAATCCATGAAACATTTGTGTGTCTCCCAATAGATTATTTTAATGGAATTCATTTGTTATTTTGATCAAATGGTCTTAAAGGGACAATGCGATGTGGTATAATTATGCCATAACATGATGGTTTTTTGTGAAGAGAGTCTAGTGGTTAGTCCAATATATCATCCAAAAGAAGAACCTCACTCCTCCTATATTATTATTTGTTGTTCTCTCTCTCCTCTAATTTGTCCTTCTCTCACTCCACCAATGATATCATGTTTATTTTTAAACGTTTAAAAGGATATATTGTTTTTTGGTGTGGAGATTCATGTTTCATTTCATATTGAACATTCCTCATGCACCATCTTCTGGAATTAGTGTCTTATTTTCCATCCTCTATATTTCTCATATTTTTACCCTCACACAATGCCCAGTGCTTCGAATGATGGATTCATTCTCACATGATAGTCTTTTCATCATGGGATGGAATTTTGTGATTGCATTATCAGGATTTTTCTATGTTAATAAAATATTATAGAAGATAGAAATTATGATATCCCCATACAATGGAAGATACATTCATCATCACATTGATCGATAATGATTTCTTCATCACCTCACTTGATCCTTAATTTTTTAATTCATTTTTTATATTTATTCATACAAAATATTCATAGTGGTCATCACATGATCATATTAACTTTATGAAGACCTTCTGTATGGTTATTTTATCTAAGGTATTTAAAATGATTTCATTAATGTTTTTGTGGTGGTAGATCTTGGTTTTGTTTTCATGATCAATTTAACATGATTATAATGGTTGAAATGAAATTAATGTGATCTATAGTTCATCACATGTGGGTTTCATGTGAATACATTGTTCCATCTTAGTTTTCCCTCAAGAAATGGAGTTTCTTAGACAATCGTTGGTGGTCACATGTGACCACTTCCAATGCCTCATGGATCATGATTCATTCAAATTGAAAATCTATTAACAACTCTCCAAGTATTCACATGATAATATAAAATAAAATTAAAAATGAGAAAAACTTTCCTGAAGGATACATACAATATTTTTTAAGCAATTCATGTGATATCATAGTTTTTTTTGTCGTTATCACTATTATTGGAGATTCGTGATAGGTAACCCGATGAATTCATGTGTCTTGTGAGAGAAACATTACACTGTCATGTGATTGATTTAGTGATTAATGTATCCACACAATGTTATATGATCACGTGATGTAAAGAACCACATGTGATAGAGACTACCCACTGTTATATCTCAATTCATCAAATAAAAACATGTGTTAAATTCATATATTTCATGCATGGTGATTTAGTGGATAGGTGATCAAATGACACAAGGCCGCTCATGTGATCAATGAACATCATGTGTTTTCTTTAAATTTTCATTTGACAGGACCATGAATGTTAGGTTTCATTCTTGGATTTCCATAGGTAAGTTTCCCTTGGTTTCTCGGATCCTTAATTGTAGATTTCTATCATGATGGACAACATGTGGAGAAGTTTACATTTGTTGTATCTAGATCAATCTAGTGGAATCATGGAGTGTAGAAGATGAGTGAGAGGTCAAATATGATTATAATGTGTGATCAAACAGCTGTGATTGATTTTATCAGGTAACTATGATTATATATTTATTTTTTTATAAATTTACAGTGCTATATTTGGTTTTTAGACCACATATACCTTTCACATGGTTGATGTGTTATTTAGAATATTTATCATGTGAACTATATCTCTATCTATTATTGGGAATGAAACTAGTGAAAAATGCATCATTCCCACACTATTCATGTAATTTCATTGGGAGACCTACCTTGGCACCAACTACATGCACCTTGTATACTCACCGTTACTGCTATGTTCACTCACACCTCTCCACTCAGCGTGCATGATGTTCTAGATCCCACTTCAAGGTTGAGGCAAACACCTCATGTGTCCCTAGTTGAGCTAGCAAGATTGTTAACATGGTTGATTTTTTTTTGGATATAGAATATCATAATATATAAAATAAGATATCTAAGTAAAATTTATAAAATAATTGTTGATATGTATGCTCAAATGAATTGAATCCCAAGAACCAGGGTTTTTCTTCAAGGATGATGCTTCAAAATCCTTCATAAAATGTATAGAAATATACATTTGCAGAGGCTTAAAACTCCTAAAATTCAAATCAATAATGTTCTTTGTACAAATTTATTTCTTCCAAAAAACATCAACACCCTTAGGTTTTGATTCATTCAAAATGAAATAAATCAGAGTTTACGGAAAACATTGATGACATTTTCTTATATTTAAACATATTAATTGTTTTGATATTGAGCCCTAAAATAGGATTGGTGAATAGAGTCTTCACTAATGGATATTTGGTGATATCAAGGGGTGTATCTTGACGGTGTGTACTTGGATGAATCCATCATAAAAAGAAATATTAGGTTGGGGAACGAATATCTAGAAGTTAGAGTGTGGAAAAATTCAAGGAGATGAATGAGAATGGGTGGAAACCAACATGTTGTCTAATCCAACAGAAGATACTTGGATATTAACACATATACAATGGGTATGGGAATAAAGTAATACATAGTTCTGTGGATATCTCATATGAGGATGAATCTCATGCATATGTGAAACATGTTCATGCTTGAATATCTATATGATGAAAGATCCTATGTAGATCAAGATCATATATAGTTAAGGGGTTGTCATCACATTTTGACTAAATCATGGGTAGGGTCCCATGTTATTCTATGGAATTTTATGAATTTTATTCTCATATGAAATTTTTGGTTATATAATTTAAACCACTCTAATATGTTGGACATCCAAAAGGATGAACAATATATCATTTCCTGTGAATGAATAAGATGAATATGAACACTCGATCGGGTCCTGAGAAATATAGATGTGCTTAAATTTTATCCTAGGATATTCGACCTAGAAATAATAGATAAATTTCATATAAGGATAAATAATTTACATTAAATTCAATGGTTTATATTTGGTTATAGTGATAATGTTTTCCTAATAAATATATAGAGAATTATTATAGAGCGTAGAATTGGATTTTGATAACGATTCCTTTTATATTTTTTATTCCTCATATGTTATTCTCATTTTCTATTATATGATTTCATATTTTTTGGTTAATCACACAAAGAGTGTGTCTAGTGAGTAGAGATTTGAGTTTTTCCTACGGTACAATTTTTTGGTTTCTAAACTAGTGAGTATTGTGTCTATATTAATTGACTATTTTAAGGACATTCAAACTATACCATTATTGTACTTTATGATATTTTATCTTCAACCATATATGGATGTAGTTCATGTAATTTTATATTGGATTATCAATTATTATAGTGAATCATGTTAGTGATTAGACCGTTTATTTTAGTACACCAATGACAGAGATCAGGAACCATCTATTTCAAAATTTAATGGTCTATAGCACGAAACATCTATTATTGTAGTTATGGGTCTTTCAGTTTAGTCCAGTTTCTTCTCTACTTTAAAGACTTATATCTCTTACCACATACTACTTCATATAGTTCAGATTTTTTATTACTGGTAGTGAAGATTGGGTATTTATAAATATACTGTGAATAATATATTCTGGATAGGATTCATAAGAATAAGGATCTCTAGATGGTTATGATACCAAAAATTCTAAATTCATATTGTAATGAAAAAAAATCATAAAGGGTTAAGGAAGACTATACTATTTTATAAAACATGATGAATAAATATTTACGATGCGTTGTGACACACTACATTGTGGATGACATTATGTTTGATGTTTAGAGAAAAAATAGGGATTTTAAGTCCACATGGATAGTTTTAATATGTTATATGTAAATCACAAGTATATGAACATGAATTGGAGAATATGGAATGGGGATGAAAATATTGGGATGACCGATGAACACCCTAAGGTGATGAGTTCCACACAGGTGTTGTTACATATCATATTGATTAGAGGTAATTTCCTACAAGGAAGAGATGACTATTGTTAATGAGTGAGAGGACCCTATGAAAGAGCCTATTGGAATTATGTGCATGGTCAAGCACAGTGGTGACTTATTATTTCAAATGTGTTAGGGATATTTTATGAAGATTCATGTGTTTGGATGAAAAAAATTGATATGTATAAAATATTTATCCAACAAGGGATCTGGAACCCTATGGTATATTATGTTCAAGTTATGAATCTCGAGCCCCATACCATGTTGTTTTCTATCATGTTGTGTGAGAAATTAAATCTTTTAGGGATGGAATATCAGATTCTATCTTTGATAAGAGGTACAATATAGGGTGATGTAATGTTGAGGTTGTCAAATGCAGATGAATTTTTTGGTTATGTAGATTGTATATCATGGTCTAAGAATATATGACTTAACAAAATGTGTAAAATAGGGGTAACAACTCATTCATTTATAATTTTTGAAGCCTATATCACATCTTTTCAATGAAAAAACTCATGGGTGTTTGTGGGAATCTCCTCTAGGACCAAACATCCTCTTGGTGAATTCTCTTTAGCATTATTTCATTCCCCAAAAAAAAACTTTGTCAGGTCCCTTTGGTTCAACCGGTCCCTATTAATGGATTCATAAAAGGGGAAAATGTGAGAAATAAATCCTAGTTATGGGGTACCAATAGATGGGTTTCATGTCATGGAATTGGTTGTGTCAGCTCAGAATTCATAGACATGAATGAGTTTTATGTAAATCACAATATTAAAGAGGTGATAAAAAACCTAAAAATGAGTCCCATTATAGTTAATAGGTTATCACTTTGAGGATATTTGATTAATAATTTCTCTATATATTTTAAGGAAAAGGGGGTTCAACTAGAAGAGATCGACATTTACTAGGTCTATGAGATGGGTCTCATGAACATTATTCCTAATTTATTTATGCTTCATCTTTTGTGTACACTATAGTGATGAATAGTTTTTCAAGAATCTATTTTCTTCACAAAGGGATCACTTTTTAATTATTTATCATAAATAGATTCTTGAATTATTCAATATTAGTTTATGGTCGTGTGAATTGGACTATCAGTGGATAAAAAAATGTTCACATAACTTTGACCAAAGTGAATTTAATTTATGTTTATGATACATGATTACTTGACATGAGGAAAGTGTTTATCAATAACCTATTAATTATTCTAATGGTCCAGAGTAATACCTTATCTGTTAGATAATGGGATGAAAATATTAATTAATCATGGCCCAAATAACTTAGGGAAAGAGTAACAGTATGGGACAGACCTGATGAAAATTATCATGAATCACTCTATATTAAGGAGTTATTCTATTAATATTTCAATGCTTAACAGATCTAAATACCCTTTATATAGGGCCATGATGTTTCTAGTTGATGGGTCGAAGGGCCCTAAAAAGATCTTCATCTTTCATTATCTAATAAAGAAATCCTTTCTTCATTATAAAGGATGTTAATGGTTAGTGGAATCTTGATATTCTCTTGATACAAATTGAGATATATGGATTGATGTACTTATATGATGTTTAATGAACCTATTACACTTGTTGACTTGAACCAGGTTCATATGGTTCACTATTTTTGACGTCTTTGGGGTAGTTTGGTGACATTATTTCTATCCATGTAACAACTAGGTTTGGGAGATATTTCTAGAGTAAACATGATTCTATTCACTCCCTTGAAAATGTGATCATAATAGAGAAAAAGTCTCAAGTATTATTCATTTTTTAGTACTCCCATATATAATCTTGTTTTAGGGACTCCATAACAATGTTTTTGTAACTTTCTAATTTTTTCCTGAAAATTCGTGGGTCCCCTATATAACTGAAAGAGAAGGAACTCCCCCACAATAAATGGAATGGATACTATATCAAGAGAGTTAGTTACTTGCTCTAATGATATTGTATACCATAAAATATTGGTCCTCTATCATGGTTTCTAAAAACATCAACCAAAACTTATCCCTAATATTATGATGGATCCCCCAATATAAATTCATTGAGTTATATTTGATTTCAATTGATTGGACACACACACATAGATATATATATATATATATATAGTAATTTCTCATTCACCCATAACCATCTATTATTGTTGGACAAGGTGTTATTTCTTATGTCTATATAGAGTGGTGAAATAATAGTCGTACGTAGAAATGTGTAAAAATCCCTTAACTGATGACCATAACTATTTGTGACCTTTTTTAATTATATATATTAGGGTGCATTTATTAAATAAATTATTAATGTAGATTATCGCTATATTTTGAGTCAACAGGTATTCATTGTTTCATTTTAGAGGAAACGTATTGTTTAGTTATTGACTATAGACATTTTGGGCCATTAAATATTAAGAAAATACCCTAATGGTTGTGTGGAATTATCATTAATAGAATATTTCTGGGATTAATTAGAATGTTTCTATAACCTAGTGATATCAACTCATATATAATATCATGGATTTTTTATACCTTCTAGTTACACTTTTGTTTTAGAATTAGATGTGACTTTTTTCTCTAAATATAATTTTTGGTTTTTATGTGTCAAATATAGTATGTTTATACTAACCAATAAATTGGATTTTTTTTTCAAACATGTGTTTTATCTATATGGTCATCACACAATTTAGAGATGGTCTTACATGACATAGGACCGGTGTAACATCTTCATATATAAGGAATGATAACTTTTATTGGATCATGATTGTATAAGTGATCACAGTGTTTAGAGATTAGTTCAAGAGTACATACTACATGTAATATTTTTCTAATTTTTTTATTTATGTGATTACACGTATTATAGGTTTAATAGTAAATATGGGTTTCCTTATGATAAATGTACTTATCAGGTGATGTCCTGTTAATATAATGTCTACAATTTTTTTCATTAATTCAATATTGTAATTGATTTATATTCAACTAATTAGATATGTATGACTATAATAGTTTGACATAGGATAATAACTCCGCTGTTTTTTTTTCATTTTGGTTTTAGTTTGCATCACCTAGATTATTGTATTCTCAATTTCTGTGGAACTTTCTGCATATTTCTATAAATAGGTCCCTCAATGGGTTTGGGCATCAAAAATTTGTACTAAAAATATGTGGATTCATATAGATGTTGTTTTGGGGATAACAATATTTCATGGGTTGGATTGGGAATTTTTTAAATGGTGTTTAGATGGTTTTAGTTAAGTTATCTTGGCAGGGAACTCATTTTTATTTTACAAACCAATATATATATATATATATATATATTTACCATAAAATGTATAATATATTATCACATAAAATCTATGCTGTTTCAATTTTTTCATACAACGAAATTATAGTATGCATCACAAATTCATTAGTTCTCGTATATTATTTCCCTTATGTTTCCAAAAACAATGATACTACCTATTTAATGCGGCAACATCCTATCAGGTAAGGGATTCCATCCATATAAATCCATATTTTACCAATGTGATGCTATTGAAGAGACTCTTAGAGAGCATGAAAGTCTCCAAAAAAACTTATAAGTGACATGTAATAGAATTAGTGATTTAGTTAAGATATTACAATCCCCAATAGGTAATTCTAAACTATCTATATGATTTTCATTATGTATTTCATTTGATAGAGATTGTTATAGTTCTTACTAGGTTAGACGATGATACCCATAGTCTGAGGGGGATACAAAATTATAGTCATTCATTATTACAAAATATGGAAATGAAACTAATTTGAAAAAAGAATAGTATTTAATGGACTAAATGATTCAAGTCTATTATACTATTTTCAAAAAATTACTACCCTAGAACTAAATATTACATTCATATTCATACATAGATTTGTGGTTCATTTGTAGTTGGTGTAATTTTTAAACCCTGTATGAGACTCTTATATAATGGTTAGAGTTTGAGGAAATGTTCAGGATGATGTTTTCACTACTAATTCTAAGAGTATTTCAAATTTTGGGGATGTTACACCCTCCATCATATAGCTTGACTATGTTCAAGTAAGAATTGAACCACCTATACCTTCCATTTTAAGTAATCATATATAATTTTTTATGGAATTATATTATTTTTTTAGTTAGAGAATATCCTCATCAATGTGACTTCAGGTAAATGATGAACACATACACAAATCCACGTTTTTAGAAGTCCCTGAGATAGATTTTTCATATTGAGAACTCGTATAACTATCACACCCTAGCATTGGTAAAATTATTTCATTTTTCCAATGGACTGCCAAATTTGTATCGTGGAATGAAATATACATTGAATTTAGTATTCAGATGAATCCCCATTCTATCCAGTACAAAAAAACACACTGGCATTTATTTATAGTTGATTAGATTGTGGTATATAATATATTATAGTTTGAATATTCATCGATACAATCAAACCATTCATATATTCTTATATTTCATGTAATGAGTGTTGTAATAAGATATATAGTTGTGAATAGATGAATAAAATACATTATTATAATCATTTTACTCCCAATTTTATTCTATGTATGATTGGATTCCTCTCGTGATGACCCCATATACATGTTAATGTTGGTGGGAGTTAATATTTTAAAATCCTTATTCAATTGGTATAATTTTTAGGGGAACCCCTATCAAGACCATATGGGTAAGAGATCATAGATGATTTTGATCATATCTCCCACACTGCTTTTAATAGTTAAGTGAGTTTATACTAACTGGTGAAAATTGTTATTAATGTGATCCCATTATGTTCTAGATAAAACACAGTGGAATTTTTATATGTAAGGGTTGATTACGGTCGTTCAAAAATATTTTGGTGATATTCAATTGACTTGATTACACTACATTCACCTATATCTTTTAGTATCCCATAGAATGTTATGAATGGATTTATAAATCATATAAATGTTTGAGGATATAATTCTTATAAATTTCGATAAATATGTAGATTCTTTCTTTGGGAGACAATTGAATGTACATAAAAAATAGTAATTTGTATGGATAAACCTGTATTCTATAAAATGGAAGTCATGTTTTTTATAGGATAAATGAGGCCCTCAATATGTAATGGAGTTACATAGACTAAGACATTTATTTTGTCAATTTATGACGGTTAGTTGTGATTTTTAGGATTCCTTTTTCCATTCATTTGATGAATATTAAAGATGAAATTAAAATAAAATATAATATTCATTTTGTATGAGGCTATGGTGGAAAATTATTTTATAGTTGTGAATCAATTTCATGGTGGGTAAATCTCGAAGGAAGGAATCCCCATCTAGTGGTTGGAATATGTTCTTTAATATCATGAATCAAAGTAGATAATCTATTGTTTAGATGCCCAGATGATGGCCACTATTGATTGAAAATGGATTCCCAAAAACATAGTTTTTTATAATGGCGGTTTAAATTTGTAATGTTAAATTAGATATAAATCATAACCAGATGTTATTTACAGGAAGGGTTGTTGTTTATCATGGTTATTTTTTTCACATCAACCAATTCCCAAGGATGATAATTAATTTTCCTTACTATTAATATTGACTATTTTGATGGAAATCCTATTCTAGGATTATATGAATAAATGATGATCACAAATGTGGTATATACAATTGATTACAAAGATATTTCCATCAAAATTATGCTTTAGCATTGTAGTGAATAATGTTATCCAAATTTATAGGGTTCTTTTTCACTCATGTTCTGGAGGGTTTTATTTCAAATTATAGAGATGACATAATAGGGTCTTCTAAATTTCTACAATTAACTACTCATAATTATAGAAGTTTATGCCATCAATGGGTGGTGGTATTATTCAATAATTTTTTTTCTGTCTTGTGTTGATTCATTACTTTATTCTTTATAGGGTTCATAACAGATAAATTATAACCTAAAAAGTTATTTTCTATATAGGATGTGATTTTTTTATAGAAATATGAGTGGCTATTATATTCCTGATATTGTAGGAAGAAATAATATAATAATGGAGTTTATTATTTCTTATTTGGTAGATAGTGTATCATACACAATATTGGGTTAGTTGATTAAAATCTAATGTAGACCCTGAATAACATTCAACCATGATGTTCATAAATATTTTGTTAAAATGAGTATTGTTGAACATAATAGAGGTTAATTCGGTGGATGGATTTTTCCCATGTGATGGTCATTTGGAATAAACTTTTGTAGTTTTGAGAATGTATCTAGAAGAAGATGTATTTACTTGAATGAGGTTTTTCTAATAATGTTTGTGATGTAATTGGATGTTCTATTCAATGATGGTTGTGTACTATGTTCTTTTAGAGCATAGAACAACATAGGAAAAGATGAAATTATATTTATGGATAATATTTTTGAATGATTTTATTTTATATATCATCTTAGATAATAGCTCTATTGATTTCCTTCCCATTGGAAAAATTTTTAGTAGTAGGGATGATTTCATAAAAAAAATTAAATTGAAACAAATATCAATTATGAGTTTTAGATTCCTGGGACCCCTCTAGGCATAAAATAATTGATTTACACAATAAAAAGATCTTATAAACTTTTTATTAATCTATTTATCTCATGGTGGGGTCTTTTACCCACCAAGATGTGTTTTGGTGTAATTAAATGATGAAGTAGTTTTTGGGGATTGTTTTTTATATTTTAATTTATAAATAAATAATTTCCCCAAAATAATATATAATGATATATTGAAAATAATAGATCGAATGAATATTCAACAAATAACATTGTATTTTGAATTATTTATTTTAACATGTAATGATATAACTTAGTTGGGAGGTTTTTTGACCCTATAAAATGGTTTTATATTCCTTTAATTAATAATCCTATTTGACCCAAATCTGAGTTATAAATTCTTATTTTTCTCATTTCATTAGGGATGATCTATATTTTCACCAATGGAATTTAGTGATAGATATTTAACTATATATTTTATTTGATTCATTGTGAAAAACTAACATATTTTATAATGTATTGATAATAAAAATTCAATGATAAGAAAATATTCATGGTGGTAATGATCAATTTTATAATTTGATAATTCACAAATTATACATGTATTGTTGTATATATTTTCACACTATTTTCCATTATAATTTAAATTGAGGTATAATTAACGATAATTATAATTATTTTATGATTATTTTCATTATCATGGGATAATATAAGTCTTGTTAAAACCATGGTTCCAAAATCATGTTTCAATATTAATCCTGGTGTATTTTTAACGACTCACAGATTTTGAAAAATATTCCATGACCAAACACTTGGAGTCCATAATGGAATTAACCGCGAACTCTTAAACTCATTGTAATCTTGTTTACACATTTTTAGTATAATGAAATTGATGGTTTCCATCACAAGGGTTAGAGGTATATTCGTATAGTAAATGATTATAGTATGGTATTATAGAAATGATCAGAACAAATCTGGGCATTCATGATGTTTGTAGTGAAAATGTTCTCAATAGATGGAATGGAAGTGTAAGTTTAATTATAGGTCGATAATAGAAAAAATTAATTTTTTGGATTTTCACCAGTGAGATATGTGTGTTACATAATTAAATACAAAAAATTCAATGCATGCTGGTGAGATAAATTATATAATTAACCGTTCATTGTTGATCGAACCTTTTACCTGATCCCTCTCACCAAAAGGCCTAAATAGTATTCTTTATCATCACAAGATGGTGCAAAAACCCACTGGATTAAAATATAACCATAGAGAATGATTTCTAACTAAAATCCAAAAAAAATGATGACTTCACCAATAAATACACTTAAATATACAGATAATTTGGATACTTGTTCATTTTAATATAGAAAATGAAAATAAAATATATTAAAATAGAGTACAACTCATCATAACTAACAGAATATCCAATTATCACAATAAAATATAATATTAAATTGATTGAACCTACTATAATAAGTAAAAATTAATATAATAATATAAAGACATGTCTATTGAGGCCGATACATATCAAAATAGAAATAATCACTGAAGGATGCACAAAATGCACTACATGGGCCGTATCCATTTGACCCATATCACCACCAGTCCAAAACATTAATGCATGATTAAATAATCATGAAGGTACACCATAAGATATGAATAAAGTCTCTTTATATTAATTATACATATCAAAAAATTCATACAATAAATGGATGTGTGTATGGTGTAAGAAAAAACCAAGCAAGATACCACCATGAGTCTACACAATATATTTAACATCAAATTCTCTTAGTATTTTTTCAAAACTAGTTTTTGAAAACACATTCCTTAATTAAAAACATATTTAAAACCCTAAAAATGTTTAGAAATCCATAATTAACCCCATTGGATATTAATATCACCAGAAAAAAATTATATAAAAGATGAAACATAGAATGTAGTATGAATAACTAGTGGAAATAAATGATAACAATCAAGAGTCCACATGAAAAAAAATATACAAATATTATCATATCTAGGAACTTACTACTGGGACACAGATAAATTTATGTGGAGTGGTATATGGCAATGAATATAGATCCTAGGATGAAAAATTTGAATCTAACACGAACTACAAAATTACTTTCCATCTTGATAATATTGGTATGTGACCTTGTAGAGAATAATAATTCTTGGGGAACTACATAAGGAATGTTTAATCTATTTTAGAAGTCCACAAATCACACAAATGTATACCCAATAATCCCATGTTAAAAAAAATTATAATCATATTTAGTTTCATAACAATATTAACATCAATTTAAACATAATTTTTAAAATATTAATGTCATTAATATTAATACATATTAATGAAACATCATTTTTAAAGTAAATTACTTCCAAAGAATTATTTTAAAATCCATTTGGAACCCCAAGTATCATTGAACCCTTTAATCAAGCACCTTGTGTGTATAAATATTATTTCAATATGAAACAAGTAAAATAATAATTTTTTCATTTATATTAAATTAACCATATAAAGAATATAGAATCATATACCTAATAACATATTATAATCGTAATACAGTTATAGGAAACCCAAAAAACAAAATTTTATTGGTATAAAAAATTAATCATCGATTATTTAGATACACTTAATTCAAAATAAATTTATTCACATAACCTTCCCTATATAATAGATAAATATAATATTATTGATATTTGTAACTCTAAAAAACCCAAGATTTAAATTTTTTATATAATTCATTGATAAAATCGTGGAGACTATTCAAAAAAACAAAATGAAAATATAATGAATGTAAATAAGTACTAGGTTCATAATCCCTTCCCTAGGGCCCATGTCGTGACTACCCCAAACCCACCTTCTATAGGCCAGGGGCTAGTAACAAGCACCAAATAGTTATATCCCAAAAAGGGAAGGTATTTAAACTTAATCATGTACACGGAAAAAAAGCTCAAACTGTGGAATGTAATCTCAATGTAAACCAAGATTATCACTAAGATAATTACATATAGTACAATACAAACTGAAAAGTAAAAAACGGGCTATAATAGTATACCAAAACCACAAAAAAGATTACAGCTTACAATTATATTTTGATCATACCCTTCCTAAAGGGTAGGTGTGAATAGATTTTTGTACTTGTATAAGTACATCATGTTTGTCCCATCTCATTGTACACCACCTAGTCATAGACCACCGGACACTCCGTTGAAGCGTCGATCACATGCACGAGACATGACATGTGGAGGTGATGACTGTTGATGGGTGATTAATAAAATACTATGTAAGGAAACTAAACCATAATGGAATGACCACAATGAAATACCACACATCAAGACCACAAAACCAAGAGAGCTCACAGCAGGTATAACTCAATGTACAAAAAGTAATATTATTATCCATAAATGTGAATTTTCATATACTATTGAGTGACTCAACCATAATGAGGAACTGAGGTCTGCTCAGCTATTAGACTATTCAGTTCTACTCAGCTGCTGAATCACTGAGGTCCACTCAGCTCCTAGACCAATGAGTTATGCGCGTCTGATTGGCCGCTAATGTACGCTCGTTTTATATACCATTGAAGTCTACTCATCTGTTGGACCACTAAGGTCTACATGTCTATTGGACCACTATGGCTGGATCATATGTTTGATCACTAAGGTATGCTCATCTGCTAGACCACTCATATCTTCTCTTCTATTGGACCACTAAGGTCCACTTGTCTATTGGCCCATTGGGATTTGCTCATGATATCTTTTGAGTCACAGCAAGTCGTAGGATTCCCACTCTCTAGTGTGCTTGATTCAGGGAGAGTCTAATACTCAAGCCATCAGTTATATCTCATATACAATGAAAAATCAAATAGAGTATACCCAAGGGAGTATCATATCACAGTTGTACCAAAGCTGCAATCAATGTGTTAATAGGATGCCCGATCTAAAATATATAGGTATTTTAGTAAATACGTGTCGGTTGCCTCTAGGACCGGTTCGACATGGTTAGACAGACCCGACCAATCTATCTCAGGATTCCCACATGACCAGACACTATTTGTCCAAACCAAACCGACTTGGATGGGTTCGGGCTAACCTAGTTTAGTCCGTCCTATTGACAAGTCTCATTAGGCCTTGCTAGACCCAACCCAATTCGACCATGGGTCCTGCCAGCCGGGTCACCCTTCAAACATGACCATATTTATGGATCCACCTGACAATGGATCCAACCTAACGCTCTAGCCCAACCTGCTGGGGGGCGGGTCCGGTCACCAAGAACTATCGGCTTGAGCGTCTGACATTTTTCTTATTGGGAAGATGTGGGCGAGGACAATATCTTTCACTCTCAGTCAAAATTTCAAAATTCCAAATGGACCCATAACCCACGATCGGATGGTGTGGGGTCCTCCAATCAAACATACATAGTCGGCCACCACGTGTCCCACACGAGGATGATGTTGCGGGTCCTCTTCCGCCACTACGGCCAGGGTGTCACGGGTGTCTGTGGCTGCAGCGGCTTGGGTTCCACATCCTTGCGATGTCACCAAAGGGTGTCATCGCCTAGAGTCACCATCCCATTCTAGATGCACCACATATCACCAATGTTGCGCCTAGCCTGGCCGCAGACCTTCCCACCTGATTCCTCCATCTCCCGTGAACACCTGTCATGGAATGATGCACTGATGTGCCAATGCAGTCCTATCTATACTGTGGATACCATCACTTCCATATTCATTAAACCTAGAAAATGGGATGAATAGGAAGAATGAAAGAATAAGATAGGATATGTAGTCACACATATGTACACCCAAGGAATGATCCAGGTCTTTGTTCGTGTAGACCTGGATTCATTCTTGTTAGCAGGATCATGAAGAACAAAAAATAAGGATGAATAATCACTAAGATAGATATACATTTTTGTCTAAAATCACTAACCATACCACAATAATAATCGATTCTTGGGTCAAATTGTTCGTGAGTTAACCCACAATCATCATTTAAAAGAATAAATGTGGAAAATAAATTCACACAGAAAAACATCAAACCACAACCTGGCATTGGATTATTTGTCGAGAAAGAATGGTATTGTGCCACTCCGTTCAATGATATTTTTCTACATCCCACTGATACAAGAGATTCTTTTAATGGTGGAAGAATGTACATTATTCCTTCATCATTCTTCTTCGCCAACCCACAAAACCTCAGAGTAATCATATTATTGTTCCAAGAATCCTAAATTACTTGTTATGATATTAATTGATGAAATGTTTACCATGAAATCTATAAAACTATTATTGTGTCATTACACAGATTCATTATTGATATTCATTAAAGGGATTCAGTTTCACGTCATCATTTCCCTAATGTGCTAATGAGCCTCTTCCTAATGAAGAATAAAATCTCATAATATATATTTCTATGTTATTTTGTTGTTTCAAAAAGTATAAAAATTCAATTTTGACCTAGACCCACACTGTCGTGGGTACTCTCTTCCCAAGAGAATCAAACCCTCACGCGGTAAATGATAATCGCCGATTTCTGATTTGATTAACCATTTTAGAGTTATAATATTTTCCAAATAAAATAGTCATTATTTATATTTTTTGATGAAATACTACATTCCATGGTTGGCCTATTTCGACCAATGTTAGGTCCTTTATAGGTGAATCCCGACGCTCTATGTTCAATGGTGCTCTCTGATTTTTTATCTGTGATCAAGTATTAAAGATATAAAAACCACTCACATGACTAATTAATGATTATTAAAAATAGTTCAAAAATTCATTTCGACATCTCACAGCCTCAAAATTATGTTTCATCTTAGAGCCTAATCTTTAAATAATCCTATTTAATAATAAAAATAATTTACAAGGAATTATAGGGTATTACATTACTCCCCCTTTATGGATTTATGTCCTCATAAGCCAAAACAAGGGATAATCAATAAAATGGGGGTATTGGGCATGAATCAGAGCCTCATGCTCCCATGTCCTCTCCAATAGATTATCATACTACCAAAGAACATGAAGTAGAGAAATCGACCATCCACAAAGGATTCTCTCTTATCAATCCTCTATCTCCATAGGGAACTCTATGAATGTTGCACCATTGTAAATATCCAACTCACTATGGTTTATTATTTGAGAAGGTTTGTGCATAAATCTATTCTACTAGGATATATGGAAGAAATCATGCATCATCTCTAAATTTATAAGTAGATCCATTTGGTAATCCACTGCTCTAACTCTACACAGTATCAGTAATGGTCTGATTAACCTTGGGGATAACATTACAATCTAGCCAAATCTATGTATCCCTCATCAAAAAGAGACCCATATGAATAAGTGGTCCAAATAATTGAAATCCCAGGGTATCCATCATCTTTCACCATATGGATTATATCATCTTTGTGAAGTCTTCTTCTGCTCTAGGATGACCTACACCTTCTCAGTTGTAGCTTGTAATATCTCTAGACCCATGAGTATTGGCTCTCTCTTGGGTATGTTCAGCATAATGGTGACCTGTATGGTAATCCATAAAGGGCCTCAAATGGTTCCATACATATGGTATAGTGGTAGCTATTATTGTATGGAAAGTCCACTAGTTAAAGGTGGTCCTCCCATATACAACCAAAACCAAGAACACAAGAATGATTCATTTCCTCTATGGTTGATATAGTCCACTCCATTTAAACATCCATCTATGGGTGAAAGGCTATTCTCAAGCACATCTGAGACCGAAACACATCATGTAATCCCTTCTACAACTAGGATGTAAATATTTCATCAAGATATGTGTCTATAGTAAATTGGACTCCATGGAGTCGAGCTATCAACTAAATGTAGATTTTTCCCAAGATCTTCATTTAATGTTGTTCTCCAATGGTAAGGAAGTTGGCCGACATGGGGAGTCGGTCAAAAATTTCTTAGATGGTATCGTTCCCCCTGGAAATATGTTTTAAGCCATTTTGGAAGTCCATTGATATCCTATCCCACATCCATTATTGTACTTGGAGGGGTTGTGAAAAACCTAATAGAACATGGTGCTCATCCTTCAGTTTCTGACAAGTGAGGAAACTCTAGTAAAACTCTACCATTGCCTTCTTCATCCCCAACAACCAGTAATGACATCGGAGGTTGAGGTATATCTTCACCACTTCTGGATGTACCGCTAATGGAGAAATATGTATCTCCCTCAAAACATCTTCTTGTAATGCCACTGGAACAATGGTCCATCATATGAAAAGTATTATTATCTCCCAACCATTAGAATATCCATCAGAGGAATTCCCTATTGAAAAATGGGCATGTGTGGTCTCGCAGCTAGCGTCTCCGAGTTGCACCTCCCCGAATAACTGTAATATTGGAGGGGAAACTACCATCGATTGAATATATAATTTTTCATATCTATCCACAAAGGATATCTGAATAAATGAAAACTTCTCTGAGGCCTCATTTAGTAGTTGTAAACATGATCTCTTAATAAGAGATTCTATTACCACTTTCCCCTTCCTTGATGTATATACTATCTCGATGTCGTAATCCTAGAGGAACTCTATACAATAGTGATTTCTATGATTTATATACTATTGAGAAAATATATATTTGAGACTCTTGTGGTAAGAGTAAATGAAGAATAGTTCTCTCATAAGGTAGTGTCGGAACATCTTCAATGTGAATACTACCATTGTTATCTCATGGACATGGGTTACATAGTAAAACTCATGCGGTCTTAACTGTCCTACACCATAAACAATTACTTTATTTCCTTGTATTAGGACCCAACCAAGAATTTTTTTGATGCATCACTGTAAAACATGATTTCACTACTCTCCTCATGAAAAATCAATATATAATCACTCATCAAGTTATACCTTAGCATCTAAATGCTCTGACCAAATCCTTCTTTACACGCAAAGGGTTTTCCCTTCTTCGTTAATTCCATCATGGGTGTTGCCACATTGGAGAAGTTATTTACCAACATTCGATAGTACCCAACCCTCCTAAAGAGACTTCATACCTCGGTAAGGATCTTGGGTGGATCCCAATAAATAACAACCTCGATCTTTGATGGATAGATTGTGAATCCATCCACTGAGATTGATGTGGACCTTTCATATCAAGAACTGACACATTGAGAGATTTCAGTAAATCTGGTTCTCTCTAAGTGTGTGCAGAACAATCCTCATGAGTATCTCATGCTCCTCTTCATATAACGATGATAATAAGGTGTAATTTATTAAAACCACTACAAACTAGTATTAGTACGATAAAAATATCTTGTTCATCGGTTCTATTAACACTACTGGGAGTTCATCATGACAAATAGAATCATAATGTACTTGTAGTAACCATTGTGACATATGAATGTCGCCTTCAAGATGACCTCCAATTGTACTTCTTGCTGGTGATATCCTCATATGAGGTCTATCATAGAGAACCATCTCGCTTCCTTCACCTGATTGAATGGGTCACCAATCCTCAAAAGAGGATACACTTTCCTCACAGTCACCTGGTTGAGGCACCATATGTCCACACGTAACCTCAATATATAATTTTCCTTCTTTGAAAACATAACAAGGGCTATCCACGTGGAAACACTGGGCCATACGAACCCCATTCCCTATATGTCCTCCTACTATACCCTCATCACCCAGAGCTCTATGGGAGACATCTTATTTTTTGGTGTAGATAGTTGTGTCATTCTGGGGTAGACATCAATGGATAAGTCTACCTCTCTATGATGAGGTGGTCCTAGAACATATTCTATAAAGACATCCTCATACTCCCTCGGAATTATAGGAAACTGTTGACTCATATCATCTATTATATTAATAGTCATACTTGGTAAATGATGAGTGATCTGCTACACCCTCCTACGTTTGATTCCATCCTATGTTTTTACAGTTTCCTTTTCACCAACAAAAGAAAAACATGGTCCCATAATTGCATACACACCAAACTGTGCACCTAAAATAGTCGATCATGGAATGGACTACTAATAGCCAATCCATTACTAGAATGAAGTTGTAAGGCCGCAACATAACTACTGGTATGTCCTAGATGAAGCTATCACTTGTAAGAGTAAGCTCACACTAATAGCTCCATTTTATGATCATCAAATCCTTTCCAGTAAGATTATAAAATTGTTAGGATCTATCCAATTGATCAATCATGATATCAATTCTCCAAACACGGTCTGTGGTAGAAAATAGTTACTGGAACCTATGTCTATAAGAACTATAGCTAATTAGTAGAATACATATATCATACATCTTATCATCTTAGGGTGGTCAGGACCATAGGCCACGATTACATTATGATGATCCCATCCTTATACAACTTCTCCCATAGCTTATGATTGACCACCTGGGGGTGGTGGTGGATGAACCTCATACCTATGGCCATATCTAATTGCTCACCCCTCTCCTCTGCCACATCTACCACCTAGTGGACCACCTTGTTCATGTATTTCTTGCTACCTCGGTGGCCCCTCAACCTTCTATCATACCATTGTTGTGCGAGTCGGGTAATCTCGAGCCATGTTCCCCTTTCGGGTGAATGTGCATCATAATATACCCCTGATGAATCCCTCTTCCCTGGGAGCCCCGTACCACTGATCATGAGTCCCATGGTCATCCCCCAAATGGTTTGGACCATTTAGAAATTTTCCTTATCTTTCAGCTACCTTCCACAAATAAATCATCCACTTTCCACTCGGTGGTAACTCCCACAATTGATTCCAACTTAGGGAGGAATCTATCTACTAGTATATATCGATCCAACACCTCAACCTACAAAGATATGTTTAGGGAAATAATAGATACACCGATATCACATCGGAGACCCTATAAAATGGTGTGGTCCCTTAAGAAAGGGTCTTGTACTATATTTATAGAGTAATAGGGGAGGTTTTTGAACCTCAAAAAGTACTCAGACAATGTAGTGTTTACCTCATATAGTTGATGTAGCTGTTATATGCGCATTTATCCCCATGTTGCGAGGAATAAATCCTCCCTAAAAATTCACTCGATGTCAGACCAGGTGAGGGTCACCTCCTGATGATTCTGTATAGACAAACATAGTCATCTCATGTCTAATCCATACACAAGGCTCATGGATAGAACATAAATCTAGTCATGTGGCATCCTTACTAATCAGAAGACTCATTTCACCGCCTCTAGCTAATTGTCAACATCCAAAGGATCTATCTCTCCTATGAATCTAAGGAGTCACTATCACCAGGACTCATGTATATAATTGAGCATATGTTCATTATCTACTGGTAGTGATGGTAGAAACTATTGACCAACAAGCGGTGGTCTCACTGGGTCACCGTCCGAATGTGCTATCACGGGAAATGGTCCATGTACCAATGTCTCATTGCTCTATAGACCATCAACATGGTTGTACACTGCAATCCTGGCATGATGTTAGTGTAGAGGCATTATGAAAGTTATGAAGATGAAAAATGGTCAATATATTATTATAGTGAGCAGAATATAACTCATAAATATCATGGAGAAACAATCAATGACTCATTAAACAGTTTTTTCATGTATATAGATGGAAAAAATAATTCACGGACCTGGTGTATGGATATGTCGGCTACTGCACTAACACTGGACTCTATGTCTTGAATGCTGAAGTTGAAACATTTTACACTATTTCCCCAAAAAAAATTATAGACAGTTAGTTCATCATGTAGAAACATCCTCTCTTTGATTCCACATTGTCACGACCTGTCCCTTAGGGAACATGCCGTGACTACCACAAGCTCACCTTCTATAGGCCAGAGGATGGTGACAAGCACCAAATAAGAATATCTGTAAAAGGGAAGGTATTTTCCTTTAATCATGTACACAAAAAAAAACTCAAAATTTAGAATGTTAAAAAAAGTAAACCCCAACTTTTATTGAGACGACTACATAGAGTATTATACAAACTAAAATGTAAAAAGGGGCCAGAATAAAATCCCAAAACCACAGTTGAGAGTTCAACAGCCACGGTACGTCTGCTCAAACCCTACCTAAATGTAAGAGGGGGTAGTTTTCTATAGCCATTGTAGTACATCCCATCTGTCTCATCCCACTGGTCACCACCTAGTTCCATACCACCGTGGTCTCTGTTGAAGTGTCTATCACAAGCATGATACATGACACTTGTGGGTTATGCTCATGTAAGGGTGAGTAACCTAATACTCATTAGGTACCCAAAACAACAATGAAATTACCAAATATCAAGACCCCACAGCAAGAACACAATGAAAATATTTCCCAAGATAGGTATAACTCATTGTATAGAATGTAATATTTTAAGTCATAAAATTGAGTCGTGTTGTACTAATGAGAGACTCATTCTTTATGAGAAGCTAATGTATGCTTGGATACTGGACCTATGTGGTATTCTTGATTATTAGACCACTATGGTCCACTCAAAAGTTGTACCACTGAGATATGTTAATTAGTTGGACCACGGAGTTCCACTCATCGGTTGGACCATTGAGGTCAGATCGTCTGCGGGACCACTAAGGTCCCTTTATCTACTGGACCACATAGGTCCTCTCGCTTCATGGACCACTAAGGTCCACTCATCTACTAGACCACTGATTTCTACTCATCGGTTGGACCATTGAGGTCCTCCCGTCTACTGGACCACTGTGTTCTGGTCTCATACTAGACCAATGTGGTTCACTCGACATATCATTCATGTCAGTAGAGGCTGTAGGATTCCTATCCTCCAGTACACTTGATTTCAATATAATATACTCATACATCCATCATTCATATATCCACTACCAGGAAAAGTCACATAAATTATACCCATGAGACTGTCTCATCACAAGGGTACCAACACCATAAATGGTTCATCCATTAGACACCTGATCTAAATTATTTTGGAATTTTAGTAAACATGCAGTGGTTTTGTCCAAACCCGGTCTGACTTGGTTTGACTGACCAGACCAACCCATCTCTGGGGTCCCACATGAACCAACCCTATTTGGCTAAACCGACCCTACCTAGTTCGGGTTGGGCCACCGATTATTTCTTGGACCATTAGAAAAGACCATTAGGCCTGGTAGGACGCATCCCGGTTTAGTCGTGGCTACAACCCGTCAGGTCGCTCTGTGAACCAGTACAAACTGTCATCTCGACATGACATGGGGTCTGTCCGAACGCTCTAGCCCAGCCCACTAGGTTAGATGGTATTCTTTCTTCAACCCAGCCACTTGATCATCCAACATTTTTTCATCTATGCAGGTGCGTTCGGGGACCGCGTCGCCCACTCCCGGTCAATGTGGCTTAGTGCAATGGGGTTCTCCCATCAGACTGACTCGGCCGATAGTCACATGTCCCATGCATGGAAGATTCCACAATTCCTTCATCGCCACTATAGGTAGGGAGTTGCATCCATCTATCACTGTCGTTTCTTGGGGCTCACATTATGGTGTTGTTGTTGTGGCCTTGTAGTTACACCTCTCACCAATTTCAGGGCCCACATGGTTGCAACCCTTCTGACCCACTGTTTCTATCTAACATAGCCTCTTAGCATCGGCGGATGCGCCGCTACGGTCCCATCTAGACCACAAATATTGTCACTATCAAATTCATTGTGCCACAATGAATGTGAAGAAAACAAGATGAATATAGGGTAAAGAGTCACACATAAGAACAACCAAATAATTATTTCAGTCTTTTTTCATGTTGACTCAAAAATGTTCTTATTATAAGAATCATGAAGAACCAAAAATAATACTGAATAATCACTTATATAGAGACCCTATTTATCCCATATCATTAAACATCCCACTTGAATGATCGATCCGCTGGTTAACTTGTTCATGAGTTAACCCACATTCTTCGTTTAAAATAAATAATGGGGAAAATAAATTCACACTGAAAACCATAAAACCCCTACCTGGGATAAGATTTTTGGTTGAGGAATAACAAGATCACACGCCTATATTATTACTTCTTGATCCCCATACCACTGTTCCTACAAATTCATCAATGGGTTTAAGAAAGTATGTTTTTTGTTCATTGTTTGTCATTTCCACCCACAATATCCTTAGAAAAATCACTATACTGTAACAACAATCATGAATTATTATTTTGGTAATTAGTTGAAAAAATGTGAACTGACATTTCATTAATGTTGTGTTTTTGTGTCACTATACCAATTCATTAATGATGTTCATTAATGGATTTAAACATCGCCATATTGTAGCACCGTAGTCTTAACTTGTCGCTGCGTAATAATGAAGAAAATATCATAAAATAATTTTGTTATGTTATGTTATTTTTCTTCTGAAAAGTCAAATATTGACACTCTCCCATGACCTGTACCGGTCATTTTTAGGATCTACATAATGGAATTAGGCCCTCAAGAGCTCAACGGTACACTTAGATTTCTGTTTTTAGTTGCCATTTTGGAGTTATTATGATTTTAATATAAACTAATTTTTATTTAAAAATTTTATTTATGTCCCAAAACTATTTTCCATAGTTGGATAGAAACATCTGATGTTAATACCTTTCTATTTGATTGCTAATGCTCTGAGTTCAAGGATTCCCTTAGATTTTTTATCTTGGCACTGATTAAAAATATAAAAATACTCTCTGGCATGTATATTTAGTTAAACTTTTAAAATAGTTAAAAAATACAGTCTTTCCACTCCATGCCTTATAATTACATGCCATCTTGGAGTCTGGTCTTGAAATAATCCCATATAAATTTAAAAAAATATGGAATTCCATGATATTACAAATATAATAGTGGTATAAAAGATAGGGATATAAAGATAAATTGAATGTTGACCATAATAAAATAGATACCATAATGGAGAAATGAATAAGATAGATTCAAGACTGTGAATCCCTCACTTCTATGAATGGTGTATAGTGTAGGTTATGGGAAATAAAAAAGCATGGGAGGGATGATGCCCAATTTTTCTTTATTCCGTTATTGATAATCAATATGAGGTCTAATCCCAGGAATAATGTCATGACCGAACTTATTGAAAAAAAAAAAAGAGCGTGATAGAAGCCCTATAACCAAGAGAGAGTAGATCTACACATGGTGTTTATAATTAATTTAATAAAATAAAAATTACCTCCAAGTTCATTATTTCATTGTTGATGCATTTGTCTATAGATCTATAGTTAGACAACATTATGTAGTAGAATCCAAGTTTTGGATTACTCTAGTGGTGATCCACATGTGATCTTCAAATAATTGATTGTTTCTGTAGGAGACTCTAGGTAATGGTATGGGAAATCCATTCACTTCCATTATCTCCCTTTGATCACCTTAAGAACTACCTCCAATATGTTTTTCTTGATCTGGTGTAGGGTGATCACACTCATTATTTAAAGCCTTCTTGGAGTAGAAATAAATCTCTAGGATTGAGAGAATATTCTTTAATTTGTTGTGCAGAACAATCTTCATATCTTACCCTAGTCTAATAAAAGAATAATATAACCAGGATTTTCATTCACTAGGTTAATAATAAAATATTTTTCACAAGTTCTATTAATTATTTCATTAATCATTGAATAAAACCCATTTCAAAAAATTACATCAATATTTTTATTACATGACATTAACTTAACTAACAACTTATATTTAAATATTGTTTAATCAATTAATATTCCATTTTAATATTTCTCACTAGACCCTTAAACTTGATATTCCAATATTTTATCATATTTATCTTTCCTTGAATAATGACTATTTTTATGAAAAAAATATCAATGCATTATTTGTCGATAAATAAATAAATATTATATTCTGCAAAAAGTTAATAAAAGTTTATTAATTATTCCACCCACAATATATTCTCTTAAATAACTAGTGATGGAATAAATGAGATCAATCATACATAAATAATTATTAAACCATAAATTGAGATAATATTTATTCAAATTTTAAAAAAATAAATTATTTAACTAAGGTTAAAGATACACTTAGTGTGTGACCCTCTAGGCCTCTTTCTTAGTGGAATTAGGCGAACCTACCTATATTCATAGTTTAGTGTCTATCAACACCCCATGAAAACCATAGATAATGATTTTAATGTCGCAATGACATGTCACCTTATATGAATGATTGTTGTGTAATATATCCCATTTATCACAAAATCTCTAATCGAGTAGGATGCATGACAGTTCTATCAACTTATATGCTTGATATCTCTATCATTAAAATTCTGGAAATAGAACTTTCTTATTGATCATTGTGGCCATTGACTTATTTATGAAGAATAATTCCCATCAATGGTCCAGATATATTATCATCCATTATATAAAATATGGGAAAAATAATTTCATTCTTTATTCAAAAATGAAATATTACTCGAGACACACCAAACAAATCTGACCTCACTATGAAGATCGGTCATCATAGTTTTCATCAATAAATATAATTCTGCGACTCATAATACTCATTAATAATATTACTAATTTCTATGGACCAATACACACATCTGTGGGATGTAACATCAAATGAAACATAGAAATGGGGACTTCTTAATGGATGGTCTTGTTCCCATAAACTTCTCCTAAACATTAATGAGGATGTACAACTTGAAATGGTGCCTCAATTTCATATGAGTCTCCACCCATGATAGCATGTATCATTTTTGTCCCTAAAATTAATTCATCTGGATATATAATGTATATTAAAGAATAGTGTTATGGAAATTCTTGGTTTTATTATAGTAGAGATCCTCTACGACATTATTTCGAAACGGTTACTCATTGTAGATTATCACATACTATGTTGTGCATAAGAACAATCATGACATAATAATGAATTTATTTATATTTAAAACCATTTATAGTATTTATCTAAAAGTACAACAGAAGTGGGTTCTAGGGGACCAACTCCAACAGACTCCCCATTTCACTTGATCCAATAGTTAATGACCTTCATTCCTCTAGCTCTCACATGTTACTCATTCTTCTACTGATATAGGTCTTTATTCCATGGGTCCACCACATTATTTTATATGGATACTCTCCTCACTACAACTTCACCTCTTTGATATAAATCCTTAATGATGTGAAATTTCAAGAGTATGTGCTTTTTCTATTGATGTGACCACAGATCTTTTCAAAGATCCACCATAGAAGATTTATCATAATTATATGTGATAAGGTCTTTACATATAGACACCACATAAAATCTCTTTCACAATGATTCAAATAAAAATGGATTAATTGGATACATTAGTAGTCGCTATGTACTCAATATCTGATATAGAATTATCTATAACTGATAGATTTGAACACTTCCTGGTCACTTCTCCTCTACTGAGACAAAAAACATATCATAATGGAGACTTTGGATCATTCTAATCAATTTGAAACCCAACATCAGCATTCCCTTTAATGAAAATCTCCTCATCTCCTCCATACACAAATAAAATATCCTTAGTTATTATCAGATTCTTATGGATAGTGTTAAAAATAGTCCAATTTTGTTCTCTTGGATCTTCTTGATATCTTCCTACTATGCTAAATTCATATGCAAAATCATGTATAGTACATAACATAGAAAACATAATTGATCCTATCAAAAAATGTATGGGATCGTACTCATTCTCTCTTTCTACTACTCTATCTAAGGACATATTTTCATAAAAATATGTAAACCATGTGACACTACAACCAATCCCCTCGTGAATTTTTCCATACTAAATCTATAGAGTATATGGTCAATATTTTTACTTTTTCTTAGTTCATGAAACCTCTTGTGTCTATAATGAATGATCTTGATCCCAATAATAATGGTTTCTCTAGATATTCCTTTCATAGAGAATAATTTTTCCAATTAGTTATTAACATATGGTTAGACATGTATGTAATTTCTAATATGTAACATGTCGCCAACATATATTAATAAGATGATTAGTGAATTACACAAAAAAATTAGACACATGGCTCACATTTGTTTTTAATGAAACCATTATCTCTTTTGGATTCATCAAATTGATTGTTCCATGAACAAGAATAATCCTTTAATCCATGAATAGATCTTTAGATCATTCAAATCCTTTTGGAATCTCATAGTGTCACAACCCCATCCGGTTGTTCCATATAGACATCTAATTGAAGGATCCCATTAAGGAATTTCGTTGTGAAGTCCAACTGGAAAATCTCATCGTAATTGTAAGCTACTGAATAAAATATGGTTCTGATGGATTTAAACATGGAAACTAGTAAAAAGATATCATCATAATATATTCCCAGGAAATGTATAAACCCTTTATCTACTATCCTTTCTTTATATGTACTGAATTTACCATTCATATTCATTTTCTCATTGAATAACCCTTTACACAAAATTGAATTTACATCAACTAGACCATGACCTAAAATACAAAATTCATTCTGATACATGGTGTCCATCTCAATATTCATAGATTATATCAATATTTTACCTTCATACATCACTATTTCTTCCATGTAGGAGGTATTTTTATCATTTTCTAATAATAATGACTCACAATACTTGGTGACTAGAAAACCATATATCACTAGTTCCATTACCACCATTGAGCACCTACATGATACTTTCGTTTCATGAAGTACTTATTCCACCTGGTCATGTGGAACATGTTCCTCTAGATACACCTATGTATATTGAACATTGAATTTGTGAATGTAAATCTTACTCCCATAATCTTTTTTATGATGTGCTCCCTCTCATGAAAGACAGTATGTCTGTAAATAATCAAATTTTTTTCTATGAGGATGTATAAGTAGTATACCATTGTTCCTTTGAGATACCCTATAATGATAAACTTCATGCCTTGGTGTTCTAATTAGTTTCCTAATAAAGCCTTAACAAATGCCTTGTAACCCCATACTTGTCCATGTGATAAAATGGGTTTCGTTTCACTCCATAGATGAAAGGGAATTACATTTCCCACTGTAGATGGTACTCGGTTTAATGTGTATGCAGTAGTCTTTAATGAATATGAACAAAAGGATAACAGAATATCTACATGACACATCATCGAATGTATCATGTACATGAAGGTACAGTTCCTCCACTCACTTACACCATTCAACTATGGTGTATAAGGTGGATTGAATTGAGAAATAATCCCAATGTCCTATAAATGGTTAATGAACTCTTGGTTAAGATATTCTCCACCTCAATCGAATAAATGATTCTTTATCATCCTACCATGTTCATTATCTACATCATTATGAAATTATATTATTTTCTTAAAGAACTCATAAATATACAAGATCAACTAAATTTATTCATATCTACTCAAGTCATCAGTAAAAGTTATAAATTATGAATATCCACCGCTATATTTTTTAGAAAATCATCTGCACACTTCATCGTGTACCTATCCTATAATATTTTTTGCCTTTTCACTCTAACCAAAAAAATGTTTGTTTGTTTATTTTCCCTTCTAGACAACTGTTACATATATCAAGTGGTTTTAGCTTAGAATAGTCAATATTACCTTCATGGTAGAGAAATATTAAACACATCTCATTTACATGACCATGATGGTGATTCCAAAATTTTGTGTTATATGTGTCATGTATACATTATTATTTATCAATTTCCAACACATTTTTTTTTCTAATTTAATATATACAAACTATTATTTATATGCGATATATTATAAAATATTTTTTATAAATAGATGAATCATCTTTCATTTCTGAATATAAAAATAAAACCAACGATATTGAAACATGATTCCGAAAATCTATTTTTGGGAACCATAGGTAAATATTTACAATCACATGAAATCGTAATCATTCATGTTGGAAATTAATTTTGGTAGTCTCTAATGGAATGAGTATCCATCCTCTCACAATTTACAGCTCATAGATCATCCACTACTCTATATGTTTTCCAAAATATGCTTTCCTCCAACATTTGAATATAGTTTTGATCACCAAAAGGTGTTTATAAAAACCAATGTATATAAATGGATAGATTTAACAATATAATGAATTCACCATTAGCTTCCCCTTGATTATTGGTGATAGTCCTATTCATGTGGCCAGACATTCTAGATGCAAAACATAACTAATACTTTTCCATTCATTACATTCTCATTTTCATATTTTGGGTTAGATGGTGCCCGAGGGATTTAGAATGTTTATATGACTTATTCCCCTTTTCCTTGTCCTTAATTTTCTTATTATACATAAGAACTGTGGTTTTTTCATGCCCCATGTCCTCATCCATGTAGAGTGTCAAGGTCAGAAGTTCTGATAGTCTATTACCATTATAATTCATATAATAATTCATAATAAAAATACATAAGGTATTGGGAAGTGATTAATGAATTTGATCTCTATGCAACTAATTGGAGGATTTAATCTGTATGATTTCCAAAAAATCAATAGAGCATATAATATTTACCACACGAGGCCCATATTGCGCATACTCACAAAGAATAGTCGTGAAAAATCCCTAATGATATCATACCTCTGTTGTCTCTCCCATTAATGATATTGTTGCTGAAGGTGATACATCATGCTATAAGAATCCATTTCCTCATGTTGCTTCAAGATATCATTGGACATGGATGATTTCATGATGCCGAAAACATCTATATCATCATATAGATGGTTCTCGAACATGAAGAGCTCTTCATCAAATACCTTATTTTTAGTTACAACTAGTATGGGTTCTTCCAACATATATAGTTTTCTCTCTTGGAAAATGATGACCTATATGTTCCTTTGAAACTCTTGGAAATTAATGCTGGTGTGAGGTTTTTCCATCTAGTGTATAGAATATAATGGTATGTTTGATGAAATTTTATTTTCTATTTTGAAAAATAATATAAGTATAATATTTGTAGTATATCTGTTAATGTTATAAAAATAAATAAATATTATATTTATTAGTCTCCTCTTATTGTATCGAATCCAAATATCCATCACCATTGGATTTCAAATAACTTTTTTCTTGACTATTTTTGTGGGAAGGGACTATATTTTTCTTTTCATTACCCAAAAATTGGCTGGTAAAGAAACATTAATCCTTTTAGGTTGGATTTAAAAACCCCAACTATATTAACACATAGTTCCATTATCTACTGAGTGGACTTCCCAATCCTAAAATACATTAATTGGATTTACTGAACATTTGCCTCTTAGTTACACGAATTCCATAATTGGCAGCGAACCCTCGGTGTGAGCCAAGTCAATTCAACCCAAAACCTCACGTTATAATTCATTGATAATTAAAAGAACCCCAAATTTTGATGCTCAGGTACTTCGAACGATTGTTATATTCTTACAAAAGTAATAGAAGTCTATACATACTAAATTTTTTATTGACTTATTTTATCCATTATAAATAAATTTTCCATTATTATCTTTTCAAATGATTGTTAATATCTATTGCGTTTACTTTTATAATATCCATTTGTTTAGATCATATTAACTCATAATCCAGTTAATTTTAGTTATATCATTTCATGCATGCTAATTCATAATTTATGTTATCACAAAATAACATCCATAATTAAAGACCAAGAAACATAGTGTGTTAAAATAAATTGTGTGATCATGAGCGTATTTTAGTTTTTAGTTTATCTTGTGGTCATTAAACTAACCGCTGACCTAGAGGAGAAACACCTTCAAATAATCTCAGGTATGTGTTTATAATATTCACATGTCCACATTGGTATCTCCTTGGATTGATTTTTCCTAAGATCTTATGTTGAATGTCCTCTACTAACTTGGGAGTTCCATCTAATACATTTTCATTTACTCACACGCGGTTGAAGGGTAAAAAGGGATTTACATAAAATAAATCATGGGAACACAGAACCGATAACTTAATGAGGAGGGAAGGCATGAAAGAAAAAAAATTATTTAATAAAAAATTAAAATTAAATAAATCAAATAAAATGATCAAGTCTAATTCATGATCATCCACATGCTTGAAAAAAATTATAAATTTAATAAAACTAACATTCAAATCACTAATCATTTCTATTTAAGATAAATCTCCCTTGAGATGATTAATTATTTTTTTATTAATCAATACTTTTATCATATAACTTTTATGAATTTACTTGAGATTCTAATCTATTATAATTTTAAACAAATTAATAAAATAATTTAAAATTGACTGTTTAAATATCATGTACATTGAGGGTAACTCAGTGAATACCCATCCATAACTAAAAGACATGTATTATACTTGTATACACTTTATTATTGGTGGCATATTACATGCACCCAAAATAATAACTATAATACAACTCATATATGATGTGTAGATCCTAAATATTGCATAGATATTAATAAAGCACACACACACACACACATATATATATATATATCAAATCCTATTACATGGTAAGTCCTAGATTTATGCTCACACACAAGTACATGTCTCAAGGGTTACATAATCTAATAAATTTTAATTCTGCATAGATGGTAAACATACATTGCATGTAGATTGGATCTTCATGTTTTATACATTCTTTACTATGAATCAAAAGTACACACTAAGAGACGTAGCATTTGAGAAAAACTTCTGAAAAGATAGAGTACACAGTGTGCCTAGTAAGCCACATGCCATGTTGACTATGTGTCCCATGTCCCCAGTTGGGAAGGCCCTAAATAAAATACATGGTCAGCCCTAACCAGAAGGGACTACATGCCATGTCCAGTAGGCCACACAACTTTTAGTCAGGATGATTGTGATCTAGGTAATCATGGTCAACATGCTATGAATTAATTATGTAAATAATTCCTTAATAAATAAAAAATCTACAATCAATTAATGAACAAATCGTGATGTGTAGAACATGACTACATGGAATTTAATGCCGATAACATTGCTTGTTGTCTCATGTTGTTTGACTGGGATTTTTGGAACCTCTAGATAAGATCTTTAATTTGATTTAAATCATAAAATTAATTAGTTGAGTTAAATCTGTGAAAAACGTTAGAGGTTTAAATAGTTCTCATAATTCATATTTAATGAAATAAGAAACATGAATTGAAATACTAAATAATGAATGCATAAACAATTAATGAAACCAAATAAATATAAACAATGATGTGACCACTCTAATAAAATTTGTATGTTCTCGGTGTAGTGGAAGAATGAGAGAGATGATTCCGAACACTAATTTTTTCTATTATTGATAATTAATCTAAGATCTATTCCAAAGAAAAACATCATTTCCAACAAAATATAATCAAAGAATATGAAATTTAATAATAACCAAGAACCTAGAGAGATTAGATCAAGACATGTTGTTTCACATTATTTTAATTAAATAAAAATTACCTCAAAGGTTATTCATTATTCATTTAGATTTCTGTATACATATCTATAGTGCACTACCGTTGTGTTGTCGAATCCAAGTGTATAATTCCTCTAGTAGTGAACCACATTTGTTCCATGAATCTTTAGACATCATCGAAGGGTTCTCTAGGTGCTATCAAGGATGATAATCTCTCTTGAGTCTTTCGCTTTCGATCTCTTTCAGAACCACTTCCTAATCATTCTTCTTGATCTTGTGGAGGTGTATCACTCTCGTTCTTGAGAGAATTATTAGAGAAAAAATAAATCTATATGCTTGTGATCGTTCCCTCTAATTTTTTTTCAACACCAATTTTCTTAGCATACCATCAAATAATTTGAGAATAATATAACAAAAAAAATTTGTCCCTTGGGTAATAATAAAATAATTTTCACAAGTTCCATTAATTATTTCATTAATCCTTGAAAAAACCGCCATGTCAAATAATAACAATAAAATTATTATTTATTGACATGTGCTTAACTCATGAGTTATATCAAAATATTATTTAATAAAATATTATTTAGTAGTATTATTTATCTATAGACCCTTAAAATCAGTCCTCTAATCCTCCTTGTTATTTTCTTGCCATTAATAATGACTATTTATTTCATGAATAAATATCACTACAGTACCCGTGCATAAATAAATAAATATTATATTCACCAAATAGAAAGTAAATATTTATTAATTATTCCACCCAATAAATACCCTCTTAAGTAACTATTAATTAAATAAATGCGTCATGCACATGTGACTAATTATTAAACTATCAATATGAAATATAATTATTCAACTTTTTAAATAATAAATTATTTAACTTAGATTCCAGAATCACATAGTGTGTGTCCATCTAATCATCCTGCCCATTGGTATTAGGAATACAATCCAAAAATCCATGGTTAGAAACTATAATATGCAAATCCATCCATAGAGAAAAAATATAATTCCACACTAATATTTAACCTCATAAAAATTATTATCTATAATGTAATCCCTTTATCATAGTATCTCCAATCGAGCATGTGTCATGGTAGTTCCATCCACCTATATTTTTTATATCTCTTTCATTGGCATTATGGAAATACAACATTCCTATTGATAATAATAGAGAATGATTTATTTAGTATATTCCATTTCCATAAAAGGGCCAATGATATTATCTTCCCTTATATAATGAAAGGGATAAATCATTTCTCACATTATTCATTGATGAAATATTACTCATAAGACAACTAACATGTCATACCTTACCACGAACATCTATCATAATAACTTTTTTAATACATAGATATGTGTGACTCATAATACTAATTAATAATAATCATAATTTTTAGGAAAAATAAACATATCTGTTGATAAGAACATCCAATGACACATAGATGAATGTATTTCCTATTGTAATGTCTTATTATCATAATATCCTCAAAGACATTACCAAGGGTGTAGACCAAGAGAAGGTTACTCAATGTCTTATGACTTTCAACCCCTAAAGGATTCTATTTTTTAGTCCCTAAAATGATATCATCCATCTTTAGACCATATATTCCTAAATATCTTAATAGAACATCTAGGTTCTAAACATTGTAGATATTTACTGTGACCTTTTCATGGTATATTTACACATATGAAAATAACACATACTATGTTACACAAAAGAGCGAAAATAATGTGATGAGGAATATATCAACATTCCAAATTAGTAATATATGTTATCAGAAAGTTTAAATGAATTTGTTTATAGGGAACCAACTCCAACATATAGTAAGGAGTAATGATGTTTGATAATCGATGGGGGAATTTTTTTCCAATATTATTAAGTTATCCAGACCACATGGTTTATGAAACCATGCACCAATCATGTGGTTCCCACTGGATGGAATCCCGACTATGTTAGATTCATTCACAAATTATATCCACATGGTCACACCTAACAATGAAAGATGATATAAAATAAGCATTTATAATAAATTTTGACACAATATTTTCTTTAGTGTTTTCACTATATTTAAAACTATGAACCAACTATGTAAAAACAAATAAATAACACTCACGCATACAATAATTCGAGGGGAAATGGTATCACTAATGATTTTATTAAAGCTATAAATAAAATATTCTATATTTTCATCCACCAATACATAAAACCATACAATGAAATAAAAATTAATATATATTAGTTACATGGGGATCTCAGAATTCTCCCGAATAATCAATTTTATGCCCCATAGAAAGATATAAATGAACTATATAATCAAAATTTGTGACCAATTGCCTCAATAATCAAGGACTCAAAATTATATTTCTATTTTCAATCTCTGATGAAACATCCATAACACAAAATATTGAGAGATTGATTCATCGTGCAACAATTTTTTACGAATATGTATTATATAAATAGACTTATAATTGATGATTAATTCATACTAGAAATCCCAATATTCAATCTACAACATTTTGTATTGGTCTAAATAATAACTTTATAATAGATATGAATTATGTAAATTATATATTAAATTCAAATAGTATCCCAATGATAGATGGTATTCCACCTTCCCGAGATTCTCAATGATCTTAAATTTCCTGAAATATCGCAACATATCTTCACCCTAGTATCCAAATTAATCTTGTCCAGTCATGAAGAAACTCTATGGAACTAACTATGTCCCAGGGAAATATTTCTTGGATGGCTATGAATTTCATCAAATGATTTTTGTATACTGTGATCCATCACCAATCATTTTTTAATGCAATTAATATTTTTCATCATCTACTAATTGATACTCATACTCAATAATGAACACTCTTTAAATTATGATATTGATAGTGTGAAATTGTATGATAATCCAAATAAACATTTATGTGGACCTATATTATTGTAACCATGGTAAATATTATTCTAAAAGAACAAGGATGTTTCTGAATGCTTCACCCATGAGTTGTTAACATCATTCAAAAAAGAACATGAAATATCATTTGTAATTTCAATAGCTCCCTCTTTATGATAATACATATAAGTATGGTAGGATATTCTATATATGAAATATGTTCCCAAATATTATTAAATACCCTTCTAGGAAAATAAATAAATAATTTTTTCATCATCAAAAATTATTATAGAATTCATGCCATAAATCATAAAAATCTAGTGGAAAAAAATAAGGTTACACACTTATACATTCCTCAAAACCATAATAAGAAGAATATGGGTTTATTTCATCAACAATTCGATAATAAAACTCATATCATTATTCCCACGAGGATACTATTGAAAATGAAATAAATAATTTCAATAAAATATTGTTCTATTTTAACACTCAAATTGGAATAGAATATGATAAACATATAATATTATTTTATAGAAAAAATCCAAAAAATGATAAAAAGGATTAATAAAACGTCAGTACTCAAACAACTAATCGCAGGCAACTATTAATAATTTTTTATTATAATACACATTTTTATCCTTAAGTTGAAAACCCTAGATAGATTCCTACCAAAATTTCATCCCTTCAAGACACATGGTCAAATGAACCAATAATAACTTGCAAAAACAAGTTGTAAAATTTGGAGACTAAGAAAATGCACCTGATGTATCCCCAATATTTATAATTATTCACTATTATAAAAATTACATTCTTCCATCATTCTATATGAATGTCATAAATTATAGATATTGTGACTTATACACTAGAAAATAATACATGATCATACTCCACTCACAAACAAATAATTTTCATTGAATAATCTCATAAAAAGTCATTACCCGATTTATTATTTCAAAACATGAGTAAAAAATGAATAATTATATTAGAAAATATAATTATGTTACCCTGTTTTAAGGTTGATTTAAAATGGATAGTCTGTAGATATTAAACCCATTTATGTAATCTAAAATTATGGTCTCTAGGTGTAAATATATAATATATAATTTCATTGCAAAAAATCATGATAAACCATTTCCTAAAATAGTACCAGTGATATTTTTCTAGGAATGTTTCTCTATATTTATATCTTGGTCATGGATAGAGTAATTATTCCCATGTGGTCAAAATTCAAGGGTTCTAAATTCTAACACATTCTCATGTCGCATCCAAAAACAACCAATCGCAATCTCCATGGATCATAAAACACCAAATAACTATCATTGGGATCATGAATGATCCAAATATGGGAGAAAGTAAATATATTAATCAATCCACCAAAATTTCACTAAAATTTATTATCCCAGAAAATATCACTCCCCTTTCATGTAATGGATGTTAAGGTATATTACAACCTAGAGAGGTTCTTAAAAAATTATCATTGACAACTATATAGTCATAAAATTATCATTATCTAAACTCTAAGGATTGGTATTCCCCCATGATATCACCATTGTATTCTTATTGGGATCCCTATAAATATCATTCTTAGATTCCATTAGACCCATTAAATTTACATCATAGATAAATAATTGGAATTTATAACATCTAGCATAAATGTAATATCCCTCAAAAGGTCCCAAATCAAAATTTGTTTGCCCTTATGTTACTCCCTTATCTTATAATAAACAATGATATCATCTAAAATGAAAAAAATAATGGTTTTCAAAAACAAATTGTAGATCTGATTCATCTAGGCCATGAAAATTTATGACACATTAGTATGGACATATCGAATAACCAAATAATTATAATACCATTCATTTTCCTAAAATAATTCAGTGGAATATCTAATTTATTAAATCTCAGTTGGAAGTATAAGAAACTGAGGTCAATATTATAGATAAATATTACTCCCATAATTTATTCAGGAAGATCATAAATTTACGGTAATAGTTATTTATTCATGATTTTTACCTGATTGAACTTCTAGTAATTTTCAAAAAATATGACTTTATCTTGGAATTCATTGAACTTAGAATCATTGAATCTCGTAGTTTCATATATTAATGAAAACCCTATTGATCATATGATTCAACAAATGAAATTTGAATTATCTAAACTTAATTGAATCCATTCATTAGGATATAAATAAAATGTGGCGCATGCCATTGAGTTGATAGATAGTGAAAAATACCTAACATAAAAGTTGTAGAATATGTAAATAAATTTTAAGAGCCGCGGTCTACATATCCACCACAAATGAAAATAGGCAACAAAAACTCTGATAAATATAATCCATAAACAAGCTATATATATGACAAAAAAATAAATTGAATATATGGAGTAATAGGTATTTAACTACCAAATATCTAATCTCAATGACCAGATACTACATGTTTGTTTCAATTTAGATAATTTCATAACTGGAAACAATAAGGGTCAACTCAAAACTACCCCAAACACAACAACATTGACCAGGGGATGGTGACATGTGCTAAATGGAATAACTTGTTTGTGATGGTTTTCCACAATGTACCTATACACATAAACTTGACCATATGAGTAATAAATTTCATAGGAATAAATAAAAAAACTTAAAAATCTATAGTAAAAACAGTTCATGCATAAACAATAGAGAATAAAAAGAGTACTCTTTTGTAAAATCAAAATTAATGATGAAATATAAACTCTAAGCCAAAAAGATGAAATATCCTAAAAAATCTCATAAATTAATATATAGATTGTGCCATACTCTAGGTCTCCAATCCTCAATCGCCATATACAGTCATATTCACCACAGATATCTATTCTATTCTATAATTTTCATTAACATGTCTATCATTAACAAATGAAATGACTTGTGTGGTGAAATCCCATATAGAGTTGAGTATATTCATGTATAGTGGGATTCCCTAAAAGATAACGGGTGATTAAAAAGAGACATTATAAGAATGTAAATCTAAACATAAAAGAGGATAAAAATCTAATGAAATGGATATATTTATATATATACTATACGAAGTTATACCAAATGATAGATAAATGGGATCTATTTATTACATCTCAACCCAAGAAAATATTTCCCATAGTTCCATAGAGAATTCCAATGATGTACAACATCTCAAATGTCTTTCTGAAGATACATCCATGTAAATCCACACCTATCTAATGTTCCATAAATTCTATCGGACATTGTATCTATATCGAGGATCCATGCTGAGCCCCAATAGAGAGTGCTACTCTAGTAGTCTATAAGGGACCAATTTCTAGACCCAGAGGAGAGTTCTACAAAAGTAGTTTAAGGAAACATTCCCAAATACTACAGGAAGGATCCACTTGGATTAAAGATAGAGGGACCATGCCCTTTCCTTAATAAGGGTTCTACTATTGTAGTCGAGGACCCATACATGTACTCTACAAAAGTGTGCCCCACCATGTATTCGTAAAGGACCCATGATTGGTCCCATCATGGAGGTTCCAATCAAAGTGTATATAGAGTACACATTACCTAACCTGCAAGAGGGTTCCACTCTATAGATTGGTAGAAGACCCATTCTGTATTCTAATAAGTGTGATCCACTATAATGTCTCTAGTGAAACTACATGATAATTACTTATTCTGATCATCACATGAAGTAGAACAACACTCTAAAATTCTCACATCATATATATATAAATCCATTATATAGGCCAGCATCATATTCTATGTGAAAGAATTATTATGATAGGATAGTCATGTTATTAAATATGACACTAATAAAATAATATTTGAGAGGTAAATGTTTCCTCAAAATGAAAGTAGCGGCGCATTATGTGTAAGGGAACTCACAAAGCATGTGGTCCCACTCTAATTCCTAGACATGTCACTATTGGTTCATGGATCAATGATCTTGTAAAAGTATATTGAGTTTGGGTTGAATATATGGATTGCCTCATCCACCTGAAATCCTTCCCCATATCTTAGATGGGTCCGTTTAATGTTTCCCATAACTGTGTACATCAGTAATTGATGTTTGTTCACGCATGGGGTCCAACCCGTGTGCTTCATCACAGGGACAGTCTACTCGTGGAGAATCACAAGGCACATGTCCCATCTATATGGAATGTGATACACAACTATTCAAAAACCATATCACAACATCCATAATAGGAACTACACTGTATGTGATAATCATAGTATATGTCGTGTTGTTGGCTTTTTCATATAATGTTATATTTTTTCTTTTGTGTTCTAGATCCATCCTTTGCTCCTCATATCTTGACTCTAGTATTCATAAAATTTGTGGTGAAAGCATTCAGAAATTTTTTCCATACATTTAGTGGTCGAAAATGGGTTCTATTTCATCTATTTGGTTATTCATATGCACTACAGACATCTCTTATAACCATCACCTCCAATTTTAATCCTTGAGAAACAAATAATTCTTCAATAAATAGAAATCCATCAAACAAATTCTTGATTTTTCGTATCATTTAATAAATATGAATATACCTTGATTCAGAGGATTCTATTGAGCTTGATCTCTTATAACTACATCGATCCATGACGCCATATCTAGATGGAGAAATGCCTCTAGTGGAAAATAAATACATTATTCACCAATCAATAGACATTTGTTACTAGACCATGAAAAAAATTGGGGAGATTTGGGTTATAAAACATGGTGAAAAAGATATATATTTGATAAACAATTGAATATATCTACATGGGCATATGAAATATTTGCAATTTATGTAGATCAATAAAGAAATTTGATCATGGACATTAATTTATTAATTTGTGATAGAAAAACAAATTGGAGAGTCGTACCTGGAATTATAATTTTCATCATTGAATATCACACTCACCAATGAAGGAGATAATTATTTTTGTTTACTAAACAATGATATGCTGACAACCAATGTGTTTTCTTTAACAAAACATGATTCCTCAAATAGTGGTGGAAATACAGTCCTCTTAATGATCATATGGCTATAATGATTACTGTGGAGATATTCTATAATATGTAATATATAGATGAAAAAATAAGATATTTAATTTAAATAAATAAAATTAATTATTTCTTTTATTTAAAAGTACCCACCAGGAACCATTATATTAAACCTCTATATTCCAACCCATTTTAGGTCACTACTAGGTTAAACCATGCATTTCGATTCGAATAACGTCTCAGATTTATGATCTGAGTTTATTTTTAGGATTTAACAAAAAAATAAACAAATCAAGTGCTTCAAATAAAAGTTATATATAATTTTTAATAAAATTAATTTAAGGAACACCCCGAATCATTATTGTGGTTCATCTCTACTCTTAACTCCAATAATATTTCTAGATATATTTTGAAGTAATAAATGAAAAAAATGTTCTCTTCATTATTTTATCCATGAATATTTTCCACCTAAAAAAGTCAGAAAAAACAAAATTCTCAGGATACTATGATTACATCGTACTCTCCCACCCTAAAGTGCCCTTATGTATGCTCCCATGCTGTCACCACACATGAACCAAAGAGATATTCGAAACACATAGGTTCATATCCTGGTGTTTCTCAATCTCCACAAGGTTCCCCATAACTGTTACTCTAGACGTGAGGTATACATTACATAGTAAATAGAATTCATAGGGTCATGAACATATCTCCTCATCTATACCACATAAAAGTTTCTTTACACCCTATCTAACATTACTGTGGGGAACGTTGGTAAGTAACCTTGACAACCCTATATAATATTTTTAACATCTTAATGAATCAAAGGGATAATGTGCCTCCTTGATAGAATCTTTACAACACTTGGTGTGGGGAGACTCATAGGTAATTGTGGTCACCCTAATATAACATTATGGGACATCAACATCGATCTCCATGAGATTTATTCCTTCTATGGGATGTCCTACACCACCCAGAGATGACCTAAACCTTCACCATCATTGTATGCACCATCTCTAGACTGATAAGTGATATATTACTATTCTATTTATATAATAAGGGTAACCTATTCAGTCACCTATGGAGGGCCTAAAAATGATATGTTTTAATTTTACTATGGTTTCTATTATTATAAAAAACATTACCAATGTAATATTTCTCCCATTTATGTCAAAATCTAACATATAGTCCCTTAGAATATCCCCTTACTATAGGATAATTTTGAATATCTTCCCATCTTTTTGGGTGTGAAATGTTTCTTTCATCTTCATATATACCTCTAATTAATCTTATTTTCCTCTCCACAGCCATAAAATAAACTATACATCATGTTTGGAGACAATAGTTGTGGGTAGCCGATGTTGGTTAATGATCTCCAATACATACAACTGCCCAAAACTCTCTACTGATCTCTACTACTTTATAGTAATAAATAATGCCAATTTGGCATGTCAGTCAACTATCACCTATATAGATACCTAGTATCTCATTATCTTCATAATACATTTCATGAAGTACATGGATATGTTATACCATTTATAATACAGGACATCAATGGGATATAACAATCATGCTGGAACCTAGTGCTCAGCACTTAACTACAAATAGTTGTGGAATTGAGAGTTGAACTCATCCATGTTATGTCTCGAAAAAACCCCACCATTAATTATATTGAAGGACTTTTTATATTATCCCCACACCATCATGTAAACACATATGATATGGGTGAAACACTCACACAAAATTATTCTCCAGAGTGAATTGGACCACTATCCATCCTTTTAAAAGGATAATGTGATTCCCTCATTCATAATATCAATATGAAAAACCTACTAAAGATATATGGCCATGAAAGACAACATAGTTGAAGTCTTCAAAATAGGACTCTCTATCAAAGTATAGAATCATAGGACTAAAGAACATCGATTGAAGAAAAATTTCACCACCTATCTTAAATAGGGTCAACTTCTAAGAATCTAACTTCTTAGACATCTCGTATACCAGAAGACCTTGAGACTTCCTACTGATTGAACCAACCACTATTTTTACCTTCCCATTAGTATAAACTATCTCAAAGTCAAATTATTTTTGCAACTCCATCCTTTTACTCTCTCTCATGTTCATGTATCTCTATAAAGAGAAAAACATGGGACATTATCGATCTATATGAACAACAATGAACTCTCTCTAAGGATAGTGCCTCCATATCCTCTGAGTAAATAATACCACGGATAGCTCTAAGTCATGAGTCATGTATATCTTATTTTAGTGTCTCAACTACTTAGACCATATTATATAACTACCTAACTATATATCCAAAGATAATCGGGCCTCGATCCGAAGTCATCCCAATACACAACATACTCCATGCCCTTATTTAGTAGTCGCAAAATAAGAGCACTCATCAACCCTTATATCAACTATTAAAAGGATCTCAGGCAGTACTTATTCTAGATAAATGGATTCCCTTTCCCTGTTATGGTGATAAAAAGTGGTCAAATCCTATTTATTCTTCAATAATCATTTTTTATAACCCTTCCAAGAAAATAAAACCCCACACCTCTATCACGAACTCACATGGATTCCAAATAATAACTACATCTACCTTTTTTGGGTCCACAAACTAACCATTCCCAAAAATTATATGCCCTAACAAGTGAACCAAGTGGATCCAAAACAAAAACATCAAGAGCATACAATAAATTTATTACACACAAAGCAAGTATATGACCATAATGTAGTGATATCCATTCTCTACCAATGATGTAGAGTATATGAGTGTGTCATCAATACAGATAATGAAAAACTAATGCACATAAATATTGTGAATTATTTTAATAAAACACATAAATATTTTCGGGTAATTTAATGGCTCTATTATCTACTTGTTCATCTCCTCTCGCTCTCCGCTCTGCCAAGGGTTTCCTCCTAAAACACATCACTTCGGGGTTAGTGGATCAATGTCCCTCTTCTTTTTTCCTTTCCTCCAATCCTTTTTCTTGTTAGCATGACTTCACTATGTTTCTTCCTCTTTGGTCCTGCTTTCTTCTTTCTCACGGGCAAGGAATCTTTAGTCATCGTCGAATGGATGAAATCATCAACATTCTCTCTTGATTCAATTGCATCTTCTTCCGTCTCCCGCAAAATCAACAAAATCATGATTAGTCTTCCTTGAATATACTACATTTGTTTTCCTCCCCCTCAAATTGAAAAAATCTTCTTTTTTTGCCCTCAAATAAATGTAATATTCTTCTTTATTAATCTTATCAATGAAATCTTTTGGTTGGGATTCCATTCTCTTCTTATATGGTTGTAGGTTTTTATTACTCGTTGATGATGACTCTGTTCTGAGACCTCAATCAATTGAACCATTGCTCTAATCCTACATTATATTTCAATTATCCTACTTGAATCTATTGTGGGGGTTACAATGGGGTTTTGTGATGTTTGGTTCTAAGACTATTAATTTTCCAGGTGAAAGTTACTCGATGTTGGATTCTGTTTTTTTTTTGTTTTTTTCCACATGATCTTAGTGGTGGTTTGTTTTATTCTTCATATTGGTCGATCTATTTTATTCTTGTTGAGTGGTATTACATTTTTGTTCTGGGCCTGATATTTTCTATGTTTAGTTATAGTGGAGGCTGTTGGTATTTCCAATATTGGTGTCATGATAATATTATTAATTTTCGATGAGGTGAGATCAATCTGTTTGAAGGGTTGTTTTCTTATGGTTCAATGGGTGATAATAAAGTCATGTTGCAATGTTCTATGGTGGATTTGATGAAATCATATGTCTCCATCTACTGTTGTGGTTTTTATAAGGTGGATATATTTTTTCAATAGGATGGATTTGTTGGAATTGGTGACTTGTGGTGACTCATTTTGATAACATATTCTTCGTTGTTGGTGAGATGATTTTTGCTGAGTGATATTGGAATGCACTCTCCTAGGATGTCGTGTTTCCATTAAATTTCAAATTTTGAATTGGCATTATGAATTTTTGGTTCTTTCCTATAGGTTACAGCTCACCTTAAAAGATGATTTTGAAAATCATATAAAAATGAATTTTTAGTGGGTTAGTTTGGGGTGTAGTTTTCACACAAAATGGCTTATCTAGGAACTAGTTGTATCCAATACTTTTATCGATCTTAAATATCCATCTCGTGACTCCCAACTAAGAAAATATGTAATGATTCATTCGATAGAGGTACTTTTTCTTTATCATGGCATAGTTCAGGTGATTATAATCCAAAAAAAGTTGTAAGTTTCCATTAATGTTTTTTTGAAATACTGAAGCTTCCAAAGGGGAATCACATGGCCAAATACAACCTTTATCTTGAATTCCATACAACTAAAACTAGAGTTTATTTATATCAATGGGTTCCTTAATATATGCAGAAGAAGATATAAGAGTGGTTTATGGATGCCTGTAAATGAAAAACAAAACATCCTTCCTCAAAGAATGTTTTTGAACGTCCTCAAGAAAGAATCCCATATAATACTCCATGGATTATAGAAACCCGATGTTTGGAGAGACTTTAACACCAAGGGATACATTCTGAAAGTAATGTTTCATTGGTTACACACTTCTACTCAAAAAAATCACCGTTCAATCCATGATATCTCCCTCACCACTAAAAGATAATTTCTTCACATTAGTGCGAAGAAATAATTATCATTTGTAGTGAAGGTAAATGATTTTTTATACCATGTAAATCTAATCCATAACAAAAATAACCTCCTTCAACCAAGAGATATATCACACTATTGCCAGGTAAACTCTATTGAGGATGTATTCCCCATAGAAACCTCAAGACCAAACTTTTGGTCTACCACAACATCACTGAGATCTTGATGTAACAACAATATTAAATATATGATTTAATTTCTTGTTGTAATGTTTAATAATAAAAAACAATTATTATAAAAAAACACCAATCATACATCAATTAATTATTATGTCCCTTGGTCATATGCCTCAATAGAACATAGTTTCCTGTTACCCCAAAAACTAACTCCTTGAGCCTAACATGGGGCACATGGTGGTCATTTTGGAATGATCTAATTGGGTCGTTAAACACAAATAGATCCTCCACCTAGAGATCTACCAAATATTTAACCATCTCCTCCCCACTGGGGGCCTCCCTACACTATCCTGGGAGATCCCTAATGATGTTCTTCCTTCTTGTGGTGGTCCATCAGCTATATACCTATCATCCTAATCATGTTGGTTTGGGAAATAATGGACCATGTGACCTCAACTATTACATTAATAACATCACTCATCTATATGATACCATGGTCCTCTGTGATTCCCATAACCACATGCTCGAGCATAATCTTGTGAAGATTGCCTATGATGAGATCCTTTCAACTTTCGTATTTTAGCTACTATAGATTAGTAATCAATATAATGACCACCTTAGACTATATATTCATGGAGACCCTATGAAAATAATATATCCATAACCTTCTCATGTTGTAACACCCCATAAAATGTGGGAATTTACATGGGTAATACATCGTCATAGATATCTTAGTGGAGACCCTGCTAATAATTCTATGCCTGGAAGTATCCATCTCAGATCATATCCATGGAGTACATCATAAGGTCTAGAAACCTCATAAAATACTACGAAACTATCATCCTTAAATGATAAAACCCTATAATCTTCTAAATATGAACAAAGTACAATAAATAAGGGTACTCATTATCATGAAATATATTATGAATGATGGTCTTTGAATGTGTTGAATCCATTTTCCTATGTGTAACAAGACACCACCAACACCCATATTCAATGAAGAAAATGATAGATTCTAGTGAAACCACAAAATCAGTCACTGTAATGATATGTTTCAATACACATATCACCAACTCTTACCAATCGACCACTATATTGGGATTTGGATATCTATGGAACCTCAATGGTATATGGTTCATGAATTCATGGAGTGCTCTAAACCTATGTGCATCTATAATATGCTCTACTTGTATGATATAATGCTTGACAGGTGGTGGTGGTACTACCATTCCACCTAAAGGAAGGATTTAACAGAGTGGACCCTAAAACATGCCCTTATCACTCATAAAATTGTCATCATGACCTTCAACAAGTAACCTAAAGGGATGTCTTTACAAAGGAATAATAAAAATTTAATCAAGTGGTAACACAATCAGATTAGTATATATATAATGGGGTAAAATGTTAAAAAGGATATTAAAATGACTCAATCCTATATTATGCAAGTACCATTAATACACGTGACCACATTCTTGGTATAACATGTCAATAAGTATGTAATCCTATCCATGGTGTATGAATACATCAACCACCAAACCAACACTAGGATCCCAAGATGGAGAGATTAAACTAAGACACTTTGACATGGTTTCCCTAAATCACATCCAAATCCTCACAAGGGGGAAAACCCAAACACCATCCTATAGATAAAACCACCACTGATAAGAATCAATCACAACCAAACCTAATGTCTCTCAAGCTGTAACTACCACAAACACATATTAATATTCCATGGGGTGGATACATGAACTGAAGGACATAATTAGTATGGGAGGAAATTTTTTAATTTACATGTACACACACACCTAACCATCTCAATGAATATGTTCATAGGAGTTATATTGAACTATTAATAATCTTGATTAGTAACCAATCATTAAAAACCCCTAGCTAATATATTGATTACTAGGATGTAATCATTAAATTGATGGGAAAAACTATAAACCAATTTATAAATATGTCCCAATATGAAAAAATAGGTAATTTAAAATGCTGATAGAGCATAGTTTCAGATCACTATGTGATGAACACCGTATGTAGTCAAATTCAATATGTATCTCAAAGATCCATTATAATTTTCATCTAACCCTATTTTTTCTGTATGAGATGTGACAAATATCTGGAAACCCCATGTAGGGGTGTGTATATAAATACTGAGTAGGATGCCCCAAAAGTTGAAGGGGAAAAAATAGAGAAAAGATAGGAATGTAAATCTCTATCTGAAGAAAGAGTAAAAAATTTCAAGGGAATTGATAAATAAATAAATAAATAAATACTCCAAAATGAATCCCAAACATAAGTGAAATCGGGTCTCTAGCGCACAAATGATCCCAAGAAAACGGTTCCTACAGTTCTAGAAGTCCCACTAACGATTGCCATCATTATGTGTTCTTTCTTTCAAGAGACATCCATGTTAGGCCACATCATTCCATTCAGTTTCACGGTCAAGGGGACCCGACATTTATTAATTGGAAACATTACCTAGTATTTAATGAGGCTTCCACTTAGTGGATAGCTAGATGACACATTCCCTATCCTAAAAGAATAATTCCACTGTGGTGGTTGAGGACCCATTCCATGAATACCTAGTATGTAACCACATAATAGTCAATAAAGAAGCCATTCCCATCCCAATTAAGGGTTCTTATCTAGTAGTCGGTATGGAACCCTTAACCGACGAGCAGGAGGGTTCTACTCTAGTAGTTTAAGGACCCATGACATGATACTACAGGAGGGTTCCACTAAGATAGAAGATAGAGGACCCATGCCCTATCTAGCATGAGGGTACAACTTTCATAGTCGATGAGCTAGACCCTTACATTGCATAAGGGTTCCATTTTATTGATATGTAGAGGACATGTGCCATATCCCACCAGAAGGGTTCCACTTTGAGAGTAGATAGAGGACACATGCCCCATCCCATAGGCGTTTTCCACCCTATAGATAGGTACAAGACCCATTTTTAGTTTTATTAGAAGTGTTCCACTCTAATGTGTATGTTTATCCATCATAATCAGTACCATTGTTGGTTGTTTCCTAATGAAGGACCATATATAGAACACTTCACATTTTATCTCAAAATGCACTACAAAATACTTCATCACATTATACACAAAATACCTAAGATTCGATACTAGTGATATTGAATCTATGTCCAATTGATGGAGATAATTGAGGAAGATGTTTCCATCAAAGGGATATAGGGGCACATAGAGGGAATGGTGACCCACATGACATGTGGTCTTACTCCGCTAGCATGATGTGTCCCTGTTGGTATATGGATCACTAACTGTTTAAAGCTTTTTGGAATGTAGGTGGACTAAATTTGCGACTTATCCTCCCATGGTCCATCCCATCCTCCCGACCATGCTTATATAATGATGAACGTGTTTTGTAGTTTGGTACATAATGTTTCCTCTTGAATTGGGGTACTTCTTCTGATATTCAATATATAGCTTGTCTACCCATGGAGGTTCACACAGAAAGAGAACCATCTGCTCTTTGTGTGATTGTTAATAGTTATAAAACCAAAGTGCCACATCCAAAAGAGAACTACTTGATTTTTTTTCATCAATGTACTCACCATGTTGTTAGTTTTTCTGCATAATGATATATCTATTCACTGGATGCCTAGATCTAACCTTTCCTCCATGGATCTTACCTTTTGGCCACCCAAAATAAGTTGTTTAATACACTATTCATCATTTTTCATTAATCTAATGGATGGAAAACACGTTTAAATTCATGAATGGGGTTCGTAGTATGACCACTCATGTCTTCTAATACCACCATCTCATATTTATATCCCAAATCAAAAACTAATTCACCCATAACCTGCGAAGAATCCACATTCATCATTGATTATACAATTAAATTGTCACACATTAAACTACCACAATATTCAGGTTTCGTTGGGATTTATATAACCTAAAAACATCAACCCATTTCCCCTTATCATAATGGATAAGAAAGTAAAGAATGGGTGGGGAAAAGAATAAAAACAATGGATTAATAATAATAGGAAATGACTTCATAACCAATGACTAAAATTGTGGAGATTATGGTGAGAAATAATGGTTCAAATGATTCTGAATTAATAAAAAAATGGTCGATGAAAATGTATTCAATTGATGTTGACCAATAAAAAAATGATCATTCTCAATTTATATAATAAATTGGGGAAAATTCAAAAATTGATGAGTATTACATGGAAATGGTTTTTTTACTTTAATACTCTGCTCACTAATGAATGAGAGAAGATGTTATAGTAATTGAACCCTAATCTTCCTAGATATTTTGTTTCTTCGTAATTAGATCTTGATTGTCCAATGATATGTAGAATGAGAGATCTATAAATATCATTGGGTTAGGTAGCTAATCTAGGTGTTTAAATATAATATGGATTATATAGATGAATCATAAATAAGTTTTTTATTTAAATAAAATAAATTTAATTATTTATTATAATTAAATGTACATGGAATCCTTAATTTTATTAGAATTAATCATGCCAACCCATTTTAGGTTTCACCTTGGGTCAACCACATGTTTTAGATTCGACTATATTCTAATATATTTAATCTGACATTATATTTAAGATTTATCCAACTTTCATTATGAAATCACCCATGAATAATATAAAATATATTTAATATTTTTATGAAATTAATTTTGGGAACACCGATCGAGGAATAACACATCCTTTCATTGCCTGACTTTAAAAATATTTCTAGATATACTTCAAAGTAATTTGATGTAAAAACAGGAATCTATAGAGAACATAATAAAAACTTTACATGGTATTAGTCAATATGATCATTAGTCCTAACAATCCATTCATTAATATAAGATAAGATCAATAATATCCTGATTAATTACTAAAGGGTCCAAAAATACATCAACATCAATAACAATCAGACAAATCTGATAGTACTATCAGCCAAGACCCATCATCTTTTTATAAAGAATAAAGGAATTAAACTACTCTGAACATAAAAATGAATATATAAAATGAAATAATCTATGTTCTTATTACTATCAAATTCCCAAAAAAAAATTCCTTAGGAACATGCTTTTCAACATATAAAATCCAATGTTCATAACCAGACTAGGAAATCTTAGTAGGATAAGAGTCTCTCATAACCTATGGGTATGATCTCACTCCTTCAGTTTAATCTGAAAATATGTTAGAGACTCTATTATGAGATAAATCATCCTTAAAATGAAGTGGAGGATCCAGAAAATTTTAATTCATATGTACCCATCAAGCACACCAATGACTATCATTGTATGATAATAATCAATGTTTTTTTATGCCATATCAAACCAATTTGGTAGGAAATCATCAAAAAATACCATATTTTGCAAATAGGTTTAAATTTGGAGGAAAATAGATGCTCCTACTGCTGCCTAATTAGGATTTTTTGTTCAATTTGTTTTTTCTAAATATAGAATATGAAATCATCCTATCGAATTTGAGGAACCACAAACACTAGACAACCATACCATGTTGGTATCATCAATCACTACATTACAAAAAAATATAATTAGTCAATAGATATATTGAATGAATGATATTATTAAGAAATATATAATCTATGTCCCTCAAAAACAATATATTCTCTAATTTTATGTAATGATATATAATTTCATTAAACATTTTCCATGTGATACCATCAAAAAAATGTCCTTACAAATATACTTCAATGATTTCTTTCTCATTCCCTAAATAATTTATTTGGAAAAAATATCTCTATACATCTTAGGTATTAATGAAATGAAAATAATGATAAAATATTCTCTATCCACTATATATAATCACATTAAACATGGTTACCCTGGAATAGACGTGAATTATTTTTGTTAATCTTCTAGCCTGATCCATTACTTGGGATGGTTCTTAACCTCATTCATGACTAGATATATAGTATTTTTGAAAAATAAATAAATATGTAAAAGATCCACTATAGGGATAGACAACATAGTGTTCTTTTTGAATCCCTCTCTATGATTAGCTAACATAATTCTTAAAGTCATGAAATAAAATTATTAACAGTGAAACCCAATGAAAACATAATTTATCTCTAAAAGAGACATGGATAAAACATAAGACTCCTCCGAAAATGTCCTAAAAATTTGACACAGAGAATAATTACATGAAAAATGATCCCACATGGAAACATCCACTAGGAAAGTATAAAAGCATTGTCTCATTAACATTGAATAGTCTCTAAGACTATGTTCCAAAACCATGCACCAGTATTTTCCTTCACATTTTCACCAAAAAAATTAAAAATATTGAAATATATATCATATGGTTACTCTAAAAATAAAAATATTAGAAAATAATAATATTTCATCAAAACAAACACATGAATTAGGATAAATCCATGTTTCCATTCCCAACCAACTCTGAAAATACAATTTTTAGATTAATGGATTTTTATCTAGGATGAATCCCACACCATCCTTCCATATTATAAAAATCCTATATATAATTTCAGAATACTAGAAAAATAAGAATTATTTGATATCATTTTATATCAAATTTGTTGAGTTCATCATTCCATGTCCCTTGAGCTAGCTCACCACATGTCTTGAATCTCATTATCAATAGTCATGAGCTAGTTAAATGATCTAATGGTATCAGATATATCTTATTTGAAATTTTTTCACCCTTGTTACGATAAAAAACATCCTTCCCACCACGAATAAAATTTTTTTCTCCGTATGATGGATATTAATGAAAATTAATAAAATTGAGAACAACAATAAAAATAAAAAATGAGTAAAATTTATCAGATATAACTGATTAACCTATCATCACATTAAAATTTAATATATAGTGATAAAAATAATATATGTGAAAATGTATCCCACTAAATTAATATGAGGAGGATGTGGCTAATATACAACGAAAAAAAATCAATACTCAGGGACCCTAAAATTCTCCACATGAGTCATCAACACTATGCCAGTGTTGACCATTTTCTGGAAAACATAAAGGATGATGATGTCCTAATGAAACACAACAACATTTCATGACTATGATCAATTTACTAGAAGAAGTAATGACGAAGTATGGATACACCTAATAGAAGAACATAAAGTTATAGGAAATGTCTACCAGGACCCATCCACTAATCTATATAACATAATTAATTCTTAATACCATTATTAAAACACATAAAATCATTTTTTAAAATGTTTTTTCAATAAAAAACAATTTTGAATACCCATATTTTTTTTAAATGAATTTATAACCAGATTTGATTTTAATAGAACATTCCAAATTCTAAAAATAAATGAAAAAATCAAAAATAATATGTATAACAAACCAGAATTTCTTACTAGGTACTATACATAATTTCCAAACAAATGTATCACATTGATCTATTATTCAGGACACTTATAAGTATATTATATTAGATACTAGGAAAAACATATTTAAAAGATACACATATATTAATATATGATAAAAAATTAACTTTATTGAAATACATATTCAGTATAAAATCATAGTATACATTGCTATATATGATTTCCTATGGACTTTATAAAAATTAATGTGGTGAGAAGAAAAACCTAGTTTTCGATGAACAATGAAAATAAATCAAAAATGAAAATCAGGGGATAAATTTAGGGAATCATATAAGAACAATAACATTAATAATGAGGAATAAAATTAATAGAATAACAAGATTCATAACATGGAAATATGGATACAATATATACATGAAACATTTATAATAATATAAAAAAAATTCATCACTAATGTTTCATAAAATCACATAACCAATGTAATTCAAATGGGTATCATAAAAAATTTATAATTTTTGAAGAAAAGATGACTTGAACATGTAATATCTCGATATTAATTCATTACCTAATGAATTATATTTCTATTTGGGTTCAAACTTTATATTCCTAACATTAGATATGCTAGAACAATCAATGTTTATAAGAATGTATCATTTTTACACTTGAGAATGGAATTTTGATTTCAAATATTGAATTTAAAAGTAAATAAAATAAATTAACTTTTTTATGGACACACATGAATTATTTTATAGTTACATATCCACAATATTAATATATGAGATAGAAAATAAAGTAGTGATTTAAGTAGAATAATTTTTATAAAAAAGGGATAATGGAATTCCGTTAATTAGGGAAAATGGTAGTATTCCATTATTATGAAATTATTTTTATAGAAAATGTTTGATTATGGAAACCACAAATCATAATCACAAGGATATAAAATAAATTTTAATAGTAAAATATAATATGTTAAATAAAGAGTAATTATTAGAATATAAAAACCTTAATAATGGGATTATGGAATGATAATAATGAGATATAAAGATAGTATTTAATCAATAATGATTCATTTGGAATGTAAATTATTGATTATGTGCACATGGAAACTTATCCAAATGTTATTAAAAATGATTATAAATTAAAAAATGACATCTAAAATCATTAAATGACTATATAAGTATGTGAGACAAAAATGGGATTGTGTATTGATATTTATTAGCTGAAGGGATGGTCCCATTACAATAGTGTGTCATTTGGAAAGTAAAGGATTGATTATACATAAATGGAACCATATTCATGTTGAAAATATAATGTATTATCCAAAAATAAATACATGAATTAAAGGGGTAGGATGATTTATCATTACCCGGTATTTATATTTTTAATTTTTGATAGGGAAAATTGAAACCATATGAACTACTTGGGAGGTATTTAGAGAGTTATCGGTAATGAAAATTTAGGATAAATTCTATTAGGATAGAGAGGAATGAATAAACTTATGGGAGTGATTTTATTATATAGGTTGAATGAAATGGAATCCATGGAATGTGAAATTATTTTACGGTTAAAACAGTATAAAGAAGGGCATATGTATCACATTATAACAATTTTCAACTTTTTATATATTCTCCGAGCCAGTGGGATACAATGTATTCGGCATGCAATCTCTGTACCCTGAAGAATTTAAAAAAATATTGAGGGTATGATTATATGATAATGGGGATACTATACCCTATGATAATGACAATAAATATCATTAATATTAAATTAACTCAATGAACGAAAAAATTGAAATAATGAAACATAAAAATAAAATCGAAAAAAATAATAATAAAAACCTATAGTGGAATCCAGACGATGGAATAATACCTTCTATAAATAAATAGACATGTCAACGTAGTCACACCAAATAGAGATGAAAGGTCCCTTGTGGGTTAACATATAATTACATATATGAAAAACAAAAATAATTTCCAACATAAGTTCATTCATTCCACTGAACATAAAAATTCAAATTTAGTCAAGTGTAAGTATACATTCAAAATCCCATGATCTTATAGTCTCCCCAAATAGTTTTAACACCCCGAGATTTTATGAGATATATTATTTTTAATTTCATTGATGTCTTCTATTATACACTACACCAAGATTGGTGTGTACTATACGCAACACCATATTAGCTTGCAGTATACGCAACACTATTCTTGGATCGTGTTACACACAATTTCAAGTTCGTTTTGTGGATATTATTCTACGGAACATTAACTGTAGATTTTGTTTAATGTATAAATGAAATAAGTTTTGATTATTTTATACACAACACCAAATGGAGCTTTCACTACACGCAGCCCTGACTTGGCTTTCATTACATGCAATCAAGACCTTCTTCGATAGCGTGTATAGTAAGCAATACCGAGTTTCACTAAACGAGATATTATTATAATATTATTATGAACTACCCTTTATTAATAGTAATGCCCACTTTTTAAACTTTTATAAATTTTATCTTCCAAAATAGAATTTATTTTTGGATTCGGAATATCGAAATTAGCCTCGAGTGAATTTTTGGTATTTTTCTTAAAACGTTCAAATTTTGATGAATAGTGAAAACACTGGGTTACTATTTAAAAACCGACTTTTTATTTAAATAATTTTTTATTTTATTTAAATTTATTTGATGTCAAAATTGATACATAATTCCTATATAAGTTCAAGATAGTTCATTGGACTCATTTTATAATAATTTTAGATATATAAAAATTGTATTGAACTTTTCATCGTCTTTTACCCACCTCTTAGGAGAATTTGAAAATTTATATAAAAATTAATTTTACCGCTTCTGTGAGTGGAATTTAAAAAATCCCAGAGACATGGTTAATATCAAGGAGTAAAATGTGGTTCAATAAGATAAATATAATTTTTTTTGAATAGTAACGTTTTACTTTTATTTACCATGGTTAAAAGTAAATAGGGTAATTAAGGGTAATAATGATGTTATTATTACCATAACACATGTCTTAATTCTATTTCATAAGTGTAGTTCGACCAATGACAACCATAGGGATAAAATAATACTCTTTAGGTCCACTTGGATTGGATTAGGACATTTATTATTTTTTTATTTAAAGAAGAATTAAAATAGTTAAAATCAAAGTTTAATAACTAAAACACTTTTAACGTAGGGTTATACATAATATAAATTTAAATATAAATATTAATTAGAAATGTAAAAATATTTCCTAAAAAATGGTATTTTATTTATAATTTTTAGACATTAAATAATTTAACTTATTTATGACAGAATGATGATGCAGTAATTACTTTATTAATGAAATATTAACATAACTAATGTTATTAATACCCAAATAAAAGTAATTTTAGGCTTTTTATGAATTACACTAATTTTATACATTAATCTGACATGTTATTATTGATTCGAGTAACTTTTGTCGAACTAATCATGATTTTATTATTTTCACAAAAATCAATTACCAAATACTGTCAAAATTAACATAAAATAGTATTTAAACAAATATTATATTATTAATTTTTATTTTATTTCTAAAATTATAAGGTTCAGCCAAATATCTTATATAAGGATATATATATTAATACTAAACCACTTGGAGATCGTTTGGCTTGTAATAGTATGTTTATTAACCATATAATGTAAGAAAACCAAATGACACGGTAAAAGTTAAATTACTTAACTTTGAGTTAAATCTAAATGATAAGGCTAAAATAGTAACCTAAACATGTCTAAAATCTATTGGTTGAGTGGATTTCGACCCTTACCCACCTTATCTTCTAAATAAATCATTTTGGAGCTATTAAAAACCAAATATAAATTTATTATAAAATAATATTTTTAATTTTTTCAAAGATGCCCCTCTCCTCCCTTATAAAAGGGCACCCCTTCCCTCTTCTCATCACACCCTTTTGAGCCTTGAATCTCGGAAAACCCTTCCCATTTCTCTTCTCCACTTACCCAGAAACATTCTGGAGGTTCTGTTCTTCTCAAAATACCAACCTACCTCCGTAAGAGGAAGCTTAAAGGAGGTGTATCGAAGAAGAGGTAATCTTTTCTTCCGATTATCTCAAGTTTCATTCTTATTCTACTTCCTCTTATTTATTTGTTTCATTATAAAGTAATAAAATCAGTATTACTTATATACTGATATGTTATTATATGTAACAAACAACCCTATTTCACCTTCTATCCATCCTACGGAAAACGAAATCACCGCTCGTGCGTACGTATGGAATACCGTCTCCACACCGTGGTGTAATCTGTTATCCACCACCACCTTACATATATGGGTATAATGGTGTAAATAAATAACTATATATGGGTATTGTAAAGTGATATTGATTCTTAAATATTATACATACACTTTAATAAAATTCCACGATCTTGGTAATGATATCATCGCTCGTGCGTACATACGGACTACCCTCTCCACAAACGCAATGAGATTCATTTTCCATGATTAACCATTAAAGAATGATTATAAAGTCTATATAATTAATAATAATGAACAATTTGACATAATGAAGCTACTAAATTTATGTGTATATATACATATGTTACCTACTTACTTCCATTCAAGTCAATAACGAAAAGAAAACATTGTTCATGAGTACGTACGACCTACCGTCTCCATGAACGGTGTATTTCATTTATTTTGTCTATTTGTTATATATATATATATATATATATATACTGAATATATATGATATATAAATAATTATTTACATTCTGTAAGTAATTAAATAATGATATAACTAGTAATAATATTAAGAACAACAAGTCCAAACACGTACGATAAATAAAACGTTTTACCCAAAACGCTGCTTTACCATGAAATTTACAAAAGAACAGGTAATATAAAGTCATAAGTGAAGCATATATTATATCATAACAATGAATATGATTCTGTAAAAAGTCAATGACATTATTCAAATCATTATATAGGAGGTTCAGATACGTACGAAGCATATCAGACCTAAGGTAAGGGATGACATTTCCAATCTCATTTTTATCCGAGATTGTTTATTCGTAAGTATTTACTGGGGTTATATTTTTCATCCATGTCCATAAAATGTTTTCCATAAAGTGTTTAATATTCTTCCATGTATGTCTAAAGTCATGTTTACCCCGCTTTGACTTTTACTTTGTGTTATGGAAGGAATCTTTCTTTTGTTTACCATATGAGGAACTTTTTGACTTTTCTGACAAAAGTACGGGGAGAATGTTTTTTTAACTTATACGGCATGAAAGGATTTTTACGGTTTCATAACACCTTATTTTAAAGAAGATTACTATAAAATATTTCATGACTATTTTCAACAAAATCATTTTCTTTAAAAATTTCATGGCATTTTGTAAAAAGATAATTATTTTGAAGAAGAAATGATATTTTCCTCAATAATTCATTTAAAGTGTTTTATCAAAACCATTTTCCATCCAAGATGTCATTATTTAATATGTGTATGTTTCAAGTATAATGTCTCTATGATTTACATGGTTTTACTTTTCTTATGATTAAATGATATACATTTTGTTTTGTATGGATTATGTTATGATGGGATGATGTTTATGAAACCAATTTTATACTTTGGGTAATAATGAATGATTTATGTTCATGTTGTGGAACAAGTAAGAATGATTTCATTATGAGATGTGTGGGACCTATATCTCCCTCCAATGCATTCGGTAAATATTTATATCCCATGAGATAGACATGGTTGGAACGGTAAGTTATTCCAGTTCAGTACTATAGGACTGAAACAAAGAGTGAACTCGATTCAGAAAGGGACGTTGTCCACTAAGATGGTCTTGGCAGCAATGCCTTGGCTACTATGGAAATCATATCAAGTGCATTATGTTTTCCCACAATTACATGTTTTCTTAGTAGGATAATTTATCAGGATTGATTTTTCATTATGATATATTCCCTACGTACTTCTAAGATTTATGTATTTTCTCAGGATTTTGATGTTTAGATTTTATGTTCATGTTTTTTCATTCAAATGTTTATTGATTGTTTTATGTTCTCTATGTTTACCCTTACTGAAAATTTGATCTCACCCTTTATATGTTTTCTTTTCCCCAGGATATAAAGAAAAGTTTTAGGTAAGAAAACCAAAGGAGAAGATCTTTAGGGGAGATGTTGAAGATCTTTCACAACGATTAGAATATTTTGTTTTGAGTTTCCAAAGATACTAAACCATTACAGTCATTTGGTGTCTGTTTTTGTTATGTATTATGTATTCCGAAAAAGTAATGTAATGTCCATGTAAGTCATGATTTGGGTCTCTACAGTTGGTATCAGAAAAAATGTTTAGTCAACCTTTGGAAACTAGGATGCGAGAACTTTAGTGAAATCCCTAGATATATTTCTAAGGTATGTCTAGGGATGTCCCTAAGGATAAGTATACGTATAAGTTATAGTCCTAGAATTATGATAATGATATTAGAATTTAACCTAAGTTGTTAGATATTGACGGTACTCCCCCTTTATTATGTTGTTTTCCCTAGAATGGTTTTTACCTCTCACACTATTCTTTTTGGGTTTTATAAAATGAATGGAAACAGGAAGATTCATGATAATAGAGGATATGATGGACAATGGAATGATATTGTTCATTAGCAACCAAATGAAACAGGATTTGGAAGTCCAATCATCGTTATTTTTCCTAATCATCAATCCCATAATATGATCAATAATATCAACTTTGGTAAGTTTCCCGAATCAGCTAATAAGAGAAATATAGAGTTTCATGATGATGATAGAGGAAAGAAAGTTCAATTTCATTCATGTAAATCATGTGGGAAGAGGCATCAAGGATAATGATTCAAAGGAACTGGAACATGCTTTGGGTGTGGAAAAGAAGGACACAAATCTAGTAAGTCCAAAGGAAAAGGTTCAGTTAACACCATGGAGAAATATGATGGTATTTCTATGACATCGAAAATGATTAGATGTTTTAAATGTGGAATGTATGGGAATTATGCAAACCAATTACCTAAGGGAAAATCTCATGAAGAGAACCAGCATGGTCATATGGGTAGTATTTATGTGGATGATGATGAGGTGACTATAAATGATATATGAGATGAAAGAAGTGTTAAAGCTTGGTCAATGTTTTAATAAGGCAGTGGAATGATTGTATGTTTATCAAGAGTTATGTTGTATAGGTAATATAATGGTACTATGGAATAAAGAAACATCTAAGGATTGTTACACTATTGTTTTTTCTAAAGTATTTGAAAGTATATGTCAAATAGTACATGTAACCATGAAAGGTTATTCAGATATTTTTGGCAAGAAGATGATATGCGCATAAGGAAGGGATAAAGAGAAAATGAAATTTTGATAGTATTCATGAGCTCATGACTGATATAAGGACAAATTGATATCATGGTTTGAGAATATAGAAATTTTGGGATTTTGGTATGTGGAATGAGTTATCTTTTGACAGAATTCATGTTTTCTCTAAGGTTCTATGGTAATTCATGTTTTAAAATAATGCATGATTAAGGTATTAACATGTTTGGAATATGACCAACAAGATATATATTATGATATATGGGAGATAAATGATGGAATTCACATGATTGGTATATGACCTCTCTAGTAATCTATTTCATTATACTATACGATTGGACAGATATATTTTTGATAAACCTAAAGATTAGAATGGATTATGCTGGACATAAGTTAGTATTATTTAAGGATAGAACATTTTTTGATATTATTTCTGGAATGTTATAATAGTATTGTTTTAGAAAAAGGACAACCCATAGGATGAGTGACAACCCATCACGTCGGACAAGGCTATGGGAATCGAACCCACAACTGAAGTACGATAGGCCTTTATCGCATACCACTGGCCCACAAGATTTCCCTGGTTAGTAGAAACTAATTTTATTAAGCAGTACAATAGATGAATTATAAGTATATTTTTGGAAGCATATACGATTAACCTCACCATAGATTGACTTATGTATATTTGATAACGTTTTCTAACCTTTTGTTTGAGACATATGGAATGACCCATCATTCTATTAAATGATCTGCTAACACTTCACGAATGAAAAATTCAACTTCATTTCTTTATGAGATGAAGTGTAAATTGTTCATGGCACGATCAACAATGAGATTATACCAAAAAGATTAAGTATTTCTTCTAATTCAAATTCTTAAAATTTAGGGAAATGATCTTGAAATCAAAAAAATGTTTTCTTAGTGCCCTTATATCTGATGAATCAGATGGTACCTTAGATCATCAAAAATTTATGGCTTTTTGATTGTTGGCTTTTTCATAGACATGTTCTCTACCACTCTCCATCAGAACTTGATGGTTAGATTTCCCTCCCATATCCATATTTTCACCTATGTTCTCCTATATGAACACCTAGTGATTAGTTAATTTGTGTAACCGTTATGTTTCATACATTAGTTTTTAAAGATAAGTTTTGGTATTCCTTTTTACGATGTGGGTTTCTATGAAATAAACTTTCAAGTAGTAAACCATTTATAACCCCGACGAATTTCTAGGGAGAAATTCATTTTAAGGGGGGTAGAATGTAACACCCCGAGATTTTATGAGATATATTATTTTTAATATCTTTGATGTCTTCTATTAGACACTACACCAAGATTGGATTATACTATACACAACACTGTATTAGCTTGCAGTATACGCAACAGTATTCTTGGCTCGTGTTACACACAAATTCAAGTTCGTTTTGTGGAAATTATACTACACAACATTAAGTATAGAATTTGTTTAATGTATAAATGAAATAAGTTTTGATTATGTTATACAGAACACCAAATGGAGATTTCACTACACACAACCCTGACTTGGATTTCATTACGCGCAATCAAGACCTTCTTCGATAGCGTGTGTAGTACGTAATACTGAGTTTCACTAAACAAGATATTATTATAATATTATTATGAACAAGCCATTATGAATAGTAATACCCACTTTTTGAACTTTTATAAATTTTATCTTTGAAAATGGACTTCATTTTTGGATTCAGAATATCAAAATTATCCTAGGGTGAATTTTTTGTATTTTTCTGAAAACGTTCAATTTTTGTTGAATAGTGAAAACACTGGGTTACTATTTAAATACCGACTATTTATTTAAATAATTATTTATTTTATTTAAAAAAATTTTAGATCAAAATTGATACATAATATCTAAATAAGTTCAATTTAATTCATTGGAGTCATTTTATAATAATTTTAGATATATAGAAACTTTATTGAACTTTTCACCGTCTTTTACCCACCTCCTAGGAGAATTTGAAAATTTACATAAAACTTACTTTTACCGCTTCTGTGAGTGGAATTTCGAAAATACGAGACACACGGTTAATATCAGGGGGTAAAATGTGGTTCAATAAGATAAAAATAATTTTTTGTGAATAGTAACTTTTTACTTTTATTGACCACGGTTAAAAGTAAATACGGTAATTAAGGTTAAAAATGATATTATTATTACCCTAACACCAGACTTAATTATATTGGATAAGTGCAGTTCGACCAAAAACAACCTTAGGGATAAAATATTACCCTTTAGGTCCACATGGATTATATAAGGACATTTATTATTATTTTATTTAAAGAATAATTAAAATAGTTAAAATCAAAGTTTAATAACTAAAACTTTTTTAACATAGGTTTATACATAAGCTAAATTAGACGATAAATAATCATTATAAAGATAAATATATTTCCTACATAATGGTATTTTATTTATAATTTTTAGACATTAAATAATTTATCTTTTTTATGACCAAATGATGATGTATTAATTACCTTATTAATGAAATATTAACATAATTGATGTTATAAATACCCAAATAAATGTAATTTTATACTTTTTATGAATTCCACTAATTTTATAGGTTAATATGACATGTTATTATTGGTTAAAGTAACTTTATTTGAACTAATAATTATTTTATGATTTTCAAAAAAATCAATTACCAAATAGTGTTAAATTTGATATAAAATAGTATTTAAAACAAATATTATATTATTAATTGTTATTTTATTCCTAAAAATCTAAGGATTGGCGAAATAACATAGATAAGGATTTTTATATATTAATAATGAACCACTTGGGGTTCTTTTAGCTTCTTATATTATGTTTATTAACTATATAGTGTAAGAAAACAAAAAGACATGGTAAAAGTTAAATTATTTTACATTGAGTTAAATCTAAATGATAAGGATAAAATAGTAACCTAAACTTCTCTAAAACCTATTTTTTGAAAGGATTTTGACCGTTACCCACATTATCTTAGAAATAAATCAGTTAGGAGCTATTAAAAACCATATATTTATTATAAAATAGTATTTTAATTTTTTTCTAAGATACCCCTCTCATCACTTATAAAAGTGCACCCCTTCCCTCTTCTCTTCACACCCTTTTGAGCCTTAATGCTCGGAAAACCCTGCCCATTTTACTTCTCCACATCCCTAGAAGAATTATGGAGGTTCTGGTATTCTCAAAATACCAACTCTACTTCCTTAAGAGGAAGCATAAAGGATGTGTGTTGAAGAAGAGGTAATCTTTTCTTCTGATTATCTCAAGTTTCATTCTACTTCTACTTCCTCTTCTTTAGTTTTTTCATTATAAAGTAATTACATTAGTATTAATTATATACTGATATTTTATTTTAAATATAAAACAACACTATTTCACCTTCTATCCATCCTATGGAAAACAAAATCACCGCGCGTGCGTACGTACAAAATACCGTCTCCACGCCGTGGTGTAATCTGTTTTCCACCACCACCTTACATGGATGGGTATAATGGTGTAAATAAATCACTATATATGGGAATTGTAAAGAGATATTGATTCTGAAATATTATACATACTCTTATGTACAATTTTGCAATCATGGTAATGATATCATCGCTCGTGCGTACGTACGGACTACCGTCTCCACGAACGCGATGAGATTCATTTTCCATGATTAACCATTCAAGAATGATTATAAAGTCTATATAATGAATAATAATGAAATATTTGACATAATTAATCTACTGGATTTATGTGTGTATATATATATATAGTTTACCTACTTACATCCATTCATGTCAATATGGAAAAGAAAACAGCGTTCCTGAGTACGTACGACCTAACGTCTCCATGAACGGTGTATTTCATTTCTTTTATTCATCTATTATATATATATATACTGAATATATATGATATATAAATCGTGACTTACATTCTGTAAGTAATTAAATCATGATATAATTAGTAATAATATTAAGAACAACAAGTCCAAACACGTACAATAAATAAAACGTTTTACCCAAAACGTTGCTTTAACATGAAATTTACAATAGAACGGGTAATATAAAGTCATAAGTAAACCATATATGATATCATAACAATGAATATGATTCTATAATAATTCAATGACATTATTCAAATCATTATACCGGAGGTTCGGATATGTACAAAGCATATCGGACCTAAATAAGGGATAACATTTCCAATCTCGTTTTTATCTGAGATTGTTTATTCGTAATTATTTACTGGGGTTATATTTTTCATCCACGTCCATAAATTTTTTTTCATAAAGTGTTTAATATTCTTCCATGTATTTCTAAAGTCATGTTTACCCCACTTTGACTTTTACTTTGTGTTGTGGAAGGAATCATTCTTTTTTTTACCATATGAGGAACTTTTTGACTTTTCTGACAAAAGTATGAGGAGAATGTTTTTTTAACTTATACAGCATGAATAGATTTTTACGGTTTCCTAACACCTTATTTTCAAGAACATTATTATAAAAGATTTAATGACTTTTTTCAAAAAAAATCCTTTTCTTTTATAATTTCAGGGAATTTTTTCAAAAGTTAATTATTTGGAAGAAGAAATGATATTTTCCTCAAGAATTCATTTCAAGAGTTTTATAAAAACCATTTTCCATCCAAGATGACATTATTTCAGATGTGTATGTTTCAAGTATAATGTCTCTATGATTTACATGGTTTCACTTTTCTTATGATGAAATGATATCCATTTTTTTTGTATGGATTATGTTATGATGGGATGACGTTTATGAAACCCATTTTATACATTGGGTAATGATGAAAGATTTATGTTCATGTTGTGGCACAAGTAAGAATGATTTCATTATGAGATGGGTGGGACCTATATCTCCCTCTAAAGAATTGGGTAAAGATTTATATCTCATGAGATAGACATGGATGGAACGACAAGTTAATCTGGTTCAGTATTACAGGACTGAAACGAGGAGTGAACTCGATTTAGAATGGGACTTTGTCCACTAAGATGATCTTGGAAGCAATGTCTTGGCTACTACGGAAATCATATCAAGTGATTAATGGTTTTCCACAATTACATGTTTTCTTCCCAAGATAATTTATTAGGATTCATGTTCCATTATGATATATGCCTTACGTACTTCAAATATTTATGTCATTGCTCAGGATTTTGATGTTTAGATTTTATGTTCGAGTTTTTTCATTCAAATGATTATTGATTTTTTTATGTTATCTATGTTTTCCCTTACTGAAAATTTGAGCTCAACCTTTATATATTTTCTTTTCCCACAGATATAAAGAAACTTTTTAGGTAAGAAACCCAAAGGATAATATCTTTATGGGAGATGTAGAAGATCTTTCACAACAATTAGAAGATTTTGTTTTGAGTTTCCAAAGACACTAAATCATTACGGTCCTTTGGTGTCTGTTTTTGGTATGTATGATGTATTCTGAAAAAGTAATGTAATGGGCATGTACGTCAAGCTTTGGGTCTCTATATATGGTATCAGAGGAAATGTTTATTCAACCTTTGGAAACTAGGATGCGAGAACGTTACTGAAATACCTAGTGATATTTTTAAGGTATGTCAAGGGATGTCCCTAGGGATAGGTTATAGTCCTAGAATTATGGTAATGATCTTAGAATTTAACCTAAGATGTTAGATATTGAAGGTACTCCCCCTTTATTATGTTGTTTTCTCTAGCATGATTTTTACCTCTCACACTATTCTTTTTGGGTTTTAGAAAATGGCTTGAAACAGGAAGATTCAAGATAATGGAGGATATGATGGACAATGGAATGATATTGTTCATGAGAAACAAAATGAAACCGGATTTGGAAGTCCAAAAATAGTTATTATGCCTAATCAACAATCCCATAATATGATCAATAATATCAACATTGGTAAGTTTCCCGAATAAGATAATAAGAGAAATATAGAGTTTCATGATGATCATAGAGGAAAGAAAGTTCAATTTCTTTCATGTAAATCATTTGGGAAGAGGTGTTAAAGAGAATGTTTCAAAGGATCTGGAATATGCTTTGGGTGCGGAAAAGGACACAAATCTTGTAAGTGCAAAAGAAAATGGTTCAGTTAACACCATAGAGAAGGATGATGTTATTGCTAAAACATCAACAATGATTAGATGTTTTAATGTTGAATGTATGGTCATTATGCAAACCAATGCCCTAAGGGAAAATCTCATGAAGTGAATCAGCATGGTCATATGGGTAGTATTTATGTGGATGATGATGAGGAGACTACAAATGATAAATGAGATGAAAGAAGTGTAGAATCTTGGTCAATGGTTAATGAAGGTAGTAGAATTATTGTATTTTTATCAGGAGTTATGTTGTATAGGTAATTTAATGGTAATATGGAATAAAGAAACATCTAAGGATTGTTACACTATTGTTTTTCTAATTTTTTTTTGAAAGTATATGTTGAATAGTACTGGTAACCATGAAAGGTTATTCAGATATTTTTGGAAAGAATATGATATGCGCATAATGAAGAGATAAAGAGAAAAAGAAATTTTGATAGTATTCATGAGCTCATGACTGATATAAGGACAAAGTGATATCATGGTTTGAGTATATAGAAATTTTGGGATTTTGGTATTTGGAATGAATAAACTTTTGACAGAATTCATGTTTTCGCTAAGGTTCTATGGTAATTCATGTTTCAAAATAATCCCTGATTAAGGTATTCACATGTTTGAAATATGACCAACAAGATATATCTTATGATATGTGGGAGAAAAATGATGGTATTCACATCCTTGGTATATGACCTCTCTAGTAATCTTTTTCTTTATACTATATTATTGGACAGATATATTTTTGATAATCCTAATGATTGGAATGGATTATGCTGGATATATGTCAGTATTATTTAAGGATAGAACTTGTTTTTCAAAATTATTTCCGGAATGTTATAATAGTATTGTTTTAGAAAAAGGACAACCCATAGGACGAGCGACAACCCATTGCGTCAGACAAGGCTATGGAAATCGAACCCACAACTGAAGAACGAAAGGCCATTATCGCATACCACTGGCCCACAGGATGTCCTTGGTTAGTAGAAACAAGTTTTATTAAGAATTATGATAGATTAAGTATAAGCATATTTTTGGAATCATATACGATTAACCTCACCATAGATGGACTTATGTATATTTGATAACTTTTTATAACCTTTTGTTTGAGACATATGGAATGACCCATCATTATATCACATGATCTACTAACACTTCACGAATGAAAAATTCAACTTCATTTCTTTATGAGATGAAGTGGAAATTGTTCAAGGTACGAACAATGGTGAGATTATACCAAAATAAATTAAGTATTTCTTCTAATTCAAATTCATCAACTTTAGGGAAATGATCTTGAAAACCAAAAATGTTTTCCTGGTGACCTTATATCCGATGAATGAGATGGTACTTTAATTCATCACAAGTTTATACCTTTGTGATTTTTGGATTTTTCATAGACATGTTCTCTACCACTCTCCACCAGAACTTGATTGTTAGATTTCTCTCCCATATCTATATTTTCACATATGTTCTCCTTTGTGGAAACCCAGTGATTAGTTAATTTGGGTAACCATTATGTTTCATAAATTAGTTTTAAAAGATAAGTTTTGTTATTCCTTTTTATGATTTGGGTTTCTATGAAAGAAACATTCAATTAGTAAACCATTTATAACCCCAATGAATTTCGATGGTGAAATTCATTTTAAGGGGGGTAGAATGTAACACCCCGAGATTTTATGAGATATATTATTTTTAATTTATTTTATGACTTCTATTATACAATAAACAAAACTTGGATTGTATTATACACAACACCATATTAGTTTGCAGTATACGGAACACTATTTTTGGCTCGTGTTACACACAAATTCAAGTTCATTTTGTGGAAATTATTCTACGCAACATTAAGTATAGAATTTGTTTAATGTATAAATGAACTAAGTTTTGATTATGTCATACACAACACCAAATAGAGATTTCACTACACGCAGCCCTGACTTGGCTTTCATTACGCGCAATCAATACCTTCTTTGACAGCTTGTGTAGTACGCAATACCGAGTTTCACTAAACGAGATTTTATTATAATATTATTTTGAAGTAGCTGTTATGAATATTAATACCCACTTTTTTAACTTTTATAAATTTTATCTTTAAAAATGGACTTCCTTTTTGGATTCGGAATATCAAAATTAGCCTAGGGGGAATTTTTGGTATTTTTCTGAAAACATTCAATTTTTAATGAATAGTGAAAACACTGGGTTACTATTTAAAAACCGAATTTTTATCTAAATAATTATTTATTTTATTTAAATTTATTTTAGGTCAAAATTGATACAAAATACCTAAATATGTTCATTGTAATTCATTGGAGTCATTTTATAGTAATTTTAGATATGTAGAAATTTTATTGAAATTTTCACCGTATTTTACCAACCTCTTAGGAGAATTTGAAAAATTACATAAAAATTAATTTTACCCCTTCTGTGAGTGGAATTTTGAAAATCCGAGATACACGGTTAATATCAAGGAGTAAAATCTGGTTCAATAAGATAAAAATAATTTTTGGTGAATAGTAACTTTTTACTTGTATTTACCACGGTTAAAAGTAAATAGGGTAATTAAGGGTAAAAATTATATTATTATTACCCAAACACATGTCTTAATTATATTGGATAAGTGTAGTTCTACTAAAACCAACCGTAGGGATAAAATATTACCCTTTAGGTCCACATGGATTATATTAGGACATTTGTTATTATTTTATTTAAAGAAGAATTAAAATAGTTAAAATCAATGTTTAATAACTAAAACATTTTTAACATAGGGTTATACATAAGATAAATTAGACTATAAATATTCATTAGAATGATAATTATATTTCCTACATAATTGTAGTTTATTTATAATTTTTATACATTAAATAATTATCTTATTTATGACACAATGATGATGCTGTAATTACCTTATTAATGAAATATTAACATAATTGATGTTATAAATACCCAAATAAAAGTAATTTTAGACTTTTTATGAATTCCACTAATTTTATAGGTTAATATAACATGTTATTATTTATTAATGTAACTTTCTTAGAACTAATTATGATTTTATGATTTTCACAAAAATCAATTACCAAATAGTGTCAAAATTGACATAAAATAGTATTTAAAACAAATATTATATTATTAATTGTTATTTTATTCCTAAAAATCTAATTTTCAGCTAAATAACATAGATAAAGATATATATATATTAATACTGAACCACTTGGGGTTCGTTTGGCTTATTATATTATGTTTATTAACTATATTGTGTAATAAAACAAAAACACACGGTAAAAGTTAAATTATTTAACTTTGAGTTAAATCAAAATGATAAGGATAAAATAGTAACATAAACTTGTATAAAACCTATCGGTTGAAATTATTTCGACCCTTCCCCACCTTATCTTCGAAACAAATCTATTTGGAGCTATTAAAAACCAAATATGACTTTATTATAAAATAATATTTTCTGTTTTTCTTAAGATGCCCCTCTCCTCCCTTATAAAAGGGCACCCCTTCCCTCTTCTCTTCACACCATATTGAGCCATGAAGCTCGGAAAACCCCTAAATATTTCTATTCTCCACTTCCCTAGAAACATTCTGGAGGTTTTAGCCTTCTCAAAAGACCAACTCTACTTCCTTAAGAGGAAGCTTAAATGAGGTGTGTCGAAGAAAAGGTAATCTTTTCTTCCAATTATCTCAAGTTTCATTCTTCTTCTACTTCCTTTTATTTAGTTGTATAATTATAAAGTAATAACGTCAGCATTACATATATACTGATATGTTATTATTAATGTCAAAAAACCCTATTTCACCTCATATCCATCCTACGGAAAACAAAATCACCGCGCGTGCGTGCGTATGGAATATCGTCTCCACGCCGTGGTGTAATCTGTTTTCCACCACCACCTTACATGGATGGGTATAATGGTGTAAATAAATTACTATATATGGGTATTGTAAAGTGATATTGATTCTGAAATATTATAAATACTCTTCAATTCAATTTCACGATCATGGAAATGATATCATCGCCCATGCGTATGTACGGACTACCGTCTCCACGAACGCGATGAGATTCATTTTCCATGATTAACCATTCAAGAATGATTATAAAGTCTATATAATGAATAATAATGAAATATTTGACATAATTAAGTATATATATATATATATGTTACCTACTTACTTCCATTCATGTCAATAAGGAACAGAAAATAGCGTTCATGAGTACGTACGGCCTACTATCTCCATTAAAGGTTTATTTCATTTCTTTTATCTATCTGTTATATATATATATATACTGAATATATATGATATATAAATAGTGATTTACATTCTGTATGTAATTAAATCATGATATAAGTAGTAATAATATTAAGAACAACAAGTCCAAACACGTACGATAAATAAAAAGTTTTACCCAAAACGCTGCTTTAACATGAAATTTACCAAAGAACGGGTAATATAAAGTCATAATTGAACCGTATATGATATCATAACAATGAATACAATTATGTAATAATTAAATGACATTATTAAAATCATTATAGAGGAGGTTTGTATACGTACGAAGCATATCAGACCTAGGGTAAGGGATAACATTTCCAATCTCGTTTTTATCCGAGATTGTTTATTCATAAGTATTTACTAGGGTTATATTTTTCATCCATGTCCATAAAATGTTTATCATAAAGTGTTTAATATTCTTCCATGTATGTCTAAAGTCATTTTTACCCCACTTTGACTTTTAATTTGTGTTATGGAAGGAATCTTTCTTTTGTTTACCATATGAAGAACTTTTTTACTTTTTTTGACAAAAGTACGAGGAGAATGTTTTTTTAACTTATACGTCATTATCAGATTTTTACAGTTTCATAACACCTTATTTTCAATAAGATTACTATGCAGGATTTAATGTCTATTTTCAACAAAATCCTTTTCTTTTAAAATTTCATGGGATTTTGTAAAAAGAAAATGATTTTGAAGAAGAAATGTTATTTTCCTCAAGAATTCATTTCAAGTGTTTTTTCAAAACCATTTTACATCCAAGATGACATTATTTTATATGTGTATGTTTCTAGTATAATGTCTCTATGATTTACATGGTTTCATTTTTCTTATGATGAAATGATATCCATTTTGTTTTGTATGGATTATGTGATGATGGGATGATGTTAATGAAACCCATTTTATACTTTGGGTAATGATGAATGATTTATGTTCATGTTGTGGCACAAGTAAGAATGATTTCATTATGAAATGGGTGGGACCTATATCTCCCTCCAATACATTGGGTAAAGATTTATATCTCATGAGATAGACATGGATAAAATGGTAAGTTAATCTGGTTCAGTATTACAGGACTGAAACAAGGAGTGAACTCGATTCAGAAAGGGACTTTGTCCACTAAGATTGTCTTGGCAGAAATGCCTTGGCTACTATAGAAATCATATCAAGTGATTAATCGTTTGCAACAATTACATGTTTTCCTCCCAGGATAATTTATCAGGATTTATGTTCCATTATGATATATTCCTTACATACATCAATGATTTATGTCTTTCCTCAGGATTTTGATGTTTAGATTTTATGTTGACGTTTTTTCATTCAAATGTTTATTGATTGTTTTATGTTCTCTATGTTTACCCTTACTAACCATTTGAGCTCACGCTTTATATGTTTTATTTTCCCCAGGATAAAAAAAAACGTTTTATGTAAGAAAACCAATGGGGAAGTTCTTTATGGGAGATGTTGAAGATCTTTCACAACGATTAGAAGATTTTGTTTTGAGTTTCCAAAGACACTAAACCATTACGGTCCTTTGGTGTTTGTTTTTGTTATGGATTAAGTATTCCGCAAAAGTAATTTAATGTCCATGTATGTCATGATTTGGGTCTCTACAGTTGGTATTAGAGGAAATGTTTAGTCAACCTATGGAAACTAGGATGCGAGAACTTTAGTGAAATACCTAGAGATATTTCTAAGGTGTGTCTAGGGATGTCCCTAAGGATAAATATACGTATAGGTTATAGTCCTAGAATTACGGTAATGATCTTAGAATTTAACCTAATATGTTACATATTGACGGTAATCTCCCATTATTATTTTGTTTTCCCATGCATGATTTTTACCTCTCACACTATTCTTTTTGGGTTTTAGAAAATGGATGGAAACAGGAAGATTCACGATAATGGAGGATATGATGGACAATGGAATGATATTGTTCATGATCAACCAAATGAAATAGGATTTGGAAGTCCAAACATCGTTATTATTCCTAATCAGCAATCCCATAATATGATCAGTAATATCAACTTTGTTAAGTTTCCCGAATCAGCTAATAAGAGAAATATAGAGTTTCATGATGATCATAGAAGAATGAAAGTTGAATTTCTTTCATGTAAATCATGTGGGAAGAGGCATAAAGGAGAATGTTTCAAAGGAACTGGAAGATGCATTGGGTGCGGAAAAGAAGGACACAAATCTAGTAAGTGAAAAGGAAAAGGTTCAGTTAACACCATGGGGAAGGATAAGGGTATTGCTACGACATCAACAATGATTAGATGTTTTAAATGTTGACTGTATGGGAATTATACAAACCAATTCCCTAAGGTAAAATCTCATGAAGAGAATCAGCATATTCATATGGGTAGTATTTATGTGGATGATGATGAGAAAACTACAAATGATATATGAGATGAAAGAAGTTTTGAAGCTTGGTAAATGGTTTACGAATGTAGTGTAATGATTGTATGTTTAAAAAGAGTTATGTTGTGTAGGTAATTTAATGGTACTATGGAATAAAGAAACATCAATGGATTTTTACACTATAGTTTTTCCTAAAGTATTTGAAAGTATATGTTGAATAGTACTAGTAACCGTGAAAGTTTATTCAGATATTTTTGGAATGAAGATGATATGCTCATAATGAAAGGATAAAGAGAAAATGAAATTTTGATAGTATTCATGTGCTCATGACTGATATAAGGACAAAGTGATATCATGGTTTTGAGGATATAGAAATTTTAGGATTTTGGTATGCGGAATGAGTTAATTTTTTACAGCATTCATGTTTTCGTTAAGGTTCTATAGTAATTCATGTTTCAAAAGAATACATGATTATGGTATTCACATGTTTGGAATATGACCAACAAGATATGTCTTATGATATATGGGAGATAAATGATGGTATTCACATGTTTGGTATATAAACTCTCTAGTAATATTTTTCATTATACTATAAGATTGGACAGATATATTTTTGATAATCCTAGAGAATGGAATAGATTATGTTGGACATAAGTTAGTATTATTTAAGGATAGAACTTGTTTTTCGATATTATTTCTGGAATGTTAAAATATTATTGTTTTAGAAAAAGGTCAACCCATAGGAAGAGCGACAACCCATCATGTCGGACATGGCTATAGGAATCGAACCCACAACTGAATTACGATAGGCTTTTATCGCATACCACTGGCCCACAGGATGTCCCTGGTTAGTAGAAACTTGTTTTATTAAGCAGTATGATAGATGAATTATATGTCAATTTTTGGAATCACATACGATTAACCTCACCATTGATGGACTTATTTATATTTGATAACTTTTTCTAACCTTTTGTCTGAGACATATGGAAGGACCCATCATTCTATCACATGATCTGCAAACACTTCACGAATGAAAAATTCAACTTCATTTCTTTATGAGTTTAAGTGTAAATTTTTCAAGGCACGAACAATGATGAGATTATACCGAAATAAATTATGTATTTCTTCTAATTCAAATTCTTCAAATTTAAGAAAATGATATTGAAAACCAAAAATGTTGTCCTAGTGCCCTTATATCCGATGAATCAAATGGTACCTTAGATCATCACAAATTTATGGCTTTGTGATTGTTGTATATTTCATAGACATGTTCTCTACCACTCATCATCAAAACTTGATGGTTATATTTCTCTCCCATATTCATATTTTCTCCGATGTTATCCCATGTGGAAACCCAGTGATTAGAAAATTTGGGTAACCATTATGTTTCATACTTTAGTTTTTAAATATAAGTTTTGGTATTCCTTTTTATGGTGTGGGTTTCTATGAATGAAACATTCAAGTAGTAAACCATTTATAACCCCGACGAATTTCGAGGGTGAAATTCATTTTAAGGGGGGTAGAATGTAACACCTCGAGATTTTATGAGATATATTATTTTTAATTTCTTTGATGTATTCTATTATACACTACACCAAGATTGGCTTATATTATACGCAACACTGTATTAGCTTGAAGTGTACGCAACACTATTCTTGGCTCCTGTTACACACAAATTCAAGTTCGTTTTGTGGGAATTATTCTACGCAATATTAAGTATAGAATTTGTTTAATGTATAAATGAAATAAGTCTTGATTATGTTATACACAACACCAAATTGGGATTTCACTACACACAACCCTGACTTGGCTTTCATTACACGTAATCAAGACCTTCTTTGATAGCGTGTGTAGTACGGAATACCGAGTTTCACTAAACAAGATATTATTATAATATTATTATGAACTAGTCGTTATGAATAGTAATACCCACTTTTTTGAACTTTTATAAATTTTATCTTTAAAAATGGACTTCATTTTGGGATTCAGAATATCGAAATTAGCCTAGGGTGAAGTTTTTGTATTTTTCTGAAAACGTTCAATTTTTTATGAATAGTTAAAACACTGGGTTACTATTTAAAAACTGAGTTTTTATTTAAATAATTAATTGTTTTATATAAATTTTTTTTAGGTCACAATTGATACATAATACATAAATAAGTTCAATTTATCTCATTGGAGTCATTTTATAATAATTTTAGATATATAGAAATTGTATTGAACTTTTCACCGTCCTTTACCCACCTCCTAAGAGAATTTGAAAATTTACATAAAAACTAATTTTACCGCTTCTATGAGTGGAATTTCAAAAATACAAGAGACACGGTTAATATCAAAGAGTAAAATGTGGTTCAATAAGATAAAAATAATTTTTGGTGAATAGTAACTTTTTACTTTTATTTACCACGGTTAAAAGTAAATAGGGTAATTAAGGGTAAAATGATATTATTATTACCCTAAAACATGTCTTAATTATATTGGATAAGTGTAGTTAGACCAAAAAAACCTTAGGGATAAAATATTACCCTTTAGGTCCACTTGGATTATATTAGGACATTTATTATTATTTAATTTAAAGAAGAATTAAAATAGTTAATGTCAATGTTTAATAACTAAATCATTTTTAACATAGGGTTATACCTAAGATATATTCAACTATAAATATTCATTAGAAAGCTAAATATATTTTCTACTTAATGGTAGTGTATTTATAATTTTTAGACATTAAATAATTTAACTTATTTATGACACAATGATGATGCAGTAATTACCTTATTAATTAAATATTAACATAATTGATGTTATAAATAGGCAAATAAATGTAATTTTAGACATTTTATGAATTACACTAATTTTATAGGTTAATAAGACATGTTATTATTGATTAAATTAACTTATCTAGAACTAATCATGATGTTATGATTTTCAAAAAAAATCAATTACTAAATGGTGTCAAAATTGACATAAAATAGTTTTTTTTAAAATATTATATTATTAATTGTTATTTTATTCTTAAAAATATATGGTTCGGCCAAATAACATAGATAAGGATATATATATATTAATAATGAACCACTTGGGGTTCGTTTGGCTTGTTATAGTAAGATTATTAACCATATAATGTAAGAAAAAAAAAAGACACGGTAAAAGTTAAATTATTTAACTTAGAGTAAAATCTAAATGATAAGGATAAAATAGTAACCTAACCTTGTCTAAAACCTATTGGTTGAGATTATTTCTAACCTTACCCACCTTAGATTCTAAGTAAATCTTTTCGGAGCTATTAAAAACCGAATATGACTTTATTATAAAATAATATTTTAAGATTTTTCTAAGGTGCCCCTCTCCTCCCTTATAAAAGGGCACCCCTTCCCTCTTCTCTTCACTCCCTTTTGAGACTTGAAGTTTGGACAAACCCTGACCATTTATTTTCTACACTTCCCTAAAAACATTTTGGAGGTTCTGGTCTTCTCAAAATACCAACTCTACTTCCTTATGAAGAAGCTTAAAGGAGGTGTGTCGGAGAAGAGGTAATCTTTTCTTCCGATTATCTCAAGTTTCTTTCTTCTTCTACATATTCTTATTTGGTTTTTTAATTATAAAGTAATAAAATCAGTATTAAATATATACTGATATGTTATTATAAATATCAAACAACTCTATTTCACCTTCTATCCATCCTATGGAAAACCAAATCACTGTGCGTGTGTACGTACAAAATATCGTCTCCATGTCGTGGTGTAATCTGTTTTCCACCACCACCTTACATGGATGGGTATAATGGTGTATATAAATAACTATATATGGTTATTGTAAAGTGATATTGATTCTGAAATATTATACATACACTTCAATACAATTCCACGATCATGGTAATGATGTCATTGCTCGTGCGTACGTACGGACTACCGTCTCCATGAACGCGATGAGATTCATTTTCCATGATTAACCATTCAAGAATGATTATAAAGTATATTTAATGAATAATGATGAAATATTTTATATAATTAAGCTACTGAATTTATGTATACATACCTACATATACATATATATATATATATATATGTCACCTACTTACTTCCATTCAAGTCAACAAGGAAAAGAAAACAACGTTCATGCGTACATATGGCCTACCGTCTCCATGAACGGTGTGTTTCATTTATTTTATCTATCTTTTATATATATATATAATGAATATATATGATATATAAATAGTGATTTACATTTTGGAAGTAATTAAATCATGATATAAGTTGTAATAATATTAAGAACAACAAGTCCAAACACATATGATAAATAAAATGATTTTCCCAAAATGCTGCTTTAACATGAAATTTACAAAAGAACAGGTTATATAAATTCATAAGTGGATGATATATGATATCATAATAATGAATATGATTCTTTAATAAGTCAATGACATTATTCAAATCATTATATAGGAGGTTTGGATATGTACGAAGAATATCGGACCTAAGGTAAAGGATAACATTTCCAATCTCATTTTTATCCGGGATTGTTTATTCGTAAGTATTTACTGGGGTTATATTTTTCATCCATGTCCATAAAATGTTTTTCTATAAAGTTTTTAATATTCTTCCATGTATTTATAAAGTCATTTTAACCCCACTTTTACTTTTACTTTTTGTTTTGGAAGGAATCTTTCTTTTGTTTACCATATGAGGAACTTTTTGACTTTTCCGAAAAAAGTACAAGGTCAATGTTATTTTTAACTTATACAGCATGAACGGTTTTTTACGATTTCATAACACCTTATTTTAAATAAGCTTACTCTACAGGATTTCATGACTATTTTCAACAAAATCCTTTTCTTTTAAAATTTCATGACATTTTGTAAAAAGAAACTGATTTTTTAGAAGAAAGTATATTTTCATCAAGAATTCATTTCAAGTGTTTTATCAAAAAAATTTTCCATCCAAGATGGAATTATTTCACATGTGTATGTTTCAACTATAATGTCACTATGATTTACATGGTTTCACTATTCTTATGATGAAATGATATCCATTTTGTTTTGTATGGATTATGTTATGATGGGATGATGTTTATGAAACCCATTTTATACTTTGGGTAATGATGAATGATTTATGTTCATGTTGTGGCACAAGTAAGAATGATTTCATTATGAGATGGGTGGTACCTATATCTCCCTCCAATTAACTGGGTAAAGATTTATATCTCATGAGATAGACATGGCTGGAACGGTAATTTAATTCGGTTTAGTATTACAGGACTGAAATGAGGAGTGAACTCGATTCAGAAAGGGACTTTGTCCACTAAGATGGTCTTGGAAGCAATGCCTTGGATACTATGGAAATCATATCATGTTCTTAATGGTTTCTCACAATTACATTTTTTTCCCAGGCTATTTTATCAGGATTGATGTTCCATTATGATATATGCCTTACGTACTTCCATGATTTATGTCTTTGCTCAAGATTTTGATGTTTAGATTTTATGTTCAAATTTTTGCATTCAAATGTTTATTGATTGTTTTATGTTCTCTATGTTTACCCTTACTAAGAATTTGAGCTCACCATTTATATGTTTTCTTTTCCCCAGGATATAAAGAAAGGTTTTAGGTAAGAAAACCAAAGAGGAATATCTATATGGGAGATGTTAAAGATCTTTCACAATGATAAGAAGATTTTGTTCCGAGATACCAAAGACAGTAAACCATTACGGTCCTTTCTTGTCTGTTTTTGTTATGTATTAAGTATTCCGAAAAAGTAATGTAATGTCAATGTACTTCAAGGTTTGGTTCTCTACAATAGTAATATATCTTCTTAAAGATATGTGCAATTATATATAGATACTAATGAAAAAACCCTTCTCATAAAAATACATGGATTACCTCATTTATTAATTCATCTCAACACTTTTAATAATAATTCATATTATGAATTTCGTAGTCAAATGATTCTTGACAAAAAAAATCAAATATTTCTATGTTTCTGGTAACCATTTTAAGACATACAAGAACTACACTAATTTACTATCATTATTTAACATAATTAAGGGCTCAATTAATCTCACATCATACTTAGATCCAAAAAATCCTAATTCACAACACATTATCATTATTACTCTTGTAAAACATGACCCCCATGAGTCCCACAGATCATTAGATGCCAAAATTTCATACATCACAACTGATACTCAAATGTATTACAACATCATATATATAAATATATATATATATATACTCATTTCCATAAAATTTATAGATTCATAAACACCTCATACAAAATATTAATTTATCCTAATGAAAACCTAATATGTAGTGCCTGATTAGTCAAATGACAACACATCCACCTTGGGCACCCATATCGATCATATAAAAAGAACTACATGAAAATAATCAAAGCATAACCCTAACCATAATCATATCCCTACCATCTTTGAACCGGTCAGATTATAAACATGATCCTTGCAGGAAACCTAACTACCTGAGGTCTAAGCTTCCTATGGAGCCACTCCTGCTAAAAGTCATTGGCCCCACTACAGGGTCTCTCACTCCTTATGATGACCTCCATCTAATGAATGATCAAATATACTAGATCCATGTACCAATTTCAATCCAACCCAAGATCCTTGCATCATACCCAATCCCTGGATCCTAGATATTTGAGATATATTTTTGAAGAACCTCTCTTGATGTCCCATTGACCACATTCTTAATACTACGTTAATTCCCTCTCACAGTCAATCTGAACAAGCCTCTACTTCTTGATCTAGAAGAAGATCATAAAATGATCAATCCTCAGTAGACTTCAATATTTTCCATCCTAAATTCCCTCATGAAACACCTCACGGTCTCACTTACAGCTACATAAAGAATCACTGCTAAGATTTCTTGATGTCATCACCCGACTCAAATATGAATGACTAATCATGTATCACATGTCTACTAGAGCATAATTCACCACCACCAAGAATGTTGTTAGTCTGAATATATTCACCAAACCTAATATGTTGTTCCAAAATTTATCATAAAAATCATCACTCTTGATATTTAATCACCTACTATATAAAAAATGAATTGGGATATATCATTGAAATTGAACACCTGATCTATAATTCATGCATCTACCTACTTTGGTTTTAAGAACACATGTGACCTATTGAACAAAATTTCTTTAATAAAATGTGATCAAATAACTTATCCACAAAATCCAACCATTCCGTTCCTTCATGTATACCACACTATACACGTGTGTCATACAAACACATTTCTAGTCCCTTGAGGATTTACATAGCTACATAATCCCTCCAACCCAGGGTATCTCGAGCAACTAAAAAATCTTCTACACTGACTCAATCGAGTTAAATGTTTCTTGTAGTCAACCTTTGCCAAAAAATAAATCAAATTGTTTAGACTAGAATAGAGGATTAAATTAATACATGGATGGATTAACTCCATGAACATCCCCATCAATACCGTGTATGACTCATACCAAGAATTCCTTGATCTTCTCATCTGATCATGGATGAAACTACGCTATATACTGTATTTTCCTCACCTATACCGGAATGTACACCTAGGTATAATTATCGTCTCATCCTTCATGGGCTCATTCTGAATCTCTGGTGTGACATCTTGTTTATACTCTAGTTTAACCATATCATTTACTTCATAAAGCACTATCAAATTACATCTAGGGGAGTCACTCTGAAATCCAAATACCATGGTTAAATTGGGATGCGTTTATATTTATATCATAGATTCAAAAATCTATATCAAGAATAGAATCTCACCACCCATTCAGATAATAACCAAACTATTGAAACATGAGATCCACCCTCATGGACACTTGGAAAACCATAATATAGTTAGCCTTCTCATATCATCTAGCTGCATGGCCCTTTTTCTAGACATAATTGAGTTAGGAATCATTTATCATGTATATCAAGATATAATAAATCTATCGTGATGATTAGAGTTCCTCCAAATGTATATATAAAAATTGCACTATTTATCTTCTTCTAGAATTTAAAACATCTCACCCCTTTCATTTTTCATGTCTACCATTAACAAAGTCATACCCATAAATATAATACAGACATAAAATTAAACATAGATCTCATTAATAACCACATACATGGGATAACATATAAGAGTTTCACTAAAATGAATAGAATGAAGAAAACACAACATTTCAGTTAAAATATTCACAAAAAAACCCCACTTAGAAAATTTATGTTTCCCAATGACAATTAAAAGAATAAACACACATCATATGAGCATAAGTACCTAACATAATGAATATATAGTCTTCCCTTACTATGATAAGGCCATGAGAAAATTCATATAATAAAGTAACATCACACTATGGTGAGACATTCGAGGTGGAAATAAATCAACAATTAAATCAAAATGAAAAACATTTATTTCACTGGAATGGAATCTTTTTTTTCACCATTCATGGGGTTGGAGTACCTAATCCATGAGAAATTTATGATGTTCTATATAGTATGACCAAAAAGGACAACAAACTCTTATAATACCTTTTTTAGAGCACTAACCATATTTCCCACATTATTAGTACACCATCACAGTTACTTCATAGGCCTTAGGTATGCCACCCCACATGAAAAAGGATGTTCACTAGTAGTGAGGGTTTTATTAGGTTATAGTGGGGATACAATATCCTCTTTTTATGATAATCAGTAAGGTAAATATTACCATAGATATATTGATAAATTATTGAAATTGAATAAATATAAATATATGCTCATCAGAAGAAGTAAAAAACCAAAACATTAGAAACATTCCTAGGGCATAATATCATCTGGGGATAAATACACATGTTAAAGAATTTATACAAAATAGACATGAAATGACTCTCATGGAAGAAAATGTATGTTCATATATAAAAACCATAAATAATGTCCATCTCAAAGTATGAGAACCATCCGGCCCTATATAATCTATACCATGAAAATACAATACATCCCAAGTCACTGAGGTCCATCTCTCTAGATTGATACCTTACATAATCTCATAACAATGAAGTCTACACACATATTGAGGGGTCTATGTATAGTGTGAGACAAACTCATTATCCTAACACCAACATGTTTTAGTACTATAGCAATAAAAAATTTGTATGTGTATTTAAAATTGGTACGCGTATAATAATAATCAACTCACTCGACTTGTGTTTAGCAACCTCACGTGAGTATTTCAGCTACTCCAGCCAATGCTAGAGTCAACTAATATAACTATGGCCTATTGTACTTGATTTACCTCATTATAATATCCCTATACATGTAACATGGAACATCATTCTATTGGTAACCAAATGTTTCAAAAGTCAAGTAGAAGATATCTTATAAGAATTCCCAGAAATGAATCATTGGTACCTAATACCTCTATCAAAAAGTCCCTAGTATCATGACATCCCGGCATCTCAATGTAGATAAATATCCATCCCCTATTAAAAATTAACAATTATTCACCTCAAAAGCCTGATGTATTGAGGTGTGATTATATCTGTATTCCAATAATCCTAGACCACCAACCGAACATATAATGATGTGCCATATCCCTCAAAAAATGGTATTAAAGACCATCTCATTTGGGTTTCTATTGTGAGAAATTCCTCCACAATTGATTGTTAACACCATCCATGTAACACCCAAATGTTTTTATGAAATGTCTTCTCTAAATAATATTAATTCTCTAATAGCTTGCATTGCATGTAATCATGAGTTTAAACACACCACAAGATGCCCTTAGTATAAAATGATATTTTAACCTAAATTCTAGGTGAAGGGTAATAAATACATGTAATTTATGAAAATTAATGGTGAATTCATTCCATATTAGTTATTTATGTAAAATATATCTCAATTATATATTAGTATTTTTTTATTAATAAATTATCTGAATTAAATTTGGTAAATGAAATTTATAAAATATTTATGTTATATATTTAGTAAAATATTTTTTTATATTCATACCATTGGTATTTTTTTCATTGCGTATAAATAAACCATACTAGATCTATTAAAAACCACACCTTTCAAATAAATAATTTTATGCATTTTAATTGAGAACAAAATTTAAATTAATAATTTTATTGATTAATAATTTTTAAATTATAACATAAAAAAAATTTTAGAAGAGGGATAGAAATTTTTAAATTGGATGAATTTTTAATAGTTTTCTTCTAACATTCAAATTTTGATAAACAGTTAAAATAAACAAAATTTTAATTAAAAACAAAATATTTTATTTAAATAATATATTTGGTTCAATTTATTTATAAAATGGTTTTAATTTATAAATACAGTATTTTTTCTTTCAATATAAATTACTGCAGTAGAATCAGTTTTATATTTAATTCAGATGTAAAAAATATTTCAATCTTTAGCAATGTTTTAACTTGTGAAACTCATTCTCTCTTTCCAAGAACACGAATAATTTTAAGGTGATTACTAAAAATTATAACAATTAAAATTTAAAAAATTAATTTTATATTATTAATAAGATCTTCTAAATTATGTAAATAAATTTATTTTATTTTTGTGCATTATGAATAGTAACTTTGGTAATTTTTATTAATATGGTAAAATGGAAAATTGGGTTATTAAGGGATATAATACTATTTTAAAATTACACTAACAATTTTCCTAATAATATTTCATCAATTTTTTTAACCTGAATCATCCTTCTGTAGAAATGGGGTCTTTTGGATGTCACATAGATGATTCTAGGACATTCAATTTTTTTATTTAATGAAAATTTAAATATGTATCACCCAAATTTTAATAATTAATAATATTTTATATAAGGATATATATAATATAAAAATATTATAAATACTAATTTTTATTATAAAATATTATTATGTATCATGGTAATTTAATTTTAATTTTTAAGAAATTAATAATTATAGTAAATACTCATACATTGATGATGTTAATATACATTAATTGATAAGAAATCAATAATTTTTTTATTAAAATAAAAATTACCAAAAATCACAGAAAAACTAGACCACATAATATTTCATGAGTATATTTCGATAAAAACCATCCACTAGTAGATTTAATTACTATTTGGACCTTTACATAATAGATTGTGACACATATTATTTTCTTCAAACAGATGTTAAAGATGTCACATTCATAGTTTAATATGTATAACATTTTAAATTTTGGAATTTATAGAAGATAAAAAAATACATTATTAATATGAATTCTAGTAAATATATTTTCATAGTAGTATTTTATTTGTAATTTTTACTCAAAAAATAAGTATATAAAAATATTACACAAAATTGATGTAGTAATTATATTATTAAAGTAGGTAACAAATAAATTTTATTAACAATATTAAAATAGAAATAATTTTTGCTAATTAATATGTGTATTGATTTTTATAAATTACCTTTACCTATTTGGAATATATTAAAAAAGTTTTATTATAGTTAACTTGATATAATAATATTTTAATAAATCAATGAATTTAATAATTTCAATTTTGAGACTATTGTTTATTTAGAATATAAAGGTTTTCTTAATTTATTTAAAAATAATAAATCTTGTTTAAAAATATATAATAATTATTATCTAGTATAAAATTTATAAGTAATTTATTTATGGTCTAATTTACATCAAATATGTACATATTTTTCCCTTTTAATATTTAAATATTTCATACCCTAGTTAATAATTAAATAGAATAGCGGTGTTTTAATTAAAATATTAATGTTAAAACTGAATGAAAACCCATCACAAATTTATTTATTGAAGATATTACAACACTATGTCATATAAAATTTTATGTTAATACATTTTTGAGGTTTTTTGGATGGTTTTTATTTTACTGAAAATTATTATTTATGGATTTTCAAAAAGTGCCCCTCAACTCAGTTATAAAATGGAACCTCCTCCCTCACCTCCTCGCTTCACATTGAGCCTTCCAACTTAGCCACACAATTCTTATTTCACTTTTAAACATCAGTTGGAACATTATAAAGGTTTTTTCCTCTTAAAATTCCATCTCCAGTGCTCCATTAGTAGATTTAGAGGAATCACATCGAAGAAGAGGCAATCTCATCTTCCGATTATTTCAACCGTCATTCTTCTTATACTTCTTCTTCATGAGTTGTTTCATTATAAAGTAACAACTCCAGTATCATATGTATACAATGATGTTTTAGTGATTATGTAATAACAACATTCCACTTTCTATCCATCCTATGAGAAAAAATCTCCACGTGTGTGATCGTTCGACTTGTCATCTTTAGGGCATGGTGTAATATGTTTTTCACAACCACCATGCATGGATGAGTATAATGATGGAAATAATAAATATATATGATTATTATAATCCTATATTTATTATTACATATTTTACACCATTAAATTTAATACCATTCAACAATTATGGGAATGGTATCATCGCTCATGTGTTTTTACGACCTATCTTCTCCACGATGCTAATTGACTTTTTCTAGATGATCATCGTTAATGAATGATTTTGTAAATTTATATAATGAACCAATATGATATAAATAATTTTAATATAATTTTTTAATAATATATGTAAGATCTATAAAGGACAGATATATCCTATTCGACAAAACAATCATAATATAATGAATTAATTAATAACTGAATAACAAGAAATAATGAAATGTTATTATTAAACATATCATAATATGATCATATATGATATAAAAAATGACTATGAATATTGGATAAGGAAATTAAAATATTTAAACCATTATATAAAATGTTCAGATACATACAAATGAAGTCAGACATAAAAGGTATGGATAAATTTAAAAATCTTATTATTATCAGAGATTGTTTATATGTAAGTATTTTCTGGAGTATTTTAATCATATGAATCCCTATTTAATATTTATGTAATATTATTTCTTTTCATCTAATAAAATAAAATTTCAATTTTAACCATTTTTAATTTTTATTAAATTTTATGAAACGAATCTATTGTTATCATTTGATATGTTGTACTTTTAGACTCTTCCAGTAAAAGTACGAGGGGAATTATTTTTATTTGTAATGAATGACTATATTATTATGTTTTCATAAAACATTTTCCATGAATATTTCTCTATTTAATTTCATGTTTCATTGAAAATAAATTCCTTTCACTAAAATTTGTGTGGAATTCTAAGGAAACAAAAGAATTTGACTAATATTTGATTTTTTCGACAAGAAATAATTTCAAGTGTTAAATAAAAATTATTTTCCATCCAAGAAAGAATTATCTAATTTAGTAATTTTTAAGCTATATTTTTTATAATTTTTAACGTATTTTTTATTTTTTATGGAATTATATTTATGAAATCCATTGGTTTAGATGGATTATTTTATGATAGAATTATGTTTAAGAAACACATTTTATTCCTTGGGTTATGCTATGATAAATGATTTCTATTTTTATATACAATGTAATAATTATTTCATTATGAGATGTATGGGGCCTATATATCCCTCAAATTAGTTGGGTAATGATTTATATGTCATGATATAGACATGGATAAATTGGAAATAATATCGATTCAGTAATATAGGTTTGGAATAAAGAGTGAACTCAGTTCAGTCATGGAATTTTTTTTGCTATGATTGATTTTGAAATGAAAATTGATTAATATGAAATGAGGTTCCTGGATTATTGGTATGCGAGAAAATGTAATGTCTTATGTGATGACATGTGGGATTATTTTCATTTATTTTTATGAACATTAATGATTAATCTCACGGCATGATATCACGATCATTCTTACTCGGGATTAAATTATCAAATGTTATGTTCTAATGACTTATGATTATTATATGATTGATGTCTCCCATATATACCATTGTTAATAATTACATATCACACTATCATAGGTTTATTTTCCGCATTTCACCAATAAGGGTTTTAAGTAAATTATGTCAAAAAGGTGTCTAGTTATGATGAAATAAATGTGAGACAATGAAGACCAATTATGTACCAATTTATTATGACTCCATTTTTTTAATGACACTATACATATATGGTCCTATTATGGATTTTTTATATTTTTTACCATTTATTTATCAAATTTGATGTAATATCAATGTATGAAAAATATGGGTCATTATAGTTGGTATTAGAGGAATTTTATAGTTAATGATTGGAATCTAGGAATAAAAAACCATAGAAAAAACCATAAGGATATATCGAAGTATAAGATACAATAATAGTGTTTTTGAAATGATCATGGACAACCTAGGATAAAAACCATAATATCCTAAATTGAAATTTTATTCTTTATTATTTTTTTCCCTTTTCTGTTAGGGTATTCCATATTATTATTTGTTTGGTAAAAATACCTCAAGGAATCCTTGAAGCATTTTTTAGGTGATTGTGTTTGTTGAAAATGTGGACATCAGTGATGTGATTGTTGACAAAGAAAACCCTGACATACAAATTTTTTGACAAAGGGGATTTCATGGTGGAATGTCGAGTTCATGATTTGTGTTCAAAGATCCATGTTTTATTCAAGAAAGTCAACAAAGGAATGGATGATCTAGAGGTTGCATAAAAAGAACAGATATAAGGGGGCGTTGTTTTCTAGTGTTTGCCAAATTTTTGGTCCTAAAAATCGACAAATGCAGCAAAGTGTTTTTGGAAAAGGGAAATGCGCGCCATACACTTGAAGGAGAGTAAACTTGTGCGCCATATGTTTTTGAAGATCAAAACATCAAAAAATGGAAAAGGCACAAGGGACGCACAAGTATTGAGTAGGTCGCGCAACTGACTTGTGCGCCATGAAGTGACTTGGCGACAATGCTTAGGAGGCTTGGGAACTTGCACGCCTATTGTTTTTCGGTATCCGAACATTAAAATATGTAAATGGAAGGTGGTTTGCGTAATTATTGGTTTGGTCGCGCAAGTGGGCAGCGCAACAGAGGCCATGGCAGTTGAGCTGTGCGCCGAGACTTGCGCGCGGCAGGGGAACTTGTGTGTTGTCGTGCAGGTGGATCAAATGCCTATAAATACTGGACCACCCCTCCTCATTTTTCACAGAGTTCAATACATAGAAAAATCAGAGCTCTTGTCGTGCAGGTGTGGATGTCGCGTAAGTGGTGTGTGGTCGTGCAAGTAAGGCTTGGGCGCCTATTTTGAAAAAGCGTGAAAGTTAGTGGTTGCACGCCAATGTTGTTTTGGGAATAAAGGGAAGTGCGTCGCGCAAATTTAGAGAAGCTTAAGCTTGAGTCATGCGAGTGTTAAGAAATACTTGTGCGCCCGTGTTGACTTGCGTGCCGAGACTTGCGCGCTGCCTTAAAGAAGGGAGCCATGTAGGGTTGATTTCCAGCAGTAATTCAGGACTGCGTGAAAGCTGGATGATTTCCCGATTCCTTCGGTGCAAAGAGAGATTCATCTACGGGTGAAGATTGAACTTCAACAGCGCAACTACATACAGAGGAACATTCATTCATTCATAAAAATGAAGAGACCTACAGGTCTATAAACTATGAGTGGATCATTTCTGACGCAGTGAGAAAAGGAAGAGGAAGAAGATGACCCTCCCCACCGGCAGTGAGCCAGAGAGAGAGAAATAGGGAGTGACCCTTGGGAAAGCAGTGAGCTTACCCTAAACATTGTAAATGTAGTAAGCCTAGGACAGAGTGACTCTGCCCAAACCTTGTAATCAAAATCTAGTGATGTTTAGTGGAATTTGGTACGACCAGAAACTTGTCGGCGTATGCTCCTTGGATGTAGCCCAGTGAGGGTGAACCAAGTAAAAATCGTTGTGTCCTGTGCATGCTTTACTTTTTGTTTATATTGTGCAACAGGAAAAAGGGAGAAGAGTGTTTTGCTTAACAGTGAAACAAGATCAGAATGGGATTTTATTTAAAATTACTCATACTCTGATTCACACCCCTCTCAGGGTATTCAGCCTTGTGGACCTAACAATTGGTATCAGAGGGAAAGGTTGACCGTTGTTCTTCTCTCAATGGAGGTCACTAATCATAAAGGTATTCCGATCTTTGACGGATGTAATTTTCAGATATGGAAGAATCGAATGCAACACTATTTCCGATCCATTGGAATGGATGTGTTTTCAGCAGCTATGCATGATATCACATCTGATATTAATAGTGGTGCATTATCAGAAGCTGAGCATAGAGAGTTGGATGCTGATTCCAAAGTGATCAATGCCTTAGGGGGGCCCTTTCCAATCCCATCTATACAAAGGTTATGTCATGAAAAATGTCACATTCCATGTGGGAAAAGATTTTGAATATATATGAAGGGGATACGAAGGTTAGAGAGGAAAAGTTGCAAGTGTTGTGGAACAAGTATGAAGATCTGAGAATGAACCCGAATGAGTATGTTGATGCATTATTTGATAAGGTGAATGTTGTGGTCAAAGACATGCGAGGACTTGGTGAAATTATTGAAGCCATAATGATTGTGAAGTGAATATTGAGAAAACATCCACCTCGGTTTAATCCAAAGATTTTTGTTTTGGAAGATAAATACCCAATAAAACTGACATTGGATAACCTACACAACACTCTTGTTGCATATGAAATGAGAAATGATGATAAAGATGTTGTGGAAAAGGGGACATCCAAATAAGTGGAATTCAAGGCCATGAAGAAGCTCACCATTGAAGATTATCAAGAATAAGAAGAGACTGATGAGGTGATGTCATTCCTCTCTTAAAATCTGCAAAGAGGAAGAGGAATGTTTAAAGGGTATCCTCCACTAGCATGGTTTCGATGTGGAAAGGTAGGACATCTTGCGGAAAATGCCCCAAAAAGTTTCAAGATAACGATAATGATGATGATGAAGTTGAAATTCCCAAGAATAATACTTCAGCATTTGTGAAAGGGAAGAAACAATTCAAGAGAAATTTTTTCAAGAAGAATAATCTTCTTTCACAAGAATTAGAAAGCTCCCATGAGTCTGAGGATGAAGAAGTTGAGGAGATAGAAAATTGCAGATATCGCGGGGTTAATTCCTTGGTAGTGATGGTAGGTATTTCCCAGTAAAAGGAAGAAGCTGACGTTGAAGAAGAAGATGAAATTGAACGGAGAGTTCACATGGAAGCTGAATTAAAAGCAGCTCTTGAGGAGATAGACATTTGGAGAGCCAAAAAAAAGAAAGCCAGTAAAGTGATTCATGATGCCAAAATCTATATGCAACAACAGGATGAACAAAATTCTGAGTTGTTAGAAGAAGTTAAAAGACTAAAATCATCAACACCAGAGATCTCAGAAAATATTGTTGAGCATGAGCTTAAAATTGAGGAACAAAAGAAGTAAATTTATTGTTTGACTAACACAAGAAATGATCAGGTCAGACATATCAATGAGATTGAAGAAGAAGTGGTCAGTCTACGATGAAAAATGAATGATCAAGAAAAACTCTTGACCCCCAATGTGATATCAGAAAAGCAGGACATTAAAAAGATAGAGAAAATGAAAGAGGATGTTCATAGTTCAGCCGGAGTGAAACAGTAAGAAAGCTCAAATGCTAAGGTTGATTCAGGGCTTGATAAGAAACAAAAATCTATGGTAGTTGATGTCAGACCACAAGCACTTTTCCCGAGATTGAAATTTGATTTGAGCACAATGCAGAATCAAAATATTAAGATATCTCAAGGGGAAACTCGTAGTGCAGAAATAACACGAAGAAATTCACCTTATATCAGGTGTTATTGTTGTGGGAAGATGTGACAATCACTGCATGTGTGTTCCATAGCAAAGAGATATAAAAGGGAACAAGAATAGAGGTGGCATCCAGACAGAGAATGGTTTTCCAGAACATATTTCGAAGGACACTGCTTTTGGTGCGGAGGATTTGGACACATGTCTAGGTAATTCACTTCAACCATTCATAGAAATGTGCCAAATCCAAATCCAAACGTTCGCAAGAAGCGAATCAATAAACCGACAGGTGAGTTAAAAATGCAGAATAGATTTTCGGCTTTACAAGTTGAAGCTGGTCCATCATACTCTGAGAAAGAGCACAAATCTCAGCCAATGCTGAATGTGAAGGAAAAAGTATGGACCAAGAAGAAGAAAAATGAGAAGGCTATGGTGGCAGAGATTTCCCTTAAAGCATCAGATCACTCTTGTGTGTGGATCCTTGATAGTGGTTGCACATCACATATGAAAAGTAATAAGGATCTTGTTACTGGCATAAAATATGACAAAGAAGGAGTTTTCAAATTTGGAAACGATGAAGGCCTGAATATTGTGGGCTCAGGGAAAGACAAGTTTGGGTGCAAATAAATGAGATGTGCTGATGTCTTGGTAGTAGAGGGTCTTAGTCATAACTTGCTCAGTGTCAGTCAACTATGTGACTCTGGGAACTCTATCCAATTTACCAAGAATATATGTGTTGGGAATGGAAAAGATGGAGCAGTTTTTATACAAGGAAAAGGGATAATGGAAAATATTTACCTTGTAGGTGGGGGAGAAGATTCGTGCCTTTTATCCAGAGAGGAAGAAAACCAGTTGTGGCATAAGCGACTTGGTCATCTATGCCAACCATTTATGGAATATCTGGTAAAGTGTGATGCTGCTAGAGACCTTCCCAAACTATCATGTGATCATAACTATACATGCGATGCTTTTCAACAAGGGAAGACCATCAGAAAAACATACAGGCCAAAGGAATAGAAATCATACAGAGTGCTCGAATTGGTACATGCTGATGTATGTGGACCTATTTCACCACGAGCTATTAATGGGAAAAGGTACTATATACTTTTCATTGATGATTATAGCATAATGGCTTGTGTATTCATCATTACCCATAAGACAGAGGTGTTCAGTTGCATAAAGCAGTATATGAGGGAATCAGGAAAGATGATTGGGCAAAAAATTTTGATGTTTCGTACTGATAACTGTACCGAATTCACAAACAATCAAGTTGAAAACTATCTTGAGAAATATGGTATAAGACATCATGTTTCATCAGTATGAACTCCCCAACAGAATGGAGTAGTTGAAAGGAGAAATCGTATCATCAACAGCATGGTCATAACGATGCTTATTGATAAAGACCTACCAGAGAAATTTTCGAAGGAAGTAGTTTTGACATCGGTCTATGTTTCGAACATGTCTTTGTTGTGTTTCAAGCAAGGGAAGACTCCGTATGAACTATGGTACGGAAAGAAGCCAATGTTGAAATAGTTTCTAATATTTGGAAGTAAGTTTTTCATTCTCAACAAAGAAAATCACATGAAGTTTGAGGCACGAGGAGATGAAGGGATATTCCTTGGCTACTCAGGAAAAAGAAAACCATATTAATTCTTCAACAAGAGGCTGGGAAAAATTGTTGGGAGCGATGATGTCACTATATTATAAAATGAACAAAATACTCAACGACATAGTGAACAGTTTCTAGATAAAAGTGATGATGAGGTAAGAAACACAGGGGGAGTAGAAGTGGTTGAGGCTGACTCAGAAGAAGATATTGATGATGAGCAAGAGGAAACAAAATCTGAATCAGCTAAGAAGCCAAAAAGTCAAGCTGAAATTGATAGGCAAAATATCATTGGTGATCAGACAGCTCCAGTCCAGACTCGAATAATGAAATCATAACAGCAATCATCATTTTTGTCTTAGGTGGAGCTGAAATGTTTTTCCAATGCATCTAAAGATGAGTATTGGGTTCAGGCTATGAATGAAGAATTAAACCAGATTGAGAAGAATCCGACGTGGGAGATTGTTCCGAGACCTGCAGATAAGAATGTCATCGGAACTAAATGGGTCTATCACTACAAGATGAATGAATATGGTGAAGTAGTTCGAAAAAAATCATTCCTAGTGTGCAAAGGGTACTCCCAGATAGAGGGAATTGATGTTGATGAGACATTTGCACCGGTTTCAAGGCTGTAGACAATCGGATTATTTTTGGCCATTACAGTGCAATGAAAGTTCAATGTCTTCCAGATAGATGTAAAATCTGCATTCCTGAATGGGGTTCTGGAAGAAAAAGTGTATATTGAGCAGCCAGATGTATTTCTCATTCATGAAGATGAGAGTAAAGTTTGTCGGTTGAAGAAGGCGTTGTATGGGCTGAAACAAGCACCAAGAGCATGGTACTCTAGGCATGACTAGTATTTTAAGAAGTTTGGATTCCAACATGGCAGAGTTAGTTACAATCTCTATTTCAGTAATGACAGTAATCAAAGGATGATGGTGTTGGTTTATGTCGACGACATAATTTTTGGCGGATAAGATGAAGCTCAGTGTAGAGATTTTTCAGAATTCATGAAATATGAGTTTGAGATGTCAATGATTGGAGAGCTAACGTTTTTCCTTGGTCTAAAGTTGACTCAAGGAAGGAATGGAACATTCATTTCTCAATCCAAATATGACAAGGAGGTTCTAAGAAGGTTTGGAATGAATAATTCCAAGGAGATGAAGACTTCGGTTGCTACCTGAATGAAATTATCAAAAGATGAGGATGGAAGGGCAGTTAATATCACAGAATACATGAAAATCATTGCAAGTATGTTGTACTTGACCACAACAAGGCCTGAAATTGTTTTCACCACATGCCAAGCAGCGAGATATCAGAGTGATCCCAGGGAAAGCCACATGCTTGCAGTGAAAATAATACTTCGATATATCAAAGGCACCGTGAATTTCGGTCTTATGTATGACAAATCTCAATCAGTGTTATTGGGTTACAGAGAAACAGAATGGACCAGATCAACAGATGACCGAAAATCAACGTCAGGCGGTGCATTCTATCTTGGTGGATTGTGTATTTCTTAGATAAGAAAGAATAATGATTGAATTTCATTAAGCACTACAGAAGCTAAGTATATTGCGGCCACTCAAGCAAGCACACAGTTATTGTGGATGAAGCAGTAACTTGATGATATTGGAGTTAAAGTGAAGTCTCCGATCGAAATCCAGTGCGATAACTCAAGTGCTATAAATCATACCAAAAATTTCTTTCATCACTCATGGACAATGCACATTGAGATAAAGTATCATTTTATCAAGGAGAAGGTTGAGCAGGGAATAGTGAAGTTGAAATATGTGCCTACAGAGCTACAGGTTGCAGACATTCTGACAAAAGCCTTTCCCAAGGATGATTTTGAGAGACATCAACTGGCTCTGGGAGTTCAGTAGACTCCCCTCACTTGAAAGAATGTGGATGTGAAACCCCCCTCTCCCTGAGGTATGATGTGTTTTTCACTAATGTACTGATATGTGTTCTCTAATCTGTTACAAACTGCAAATGAGTGACCTTTGGGTTTGTTGACAAAGGGGGAGAAAATAGTGATTGTTCAAGGGGGAGATAGTGTGAAAATTTGAGAAATCATGATTGATACGGGGAGAAGCTGGAAAGTGAAGCAGTGAGATAGGGGGATAAATGAGAAAGGGGGAGAGTTTCAAATCTGACGATGTTAGAAGTGATCTATCAAAGAATTGATATCACGACAGATGAGGATCATGATAAAAGTAATAGAGATATGTTAGAATGTGGAAATAAGATTTCCTACAATTGGAATCAGTTTTGTAAAAAATTGGTATCAGTTTAGTGTCAATAGTGGATGTTAGAGATGAAGTGATTCATTGATGAACTTTTCATTTACTCTTGTTTCTCATGCCGAGCATTTCTCATGTGGGCATAGAGTATGTGTTGAGTAAATCCTTGATCGCTATCAGAATCTCAATGAGGTGAATGGTGGATGAAGAATCAACGATGTATCTTTTTATGGAAGAGATGTCAAAAAACCCAAAGGGGGGTATTGTTGGGTAAAAATCCCTCAAGGCATCATTGAATTATTATTTAGGTGATTGTGTTTGTTGACAAAGTGGACATCAGTGATGTGATTGTTGACAAAGCAAACCATGACATACAAAATTTTTTAAAAATGGGATTTCATGGTGTAATGTCGAGTTCAAGAGCTGTGGTCAACGGTCCATGTTTGATTACAGAATATCGACAAAGGAATGGATGATCTGGAGGCGGCATAAAAAGAACAGATACAAGGTGGTGCTGTTTTCCAGTGTTTGCCAAATTTTTGGGCTTGAAAATCGAAAAATGCAGAAAATTGTTTTCAGAAAATGGAATTGTGTGTCGTACACTTGAAGGAGAGGAAACTTGTGCGCCATATGTTTTTGAAGATCAGAACATCAAAATATCGCAAAGGGACCAGGGTTGCACATGTATTGATTAGGTCGCGCAGGTGACTTGAGCACTGTGAATTGACTTGCGTGCCAAAGCCTAGGAGGCTTGGGAACATGTCTGCCTATTGTTTTTTGGGATCATAAATTCAAAATATGGAAAAGGAAGGTGGTTCGCGAAAGTATTGGTTTGGTCACGCAAGTGAGTAACGCGACAGAGGTCAGGGCAGTTGAGCTGCGTGCCGAGACTTGCGCGCCGGAGGGGAACCTGGACACCGTCGTGCAGGTGGATCAAATGCCTATATATACTGGACCACCCCTCCTCATTTTTCACAATGTTCAATACTTACAAAAATCAGTGCTCTCGTCGCGCATGTGTGGAAGTCGCGCAAGTGGTTTGTGGTCACGCATGTAAGACTTGTGTGCCAGTTTTGAAGAAGCGTGAAAGTTGATGGTTATGCGCCAATGTTGGTTTGGACGTAAAGAGAAGTGCATGATGCATGTTTGGAGAAGCTTAAGCTTGAGTTTCACAAGTGTTAATAAGTACTTGCGTGTCCATGTTGACTTACACGCTGAGACTTGCGAACCGCCTTAGAGAAGGGCGCCATGTAGGGTTTATTTTCGGTAGTAATTCAGGATTGTGTGAAAGCTTGAAGATTGCCCGATTCCTTCGGTGCAAAGAGAGATTCATCTATGGGTGAAGATTGAACTTCAACAGAGCATCTACATACAGAGGAAGATGCATTAATTAATGAAAATGAAGAGACCTATAGGTCTATAAACTGTGAGTGGATCCTTTCCGATGTAGTGAGAAAAGGAACAAGAATAAGGTGATCCTCTCCACCGGCAGTGAGCCAGAGAGTGTGAGAGACAAGGAGTGACCCTTGGGAAAGCAATGATCTGACCCTAAACATTGTAAAGGCAGTGAGCCTGGGATAGAGTGACTGTGACCAAACCTTGTAATCCACAGCTAGTGAAGTTTAGTGCAATTTGGCACGACTGGAAACATGTCGGTGTATGCTCCTTGGATGTAGCCTAGTGAGGGTGAACCAAGTAAAAATAATTGTGTCATATTCATTCTTTACTTTCTGTTTATATTGTTCAACAGGAAAAAGAGAGAAGAGTGTTTCGATTAAGAGAGAAACAAGATCAGAATGTGCTTTTATTTTAAATTACTCATACCCTAATTCACCCCCCTCTCAGGGTATTCAGACTTGTGGACCTAACATTATTCTTCATTTTATTCAATTTTTGGAACCCAAAGGAACAACATTAATGATAAATGTGATGGGAAATGAAATGATTGACATACTATGTAACCAAATGTTATGATATCTTCAATGAAAAATCATGTAGCTTTTCTCAAAGAAAATTCTTATGCTATAATTCATACAGAACATCCAAATGATCAAAGGAGAGAACAAAATTTTGTTGATTCCTTCATGTGGTAGTGTCTACCATCATTCAACGGGACTTCAAGATCCATTACTTGTTGAACAATGGATCAATACCACTAAAAAGATATTTTTTGTTCTCAAATATTCATAACATGATAAATTCTTCTTATCTTTCTATTATTTTCAATGTGAAGATGATCAATGGTGGAACCATATCAAGAAAATTAAGAAAAGAGATGAAATTAAAACTGTGGTATGGGTTAAATTCAAGGAAATAATTTTATATAAGTAAATTTCTCATATTCATCGAAAAATGATGGAGAATGAGTTCCTTAAGATTAAGAAAAAGGAAGAAGAATTTGTTGGTAACTACAATGTTTTTTTACAATACATCCAAGGTACGCTTATGGAATTATTACCCACACTAAGTGACAAATTGATCTATTAATTAGTGGATTAAAACCAAGTCTCTAAAGAAAATTATCAATAAGAGAATTCAACAGATAATGTGAAATAGTTTGATGGGCTTTGATGGTTGATATGGTGATTTGGGTGACCCATCAGTCCTATGAATTTTATAAGAAGACAAAAATGTAATTCAAGATAATATATAAAGATCACCCTGAAAATAAGATGTGTTTTTCATTATTCTCAATATGTGGAATGAACCATGGAAGAAACACTCTTAAAGGATCTAATAATTTTTTTTTTGTGTGGAAAAGAAGGTCATCTGGGTGTTGAATGATGAAGTGACAGATAAAAATGTCTACGGATGCGAACAAAGATAATGCTGCACAGAATGCACCTCCTACACATGAATGTTAAGAGTGCAAGGAAATGAGGCATTACACCAAACAACAACCTAATGAAATGGTTATTAATGATAGCCGATGTTAGAAAACTCTTATGGACTGCCATCACTATCAATGATGCGAAGTATGACAATGAAATGGTAAAAGGTACACTTACCATCCAATCTAATGTAGAAAATGTTTTATTTTATTATTGATCCACATACTCATTTATTTCTGAATAGATATAAAATGGTATAGCCATTTTACCACTATAATTAGATATTGAGTTATCTATAAAAACACCAAATGGACCGATATCGGCATTAAAATTTTATAATTCTTCTCTGATTAACCATTGTTGGAATGTGCCTCCTGAAAATCATGGGATACTTCATAGGGTGGAATTTTATGTAATTATTGGCATGGATTGACTTTATTTGTATGGAGAAACTATCAATTTCCATGAAAGGGAATTCACATTTGATATTCCAGATCAATCTATGATCATCTATCAATGATATGATGAGTATGACCATCGAATGAAAATTTATTTCATAATATGAGTATTGTTTCTTATTAATAAAGGTTATCTATGTCAGGTGGTTAGGGTAGAAACACACAATTAAGAATGTAGCCATTATACGTGGGATTGATGATGTATTATTGGATGAATTTCAAAGGATTCCACCAAATTGTGATGTTGATATTGTAATAGAACTCATATCAGGTGATATGTTTATTTCAAAGACACCATATTGAATAGAACTAATTGAGTTTCCAAAATTGATGAAGAAACTCCCTGAGAATCTTAAATACAGATTCATAGACCTAGTGTGTCACCTTGGGGGTGCCCTTATTCAATTTGGTAAAAAGAAAGATGGACTTATGAGCCTTATAATGGATTATTGAGAACATAAAAAGATCAATATCAAAGAAAAAATTCATCTTCCCTGTATAAATGACTTATTTAACCTACTATTTAGAGATCGATACTTTTACCAGATTGATCATCATTTAGGATATTATTAATTAAGGGTCAATAAAGAGGATTTACCAAATATGGAATTATGTATAAGGTATGGACAAAATGAATTTATAGTTATTCATTTTGGTCTTATTAATTACCACAGTATATTCATGTATCTAATGAATAGAGTCTTTAAAGACAATCATAATCAGTTTTTGGTCGTCTTTATTGACAATATCCATATATATATGTTGGTAAATAAATAACATGATGATTAAATGTGAAATATAGTGAAGACCCTGAGAAATGATAAAATTTATACAAAATTTACTATGGGTGAATATTGGCTTCATAAAGTTCCAATTTTGGGTCACATAATCTCAATAGAGGAGGTATATTTGGATCCAGAAAAAATATAAGCTAATGAATGTTAGCCTAAACCAACAACAATAAATTAGATCCCATTTTTTTAGGGTTATTCTAGAAATTATCAAGGATTTTTGAAATATTTATTCATGATTATCTAATCCTTTCACCATGTTGGCTTAAAAATAATTTAAGTTCGTTCGGATGGATTAATATTAATATAATTTGAAAGAGCTCAAAAGATGGTTAGCTATTGTACTTGTCCTCACACTACCTTATAGTGGATAAAGGTTTTCGATCTACAGTAATACATCCAAAAATATGCAGGTATTTCTTCCCATGAAAAATGATATTGTGATGATATATGCCTCATGTCAATTGAAAACCCATGAGAAAATTACCCAACTTGTGATTTGGAGTAAGCTGCGGTATTCATTGGATAAATGATATGGAGAAATTATCTTTTTGTTGAAAGTCTTGAAAATTATACTATTATTAAAAGTATAAGTTATATTTTCACACTAAAATGATTTGAATATGAGGAAAAGAAGATAGTTGGAGTAGATTAATGATTATATTTACTCAATACATTACCACCCTAGGAAAGTGAACATTGTGGAAGATACATTGAGTAAAAAGGAATATGCTATCCCATCAATGATAAAGATAAAAAATTATCCAATATTTGTGGATTTCCAATGGATTGATCTTATAATTTTAATATATAGAGACAAATATTATCTTTCTCAAATGAATTTTCAACCTTCTATTCAAGTGATGATTAATGAGGCTCAAAAAGATTATGTTGAGCTATGGAAGAAGGTTTGTAATGTTCTTAACTTCTACCTTGATTGATATGGAATAACAATGTTCATGAATCAGGTTTGTATTCCACCCATACTAGAATTAAAGAAGGAGTTTCTGGACGACGTTCATAGTTCGTCATTTTCAATTCATCCTACAATCCAAGTTATGTTTGGGGATATGAAAGAGTATTTTTGGAGAGATGGAATGAAATGTGATGTTTGTGAATATGTAATTCATTACTTGGTTGTCCATAAAATTAATTTTTAGATACAAAATTCTATGGGGATATTACAACTATTACCCATACCAAAATGGATTAGGAAAGAATTAACATCGGAATTTGTCATAAAAAATATCCCAACATCAAATGTACATAATTTTAAATGGGTTATAGTTGATCACCATAAAATGTTGACACACTTCATTTCTATTAGAGATGATATTTTTTTGATTAGTTTTCTAGTATATAAGTAAATGAAGTTTGTAAGATTATGTGGAGTACCAAATTCTTCTATATCTTATTAGGAGTTGGGGTTTAGCTTGAAGTTCTGGAAATGTTTTAGTAGGATCTAGATATAGAGTAATTTTTTAGCACTGATTAAAATTCTAAGACTTGGGGTCAGTCTAAGAGTACAAATCAAATAGTCCAAGACATTTTGAGAGATTTCTATATGGTTTTAAAAGGGTGTGGGGATCAACACATATCTATGGTTGAATTTTCATACAGAAATAGCTCTCAATATAGTATTCAGGTGGATCCTTATAAAGCCCTCTATGTAAATAAATACAAAACTCTAAATTTCTTGAATGAATTTCGGGATATAAAGCAACTAGGACCTAATATTTTTGATGAAATCATAGAAAAGTTTATATCTATACCAAAAACATAAGAGAATATTAGAGTACAAATAATTGTTATGCTGAAAACTAAATAAAAGACGTAAAATTTGAAGTGGGTGATAATCTAATTCTATGAATATCTCATGTGGAAAGATTAATTAGATTTTTAATGAACATAATGATGACCCTTAGGTATATTAGTCATTTTGAAATGCCAGATCATGTTTGGAAGGTTTCTTACTGATTAGAACTTCCACCAAATCTCTCTCATGTTCCTGACATGTTCCTTTTATCCATATTTAGAAAGTGCATACCTTATTCTTCACATGTATTAATCTAAAAAGTCATACTTCAGGGGAAATATATTTATTATGAAGAATAAGGGATATATATTTTTATTTATTGTGATAAAATTTGATCGAAACATGACCACTTGCTTTGTAAATGTTTTGTAGTAGAACCACAAATATGGGAATGCTATGTCGGAACATTAGGATATTTTTAGGGGGATATATCCTCATCTACATGTTTCTATTCGATTAATTTTAAGTTATAATTTTTTTAAGGGGGTATAACGTATCAGACAGATGTTTTTATTAAATATTTTTTCTAAATAATTTTAATTCATAAAATTTTCCATTGCATGAAATCATTAGTTTTAATGAAGCTTGATATACCCTTATTATAAAATGAACATTTTAACCTAGCTATAAGGTTAGAGTTCATGAATATAAATCACTTATGAATGTTTTTTATGAAGTCATTAACAACCAATTTTTTTTGTAAAATATAAACTAATTTTATATTTTTACTATGGTATTAATAAATTAAGTGAACTAAAATTGATTAATTAAATTAATGAAATATATATTAGATAAATTGAATAAAATATTTTTGATATTCATCTAGTAGATATTTTTTCCATAGGGTATGAATAAAGCCAATTTAGGGAATAAATACCTATATTTTTTAAAGGATAATTTTATGTATTTTAATGGAGAACCCATTCTAAATTAATATTTTGACCCATTAAATTTTTTCATATGAGAAGATAAAAGATTTATTATTATTGTGATATAAAAATTTACTCAAGATGATTTTTTAATATCTTTCTGACAACATTCAAATTTTGAGGAAAAGTAAAAATACACCAAATATTAACTGAAAACAACATTTTTCCTTGAAATTATTTATATGGTTAATTATAATATTGAATTTTATTAATGTATAAATATAATATATTTTTATGATTACATATAATGTATTACATTAGCATTAATTTTTCATTGAATTCAGATGAAAAAACATTTCAATCTGTTGTAATGTTTCAACATTTGAAACTCACTGTCTCTTTCGAACAATGCGATTAAATTTTAACTGAATACTAAAAAATATGTGATTTTAATTTATAATAATTAATTCCAAATTTGTAATTAGTAGATCAAAATTATGTAATTATCATTATTTTATTTTTGGGCATTACGAATAGTAACTTCTGTAATTTTTTTTAATACTGTAAAATGGTAAATTGGGTAATTATGAGAAAAAATTTATTATAATATTATGAAAACAATCTTATTTTTATAATTTTATGAGTTTATTGGATATGAATTATTTTTTGGAGGAAATGGTGTCATTTGGAATCCTCTTGGTTAATATTAGGGAATTTAATTTATTTTATTTGAAGAAAAGATAAATATCTCTCACTCAAATATTAATAACTAAATAATTTTTAATATAATGTTATCAGAATATAAATGGTATTATAAAAATTAAATTAACTTATGATATTATTTTTCTTTATCCTGGTAATTTATTTTTAATTTTTATGAAATGAATATTTATCTTAATGACATATACTGTGATGATGTATAAATTAGTTATTTAATAGGAAATCAATAATACAATTTTTATTAAAACAAAAATAATGATTAGAAGACCCAAAAACATGACCAAATATTATTATTTTAGTATATATCATCCACATTTATCCAAGAGTTGAGTTATTTAACAGTATGAGATTTATATAAGATATTGTGACAATTATGTTTTTTTAAGTGATGTTTAAGTTGTCACATCCATAATTTAATAAGTATGACGTTTTAAATGTTGGTTTTTATAAAAGATATATTTTACTAAAATAATTCTTATGAACACTATTATATATATATATTTATCATAAATTGATGACTTAAATTTTTATTTAAAAAATAAGTATTTTAAATAATTTTTTAATAGGGATGTAGTAATTATTTTATTAATGGAGATAAAAAATAAATTTAATCAATAATTTTAAAATAAATATCATTTGGGATAATTAATATTTTCATTTAATTTTCAGGATTACCATGAACTCTTAGAAATATAATTAAATAGTTGGATTGATGTTAACCTTTTATCATAAAATTTTGAAGAATCTCTGAATTTACATGTGTCGAAATTGAAAATATTGTTTGTTTAGGAAAATAATGTTTTATTAATTTATTTTAAAATCAAAAAAAATTTAAATAAAATATTCAATGATTATTATATTGTATTAAATTTTCTATTCCATTTATTTATTGTGTAATTTACAACAAATAATTAAATATGTAACCCTTTAAATATTTAAATATTTGTTCTTATAGATAAAAAGTAAACAAAATAACTATATTTTAATTAAATTATTAATGTTTAAATAAATAGAGAACATTTAAAAATTTATTGGTAGAGGAGACTACAATGAAATATCATCTCATTTTAGAAATGGGAAAAAAATTTGTTTTTGGGTAGGGTATGATTTTATTATAAATTATTATTTATAGAGTTTCCAAAAGTGCACCTCATCTCATATATAAAAGGGGCCCTCCTCCCTCACATATTCACTTCACATTAAGAATTCAAGATCTACCATCCCCGTAACATTTCCCTTATCAAAATCCATAGTTTCATTCTAATTCTTATATTATTTTTCATATTCCAACTCTAGTTCTCTAGGAAGATATTTAGATGAAGCATGTCGAAGAGGAGGTAAAAACTTATACTTGATTATTTCAATATTATTTCTTCTATTACATTCTTTTCATGATATTTTTCACTATAAGGTAATAACACCAGTATCAGTTTTATACTGAGATATTATTATGATTAGGTTAGAACAATATTCTACTTTTTTCCATACTATGAAATTTGAAATCACCACGCGTGAGTGCACACGACCTAATGTCTCCACGTTGGGGTGTAATATGTTTTTAACCACCACATTAATTTGATGCATATAATGATGTAAATATTAGAAACATGTTATTATTATAACATTATATTTATTATTAAATATTAAAAACTATTCACTTAAATACCATTCAACAATTCTAGGAATGATATCCTCACTTGAGCGTGCATAAAACTTACCGTCTCAATATTGAGTTGTGATTCATTTTAACTGATCATCATTAAATAATGATTTTTCAAATGTATATAATGAATAAATATGATATATACAATTTTAATATAAAATTTTAATGATATAACTAATACCTATGAAGGATAATTAGAACTTATTCAATAAAACATTAAAAAAACCAAATAGTAAATACCCAGAACACAAGTAATAATGAAATGTTATTAACAAAAATATGATAATATGATAATATATGATATAAAAAAGAATATATTTCTAAATTAATTTAATGAAATTATTTGAATAATTATTTTGGAGGTTTGGATTCATACAAAGAAAATGTAGAATAAATTTTAAATGGATAATATCAAAATGTCATTATTATATGAGATTGTTTATACAGAAGTGTTACTAGGGTATATTAATCATCCACCTCCATATCTCATAAATAATTAATTTTATTTCTTTTCATCTATAATTTATTACTGTCAATTTTACCCATTCCAAAAAATTTATCAAATGGAATGAATGGAATCATTTTTTGTTATTAAATATGAGGTACTTTTTTATTTTTCCAGAAATTTTATGAGGATAATGTTTTTTTAACATAAACCGCATGAAATGATATTTATGTTTTCATAAAAAATTATTTCCCTGAATCCGCATCAACATGATTTCATGTTTATTTTAAAATAATTTTATTTCTTTTAAAATTGTGGTTAAATTTATGATAATAAAATTTTTTTAAGAAGAAATGATATTTTATTCATTAATTAATGTCAAGTGGTCAATCAAATTTATTTTCCATACAAGATGGATTTATTTAATAGTGATATTTTTAAATTATAATATCCATATTATTCATATCATTTTGTTATGTTTTTTTGGAATGCTATTTATTAAATCTGTTTGTTTTTAATAGATAAGATATGTTGGATTGATGATTAAGAAACAGATTTTATTCATTGGGTTATGATATAATGGATGATTTATGTTTTTGTGGAGCAAGTAAATTTATTTCATGATGAAATTTGTGGTACCTATATATGCATCCAATTCATTGGATAAAGATTTATATCTAATGAGATAGACATGTATTGAATGGGAAATGATCTTGGATTACTAATATAGGGCAGGAATGATGACTGAACTCGGTTTAGTAATGGATTTTTTTCATTAGAATGGTCTTGGAAATGAGCCATCAATGTTATGTAATGATTTTCTATAATTAAATTTATCCCAAAAACTATATTTCTTATGTTACGAACTATGGAATTATGTTCATTGATTCTTATAATCATTCACGATTTCTCCATTGGAATGATATCATGATCTATCATATAGAAAAATAATATTTTCAATTGTTATTTTGTTATATATAATGATTATTATATGATTCAATTCTTCCTTGTATACCCTTACTGAGCATCTGATCTCACCCATTCATATGATTCTTTTCCCAATGTCGTGAAGAAGGGTATTAAGTAAGATATGTCAAAAAGGGGTCTAGTTATGATGAAATAACTAGGAGATAATGTATATGGATTATGAACCATTTGTTTATGTTTACTAGTTTCTATAGTCAATATATATAATCCCCCAAACTTAAACATTACTTAATATTGAATTATATTAAAAATTCACATTGATTATCTTTTCAGGTTTAGAGTTTTATAGAATTAGGCTATAATTATGATATTACCTTTCAAATGTAACAAAGTAGACACTTCAACTATGTATCAATTTCTTTTTATAAAATAAAAACAAATAAAAAACTATAATTCTTTTCATGATATAAATATTCTTAAATTATTCTTTTCTCTTACCCTTCCTTATAACATGTGAAAATCTTTTCAAAAATATTGGATGGTCATAAAATGATCAGAGTGGATTATAAAATAATGAAATAAAACACAAGTTTATCAATACATACAAACCATAATCTCTTAAATATACCTCATGGAATCATAACATTTATGAATAACACATATAAATAATAAATTAAAATAGTTTCTTGTGGCATCTATAAAATACTTATGTTGTATTGTTTATAGTTACGTAGGGTGTTACGTTAGAATACACATAATAATATATTCCATAATTCTATTAGGATAAATATTAACATTTAAATCCATCTTGTTACCCAATGCATTGGAGAGCTATCTTGGGCTCAGTCATCCTAGTTTTATCATGTAACCACCTATATATGCAAACAATGTCGAAGAACCAGAACATATTCATAACACAAAAAAAGAAAAAAGTAAAGATAACATTTTCATATTTCAATCACAAAATATCATTTCAAGATATTGAAATAGTAATGGTGTTCTAAAAACCATTTTCAATATCAAAATACTTAAAAATATTATATGGTATTTATTTTCCTTTAAAAGCATTTCTGCTTGTTAAGGACGACAGATATGAAATAAAGCTTGTGGCGACCGAAAGGTCATTGAAACCGCACACATTAAAAAAACATTCCCTTTGTATTTTAGTAAAATGATACCTAGAAAAATATTCTCTTTCAATGAAATTAAAATTCAAATGGTTTCATACACTGTATAAAATAAAGTCATGTATAAATCCAAATATGCCTCAATACAAGGAGATTGGAACGAAGTCCCTAACCTCACATCCGACATGACACATTTGTTCATTAATATTATGAATAATAAACTAAAGTTACTTTGTAATTTATTCAAAACCTTGTTCAAGTTTAATATTAAATTTAATGCAATTATTATCATGTTATAAACATTAACTAAAAATTTAAGTTAATAATGGTCATTTTGTCGATATTTGGTACTTGAGTCAAAAATGAACTTCTTATAATTACATGCTTTCCATATGGTAAATTGCCCATTATGTCCATAATTTTATTCATGGTTTAGATATCATATATATAATATATATCTAGTATACATACATATATTTATTTATTTATTTATAACAGTACATAACATTTGGATATAAGAAATTAAATGAACCATTCATTGAGATGGTAAGTCGTACGTATGCATGAACGCTACATTAATATATATTTCATATTTAATGGAATGAAAACATAAACATACCTGGATATTTTATAATTAAATTATAATATAACATATAATTTCACTAACTAAGACATTTATGTCTTCCACATATGGAATGAATGAGTCATATCACTTTGATAGGGCGGTAGTCCGCACTTCCAAAAATGAAATTATCGTATTTACCCATTATAGAAACCATAATGGTATTCAATAAATGAAAAATAAAGAAGTATATAGACTATATTAATATAATATATATCACATATAAATATATTTCCATCATAATGGAAACCATTATATGTGGTAAAAGATAATTGTACAACCATTGTTTCGTGAGGCAGTAGTTCGTCGTCCCTAGAAACAGTATGTTCGTATCCATTAGATGGAGGTTTGTGGAAGTGTAGTTCTAATCCTTCTAATAAAAAAATCCTATTATATTGAATATAATGGTTTTTTCATAATATAAAATAATAGATAGAGTTTATGGTGTTGGGGAATGAAAATAATAGAAAATAACTTGAGAGAAGACGTTGCATTTAAATCGGTAACTCCCTTTTTTGTAACAAAAAAGATTTATTGAATTTTTTTCCTAAGGGAAGACTCCTAAGAGGAATATAGGGATGTTGGGAGATTATTTTAGTAGATTTTATATGATCTATAGTGATTTAGAGCTGTGAATAATGGGATAGTGGGCGTGTCCTTTTATAAACGGGAGGAGGGGCACTTTAGGCATGCTTGAAAATATAACATTATTATAAACTGAATTTCCATTTAAAAAGGTCCCCAGCTCATTTAAATCAAAGATAAAGTGAGTATGGTTTCAAATAATCTCTCCTAATGGGTTTGATACAAGTTTAGTGAAAAAAATTAACCTTACCTTTTATCGTCAACCCATAATTAACTTATTTAACTTTTACCATATCTTCTTGTATATCCATACAATAGGGTTAATATATTTAATATAAAATTACAATACACCAAAAATGGATCACTAATGACAGTTTAAACACAATATATGTCATTTTATTATTATTTTATTTTTAGGACTATTTTATCATTTAATAATATATTAATTGATTTTAAAACTAATTTATGTTAATTTGTATACTATTCATATCAATGATTTATAAAAATCCATAAAAACATGATCAATTATAAAAAAACTACATTAATTAAAATATATATATTAATAATCGTCCATAAAATTTTTTTATGGAACAAATTTACAAAATAAATTTATTTTAATATTTATTATCTAATTTATTTAAAACATTCATTAATGGGGTAGTCATTACATCATAATTATGTCATTAATAAAATTTTGTATTTAATTTCTATATGCTAAATTTAAAATACAATGATGTTGGAAATATATATAGATTTATAATGACTATTTATATTTGAATATTCCACTTATATAACCCCATATAAAATTTGTTTTACTTAAAAATATATCTTTCTATTATATTTTCTTTATCTTTAAATTAATTTTCATAAAATATTATTTTGACATACATGTGTCAATATGGGGTCCCAAAATCTACCCAAAGAGGACCATGGTAATACATGTATCAGAACATAGAGTTGGGACACATGTTATGGTAACTTAATATTATTATAATATGATTTTTTACCCTTATTTAATGTATTAAACCTTTAATCATGGTGAATAAAATATTTACTGATGTTACTATTCATAATTCTTAAAAATAAAGGTTGCCTATTTACACAATTTGAACCTCATAATTCCAAATATTGAATCCATTTTTCAAAAGTGAAAACATATATGTTGTAGAAACTAATTTAAATATAATTCATGTTGTCAAAACTAAAAAAGTGTTTTAATGAAGTAAAAACTACCAAAAGATTGACATGTTTTTAAGTCTAATTTGAAATTAAAATTACTTTAAATGACCAAAATTACATTAATTGATAAAAATATAATATAATTACACTTTAAAATCAATTAAAATGACAGTATAATTATATTAATAAATTAGATTAAAAGGTATTTTGGAATTAAAAAGGCAGTATTTTAACTGTTCATTAAAGAATAAACTTTATCAGAAAAATATATACATTTTACCCAAAATTTATTTTGATGTCCTTATTATAATAAAGATGTTAATTTTAGAAAATTTTCAATATAAAAGTGATGAATATTATATTTAAAAATGGTTTGTCATCAAAAGTTGGTAAAATGACCTTTTAAAGTATATTAGAGTATTTCTTTCTTAAAATGGGATTCATCATTTTTTAATCCTCTAAAACTTATTGGATAAAATTAAAACAATTTAACAAACAAGTGTAATAATATTATGGTTATTTCTGTTCATTCCTGCCAATAAAATGGCTAGGAATTAACTACCATTTAAAATAAAAATATTATTATATTATTTTTCAGTATAACTCAATATTGTGAACAATAGAGGATTTTAATGAAACCCATTATTGTGTGTTGAGTAATCAATATGAAATATCATCCGCATGAAATTAAAATTAATAAAAAACATTAAAATATTAATAAGTACGAATATTTTATATTTTTTATTTACATGGGAAGTTAAATCCTTCTCCCCTTTTGAGAATTGCATCCTCGAAATCATAAAATCTGGCTTGGAAACATCATTAAAATTCCAACATCAGAAATAGAGTCAATAAAACTGTCACATTAAAATAAATAAATAGAAGTACAAAGTTAAATTGATATTACCCATACTAGGATTCAATGTAAGAAAACATGGATATGAAAGATAAAGTAAGTGTCATTTCTGAATGGAGAGTGAAAGAAAATATGATCAGGAAATAGTTAACAAAAAATAAAACCACAAACATGTGATGGGTTAAATAGTCATTGGTTTTCCAGTAGGAAATGTAAATTAAAAAGCTTTTTAAGTTCCATTTCATAAATTTTTAAATTTTTTTAATGAGATTTAATATGTACATAAAGAAATATACTTAAATTTAAATTAGTGATTCATCCTTTAATATGTTTCTTTCTAAAACTCATAATTTCTCCCAATGAGGAGTATTCAAGATGACTTAGTCACACCTGAAGCACTAGAATCAACTTATAGAAAATATTATATTCACAAAAGATGAACCATATATTTTCTTTATCTTTATACATTAACCAAAACCCAAAATGTTAGAACTGGATCAGATAATCCACAAAAGGATAATCTTTTATAAATAAAAAATCTACTCTTAATCTCTAGAATTGAACAAACAACACCCAAAGATAATGAAATACCATTCAATACACTATAGTACTAAAAATATTTTAATATAATCCAAAATAATATTGAAACAAAAAATGCAGAAGAATTTAATGACATAGTCTTCCACAAAAATCATAAAATTTGTCTCCAAATATCATTAGCTACTCTTAATGTATCATATTAAAATGTAATTAACTTAATCACATATTATCAGTGATAGGTTAATAATTTTTATAAATAACCCAAATATCTGTTTTTCACAATAAAAAGATAGATTCTCCGTAAATAAATTTTCAACCATTACTCCACAAACGAAATCCCGTAGTATTTTTTTCCTTAGGCATATAGTGTTTCCCCAAAAGAGAGAAAGTCTTCTAAAATAATAGTTATCAAATAATTACCAAATCATTTTACTTTACTATGTATATTCATTTGATAAAACATAACTTTATAAAATCAAATTATTCATGATCCATAAAATCATTTAACTAAAAAAATTGGCATACTAACTAAGGAGTTTATGTAGTCTAGCAGTATATGATAAATACCAATCTCACATTGGTTGTGGGTTTGATTCCAGCATCATTTTCCGATGCGATAATTTTTCAGATGGTCTGCAAGTTGTCTATTTTAAAAAACCAGAAAATTATTTTAACATTTATAATATGAGATAAAATCATTAAAAATGTCCATTAGATTTTTTAACCTGAAAGGTTATTTCATACCTCACATTTTGCATCACCTACACTAGTAACCCATAATTGCAACAAATTCAAGGATGATATAACCCCAAAAGGTTATTTATAACTATATACATAAAATCAATTATAATTCTTTCTTTAATAACATTTTCACATATTAATCATTTGGGTTACACATGTTAGAAAAATTCATCCATTGTAATCCTATCATCAAAATAGCCTTAACACTTTAAACCATTTCATCATCTTAAAATCTACAATAACTCTTGAATCCATTATATTTATACTTCATAATAATTTAATGTTATTCCTGATCCATTAACAATTACATTAAATCTTATTCCATAATATTTATTTCCTACAAACAAAATCATGAATCATATCTAATCATTCAATAATGTCAAAACATTAGCTATGAAAAAACCCATAGCCTTCATTGGTCATTGTCAGTTTCCTAATCCTTAATTGGAATGGACTTAGGAATTGGTAAAAATATATTTTTATGGTCTTTCTAATCCCATTCTCCATCCTTCTTTGTTAGAAATCTGTTTGTATAATGAACATGCACACCACATTTAAAACATTTTAATGAACCTTTGGAAAGAACTTCTTTTCGTTTCCTGGAGTCAACTAGACGCTTCCATTTTCCATGGAATGTCTTTTTTTATGAACATAATTACCATATGATAAATATAATCTCATCCTTTTAAATCATTTTACTAAGTGTTTATTTCCACATCTGTGACACATTAGCTTTTGAATATACTTAGCATTATTATTGTTACATGAAATTCATTTGGTATTCGTTTCTCACATATATGATGCCTTAGTTAAATCACCAATGTTCATGTGGTCAATCATGAATCAATATTTTTTGTTAAGAATAACCACAAATTTTTTCATTTCAGCTCCCATTTCATTTTGTTTCTCATTCAAAAAACCACCCGAGTTTTCATCACATCCATTGTTACTTTGGTGCCTCCTAGATCTAGTCATTTACTAAAACCAAAATTTTAGTGTGAGTATATCAGTAAAATCATTGTATACTATCTTATAAAGAGGGTAAAAACTAATATATACTTCCTAATGTTATCATAAACTAATTCAAATTTTCTAAGATAAATATGAATGTTTCTAATATTCTAACCATTATGGTTATGTAACTTATGCTTAAATAAAACCCTAACCTCTATAGTTATCTAAAATGGCCTCTGATACCAACTATATGGCCCCAGCCTTACATATTATATAATATTGAATTATTTTAATAATTCACATTTAGGATCAATTGATGTTTAGAGTTTTAGATAATTAGGGCATAACTATTACATTACATCTCAAATTTTACAAATTAGACACTTCAACTCAGTATTAATATTTTTTAAAAAAATAAAATTACATAAAAAAAACAAGAATTATTTTCTTGATATAAATCTTCATTAATTCATCCTATCCCTTTACCATACTTATATCCTATGAAAAACATTTCAAAAATGTGGGATGATCATAAAAATATTATTAAATATTATAATCTAAAGAATCAAAACATTACACTATCAATACCTACAAAACATAATCCCTTAAACTTACATCATGAAATAATAATATTTATTAATAAAACATAGAAATCATAAATCATAAAGGTATTATGTGTAATCCATAACATAAATACATTGTAGATTTCATAGCTACATAGGGAGTTACGTTGGAATACCCATCACAGTACATTTCTTAAATCTATTAGGGGAAACATTAATGTTTACCACCGTCACGTCACCCAATTCATTGGAGAGTTATCCCAGTATCACCAGCCCTAGGTTTATCATGGAACCGCCCATATACCGAAAAATCCCGAGAGCTAGGTGGAACCTGATCCCATAAGATTAAATAAGAAAAAGTTTAAACAGTACAAACCACTCAGGAAAGGGGAGCTTTACACAGTCTTGTCTACACAGTACCAATTCTATCATTGCACACAAGATTATTGCAATACTCAGGAAGAACAAAGGACCAACTAGAGCACACCTCCAAAATTTCCCTTTTTGAGAGTGCATCTGCCACTTGATTTGCTTCCCTGAACACATGAGAGACATCAAGGGTAATTTGTTCAGCCATCATTAAAGAACCAGTCCATACAGGAAGCATCCTGCATGGTACATTCCTGGACCGCTCTTTGAGGATCTACACAGCAACAGAAGAGTTCGATTCTATCCAAATATTCCTCTAGTCATAACGGGTAGCATACCTGATTGCCTTTACCATAGCCCAGAGCTCCGCCTCAAGAGCATAGCTATTTCCAATCGAATGAATGAAACATCCCTTTACAAATCCTCGAAATGTCCTGAAGATGCCTCCACATCCAGCAGGACCCGGTGTGCAAGAAGCATCTCCATCAACATTAACCTTTAAGTAGTCATTGATTGGAGGGATCCATCTAATATTTTTCATCACCTTAGGCTTCCTCGACCTTCCACTCACACCCAGAGCTCTCAACAATATAAACAATGCCAATGAATTATAACATATTCAATACACATACAATAAGAATATTGGAAACATTGTATTTCCACATTTCAATCACAATATATCATTTCATGTTATTGAAATTATGAATGTCCACTCAAAACAATTTTCAATTAAAAAATCATAAAAAGAGTATATGGTATTTATTTTCCTTTTAAAAACATTTCATCTTGTTAAGGAACCCAAATATAAGAAAATTCTCATAGCGGCGGAAATGTCTTTGTCCCCACATACTTTAAAAATAAACATTCCATTTTTTGTTTAGTAAAATGAAATATAGATAAAGATTATATTTGACTGAAATTAAAATTAAAATGTGTTTATACACCGTATAATATCAGGTCATGTATAAATAAAAATATTCCTCAATGAATGGATATTTTGACGAAGTCCCTTACCCGGTGTCCAACTTGACTCGTTCATTATTTAATCTCTTAAATAATAAACTAAAGATAATTTATACATGATTTAGAACCTTTTTAATGTTTATTATTCTGTTTATATCACTTATTACTATGTTATAAACATTACATAACCATTTATGTCAATAACAATCATTTTATTGATATTTGGTACTTGAGTCAAGAATGAACTTCTTATAATTACTAGTTGTCCATGTTGTAAAAAGTCCATTATCCTCATAATGATATTCATGATTTAGATATCACATATATCATATATATCTCGTATATATATATATGTGTGTGTGTGTGTGTGTGTGTGTGTTTGTATGTATTTGAAATATTACCTAATAATTGGAGAAAGGAAATAAAATGAACTGTTCATGTAGACGGTATGTCTGACGTACGCATGAATGATAAATTCATTTATATTTAATATTTAATGAAATTAAAACATAATTATAAAGAAATATATTATAATTATAGTATAATATAATATATAATTTCATTGACACAAGTCATTTTACATTACACATATGTAATGAACGAGCCATATCACTTTGAAGGGGTAGTAGTTCGTATTTTCTCAATTGTAATTATCATATTTACCCATGACAGAAACCATAATTTTATGATATAAATGGAAAAAATAGAAAAATATAGAATATATAAATATAATATATATCACATGTAAATACAATTCCATAATTATGTACACCATGAGAGGCGCTAGGAGATAATTGAACAATCATCATTTCGTGAGGTAGTAGTTCACCGTCCACAAAAACAGTATAGTCGTCTCCATTAGATAGATGTTTGTGGAAGTGTAGTTATAATAATTTTCATAACAAAATCTTATCATATTTACAATTCCAGTTTTGTTATAAAATAATATAATAAAGAATGTTTAGGGGGTTGGAAAGTAAAATAATAGAAAAGAACTTGAGAGAATATGTTACCTTTAAATCAGGTAACTCTCTTTGGATTGAAACAAAAGGCATTCTTGAATTCCCATATTCTCATGGGAAGGCTTCTATAAATAAGAGAGTGATATTTCGAGATTATTGATGTATATTTTTTATCATCCAAGGGGCTTGAGAGGTGTCAATAATGAGTTAGAGGTGGTGTCCTTTTATAAATGGTTGTTGGGATCTTTAGGAATGTTCGAAAATATTATTTTATTAAAAACTAAATTTAGATTTCAAAAGGTCCCCAAAACATTAAATTAGAATATAAGGTGATTATTTTTCTAAATAGTCTCATCAAATGGGTTTTAGACATGTTTAGGGCACAAAAACCTTATATTATAGCTTTGACCCTTAGTTAACTAATTTAACATTTTCCATATCTTCTTGTATATTCCTACTATATGGTTAATATAATTACAATAAAATTACATGCCACCCAAAATGGATCATTACTGAAATTTGTTAAAACATTTATGACATTTTCAAAATACTGTATTCTTATAACAATTTTACCATTTAATAAATTATTAATTGATTTAAAAACTCATTTTTTCAATGTTTATTATATTCATATAATGAATTCTTAACAAATCCATAACAACATGATAAATTCAAGAAAACATAATTAATTAAAATATAACAAGTATTAATCATCCATAAAATTCATGGATGGCCAAAAAAGTTTAAAATAAATTTATTTTAATATTTATAACCACTTTTATTTAAAACATTCATTAATGAGTTAATCATAACTTCATCATTGAGTTATAAACAAATTTATTTATTTAATGTATAAAAATGATAAATAAAATACCATGATGTATTAAATTTTCTATATATACAATTTTTATTTATTTTAACACCCCAAGCTTCCATGGTACGCTTCTCTTTTAATAATACAGTAGCGTGTGTTGTACGCGACTTCAAGTTCTAACACACACCATAACTAATCAAACTAGCCATTATGAATAGTAATACCCACTTTTTAAAATTTTATAAATATTATCTTTCAAAATGGACTTCATTTTTCTATTTGTAATATTGAAATTAGTTTAGGGTGAATTTTTGGTATTTTTCTGAAAACTTTAAATTTTTGATGAATAGTGAAAAACACTGAGTTATAGTTTAAAACTGAATTATTATTTAAATAATTATTTATTTTATTTAAATTCATTTTATGTCAAAATAGATACATAATACCTATATAAGTTTAATGTAATTTATTTGAGTCAGTTTAGAATAATTTTAGATATATGCAATTTTTATCAAACTTATCACCATCTTTAACCCACCTCTTAGGAGAATTTACAAATTCACATAAAACATAATTTTACCACTTCTATGAGTGGAATTTAGAAAATCTGAGAGACACGGTTAATATCAATGATTAAAATGTGGTTCAATAAGATAAAAATAATTGTTGGTAAATAGTAACTTTTTACTTTTATTTACAATGGTTAAAATTAAATAGGGTAATTAAGGGTAAAAATGATATTAATATTACCCTAACACATTTCCTAATTCTATTGGACAAGTGTATCTCAACCAAAAACAACCTTAGTAATAAACTATCATCATTTAGGACCACTTTTATTAGATTAGGACATTTATTATTATTTAATACAAAGAAGAGTAAAAAGAGTTAAAATCAAAGTTTAATAACTAAACATTTTTAATATAGGGTTATACGTAAGATAAATTCAATTATAAATATTAATTAGAAAGCTAAAAAAATTCTACATAATTGTATTTTATTTAAAAATTTTATTCATTAAATAATAAAATTTATTTATGACAGAATGATGATGCAGTAATTACCGTATTAATTAATGATTATGATAGTTGATATTATAAATACCCAAATAAATGTAATTTGAGATTTTTCATGAATTGAAATAATTTTCTAGGTTAATATGAAATGCTAGTATTGGTTATATGAATTTTTTTCGAATTAATAATGCTGTTATGAATTTATCAAAAACAAAATACCCAATAGTGTCAAAATTGACATAAAAGAGTTTTTAAAACAAATATTATATTATTAATTGATATTCTATTCTTAAAAATCTATGGTTTGGATAAATGTATTATATCACGATATTTTTATCATTAATGGATTACTTGGGGGTCTATTGGATGTTTATAGTAAGTTTATTAACCACATAATATAAAAATACAAAGAGACATGGTAAATTTCAACCAAATTAACTTAGAGTTAAAACTAAAAGATAAGGTTAATAAAGTGTCCCAAACCATATAAAACCTATTGGTTGAATGTATTTTTACCCATACCCACCTTATCCTTGAAATAAATCAATTTTTATCCATTATAAACCGAATATTAATTTATTATAAAATAATATTTTGTGTTTTTTCTAAGGTGCCCCTCACCCCTCTTATAAAAGGGCACTCCCCCTTCTCTCCAATTCATACCATCAAATTATTTTGGCTCAGCCGACCCCTACACAAATATCCTCCCAAATTCCCTCTAGTCCAACCTATATCCCTTAGATTGATCAGAAATCTGACCTAAAGAGCCATTTTGATGAAATCAAAAGGAACAACCCGAAGAAGAGGTAATGTTCTCACCACTCTTTTTCTAGTTCCTTTCTTCTTCAACTTATTCTATCTTAGTTGTTTCAATTATAAAATAATAAATCCAGTATCTTCTATATACTGTGATGTTATTATAAATATTTTTCAACCATAATCAGTATTCTATCCATCCTTTGAATGACATGTCACCATATGTGTGTGCGTACGGCCTACTGTCTCCATATCGTGGTGTAATTGTTATTCAACACAATATAATTTGGATGGGTATGATAATGATGTTTAATTCATTTAAATAATAAATATAACATGATAATGATTCTGTATATATTATATAGTACCCAATTATATATTATTTTAATATCAAAAGAATTATATTGTCGCTTGTGCGTACGTACGGACTACCATCTGCACAAACGTGATGAGATTCATTTCCCATTGTATCCATTCAAGTATAATTCTCATTTGATGAATAAAAATAATGTTTAAGGACTTGATATAAATCTGGATATGAATAAGATACAACCTATCCATAACAAACACGACTTATGTAACAAAACATATAAAATAAAACAAGTAAGTTAACACTCAAAACGATGATAACACTAAGATATTATTAACAAAGCAATGTCAAAAGATCATATATGATATCATATTAATGTATATGATTCTTGTATAATATAATAAAAATTATTTCACTATTATACATGATGTTAACCTACCCTCAACCACGGAAAATTACAAGGTAATGGTTTATTTCACAATCACTTCAATATCTGAGGTTGTTTATACGTAATTATCTACTGGGACCTCTTTGTCATCCACATTAATGTTTCTTAAAAATGTTTTTCAAAAAATTCTTAATATTTTATAGAATATGTTTTAAAGTCATTTATACCCTTGTTTGACTTATTATAATATGTTTATAAAGGAATCTTTCCATCGTTTTCCAAACAAGGTCCTTTTTAACCTTGTTGACAAAATTAAGGTTAGAATGTCTTTTTTAACTTATACGATGGGTGTGGCTATTTTCTACCATTATGAACTCGTCGAATCTTCCCTTACTGGCATATAAGAATATTTTCAAATTAACTATTTTATTTTATAATTATGTGACTCTTAAATTATTTCAAAATAGAAAGAGATATTTCTCTAAAAAGAGTTTTGATTTCATTTATGTCAATATCCTATGATGGATTTTAAGTTTCTTTGGAGTTGATTTATTATGATACAAAACATCCATATTTTATTGAAGGTTTTGTGATATGTTTGATTATGGATGTGCTATTTTTATACCATTCATGATTTGTGGTTAAAGTATTGAGATTTCATATGCTAGTTTTAAAACAGATGTTTATGATATGTTTAAACCTTTTCATATAAGGAATGTATTGGACTTAGTAAGTGATGGGTGGAGCCCGCTATAGCTCTGCGATGCATTGGTAGGTCTTATTGGATAACTAGACATGGAATTAGCAGAGGCCCTTTTCCAATTTGATTTATGGTTTTGGTCGAGGCCTTAATCATTTTTAGAGGTCTTGGTTGAGGCCTTGACAAAATGTTTCAGAATGTCTGGAATTATAAATTCCATCATTATGAAAATAATAATGATGGTTCATGTGGTCATTTGACTAGTAGAACACCCATTATTATGTTTTATTATGGAAATATTTACACAATACATATTCTTTCCTTAAAATTATTCTTATTTACTATTGGTAAAGGCATTTGGTTTCAATTGTTTACCATTCTTAGTATTTATGTCATTTTCCTGATGTATTACTTACCCTTACTGAGCGTTTGAGCTCACCCCTTTCTTATGTTTCATTTTCCCAAGATATGATGATTTTAGTGATGAGTTTATTGCAGGCATAATCTAGGAGGCTTGGATTTTTATAATGAAATATATTTGTGTTGTATTTCTCTTCAAGATATAATTTTGAACTAATGTATGAATATTACTTCTAATAATACTAAACTGATCGGTCTTTTGAGATATGATTTACTTGTGATCATGCCAATGTTATGTAATAATGCACCGACTCTAGGTAACTAGTGTCTGGGCGTTACAGTTGGTATCAGAAGAATTTTATTAAAAACCTTGGAAACTAGATTTATATAAACATTTATTAGAGCACATAGCCCAAAGATAGACTTTGAGGATTAATATAGATGAATTTCCTAAAATTTCTGTATTGTAGATATTTTTTTAATATTCCGAGCAATACATCCCTATCTGGATACGAGCAGGTAAAGGATGCTCTAGAGCAGATGTACCTAGGGGTAAAACGTGAAAACAACGCTTTGAGCTAGACTCGAACGGGAACTGGTGCACGAAAACGGGTCTTGCTGCACTCTTGGTTACGACACTCCCGGGGGATATGCTTAGGATAATTTTTATTTTATTTAAAGACCATTATGAAGGATTAATGAGTATATAATTCCTCAAAGAAAAAAATTTTATGCTTATGGATTATATCCATAATCTGTTCAATTTATGTTAATCATTTTAGAATTTTGGAATTATATATTTCGATTCATAAACTAATCTAGTTTATTCCATTGTTTAGAAATGGTACCTAGTGGAAGGAATGGAAACTGTATCAATGAAAGCACTCCATTTAGGGATTTACCTCCTGATCAAGATAATAATAGTAGAGATTGTGATGCAACTGGTGCTGAACAGCTAATCACCATACTGGGACAACTCACTCAAGTTATAAATAATAACCTTACCCATATGGAGCACCCAGATCCACAGCGTGGATGATCAATGTTAGATCGCTTCATGAGGCAAAAACCACCGAAATTGAATGGGAATACAAATCCATTGGTAGCTGAGCAATGGATAAGTTCCTTAGAGAAAATATTTCAGGCCTTGGGGAGTTGCGAAAGGGAAAAAGTTATCATGACAGTTTATCACCTCACTGGAGATGTTGATCAATGGTGGACATTGATTCAAAACACAAAGAAAGATGATGAAGTATCAAATATTCAATGGAGGGAGTTTAAAGGGCTTTTCTTAGAGAAATATTTTCCTCGTGACCATCATGCAGATATGGAAAGGCAATTTCTCAGTCTGAGGCAATAGGAGGATGAGAATATTGCAAAGTATGAGGCTAACATTACAAGGATATCAAGGCATGATGCATATTACATAGGTAACCCAAGATATAAGATTGATCGATTCTTTGATGGGATAAAACCATTTTTCTGTTGAGATTTAGAATCGAAATAATTTTCATCATATGAAGATATTGTATCATGTGATATCAAGATAGAAAAGTAATTCTCTAATTCTTAAGAATTTAAAGCAAAGAAAGAGAATAAGAGATCTTCTGAACACTCTGGGAAACGAAATAAGGAAACAGGGAAGAAGGAAATAATTGAATTTCCACCTTGTGATAATTGTGGAAGGAAGCACCATGGTGCCTGTCTAAAAGGAAAAGGAGTTTGGTACAAGTGTTGACAGAAAGGTTATCTGGATGGTGATTGTAAAGGAAAGAAAGACTCTACCAATGTTCAATGCTAAAATTACAGGGAGATGGGACATTATGCAAATAAATGTTCTAAGAGTCAGGGAAACTTAACTCAGAAAAGTCCAAGGGATCAAAGCCAAGCTTATTGTATCACTACTACTGAGGTTGAAGCCCCGAAAGACATGATGGTAGGCAATTTAATGGTTTCCGCAAGTTTAGAAAAGGATTTATTTGATTCTAGATCATTTCATTGTTTCATATCTTCCTCGTTTGCTAATAAAATTAGATATTTCCAATTTTATTTAACAATGGAGTTTTCAGTTAATACTCATAAGAGAAGTATCATTGCTACAATGTTTTGTGGATCCATTCCAATTAGGGAATATAAATGTTCTTTATCTGTTGATCTCATCATCATACCCATGACTGAATGTGATATAATCCTTTGTATGGATTGGATTTTGGACCATGATGCGAAAATTTATTGTAAGAAAAAGGAGGTTACGAGTTTTGATGATAATGATAAAGAACACCTTATCTTTAGAGCAGAATATAAAACAACTGATTCTTATCTAGATCCACCCCCAGTAGCTCAACTAAATTCAATTGTCAGAGAGGAAGAGAAGGAAATAACTATGAGTGAGGAAAGGAATGTTCAAATAGAGGATATACTTATTATTAAAGAATATGTAGATGTATTTCTGGAAGATTTACTCGGACATCCTCCAGAACGAGAAATTGAGTTTTCCATTGATTTAATTCCTGGTTCAAGGCCCATATTGAAGATCCATTATAGAATGACCACTGTGGAATTAGTGGAACTAAAGAAACAACTAGAGTAATTGAGTAATAAAGGGTTATATTTTCCCTAGTGTTTCTCCATGGGGATCCCCTATTCCTTTTGTAATGAAGAAAGATGGATATATGAGGTTGTGCATTTACTACACGGAGACCAATGCTATAACAATAAAGAACAAGTATCCCCTACCTCACATTGATGATTTATTTGACCACCTGCATGGAGCTCAATAATTATCAATGATTAACCTTCGATCTGGATACCATCAGTTTTGTGTAAAGAAGGAAGAAATTCTAAAGACATCATTTCAAACCAGGTACGGGCATTATGAGTTTACTGTAATGCCTTTTGGATTGACTAATGCACCATCTATATTCATGGATCTAATGAACAGAGTTTTCAAATAATATCTCGATGATTTTGTGGTGGTATTTATTGATGATATCTTGGTATACTCCAAAATCTACAATGATCATAAAAATCATTTGCACATTATCCTGAAGACTCCTAGAAGACATGAATTATATGGGAAGTTTATCAAGTGTGAATTATGGCTTCAGGAGAGTTGTTTTCTTGTCCATATTGTCTCTAAGGAAGGAATCTCTATTCATCCTTCTAAGATCAAGGAAATCCAAGAATGGTCAGCACCAATGAGTATAACTGAGGTACGCAATTTTATTGGTTTAGTAGGTTATTATCGAAATTTTGTCCAGAACTTTGCCCGATTGGATAACCCATTAACGAAAATCACACGTAAAGGGGTTAAATTTGTTTGGAAAAAATAGTGTGAAGATTTTTTTTAAGAACTTACGAGAAGATTAGTCAATGATTATATATTGACTCTACCATCGGGGAATGATGGGTTTGTTATTTATAGTGATTTTTCAACGAAAGGACTTGGTTGTGTCTTTATGCAAAGTGAAAGGGTTATTTCTTATGCATCACGACAACTGAAAATTCATGAGCAAAACTATCCTACTCATGATTTTGAGTTAGCTGCCATAGTTTTTTCTTTGAAGATATGGAGACATTATCTCTATGGTGATAAACGTGAGATTTATACTAATAACTAGAGTTTGATATACATTTACTCACAGAAAGAACTCAACATGAGGAAAAGGAGATCGCTTGAACTACTCAAGTATTACGATTTCACGATACACTACCTCCTGGGGAAGGAAAATATGGTGGCAGATGCTTTTAGCAGAAAAGATCATGTAGTTTTGAACATGATGAGAATTGAAAGGGATCCTATTTTCATGGATCTCGTGAAGATGGATATAGGAATTACCATGGAAGGTGAAACATCAATGCATTTTCAAATAGTTTCCAAACCATCTTTAATAGAAAAGATAAAGTGATCTCAGACCGGTGATGAAGAGTTTAAAAATAAGATTAAAGCTGTGAATGATGGGAGATTGAGAGACTTTGTGTATGAACATGGAATTTTGAAAATTTGGGAAGAGACTTTGTGTTCCCGATATACCTGATCTAAAAAGGAAATTGTTAGATGATTCTCATAGTTCCAATTTCTCTATACACCCTAGGAGCACCAAAATGTTTAGAGATTTGAAGGAACATTTTTTGTGGGACAACATGAAGAGGGAGATTGATGATTTTTTGTCAAGATGTATGCTTTGTCAACAAGGGAAATATTGAAGGCAACAACCTGGAGAAGTATTGCAACCTCTTCTCATACCTGACTGGAAATGGGATAATATTATGATTGACTTTGTCATGGGTATACTAAAGACTCCTAGAAGGAACGATTAAATATGGGTTATTGTTGATAGACTTACCAAGTAAGCACATTTTCCTACTATAAGAGAATATTTACCACTTGAACGTCTAAAAATACTATATATTAATGAAGTTGTGAGACTTCATGTAGCACCCCTATCAGTTGTTTCTTATCGTGATCCCCATTTCACTTCAAGATTATGGAAGAGCCTTTAGAAGGCCTTGGATACTAAACATCTTTTGAGCACTGCCTACCACCCTCAAATAGAAGGAAAATCTGAATAGAAAATTCAAACCATAGAAGACATGTTGAGATCCTACTCACTTTACTTTCAAGGTATGTGGGATCAATATATACCTCTGGTGGAATTTTCCTATAATAATAGCTTCCATTCAAGTATTCATATGACACCGTATGAAGCATTATATGAAAAAGAGATGTCATACACCAACATGTTGGGATGATGTTGGTGAAAAAAGACTCGTAGTCCCAGAACTGGTGGAGGAAACGATTGGAAATGTGAAGCTAATCCAAAACCACATCAAAGAAGATCAAAGTAGGCAGAAGAGCTATGCTGACAACCAAAGGGGGGATTTGGAATTTCAGGTAAGAGATCATGTTTTGTTGAAGGTACCTCCATGGAAGGGTGTTATACATTTCAGTAAGAAGGAAAAATTGAGTCCCAGGTACATCGGACCATTCTAAATTCTAGAACGAATTGGTGCTATAGCTTACATTTTGCAATTCCGCCAAGTCTCTCCAAAGTTCATGATGTGTTCAACGTATCACTGTTGAGAAAATACATGCATGACCCAATGCATGTACTAACCTATGAATAATTAGAACTGGATCCTGGTCTATCTTATTGCTAATAGCCCGTAAGTATTTTTGATACTAGAGAACAAGTTCTTCGAAATCGGAAGACTCATCTGACAAAATTTCTATGGAGAAACCATAAGATAGAGGAGGCAACGTGGGAACCTGAGGAATTTATGATGAAGAACCACCCAAGTCTTCATTATGCATTAATATTCTAGAAATTTTGAGGATGAAATTATTTGAAGGAGGCGAGAATGTAACACACAAAGCTTCCACAGTACACTTCTCTTTTAATAATAAAGTAGCTTGTGTTGTATAAGACTCCGAGTTCTAATACACACCACAACCAATCAAACTACTGTTATGAATAGTAATACCCACTTTTTGAAATTTTATAAATATTATCTTTCAAAATGGACTTCATTTTTGGATTCGGAATATTGAAATTATCTTAGGGAGAATTTTTTGGTTTCTTTCTGAAAACATTCAATTTTTGATGAATAGTGAAAAACACAGAGTTATAGTTTAAAACTAAATTTTTATTTAAATAATTAAATATTTAATTTAAATTTATTTTAGGTCAAAATTGATACATAATACCTATATAAGTTCAATGTAATTTATTGGAGTCAGTTTAGAATAATTATATATATATATATAATTTTTATCAAACTTTTCATCGGCTTTTACCCTCCTCCTAAGAGAATTTACAAATTCACATAAAACATTATTTTACCACTTTTGTGAGTGTAATTTTTAAAATATGAGAGACACGGTTAATATCAAGGAGTAAAATGTGGTTCAATAAGATAATAATATGTTTTGGTGAATAGTAACTTTTTACATTTATTTACCACGGTTAAAAGTAAATAGGGTAATTAAGGGTAAAAATGATATTAATATTACCCTAACACGTGTCCAAATTCTATTAGCCAAATATATCTCGACTAAAAAACCTTAGGAATGAACTATTATCATTTATTTCCACTTTTATTAGATTAGGACATTTATTATTATTTAATTCAAAGAAGAGTTAAAAGATTTAGAATCAAAGTTTAATAACTAATGATTTTTTAATATAGGGTTATACATATAATAAATAAGATTATAAATATTAATTAGGAAGATAAAAATATTTCCTACATAGTGGTATTTTATTTTTAATTTTTAGACAATAAATAATTTAATTTATTTATGACACAATGATATGAACTAATTACCGTATTAATGAAAGATTAAGATAATTGATATTATAAATACCCAACTAAATGTAATTTGAGACTTTTTATAAATTAAAATACTTTTCTAGGTTAATATGACATATTTTTATTGGTTATATGAATTTTTTTCTAATTAATAATTCTGTTATGAATTTATCAAAAACAAAATACCGAATAGGGTCAAATTTGACATAAAAGAGTTTTTAAAAAAATATATTATATTATTGATTGATATTCTATTCCTAAAATTCTATTTTTAGGCCAAAGGATTTATGTCATGATATTTGTGTCATTATTTTATCACATGGGTGTCTATTGTAAGTTTATAGTATGTTTATTAGCCAAATAATATAAAAATACAAAGAGACATGGTAAAGGTCAAACTAATTAACTAAGAGTTAAAACTAAAAGATAAGGTTAATAAAGTGACTCAAACCTATCTAAAAACTATTGGTCGAATGGATTTAGACCCATCCCCACCATATACTAGAAATAAATAAATTTTTATCGATTATAAACTTAATATGAATTTATTATAAAATAATATTTTTAGTTTTTCATAAGGTGCCCCTCATCCCTCTTATAAAAGGGAACTCGCACTTCTCTCAAATTCATACCTTAAAATCCTTTTGTCTCAGCCAAACCCTACCCAAATATCCTCCCAACTTCCCTCAAATAAATCTAGAGGCATTATCTTGATCATACATCCATCCTAAAAAGCACTTTTGATCAAATGAAAAGGAATAACTCAATGAAGATGTAATGTTTTCACCACCCTTTTTCAAGTTCCATTCTTCTTCAACTTCTTCTTTCTTAGTTGTTTCCATTATAAAATAATAACTATGGTATCTTTTATAAACTGTGATGTTATTATAAATATGTTACAACCATATTCAGTATTATATCCATCCTTTGATTGACATGTCATTATACGTGCATGCGTACGTCCTACCGTCTCCACATCGTACTGTAATTGTAATTCAATACATTATTATTTGGATAGGTATGATAATGATATTCAATTCACTTAAATAATAATTATAAAATGATAATTATTCTGTATATATGATATAATACCCAATTATATATTAATTTAATATCAAAAGAATGATATTTTCGCTCATGCGTAAGAACATACTACCGTCTCCACAAACGTGATGAGATTCATTCCCCATCGTATCCATTCAAGTGTAATTCTCGTTTGATGATTAAAAATAATGTTTAGGGACTTGATATCATTATGGATATGAATATGATACAACATATCCATAACAAAAACGACTTATGTAACAAAACATATAATAGAAAACGATTAAGTTAACACCCAAAATGAAGATAATACTAAGATATTATAAACAAAGAAATATTAAAAGATCATTTATGATATAATATTAATGTATATGATTCTTGTATAATTTAATAAAAATTATTTCACCATTATACAGGAGGTTAACATACTCTCAACCATGGAAAAGTACAAGGTATGGGTTTATTTCACAATCTCTTCATTATCCGAGGTTATTTATACGTAATTATCTACTGGGACCTCTTTATCATCCTAATCCATGTTTCTTAAAAATTTATTTCAAAAAATTCTTATTATTTTACAAAATATGGTTAAAATTAATTTATACCCATGTTTGAATTTTTATAAGATTTTTATAAAGGAATATTTCCGTCATTTTCCAAACAATTTTCTTTTTAACCTTTTCGACAAAATTAAGGTAAGAATGTCTCTTATAACTTGTACGGAGGGTGCTGCTATATTCTACCGTTATGAACTCGTTGAATCTTACCTTACAATATTATAAGAATATTTTAAAAGTAAATGTTTTATTTTATAATTATTTGACTCTTAAATGATTTCAAAAGTGAAAAAGAGATTTCTCTAAAAAGAGTTTTGATTTCATCTATGTCAACATCCTTTGATGGATTTTAAGTCTATTTGGAGTTGATTTATTATGATAAAAAACTTCCATATTGTATTGAAGGTTTTATGATATGATTTACTATGGATGTGCTATTTTTATACCATTCATTATTTTTGGTTAAAGTATTGAGATTTCATATGCTAGTTTTAATACGAATGTTTATGATATTTTTAATCCTTTTCATATGAGGAATGTATTGGACTTATGAAGTGATGGGTGGAGCCCGTTATAGCTCCTCGATGCATCGGTAGGTCTCGTGAGACAACTAGATGTTGAATTGGCTGAGGCCCTTTTCCAATTTGATTTACAGTTTTGGCCGAGGCCTTAGTCATTTGTAGACATCTTGGCTAAGGCCTTGACCAAATGTTTTAGAATGTCCGACATTATACATTCCCTCATTATGGAAATAATATTGATGGTTCATGTGGTCATTAGACTAGTAGAATACTCGTGATTATGTTTTATTATGGAATTATTTACTCAGCTCATATTCTTTCCATATAAGTATTCTTGTTTACTATTGGTAAAGGCGTGTTGTTTCAATTGTTTATTATGATTAATATTTATGTCATTTTCCGCTGTATTACTTACCCTTATTGAGCATTTGAGCTCACACATTTCTTATGTTTCATTTTCCCAGGATATGAAGAATTTAGTTATGAGTGACCTATGGGCATAATCTAGGAGGCTTGGATGTTTCTAATGAAATATATTTGTGTTCTATTTCTCTTCAGGCTATAATGTTGAACTAATGTATGAATCTTGTTTCCAATAATACTAAACTGATCGGTTTTTCAAGACATGAATTCCTTGTTATCAGGCCAATGTTATTTAATAATTCACTGACTCTGGGTAACGAGGGTCAGGGCGTTAAATTTATAGTCTAAAATTTCACATATATAACCCCATATAAAAATTACTCTCCTAAAAGATATATGTTTATGTTACATTTTCCTTAACATTAAATTAATTTTTTTTAAATTTCTTTCTCACTTAAAAGTGTCTCTATGGAGTCCCAAAATTGACCCAAGGATGACCATGGTTGGTCATGTATTAGCAAATAGGGTTCGGACATGTGTTAGGGTAATTTAATATTATTATAATATTATTTTTTACCCTTATTTACTAGATTTATTCTTTAACTATGGTAAATAAAATATTTACATAAGTTACTATTCATAATGTCTAAAAATAATAGTTACCTAGTTACTACTAATTCCAAATATGGAATCTATTTTTCCAAATCCAAAACAAAAAATTTATAGAAATTGATTTAAATTTAATTGACATTGTCAAACCACAAAGCATGGTTTTAAGAAGTAAGAACTACCAAAAGATTGACATGTGTTTATGTCCAATTTTAAAGTGAAATTACATTAAATGGCCAAAATTAGATTAAATGATAAAAAATATAAGCTAATTACACATTGAAAAAATGGAGAAGGATAGTCTAATCAGATAAATAAATTAGATTAAAAGGTAGTTTTAATTAAAAAAGTAGTTTTTACTATTCATCAATCAATGATCTTTATCAGAAAAATACCAAACTTTTAACCAAATAAATTTTGATGTGCCTATTATAAATAAAAAGTTTATTTTTTCAAATGAAACATATAAAAATGAAAAAAATGATTTAAAAATATTTACCCAAACAAGGGCGGTAAAATGACCTTTTAAATAATATAAGAATAATTTATTCTTAAAATCTGATTCGTTTTTATTTTAAGCCTCTATTATTTATTGGATAGAAGTAAAAAAAAATTAAAAAACATGTATAATTATATTATATTTAGTTATTTTCATTCCTTCTAATACAATGGTTGGGTGTTAACTATAATTTAATATAATAATTATATTATATTATTTTTATGTATAACTCAATGTTGTGTGCAACATATGATTTCAAAGAAACCCATTGTTTCATATTGAATATTATATTAGACATAGAATCCCATTTAAAGTAAAATTAATATTTAATTCACAAATATTAATAAATATGAAAATGTCATATTATTTATTTACCTGGTATGTTACATTATACTTATACAATCCTCTCATCGATTTGTTATATTATTTACTAAATATTATTTAACATTGAAGTAATGTCAATATATGTAATGTATGGTGAGTTATAATCCCCTAATCCACAGTATCTATGGAGGTCTTCGCCCAATATTAGTGGTCAAAACCACCTCAAATAAGGCATATCTTTGTTCAACAAACTCCTTCATAAAATTAATCTAGAAATAGTTATGATAAATCACCAATATTTTATAATACATTCAATTTGAAAACCTTTTATGCACACAAAACCACATTTTCCAAGTATCGTTGATCCAAACCGTCCTAAGTCCTACAATCCTTCCCCTTAACATGATAGTCAAATCACCCCAATTCTGATGAACCATTTCACCTTAACCAGTTGATCAAAATCACCCCATATATCTCTTTCCATACCCTCAACATGGAAAACCATTCCATCATACTCCCAATGATCAACATCACCTAATAAAATCAGTCCATGACCATCACATTCATATGGAACAAATTTAGTGATATAATATATAAATAATTTATTTGAAAACCCATCCTATCCATTACTATATTAAAAACCTCCCATACCTATATTAAAAGAAGTAAATAGACTGGTGTATCCCTAAGAAAATCATAGAACAACAATTATACGATATAAATACATGCATTAATTTATTATGGTTTTCACAAAAAATGATGATATCATCAATTTTAGTAAGGCACCCCATAAAACCCATATTTTATTTTTGAAATATAGGTACCACTTATCTTTTAATTTTAGTTTATTTATAATCTAATGTAATCCTCTGATTTGAGACATATTGAAAAAAAAGAGTCATAGAAAAACCCTATAAAATCAGGGAAAACATTATAGAACAAATTTCGAATCTACTATGGAAAGATAAAATATATATACAAGTAATAATATTGATGTTATTAACGTGAATAATACATAGGTACCAACAAATATTTAATATGAGATCAAATGGAGTTTTTGGAATAATTCTTAAAAGAGGGGAAGAAGGAGTTCAACGAATTACTGAAGGGAGGCAGAAATGTTGGATTAGAAAAAGAGGAGCGCCCCATTAATGAATATTAAAATGTAACTTTTTTATTTAGAAATTCCCTATTATTTCCACATGTTTTGTCATATCATAATCCCAAACAGAAGTACTCATATTCCGATTTATAATCATTAGACAGTATGGTAGCATGGTTTGAAAAACCATGTGTTGACAGTGTGGTGATCTCAATCCAAAGGATTGACACCTAAATGCTCTAGCCACATCTTTTGTAAAATAGTGTCCTAATCGTGGAGCTGACTCTAAAAAAACTCCAATGAATGATTTTCTTCAAGGGTCCAAATTCTTTTTGAAATAATTTTTTCTTAAAAAAAGAGGCCACATATTTTAGGACACGTAGTTAAACAAACGGTGATCTAACCTTGTGCCTTTATCTGTCTTTCTTGAAACTGGGATTTAAGAGAGAGATGCCCATAACACCCCTCCAAAATTGTGAGATAGTCAATGATCCTTATTACCTGTATAAAATTGACAAATAAATAAATAATAACTCTCCCTTTGAGGGCCCATATCCAATAATGATGGTTATCATCACCCCCAACATAAAAATTAAAATTTATTTTGGATTAATTACATGATAAAAAACCACAGACATTACATGCTAGGTGGGTTTGATGATATAGTGAAATAAATATTAGTGATAAAGGTATAATTGACTTATTGAAATATAAAATTTATTTTATAACAAATGAAATAAATTTGTATTTATTAAATAAACTTTCCATATTAGATTACCCATTTTGACTCTTATAAATCTTGATTAAATATTTTTTATTATAATTATATTACCACTACAATTATAAGGTGACCCATATTACCCAATATTATCCTGATTAATTTTAAAATGGTATTTATTTAACTTAATTAATTTTCAAAATATGAGAACAATAACATTTATTTAAATGATTATAAAATGTAGAAAATTGTTTTTTATTAAAACTAAAATTCATTTTTTTTGCTGTTATTAATATTATTTAAATTTAATTATTAATGAAATCACATTAAATTTACATGTATATAAATAATGTTAATTTTTTAGTTTTATTTTAAAATCAACATTTTTAGTTTAAAAAATAATAATTATTTTAAAAACCCATCATTTTCAAAAAGTTCATTTTCTATAGAAACCAATATTAACCAAAGTGATTTAATTCAATTAAAAATAATGAAAATTCTATTTGTACCTTATGAAAAAATATTTCCATGAATAATAAAACGATTTTTATCATTAATTTTACAAATGTGATTGAAAAATGAATTTAATGCTACTGCATGTAACGAGTAAAAAACATTTTTAAAAGAATGTGTATTTTTAGAATGAAAATAAAATTTACTGAAAAAGTGATGAAGTAATTTATTTTCATGTAAACTTTTTATAAAACTAAAATAAAATGTCTCTCTCATTCAAATCAAGAAGAAAAACAATTTGACCAAATATTTTAAAATAGAATAGACCCATAAAATTCATTTTTTTTGAAAATATTACTTCTCCTCACAAACTGATAAACCAATATATTATACATTTAGAATAGTATTTTAAAAAAGTGTACTATTAACCATTATAGACATCATGTATCAATTAAATGGTTTTATAAGTTTATATGTTGTTATTATATAATAAACATTATAGTTTTCGTAAAAACTGTAATTATAAAATTTACCAAAATATTGATTATTTCAATAAATAAAAAAAATAACTATAAGATAATTTTTTATATAAAAATTTTACAAATAATATAAATATATTTCCAATTAAAATTTTATAAATGGAAAATTATTATTTTAAATAAAAAAATAAAAAAATAATTTTTATTTTTAACATTGATTTTATTAATATAATTTAAATATAATTCCTAATTTAATGAATCTATATAAAATATTTCAAAAAGTACATAGATGAATTATTATGATTAATTATAAAATATATAGTATATTACAGTTTAATTTTATATATTAATGTTACATTAAATAATCTATACCACTTAAAATAATTATATTTATTTTAAAAGATTAATTTTACTTATCCATTAGTATTAATTTCATTTTTTGAATTTTATAAACTACTAATATCATACATTAGTAATTATCAAGTTATTAATAATATAACACACACATATATATAGTACTCTACTTTTACATAATTATTTATTAATCATGGATTATATTATTTTAGATTTACTACTCTCAAAAGTCACTATCAGATACCTGTCAGATACTTTAAAAAAATTATCCTATTTGTAAAGAAAATATTTCTAGTAACTATATTTATAATGGAAAATTTTCATTTTGATATATATCCATGATAAAGAGAAAATTTTCCTTCAGACTTCTTATATCACACATTTAATTCCAATTATTATGATTTTATATAACATAATTTGATTTCCTTTCTTATGATCTTCTTCCAATTATTAGATTTCATTAACATTTGCTAATCCTAAAAGGGGAAGAAAATACAAGATATAACCTAGGGTTTAAGATTTTTTTTCTATTTATTTTCCCCTTGTAATTTATTCAAATTCCTTGGATGTAAGGATCTTTGAATAGTAAAAAACCATGACATGTTATACCATGATTAATGTTTTGTTGTTGTAATCTTTTTATATGAATGAATAATATTATTTTAGTTTAATTTCAATTTTTAATGAATTATTTCATAATCTATATCAATAATATTAAAAAATTGGAAAAAATCAGTAAGACATTTTTCATTAATAAATATATTGTTTATGGAAATAATATAGTTCATAAAAACATGGGTTGTTAAATTTTCCCCCTTAAATAATTTTTTCTAAGTTATTTTAATTATAAGATTCTAATTAAAATATATTAGGGTATCTAAACTATTATCATGAATGAATATATTTGTTTTAAACTAATATTTATTTTACTCTTTTATAGAAGACTGGGTGTCATTTATATATCCTCATAATAAGAATATCTCAACTATTTATTTGTTTGACTTTAATAATATATGTTAAAATACCAAAAATGGGAGTAATTTTTTCATTTTGAGTTTATTGAATCATCATTTTAATGATATTTTTATGGGTTTTGTTTAATATGCGATTTCCCAATATTTTATATAATTATTGAATGAATTATATTAGAGATAATAGAATCATAATACCACATCAATTTTGACAAAAAATGATGATAGGATTTTATATGAAGCATTTACTTATAATAAAATAGTATAGAGTATGTATATTCTTGGAATATATTAATCATAACATTATATGTTTTATATACGAATTTATCATCTATTCCGAGTGGTAGTGGCATTTTTTCATAGGTGCCTAAGAGTAGTATGAATATGATATGAATATATGAATTTTAATAATTTATTTGGTGATATATGTCCCTCAATCCATTTCATTTTCATAACCCACATTCCTAGTTTTGGTTTCATAATATTTTAATTTATAAGGAAAATTGTTTGTTCATATCATCCTTGTTCACCTCTAGAAAATAGAATTTATCTGGATATTGTCTATGGATAACACATTTAATATTGTGAATAATTAATGGAACATTCGTTTTTACCATTTTTCATTTCACCAATTTGATTATAATCATAATTTCCCTTTGGAAACTACATTTTCTATTCCCTTCTTTCCCAAGTAATTTGAGACACATGAATAATGACTCTTCCTACGTTCTTGAAATTTTGGAAAAAGAACATTTTTTCCTTCGTTATCTTTTTGACATGAACATTCATGGGTCTCCATCCTTCTCCAAATTATTTTTCTTGGGAATTAATCTATTTTAATTTTTTTAAATAATGATTCATGATAGAAAATTTGACATAATCAAGATATTTCTCTCTCCAAATATTATCCCATTGGCATACTCATGTAAAAAATACTTTCATTTCTAATGAAATCCATTGTTAACTTGGTTCCCTTGTTCGTAAGACATTATAAAAACCCACAGTTGTTTATCATGAGTATTGAACAGTCATAACTGCTTTATCATAAATGATCACTTAATAAACTCATCCTCAAAATGTATTTTTCTACGAAACCATGAAGTTAAAAATTATTTCATTTGATATCAATTGTTGTCTAATTTACATTAAATTTCGCAAGATTATATAATACTTTATAACCATATTACCTTAATAAAACAAAAAACTCACATGAACTATCATTAAATATACTAATACACAAATAATGAATATATATTATTATAAAATTCAACACATATGTTATCTATAAAGGAACATATATATTAAAAAATATCATAAATTATTACTCTAAATGTTTGAAAAAAAATTATCAACAATCATTTTCATATAAGGATTCATTAATTAAATATGTTAAAATCCCAATAATAGTTCATAAATAGAATATGAATTTATTATTAATATCCCTCGTAATTTTATAAATAGGGTTACCATGTTAGAACCACTAATCATGAACTATAGTTAATATTTTTTAGTGATTAATTATGTTTCAAATGTATTAGAGTTCTATCATGGCACACCATTCATCGGTGTACCATTACTTGTGACACATAAATTAATTATAATAATTTAATATATTTTTAATCCACAAGTTCAGAATGTGAATTTGAAACATTGATGTCTATAATCAGTAAAATAATTTCACCACTATAAGGATACCCTTGAGTAATATTAGATTTGGGTAGTCACAACATAATGATTTGACAAGGAAGATCAATTAATAACATCAAAAAATTGATTAGTATAAAAATTGAATTGTGGAATTTTGTTAATGATATATAATGTATGTAACTCTTAAATAATGAATAATTTGGTCAATAATTGATTTATTATTAACACATGGTTTCATAATGGAATGGAAGTAAGAATCCTTACAACATGAATATAATACATGGAAATTAAGGAGTGATTTCAAAAGAATAATGGGAATAAAAAAGTGATTACAAATAGGGATAGTTGAAAGATAATTGTAGTACCTCATCAATAATGAATTATTTTTTCCTGGAATGAATAATTATGAACACATGTATTCTTAATAACATATAAATAAAATTTATTTAAACATGAAAATATGACATTGAAAGTCAATGAGAAACATAGGAAGCAAGATGAGTATAAAAAATTGATTATGGAATGGGTTAATTGAGATTTAAAGATGTTTCCCATTAATGGTGAATTATTTGGATAATACCTGATTGATTTTAAAAACATGTAATCATAATTATATGGAAATAAAAATATATTACCAAAAAAATTTGTACTTGAATCAAAAGGGGGAAGAATAAAACACATTCTTATAGATATATATATATATATATATAAATATTTTTAATGATTGGTATGAATTATTAGAATCATAGAAAATAATTTTGGAGGGAATTATTTATGTATATGTAAGGGATCATATTGATCAATTTCTATTGGGAATATATGGATAAGAGAATTGGTAGGAGTGGGATCCTTTTTTAATAAAAATGATAGAAAATTTCATAGCATATAATTATGGTTCATGTGTAAGAATATAACCACATCGGGGATAGGGGATTATGGAGAGCTAGTTAGAAAATAGGTGAGGCATATGTGTTAACGTGCTAAAAATCAAAGATATTATACAAGGTCTTATTTAAGTTTTATTTAGTAAAAACATCCGAAATTTGATTACCCATTTCAAATATTATTAATATTGGTCAGAGGATAATCATTTAAATAATTTTATCACTAAATATATATGGTGTCCCTTCATACCAAATTTTTACATAATGAATCCATGTTTTAAAACCATTTGAAAAAATTATTTTTCTATGTTAACGATATTATTTCTTTTAAATTAAAACACATAATATTTAGTAAATTTATTTATAGAAATATGATTATTTAATTAATAGGTGATCTTGATATTATTTAACATTAATTATTAATTAAGTGATAGTCAATGTTCATGTAAATTTTTACAAACCTTGTATTCATATAAAAATTTAAATGAATATGTATTTAATATAAAAATACCCAGTATATAGGAAATTATAATTTTTTAAAAACAATATTTTACATGAAAATTTAATATATACAATTGTGACTTAAATATAAGCCAAATATTAAATTTAATATCCATTATTAATTAATTTCAAATTTTCTATTTGAAATAATAAAATGATTTTTATATGATTTCAAAATTTGATAAACCATTGAATTCTATATAAGTGCATGTAATGCATAAAACTACATTTTTATATTAATGTGTCTTGCGTTTAATTTTATGCCTATGATAAAAAAAAATTAATTATTTAAAATGATATCAATTGGATTATGAAGCATATTAAATAAATTTTGATTTCAATTAATTCAAAAACCACATTTTTACTAAATAATTCTTAATAAATAAATATAAAATAATTGATTTATTTATAGGGAAATATTACTTATTGTTTTAAATTTATAGAACATTGTTTTATACTATAAGAATAATATTTTAAAATGTGTTGTTTTTCTCCTAAAACGAATTTTATAAAAATTTAAATATTTTATAAAAATTGACGTCATTATTATATATTATATTTATAGGATTGGTAAAAAGTGTATTTTCATTGTTAACAAAAAAAATCACAACTTTTTAAAAAAATACAAGAAATTTACCATAATCCAATTTCAAAATAATAAATTCAAAAATTATTATCATTTTATAATATAAAAAATTTATACATTTATACATTTATACATTTATTTTTAAAACTAAAAAATATTAACAAATATATATTTTGAACAGTCTGTGCTTTTAATATGAATTAAATCTAATTTCTAATTTAAATAATGAACTTATAATATTTCAACAATAGTATATATTATTTTTTATAATAAATTGTAAAAGTATTAATAAAAATAGTACCTCAAATGTATTTCATTTATACTAAACAAACAATCCAATTTAAATTATTTATTTATAATATAAATATTAATGTTTTCAAATCCTTTTATAATAAATAATTTATATATATTTTTAAAAAGACATATTATTGTTCATTAAAAATTTTAATTTTATTAATAATACAAAAAAATATAGGTTTTAGTATATATATTTTATGATTTTAAAATTATAAATTTATATTATTATTTATTATTAATTAATTATATAAATTTAATGACACTAATAGAAAAAAACAACATTACTATACCTATTGGATAAATATATGACTATGTTGGTAATAACCATGTTTATAATGGAAGGATTTCATTCTTATAAATAGCCTTATAAATGCCATTAATTTTATTAACACTTCTAAAAATAACACATCTCACTTCCATAGTTTCCATTTTAGACATCAGAATATGAATTTTCCTTTCATGATTTTCTTCTAATTCATTGGTTTTTGTTGGAAATTAGTTACCCTCAACGATGGAGATAATTCAAGGGATATCATAGAGTTAATTATTTTATTTTATTTTTATTTATTATAATCATTTAATTTATTCATTCTAATAGATTTAATGGTCTATAGTGAATTACAATCCATGTTTTTTAATACATAGTTTCTTTTGATTTTGTTGTAACATTTCACCATGATGGAGAAAGTGTTGTTACTTGAAATCCAATCTTATATAACTTATTTAAAATATATTTTAATTCCTTTCAAAAAATTAATCAATAAGAATAATATAAATACTTTTGAATTATAAACACATTTTTTATGGATGTAATATGGTTATTTGAAACCTGTCGATTTAGTGTCAAGACCCCCACCCCGAAAAGTTATCACATTGAAGAGATAGAGATTGTGACTACTTGAGTCTCACCAATAGTAGGCCCCGTGTTATCGAATAACACCAAGAGTAATATAAATATGCTTATGGTAAGCATTAAACATTGAGAGAATCATACCTATTAGGGAGATAATAAAGAATCACTAAAAAAACCTAGGATGATATATATATATATACATATATAAATAAATCCCAAGTGAAAACCGGTAATTCCATAAAAAATGATTACAACATAATGTAATACTACATGTTGAAAAAGTAATGGTCAAAAGTGACCATGAAGTCCTAATATTTCCTGAAAAAAGAAGGGCTAGTAATATCCACCCCGATCTCAATCATTATTTTAGAGACATGAAAAATATCGTGTATATCTATATATGGGGTCAAGAATAATAGTATACTCTATAGGATTATCCTCATATTCTCTCATATAAAACATATATAAAGCATTCTAAATCAAAATAAACAATAGTGAAACTAACTCATTAGTAAAATAGTTATACTATGTTCCATGATTCACTATTAATAACTCCTCATGCATCTTATAAAATAAATTATATAATATAATAATGAACATCAAGAGTACCTGTAGAGACCCAAATCTTGACGTACATGTACATTACATTACTTTTTCGGAATACATAATACATAACAAAAACAGACACCCAAGGACTGTATAAGCTTAGTGTCTTTGAAAACTCAAAACATAATCTTCTAATCATAGTGAAAGATCTTAAACATCTCCCATAAAGAACTTCCACTTTTTTTTCTTACCTAAAACCATTCATTGTATGTTGGGGAAAATAAAACATATAAAGGGTGAGCTCAAATGGTCAGTAAGGGTAATCATGGAGAAAATAAAGAAAACCATATACATTTGAAATTGAAAACATGAACCTAATGTTTAAACATCAAAATCTTGAGGAATGACATAAAACATGGAAGTAAGTAAGGCATAGATAATAATGAAACTTCAATCATGATAAAATAGTATCATAATAAAACATGTAATTATGGAAAACCATTAAGCACATCATATGATTTCCACAGTAGCTGAGGCATTTCTGCCAAGACCATCATAGTAGGAAATGTTGATTCCAAAACTGGGTTTACATGTCGTTCCTGACCTGTATTACTAAACCAGATTTACTTGCCAATATAGCCATGTTTATCTCATGAGATATAAATCATTACCCAATGCATTGGAGGAAGATATAGGTCCCACCCATATTTAAATCATTTTTTCGTGTGCCAAAAAACAATCATAAATCAGTCATCATAACCCAAAGAATAAAATGGGTTTCATAAACATCATCCCGTCATAACATAATACATATAAAACAAATAGATATCATTTCATCATAAAAAATTAAAACCATGTAAATAATAGATACATTATACTTGAAACATAATCATACTAAATAATGTCATCTTAGATGGAAATAGTTTTGTTAAAACACTTGTAATTAATTCTTGAGGAAAATATCCTTTCTTCTTCAAAATAATTTACTTTTTTCAAAATGCCATGAAATTTTAAAAGAAAAGAATTTTCTTAAAAATGAACATGAAATTTTGTAGAGGAAGAATCATTGAAATAATTAGTTATGAAAAAGAAAAAATCCATTCGTGCCGTACAAGATAAAAAAACATTCTCCTTGTACTTTTTCTGGAAAGTCAAAAACTACCTCGTAAGGTAAACAAAAGAAAGATTCCTTCCATATTACATAGTAGAAGTCAAAAACGGGTAAACATGACTTTTAAAATACATGGAAGAATAGTAAACACTTTATGAAAGTATTTTTATAAAACATGGACATGGATGAAAAATATAACCCCGGTAAATACTTATGAATAAACGTTCTCGAATAAGAATGAGATTGAAATAATTATCCCTTACCTTATGTGCAATTTCATCTCTATGTGTCTGAGACTATTGTATATTGGGTTTAAACTTATTATTATCTTTTAAAAAAACTATAATAAAATTTATTTTATCATATATGATTCACTTATGACTTTATCTTACCCGTTCATTTGTCGATTTCATGTTAAAGCCGCGTTTTGGGTAAAATTGTTTTATTTATCGTATGTGCTTGGAATTTTTTATAATGATATTATTATTAATTATATCATGATTTAATTACTTCCAAAATGTAAAAAAAATTATTTATATATCATATATTTTCAGTATATATATATAATAGATAGATAAATGAAATTAAATACATCGTTCATGAAGACGGTAGACCGTACGCACGCATGAACGCTGTTTTCATTTCCTTATTGAATTGAATGGAAATAAGTAGATGAAATATAAATATATAAATATATATATATATCCTCTAGAATTATTATGTCATATATTTCATTATTATTTATTATATATATACTTTATAATCATTCGTGAATGGTTAAAATGGAGAATGATTCTCATCGCGTCGTGGAGACGGTAATCCGTACGTATGCACGAGCGATGATATCATTCCCATTATTATTGAATGGTATTGGAGAAGATGATATAATGTCTCAAAATTAGTATCATGTTATAATAATAATATATAGTTATTCTTTACACCATTATACACATCCAAGTAAGTTGGTGGTGGAAAACAGATTACACCACGGTGTGGAGACAGCATTCCGTAATTACACATGCGCGGTGATTTCGTTTTTCGTAGGATGAATAGAAGGTGAAATAGGGATGTTTCATATTTATAATAACATATCAGTATATGTGTGATACTTATTATATTACTTTATTATAAAACAACTAAATAATAGGAAGAAGAAGAAGAAATGAATTTGAAAGAATCGGTAAAGGATATTACCTCTTCTTCGACGCGCCTCTTCTAAACCTCCTCTTAGGGCACTAATGTTGGTATTTGAAGAAGACCAGGACCTCTAGAATGTTTCTAGGGAAGTGTAGAAGAGAAATGTGCAAGGTTTGACTGAGATTGAACGCAAAAAATGGTGTGAGGAGGAGAGGGAGGAGGTTCCCTTTTATAAGGGAGTAGAGGGGCACTTTTGGAAACCTCTAAAATATTAATTTATAATAAACTGAAACCCCACATAAAAACAACAAAAAATGACTAAAATCAGAATATAGATGAGATAGAATTGTAATCTCATCAACCAAAAAAATTTATACATGACGTTAATTTATTTTAAACCTTATCAACATTATTTAATCTTATTTCATATATTTAATTTTATTTGTGTTAATAATATTCTAAATTTTAAATTGTTATAAATAGTTACTTATGTGTTTTTAATTGTCCATAATTCGATAATTTATGACATTTTAGACCATATAAATTTAAATTTATAATTTTTTAATATTTTTGATATTTTTAAACAATTTAATAATATGATATTTTTATGAAAAAACAATAGTGTCAATTTTGACACTATTCATTTATTTATATTTAAATAAAATCCACAGATAGGATATATTCGAACCAAAATATTTAATAGATTCTTAATATGTCATATTAACCTATAAAATTTGCCGAGAACATTAATTGAGTCATATAATAATTATTTTAATATTTTTAAAATTATTTATTTGATATATCAATCAATAAAATAATATCTACATCACTATTGTGTCATCATTTATGTTAATTTTTTAACACTTAAAATTTATCAATAAATTCACATGATGTATATGATTTTATTAGATTTCTGGGGACTATTTTTTTCGATGTTTTAGTAAGTTTAAAACTAAATTAAAATTATTACACATTTAAGATATAAGAGAGTGACATGTTATCACTTTCTTTGGTATTAATAATAATTTCATCATTTTCATGGTAAAAAGTCCATGAAATGAATCTATTTTTACACTTAGGTGATATGTTTCGACCTTTACTCATCCAATAGAATTTGGGTAGGTGTTAAGGTAATTTTATAATCTTATTTTTACCTTTAATTACCCGATTTACCTTTTAACCATAGTAAATAAAATTTCCTTAGTTACTATTCATAATGCCTAAAAATAAAAAGTAGACTATTAACATAATTTGGACATAATTATTCCAGATATGGTATCAATTTTTCAAATTCAAAACACAGAATTTGTAGTTTTTAATTTAAAATTAATCCCACTGTTGAGAAAATGGGTTTTAAATGTTAAAACATTCCAAAAGATTGAATTGTTTTTACCAATGAAATCAATTTAAAATTAAAGGAAATGACATACATTTTATTAAATAGTAAAAATATATTCTATTTATACTTTAAAACCATTAAATATTATAATTTAACCATATAAATTATCTCGATGAAAAAAATGGTTTTTAATTAAATTTTACCGTATTTTTACTATTCAACAAAATATGAAGGATATCAGAATAATCTCAAAAATTTATACAAAGTAAAGTTTTATATTGGGATTCCAAGGAAGAAGTTTTATTTGTCAAAATTAACATTATAAACATGTCAAAAATATATTTAATGTGTGTGCACCATCAAAAGGCGGCAAAACTGCTTTTTTTTAATACTTATTTTACCTGAAAAAATTATTTTGTTCTAATACCATGTTCTATAAAACATGTCAAATTAATTATAATGTAATAAAATTCCAAATTTAGTTTTTATTATTCATAACTGCTAGTTCATAAAAATATTTTAACAATATATCGTTGTTTAGTGAAACTCAATATTGAGTTCAACAAACGCTATCAAGGAAGGTCATTGTTGCCTGCAATTCAAGCCATGTCAGGGATGCATGTAGTTCAAGCTTCCTTTGGTGTTGCATATAAAATAATCAAAATATAGTTAGTTTATACATTGATTAAAATCTATACTTGGTTTTGTTTATAGCGCAAGCTAATTTTTGTGTAGCGTACAACACAAGACATCAAAGAAAATAAAAAGATTATTTCTCATAAAATATCAGGGGGTTACAGTACCCTTATCTTACTTCCCCACTAATTTTATGAGCTACCCCAACATTTCATGTTCTTATCCATCTATCTCCAAAATATTTATAGTTTGATGACACCTATGATAGAAATCACAACATGAACCTCATGCATCACATCATCACATCATCACGACATCCCATGTGAAATCACCACATATGGTAACTATGTAGTCTAAATGATCTGTTATAGCCTATATGACATGTATCAAACATCAGGCATTATACATCATGCATCACAGCCCATACACTAAGTATGTACCTTAATTCATTACATCCTATACCCATAATACCTATAATAATCCATTACAACTATATATGAGGATACATGTTTCTCAAATAAGAAAATTCAATCACAAACCTCAACACATATATATGGTAAAACCAATATTAATGCATACCAAAACAGTTAAAAAACAATAGAGGAAAGTGGGGACAAAGGTGGTTGTCATCCATGCATCTTTTCACAGGGATGATGTGGGGAAAATCCCCTCCCATAGTCCACTAGATGTGGATCCCCCAAACTGTCATGGGTGGGGATGCATGTAAAATAATAAAATATATATAGGAAATAATGTAGGGAACTACAAAACTATGGCTATAAACATGTATTAGAATAGCTTGCATCTTATGTTTCTCATAATCATAGCTGGAACACTAAGACCAGATATCTAATATGGACAAAGAAAATTAAAAGAAATATATCAATTACTTCATCCCTTTTTATCATTTCGTTCCATTAATTAATTTATTAACCAATGATTAATATGTAACAATATTACACATTACATTAATATAATCATCATAGTAAATTCTATTACCTCTATTAATAATCCTAATTGATTCCATGATTTATTAAGATTAGTAGATTTTATGAATATGCATTCAATCAAAACCAACCCCTAGGGTAAATGATTTGTTAATTTATTATTATCATCATTTTATAATCCAGGTATTATGGAAAAAATTTCCAAATACAAAACTATAAGGAAACATAGAACCAAGCATACCCAACTCATGAAGTGGGGAATTTAACTAAGATAAAATAATATAATTTTCCATCTGCAATTAAAATGATTCCAAATAAAGAATCCCTACCCTCAACATCACATGAATTGGTAAGACAAACTTCACGATCTTCCATCATCTATCGTTTCATCCCTATGACACACATTCATATCCTAGTGCATCATGATATAATAGGTTCCAACTATTTCCAATGCATTTAGGCCTCCCCACCCATATCAGACTAGCCATACCAAACTCACATCACATTCAGGACTCCCTATTCCATATCACATCACACAAAAAATCCTGCATACAAATTATATCCCACAAATAATATGAAACCAACAATAAAATCCAAGTGGTAAGTCTAGGCCATTAAAATATGTTATCTGGCCATCGCATATAAATGGTCACTGATGAATCCAAACAAAAGGAACTCAAACCACTCATGATGATTGGAAAGTAAGGAAATAGAATTTATATTTTCATAAAGCCAATTATTAATCCATTTATAATTAATTAATTCATTATTTAGAAGATAATACTCTGGGAAACCAAAACCATCATGAAATAAAAATAAATCAACAAATTAAAAATTCACTCTATAGTATTTACTAATTTCAAAAAACATAGATATTTCTTATTCACAATTAATATGTATTTTAATTATTATCAATAATCATATGCATGATTCACTTTATTTATAAATTTAATTAATAAAATGGAAGATGAATTTTAATTAAAATTTCGCATTGAATCATTTAGAATATCATCAAATTAAAATAAACAATAGATTAAAACGATGAAATCTTATTTATTTATTTTTAATCCAATTATTTATCACATAATTACTAACTTACATACTTTAAAATTTTTATCATGTTATTCCCATAATATGAAAATATAATGAAATCATAGAATAGGTATCACAATATATATATAATCAATTGGAAACCCACAATCATGGTAAAAAATATCAACGTTTCATTTAAACACATTTCATTATTAATCCATTTTGATATGTTATTACGTTAATTCAATTTTAGTCCAAGATGTTACAGTAAGTTTAACTCATTATTACACCGAAATAAATAGTGAAGTAACAAATCCCATACATCAAAGGCATCAATTTTCTTTACATGATAATTAAATAAAATTGTAGATTTCCAATCACCTATTTTATAAGAAACTACAATATCATAAATATTTCATGAGAAAAACATAGTAGAAATCAATATGTAAACATCAATAGAAATTTTGGGATCAAGTGTCATTGAATTGAATTATAAAACAGGGGAAAGAAGATACATCCTGTTGAACCCTAAAGAAAATGATTGAATAACATAACATTGATCATTGCATATTGAAGAGGTAATACATAGGTCAATCCCTATTGATGTGATTCCTAAATAGTGGAATGTTTTTCTATTGGATTCTTATAAATCAAGAGGGAAAAACACTGTCTATAGTGTTTATAGAAAATCATAGCTCTATAACCTTTCGTAAGTTCACTACAATGAGGATTTTCACTATCACAAACCATCCTCTGGGCTCGTGCCATGACTACCCCAAGCCCGCCTTCCATAGGCCAGGGGCTGGAGACTAGCACCTAAGGCGTAAATCCCGATAAAAGGGAAGACCTTGCCTTTATATAAGTAAACAAACACAACAGAGTACACAAGCTGGAGTAAACTCAAAGTAAACTGAGTACAAAAGTAAGTGCTGGAAATTAAATGGGCTAGTATACAAACCTAACTGAAAGTACAATACAACTTAGAAAGTAATTACAACAATTGAAAAGTAAAGCAGCAACCACCAAGTCATCCTCCAGAAATCCCACCTGAAGGGTGGGTACGGATTTTCTCTTCAGCTCCTCGAGTCTATCCGTCCGCTCTGTGTACGTCCCGCTTGATACTCCACCTCCGGATACTGTCCCACTCCACAAGCCTCAACCACGATCATTGTTTTCCGTCGTCTACAGCCAACACAACGTAGTGCGGGTATAGCTCGTGTAGGGGTGAGTATACGATACTCAGTAGGGACCCCGAGACCCCCAAAATTATCCTAGAATCCATGAAGGATAAACCAAAAAGGAAGGATACAATCATGAATAATCAAACTAATCTACTTAGGTATATTACCAAACATATAACTATGTCATCAATTACTGTTCGGCTCCAACTCTCGAGCTCAAACACAACACAGTCCACATAGGATAGCACAACCCAGACCACATAAGAAAGAATTCAATCAAATTGATGATAATGATTGAAGTTCAAGACTTAGCTCACATAGGTATACTTCTCATGAAGAAGGATAGAGATGATTAGATGTAGCCTCTGAATCAGCTCCTCTGCCTAACGCACGTAGGATCCAAGTACAAAAGTCGTTGATGCCAAACCCACGTAGGATCCAAATACAGTAACCATCGCTGTCGAACCCACGTAGGATCCAAGTATAGTCATCATTGATGTCGAACCCACATAGGTTCAATGTACAGTCGTTCTTTCTACCGAACCCAAGTAGGATCCCACTACAGTCATCATCGTCGTCGCAATCGCTTCCAGCTCTTGGATTCCCGCACACAGCATGCTCGATTTCGGGAGAGTCAGCTCCATGAGCCAAGAGGGTCGATACATCAACTGTCACACAGTCTAGAGTCGATGTATCTCAATGTTCCGTCTTGCCAATAGGAACTCAATGAGACAAACGACACCTTAAACGGACGCCCGGTCTGAGAGATAATGGATTTTCCGTTCCAGGGGCCTGGTTAGAAATACGCTCGTTTCTAACTCATATGATATCCAAATTCTTCCAAAACTGACATAGAGTATCGTAATAGAACCATCTCATCCAAAGGGTCCTAGTGCCGCAGACGGCACATTGATCGGATGCGCGGTCTTTAAGTTATTCTCATTTAAGTGATTAACAGACCCGACCTGTTTTGCCCAGTGGGCCAACGGGTCAGGTTAACCCAGTTTGATGAGTCCGACCCAACAGGAGTGTCATACCGGTCCGAAAGAAAACACAACTCGGCCCGAAGGGGCGCGGCCCGGCCCGATGTGGCGCAGCCCGGCCTGGCGGGGCGCGGCCCGGCCCGGCGAGGCGCAGCCCGCCCCGGCACGGCGCGGCCCTGCTGGCTCGGCCGGCTGGCCGAGCGGGTTCCAGGGGGTGGCCCCCTGGATGTCTGTACCGGCGACTCCAAGCGGCGCCAGCATTCACTAAACCAGTCGGCTCGACCGGCCAGCATTCTGCACACGCAGCCCGCATGGGCGGGCCGCCGGTCTTCCAATGCGGCGCCCTCCTGGCGCCACGGTCCAGCTCCGCCCGGTCGCCCGACGGGCCGGCCGGTTCTTCTATCGAAGCGGCCCGTGTAGCAGGTCGCGGTTCCTCCCGCATAACTGGCGTAATGGCACCGACCTCCTTTTTCGCGTTCCCAGCACGGCGCGACGGCGTCATGCTTCCTCTGCCATCAATTGCCAATTCTAAAATAATAATCGAGAACAACGGAGGGTTGTCGGGCCATGTTCATTCGGCCCGCACCCTCTACGTGAAATGATAGCAATCGGCCATATTTGACAATGATTTCTAAAGAGTACAAGGTACGTAAACATCCACTTTCAAGAATAAACCCCTTCCTCGATAATCGATGTCGTTCGCCGGGCGTTGCGAAAGATGGCATCGCGGTGCGAGGTTTCACAAGCAATGTCGGAGTGCGCCCGAGGAGGAAGCGGTGTCTCCCCTTTTGTCACAGAGAGAAGAAGAGTATAGCGCATCTTTGTTCATCATGGATTCGGTTCTCTATGTTGAAGAGGTGTCGTTCTTCGCAGAGAGGACGATGTTCTTCAACGAAGGAGGAGATTCCTTTTTCTTTCACACAAAGACTCTCTCCAAAATCCCCACACAACAAGCCAACCCCAAAATAAAATAAGGCCAACCATTATTTTAATTAAACAATCCATGCATTTCAAAATAACAAATTCCAATTACAATTCACTTAATTAATTAAATCATGAGTTTTTTAATTAATTAAGTGATAAGTTGGAAATTTTTAATGGAGTGAGAGAGGGAGAGAAAGAGTCCTCATTAAAGAAGAGTTAACATGTTTAAAGGGGATGTTTATGAGAGTTATGGGATTGTGGAAGGTTGGGGCTCGTGTGGGCCCCACCCCCCAAATATCCTTATATGGGTAGTTAGAAGCTTGTGGGTCCCATCCTAACTCCCCCATGTGGAATAAAACCACTTTAGATATACAAATAAAATTCCTCCACAATTTTATTCACTTATCATTTAATCCACAAATTTTTGACTTCTCGTCCCATGGAAACAAAACTACGGTAAAGGTCCCCTTAAATAATTATCGGAGTTGCGAGTTCATCGGTGCCGTAGGATTTCAATTCCGAGCAACGGTTCAAAAGATAGAAAAACACGGTTTTTTTTACTAAACGTACCCGAGCTAAACATTGGAAATTGATTTTGGGCACATCGGGCCACAGAATCAGGTGTCGTTAGAAACTGCGTACTCAAAAAATTCCAAAGTATTTAAGAAAAAAATATTGTTGAAATTTCCGAGTCCTTACATTACTCCCACCTCAGGGATTTATGCCCCTATAAAGCTACATCATAAACTAGGGGAACAAATGAGGGTACTGAGCACGCATCTGATCCTCCCGCTCCCATGTGCTCTCCTGGAGGTTCCCATGCTGCCAACGAATGCGCACCAGAGGAACCGACCGTCCACATAGGACTGGCTCTTGTTAATCCTTGATATCCACCGAGACCTCTATGAATGTATCCCCATCATCGATGTCTAGCTCCCCATGGTCGATGATGTGATTCGGGTCATGCACGTATCTCCTTAGCTAAGATACGTGGAAGACGTTGTTCACCCAGTGCAATTGAGGTAGAAGGGCCAGGTGGTAAGCCACCTCGCCTACCCTACTGAGGACCTGGAAGGGTTTGATAAAGCATGGGGATAACTTTCTGCCCTGGATAAATATTTTTAATCCACTTCAAAGTGTGAACCATAAGAAAACATGGTCGTCATCCTCAAAATATAGTGGTCTCCATCTCTTATCATCACAGGACCATTGTTTTCTCTATGCAGTCCTCATCCGCTCCTGGATGATATGAACCTTCTCCATCGTAGCCTGAACCATCTCTGTTCCTACAAGTGCTGACTCCGCAGGGTCTGTCTAGCATAAAGGTGATCTGTAAGGTCAGTCGTACAATGCCTCATATGGTGCCATCCCGATGTTGGAGTGGTAGCTGTTGTTGTACACAAACTCAACCAAGGGTAGGTGATCCTCCCAGCTGTGACCAAGGTCAAGGAAACATGCACAGAGCATGTCCTTGAGTGTCTGAATGGTCCTCTCCATCTGGCCATCCATCTGAGGATGAAAGGCAGTGCTCAGGCGTAGCTCCATCCCAAAATCCTCTTGTAACCCCTTCCAAATCTGGGATGTAAAGAGAACATCTCGATCGAAGACAATAGATGATGGCAAACCATGAAGCTGTACGATCTCCGGAATGTAGAGGCGTCCCATGACCTCTATCGAGCCCTTCTCTCTGATCGGTAAAAAGTGGGCAGACTTGGTGAGTCGGTCGACGATCACCCAGATGGAGTCATGAACTCTGGAAGTACGTGGATGCCCCATCATGAAATCCATGGATATCTCGTCCCACATACACTCTCGGACCTCTAAGGGCTACACCAAACCTGTTGGTACCTGTTCTGCCGCCTTCACCTGCTGGCAGGTGAGACATCGAGAAATGAACTCTTCCACAACCTTCTTCATAACCAGCCACTAGTGTTGTCGTCTAAGATCCTAGTGCATCTTTTCCACTCATAGATGTACCGCCAAAGGGGATGTGTGAAACTCGCTCAGCACCTCCTCCTGTAATACAACTGTTACCATGGTAGGTCCCCTAAAGAGGATGATGTGCTCTCCTCCTACAGAAAATCCATCAGGTTCCTGTCCTGTGGATATCTGTGCACATCGCGTCTCACAGTCAACGTCCCCACGCTATGCCTCTCTGACCTTCTGAAGTAGTGGAGGATTGACTGTGAGTGAATGTAAGAGGCTGATCCATCCCTATCCACGAAGGTTATCTAGAATGCGGCTAGCTGCTCCATCGCCTCTCCAAGTAGCATAATGCACGATCTTCTGCTGAGATAATCAGCCACAACGTTCCCCTTCTAAGTAGTATAGACTATCTCAAAGTCATTTTGCTAGAGGAACTTGATCCATCACCGTTGTCTCAGTTTCAGATCCTTCTGCGAGAAAATATACCTGATACACAGGAGGTCGGAGTGGACTGTAAAGTGATCACCCATTAGATAGTGCCACCACATCTTGAAGGAGAATACCACCACTTCTAACTCCAGGTCATGGGTAGCATAGTTCTGCTCGTGCTTCCATAGATAACGTGAACCATAAACGATCAATGCCTGCTCCTGCATCAGGACACACCTGATTCTGGTCCCTGATGCATCGCAGTAAACTACGTACCCTATGCCCTCCTCCGGTAGCTTCAATATGGGTGCACTGGTCAATCTCTGTATCAGCTCCTAGAAGCTCTACTGACATCTATCTGACCACATAAAGGGTTTCCCCTTCTTCGTCAAAGCTGAAAGCAGTGCTGCAACTCTAGAGAAGTCTGGCACAAATCTCCGATAGTACCCTGCCTGACCTAGGAAACTCTGCACCTCTGTCACGCTCTTGGGTGGCTCCCAAGAAAGTACAGCCTCGATCTTCGCAGGATCCATAGCAACTCCTGCCTCCGAGATGACATGCCCCAAGAAGTGAACCTCTTGAATCTAGAACTGGAACTTCGATAGCTTACCATAAAGTTGGTGCTCTTGGAGTGTGTCTAGTACAACCCACAAGTGGTAGGCATGCTCCTCCTCAGTAGTCGAGTAAATCAGTATTTCGTCGATGATGACTATGAAAAATAGATCGAGGTAAGGCTGGAAGATTCTGTTCATGAGACTAATGAATAATGCTGGAGCATTGGTTATGTAAAAAGGCATAACCAAGAACTTGTAGTGGCCATATCAACACATGAAGGTCGTCTTCTGCACATCCTCATCTCGAACTCTGAGCTGATGATAGCCTGACCTGAGGTCTATCTTTGAGAACCATCATGCTCCCTTGAGCTGATAACAGAGGTCTTCAATCCTCGGGATTCGATACTAGTTCTTTATGGTCACCTGATTCAGGCGATGGTATTTGACACACAGTCTTAATCTCTAATTTTCCTTTTTGGCAAATAAAATCGGAGAATCCCAAGGTGAAACACTGGGTCAGATGAATACCTTTCCCTACAAGTCCTCCAGCTGTACCCGTAGCTCTCGAAGCTCAGTGGGATCTATCTGATATGCTGCAGTAGATATCATTGTTGTCCTAGGGTACAGGTCAATGTAGAATTCTACCTCTCTGTGAGGAGGTAGTCCAAGAACATCATCAGGGAAAACGTTCACATACAGATCCACCACAACATGAAAACTCAGACTCCGCACATCAACCTCTCCGAGGATGAGACTAGCCAACTGATGTGTGATTGGCTGCCCTCTCCTCTGCTTAAGTCCATCCTATACTATAAAGGCTCCCTTCTCGCTGTTGAAGGTGAACTAGCTTCCATCTGTTTGGACACACCACACTTTGCACCTAATGCAATCAATCAGATCATGGACTGTAGACAACCAGTCCATACCCAAGATGACATCATAAGGCCTTGACACCGCTACATGAATATCTCAACCAATGATCTTGCCTCCTGGAGTAAGCTCACACTGTCGGGAGCAGTGCGTAATCATCGAGTCTACTCTCGTAGAAGTCTCTAGCAGTAAGGATCGAGCCAACGGCTCCGTCAGAATCTCTGAGCTCCGAACAAGGGTAGCAGTAATAAAATAATCACTCACTCATGTGTCTATAAGAACTGCATCAAGGGTGGAGTAGACACAGATAGTACCACGAATCATCTCAGGTGCGCCATGGTCATAGGCCTCCACTGCCTGGAGCTGAGCCTGCCTCTGTCCCCAAGCACTATATGGTCGGGGTGGACATCCTTTTGGTAGTGGTGGTAGAGCCTCGAAGTGTCGTCCACCACCTACTGCTTGGCCAGCTCCTCTACCTCATCTGCCTGCTCCTTGTGGACCACCACGGTCGAACCACTGCCTCTACCTGGGTGGTCCCTCAACCGTCTATTGCTTCTATCCATGGCGGGTCGGGTAGTCACAAGCCATGTGGCTCTGCCCACTGCATGCATAGCACTGCCTGCCTCTCATATGACTGGCTCCGCTGCCTGTGCCCCGCACATTCGAACCATTATCCTAGGGTCGCCCACCTGATCGAATGGTCTTCTTGGACCTCTGCGACATCTTCCTACTGCCGGCTGCAGAAGACTCCGCTACGTGTCGCCCAGCGGTAGGCATCACTGCTGGCGTATGCTCAGCAAGAAAGCTCTTCGCAATAAGGTCTCTCTCTAGTACTCCTGCCTGTGTCGAAATGCTAAGGGAGATCATCAAAGCCCTGATCTCATGCCTCAGTCCCTGCTCAAATGTCCGGGCATGGAAGAATGAGTCGTATACCATGTCTGTGGAGTAGCGCGAGAGGTCGATAAATCTCGCCGAATATTGGGCTACTGTCATGCGGCCCTAACGAAGATGTAGTAACTTCTGGATGCGCACCGCATGGAGGGTGGCTGGAACGAACTCCAAGAAGAAGAGGCTCTCGATGTCCGTCCAAAGTAGTGATTCCTCATTGTGCACCTGAAGCATCAGGCTCCACCATCTACCTGATGCTGCTTGCAGGAGACTCACTACAAGGATCACCATAAGATCTACTGGTGTCCCTACCAATCTGAAGACTTGGACGATAGCCTCTAGCCAACCCTCGACTGCCTGAGGGTCTGTCTCTCTGTGGAACCTGGGCGCCCTTTGTCTCTGAAACTCGTGAATCGCACTATGGGGGCATGCACTCTCCGCTGCTGGGGCTGGTGGTATTAGTGGCTCAGTGGGTAGAGGAACCGCTAGTGCCTCTGCTGTAATGGGGCCCATCACCGAGGCCACATCTCTAGGTGGGCTGCAATCCCGCACGTAACTAGAAACCCTAGCTGGATGCCTTCATGGGGCCATCCTGAGAAGAAACATGTGTTCCATAGTAAATACAGTATACCTGGTGAGCTGACACAATGTAATCAGAAAAAAACATTCAAAACATACATGCAATCAATGTTTTCAAGCACTAAGTCGGAAATTAGAAGTCAGGGTCCTGGTGTATGGATAAGTCAGCCTTCGCACCAACACTGGACTCCCTAGAATGATAACCACACTCAATACCCTTAAAATTATTTCTCCATACAATGAAATTATCAGAGTCTTGAGTTCTGCGGTAGAACCGACTCCTCGGATACCAATTTGTCATGACCCGTCCTCAGGGATCGTACCGTGACTACCCCAAGCCCACCTTCTATAGGCCAGGGCTGGCGACTAGCACCTTAGGCGTAAATCCCGATAAAAGGGGAGGAATTGCCTTTATATAAGTAAACAAACACAACAGAGTATGCAAGCTGGAGTAAACACAAAGTAAACTGAGTACGAAAGTAAGTACTGGAAAGTAAATGTGCCAGTATACAAACCCAACTGAATGTACAATACAACTAAGAAATTATGTACAACAACTAAAAAGTAAAGTAGCAACCACCAAGTAGCCCCCCAGAAATCCCACCTAAATGGTGGGTATAGATGGTCTCCTCAGATCCTAGAGTCCATCTGTCTGCTCCGTGTATGTCCCTCCTAATATTCCTCCTCCGGATACCGTCATGCTCTACAAGCCTCAACCACTATTAGCGTTGTTTGTCGTCTACAACCAACACAACGTAGTGCGGGCATAGCCCGTGCAGGGGTGAGTATACAATATTAAGTAAGGACCCCAAAACCAACAAAGGTATCCTAGAATCTACGAAGGATAAACCAAAAAGGAAGTATAAAATCATGAAGAATTAACCGACTCTACTTAGGTATATTCCCATACATATACCAAAGTCATCAATTACTGTTCTACTCCAACTCTCGAGCCCAAGCACAACACAGTCCACACAGGAAAGCACAACCCAGTCCACATAGGAAAGAAGTCAATAATATCGATGATAATGATTGAAGATCAAGAATCAGATCACACAGGTATACTTCTCACAAATCGGGATTGGGATGATTAGATGTAGCCTCTGAATAATCTCCTCTGTCGAACCGACGTAAGATCCAAGTACAAATGTTTTCGCTGCCAACCCCACATAGGATCCAAATACAGTGACCATCGCTGTCAAACCCACGTTGGATCCAAGTATAGTTTTCATCACAGCCGAACCCATGTAGGATACAAGTACATTTATCCTTGATACCGAACCCATGTAGGATCCTAGTACAGTCGTCATCGTCGTCACAGTCGTAGGCAGCTCTAGGATTCCCGCACACAGCATGCTCTATTCCGAGAGGTTCCGTTCCACGAGCTAAGAGGTTTGATACATAAATTGTCAGAGAGTCCAAGGATGATGTATCCCAAAGTTTCGTGCCAATAGGAACTCAACATGGCAGACGACGCATCAAACGAACGCCCGGTCTGAGAGATAATGGCTTTTTCGTTCTAGGGGCCTGGTTAGAAATATGTTCTTTTCTAACCCAGGAGATATCCAAAGTCGTCCAAAACACACTTAGAGTATTACTAATGAACCATCTCATCTAAATGGTCCTAGTTTTGTAGACAGCACGTTGATCGGACGCACAGTCATTAAGATATTCTCATTTAAGTGATTAAAAGGCCCGACCCATTTTGCCCAATGGGCAGACGGGTCGGGTTAACACAGTTTGACGTGTCCGACCCAGCAGGAGCGTTAGACCCGTCCGAAGGAATACACATCTCAGAACAAAGGGGCACGACCCTTCAAGAAGTGGCATGGCCCGGCCCGGTGGGGTGGGGCCCAAGCCGGCCCGACGCGGCGCAGCCCTGCGCGGCCGGGCTGGCCTAGCGGGTTCCAGCCCCCCCCCCCCCCCCCCCCGGTTGTTTGCATCGTCGGGGCCGCCCTTCCCCAAACCGGCCGGCTAGACCATCCGAACTTTTTCACATGCGGACCGCATGGGCGGGCTGCCAGTATTCTAGCACGGCACCCTCCTGGCGCAGCGGTCTAGCTCCACCCGGTCGACTGATTCCTCAGCGCGGCTCCCTTCTGGCGCCGCGGTTTGCCTCCGCCCATCCGGCCGACGAGCCGTCCAGTTATTCCGCTGAAGCGTCCCGTGTAGCGGGCCAAGGTTCCTCCCGCACAATAGGCACGACGACGCCAACTCCATTTTCACGTTCCCAGCATGGTACGACGGCGTCGTTCTTACTCCTTCATCAATTGCCAACTCTAAAATAATAAACAAGAACAACAGAGGGTTTTCGGTCCGTGTTCATTCGGCCAGCACTCTCCGTGCAAAACGATTGCAATCAGCCATATTTAACAACGATTTCCAATGAGTATGGGGTACGTAAACATCTAATTTCTTGAGTAAACCCCTACCTTGATAATCGATTTCATTCACCGGGCATCGCAGAAGATGGTGTCTCGGTGCGAGGATTCGCAAGCGACATCGGAGTGCGCCCGAGGAGGAAGCAGCATCTCCCCTTTTGTCACAAAGAGAAGAAGAGGATTGTGCGTCATTGTTATTCGTGTATTCGGTGCTCTACGTCGAAGAGGTGTCATTCTTCACTGAGAGGATGATGTTCTTCAATGAAGGAGGAGCTTCCTTCTTCTTTCACACAAAGGCTCTCTCCAAAATCCCCACACAACAAGAAAACCCCAAAATAAAATAAGGCCACCCCTTATTTTAATTTAAGAATCCATGCATTTAAAAAATCAAAATTCAAATTCAAATTCACATAATTAATTAAATCATGAGTTGTTTAATTAATTAAGTGATAAGTTGTCCAGTTTTAATAGAGTGAGAGAGGGAGAGGATGAGTCCTCATTAAAGAGGATTTAAAATGTTTAAAGGGGAAGTTTATGAGAGTTATGGGAATGTGGAAGGTTGGGGATCATGTGGGCCCCACCTCACAAATATCCTTACATGGGTAGTTAGAAGCTTGTGGGTCCCATCCCAACTCCCCCGTGTAGGATATAACCACTTTAGATATACAAATAAAATTGTTCCCCATTTTTATACACTTCTCATTTAATCCACAAATTTTTAACTTCTCCCATGAAAATGAAACTACGGTAAAGGTCCCCTTAAATAATTACCGGCGTTGCGAGGTCATCGGTGCCCTCACATTTCAATTCCGTGCATTAGTTCAAATGATAGAAAAACCTGCTCGTTCGTTTACTGAATGTACCCATGCTAAACTATGGAAATAGATTCTAGGCATACCGGGCTTCAGATTCAAGTGCCGTCAAAAACAGTGTACTCGTAAAATTACAAAGTATTTAAGAAAAAAAAATTACATGAAATTTTTGGGTCATTACATACACGACATGTAAAACATACATGTCATGTGAATTTCAATTTTTTGAATTAATTTGAAAAAAATATATCTTACGTAGTACCAATTTGAATTACTACTCATCATTAAAATCCTCACACAATATGTGAAACTCTCTTACACAGTGTGTAATCTCCCTATTTAAATCTTCTAGAGGACAAACCCCTTGAGACACACTATATTACTCTTCTATGTACCATGGGAAGAAAAATCATGAAATGGGTCAGAATAGGGAAATATAATCACTTACATTATATAACTCACAATTAATTCATGTTCACAAGAATACAAATAAATCCAAGAGATAAACTGAATATGGTTCAACCAAAAAGAATCCCCAAATGCTACGTATCAATAATATTTCAATAGAAGGTTCTCATCTACCTCAACATAAGAACAGTGTATTACAAGCCAAAATCAAAAACTAACTCTTAAAAGCTATCATAGGGTAGATAACTATCAATAAAGAGTAATCACATGATTAGAAACAAGATAAATCTTTATCATAAAATATAACTATCAATATAAAAAAGAGAAAAACATTAAAATAGGATAGATAACTATTAAATGGTCTAGGGTACTGATTGTGGATATTTGAATCACATTCCTTGGTATATTCAACCATAATAAAATTTTGTAATAATAAGTGAACCATGGAAAAATACATCACAAAAGAATACCTTCTTCAGGTTGTATAGGATCTATACAGTCTACTCATCAAATGTCACATAAATGTCAACATCGATCTCTCCCTAATAGAGGACATGAGATATTTTATGATTGTAATAATAAATCTATCAGGCATGGAAAACATCATGTATCTTGATCACATATGGAGTATATTATTTCTGATATGCAATAACTCCACAACATTTCAACACCTTGGATGTCCTAATAAACATAAAAAAATATTAATTTCAAATAAAATATTCTCTACCCATGGCGATGAGTCACCTTCAAGAATACATTATCTTCAACATAAAAGTCTAGAGGCATCATCCCACGATCTTTGTTGGATTTATGATGATCTTGAACTTCATTAATCATATTCCAAATTTCCTTACCCATATTTATTTTATTTTATATTAATTATGTCATTAGAATTTCTTCCTGACAAACCCCATTTCATTACAGCTAATAATGGGAATTTTCATAGTACAAAATATTAAATAGAATCACAAAAAATGTTAAAGTCTAATGTATTAATATATTAATCCATTCCCTAGGGAAGGGGGTATTGCACAAATATCAAAAATATATGAAACTAGAGCGTAACATGACTTCAAGTGTTTGGATGGTTTTCTTTGTCTAAACATCCAGCTGTGGACAAAAATAATTTTTATGGAATAACTGAGAACAAAAATAATGATGGAGAACTATCCACACCTAAATGGTAAAAGCAGGGTACCAATTTATGTTGATTACCCTTGGTAATCCATTTATTCAAACCACATCCCTTAGATACTTACTTGATTAAGAATTTATAAGAGAGACTCCTTGTTCAAGATAATGTGGGCTAATTTCATCATACAATCTACTATCTCCCATGTAGAATCGTAGCCGTAATGAGCTCACTACAAAGCTGTAACAATGACTGTCAATATTTTCTCTGACATTAACAATGGAATATCTAATATATTTTTAAATCGATTGTGAACATGGTGCAAAACATTCATCTTCTAATAGAACAAACATTGTGAAAAATACTTTTCAACTTCACACTTCATCCCAGGGCACCAATACATAACATTCAAAAATATTTCCATCTTTGTCATGTATAGATTTACCTTAAAATTTTAACTATATAACTAAGGTAAAACTATTTCAGACATCACCAAATGAATTAATATCCTTCACTAGAAAACCAACTTTTTTACCTATCTTCATGAACACTATTAGGGGTATCAATAGAACCTACATGGTCTCTCTTGATCTTCATCAAAGATACCCTTTTTGGGGATCCACCTACTTCACCAAAGACAACTACAAACTCATCTAAAAAACCTCTACCTACATCCTCTACCACATCTAGATGAATAACTGAGAGTTCTTCAATTACTCTTTGAGAATCTTCAAATTAATTTGTAGAATCACCATGTGACTTAATCCTTATAGAATCTTCTACAACATTTCTTCTTCTTAACTTATACAAACTATCTAAATCTTAATCATTTAGGAATTCCATCTTCTGATGTTAATGCATGTTCATGTGACCTTAATTGAATACATACCATTGACTTTTCTGATCTGTAAAAACCATGAAATTCTTAATGATGATGTATTGTCACCATGAATTCAATAAAAATGTAATTACAAAGAACTCATTTTCATGGGTTTCATAGTTATGTTGGTGGGGACATAACATACAAGATCCATAAGAGTTAAACAATATTTCTACATTAGAATACAACATAATCAATGAAATGAAACATCCCTGAAAGCCTCAAACTAAACTCCCTTCATTGGAAAAAAGGACTACAATGGTGTCCAAAATAAATTTATTGTACTAGAAATTTGTCTGAAACTAGTTACTCCACATGAATTTCTGATGAATTCTTGTCAAAGACATTATAGGAAACATAACCTATAATAAATCAATTACGAACCTTCTATAGTAGACTTCCTGATCATGAAAACTCTATACTTATTTCATTATCTTGGCGATCCTAAGACACTACTATCATTATAATTTAATGGTCTATAAATACTAGAAATCATGACTCAAAATGAACCAATTAAAACCCCCACAAGCCTAGAAATCACACTTTGAAAACTTCTCAAAATCTTTATCATGATGAATAACTCCAAAAAATAACATGCAGATTATCTACATGACCATCCTCAAATATAGAGTAAAAGTGATTTATTTAAGAAATATAACATAAATATATCATGGATCTCTTTGAATAATACTTTCATCAACACCATTAACATAGATATGACACTTTTCATGCTGAAAGAAATCACAATAAATTTATAATTATCATGATGAAAATATATATGAGTATTATGAATATCCACATTCTTCACACTCATATGATTATATATATAATAAATTTTTTTGGAGAACTGACCTAAAAAATATACATGATCGAATAAATACCCTATACATGGAAGAAAATATCATTTCTTTAATGTCACATGGTTCAAGTGATGATTAATAATACAAATACATCAACTTCCATCATTCTTTTTGAAGAAACAAATCAATGCACCACATGGTGACACACTCTATTGAAAAAAACCACACTCAAATAGATCATAAATATGTAATCACATATATAAAAACCCATAATGCATCATCCTATATTAAAACTTAGGGATAGTTGACATTCCTAGTTATAGGTTGATTCCATTCACAGTCTCTTACTAAAGGGGTAACTATACTACCTCCTCTGTGATGAGATCAAGATAATATTACACAACCCTATGAAACAATGACTATTTAATGTCTAAAAAACACTAACCTAAAATCATCCATCAATAATGAAAATGAAATAACACTCTTATAACACATCAGAGGCTCTACGTCGCAATACAATATCGATGTCTCTCAATAAACATCTAATAACACAACCTTTCTCCTGAATTAATCCATGATATCTTGAATTGAATATGAACAATAATTTATAATTATTATTTCATATCACTTTATCCATAAATATATGAAATAATATAATGATTTTTTCTTCCCCATTACTAGCTCACTATATCAACATGCTTCATAAAGGTCATATCAACCTCTATTAGGCACAATAAACTTCAAGGGAAATATAATCCACTCCACCTCAGGTCCCAAACCATGAATGAGAGTGGGTGATATATTGGGGTGAATATTCCAAAAATAAAAAAATTCTTGAAACCGTATTGAAAACTATAAAATTATATGTAAAACAACATTTGTCTTGACAATAATTTGAATATCAAAATTAGGAATCTAACCATGACCTGCTCAATGGTTTCTCTATCCATACTGTTGACTTCCCCTATGGTCTCACTTTTTTCATTGAATATGAGGATAATACTAAAGAAAATTTCTTCCTTACCCATCCCCTCTATATTTATCCAGACTAGTACACCCTACTACTGCCACCTCTAATGAAACAACCTCATAGGCGGAACAGCAAGCATGGAACCCAGTGTAGAAAAATTACACTGAAAGGTTATTCACTCTCTAGACTGATAAAATGTACCTCCATTAAAATATTTCATTTCATACCCTTCAATATAATTGAGATACAACACCCTCATTGAAATGATAAGATAATGACAGGAGCTATCATGTGGTTAATTGATAGGTATTTTTTCCTAAAAACTAGGAACCCCATAGAACAACTCTACATAATGAGGAATACATAAGACTCTCCTCTTATGATTATATGGTTGAAGATAGCATCCTATTAATAACCTATCATCTTTATAAAATATATGGACACATATTCATATTAAACATGTTGATCTATTCTTATATATATATGAATCAAAATCCTTTTAAAATATCCTCTCCCTTGCCTCCCAATCTAGGAAAATGTATGAGTAATATCACAAAATGTTCCTGAAATAGATCCCAAGATATCTCACACAATATATAAGGACCTGACCTTAAAACATTTCTTAATCTTAAATTAAATGAATAATTCACATTGAGGATCTTTTTAGGTTCAATGTTTTAGAGAATTAGGACATAACTATTACATCTAAAAATATTAAAAAGTAGACACTACTACTATAACTGATATTTGAAAACAATAAAAAATCCTTAAATAAAACATGAGTTCTTTTCTTGAAATAAATCTTCTTGAATAATTTCTTTCTCTTACCCTTCTTTATAACCTGTGAAAAACATTTCAAAACTTGGGATGAGCATAAAAATCTCAGTAAAGGTTATAACATAATGAAAGGAAACATTATCTTCCCAATAAAAACAAATCAAATGAAACAATAACATTCAATCATAACATACCTTATGAAATCATAATATTTATGTATAACTCATAGAAATAATAAGGCATACAGCTAACTTGAGGCATTCATAACATTCTTATGTAGGGGGTAACCATCATGGTTGCGTTTGGAATACCCATCATAGTATATTCCCAAAATCTCTTCAGATAAACCTTAGAGTTTAACTTATTTGCATTACCCAATGCATTGGAGAGCTATCACAGGCTCACCTGCCCTTATTTTATCACATAACCATCCATCTTCATAAACAAATCCCAAGAACCATAAAATAATCGTATCAGATTAAACATGCATAAGGGAACATAACATTTCCACATTTCAATCACAGTATATCAATACAACACATTAATATAGTCAAAAAATTATCATAACGATTTTCAATTCCAAAATAAAAGAAAAGTAAAACGTGGTATTTATTTTTCATTTAAAAAAAGTTATGGCTTGTAGAGGAAGCCGAAACTCAAATAATGGTCACGGTGGTAGAGAATTCGTTGTCGCCGCATACGTAAGACAAAACATTCCTTTTATAGTTTAGTAAAACACTTCATATAAAAACATTCCTTTTTAATAAAAGTAAAATTCAAAGGGGTTTATACATCGTATAAAATAATGTTTCTTATAAAACAAAATATTCCCCAATGAAAGGATATTGAGATTAAGTCCCTTACAAAGACGGTATCCTTAGATTAAGGATAAATCAATTACATAAATATGTGTGACAAACATAAATACAGCCAATATAAGTGGATATTAAGTGTAAAAAAATCAGAGTTCATCCACACATATTCATAGAATGACATAATCAAGTATTATAGGTTTAACCCAAAGAATTGAAATTGGGTTAAGAAGTTCCCTTAGAGAAATTCGACAGCCTAACGACGTCACATTAAAATTATGAAAATGAGTTGATGAGGGATAAAAAGGGTGTCTCGTAACATGGAAATAAAATTTACAGCAATAAGGATATATAAGAAACTATCACAACATAAGAATATGTAAATTAAACATCCTAACGAAATAAGTCTTTTAAAAAAAGGGGGTGAATGGTTCCCTTACCGATTTGCGTAACTTTCGAGAAGTACACCCCATTAATGAAGGGTCATACAATGAAGATGTAAATACCCATAAATTAAAGTATATTACACAAAGAATACAATAATGGGTAGTACATACCCCAAACAAAACGAAATAGTGGAAAATGTATCATGAATCTCACGGGAATAAAAATTGAGATAAAAACCCCGTAACTCGTTGTAATCAATCGAGTCGTATGACAAAAAGACAATAAACACCAAATAAATCACATAATACCATGAATATAAATAGAGTGATGATAATATAGATGAAATGGTAGTACACAATTCACCACATGCAACAAATAAGTGGCGAACAATGGAAATCTCACGGAATTAAATGTTAGATAAGAGATCCCCTTACAATAATTCGGCAGCCTAACGACGCCACTCAAACATTATTAAAATGAATTGATAAGAGCAAGAAGTGGTCTCTCATCATATTAACATTTAAAGAACAGTAGGATGAATATACTAGAACATACCCTACATAATTACCTGGAGGTTAAAATAAATGACATAAAAGAGAGTACTTAAAAAGAAAGAGAGAGGTAGGATCCCTTACCTCAAGTCTGAATTGTCTTGTTAGCTTCTTTATATTCCTGAATAATAAGCTTTGGTCAATTTATAATTTCTTAAGGACTTCCTTTAAATTTTATTATTCAATTCATATCACATGTTATAATGTTATAATAATTATTTAATTATGTGAGTTCATATCAAATGTTTTTGTCGATGTTCGGTACATGAGTCAAAAATGAACTTGTTTGAAAAGAATTGTCCATTTGTTATAAGTACACCAACTACAGAAGAGTATTAATGATTTAAATATCATATATATCCAGTATATAATATTTTTATACTATTCTATAACATTTGGAGTTAAAAATGAAATTCACCGTTCACGGAGACGGTAGGTCGTATGTACGCATGAATGCTACTTCGATTTATTTGTCATATTAATGGAATTAAAACTAAATGAGAGGGATATATATATATTATAATTCCAGTTTGATATTAATCATTTATATGTAATATATATCATATATATCCATTATATATATGTACTTATAATAGTACATATCATTTGGAGATAAGAAATGAAATGTACCGTTCATTGAGAATGTAAGTCGTACGTATGCATGAACACTACTTTCATTTCTATTTCTTAATTTAAAGGAATGAAAACATAATTATACATAGGTATATTATAATTATAGTATAATATCACAAATAATATCGTTATTTCCATCCATTATACATCCCACATATGGCATTAACGATTCCAATCACTTTGAGGGGGTGGTAGTCCGCACTTCCTAAAAATAAATTATCGCGTTTACACATTTTGGAAAAACTAATGGTATGGAATAAATGAAAAATTAATAAGAATATGGAAAACATAAAAATAATTTATATATAATATATAAATACAATTACATATTAATGGACACCATGAGAGGTGTTAAATGAAGATTTAACAATCATCATTTCATGAGGCAGTAATTAACCACCCACAGAAACAGTATGTTCTTTAACCATTAGATGGAGGTGTGTATAAGTGTAGCTCGAATAATTCTCATAAAAACATCCTAGTATATAGAATATATGGTTTTTTTTACAAAATAATGCAATAAATAGAGTTTAGGTGGTTGGAGAATCATAATAAAACAAAATAACTTAAGAGAAGACATTACATTCAAATTGGATAACACTTTTTGATTTGAGCCCAAAGGCTTACATGGAAAGACTTATGCCCATATTGAGGATTATAGGAGTACGATAGTGATTTGGAGAGACAATATGAGAATAGGTTGGATGAGCCAAAGGCTAGAGATGTGTGGGTAAGGGGGTAGAGGTGGGGGCATTTTGTTAGAGGGAGGAGGGTCACTTTTAGAATGTCATGGATGGTTACTTTATTATAAAATGAGTTTTGGATTTTAAAGGTCCCAAGATGATATATTTTGAGGATAATGTGATAAGGTTTAGAAATACTCATACCCAATAGGTTTTAGACAACTTAAAGTCTTATATTTTACCTTATCTTATCATTTTATTTAAATCGGTCATTAATGAGGTAATCACTGCATCATCATGGTGTCATAAATAAATTTATTTATTTAATGATTAAATTTTTTGAAAAACTACCATGATGTAGGAAATATTTTTAGCTTCCAAATGACTATTTATAGTCTAATAGATCATTTATTTCGAAAAAATTAAAAAAAATTTACTTAGGTGTTACATACTTTTGTTATATTTTCCTTTCTTTAAAAATAAAATGATAAAATGTCACTATCACCGAAACGTGATTCCATGGGGTCTCTAAGTTGGTACAAGGCATCCCATGGTCGACCATGACACAACCAATAGAATTAGGACACATTTTTGGGTCATTTTATATTATTATGATATTATTTTATTACCCTTAACTACCCGATTACTAATTAATCACGATAATTAAAGATAATTATCGTCGTTACTATTTATAATGTCCAAAAACAAAAGAGTATTAATTATATAATTTGAACCATCGGATTTCAAATATGTAATCCATTATACCAAATTCCAAACACAGAAATTTAATTAATTAATTTAAAAATATTTCTCTTTGTCAAAACCAAATACGGGTTTTTAAGATGTAAAATCTATCAAAAGATTGATTTGTTTTTACATCCAAATTAAAAGTGAAATTACATCCAATGAACGGAATTGTGAAAAATTATAGAAAAATAATTAAATTAAACATTAAATCAAATTATAATGACAATATAACTATATAAATAAATTGGGTGAAAAGGCAGTTTTGAATAAAAATGTTGTATTTTTCACTATTCATAAACAAATGAACATTATCAGAAAAATAAAAAAAAATTATCCCTAAGATAAATTTGATATTAAAAATTAAAAAATGATGTCCATATTACCAAATTTAAAACATATAAGTTTCATTAATAAATTACATAGTTAATTCTCGCGGTCAGAACAAATAGCGTGTTTTTAAGAAACAACATCTATCAAAAGATTGACACTTGATTATGTCTGTTTTCAAAGTGAAATTAATTATAATGACCACCATTGTATTAAATGGTAAAAATATATTCTAATTAATCATTAAAACCAATTAAAAAGATAATATAACCATATAAATAAATTATATTAAATAGAGGATTTGAATAATACATCATTTTTTAAAAAAATTAACATTATCGGAAAAATACAAAAATTTTAAAAAAAGTAAATTTTGATGTCTTGATTATAAAGAATTATTTTATTTTGTCAAATATAACATATAAAAATGACAAAAAGTAGATTTAAAAATGGTTCTCCATCAATAGACGGTTAATCGGCCTTTTAAAGAAAATTAGAATATGTATTCTTAAAATTGGATTCATTTTCATTTTAAGCATCTAACATATATTGGAAAAATGTAAAAATATTTAAAAAAAATATGTAATAATTTTTTAGTTAGTTCTGTTCATTCCCGCCATTATAACGGTTATGCGTTAACTATTATTTAAAATAATATTATTATATTATTAGTGTGCAACGTAAGATTTCAAAGAAACTCATTGTTGCGTATTGGGTACGCCATTGAGCATAGAATTACTTTTAAATTAATATTAAAATTTTATTCAGAAATATTGATAAATATTAGAATGTCTTATTCTTTTTTTACCTGGGAAGTTAAATTCTTCCCCCCTTTTGGAAATTGCGTCCTAAAATTTTTTTAAAAAATTAGGCTTGGAAACTTCATTGAAAGCCCCCCATCCGAAAAGGAGTCAATAAATATATCAATTTAAAAGAAAGAAAGAGAAGTAAAAAGGTCACCCGAGACAACAGATACTAGGATTCCATGAAAAGACGGATATGGAGGAAAAAACAAACTATCATGGTCTGATGGGGTGTGATTGAAAACATGTCTAGGAGAATGTTAACAACCAGAAAATCTCAAACTTGTGATGGGTTAAACGGTATTTTATTCCCTTGTAAGAAAAGTTAACAAAAACGTTCTTGTTTTAAGTTATATTTCATTGGGGAATTCATCTATGAGTTTAACTAAAACATAAGGAAACATACTTACTTGTCATGTATAATTTCAAATTTTACTAGATTTCTAACACTAACTCATATTTTCTCCAAACGGTGAGTATTCAGGATGACTTGTTCACATTAAGAGCGCTATAATCAAATTCGAGAGAATCACATAACTCACAAAAGATGAACTATATATTTTCCATGCCTTTATACCTTAACCAAAACCAAAATTAGTTGTATAATATTAGATAATCCCAAATTAAGATAATATTTTACCAAAAGAAAAACTACTCTTAATCTCCTAAATTTGTCAAACAACCCAAAGTTCAACAAAGATCATAAAATACAAAATTTACCTTAAAATTCATCAAAAATAAACCAACCTAATATTGAAACCCAAATCTCTCAAGGATTTAATCACATAGTCTTCCAAGGTAAATCATAACATTTATCTCCGAATAACATCAATTACTCTTAAAGACTCATACTGAAAAGTAATTAGCCTAATCACATTTATTCAATGATAGGTCAATAGTTTCCATAGATAACCCAAAATAAACATATTCTTGATTCATAAAATCATCTTACTAAAATGAATTTTTTATACGGACCAGGGACATCACATAGTTCAGTGGTAGGAGATAAATACCAGTCACACTTTGGTTGTGGGTTCGATTCCCGCAGCTTGGTCCGACGCGACGGGTTGTCACGCGCTCTGCGTGTTGTCTCTTTTTCCAAAAATATATAACTCTTAAAACATTACCCAAAAGAGATAAAATCTTCAAAACAACCGTAACATAATTTAACCTCAATTTTATCTCATCCCTTTCATTTTCCATCATATAGTAACCCTTAATTACCTCAAAAGCAAGGATCATATAAACCCTAATGGTTAACATTATAATTATTACCTAAACTTCCACATTGAGTTGGTTCTCTCGTACATGATTCATTAGAGAACTCACCAAGGTTCAAGTAGATAATCATGACTCCTTGATAGTTGGTTTATAATAACCACGAGATTCATTATTGAATCCCCCATTTCATCTAGTCTCTTAATCAGATAACCACCACAGTTTCCTTCAAACCCATTGTCACTTTGGTGCCTACTAGATCCATCTATTTACTAAAATGAAAAAAAATTAGGATGAGTATATTATCAAAATAATCATGTAATAATGAGGAAGATAGACACTAATATATACTTATCCAAGTCATCTCAAACTCATAAAAACTTTCAGAAATAACAATGACTCAATCTAATATACTAACCATTGTGGTTATACCCAACTTGTAAATTATCCGTAGACAACACTCTAATATCTAAAGTTATCTAAACCTCCCTTTGATTCTAGATATAAGGACCCAAACTTAAAAAAATACTTAATCTTGAATTATATGAATTATTCACATTGAGGATCTTTTCAGGTTTAGAGTTTTAGAGAATTAGGACATAACTATTACATCTAAAAAGATTACAAATTAGACTCTACTACTATAATTTATTTTTCAAAACAATAAAAATTTCTTAAATAAAATAAGAGTTCATTTCTTGATATAAATCTTCTTGAATACTTCCTTTCTCTTACCCTTCCTTATAACCTGGGAAAAACATTTCAAAACATGGGATGAGCATAAAAAGCTCAGTAAGTATTATAACATAATGAAATGAAACATTATCCTTCCAATAAATACAAATCAAATGAAACCATAACTTTAAATCAGAACATTCCTTATGAAATCATAATATATCTGTATAACTCATAGAAATCATAATACATAAAGGTAACTTGAGGCATTCATAACATTCTTACGTAGGGATTAACCCTCATGGTTATGTTTGGAATACCCATCATAGTATATTCCCTAAATCTCTTCAGAGAAACCTTGGCGTTAAACTCCTTCGCGTTACCCAATGAACTGGAGAACTATCACGGGCTCACCCTCCCTAAGTTTGTCACAGAACAACCCGTCTTCATAAACAATTCCCAAGAACCATAACATAATCTTATCACATAAAACATGCATAAATGAAACATAACATTTCCACATTTCAATCACAAGATATCAATATAACACATTGATATAGTCAAAACATTGTCAAAACCAATTTCAATTCCAAAATAAAATAAAAGTAAAACATGGTATTTATATTTCATTTAAATAAATATATGTCTTGTAGAGGAATTCGAAACTCAAATAATGGTCATGGCGGCGGAGAATTCGTTGTCTCCGCATACGTAAGAAAAAACATTCCTTTTGTCGTTTAGTACAATGCTTCATATAAAAAGATTCCTTTTGAATAAAAGTAAAATTCAAAGGGGTTTATACACCATATAAAATAAAGTTGTGTATAAAACAAAATATTCCTCAATGAAAGGAGATTGAGATGAAGTCCCTTACAATGATGGTATCCTTGGATTAATGATAAATCAAATACATAAATATGTGTGAAAAACATAAATACACCCAATATAAGTGGATATTAAGTTTAAAACCATCAGAGGTCATCCACACATATTCATATCACGACATAATCTAGAAGTATATGTTTAACCCAAAAATTTGAAATTGGGTTAAGATTCTCCCTTACAGAAATTTGGCAGCCTAACGACGTCATTTCAAAATTCAGAAAATGAGTTGATGAGAGATAAAAAGGGTATCTCATAACATGGAAATAAAATTTACAAAAATAAGGATATATAATAACATATCCCAACATAATAATATGTAAATTAAAATACCTAAAAAATAATACTTTTAAAAAAAGAGGGTGAAAGGTTCCCTTACCGATTTGAGTAACTTTCAAGACGTACACCCCATAAAATAAGGTTCATACAATAAAGATGTAAATACCCATAAATTAAAGTATATTACACAAAGAATACAATCATGAGAAGTACATACACCACACAAAAATAAATAGTGTCAAATGTAGCATGAATCTCACGTGAATATGAAATGAGATAAAAACCCCTTACCTGGTCGTAATCAATCGAGTCATATGACCAAAAGATAATAAACACCAAATGAATCACATAATACCATGAATATAAATATAACATGATAATATATATGAAATGTCAGTACACAATGCACCACATATAACAAATAAGTGGCGAACAATGGAAATCTCACAGAATTAAAAAGTTTGATAAGAGATCCCCTTACAAAAATTCGGTAGCCTAACGACGCCACTCAAACATTCATAAAATGAATTGATAAGAGAAAGAGGGGGTCTCTCATTATATGAACATGAAAATGAAATTAGGATGAATATAAAATAACATCCCCAACATAATAACATGGAGCTTAAAATAAATGACATAAAAGAGAGTACTTAAAAAGAAAGAGAGAGGTAGGATCCCTTACCTCAAGTCTGACTTGTCTTGTTCGTTTCTTTAAATTCATGAATAATAATCTTGGGTAAATTTATAATTTCTTAAGGAACTCATTTAAATTTTATTATTAAATTCATATCACATATTATAATGTTATAATAATTAGTTAATTATGTGAGTTCATATCAAATGTTTTTGTCAATGTTCGGTACATGAGTCAAAATTGAACTTGTTTGAAAAGAATTGTCAATGTAGTTATAAGTACACTATATCCAAAGTAGTTTAAATGCTTTAAATATCATATATATCCAGTACGTATTCATTTTATACTATCACATAAAATTTGGAGATAAAAAATGTAATGCACCGTTCATGGAGACGGTAGGTCGTACGTACGCATGAACGCTACTTTAATTTATTTGTCATATTAAAGGAATTAAAACTAAATGAGATATATATATATTATAATTAAAGATTTATATTCATCATTTATATGTAATATATATCATATATATCCATTATATATATGTACTTAAATAGTACATAACATTTGGAGATAATAAAAGAATTATACTGTTCATGGAGATGGTAAGCCGTATGTACGCATCAACACTACTTTCATTTCTATTTATTACTTTAATGGATTTAAAACATAATGATAAATAGGTATATAATAATTAAATTATAATATCATATATAATATCAATAACTCCATCCTTTATACATCCCACATATGGCATTAAAGATTCAAATCACTTTGAGATAGCGGTAGTCCGCACTTCCTAAAATGAAATTATCGCGTTTACCCATTTTGGAAACCATAAAGGTATGGAATAAATGAAAAATAATGAAGGATAAGGAAAAAATAAACCTAATTTCTATATCATGTATAATTATAGTGACATCTTAATGGACACCATGAGAGGTTTTAAATGAATATTGAACAATCATCATTTCGTGAGGCATTAATTCGCCACCCACAGAAACAGTATGTTCATTAACCATTAGATATAGGTGTGTATAAGTGTAGCTAGAATAATTATAATAAAAAAATCCTAAAATATTTAAGATATTTTTTTGTTACAAAAGAAAGGTATAAAAAGTGTTTAGGTGGTTGGAGAAGCAAAATAAAACAAAAGAACATAAGAGAAGACATTACGTTCAAATCAGATAACTCTTTTTGATTTGTGCCCAAAGGATTACTTGGAAAGACTTTTTCCCAAAGTGAAGCTTCTAGGAGTAAAAGAGGGATGTGGAGAGAAAATATTAGAAGAGGTTGGACGAGCCAAGGGATTGAAAGGTGTGGGTAAGGAGGTATATGTGGGGGCCTTTTATAAGAGGGAGGAGGGTCACTTTTGGAATGTTTCTTTATTATAAAATGAGTTTCGTATTTTAGAGGTCCCACAATGATATATTTATAGGATAAGGTGATAAGGGTTATAAATACACCCATAAATAGGTCTTATACTAGTGTAAGTATTATATTGTACCTTATCTTTTCGTTTTATTTAAATCGTTCATTAATGAGGTAATCACTGCATCATCATGGTGTCATAAACAAATTTATTTATTTAATGTCTAAAAATTATAAAAAAATACCATGATGTAGTAATTATTTTTATCTTTTCAATGACTATTTATAGTCTAAGAGATAATCTATTTCGACAAAATTAAAATTTTTTTACTTAGGTGTTACATACTTTTGTTATATTTTCCTTTCTTTAAAAATAAAATGATAAAATGTCACTATCACACAAAAGTGATTCCATGGGGTCCCTAAGTTGGGACATGGCATCCCATGGTCGGTCATGACACAAAAAATAGAATTAGGACACATTTTGGGGTCATTTTATATAATTACGATATATTTTTTTACCCTGAACTACCAGATAACTAATTAATCACGATAATTAAAGATAATTACTGTCTTTACTATTTATAATGTCAAAAAACAAAAGATTCTTAATTAAATAATTTGTATCTTATTATTCCAAATATGGAATCCATTATACCAAATTCCAATCACAGAAATTATAGTAATTAATTTAAAAATAATTCCCATTGTCAAAACCCAAGATGAGTTTTTAAGAAGTAAAATCTATCAAAAGATTGATTTTTTACATCCAATTTAAAAGTGAAATTATATAAAATGACCATAATTGTATTAAATGATAGAAACATAATTAAATTACATATTAAAACCAATTATAATGAAAATATAACTATATAAATATATTGGATGAAAAAGCAGTTTTGAATTAAAATGCTGTATTTTTCACTATTAGTTAAAAAAATTAACATTATCAGAAAAATACCAAATATTCTCACTAAGATAAATTTGATATTCCAAATTAAAAAATGATTTCCATATTACAAAATTAAAAACATATAAGTTTCATTAATAAATTATATAGTTAATTCCCGCTGTCAAAACAAATAGCGTATTTTTAAGAAACAACATCTATCAAAAGATTGACACTTGTTTATGTCCTTTTTTGATGTGAAATTAATTATAATGACCACCATTGGATTAAATGGTAGAAATATATTCTAATTAAACATTAAAACCAACTAAAAATATAATATAACCATAGAATTAAATTAGGTTAAAATGAGGTTTTGAATTAAAATACAACATTTTATAAAAAATCAACTTTATCGGAAAAATACCAAAAATTTACACAAAGTAAATTTTGATGACTTGATTCTAAAGAATGATTTGATTTTGTAAAATATAACATATAAAAGTGAAAAATGTATATTTAAAAAGGGTTGTCCATCAAAAGGCGATTAATCTTCCTTTTAAAGAATATCAGAATATTTATTCTTAAAATTGGATTCATTTTCATTTTAAGCCTCTAACATGTATTGGATAAATGTCAAAATATTTAACAAACATATGTAATCATTTTGTAGTTAGTTGTTTTCATTACCTCCATTACAACGTCTAGGCATTAACTATTATTTAAAATAATATTATTATATTATTAGTGTGCAATGTAAGAATTCAAAAAAACTCGTTGTTGCGTATTGGGTACGCCATCGAGCATATCATTACCTTTAAAGTAATATTAACATTTTATTCACAAATATTGATCAATATTAGAATGTCATATTCTTTATTTACCGATGATGTTACACAATATATTCACTTTTAATGGGTAATAATGTCATATAGACTAAATACATTCATGGTTGAAGAAAGGTACTTTTATAGGATCTGTTTTAAAATCTTCTCCCTCGAGTGTATGAACTCCTCAGGATCCCTATGGAAAAAGTCCCACCACAAACTCACTACTCAATGCAACACTCTTTCATTGCAAGAAAACCGAGTGATCCTCCATATAATGTATCAAAAAAGTATCTCAACCTCCTCCAACTAGCCATCTCTGACTGAATCAAAAAGGAATCCTTCATACTTATACATATTATAGTGTTGAAACTCTTAGATTGTTCTCCTTTAAGTTACACTATCATCAAGATAAACTTTCCGGTGATTTGATGGAATATCCCTTAGAATAACTTTATCATGAACCCGACATGATCATAACCCTTGATCTATTTATTAAATAAAAATAAACTATCAGTGCTCCTAACAAATATTATAGAATACTTATAATTAAATATTTTCTTATTTTATCACTATCATGTTACGGTTTTTGACCAATCAAATTGTCTACCTATTTAAAATACATGCACAAAAAAGAATAATGAATAACCAATTCCAAGCTATCTACATTGAAAATAGTATAATATAATTTTTTTGATTCAGGTGAAATAATGGTCAATAAAACATATTATAAGGGTCCCTAAATTCTGGTGACTTAGCGGCTATCCTATGTGTATATCACATAGAAAACATGGCTGATAATATTTTACTACATATATAGGCAACCTCACTTTTTCCTAGCTCGATACTCAATTGTATTTCTCAACCTGAACCATAGATACAAGTCTGACCTGACCCTCCCCCCAATAAATATACTACAATGGGGGGAGAGAGACTGTGACATCTCATTTCCCACCTCTAATAGGCCCCAAGTTGGAGAAATTCACCAAGTATATGACAGACATTATTATTGGTGACATTATCCTAATAGAGAAACATGCAAGAGAGATATATTATAAAGATTAAAAAAATCTCTATATAATAGAAAAATATATACAAAAATCCTAGGTTTAATGATGAAATTACATACATAAAAATAAAAATAGAAAGGAAACCTAAATGTACCAAACGATATAGACGATAGTGACCGTAACCCCGAATAGAACCTAAAAATCACAAGCTAGTAATATGCAGCCTGATCTCAAACCTACAACAGGTGACCCAAAAATTGTTTATATAATCATATAGAAAAAATAAAAGTATACTCTATAAGATCCTCCCTAGATCCTCCCCTAAAAAATATAGAAAAATAATTCTAAAGTGTAGTGAAAAATAGTGAAACAAACTCATCACCTAGATAGGTAAACTATGTTCCTAGACTCATGGTGGATAATCCTACTATGTATCACACACAATAGAGAATATAATATAATAATGAACATCAAGGGTATCTCTCTCCCACTTGCCCACTTGATTCCACTCTACCACAATAACAAAAATAATCATCCATCTCTCTCTAATAATAGACCATGTGATAATGCCTGAGAAAGGCATCAGAATATGAACATCATGCATCAAATCATAACGTCATCCCATATTACATCACAAAATTCAGTAGCCATGTAGTTTCTAAGATCTAAAAAAATCCATATTATGTGTATCAAACATCATATATTATAAATCCGTCCATCGTAACACATAAAGAGAGTAATTTCCTATAGTCATTAAATCATATAGCCATTATTCCTATAATAATCCATTGTATACTACATCTAGGGATACATGTATATGAAATAACCATAAGCCATCACATCTATCTAAACATATATTTTAAAACTATTTATCATTCATACTAAAAAAAGTTACCATAAAGAGAAAATCATGAGGCCAGATTGTGTAGTTATCCATACATCCTCCAACAAGGATCTTGGAGAAAACACCATCCTAGATTCCAATAAGTGTTAGTATCCCTTACTGAATGGGTTTGGGAGTGTATGAAATCACAAAATATAAATGATATAATATACCTCACAACCGCACTATGGGACTAACCTAGTATTATTCTCAACTATAGCTAATTTCACTCAGAATCTTATGTTCCACATATAAGACTATATATCATATAATATGAAAAGATTTTAAATGATCTAAATTAATTACTTTTACCCACTTTATAATTTATTTCCAATAATTAGTGGAATGAAAATTATAATGTTTATTATCGAAAAAATTTTTGGAAAAAGTGAGAAACCCATAATTCATCAACAAATGGAAACAACAGATTCATTAATGGAAAAATTAAACCTACCTTATTTTAATTATAAAAATAAATTCTATGATTTAGTGTTTACTTGTGTATATGGTTCATTTATTATAAGATCTCAACACCTTAACTCCATCTTGTCCCAGGACTTGATGCACTCTTCTACATTGGTCTTCCCATTATTGAACCCTCTTATAATTATAAAATTCTTCTTTTCTATCCCAGAACACTACTCATCATTAGGCGATACCATTAATAATATACTATTCATTCTATTCGCATCTTCATCATTAGACTTAATCAATATAATAGATTCCAACATCTCTTCTCTAGAGTGCATTTTCAATCCCAATGATTGTTATAACAATATGATAAGTTCCACTTGTTGGAATACATCCTTGGGTTCATCTTCTACCAGCTTACCATTTTAATTCATTGTGGATCTAGTGTCTATAGGTAGTGGAAATTATTAATAAAACTTTGTTTTATTGAGGACACCCCTACAGTTCTTGTTTATTCTCGGGCATGGAAAAATGTTTTCCCTGTCCATCTCAGTCTGAATCACCAGCTAACTAGCTTAAGTTCTCATCACTGGACTCATTTCCAGGGGCCTTCTTCTATTCTAACATAGTGAAAATGGTTTCTAACTTCTGCACATGATCATCATTATCCAAACCATCAAAATGGTTACTCAGTTTGATATCAACCACCTTCCTTCTAATCTGTAACCCGATTGAGTTTGAATATACCACTTCTTGGACTACATCATAGATACCTTTTCCTGATTGGATTGCATGAGCATAAAAAATAACCGAAAGAGTCTGTGGATTCCATCATCCTCCATATGTAATTAAGCAACAGATAAATCCTTATTTTTAGTTTGGGCATCACTGCCTTGAGGACATAGATTTGGAGATTCTGAATTCTATACACATGAATTTAAAACTGATTTTATTTACACTCATTGACATGAAACCACTACATCACACATAAACATCAAAGAATTATCAGAACTCCCCTGCCCATGTCACTATTCCACATGAAATCAATGTCTGAAATCATTGGTTCCAGAGGCGTGTTCTTGGAATTTGATAATCCATGGACTGATTCCCACAGGTCAGCTTCCTGGTTGAGAGGTCGATCAAGGGTATCACGACCAGATAACCGACTGATCAACGACTATCTGACCTAGGACCATGCACTTTTTATTAGTGCTCAAACCAGACTCCTTCTGCATTATAATCTTGTTCCCGAAATCCTCTATTAGATGGCCTATTTTCATACACTAGAGTGATAATACATACAATGTTTCAAATACCAAAAACCAATTATAACAAAACTCTTAACCTACAAGGACCCAAAAGAATGCTATATGGATTATAAACAAATAAAATTAAACACAAATTCTTGGAGAAATCGAATGGAAATCATTCCTCATCCTATTATCTGAACAAAAATAATGACCCATTTTGTTTCAAAGCATATAGAGTATCGAAGAATTATGAAATGGAGTCAGCAGTTTATAAAAACATACACACGTAGCCATTGTAAGTGCATCGCGATTCATATGATAGTTATATGACCATATAAAAAGGATGAATCAATATAAATTATAGATTCAAGGATAAGACAACCAAGGTCATATCAAATATTCCCCTTAGTAAAACCTTATCATGATATGTTTGGAGTCGAGGATCCATACTATCGTGTGCCATTGTAATCTCAAGGAACCAAAGACAAAGAGATATAAAGCATCAACCGACAGCCACTGGTGTTTGTACCATTAAATAAACATCTAATAAAAGAAGGTGTATGTATTCTTGGACTCCATATTTGAGAGTGGAAATCATGGGGATCTACCGAATAGATTTGGATCCTTCGGACTAAGAGAAATTTGAGGAAATGGAGGAATTCACTCAGGATTTGAGAATAGGGGAAGTAGTGGAGGTCGACCTCAATTATTGGGCATCACAAAACCCTCCCCCACCATGGGGGGGGTGTTGGTTCTTGTATAGTGACCATCAAACAGTAGGCCATGGAGGTCGGAGGTTGAGAGGAAAGACAACTCCAATTGGTCATGTCCAATAATTAATTCACCAAACAATATTGAACCATTTACATTATTCAACATTTCAATACATTAATCCTTATAGTAATTTTCATTGCCTCTATGAATAATACAAACTGAGTACATGGTATATCAAGATTAACATCCTTTATGATTTTTTATTATATCTACACTAACATCAAATGTTAAGAGTAACCAATTCATCCTTAGAATAATTTTCTTATCTATGTACTCTAGGAATACCATCCTATGATATCACCAAGAGGATACAATTAACCAAGAGAACCAACCTACCTCATGCAATGTGGAGAGGAATGTAAAAAAAATTAATAAAACTTTTAATTTACCATTAAACCAATTCATAAGAGAGCGTCATATCCCTTAGAATCACAACATTGGGTAAGAATACATAAAACCAATTCCATAATCTATGGTTCTAACACTCTCACCAATATGCATATCCTGATGCATCACCCCATCACATCCATCATTATCTATAATGTCTTTATTGATACCCCACAAATATCACACCATCCATCATAGGCTCATCAATTCGATTATTAAATTACATTTAAACCTCCCTACCCCATATGAAATCTCATAGAGAAGTTCACATTCATTGAAAATCCCAAAATTGGCAGTAAAAAAAATTCATTTCCAATAGGGAATTACATTCGATATGGATATGGAACCCAACATTAACAAATATAATTGCACTCATGGATCAAAATAAAAGGCACTAGGCCGACACAAGAATATTGGAAACCCATCCACAAGAAATTATCATTTTTTGTAGAAAATTTAATTTTAACATTTTGAATTAATCAGTTTATTATTCAAATTATCCAAATATGGGGAACCTAAGGCATCAAGAAATTTCATTCAATCAAGTGATTAAACATACTCTCTATAATTTAAACAAGTTTCATCAAACATTGATAAGTACCACTCTCATATATCAATGTATTTTTTTAATAATCTAGAATAACCATACATCACATTATTTTTTAATTCCATTAATCACATGGATGGTCAATTTTAATTAAACATACACATTTCCTTAATTTTACTATAATCAAACTAAAAAACATTGAATTACAACCACACTTATTATTTAATAAATCTAAAGATAGATAATTATATATTATATAAAATTTTATGTTCTTTAATAAATTAAATATTCTTCCCAAATTATAAGAACATAGTTACAACGAATAAAATTGATAACACACTAGCTAGAAAATCAACTATAAACTCACTATCATTAAATAAAGTATGTAAACATGTGATATCATACAAATTCCTTTTAAAATCAATGTTATAGATTGTTATGTTAATTTTACGTCCATTCAAGGGGTTAAACTAGGCTAATATCCTGATTTCACACAAATAAATAGAGAGTTAGTGAATCCACTACATTAATGGTACCGCCATTATTCAAATCATAATAGACTAATGTTATGGATCAATGGTCATTTCTCAAACAAAGAAACTGTGATATATTAATGATTTTATACCAAAAACTCACCATAAATCAACAAATAATCCTCATTAAAACATCAAAGATCATTAACCACAGAATGTAAAGAATTAATAAGAGAAATAAGAATGAATAATGGGATACCACCAGAAAATGATGGTGAAAAACATATTTTATCACCCGAAATTGATGATGGAATCCAGGGATGAATTCCCATTCATGGTATTCCGAAATGATTGAATTTTGGTCCTCTAATCACCAAGAAATCATAAGGGATGCCCACTTACCATTGGTATTAGTTAAATACCATGAAATATATCAATTTAGATGCATATTGTACATGGAATTTATATAGTGTGTATATATTATAAGTCATGTAAACGTATTGTTTTTGAAATCCACTAAAAAATGCAACCTCAATGACTTTATCATTGATTTAATAGACCTCATGAAAATAACCGCACATGTCATGAAAATTTCTTAAATGGTTTGTATTGATTGTAAGACATGTAATAACCTTGTTTCTAGATTTTATCAGTCAAGCCCCTCCAAAGTAACTCTAATCATTATTTAAGTAGAACGATATCTAGGAATTCATAATAGTCTGATGATAAAAACCTGATTCCTTACAATTTTGATATTTATGAACATGATAAATAAAACATAATCACCATGTATACATATTAAAAAACATCATAATAATATCACAAATAGAAAAAAACAATTTTGAAATATAAAAGACAAAATATTCATTAATATTAATAAAAAATGTTACTGACCATTCTTGTGGAAATAAAAATTTTCACATGTATTACCTAAAATAATTTTATTTATAATTTTTTATTTCATGAAAAAACAATCATGGCTTGGAATAAATATTAATTAAATTGTTTCCAGTGAATTAAAAATAATTTTTATCAGTTTGTGTTCATTAATATTATAAAAGATAAATAAAAATTACTCATTTCATCATGTTATAATAAATTAAAAAATGTTTTAATGAACTAATTTCTTTGAAATTGTATATAAATTATCCAAATTATGATAATGTGTTTAAAAATTCAAAACATTAGTTTAAAAATATTTATTCTTATTTATAATATTTAATTTTTTAGTATATATTTATCAATAACAATCATCATAATAATATATGAAAATATTTTCATTAAATTTATGATATTAATCCATATTTTTAGTATTCCATTGAAATTAGATTACTTTGTCAATAAATCAATAAAGTCATCAAAATATAAATTTTCATTGATTAAGTGAAATATTATTTTCAAAAATTCATATCTAAATTAAAAAATTTATATAGTTTACTATTAAAAATATATATATTACGATGAAGAAAATTATAAATAATTTTTTTAATAATAAATCAAATTTTTTATTAACAATACTATTTTAATAACAATTATTGATTTACCATATTATTATTTATTTTAAAATTATAAACAATTTCATGTGAATATGTTGTGGATTGACTAAAATTGATGTAGTGTGTGAGAGAAGATATGAAACATGTTATGACTTTTAAAGGATCCAAAATCATCGGTTGTTACCTTATTCTCCATAAATATTTTTCATCTCTATAATATTAATGTCATTCAATATTGGAATAATATATTAGTTATGTTATAATTTCAACATTATTATTTTACTAAGATATATTCATCACTATCCTTGGAACAACTATTAAATGGGGTTTCCCAAACATTCATCTGATGGAATTCACGGGGACAATCCTTTCACAGCTTCATTTTCATGATATTAATTCAATAAAAAACTAAAAATAGTAATCATATAATTATATAAAATGGAATTAATGAATATGAATATGATTCATTAATCCTAATATATATTCTCTAATGGAACCTTCATTTCATCTTATGACACATTCTTTTCAACTATTTTATACATGGATAATCGTAGAAGAATCATGGTTCTACCTAGGATTCAATATGTTTTGATATATACAACATATCAACGAACATTCATAATTTAACAATTAAATAATTCAACTATACTAGTTTATATTGATAATATAATCAACCAAATAATTTTCCCAAGGTTTCCTAGCAAGGTGTGTAGTATTAGGAACTCAAATTATGCATCTTGGTGATGATTGAATCAATGATCAACCTACCCTTTTCTTGGTGATTACCATATGCTTAATATGTTTCATAATTGATTCAACATTCCCATATCCAAAAAGAATGAATTTTTAGGAATAACAATTTCATAGTACATTACTAATATTTTAGGATATCATACAATCCAAAGACTCAGATTTATGGTTTTTACTAAGGTTATCTAACACTAACAACTATGTTTATAAAACTTATATACATAAATATTTAAACTAATCTCCAAAATAACCAAACACTACACTAATAAAAACTAATCTAAACCAAGCTAATGATCTCATAAATATGACATTAATATCATTATTTATGTAATAAATATTACATCTATCACGACCAACCAAAATATTTAAATCTATAGTAACTTAATGATTATCTATATAGACATCATATTTCCCAACACTTTTTATCTTTTACCTGTAATCATTTTTCTATTATAGCCTTTCTATACATATAACATGAAATAATCATCATCATAACATAGGAATTGGAAACATAACAATGGGATGATATCAAATGATCAGTTTGGGAAATGGAAAATAACAATGGATTAGTTATAAACATGAAGAAGAATATGATAATTATATAAATAACATAAAAAATGATCAAAATACAATGCAAGATAATAGTAAAACATTATGGTATAAATAATATCATAAAAAGATTATCAATGAATCATAATTTATTAAAAATGGTTTACAAATATTAATAATAATAAAACATACGATCATGGTATAAATTTATGAAACAAACTAAAAATAACAAATAAAAAAATCGGAAAAATAGGATAAACAACTTGAAAATGTAGAACAATAAAAAAAAAGGAAATCATATCCTTATGATCTATATTCCTCACCAAATGGGTTTGTAAAACATTATAACTATAGATACATTTTTTCACGTAAAACTATTATTTATATTTTTAAATGTTGAAAATTTCTTATATAAAATTGTGCAATGATATTATCATCATCACAATCACCCTTAGTGAACCAAGTAATATCATAATACATTCAAACATTATAGAGTGAGTATATCATTATCCCATCAAAATAAACCTTTGTGAACACATTGACTTACTAAAATATTCAATCACAATTTTTTTTATTTGATCATTACACATTCACACTAAACCATTGTTATCTTAGACACTTGAAAGCATGTTCACATTTAAAATTGTGAGTAGAGCTTACAACATTTACAATCACCCTTTCAAAAGCTACTCAATTAATAACCAATGAAAATATAAATTATATATCAATATATATAATATTTTAACCAATTAATTTTAAGGATAAATAGGTTACACCCTTATCCTATGCCATACATTTCTGTACCCCTTAACAATCAGACATTTATCATCTCATAAAGAATTGTGGGAAAATAAATGGTTTTCTAAAAGTATTCAAAAACATCACATAATATAGTTTTATGAAATATTTGAATCTCAAAAAAAATCATTATTAAAAATATATAATATCATAACAAAATTAAATGGGTCACCAAAACATCACTTCATAAATAATAAACCATGGAAAAAACATATAAGTGAAAATAAAAGATTATTCATAAATCCCTTTTTTGACATTGATGTGAGAAATACCTACAGTATTTTTTGTGATGTGAAAGAGAAAACTATTGGAAACTATATTATAAATATATACAAAGAAATCATTAAATTATATGAGTAATTCAAAATACATAGGTTAAATTTCTTTTACATTTTTTAATATGAAGACAGTCATTAATAAACTAGTAATGAAAAATACATAAAGTTATAAATACAAAATTTAATATACATTGATAATATAAACCGTTTAAAATTATAATTCATAATTTAAACCTAAAAAATACATAATTTTTTCAATAAAGTAAGTATAAATAAATCTTCTACTTAGTGAAATAATATTTAACGAAGGAAATTTGAAAAAACATATTGTTTTCATAAAAATAAGTAACAATACATGGAAAAAATTTACATTAAAAAGAATAAAATATAATGTAAACATGAAGAATATATAATTTTTATCAAAATAAAACAAGGAATGGATTATGAAACAAAATTATTTTAAATATATGGGACCATCATTTTAATCATTTTGAAATTTCTTTTGTCTGAAAAACGACATTGTTAAATGGACGATTATACCATTGAATAATATTGATTCAATGGAAAAATGATGACTGGAGATAAAATATCAATTAGTCTCTCTAATGAAATGTAAAAAATTGGTAAAAACAAAAAAAAGGATTCAAGAGAATAATCTATAAGATTTAATGATAATTTCTAAAATCAAGATATATTCTTGTGATATTATATAGTCACTAATGAAGAATAATTTTTTATAAAACTTGATTGTGATGAAAAAGAAAGGGAAATAAAAAAAAAGTAAATTATTTTTTAGAATATATCAATAATCAATGATCATATAGAAATATTTTTTAATATAAACCATGGCTGGTATTAGAGTCATGAAAACAACATAAGTATTTAGAAATTTTATAATAAATAGTCATTGGAAGAATAGAAATCACATGGATCTATAAATCCAATTAATTTAATAATGTATAATGACGTAATAAATTATTTGGATCAATACAGGCTAAATAAATAATAAATTCTTTCAAATGAATAAAAATTTCTCAGTAAATGGGATTTTATATGAAATTGCTTTCCATTTTTCTTCGAATAGTTGATGACACTCTAACCTTATTAGAGACATGAGTTTTCCCTTACATGTTCCTTTAAAATTTAATGAATTATGATAACTATGAGTATCCTAGGAAATTTTTTGAGGGATATGGTTATAAGAAGAGTAAGTGGGAATAATATTGAAGTTTTATTAAAAATTTCGGTGTGTGTTATAATGGTTATAAGTGATCCCATTATATAGGGTGGAAATGGGTATATTTCAAAACCCAAAATATATTTTAATATTCAATAAAAATATTCTATTATCAATTTATTTTGAATTTAGAAATTAATTTTCATAGAATATATTTGGGATGATAATGACACAATCGTGGCTTTCCAATCATTTTTGAAACATGTAATAAATGTTTTCCATTATATTTTTACTTTAAATTATATGTATTTTAACTAGTTAATTTTTTTTAATTAAGTGATTTTATGATTTATGAAACATATTACATAACCCATGTGGTAACATTTTTTTATATAAAAAATTATACACCTATTAAATGCAATTCAAATTAATAAATATATAGTATTACATTTCTAATTAAATAATATTATATGAAAAAAAATAACCGAAAATTGACATTTAAGCCCTATTTAACTATTAAAATGATTTTATATTTTATAACAATTAAATAATTGTTACTATATATATAGATAATTTATATATCATATGAGATTATTTTTTAATGTATTTATTTTTAATTTATTTGGTAGAAATTCCTAGATACTAATAAATCAATAATTTTAAAATAAATATTTCACCATTATCTTGGTAATTATCATTTATCCTAATCAACCAAATTTAAAACAAAATCTAAAATGGGAAATAATAAATAATATAAAAATTATTATCCCAAATATAAATATAAATTTACCAAATTAATTTTTTTAGATATATTATACATTACCTTATCACTTATATCACATGAAAATACATTTTTTTCATATTAATATTTTTTACGAAAAAATAATATTGGGATAAAATTACAATTTCAGTTGAATAAAATGATTTAAATTTTTTTTATCATTTAAGGAGTATTTAAATGACAATAAATAAAGTCTAAAACACCATCTCACATGAAATTATTATATAAATAAAATCATTAGAAAAACTTTTCATAAAAACCAAATATATATTTTTGAAAAATAGACAACATATTTATAATTTAAAAATATTATAAAAATATATTCTACTTTATTTTTTATAATTTATATCAATTTTTTAGAAATAATTAGTTTATTCATATAATAAAATAAATTCCTAAAAGTGATGGAATTAATTGATATTTTCAAAATTCAGGTCAAAATAGAATTATACTGAAAAATCTAACAAATTACTCCATTAATGATTTTAATATTAGGGATTAGGTAAAAAAATTATATTATCCGAAATGAATTATTTAATTTTAATTTTTTTATTTTCAACATATAATTCTTAATATAATGAAAACAATGTTTATTTGAAACAAAAAATTTTATATTAACTTGTATTAATTATTTTACTTGGAAATGTAATAAATAAAAATGAAAATATATATTAATGTGTTTTATAGATTCATTAATAATGGATTATTAAAATTATATAGTTTTTTTACATTGGGTTTCATGTGACATGAGTTATAGAATATAGTTTTTCTTATATTCGATTAAAAATTTTAGGTCATCATAATCAATGTAAACATTGTTGAAAATCTATATAGGTATATTTTACAAGAATATATAATGATAGTACCTACCACACATCAGGAGTAGTGCACACATATCATATATAAAGGATTAAAAAGTTCTCTACCTTAAATAAAATGGGGGTTTTCATAAATTCTAACTATGGGTTCCAAATCAGATAAATAAAGATTCTATTTTGAGTAATTTTCTTCATAGAGAATTATGGTAGAACCGTCTAAGACATTATAGTTTTATTAATGTTGCACTCTATTATTATCATATAATATGATTGTAGATGTTGTGACTAGGCAAGTATATGTTAAATAATGAAAACAATGTATAAATACCCTAATCTACTCCATATATTCTTACATGTGTTTTAATATAAAAAATATAAATTAGAAAACATTAATATATTGGTTCATTGTATTTGGGATATTAGTTTCATAATATTACATCATAAAGGTAATCAATATGATATTATTTTGATCGACATAATGTTATTCAGAATCCATTTATTATTTTATAAAAATAGATGATACCCCATGGAATATATAGTACACAATATATATTATATAACTTCATGTTTGGGAATAAAATGAAAATTAAGTGCAACATATGTTCTATAAGGAAGATAATTATAACATAAAATAGTAGGATTATATATAATCATAAGGTATAATGGTATAAAGATAATGATATCGTAAGATCATGTCAATATAAAAATCTATAAACAATACAAAATATGATTTCATAAGCATATATTGGTAGTTACATCTAAGGTAACATTATATAATGGTCTGGGATAATTTTACGAACACCATACATTGTATCTCATAAGATGAATACATTACCCAAAACATTAGGCTATTATATAATTTATTTCTTAATAAATATATAATAATAATTTGATGAATGTGTTATTTAATATATCTAAATGAAATTTCACTTAAAACATAAGTATAATAGCACTCATCATTATAAATTGGGTTTCATAATCATATCTCAAAGTATAACCAAAAGACATATCATTGAGATTCTGAATTTAATAATCGATTGGATATTTTGGTATGTTAAAATTTGAATAATGAATCATTTTTCTTGAATAATTAATTTATGTGAAGAGAAATACATAATAAATTAGTGGATATGTAGGTATAGAAATGTGCCTTTTAAATTATGATTTAATTGATGAGTTATGCAGCATTAATGAAAGTAATACGAATGTTTTTTCCAGGTAAAAATAAATAAAATATAATATTTTGATATTATTTTTTGAATTTATTGTAGGTGTTTGACTTCAAAATAGTGACACATAAAATAGAATAAATAATCTACCAATTTTATTTTATTAGGCTTTCATAAAATAAATGATTGATTAGGGACCATGAAAAACAAGAATATCAATAAAAAATAAATTCAATAACACTCTTATATAAATTTAATGATCATATATAATGATTGTAAAATAATTAATTGTGAATAAAATTGGGACAAATAAGTGTATCTTGAAATAAAAAATAACAAAAATGAAAAAAAGATCATTTTTGATGTTTTTAGTCATTTTTCCAAGATCAACTTGTATAATCATCTAACTATCTGAATAATGAAATAATATTTATAGATACATGAATAACTACAAATTTTTATTTATATATAACTTATTGTTATTAATTTTTTTTCATTTATAATCACATTCATCGAAATTATAGTCTTTTCATGATCCAAATGTTATTTGATTAATGCTTCAAAGGCCACAATGGTTCATTGATAATGCTGATAGTTCCTTATAAAATGGGTCTATAAATATTGAAGAGTGATTATATAGTGTTCATATCATTCAAATATATTAAAATAATTCAGAAATATATTTTTTTGATAATAGGCATAATATAATGAGTAAATATGTTATCGTTTAATGTTATCTTTTTTTAGGTGGTTTTAATGGAAATTTTGGACAAATTTTTTTCCATATTTTATCATTAATCTTAACCAATTGCATAATATGAATATAATTTTATGATAATTATTAAATTAAAATTTAATCACAAATTGGAAAATTATAATTTGAAATGAATGTTGAATTTTTTTTAAAACAACCATATTGATGGTTATATAGAAAATACTTAAATGATGATTAGTGACTATGATATCACACATTACTCCTTCGAAAAATACATTGATAATTAAATTATTCATTAAAATAATTTTCATTGGATGACATCGTCACACCTAAAAATTTAAAAGAGATTTGGGAAGGTATTTGGTTGATTTTATACAATATAAAAAACTTATGATATGAGTATAATATGGATCCTATTTATAAGGGTATGATATTGTTGTTTTGTAATAAAATATTAGAATAAAACATTATATCACCAAATAGTGATCGAACATTTGGTTCAATCATATGTATAATTTTACTTAATATAATCTAGAAAATTAAAATATTCATATAATTTCATCAATTTTAAAATATATATATATATATAATTAAAACTATAACACATATGTGGTATTTTTCTATATGGATATGTATTTCATTATTTATTTAAAATAAACAAACTTCACCCCAAAAAAATACAAATTTTATAGTTAAAAAGTGTATCCATATTAAAAAATATAAATTTCTAAACATGTGATGTTTATTTTATAAAAAAAATACCGAATTTTTTAAAATAGTTATCATTTTATTACAAGATCATATTTTTAAACAGTATATAATTACTTTTGACTTCATTATACTATATTATTATTTATATAGAAATCAGAATAATATTTTAAAAAATTTCATTAAATTTTAAATTTACTTATATTTTTTAAATATATTAAAAAAATTATCTAAATTAATGAAAAAACATAAGATTCCCTAAACGTACAATCATTATTTATTTCATTCTATTAAATATTTAATTTAAAATATGCAACAGTTTTATTTCATTGTTTTTTATATGTATTTATCATGTTTGTAACAACCCAATATCTAGTATCCTAGATATCATGATTAATTTATTACAATGGTATAGGATATGATGGATCACACCACGTGGGATCTATCAGTTATGTAGTTCTCGAAATGAAGATACTCAATTCATTCCAATATTTCACTGAAAAAACTAATACAATTCACATTGCAAATTTTATTTATATCGAAATCATTAAAAATATTAATCTTCAAATATTTAGGATAGAAAAACATAATAACAGTAGATCTAATATCCTCAGTAATGGTTACATAAATCATAATATATTAGGATTAAATAAGGAACAATCAATATAAAAGATTGGATAATCAATAAAAACACATTCAATCAACAACTGTAGTTATTTGAACATCCATGGATAAAATAAACAAAATAATCATATTTATTTTGGTAATTAAATTATCGATAAATTAATGTTTTAAAATTAGGAATATATGAACATTCCATCGAGGCATAAATAATGTTACACTAAATAATTCTATTTTGGCCAATGACATGCTATCATTCTTAACTATTGGAAAGGTGTGAACTAAAATCTAATATAACATGGAATTTATATTATTTTGTCTCATGAGACATGTCAACGCATTGAGGGGCTATCTATAACTGGTCAAAACCCATATAATAAACATTTGATGAATTTATAATCTATTCATTTATTAATAAATTTCATTCGCATAATTCCAAATTAATCAACATTAATTTTTATTAAATCCTGATTGTGGAATATTTCAAAAAAAATCAATTAATAATTTTAAATAAACACATATAAATTTTTTACAATATATTCATTTCGTTTATAGTTAATAAAACATCATTTTTTTAAATGATGTCTTTTAAATCGCCGATAATTTAAATACGGATTTGTAAGATAAAAAAATTTCCACTAAAATAATGTGTTGTCATAAGAAATGTGATCATGAGATTGTTAACTACTATAAAACCATGAATCAGTAATGGATGAATGAATATAAGAAATTAATTATAAATAAATAGATATTATTTAAACTAATAATTTTTTGAATAATATTAAATTAACATATTAAATATATATTCACTCTATCATTTTGTATGAACGATGTTAAAAATATCATTTCATGATCAATCCCATTCCATTAAGAAAAAAAATATCTTTCATTTGATTAATTTTAAAACTAAAATTATCAAAAAAAAAATTGATATTGTTATTTTGAATGGAAATTACGTTGTGAAATCTTACATGGTTATAGATAACAAAGGATAGAATTAAAACAATATTTTTAAAATAATGTACCTCTATTTGACATACATGATGTTTTTTTGATCCAAAAAGAGACTAAATATAATATAAACATATAAAAAACAAAAGAAAAAAGTGGATAATAATATATATCCTGTTTAAGAAGTATGCATCATATTATTATCTAAAAGGAAATATGATCATAAAAATACATAATAAAATGATATTGTAACAGAAATCCATTTCCCTGGGTAATCTCATAGTCATATTTTTTTAATCGTTCTATTAAATGAAATAAAATTTATTAAATGCCTATATAATAAACTTTTTTCATCCATAATACATTTATTATGGCCTTTTAGAATAATTTAAAATATATTCATTGAATATTTTATTCTTCCATTAATAAGATAATATTGTGTGGTTAATTTATCCAAAATTACTTCTGTATATTGTTTTTCACAAAAGCTCTGACGAAATAGATTCATTATGTACATAATTTTAATAAGTTCTTGAATATATATTTTTTCATTATATAAAATTTTATAATTTCAAATGCATGGTGGTAATCAAAAAATCAATCACATCAATTCAGGGTGGTGGTAGTCTACATGTATGCATAAGAAACATTATAATTTTTCAATAGATGGAAGGGTATGATATAGATCATAGATTTTAATTCTAGAATCCAAATTATATACCAATTATCATATATATATATAATATGCATTCTTTCAACTATCCATGTAATGCAGTGATGAGAATTGAATTACACCACTATATAGAGATGATAGGTCTTATGTTTTCATAAGAGATGCTTCTTTTTTCTATAGGATATAAAGAAAAAAAAATAATGGGTTTCTAATAAAAACAATATCATCTCTGTATGATGTTTATATGTTATTCATTATATTATGAAATATAAAATATATTTATTTACAACCCTTTTATTTATTACACATTAATTTATTATTTATGGAATAGGAAAATACAAAATTCATCCATGGTGATTGAGAAGTCTACTATCATGGGTAATTAGGTATATTACATAACAACATAAAAATAGGTGGTACATCAGCATTATTAAAAACTTCTTTAACATTCTCATAATACTACATTGTTAATAAAAAATAGAAAACATGTGTAAATACAAAACATAGGTTTGAATTATAAAGCCATGTAATGGAATAAAACAATTATTAACTAGAAAAATGTATTACATGATAGAAAATAGGAATTTAAATTTGAAATAAAGGAGTTATGATAATAAACATTAATACATAGGCATGATTTAACATGATTACATAATTGGAATATGGGAAAGTGTAAAATCAATTAAACAAGTAATCATAATCAAAGTACAAGTCTAACCACCAAGATTCCATAATATAGCGGGAAATGTTACATAAAATATTAGGTTGACTCCATATTTGCTTACATGTCATCTCATTATACTAAAATATTACCCAATAAATTTTAGAAGTATATAACATTGGGCACACCCAATGTTTCAATATAATGTATACTCATAATTGTGATAAATATAACATAAAACATAAGGTTTTATTTCATCAATTTTAACTAAATGATCAAGGATTGTGGTTTATAGACATATAAGTTCAAAATAAATGAAGCTTAGGTATTTTTCACACTAATATTTTGTGAAATATTTGATTCAAAGTAATTTAATCTTTTTAATATTTTTCATTACACACAACACAAAATTGATATTTTAGTAACATTAGATCACTATGTTTGGATTGCACTGCATAAAACACAAAAATCACCTTACATTACACAAAAATACTAATATTATCATTCATTACATGGAATAAATTATTTATCATGTTTCACAAACAATACTAAGTTTATCATGCATTACACACAAAAACAATGTTTAAAAAAATGTTTCATATTATTAAAATACAATTAAATAATAAGATAGTCAACACAAACCAATTTGAATGTAAGACATGAATAATAATAAATAGTTTTTTATAATATATTGTTTTCACATAAATATATATGTTTTTATTTTTTTAAATATTATATATAAGTGAGCATAATTGTTTTTGAAAATATTTGATATCATTTTCTAAAAAACTATAAACATAAATGAATTTTAACATAATAAATTTTATGCATAAATTTTGGAGAATGATTTTAATGAAATTTATATATTATATAAACAATAAAATTTTCAACATCATATTATTTATCTTTATAGATGAGTTTTAATAATAAATCCAATTCTATGATTCCTAACCATGTTTTTGTAAAAACATTTTTTTCATCTTTTTTGGTGGACTTATTTGCAAGATATTTTTCTAAACAATAAGAAAATATATCTGAGAAATTAATCATGAATATTTATATCATCATTTAAAAGTTATCCAATCATGAAATTTTTGTATATGACTAAAAATTTTCATTTTTTATTAATAGAAGTACTAAATTTTAAATCAAGACTACGTTATTTAAATTCATTTATTATGCGAAATTATATTTTAGATTGGTTTTCAAGTAATATTAGTTCATTCATACATCAGGAAATCAAATCTAGGTATTTTATATATATTTATATAATTTTTTTATATATTAATATTTTAATGTTTAGAACATTTTTTCACTTTAATAATGTGGGTTCTTATATCATAAATAAGATAAATTTTGACCTAAAATATTTAAACGTTGTGTATTTATGTTGAAAAAATGAAATACATATTTTGAATAATATAAAATTATATTATATAAAATGTTCAGCTTAATTTTTTACATTAATTGATAATAAATATAGTAAAAATTAAATATTATTATTAAGCAAAAATGGGTTTGTAATGGGGTTCAAATAAGAGAATATGGGTTAAAATTACTTAATAAATTGTAAAAATATGATTTTATCGATATATTTCTACCTTATCATTCCCAATAATGATTCTACAGTCATTTAATTTTTTTATTGGAAATGACTACCTTTTGGTGTCTTTACGGAAATTTCCAAATAGTTTCCAAGTGGGTTCCCTTCCCCCCATAAAAATGCCACCACCACCATTCACTTATTCACACACCTCAAGACATTTAGATTAAAAAAACGATCCAAATTATCTACCCAATATCATTTCATACATTCTAGATCTTCTGGTCCTCCCAAAATACCAACCCTTGGGTCATTAAGTGTAGATCCAAAGGATGTTTCTCTTAGAGAAAGTAGTTATCTGAATAAGTTAGTTTAGTTTTGTTCTTCTTTTTATAGATTAAATTATTTTCTATGACATAAGATATATTAAAAATAGAATATTTTATATAATATTTTGTTATTATGTTTATTGAATTATAAATATCTATCTCCAATTACATTGTATGGGTTACTCAATTATCATTTGTTTGTACAGTGGACTACCACCTCACGAACCATTGTCATTTGTTTCTTGAATATCACTTATTGAGGTAATAAATAATTATGGATTTATAATTTATATATTATATTTATGATATTATTATATTTTATGAATAATTATGTATCTAATACATTCATTCCTTATATTATTTGAGAATATGATAATGCTGTTTGTGTGTACGACAGACTGTTGCCTCCTGAAATGTTGTTATTCATTCACGCAATTTAGAGACCCGAATATTGACGTACATGGAAATTAAATTACATTTTCGTAATACTTAATACATAACAAAAACAAACACAGGAGTACCATAATAGTTTAGTGTCTTTGGAAACTCAGAACATAATCTTCTAATCGTGGTGAAAGATCTTCAACATCTCCCATAATGATCTTCCCCTTTTGTTTTCTTACCTAAAACATTTCTTTATATCCTAGGGAAATGAAAACATATAAAGGGTGAGCTCAAATTCTCATTAATGGTAAGCATGGAGAAAATATAACAAACCATATACATTTTATCATAAAAACATGATGATAACTTTTAAACATCGAAATATTGAGCAATTACATAAAACATGGCTGTACGTAAGGAATAAATCATAATGGAATATCAATCATGATAAAATAGCTAGAAAATAAAACTTGTAGTTGTGTAAAAACATTAAGCACATGATATGATTTCTATAGTATCCAAGGAATTGCTGCTAAGACCATCTTTGTGGACAAATTCCCTCTCTGAATCGAGTTCACTCCTCGTTCCAGTCCTATATCACTGAACCCGATTAACATACCATTCCAGCCATGTTTATATCATGATAAATAAATCTTTACCCAATTAATTTGAGGGAGATATGGGTCCCACACATCTCATAATTAAATCATTCTTACTTGTGCCACAACATAAACAGAAATCATTCATCATAACCTAAAAAATAAAAATCGGTTTAATAAACATCATCCCATAATAACATAATCCATATAAAACAAATGGATATCATTTCATCATAAGAAAAGTCGAACCATTTAAATCATAGAGAAATTATACATAAAACATACACATTTAAATAATGTAATCATGGATAGAAAATGGTTTTGATAAAACACTTGAAATGAATTCTTAAGGAAAATATCCTTTCGTCTTCAAAATCATTTTATTTTTACAAAATGCCATGAAATTTGAAAAGAAATGGATTTTGTTCAAAAATAGTCATGAAATCATTTATAGTAACATTCTTGAAAATAAGGAGTTTTGAAACCGTAGAAACCCGTTCATGCCGTATAAGTTTAAAAAAACATTCTCCTCGTACTTTTTTCAAAAAAGTGAAAAAGTACCTCGTATGGTAAACAAAAGAAAGTTTCCTTCCAAACCTTGTGGAAAAAGTCATAAATGGGTAAAAATTACTTTAAACATACATGGAAGAATACTAAAAATTTTATGAAAACATTTTTTGAAAACATGGACATGGATGATAAACATAACCCCAATAAATACTTACGAATCAACAATCTCGGATAAAAATGAGATTGGAATAGTTATCCCTTACCTTATGTCTAATATGCTTTGTATGTATCCGAACCTCCTGTATAATGATTTAAAAAATGTCATTTAATTATTACAGAATCATATTAATTGTTATTATATCATATATGTTTCACTTATGACTTTATATTACCCGTTCTTTTGTAAATTCCTTGTTAAAACAGCGTTTTGGTAAAATCGTTTAATTTATCGTACGGGTTTCAAATTGTTGTTCTTGATATTATAACTTATATAATGATTTACATAATTCAAGAATGTAAAAAATGATTTATATATAATATATATTCATAATATACATTTATATATAATAGATCGATAGATGGAAGGAAATACACCATTCATGGAGACGGTAGGTCATACGTACGCATGAATGCTGTTTTTCGTTTCCTTATTGAATTGAATGGAATTTAGTAGATGAAATACATATATATACATAAATCCAGTGGAATTATTATTTCATGTATTTAATTATTACTTATTATATATACTTTATAATCATTCATGAATTGTTAACATGGGGAATGAATCTCATTGTATCGTGGAGACGGTAATGCGTACGTACGCACGAGCGATGATATCGTTCCCATATTTATTGATTGGTATTGTAGTGGATTATATAATATCATAGAATTAGTATGATGTTATATTAATAATATATAGTTATTATTTACACCATTATACCAATCCAAGTAAGGTGGTGGTGGAAAAACTGATTACACCACGGCGTGGAGACGGTATTCCGTACGTACACACGCGCGGTGACTTTGTTTTCCGTATGATGGATAGAAGGTGAAATATGTTTGTTTCATATTTATAATAACATATCAGAATGTATTTAATACTGATTTTATTACTTTATATTGAAAAAACTAAAGAAGACAAAGTAGAAGAAGAAAGAAACTTGAAAGAGTCGGAAGAAGAGATTACCTCTTCCTCGACGCACCTCCTTTAAACATCTTCTTAGGGCACTGGACATGGTCTTTTTAGAAGACCCGAACCTCTAGATATAACTATATAGGTGTATAAGAGTAATTGGTATGGTTTTTCCGAGCTTCAAGGCTCAAAAGGGTGTGAAGGGGAGAGGGAAGGTGTGCCCTTTTTATAAGGGAGGAGAGGGGCACCTTTGAAAAAACTTAAAATATTATTTTATAATAAAGTCATATTCGGTTTATAATAGCTCCAAATTTATTTATTTAAAAGATAAAGTTGGGATGAGTCGAAATCCTCTCAATCAATAGTTCTTAGACAAGTTTAGGTTACTATTTTAACCTTACCATTTCGATTTAACTCTAAGTTAAATAATTTAACTTTTATCGTGTCTTCTTGTTTTCTTACACTATATGGTTAATAATCTTAACATAACAAGCCAAAAAAACCCCAAGTGGTCCATTATTAATATATATATCCTTATATAAGTCATTCAGTCGAACCTTATATTATTTGGAATAAAATAAATATTTGTTTTAAAAACTATTTTATGTCAATTTTGACACTATTTGGTACATGATTTTTGTGAAAATCATAACTGCATGATTAGTTCAAACAAAGTTAATTAAATCAATACTAACATGTAATATTAACCTAAAAATTATTTTAATTCATAAAAAGTATAAAATTACATTTATTTGGGTATTTATAACATCAATTATGTTAATATTTCATTAACAAGGTAATTACTACATCATCATTGTGTCATAAATAAATTAAATTATTGAATGTCTAAAAAGTATAAATAAAATACCAATATGTAGGAAATATTTTTATCTTACTAATGAATATTTATAGTAGAATTTATCTTATGTATGACCCTATATTAGAAATGTTTTAGTTATTAATCATTGATTTTAACTATTTTAATTCTTCTTTAAATAAAATAATAATAAGTGTCCTAATATAATCCATGTGAACCTAAAGGGTAATATTTTATCACTAAGGTTTTTTTGGTCGAACTAAACTTATCCAATAGAATTAAGACATGTTTTAGGGTAATAATAATATCATTTTGACCCTTAATTACCCTATTTACTTTTAACCATGATAAATAAAAGTAAAAACATACTATTCACCAAAAATTATTATTATCTTATTGAACCACATTTTACTCCTTGATATTAACCGTGTCTCTTGGATTTTCTAAATTCCACTAACAAAGACAGTAAAATTAAGTTTTAAGTAAATTGTCAAACTCCCCTAGGAGGTGGGTAAAAGACGGTGAAAAGTTCAATAAAATTTTTATATGTCTAACATTATTATAAAATGACTCCAATGAATTACATTGAACTTATATACGTATTATGTATCAATTTTGACCTAAAATAAATTTAAATAAAATAAATAATTATTTAAATAAAAAGTCGGTTTTTAAATAGTAACCTAGTGTTTTCACTATTCCTCAAAAATTGAATGTTTTCAGAAAAATACCAAAAATTGCGTACAACACACGCTATCGTGGAAGGTCACGATTGCGTGTAATGTATGTCAAGTCAGGGATGCGTGTAGTGAAAGATCCTTTTGGTGTATTGTATAACACAAGACATCAATGAAATTAAAAAGAACAGTTTTCATAAAATCTATGGGTGTTATATTATACCCCCCTTAAAATTAATTTTTCCCTCGAAATTCCTCAGAGTTATAAATGGTTTACTACTAGAAAGTTTTTATAGAAACCCACATCGTAAAAAGTAAAACAAAAACATATCTTTAAAAACTAAAGTATGAAACATAACGGTTACATAAATTATCTAATCTCTGGGTTTCCACATAGGAGAATATAGGTGAGAATATGGATATGGAAGAGAAATCAAATCATCGAGTTCTGATGGAGTGTGGTAGATAACATGGCTATGAAGAAGCCAACAATCACAAAGCCATAAATTTGTGATGATATAAGGTACCATATGATTCATCAGATATAAGGTCACTAGGACAACATATTTGTTTTTCAAGATGATTTCCCTAAAGTTGAAGAATCTAAATTAGAAGAAATACTTACTTTATATCGGTATAATCTCACCATTGTTCCTACCATGAACAATTTCCACTTAATCTCTTAAAGAAATGAAGTTTAATTTTTCATTCGTGAAGTGTTAGGAGATCATGGGATAAAATGATGGGTCATTCCATTTGTCTCAAACAAAAGGTTAGAAAAAGTTATCAAATATACATAAGTCTATCTATGGTGAGGTTAATCATATATGATTCAAAAAATGGACTAATACTTCATCTATCATAATGCTGAATAAAACTAGTTTCTACTATCCCGGGACTTCTTGTCGGCTAGTGGTAGGAAATAATGGCATGTCGCACTTTGGTTGTGGGTTTGATTCCCACAGCCTTGTCTGACACGATGGGTTGTTTCCTGTTCTACAGGTTGTCCCTTTTTCTAAAACTACAATATAATAAAATTCAGGAAATAAAATAGAAAAAATTTCTAGCCTTAAACAATACTATCTTATGTCTAACTTAATTCATTCCAATATTTAGGCTTATCCAATATACTTTTGTCCAAGCTCATTGTATACAGAAAACAATTACTAGAAATTTCATTTACCGTGCATTTGAATACCATCATTTATCCCCCATATATCATATGATGTGTCTTTTTGGTCAAATTCCAAACATGTGAATACCTTAATCATGTATTCTCTTGAACTATAGTGAAAACATGAATGATTTAACAAGGTAACTCTTTCCACATACCAAAATCCCAAAAATTCTATATACTCAAACCATGATATCACTTTTTCCTTATATTAGTCATGAGATCATTAATACTATCAAATATTTCATTATCTCCTTATCCCTTCTTTATGCGAATATTAGGTGCTTTCTAAAAATATCTGGATAACCTTACATGGTTACTGGACCCATTAAACATATACATTCAAAACACAAGAAAATTCAACAGTGTAACAATCCTTAGATTTTTCTTTATTCCAAAGTACCATACATTATTCTTTATAAACATACAATCATTACACTACCTTCTTAAACCACTGATTGAGCTTCAGCATTTCTTCCATCTCATATATCATTTGTAGTCTCTTTATCATCATCTACATAAATACTACCAATATCACCATGCTTATTCTCTTTATGTGATTTTCCCTTAGGGCATTGGTTTGCATAATGCACGTACATTCCACATTTAAAACACTTACCCATTGTTGATGTCTTAAAAATACCATTATCCTTGTCCATGGTTTTAATTGAACCTTTTCATTTGCACTTACTGGATTGTTGTCCCTCTTTTTTGCATCCAAAACATCTTCCAGTTCCTTTGAAACATTCTCCATGATGCCTCTTCCCACATGATTTACATTAGGGAAATTGAACTTTCTTTCCTCTATGATCATCATGAAACTCCATCTTTCTCTAATTAGATGAGTCGGGAAACTTACCAAAGTTGATATTATTGATCATATTATGATATTGATGATTAGTCATAATAACAATTTTTGGACTTCCAAATCCCATTTCATTTGGTTTCTCAGGAATAATATCATTCCATTTTCCATCATATCCTCCATTATCGTGAATCTTCCTATTTCCATCCATTTTATAAAACCCAAAAATAATAGTGTGAGAGTCAAAATTAATAATCAAGGGGGATTACAATCAATATCTAACATCTTAGGTTAAATTATATGATCATTACCATAATTATAGGACTATAACCTATACGTATACTTATCCTTAGAGACATCCCTAGACATACCTTAGAAATATCTCTAGAGATTTCACTAAAGTTTTCGCATCCCAGTTTCCAAAGGCTAACTAAACCTTTGCTCTAAAACCAACTGTAGAGACCCGAATCTTGACATATATGGACATTACATTACATTTTATGAATACATAATATATAACAAAAAAACACAGAAGGACCGTAATAGTTTATTGTCTTTGGAAACTCAAAACATAATCTTCTAATCGTGGTGAAAGATCTTCAACATCTCCCATAAAAATTTTCCCCTTTTGTTTTCTTACCTAAAACCTTTCTTTATATCCTAGGGAAAAGAAAAAATATAAAGGGTGAGATCAAATTCTCTGTAAGGGTAAGCATGGAGAAAATAAAACAAACCATATACATTTGAACATAAAAACATGAACATAATGATTAAACATCGAAATCTAGAGAAATTATATAAAACATGGCAGTACATAAGGCATAGATCATAATGGAACATCAATCATGATAAAGTAGATTGGAAATTAAACTTTTAGTTGTGTCAAAACATTAAGCACATGATATGATTTCCATTGTAGCCAAGGCGTTGCTTCCAATACCATCTTAGTGGACAAATTCACTTTTTGAATCGAGTTAACTCCTCATTCCATTCCTGTATCACTGAACCGGATTAACATACCATTCCATCCATGTCAATATCATGAGATATAAATCTTTACCCAATGCATTGGAGGGAGATATAGGTCCCACCCATCTCATAATGAAATCATTCTTACTTCTTCCACAACAGAAACATAACCCATTCATCATAACCCAAAGAATAAAAATGTTTTTCATAAACATCATCCGATAATAACATAATCCATATAAAACAAATCTATGTCATTTCATTATAAGAAAATTGGAATAATTTAAATCATAGAGACATTATACTTGAAACATACACATATGAAATAATGTCATCTTGTATAGAAAATGGTTTTGATAAGCCACTTGAAATGAATTCTTAAGGAAAATATCCATTCTTCTTCAAAATCATTTTCTTTTTACAAAATTCCAGGAAATTTTAAAAGAAAAGGATTTTGTTGAAAATAGTCATTAAATATTGTATAATATGTTTCTTGAAAATAAGGAGTTATGAAACCGTAAAAATCCCTTCATTCCATATATGTTTAGAAAAAACATTCTCGTTGTACTTTTGTTGGAAAAGTCAAAAAGTACCTCATATGGTAAAAAAAGAAAGATTCCTTACAAAACTTATGGTAAAAGTCCCAAAAGGGTAAAAATGACTTTAAACATACATGGAAGAATACTAAACATTTTATGAAAATATTTTTTGAAAACATGGACATGGATGATAAACATTACCCCAGTAAATACTTACGAATAAACAATCTCGGATAAGAATGTGATTGGAATAGTTATCCCTAACCTTATGTCTGATATGATTCATATGTATCTGAACCTCCTATATAATGATTTAAATAATTTCATTGACTTATTACAGAATCATATTAATTTTTATGATATCATATATGGTTCACTTATGACTTTATATTACCCGTTCTTTTGTAAATTCTATGTTAAAGCATCGTTTTGGTAAAATCGTTTCATTTATCGTACGTGTTTCGACTTGTTGTTCTTGATATTATTACTTATATCCTGATTTACATAATTCCAGAATTTAAAACATGATTTATATATAATATATTTTCAGAATATACATATATATAATAGATCGATAGATGGAAAGAAATACACCATATATAGAGACGGTAGGCCGTATGTACGCATGAAAGTTGTTTTTTGTTTCCTTACTGAATTGAATGGAATTAAGTAGATGACATACATATATATATATATACATTAATCCAGTATCATTATTATGTCATATATTTCATGATTACTTATTATATATACTTTATAATCATTCTTGAATTGTTAACATGGAAAATGAATCTCATCGCGTCGTGGAGAGGGTAATCTGTACGTACGCACGAGCGATGATATCATTCCCATATTTATTGAATGGTATTGGAGTGGATGATATAATATCATATAATCAGTATGATGTTATAATAATTATATATAGTTATTATTTACACCATTATACCCATCCAAGAATGGTGGTGGTGGAAAACTGATTACACCACGGCATGGAGACGGTATTTCGTACGTATGCACGCGCGGTGATTTCATTTTCCGTAGGATGGATAGAAGGTGGGATAGGATTTTTTTCATATTTATAATAAAATATAAGTATAACTTTAATACTTTTGTTATTACTTTATAATGAAACAACTAAATAATATGTAGTATAAGAAGAACGAAACTTGAAAGAGTCAGTAGAAGAGATTACCTCTTCCTCGACACACCTCTTTTAAACATCTTCTTAGGGCACTAGAGTTGGTATTTTGAGAACACCAGAACCTCAATGATATAAAGAAAGAGTTTCAGAAGAGTAATTGGTAGGGTTTGGACTATCTTCAAGGCTCAAAACAGTGTGAAGATAAAGGGGAAGGTGTGCCCTTTTTATAAGGGAGGAGAGGGGCACCTTTGGAAAAACTTAAAATATTATTTTATAATAAAGTTATATTCGGTTTATAATAGATATAAATTGATTTATTTCGAAAATAAAGTTGGTATGGGTCGAAATAATCTCAACCAATAGGTTTTAGACAAGTTTAGGTTACTATTTTAACCTTATAATTTCGATTTAACTCTAAGTTAAATAATTTAGCTTTTACCGTGTCTTCTAGTTTTCTTGCACTATATGGTAAATAAGAATACCATAACAAGCCAAAGGAAACCCAAGTGGTTAATTATTAATATATATATCCTTATATAAGTCATTTGGACAAACATTCTATTTTTAGGAATAAAATAACAATTAATAATATAATATTTGTTTTCAAAACTATTTTCTGTCAATTTTGACAATATTTGGTAATTGATTTTTGTAAAATTCACAACAGCATTATTAGTTCAAAATAAGTTAATTAAATCAATAATAACATGTTATATTAACCTATAAAATTATTTTAATTCATAAAAAGTCTAAAATTACATTTATTTGGGTTTCTATAACATCAATTATGTTAATATTTCATTAATAAGGTAATTACAACATCATCATTGTGTCATAAATAAATTAAATTATTTATTGTCTAAAAATTATAAATGAAATACAATTATATATGAAATATTTTTATCTTTCTAATGAATATATATAGTCCAATTTATCTTATGTATAACGCTATATTAAAAATGTTTATTAATCATTGATTTTAGCTATTTTAATTCTTCTTTAAATAAAATAATAAAAAGTGTCTTAATCTAATACAAGTGGACCTAAAGGGTAATATTTTATCCCTAAGGTTGTTTTTGGGCAAACTAAACTTATCCAATAGAATTATGACATGTTTTAGGGTAATAATAATATCATTTTTACCCTTAATTACCCTATTTACTTTTAACAGTGGGAAATAAAAGTAAAAAGTTACTATTCACCAAAAATTATTTTTATCTTATTCAACCAAATTTTACTCCATGATATTAACCATGTCTCTTGGATTTTCGAAACTCTACTCATAGAAGTGGTAAAATTATATTTTATGTAAATTTTCAAACTCTCCTATGAGGTGGGTAAAAGACGGTGAAAAGTTCAATAAACTTTTTATGTCTAAAATTATTATAAAATGACTTCAATGAATTACATAGAACTTATATAGGTATTATGTATCAAATTTTACATTAAATAAATTTAAATAAAATAAATAATTATTTAAATAAAAAGTTGATTTTTAAATAGTAACCTAGTGCATTCACTATTCATCAAAAATTGAAAGTTTTCAGAAAAATACCAAAAATTCACCCTAGGCTAATTTTGATCTTCTGAATCCAAAAATGAAGTCCATTTTGAATGATAAAATTTATAAGATTTCAAAAAGTGGTTATTACTATTCATAACGGCTAGTTTATATAATATTTTAAAAACATATCGTTGTTTTGTGAAACTCGGTATTGCGTACAACACACGCTATCGTGGAAGGTCGCAACTACGTGTAATGTAAGCCAATTCAGGTATGTGTGTAGTCCAAGATCCTTTTGGTGTATTGTACAACACAAGAAATCAATGAAATTAAAAATAACATTTTTCATAAAATCTCGGGGTGTTACACACATTACATAACACATATTATGGATGGTTTAAATGAATATATTTGAATCTTTTAGATAAAAATAAATATATAATCATTATATATATATAATTTATTTTTCATTCATTTAATCTAAAAATTAAATGGAAATAATATTTATGCATACATACAACCTACAATCTCCATGAATGGTGTATTTCATTTCATATCAGTAAATATTAATGATTAATCTTATTAAATATAAATAGAATATATTTGATTTGAATATCTTGGTTAACATAATGAATCAATTATTTGTTTTTATTATTATTTTCAAATAAAAATATTTTTATAATATTTTGAAATTATTTAGTTTTGAAAAATGATTACTAAATTAATTTTATATTCCCCAATAATCATTACAACTGATTTATCAATCAAAAACATTTTTTATTTAAGATTAAATAAATTAATGTATCACAAGATTTACAAGGGATATGATATAATGATTCCAATCATATTCATTATCCTAATGGATTATGTTTATGGTGAAATGATAATTATAAACATTGTTTCATTCTACATAGGAAATGTTACTATGTAATTATTATAAAACCATTAAATTTTACATTGGTTATGATATGCTTAAATGTTTGTTAATTCCATTCCATTTCATTGATTATGAAGTAATGATTTTTTATGATCTTATGGAACACATATATATGAATTTAATTATGTGATGGTATTTATATTATATCTATAAATTTTGGTTACATTATAAATCATAATGTTTTGTATATTATAACCAAATATTGGTGTGACCTATATATCCTACCAATGAATTTGGAAATGATTTATATCTCAAGATATAAAGTGAAATACAATGGGGTTTAAGCTTAGTTTAGTAATGGGGTTTTCTACTAAAATGGTCTAGGGTGTGAGCCTTAACTACTGTAATATTTTGGGGAGTGAACCCATTCCACTATGAGGATCATTTTGGAATTGTGGATGGTGGTGTGTCCCACCAAGGATGTCTAGACTCCCATAGAGTGACATTAAATGTTATGGAAATGAGTATTTGATACTTAGAAAATGATTTTATATGCTTATGTGTATTCCATAATTCCATATCTTATGCTAATGATATACTATAATGTCTCATTATCTTGGATTTCATTAGGATTCAAGTATTGTTAACTACACATATTTATACATGACACATCATTGTTATCATTGATACACAGGGTTTGGTTTTAAAATTTTATGCTCATTATCTCATTTCCTTATAATCATGTTATGATTACTTATATCTATAATTTACCCTTATTGAGCATATATGCTTAACCTTATTATGATTTATTCACTGTGTTATAAGAAATGGTTTTAAGTATGTTATGATTGTGAAGACTACATAAGAGGAATATCTTTATGGTATCCATAGATGATTTTTTTGGAGTTAACAATATTGTGCTACATGTTTCACATGGAAATAAAATATTATGTTCCTTAGGAACATGAATTTGTTATATAATGATTATCTATCTAAGCATATGAAATATTTATTTATGAGAAACTGGTGTTTCTATAATTGATATCAAAAAATGGATTAGTAAACCTTTTGAAACTAGGATTAGAGATATTTCATGAGATATCAGGGGACAGTTATAAGTATATGTCTACAGAATACTATAATGATAGTTATATGTATGTTTCAAGGTTTAAGAAAATGTCTTGGAATTTTAGTAAAGTTATAACATGTGGTTTCTAAAAAATTACATCACTGTATGGAAACTAAATGTGGATGTGGATTTAGAATAGAGGTTCATGGGGATAATATATCGGAATATCTTATGATGACCTACACTCAATCATCCTATAAAGCATAAATATTGGTATTTCTATAAACCTAGTTTGACACTTGGGGGAGATATTCCTAAGAAATTCGAACACATTAAGAACAATCATAAATGATTTATATAAATTATTACATGGAATAAAATAGGATACACCTATAGTGTGATTGATTAAATTTATGGTGTCATGATATAGAAATTATATAATAGATTGTATTTATTTTTATTTTATACACAGTAATTAGTGTTTCTATGTAGAGACCAGAAGCTTAATGTACATGGACTTTACATTACTTTTGCAGAATACTTAGTACATAACAAAAACACACACACAAGGACCGTAATAGTTTAGTGTCTTTGGAAACTTGGAACGTAATCTTCTAATCGTGGTGAAAGATCTTCAACATCTCCCATAAAGATCTTCCCCCTTTTTTTCTTACCTAAAACAATTCTTTATATCATGGGGAAAAGAAAACATAAAAAGGGTGAGCTCAAATTCTCAGTAAGGGTAAGCATGGATAAAATAAAACATACCATATACATTTGAACTTAAAAACATGAACATAATTTTTAAACATCAAAAGCATGAGAAATGACATAAAACATGGAAGTAGATAAGGCATATATCATAAAAAAACATTAATAATGATAAAATAGCAATGGAATAAATCATGTAATTGTGGCAACCATTCAGCACATGTCATGATTTCTATAGTAGCCAAGGCATTGCTGCCAAGACCATCTTGGTGGACAAAGTCCCTTTCTGAATCGAGTTCACTCCTCGTTTCAGTCCTGTAACACTGAACCAGATTAACTTACCGTTCTAGCCATCTCTACCTCATGATATATAAATCTTTACCCAATGCATTGGAGGGATATATAGGTCCCACCCATCTCATAATGAAATCATTCTTACTTGTGCCACAAAATAAACATACATCATTCATAATAACCCAACGAATAAAATGGGTTTCATAAACATAATCCCATCATCACATAATCCATATAAAAGAAATGGATATCATTTCATAATAAAAAAAGTGAAACAATGTAAATCATAGAGACATTATACTTGAAACATACACATATGAAATAATTTCATCTTAGATGAAAAATGGTTTTGATAAAACACTTGAAATGAATTCTTGAGGAAAATTTCCTTTCTTCTTCAAAATAATTTTCTTTTCACAAAATGTCATGAATTTTTAAAAGAAAATGCTTTTTCTGAAAATATTCATGAAATTTTTTAGAGGAAGCTTCATGAAAATAAGGCTTTATAAAACCGTAAAAATCCGTTCGTGCCGTATAAGTTAAAAAAACATTCTTCTCGTACTTTTGCTGGAAAAGTCAAAAAAGTACCTTGTAACGTAAAAAAATGAAATATTCCTTATATACCATGTAGTAAAAGTAAAAAAGTAAAAAATGGGTAAAAATAACATTAAACATTCATGAAAACACTTTTATAAAACATGGACATGGATGATATAAATAACCCCAGTAAATACATACGAATAAACAATCTCAGATAAAAATGAGATTTGAAAAATTATCCCTTACATTAAGTCTGATATGCTTCGTACGTATCCGAACCCCCTGTATAATGATTTAAATAAAGTTATTGACTTATTACCGAATCATATTCATTGTTATTATATCATATATGGTTCACTTATGACTTTATATTACCCGTTCTTTTGTAAATTCATGTTAAAGTAGTGTTTTAGGTAAAATCGTCTCATTTGTCGTTCGTGTTTTAACTTGTAATTATTCATATGATTACTTAGATTATGATTAATTATATCCAGAATGTAAAACATGATTTATATATAATATATATTCATAATATACATATATATAATATATCGATAAATGGAAAGAAATAAACCGTTCATGGAGACAGTAGGCCGTACGTACGCATGAACGCTGTTTTTGTTTCCTTATTGAATTGAATGGAATTAAGTAGATGAAATACATATATATACACATAAATCCAGTATCATTATTATGTCATATATCTCATGATTACTTATTATATATACTTTATAATCATTCATGAATGGTTAACGTGGAGAATGAATCTCATCGCGTCGTGGAGACGGTAGTCCGTACGTATGCACGAGTGATGATATCGTTCTCATGATCGTGGATTCGTATTGGAGTGTATGTATACTATTTCAGAATAAATATCACTTTACAATAATCATATATAGTTATTATTTACACCATTATACCCATCCAAGTAAGGTGGTGGTGGAAAATAGATTACACCACGGCGTGGAGACGGTATTCCGTACGTACGCACGCGCGGTGATTTCGTTTTCCGTAGGATGGATAGATGGTGAAATAGGGTTGTTTCATACTTATAATAACATATAAGTATATTAGTGATACTGATGTTATTACTTCATAATTAAACAACCTAATACGAATAAGTGGAAGAAGAAATAAATTTGAAAGAATCGGTAACGGACATTACCTCTTCTTTTAAGCGCCTCTTTGAGATCTCTTTTTAGGGAACTAAAATTGGTCTTTAAGAAAGACCAGAACCTCTAGGATGTTTCTAGGGAATTGGGTAAGAGAATTTGGATGGGTTTGGCAAAGCTTGAAGGCTCAAAGTGTTGTGAGGAATAGAAGGAGGAGGTGCCCTTTATAAGGGAGGAGAGGGGCACCTTTGGAATAACTAAAAATATTATTTTATTATAAAGCCACATTTGGTTTCAAATAGCTCTAAATTGATTTATTTTGAATCTAAGGTGGGTATGGGTCTAAATCCTCTCATCCAATAGAATTTAGACAATTTTAGGTTCCTATTTTAACCTTATCATTTAGATTTAACATTAAGTTATATAATTTTACTTTTACCATGTCTTTTTGTGTTCTTACACTATAAGGTTAATAAACATACTATAAGAAGCCAAACGAACCCCAAGTTGTTTATTATTAATATATATAACCTTATCTAAGTCATTTTTCCGAACCTTATATTTTTAGGAATAAAATAACAATTAATAATTTAATATTTGTTTTAAAAACTATTTTATGTCAATTTTGACACTATTTAGTAATTGATTTTTGTGAAAATTATAACAAACTTATTAGTTAGAAAAAAGTTAATTATATCAATTATAACATGTCATATTAACCTATAAAAGTAGTGTAATTCATAAAAAGTCTCAAATTACAATTATTTTGGCATTTATGACATCAATTATGTCAATATTTCATTAATAAGATAATTACTGCATCATCTTTATGTCATAAATAAATTAAACAATTTAATGTCTAAAAATTACAAATAAAATAAAATTATGTAGGAAATATTTTTAGAATTATAATTCATATTTATAGTCGAATTTATCTTATTTATAACCCTATATTAAAAATGATATACTTATTAAACTTTGATTTTAACTATTTTAACCCTTCTTTAAATAAATTAATAATAAATGTCCTAATCTAATCCAAGTGGGCCTAAATGGTCATATTTTATTCCCAAGGTTGTTTTTGGTCGAATTACACTTATCCAATATAATTAGGACATGTGTTAGGGTAATAATAATATCATTTTTACCCTTAATTACCCTATTTACTTTTAACCGTGGTAAACAAAAAGTAAAAAAGTTATTATTCACCAAAAACTATTTTCATCTCATTGAACCACATTTTACTTACTAAAATCAACCATGTCTCTCAGATTTTTTAAATTCCACTCACAGAAGCGGTAAAATTATGTTTTATGAAAAAATCAATTTTTTTAACTACCACTTAGTGGTTTCACTATTCATCAAAAAATGAATTTTTCCAGAAAAATACCAAAAATTAGGCCTAAGCTATATTTGATATTATGAACTGAAAAATGATATCTATTTTACCAAATTCAAAACATATCAGTTTCAATACTTAATTTAAAAATTAATTCCCATCGTCAAAACAAATAGCGTGTTCTTAAGAGATAATAACTATCAAAAGATTGACACTTGTTTATGTTTGGTTTAAATGTGAAATTACATCCAATGAACAACATTGTATTAAATTGTAAAAATATATTCTAGATATACTTTAAAACCACTCAAATTAATAATTTATCACTATTAATAATTTCGATTAAAAAGGTTGTTTTTAATTAAAATTTAGTAATTTTCACTATTCATCAGAAAATGATAGTTATTTGAAAAGTACCAAAATTTCACCCTAAGCTAATTTCAATATTCCTAATCCAAAAATGATGTCCATTTTGATAAATAAAATTTACAAAATTTCAAAAAGTGGTTATTACTATTCATAACGGCTAGTTTTAATAATATTTTAATAGCATATCATTGTTTAGCGAAACTCGGTTTTGCGTACAACACACGCTATCGCGGAAGGTCGCGCTTGCGTGTAATGCAAGGCAAGCCAAGGATTCTTGTTTTGAAAGCTTCTTTTGGTGTATCGTACAACACAAGACATTAATGTAATTAAAAAGAATATTTTTCATAAAATCTCGAGGTGTTACATTCTACCCCCTTAAAATGAATTTCGCCCTCGAAATTCGTCGGGGTTATAAATGGTTTACTACTTGAATGTTTCTTTAATAGAAACCCACATCGTAAAAAGGAATACCAAAACCAATTTTTAAAAACAATAGTATGAAACGTAACAGTTACCCAAATAAACTAATCACTGGGTTTCCACACAGGTGAAAATATGGATATGGAAGAGAAATATAGTCATCATGTTCTAATGGAGAGTGGTAGAGAACATGGCTATGGAAAAGCCAGCAATCACAAAGCCATAAATTTGTGACGATCTAAGGTACCATCTGATTCCTCAGATATAAGAGCAATAGGACAACATTTTTGGTTTTCAAGATCATTTCCCTAAAGTTGATGAAATTGGAATTTGAAGAAATACTTTCGTGATTTTGGTATAGTCTCACCATTGGTCATTCTTTAGAAAATTTCTACTTCATCTCTTAATGAAATGAAGTTGAATTTGTCATTCGTGATGTGTTAGCAGATCATGTGATGGAATGATGGGTCATTCCATCTGTCTCAAACATAAGGTTAGAAAAGTTATCAAAAAAATACATAAGTCCATCTATAGTGAGATTAATCATATATGGTTCCTAAAATGGACTTATACATATTATATCATACTGCTTACTATAATAAAACTAGTTTCTACTAAACATGGACTTCTTGTAGGCCAGTGGTAGGCGATAAAGGCTAGTCGCACTTCGGTTGTGGGTTCGATTCCCACAGCCTTGTCTGACGTGATGGGTTGTTGCCCGTCCTACAGGTTTTCCTTTTTCTAAAACTACATTACTATAACATCCCATAAATAATATCAAAAAAAAAAGTTCCATCCTTAAACAATACTATCTTATGTCCAATATAATACATTCCAAAATTTAGGCTTATCTAAAATACTTCGGTCCAAGCTCATAGTATAACGAAAACGATTACTTGAAATGTCATCAACCAAGCATGTGAATACCATCATTTATCCCCCATATATCTTGTTGGTCACATTCCAATCATGTGAATACCTTAATCATGTATTCTCTTGAAAAATGAATACCCATTAATCCTTAGTGAAAACATGAATGCTGTCAAAATTTAACTCTTTCCACATACCAAAATCCAAAAATTCTATATACTAAAACCATGATATAACCTTCTCCTTATATACATCATGAGATCATGAATACTATCAAACATTTAATTTTCTTCTTATCCCTTCATTATGCGCATATCATCTACAATCTGAAAATATCTGAATAACCTTTCATGGATACTGGTACCATTAATCATACACTTTCAAAACTCAAGGAAAGAAAACAGTGTAACAATCCTTAGATGTCTCTTTATTCCATAGTACCATGAGATTACTTATACTACATTACACATGATAAACATGTAATCATTACACTACATTCTTAAACCATTGACCGAGCTTCCACAATTCTTTCATCTCACATATCATTTGTAGTCTCTTCATCATCATCAACATAAATACTACCCATACGACCATACTGATTCTCTTCATGAGACTTTCCCTTAGGGAAGTGGTTTGCATAATGCCCGTACATTCCACATTAAAAACATTTAACCATTGTTGATGTTGTAGAAATACCATTATCCTCATCCCTGGTGTTAACTAAACCTTTTCCTTTGCACTTACTGGCTTTGTGTCCTTCTTTTCCACACCCAAAGCATCTTCCAGTTCCTTTGAGACATTATCCATGATGCCTCCTCCCACATGATTTACATAGGGGAAATTGAACTTTCTTTCATCTATGATCATCATGAAACTCAATATTTCTCTTATTAGCTGAGTCAGGAAACTTACCAAATTTTACTTTATTGATCATATTATGAGATTGCTGATTCGGCATAATAATGATGTTTGGACTTCCAAATCCTATTTCATTTGGTTTCTCATGAAGAATATCATTCAATTGTCTATCATATCCTCCATTATCGTGAATCATCTTGTTTCCAGCCATTTTCTAAAACCCAAATAAATTAGTGTGAGAGGAAAAAATCATAATAAAGGGGAGGGTAACTTCAATATCTAACATCTTTGGTTTAAAATAATATCATTACCATAGTTCTAGGACTATATCCTATATGTATACTTATCCTTAGGGACATCCCTAGACATTCCTTAGAAATATCTCTAGGGATCTCACTAACGTTTTCGCATCCTAGTTTCCAAAGGTTGACTAAACTTTTCCTCTGATACCAACTGTAGAGACCTGAAGCTTAACGTACATGGACTTTACATTACTTTTGCAGAATACTTAGTACATAACGAAAACACACACACAAGGACCGTAATAGTTTAGTGTCTTTGGAAACTTGGAACATAATCTTCTAATCTTGGTGAAAGATCTTCAACATCTCCCATAAAGATCTTCCCCCTTTTTTTCTTACCTAAAACCTTTCTTTATATCCTGGGGAAAAGAAATCATAAAAAGGGTGAGCTAAAATGCTCAGTAAGGGTAAGCATGGATAAAATAAAACATACCATATACATTTGAACTTAAAAACATGAACATAATGTTTAAACATCAAAAGCTTGAGCAATGACATAAAACATGGAAGTACGTAAGGCATATATCATAAAGAAACATTAATAATGATAAAATAGAATGGGAATAAAACATGTAATTGTGGAAACCATTCATCACATGTCATGATTTCCATAGTAGCCAAGGCATTGCTGCCAAGACCATCTTGGTGGACAAAGTCCCTTTCTGAATCGAGTTCACTCCTCATTTCAGTCCTGTAACACTGAACCAGATTAACTTACCATTCTAGCCATGTATATATCATGAGATATAAATCTTTACCCAATGCATTGGAGGTAGATATAAGTCCCACCCATATCATAATGAAATCATTCTTACTTGTGCCAAAAAATAAACATACATCATTCATAATAACCCAACGAATAAAATGGGTTTTATAAAAATAATCCCATCATCACATAATCCATATAAAAGAAATGGATATCATTTCATAATAAGAAAATTGAAACAATGTAAATCATAGAGACATTATGCTTGAAACATACACATATGAAATAATTTCATCTTAGATGAAAAATGGTTTTGATAAAACACTTGAAATGAATTCTTGAGGAAAATATCCTTTCTTCTTCAAAATAATTTTCTTTTCACAAAATTTCATGAATTTTTAGAAGAAAGGGATTTTTTTGAAAATAGTAATGAAATCTTTTGGAGTAAGCTTCATGAAAATACGGCTTTATAAAACCATAAAAATTTGTTCGAGCCGTATAAGTTAAAAAAAACATTCTTCTCGTACTTTTGCCGGAAAAGTCAAAAAATTACCTTGTAACGTAAACAAATGAAAGATTCCTTACATACCATGTAGTAAAAGTAAAAAAGTCAAAAATGGGTAAAAAGGACATTAAACATTCACGAAAACACTTTTATAAAACACGGACATGGATGATATAAATAACCCCAGTAAATACTTACGAATAAGCAATCTCGGATAAAAATGATATTTGCAAAATTATCCCTTACCATAGGTCGGATATGCTTCGTACGTATCCAAACCCCCTGTATAATGATTTAAATGATGTTATTGACTTATTACAGAATCATATTAATTGTTATTATATCATATATGGTTCACTTATGACTTTTTATTACCCGTTCTTTTGTAAATTCATGTTAAAGTAGTGTTTTGGGTAAAATCGTCTCATTTGTCGTTTGTGTTTTAACTTGTAATTATTTATATGATTACTTAGATCATGATTAATTATATCCAGAATGTAAAACATGATTTATATATAATATATATTAAGAATATACATATATATAATAGATCGATAAATGAAAAGAAATACACAGTTCATGGAGACGGTAGGTCGTAAGTACGCATGAACGCTGTTTTCGTTTCCTTATTCAATTGAATGGAATTAAGTAGATGGCATACATATATATACACATATATCCAGTATCATTATTATGTCATATATTTCACTATTACTTATTATATATACTTTATAATCATTCATTAATGGTTAACGTGGAGAATGAATCTCATCGCGTCGTGGAGACGGTAGTCCGTACGTACGCACGAGCGATGATATCGTTATCATGATCATGGAATTTTATTGGAGTGTATGTATAGAATTTCAGAATCAATATCACTTTACAATAATCATATATAGTTATTATGTACACCATTATACCCATCCACATAAGATGGTAGTGGAAAATAGATTACACCACGGCGTGGAGACGGTATTCTGTACGTACGCACGCGCAGTGATTTCGTTTTCCATAGGATGGATAGATGATGAAATAGGGTTGTTTCATACTTATAATAACATATCAGTATATGAGTTATACTGATGTTATTACTTCATAATTAAACAACCTAAGAAGAAGAAGTGGAAGAAGAAATAAAGTTGAAAGAATCGGTAACGAACATTACCTCTTCTTTGAAGCGCCTCTTTGAGATCTCCTTTTAGGGAACTAAAATTGGTCTTTAAGGAAGACCAGAACCTCTAGGGTATTTCTAGGGAAGTGGAGAAGATAATTTTTCAGGGGTTGGAAGAGCTTGAAGGTTCAATGTGGTGTGAGGAAGAGAGGGAGGAGGTGCCCTTTTATAAGGGAGGAGAGGGGCACCTTTGGAATAACTAAAAATATTATTTTATTATAAAGCCAAATTCGATTTTAAATAGCTCGAAATTGATTTATTTCGAAGCTAATGTGTGGATGGGTAGAAATGATCTCATAAAATAGAATTTAGACAAGATTAGGTTCCTATTTTATACTTATCATTTAGATTTAACATTAAGTTAGATAATTTTACTTTTACCGTGTCTTTTTGTGTTCTTACACTATAAGGATAATAAACATACTATAAGAATCCAAAAGAAGCCCAAGTTGTTTATTATTAATTTATATAACCTTTATCTAAGTCAGTTTCCTAAACCGTATATTTTTAGAAAAAAAATAACAATTAGTAATATAGTATTTGTTTTAAAAACTATTTTATGACAATTTTGACACTATTTAGTAATTGATTTTTTTGAAACTCATAACAGACTTATTAGTTCGAAAAAAGTTAACTATATCAATACTAACATTTCATATTAACCTAGAAAATTATTATAATTCATAAAGAATTTCAAATTACATTTTTTTTTGTATTTATATCATTAATTATGTCTGTATTTCATTAATAAGATAATTACTGCATCATCTTTGTGTCATAAATAAATTAAATTATTTAATGTCTAAAAATTACAAATAAAATACGATTATGTAGGAAATCCTTTTAGATTTATAATGAATATTTATATTCAAATTTATCTTATGCATAACCCTATATTAAAAATGATATACTTATTAAACTTTGATTTTAACTATTTTAACCCTTCTTTAAATAAATTAATAATAAATGTCCTAATCTAATCCATGTGGGCCTAAATGGTAATATTTTATTCCTAAGGTTGTTTATGGTCTAATTACACTTATCCAATAGAATTAGGACATGTTTTAGGGTCATAATAATATCATTTTTACCCTTAATTACCCTATTTACTTTTAACCGTGGTTAAAAAAATGTAAAAAGTTACTATTCACCAAAAATTATTTTCATCTCATTGAACCAAATTTTACTTACTGAAATCAACCGTGTCTCTCAGATTTATAAAATTCCACTCACAGAAGTGGTAAAATTATGTTTTATGAAAAATTCATTTTTTTAAATACCACTTAGTGGTTTCACTATTCATCAAAAAATGAATCTTTCCAGAAAAATACCAAAAACTAGGCCTAAGATATATTTGATATTATGAACTGAAAAATGATGTCTTTTTTACAAAATTAAAAACATATTAGTTGCATTACTTAATTTAAAAATTAATTCCTGTCGTCAAAACAAATAGCGTGTTCTTAAGAGATAATAACTATCAAAAGATTGACACTTGTTTATGTTTGATTTAAATGTGAAATTACATCCAATAACCAAAATTGTTTTAAATTGTAAAAATATATTCTAAATATAATTTAAAACCACTCAAATTATTAATTTATCACTATTAATTATTTCGATTAAAAAGGTTGTTTTTAATTAAAATTTAGTAATTTTCACTATTGATCAGAAAATGAATGTTATCCGAAAAGTACCAAAATTTCACCTTAAGCTAATTTCAATATTACGAATCCAAAAATGAAGTCCATTTTGAAAAATAAAATTTCAAAAATTTTAAAAAATGGTTATTACTCTTCATAACAGCTAGTTTTAATATTATTTGAATAGCATATCATTGTTTAGCGAAACTCGGTATTGCGTACAACACACGCTATTGCAGAAGGTCGCGCTTGAGTGTAATGAAAGGTAAGCCAAGGATGCATGTTGTGAAAGCTTCTTTTGGTGTAGCGTACAACAAAAGACATTAATGAAATTAAAAAGAATATTTTTCATAAAATCTCGGGGTGTTACATTCTCACCCAATGAATATTTTTAATGAATAGAGGGATATATAATGAACTAGGATAACACTGAATATGTCTGAAAAGTTTCTATTGAGTAAAAAAATAGTATGATTACTTGAGTAAAGGATGTGATGATTAATCCAAATCTGTTATCATGATATATTATTAACAATATAAACCTTAAAAAAAATATAATAATTAAAGAATAGAAGGATAGAGTTACATGAGAATTAGAGTAGTGAATATCATAGTGTTAAGAAAGAGCAGTTTTCTATGTCTCGTGATTTCAGAAACAAGTATTAAAAGAAACATCAAAGTAGAACAAAAAATATTTTTTCAATGTGAAATTTATGGAAAAACATATTTCACTCTAATGGTAAAATGAATTCATTAGTTTATGAAATTAAAGGTAATATTTTTATTCCCTATACTCTTATCAATGGAGAAATTTATTAAATGTGGATGGTCCTTGAATTATGAAAATCGATATCCTAGGGGAAAATCATAAATAGAATTAGTAATGTGGTATAAGTAATGGTCATATTAATGATTATAATGTTACTACATATAACATATGAAAGTAAAGAAGTGTTAATGAATGATAAGAAGAAACATATTTAACGGTTTAAAAAGGAATTATAATGGTTGATAAAGAGAAGATTGAAATGGATAAATTAAATATAATAATGTTAATAACCTCAGAAATGATAATGTATTTGTTGAAAACATGGTTTATATCACTATTTATGGTGTTCACATCATTTCTGGATTTAATGAATATCTCTAAGAGTATAATTTTTATTTTATGAATTATGAAGAATTATAGTTTTTGACATGTTTGTGTGATGATTCGTGATATTAATATGATTGAAATGTAATCATGATGAAGGTATTTATATGTTTGTTGTGTGATTATTAAGGGATAATTCTAGATGTTTAAGGTATTAGTGATAAGATCATGTTAGAAATTTTGAAACCATTATTATAATTATTTTTTATTTTAATATTTTGGAAGGTTTGTAAGGTTAAAAATTTATCAAATAGTTTATTTTGAACATCGAATTAGGTTTTAGATATTAATGTATTACTTCACCTTTGGAATATTTATCTATATTAGATAACTATTGAAACCCATTTTTCGATAGAATTAATGAATTATCTTTGTATTATGGATCTTATTTAGATCATAAAACAAGAAAATATCATATATTACTGTATGATATGAAGTGGGAATAGATCGATGAAAATTTAATAAAATAAATCATTCATATATAATAATAAATATATCTTATATTTTTATTTTCATATTTTACTAATCAAGATTGAAAATTCATTATTGAAAATTTTGAAAAGGATCATGAAATATTAATATTATCATAATAATTTAATAGCCAAGGAATCAAATGGGCCTTTAAATAATCACAAATTTATTGTTTTGTGTTAAATAAAATTATCTAGATCACCCGGTATAATGTGGTAATTGATCATTGTAACATCCCGACCCAGATCACCTCTAAGAAAGTAGCTAAACTAGTGAGCCACAAGAAATCAAGTGAATCTCCTTGAATTCCAGAGACTGCCGACTAGCAGCGAGGGTGTAAGGATAGTCAGTGGGGATATTCTACCCTCTTATCCGGGTTGTTCATTGGTATTATAGAGTAAATAACAACCAATTGCGAATACAATAATACATAATTGAAAAATTAGTGGAATAATGAGTTCATAAAACTGAACAAAAGTTTCCAATTCTAGTTTATACAATAGATGAATACATGGCAGGGTATTGATAAATGGAGGAAAGGAGTAAACCATAATACATGGTTTTCAATACAATACAATGCAGTACTAAAGTAAATAAATGAATTAAAATCCCAAATGATATCCGCATGATAAAAATGAGGTCCAGCCCAGTCCTTTGCTCCTAAATCATATGTACACGTAAACAACAACACGTAAGGTCCAAGGCCCTATAAACAATAATTTATACTTAGTTACCCAAGTGCAATAGCGGACCAAGTATGGAGTGAGATATAAATATCTCTAGGCTGACACCACCAATGTCTATCCCCATCCTGATAGTGTGGTATAAATTAAATAAGTTGAAATCAAGAATAAATAAATTAAATAGTATAACGTTACTAAATAACCAAGTACAAGATTCAGACCTCAGTTAGTGTCTGAACATGTAAAAATTTCATTATATAATTAAATATTGTTTTATTTTAATAGATCCCATGAGTCCTATCCGTCACTGATACCACATCATGAGAGTATAAAGAGTTAAGGTTGAAAGATGTAACAAGGAAACCTATAATGATATTTGATAAATTACTTCCAAGGTAATAACCAAGGAAACATAGAAGCTAAGGGTCTTCTACTCAGTAATAATTGTATCATGGAATAATTTTAGGAATGTAATATAAAGATCATAGTCTAGGTAATTCCACAATGAGATTTCTACTGAGTCCAAGGAGATAATCCAAGGTAAAACAGGGCTAAGAAATGATAGGCCCTGAAGGCTTTAACCGACGCACCTACTTGTACAGATGTATCAAAGGAGTGCATATGAGGCATCCTATGATAATGGGTATTGAATCCTATAGTGTCATACCCAGAATCCATGAAAAGACAATGGATCATAATCTGGGTGGGTTTCAACCAAATCAAGATGCATCCTTAAAGTCGGAATGGGGTCCTTGATTTCTCATGTAATTATTAAATCAAAATCCAAGATAAGCTCAAGTCTGGCCATTCTTATTTAATAATGATGCCTTATAATTATTCAAATTTAAAATCATTTCCTTCTATTTGTGTTTAATGTTAAAGAAGCATTGCTACCATGAACTTATTGGTTCATGCCTTTCTATCCATTACTGTGGAAAAGTAATGTAGCATTGCAACCATTCATTTATTGAATCATTCCTTACCCTCCTTTGGTGTGGATAAGCTATGTTTCATCCAACCATTTAATCATTATTTAATTAATCATTAAGTTTATTTCGTCCAAGCCTTTAGTTTATTTAGTGTGACAATGCCAAGTTGCATGAAAAAATTTATAAAAATACATTCATGAATATTTATTTATTAAGTTTAAATCTTCTACCTTCCATTAATATGGTAAGGGGTTCTATGGACATTCAATATATTGTCCAATTACATTAAACATGGAAAAATCAAATTCATTATTAGGGTATCCAATTTCCATTTCACATTTTACTATAGAATTCAAAACAATTACCATTAGTGTGGAAATTAGTGAGCACACATGGTAGTTTCCGTTATGAAATTCACTATATAATTTAAACCATTTATTATTATAAGGCTCACCTTTTAGAAGATGAAGCGATGGAACACTAGAACGGTCATCAAACATGTGAAGAATTAAAATGATAATTATTGAAAAACACCATGCATGGATAATTCCATTCTGAAAAATTAGTCAGAGAACATACTGTGCCTTGTTCCTTTAATGATTTTAAATAGAAACTTAGTGTTTCTAATTACATTAGGGACATGTCTTAAACAAGATGTATCTCAACATAAAATCATGTCTTATGAATTATAAGCATGAAATGTCATACAATAAGTGCCTAAAAATTACTTTTTAGCTTCAAGGTAGAACACCTCGATTGGGGTGATTTATTACTAAATCATGATATTAATTATCTTACAAACCATTTATCAACTTTTACATTTCTAACATGAAACATGTTAAATTGAATTTAAGATCATTCAATATAAATAATTCACTACATGAAATTATGTTCTAAATATAGTGTAGTAAGAAATATATTGAATCATCTATAAAATTTAATTACTTTTAGAGGGACCCTAACTCAGTGTGGAACAATTTTAATACCCAAAACATTAAAAAATGAGGTAGAAACCAAAAACAATGGCCCCTCATCACACACACAAACACACACACACACTATATATTTATATCTCTAATCCAATGAATATATTCCCTACCCCATGATGTAATATATACATGGATGATATATATATATATATATATATTACATATATACATACCTTAATTATATATGTGTGCACACTCACACGTTGATCAAAACCCACTGCAACAAAACATGGAATCACAAAAATGATGAAACAAGACTCACAAGAACTCAATTAAAATGTTGAGGACTCATATAATTCAAGGGAACCAAAATTACATGATAAAAAAGAAAATAGTGGTTTTATAAACCTTAACCAAAACATTATCAGAAAATTGAAATCACTAGAACCACCTCACCATCTCTAGTGGTTGTCAGAACACGCACTGATATGTCCTACAAGAAGAGTCACACAAAACTAGAAAATGAGATAACCAAAAATTTAAGTTATCCCTAAACCCTAGGATTTTTCTCCATGAGTATGTTCATAGGGAGGTCGAATCTCAGCTAGAAGTGGAGAAGAGGAGGGAGATGAATTCATACTAAGATGATTTCATCCAGATTCACAAATAAGTAGGCTAGATTTGACGATCAGAGTGGGATTCGGGAGATATGGTTGAGCACGTAGTGAATGGGGAACCCCCTTGGGGTGCATTTTATGATTATGAGGAAGGAGGGTCAAGGACTGTGTGTTTTAATTTTACATTCATTTCATCTTTATTTAATTTAATTCTATAAACAGAAATTTCTGCACAATTTGAATTGCACAGTTTTTAAAACTGTGTGAAAACCATGCATTGTCTACTGCCTCCAAGATATACCCTTATTGAGATAGGTACATGGTTTAGAAAACCATGCACAAACAATGTGAATATTCACTTCCCCCCCCCCCATGAATAGGGTCACACGACTACTGACATTGGGCCTCATGGTTTCAATCAAACTATGCACCTTCAGCAGCTTCCTAAAACATAACATTTTTTGGTTAGTTTCCCAAATACTTCCTTGACCCACTATGGAAACATCTCATGCCTTATCCCACCCCCAAAAAACAACACTTATGAGTTATCCAACCTTCATAATCTCATGATGTGTCCCACAATTGAAACAGTCTCTTCCATCAACTGAAAATGTTCAAAAACCTTCGTATTTTCATCAAGTTCTAAAACAAGGATTCAATAATCTACCTACCATAAAAACTTCTTATCCCCAAAAAGACATAGGGAACAGGGTAAACATCACCCTACCTACAAGGGTTGGTATGTTTCATTCATATAATTGCATTGAGTTTCCAACACTTGATACACATTAGGCATTTCTTAAGTATTTTGCACTTCACCCTTTACAACCCATGCCAACAGACAATGTTCAAATTAACCACAAAAATAAAACTTACCTGAGATTATTTAGATATTTACATGATAGCATCATCATCTTGATCAAAATTTGACTGATGGATCTAACAACTATTGTTCTTGACTTCAGAAATGCTGAAATTCCATGCCATGATACCACCACCAACAAAATTGTCATACAAGGAAATACCATGAGTGTTATTAATTCACAACATGATTTATTTTGTTAGGAAGGACTAGTTGAAACCCAATATACCTAAAAGAATTGGTCCCATAAGTTTACCCAAAAGATACATCTGACCTTGAAACCACACTTTCCTTCAAATAACAATGTGCATTAAAACAGCTCCTTATATCCATTAATAATGAACTAATGGAAGAGTGAATGAGTTTAGCCACTTGGTCGATGAATCTAGATGATGTTCCATATATCTGGGAAACACAAAACAGTAGGAACCACTAGATTCTATGTGACCAACCAATTCATTCCTATGTGGGAACCTAGGAATCACCCAGGACTTCACAAGCCTCAATAAGGACCATGTTTAGCATGTAACACTAACAAAGATCATACAACAAGCTCAACAGCTTTTAATGATATATAGGAGTGAAATACTAATGCAATCATAGTGTATCAAGGATGATTTTACAATAGGTTACATGATTGTATCTTAAGAGGAGTACATGAAGAGGATTTTAGATTTAATTTCCAATCAAACACACCTAGCAACAAGAAGGTAAGATAGTTGAATCACAACTAGTCGACTTCACGAAAGATGCTCAACATCACCTGTCGACAAACTGTTACCACCTAAACACATGCCTCTACCATCCAAATGTATTATATTCTTATTCAAAATTTACCACCTCTACTCATCCCAAGATAATGATGGTTACCTGATATTTCACACATAATGATCTAGATCAAAGTTGTTCTATAGAGAATGCACAAATAAAAAACAACACTAGCAAGAATCAAAGGAATTCAGGTAAGACTGATTACTTACCAATTGAGAACATAGTTTTTCAATCTACATGGATGGACACATTTAATAGACACAAAAAGACACTACCAACTATATAATTTTCCTAGGTGACAAGGATAAAAAGTGGACACACATAATTGTGCTTGATTAAATCATCTTAAACAATCCTGAGATGATATCTGAGTTACAATCACCACATCAAAACATATTAGGAAGGTCAAAGAAATGAGACCGTGGTTTTAAAACATCCAAGTCTTTTGAATGTTATTCTTAGAATTCATACGAGCTGGTTCGTTAACACTCAAGTCACTCTATATTCAGATGACCCAAGATTGTACTCAAAAGTACAATAATTTTATTCCAGATTCAAATTTCATCATATGACTATCATCCTAGAGGATTCCATACCATGTTTTCTATCTCTAAGAAGAATAAAGAGTCAAACTACAAAAAAAATCAACAATACTCTAAGGCTTTTTTATATAGGTAAAATGATCATAAATTTATGAACAATCCCATAATAGTGTCAAAAAACAAGACAAACTATCTGAAAAAGAGCATCACATTAAAATTGAATGCCCTACATGGGACATCGTCACCCAAATGAAACTAGAAGTCAGAAATCACACGGTACTAGAAAAAAATTAACAGAATAAGGGTGAAACATATCATGGGTTAGCACCATATGAAAAAATATTTTCTACTATTATACTGAGTCATGCCAAAAATAGTTAATTGGATCAAAATGTCATCAGCTACATTATTTATAATGAAAAGAACACCTATAGAAAACTCTTACACTTATGATCAAAGGAAAATCGAATGAGAAACTCAATCTACCATTATATGAATGTCTTCAGAAAAGGAAACCAATCTTGGTTCTCTTTTTAATCCATTTATATTTAATATTATTTAATATTTTAAACATAAATAGATTTAATCAGAAAAATCATTGTACCATTTTCTAAAAAAATCACAACGTAAATAGTTTTACCTAAGGACCAAAGTGGAAAAATTGAATGTTCAATTAAACACCCTTTAAAAACATTTCACACAAGTTTACATCACATAATTTAAAGAAACATATCAAATTAAATTACTTTTAAGCAGATAAGGTGACATACAAGGGTCCAACAATCCATCATGGGTTCAATATCAAGCATACTAATAGAAATTTCTAAAATAATTAAAATTTAAATACCCAAATGGTTCATCTCGTAAAAATATTCACCAAATTACCAACATGGGAAAAATTTTATTTTAAAAGATGACTATTTTGATTTCATGTCAAAATTAAACATCTTTCACACTTAAAATCATTTCACAAACCATCATGTTATCACATTTAACATGGGTTTCCATTTCCCAATTCAGTAATTGACCATAAACTTCCTTGATATAATGTTGGATCCCATTAATTGATACTAATGTCCATTAAAAATTTATCATGATAAAAAATAATGGTCCAACATATATGGGTGGCCACCTACCAACCAACAAAGTGTCCATGTACTTTATAGTTTGAAATTTGGGATCCCTTAGTTAAAAGAAACTTCATTTAACGATTGAATTTACCAACCGTTTGTAAGGGATAAATTACATGCATGTCCTCTTCCCATATATAAAGAGATCATACCCCTTACAACTTAAAAATGGATCTCTTATAACAGAAAAAAAATAAAATATCCATTGAAACCATTTAAATATATCAATGTAAGCTAGCATGTTAGTATAATCAGCTAACATAGAGTAATAAGATGAAATCCGAGAATCGCGATAATTAAATCACATGAAAAATCTATAATGATCGATAAGCATAAATTTCAAGATAATGTATTAAGTAAATAGGTATAAATATAATCACGAAATAACAATAATTCACATAATCATAATAATCAAGAAACCAACTAATGAAACTATATGGCATGACATATATGCATGAAATGTGAATTTATAAGGGCATAATATGATGCACGTATGTTTCATCGTTTTCATAACATGCCATGGGTAATATTCATAATTCCATAAATCATAAGAAACAGGATGTACACCAATCAATCAAAGTGAAATCATATCAATTGTAATATTTAAAAACATAAATAACAATCCCAGCCCTGAAAACTTGGTCATTCTCCATATGTGGGGCGATCCGTCCAAAGCACAACTATTAGCCAAGCACTGTCATTTTACTAGTATCATATCTACTTAGCCAAAATAGAAATTCAAAAGGTAAAACCCCTATAATGAAACATTGTATGTCATAACCCAGCTCACCACAAGGACGGTGGCCGAACTTGTGAGTCACAATACCTCAATCATGTTTACCGACACACCAAAGGCTACCAACTAGAAACGAGTGTGTAAGGATAGACAGAGGGGAAACTATACCCTCTAATCGTAGTTGTGTATTGGTATTATATAGTAAATGAAATTCAATTGTAGATGGAGTAATTATTTATTGAAAATTTAGTGGAAGATAGATTTCATATAACTGAACAAAAGTGGCCAATGACAGCTTGTACAATTGATTAATTCATGAAAAGGTGTTGATAAAAGATATAATGATTTAAATAGTACAAAATTATTTTCAATACAATAAAATTTATAAATCAAGTAACATAATGAACTAAAATCCCAAAGGTGATCTCCATGAGCATCGTGATCTCTAGTTTCGTCCTTTGTTCCTAACTCCCATGTACAAGCAAACAACCAAAAATAATGTCCATTTCTTTACAAACATGAAATTATACTTGGGTACCCTAGTGAAATGGTGGCCCATGTAAGGTGTGAGATATAGATACCATTATTTTGGCACCACCAGTGTCTAGCCCAATCTAAATAGTGTGGTATAAATAAAATAGGATGCAAGGATGAGTAAATAAATTATGCTGTAAATTGTAACAAAATACCAACATACCTACTTCTTCCCTTCGATGGTGTGTGAACATGTAACAATTTCATTGATTAAATAATTATAGTTAATATTAATAGGTCATCTGAGGGATAACCATCATTGAAATAACATCATGAATGTATAAATAGTGAAGTTCCCAACGTGTAACAAGGAAATCTATAATGATATTTGATAAAGAAGTTTAGTAGTAGAAACCAAGGAAACGTAGACCTCAAGGGTCACCAACTCAGTAATAATTGTATCCTAGAATAGGGGTAAGATTTTAATCAAAGTATTTTAGTCTAAGGAAATCTACAATGAGGTTCCTACAAAGTTTATAGAGTTCATCTAATGTAAAATGGTGCTATTAAATGAAAAGGCCCGATGGATTTAACCCTGAATCCAACATTACAAGATGGATCAAATGAGTGTATTTGAGGAATAATATGATAATGGGTTAGGAATCATACAGTTTCATGTTAGGGATCCCATAAAAAAGGGATCAGGATCTTCGTGGGTTTCAACAAAAGCAAGCTGCATCCTTGGTGTCAGAATGTGGTCCTTGAGTGCTCGAGGCATTATATGATCATAATCTATGACAAGATCGAGTTAAGACATTACTATTTAATAATTATGTTATATAATTATTCAACTGGTTCAAGCCTTTCCTTTTATTAGTGTGGAATAGTCAGGTAGAATTGAAACCATTAATTTTTTGGTCCAATCCATGACTTCTATTAGTGTGAAAAAGTCATGTATCATTATAACCATTTATTTACTGGTTCATGCCTTTAATCCCATTAATGTGGATTATCCAATTAGTATGAAAAAAATTAATAAAGTTTTAATTAATAATTAATTTCATTTTTATGCTTTTCCATTCATTAGTGTGACAATGCAATGTACCATGCAATAATTTAGTAAAATCCATTAAGGGGTATTCATTTTTTATGATTCACACTGCTACCTTCCATAAAGATGGTAATGGTTACTATGGACATGTAACCTATTATCCAATTAAATTTAACAAGGACAAATCATATACTCATGTATGTTTACCAATTTCCATTTTACATTTAATTGTCAAATTTAAAGAACTTACCTTTTATTGGATAATTGGTGAGAATCCATGGTACATTCCATTATTCAATTCACAATATTATTTAAGTCATTTATTATAGGAAAGATAACCTTTAAATAGGACATGTTAAGGAACAACCAAATAGTGGATCAAATATTTCAAACACTAAAATGAAAATTATAGAAAAACATCATGCATGGATAATTTCAATTTTCATAATACGTCCAGTAAATTAGATAGTTCCATGGTCCATTGACTTTTTAAAAAGGGAAACTAACTGTTTATAATGCCATTAGGAACATGTCCTAAACATTCCATATCTCAAAAAAACATCAACACATAAAAATTATAAAAACAACAAGTAAATAAAGAAATGTCAAACCACTACTGGTTATCTTGAAGGAAGTTCACACCAATTGATGGATTTTATTATGAAAAAATTATATTACTATTCTCACAAATCATTTATCACATTTACCATTTCATACAAGAAAAATAAAAAATCACATTTATTAAAATTCAATATAAATACTTCACTGAATTAATTTATCTTCTAAATAAAGTGAAGTAAGAAAATTATTGAAGCATTTATAACATCTAATGGATTAGAAAGGGACCCTTCCTTACGGTGGATCAAATTCAACACTTATCACATTCAAAAAAAAAAAAAAGAAACCAAACACAACCATCCCACACTCGCACACGCACATTCACACACACACACACATATAATCCAATGCATGTATTCCCCATGACATGAAAGAATATGTTCATAGATGATATTATATATATATATATATATATATAACTTAAGTATACTTATGCGCTCTCTCACATGTTGATCAAAACCCACTGCAACATAACATTCAATCACAAAAACATAGCGACAAAACTCAACTCACCTCAATTAAAATACCTGGGACTCATATAAAGAAAGAGAACATAAATAAGATAATGAGAAACAATGCAATGGTTTTATAAAACATACATAATACATTGTCAGTGGATCAAAATCACCAGAACCACCTCACCTTCGGTGTCGGTTGCTAGATCACGCACCTATGGGTCCTAAGAAACACTTTTCAACAACCTAGAATAAGAGAGAACCCAAAAAAAAGTTATTCCAAAACTCAAGGTTCATCTATGATGGTTAGGGTGATGGGGATATTGAATATTTTCTTGAAAATGATAGGATAATGGGAGGAAGGCTTACCAAAATGATTCAAATAAGAATCGTGAAGAAGATGAATTGAAAAGATGATCCGAGAGGGATCTAGGAGAGGGGTTGAGCATGCCACCAAGGGGGATCCCCCTTGAGGAGCGTTGAGCTAGTATGAAGAAGGAGGGGTGAGTCTTGAGTGTTTTAATTTTATTTTAATTTAATTTAATTCTTTAAACACACCCTTCAGCATTGTTTGACCCGAACACTTTTCCAAACCGTGCGCAAAACATTTACAGTCTACTACTTCCCAGACACACACCATACAGTCTAGGCTCATGTTTTAGAAACTTGTGATTATCCCATGTGAAATTCCATAATTCCCTTTAAATAGGGTAACATGATTTCCTCTAGTGGTCCACACAGTTTCAACCAAAACATGTTCCCTCTACTGTATCATTAAACATGACCTTTTGTGTCGGATAATTCTGAAAACCCTCTAACCACTCAGTAAACCTCTCAGACCTTCGACCAAGACCAAAAAACAACTTAGGTGTGGTTAAACTGTCGAAATACTTTGAAGAAGTATGGTTTTAAAACCAACCATTCCAGCAAATGAAAAAGTCCAAGTACTGTCGTATTTTAGTCTGGTTCAAAAACACATGATTCTTCAATCTATATAATTATTTATAAATATCAAACATTATCCCATGTTCAATTCATTAATTCCAACATATTTTATTATATGTGTTAACTTGAATATGAGTTATAACAGGTAACTGAGATATTTCTAACTATCCAGTTTTATGGGTAGTTTTATTATTCATTTATAAGACGTAGGTTTTAATGAGAATTTTTTCAAAAATTAAACCTTTGTTTACTAAGAAATATTTTTAGGGATAAATTAATTTTATAGGGGGTATAATGATGGGCCATGATATTTTTAGATAGATTTTTTTTAATGAATGAATTATTATTTTTTTGTATTTTTCATTTCATGAAACCATGAATTTTGATTGTGTTACATGAAATAACTAAGATTCATCTTCCTTTAAATGCAACACACGCAATATATTTTGTTACATGAATCATGGTGTTTATCCTTTATTACAAAAAACATTAATCTTTTCTTATCTTACAAGAAATAATAGTTTTACCAAGCTTTTTCTATAACAACTTGTTTCAAAGGAATGTGATCTAATATCAAAAAATTATAATATAAATTGATATTTATCACCTAGACATTACAAAAGAGTTTATGAATATTATTAAATAAATCATGAAAAAATATTGTTTTCTCAATTATATAAAATTAATTACATAGTGAAAAATTAATTATAAATTAAAATTAACACCTTTTTAAAATAAAGAAAATCATTTTCTGAAAAGAAATTTTTATGAACCCTAACACATGTTACCTCAATAAACTAAAAAAGAACTTTTGGTTACTATTTTTTAAAATATATATATATTTTATATAAAAAATAATATTATTTTAATTAAACATATATATTTTATATCAATAGATAAAAATAAATATAATTTCAAGATTAAAATTTTAATTTTTTGGAACAAAGGTTTTGTCACCTTTTTTAACCCAAATATTTTGAAAATATTATGTGAAATTTTTTAAAAATATTTATTTAAAATATTAATATATATTTTTAAATTATAATATTAAAAATATCCTCTGATAAATTTTTGTGATTTTTTCAAAAATATTTATCTTTTGATGAATATTGAAAATTATAGAGTTTTAGATGAAAATTCAATTTTTTTTAATATATTTATAAAGGGAAATTGAATTTTATTATGGATTTAAACTAAAATTAGTTCACATATATATCCAATAATATAATTATATCATTTTAATCAATATAATATATAGTTATGATATAATAACATTGTAGACTTTTGAACATTTTTCTCTATGATAACCCACTTCCTTAACATGTCTAAGGGATTAATTTAAAAGTAAATTCTTACAAAATATTTAAATAGAAAATGAAAAAAATGGATTAATTTTTTTTAATTATATTCATATAAATTATTAAACATTTTTAACATAATTTTTTAGTGAATCAGTTGTGAAAAGTAAAAATTAACTATGATAGTTATGGTAGAAATAAGTCTATCGTGGGGTTAAAGTAAGTTGTTAATGTTAAAATGACCTATTGACATTAAAAAATTTTATTTTCTAGAAATATATATATATTATAATAAAAAACTATTATGGGGTCACTTGTAATCTTTTTATTTTTAATGAATTTATTATTCGGGATTCTTAGGAAAAATTCCCTTATATTTTTCATGTGGGTTCCTTTCCACCACTCATAAAAGGACCCAACCAAAATTCACTTATTCACACCTATAAATTCATTTCTCTCAACCATACTCTTAATAATTATATCCCAAAAATATTTATTTACATTTTAGTGCTTATGGACCTCAAAAAATACAATCCCTACTGTCCTTCAGTGCAGATACAGCTGATGTTAGTCATAGAGAATATAATTATATTATCTATTTAATTTCATTTCCTAATATAAAAAAATGAATAATGACTTATATAATAGTATATTATAACACCATTATATCTTTTGTAATTTTATGTTGTTATTTTTAATGTAATAATAATTATCTATCACCAAATTCATCTAATGTGTTAGGAAATCATCATTCTTATATATGGAAAACTTCCACCTCACACACTAATGTCATTCATTTAATCATAATGACCTATTAAGATTTAAAATAATGATGTATTTATTTTTTATAAAATAAATTTATAGTATTATTATGTATATGGAATTTTTATATAATACATACCTTCTCTCATTCTATTTTTTTGAAATATGATAATGTCACTCATGTGTTTGTCAGATTATTGCCTCACAAAGCCAAGTGAATCATTAATTCATTATATGGAATTTATGAAGGAAAGTCGCAATGAGAATATATGACATATATTATATAAAAATTATAAATTAATGATAATATATATAACATTATTTTATTTCATTAAATCAGAAATGAAATTTTAAACAACATTCAAGCATTGGTCAGGTTTACTATCTCCATGAATGATGCTTTTAATTTCATGTCACTAAATATTATGGATTACTCTAAATATATAAATATATATAAATATCTAATACATATTTTATTTATATATTTTTAAAAATTCATGAGTCGATTTATCCCTGATCATTTCCTGAGTAATGAAAATAAAATCACAAAACATGTATGAAAAAAAGTGGTTATTACCCCAAACATGAATTTAACATGTAATTGTTAGTAAAAGTGTAGCAAAAGAAAATAAGTTATTCATATATAGTAATATACATATATATGGATATATAATAGATTTAAAATAATATAAAAATTACTATAATTTTGTTTCTAACATGAAGTAAGGGTTCCAATTCATATAGTAAGATATTTTCATCTCAATTTTTACATTGTTGAGACACATTGCATATTCACCACAAATTTATTTCATCTAATGTATATACAGACAGTGAACTTTTTTAGGATTATTATAAATAAAATTATAGGAGGTAGGAAAAAATTTTGGGATATATTTTTAATAGGTTTATGGTTCAAAATTAAATATATTGATAAATAAGGTTTTCTCAATTTCCCCCTTTGGGACACAGGTTCTGTTATACAATTATAAACTCCAATTTTGTGTATTTAGTTACCATTAGAAATTTTTTATCATTATTATCATTCCATTCATAATATAAAATTTTTAATTTAAATTTTTTATTTAATGGGTCACAAAACACAATTTTACCAATGTGGTAAGATGTTTTTGTTGCATTATTATTATTTATATCCAGTGTTTGGGATTATACTTCCTATGATGAAATATTTTGATATATCCATCAATAATCACATGAATTTTCATATCATATTTTTATTTCATGAAGATATATTTCTTAGCTACAATAAAATAATATTAATTACTCAGGAGTACTAAATATAATTTTTATTGAAGTCAATTTTTTGAATAAAAAATCATTTTCAACCAAAACAATGTTTTATATAAAAAAAATTAGTATTTTTAAATATTTATTTACAAAGTTAAATGATTTATAAATGTTATAATTTTTTCAAATAAATTATTCCTTCCCAAAAAAATTATATTATTTTTAAAAATATTTCTTTATATATTTTCGTTGATGTATTGATAGAAAATGATTTTGAAAATGGTTTAATGTTTTGAAAATAAATTTTCAATGTATAATTTACACAATAATAATCAAATGTTTTAATTTATTTTCAAAATAACCCCTATATATTTTCATGGATATTTTATGATTAATCTATTATCACATTTTTTTGTTTTGAAATATTTTTTCAACTAGGAAATGATACATTCCTCATGATATGTTTTAAATAATTTTTTAAAGCATCCATTATAATTTATGAAGGATTTATTAATACAAATGGAGTTATAATATTTTCATCTATTTCAAATTATTTTAAAAATCATAAATTGTATTTTCCTATAGAAGTTTTTAAAATGAATTTTAATGATTCAATTACAATTTTCATGGTTATTCTCAGTGAAAAGGATTTATAATATTTTTTACCACATCTTAGTTTTATGAAAATTATTTTAAATAAAAATTTTTCTTCCATAAGAAACATTCCAAGTGATTTATCTTTCCATATCTTTATCAATATCTGATGGTATACATCAGTGTAACTTATTCATTAATGGGAATATGATCCAAGGATTCTATTCTAATTCTTTCTCGGAATGTTTTATTTTTTTAATGTCATATTACATATGAAAATGTCTTATTTCATCATGGTTAATTCAGTAATTAAATGATGATATCATAATGATTCCTATAACTTTTACTCTGTTTATGTTATGATAAATTTTTTATGAATAAATTTTTATTTCATGGATTATGACATATTAGATATTTTACTATCTTATGGAATATATATGTATTGTTTTAATTTTGTAATGATGGTTACATTATCAAAAAGGATGACCATTAATTTAGAAAACAGAAAAATTATTTTATTACAAACAAAGACATATGGGACTTATATCTCCATCGCGTTCACTGGTTAAATATTTATATATAATTTGATAGAATTCATTAAAATTGGTATTTCGCTCAATTTTGTATGTGATGTTGTCCACTATGGTTGTCTTGGGAGGGAACCATCATTGTTATGTTGGTTTGGTAGTGAAACCATTCCACTATTTAGAATGATACGACATTGGGGATGGTGGTCTTTCCTACCAAAGAGGTGTATCCGTTGATAGATCTCCATGATTTGTTTTGAAAATGAGTTTTTACTAATGTGGAAATTATTTTAAATGCATGTGTATATTATACAATTCCATGTCTAATGCAAATGGTATTCCTTCATGGATTCTTTTATTTTATTTCCTTATGATTCTTGTCTTATGATCTCCCAATATTTAAGGCGTGACTTAATATTATGACCTTTGATACGAAGGGTATGGTTTCAAAATGATATGATATTATTCTCATATTCTTTTTCTTATATTATTCTTATGTATCTCCCTCGTTAATCATTAATGATATTTTGAGACCACCCATTCTTATATTTCATTCTTTGTGTTTTTAACAGAGGTTCTATTTAGAGTAGTATTGTGACTAATAATTATGTGGAAGATCATTATGAGAGAAATTTATGAAATTTTAGGTATTAACTTGATTAGGTAATATACTTCAAAATACAGACAAATAATTATCATTCTTTATAGTGTGTTTGTGTTATGTAAATAAAATTAAACCAAAAAATATTTAATAACCAGGTATGAGATGATCTGGTCACTATAGTTACATCTTGGTAAATACCATTGAATTTTAATGGTGGTTGATATTCAATATGAATTGAAAATTAGTAATGAGATTTCAGCATCATAACTCCCATAGATTAACATTCATAAAAATGGAATAATGAGAGTTGAAGGGGTATATTTTCATTTTGATATAATAATTTAGGTATTAATGAAATTAAAAAGGGTATCCAAAAAACAATAATTGGAACAAATGATTTACACAAATAAGGTTCCTAAATAACGAGGAGAAATAGAAGATCCATTACTAAATTTCACCATCATAATAGCATAGTAAAATCAATAATGAAAAGAGAAAAAACAACATATCTTTATTAAGTAATAAAATTGAATATAGAGGGATATTTATAAGGTCATGAAAATATATCCACCTGATATTCAAAAAATAAAATAGAAAGATGTTGCATGAGTAGAAAAGAAGAGGGATGGGTCCCTTATATATATATGGTAATTATAATATATTGGGAGAATATTATTCAGATCTTGGGGGAAACTTTAAAGGACTCCATAGTTTAGAGTTTAGAGAATGGAAAAAATTCAATGATTTTGAGTGAAGAAGAATGGTTTATTCATTGGATTTTTATAGGAAAACAGAGTGGAGTTCATTATTATTTCTCAAACATTTGATTTGGAATCTATATAATAAATTAATCCTAACCCTAAACCATATCAAGTTTTTTGAAAATGTTTTCTTGAAAACAATACTACATATAATTAGTTTTTAATTAAAAGAGAAGAAATAAAAAAATCAACTTAGTGATGTCGAACTGAGTCATGTTTATGAATAAATGATTGTAAAATCCTAAAATATAAGATAAAATTTTTAAGATATAAAAACCATTTGGAAACATTAAAAAAACAACCTAAAAATAACATTATTTTAATGGGGAAACATTTATTCGGTTGTCGATAACATTTATATATTTTTTTGAAATCACATTTGTTTCATTATGATGTCATAATACACACTATATTTTTACCATATTTTTTAAAAATAAATTCTTATGTCTATGAAAATTAGGAAACATTAAATATTGGACGATTACAAAATGGTGACTAAAAAATAATATTTATTTTATCAAAATAATTTTTTAATATTATATTTATCACATTTGAAAAAATAATTGAAATTTTTAGATGATGGGTTTTTAATAATAATAGCCTTAAAACACTTGTAAAAATAACATTTGACATAAAAAATTCATATATTATTTTTTATGTAATCAAAATTATTTAATTTTATTACTTTATTATTATATAATTTTTTAAAATTTTTGAATTAGTGATGAAGGAATATATAAATTTAAATGAAAAATTGAAAATAATAAAAGTTTTTTTTTATCATATCAAAATGGAAATAATTTATAATGTAAAGCAAAAAAGAAGTAAATATATTCATTATTACATTGGTCTTTCATATTACTACTATTATGGTCTTGATTTCAAAACCTTTATTACACCAGAAAACTCCATGAGGTTATGGTGCCTGATAGTGAAACTTTCATTGGGTGGTTAGACATAAATTATTTGAGTCATAGTCTAAATGAGCATAAACATATATCATAAATGGTTTCTCTCCTGTATTAGATATTGAATATCATCTTAGTATTGGTCACAAGAAAATGTTTTTGATACTATCTCCCTTGTAAGGTCCTATACATGGGATTTTTAGGGTACAATCAGTCTTGTTGATTACATTACATCTTTCTATTTGTGTTAATTATAATTATCATCAACCAATAATTATACTAATCATATGATGACTTTTAATTGATATTTTATCAATGGTATTGAGAATAATAGTCTTTTAAATTCAATGTTATATTATAAAACTAGATATTTGAACAAGTTTACTAAAAAATAATAGGTTACTTAATTCAATCCCAAATGGAATTTTATTTATTAATGTTTGGGTCAATTAAAGTTCTCCCACACCATTTAAAAATATCCCCTGGAAAATTTAAATATCACACATTAAAACAGATGTGGGTAATTATATTATATACCCTTATATACTTCCCACACTCTTGATCAAACATGTGGTTTTTCAAAGTACAAAGTCCATTGAATTAATTTATAAAACATTATCACATCAATATAAGATTTACATGGTATTATCTTTATAATAAAGAATATTCTCCAAAGGTACCTCCTTTGGATTCAGCAATTTTAAGGGTTATAGTATGTAGTTCATCAATATAGATACATGTAACACATCATGTACTGGAGATATGTCAAGTTATAGTTCTTGTAGTTATCCCACCATACTAATGTTTTCAAGGATTTCAATGTGATGGAAATATATTAGATGATGATTTCCCTTCTTCACAAATCTATTATATTTATTCCAGGGATATATAGAAAATGAATAAATTATCTTGAACCTCAAAATCCAATTCTATTTAATTATTATCTATATAAGTCATACATTGACTCTAAGTAGCCCTGGTGTGGTTTAGAGTTGTCTTCACCATTTCCACTCATAACTCAACAATTTCTATAATGGGATGTTTAGTTTCAATAAGTACATCCAAATATGAAGTTTTCCTCCACATATTCCCATAAATAGATCCATATGGTTCAATTGGGATGATTGAGTAGTAGAAATTATTATATGAGAAAATGGCCAAATGATTATACTGATCACATCATCCTTTTTTATCCATTGGTAATGCTATCAAGATACCCTTGTGTTGAGATAGTCCACTAAGATTAACCATTAGTTTTCAAGTGATAATCTTTCTTGATGTTCCAATTAGTATTTAGATAATGTTTGAGACTGTTCAAGAACATTGAGGAAAATCATGGATCTCCGTTAGAAATAATTGATAGTAATGTTTCCTAAAACCTTTCAATTTATCTAATTTATATCATTATTAGTTTCAATACTTAGAATTCATATCCGGATGTAATGAAGTTAAAAATATTTAAATTAGGATCCAATATAACCCATATATAATTTTTTATTAGTTGTGTATTTATATGTCTAGTGAAAATGTCTTTTATTACATTTCCTATTTACATGTTGGTATGGGTGCTGATTTCATAATCTTGTTGTATTTTTTCCCTTTAAATAATCCCATACACACATGAAAAACACCATGAGGTATATTCTACAATATCTTTCTTCATATGGTCCCTTAAATAGTGATATCGGAGATCTAGATACATAATTATGTTCCCTATATGGATAGAGATGGTCAAACTATGTTCATCATCCTTGAAACCCTTTATTAACTCAATAATTGAAGGTGCACATAGTCATAACCCAATTATTCAAAACACTTATTCATTAATTTTGAACTTTGATAATTTAAATTTTCTTATAGTATCTACATTATTTTGAATTTACACAAATTTTCCTTAAGAATCTTTTATCTTCTACAGAATGGATGGTTGATAAAAAATAATGGATTGGTAATGGTAATTTATTTATGATTCCCTTGTCTATCCTTTTGATGTATGTGATGATTAGATCCATTTAAATTTTCATCAATTATAAAATTATATGACCCTTTATACATATATAATTTGTTTCTTTATTTTTATTCTGAGGATGGTAGTGGATTTATAGTTCATAGTACATAATCATCTTTATCCAACTTCATTGGGAAGCACTCAATAATTTCTATGTGAATATATAGTTGTGTCTCTTATGATTCATATATATTTTTAAATAGTTCCAAAAGAGATAATGACTCATTTTTTCAATGTGAAGATCACTCAATCCATCCCCAAATCATGTGTTTGGTTGGTCTATTTATGAACTTTAATTTTCCACGAGGTATAGGTGATTAATTCTTTCATACTCACAAATCTATAGTATATTGCTATTGAAAATCAACTTTTGATGGTTAGTAGGAACCTATTGACCTTATTCCTTCATAAATCAACACATTACACATTACATTGTTAAATTTTTTTGAATAACATAATACCCTTCTCAATGCCATGGAAACTGTACCCAGTTTCAAAATTCTAAAGAAATTATCCACACATAAAACCTCTAAAATACCGAATCAAATAAATAAATTGTACCACCTAGGAAACCTACCATCAAGGACCATATAAACTCACCACAATCATCATATCACTAAAAACCCCCATCACCATCAACACACCGCCAGTCACCAAGGACACACTCATCCAGTTGTTGTCTTTGGCCTCTCTCTGACATCCGCCACAGAAATCAGAGGCCATCGTCTCCTCCCACATTGGGCATCACCACTATTTCCATCATGAGACACCATCTCCTGAAGAAATTAGATATCCGTCAAATACATTCTTCCGAGATAACAACAAAAAAGCACCACACCACCACAAAAGACTCTGGACAACGAGCTGAGCCAATGAATCCATCACTATAATCCACCAGGGGCCAATGAAGATGAAACCACCACGAGTCATGACAGCATGACCTCACTTCCCAACGAATCTGGGAGAACACCACGAAAATACTCCTCAGATAAAGTAGTGGATAAATGTAGGTAGAGCATATAAACATGCAGACAAAGACCACGATGGAGAATATCTTTGAAACCCACTATAAAAGTCCAAAAAACTAGAACCAAACATCCCAAACATAAAAAATAAACTAAAAATGATCTTTAATCATAAACGGAGTACCATAAAATATAGATGAAACCCTAGTTTAATCTATACCCACTTACAATGAAGTAAAACCAAGTAATGAAACCTGGAAAGTGAAGGCTAGAATGTGCAGGGAACACCAAAAACCACTATCCCTTATCCCAAAACCTATGATTTTATAACGCCCTGATCCGACCCAGAGGAGAGATTTGGATCATGAGGTTAGTGTGTGGTCAACCTTCTACATTATGATCAATGAATCTTTACTAAAGAAAAAAATCTAAGAATGGGGCCAAGGGGAAAATTTGGTGTGTGCCAGCCATGTAAGAAAGTAGGGGAATGATCACTAGGAGAATCCATAGAAGAAGCTGGAGAAATATAGGGAAGTAAAAAAGAGATGATGAAGACTAAACATAGAGCGTAATCATAAAATAACCATAGATGGCGATGGGGAGGAGAAAGCGGTAGAGGAGTGTGTGCTGGGAGAATCTTCAGCCATTTCCCATATTTTAGCATTACTACATACTACAAATAGTTCCCCACATTTGGGTAGTGTAAGTAATTTTGTAGTGATGAGCCTCTATTTAAACTCTATTATTCTCTATCAGCATTCATCATTACAAAACTCATGACTCCCTTCCATGTTATCATTGATATATGTTTAGACAATTTTGAGTGATTTCTCACTATTTGAGGATAATACCATGCTACAATAAGGTAACTATAGATCAGAATAAAAGTGGTTGGTCTTATTCATCTGTAAATTTATTATATCTTTGAAAGGTCTATATATATATAATTTCTTATGATAATTTTCAAAATAATTAAAACTCATTCAACTAGAACTCACATCTATACATTGTATAATGATTCCCTTATTTTAGTAACTTTACCATAGTGCCCAGATATTCATCATGCTCCTCTTATCTTTTGGAGTATATTTAAATATTATATTTGATGACTAATAGTTTTCTATTAAATATCTAAAAACATTATTCATCAAGTCTGTTGTGTTTTCTATAGCATTAGTGATTCTGAATGACATTACTATTAAATTGTATTTCCAATGCATTTAATGGAAATCGGTCATGTAGACATCTGCATTCATCACCCATACACGATAACACCACTTGCAGCGATCTTTCATGGAGATGTATATGTCTCCCTGTATCTAATAAATAATCAACAATCAATCTAATATGATAATTTTTCATTATCATGGTATTATTTATTTCATCATAATCAATTCAAAGGCGAATTGATCCATATGTCTTCTTGATGAGGTAGACTTTTGCATATGCACAATTTTTTATATTCTCTTATATTTTTTTTCAAATATTTATTCTCCAAGACATCCATTCTATATGGATTTTTGGGTCATGTAATATTTATTGGAAATTTATCCTTTCTACTATGGAGAAAGAGCATACACTTATTCTTGAAATACATCATCTTATCCCCTCAAAAGGGCTTTCCTTCATAGATGATCATTTCCTTAGACATAACAATTTGAGATAGATTATATTTATCTTAATGAAATAATAACTTATCCTGATATTTTGATACTATTGAAGATTCATCCACCTCTTTAAATAGGTATAAAAAACTGGAGTATGATCCATGAAATTGAGGGTGATTTCATTCTCAAGGATATTTATATTAGATCTATGGAGGGAAATTCAGTCCATATCAATAATTGCATCAAACTATACTAAAAAGAGTACCAAAATATCTCATAAGAAGTTCAACCCATAAATTTTTAAAAGAAATGATCGACATACATATGTTTAAAAAATCTCTCATTTTTTCAATTTCACCAACATGTTTACATAAATGCTCAATTGTGGTGTTTAAATAGCTCTACAAAATTGGTTTGATATATATTAATCCATATACCCAAGGATAATTAACCTATATTGCACTATTTGAGTCTAGTTATGACCATTTAATTTCTCCAAAAATAACAAATAGATGATAATTTTGAAATTAGTAAATATATAAAATCGAAAATATAAAAATTAAATGGATAAGTCATAAATGACATGTATAAATTAACCTAGGAATTTCTAGGATTTTATCTAATTTATCCATGATAAATTTCCCAACATAAACTATAATGGATTTTTTATATTAATAAATGTCTGTAATGAAAATTGAATTTAGAAAAGCATATCCCCTTTGAGTTTCAAACCACGTGTGTAGTAAGGATCGTTTTTGTGCATTGGGCGATGATCAAGTTCATCTCAGCCTACATTTTAAATATTATTACCACTATGTAAATCCATCCCAGAGCCACATCCACTTATAATATCTTGAGAGGGATTTATTTTATTGGTTACTACTAACATTATACGTACTAAAAATTAGGGTTTATTTATTATGATGTTTCTTATCCCAAATGATTTTTCAAGATTTTCTTTTTCCTAATTCCAAATATTGCAAAATTTTATTCTGATAAAAACTATGACATCCAATGTCATTATAACACAATATTATAATATTTATTTCATAGTAATGCATAAAATGAATCCTAAAATATTGAGAATTATATTTTATTTAGTTAATTAGGTATATTACATCAAAATGTAAAAATATTTGGTACATCTGCATTATTGTAAACACCCATAACATGTTCGTAATATTCTCTCAATGTTAAAACTGCATATGATAGCCTTGGGACATGAACAAGATATAGTTGATCTATATATCCAAGTTGGGCATCTAAAAATGAAAAAATGTATATTTTTTTTTTAAAATAATATTTTAAATGGTACATAAATGAGTGAGATTAATAAACATTAACAAAGAGGCATGATATAACATTATAATATAAATGAAACATGGGTATGTGGAAACAATAATATACATGAAATCAAAAACATATGGAAATAATAATTCTTAATATGTTAAAAAATGGTTTATAATGTCCCATTATGAATTAGGTTAACTCCCTAATCTCATACATGATGTATTGTGAGACTAAAACATTACCCAATTTTTTGAATTACTAGATAATTTTGGAATCATCCTTCGCTTATTTTATTAGGTACATGAATTAGTGTTCAACATAGATCATAAAAAATAACAATATATTACATAAATTATAAAAACATGTTTATGGATTATGTGTTACACACAATGAATTACCCAATAAATGTTGGATAGTTACATCTCAATGAATACCCTTGAGTAGAAATTATGGTGGATATTCACTATGAAATTAAAAATCACAAATAAATTTCATAGCATAATGAAAATACATAATGATTCATAAAAAGGGTTTAAGAAGGGAAAAAGGTGTCAGCCTTTCTTTTAATATAAAAGGTATGTATGATGGATATTGAATATCATATGCCAAAAAATGTAATTGGAAAAAAATATGCATTACATAAATAAGGTGCATAAATAAAGACGAGAAATAGAGGAACCCTTAGAAATATGTTCTATACTAAGGATATAGGTAAATGCTATAATTGGAGAGGATAAATTATATCTAATTATTTGAAAATAATTTTTTTAGCATATGGATATTCATAAGTTCATGAAAATATAACCAATTGATTTTAATATGATGAATAAATTAAAGTATCTTGATTTGAAATAAAATGTGAGAGAGATACCGTACCATGAGAGGGTGATTATAAAATCATCGTAGGAGCCTTATAAGATATTGGGGAAACCATTTGAAGAAATTATGGAGGGTATGGAAGGATAAGGATATTCTACAATGGTTTTTAGTTTTGAAGAATGGGCGTTGTGTTGGGTATTTATAAGAAATTTGAGAGTTGTTATTTATTATTTCCCAAATATATGTAATAGAATCTATATGATAATGTAATCCAAACCATAATACTTCTTATGGTTTTACCATGATTTCATACAAGGATTAGTGGTTTTAATTATTCTAAATGACAATGTAAATAGAATAAAAAAATTTCTACTTGTTGATGTGTAAGTAAGCCATGTTTATAATTAAAATATTCTAAAACCTTAAAATATATTAATTTATTTGGATGACTCATATGGGAATTATAAAAATAATAAAATAACCTCAAAAAATCATTAAAATTAAAACATAAATTTGGGTGTGGTTACCATTTATAGAATTTATTAAATCACTTTTGTGTCCTAATGGTGTCATAATAAGCACAAAATATTTATACTAAATTTATTTTTTACTTGAAAATTTAATTGTTTAAGAAAATTATTAATCATTTATTATTGGATAATATCGATGGCTAGATTCTGAAAATAATTTTAGTATTACTGAAATTTTTTCCTAAACATGAAAATTTTATCTTTTAAAATAGGAATCAAAATTTATAGATAAATGCTAGGTTTCTCAAAAATAACAGCTTTCAAAACCATATATCAAATACTGTATACTTCGTAATAATTATTTTGTCATTTATATATAAAAAATATGAACTAATGTTATTATATTATTAATATATCATTTTTATTATTCATAAAGTCCCAAATAAATAATTACTTAATTTTAATTTCTTTTTACATAAAAATATAATTTTTGTTTTATTATATCAAAATAAAAATCAAATATAATATAATGCCAAAAAACAATAAATATATTCATTATTCTATATTAAATTCATATTAACACTAGTAGGGTCTTGATAAAAATCCATTTATCAAACCTGCTTACTTTTTAAGGGAAATGATAATGATAGTTATTTTTCATGGTGTGGATATGTGTACATGGTTTAGGTTGTGATCATGATGAGATTGAACATATCTCATAAATGGGATTTCTAATTTTTTAATTTTTTGGATCTCAATATTATATTGGTTAGGGAAATACCCTACTTATTATATCTCCATCAGGTTCTGTGATGAATGATATTTATAGTTTATAATCCTAATCATTTAGTCCATTACATCTTTTTTCCTTTGCTAATTGTATTTTTCCTATCTATATATATCATATGATTACTTTTCAACCAGAATTTTATCATTTCTTATGATTCTTTTCATTCTTTTAAATGTGATAGTGTATAATATAACAAAAGTTCGACATCAATTTTCATGACAATAATTGGGTATTTAATTAAAAAATGTAAATATATAAATAAAATCATGGGTTTCTACATATTTTTAAGATGTTTAAAATAAATTAACATTGAAACAGTAAAGAGGGATAATTAACTATTCTTTGAGGGACATCCATTTGATTAATCATGAATCCTTCATGGAATAGCATCAGGGAGTGACTATGAGATCAAGAATGATGGGAATGAATCCTAGTATATTTGTTGGTAGGTATAAGCTAATATAGAGGGATCAATGTTTTTCATAATGGGAGGAGAAAAGATTACCTTTTATAAGTGAGATGATAGAAAAAAATAGAAATATATAATTGATTTATATAATATAAATTCTTTTCTTTGTAAAATTACCTCATAATTTCTAAATTTTAGAATATTATGAATAAATGGTTTAAATCCAACCCACTTATAATATTTATGAAATTTTTTTGTGTTATCAGGATGCTTTAACCCATTATTTTCATCCCTTCTAATTTACTTTTCTCTGAATTATTGTGATTAATATTTACAGTGGACTCTATTCACTCTGACCAAAATTATATTTGGACATCCTTCCTAATATTACATATTCGGATTCTAATTATAGAAACCATATTATATGATTTACTCTTAAAATTGGCTTATATTTATCTTAATATATATTGAGAAAGTTCATAGAAACCTTTTTTAGAAAAATAATTTTTAATTTTATTTAAAAATAAAATAAAGTTTTGTATTGATTCCATTGGTATTAATTAGATTATGATAATCCAAAGAATAATTACCATTGTTACCAAACAAAATTGAAACATAAAGGTACATTGTAAATAATTATTTAAGCTGGAATAATTATTTTTTTTAACAAAACCATTTCCCAGAGCTTATAGTTGAGAAAAAATAATTTTAAATTAATTAAATTACATATTAAAAATTTATTATTTTTATAAAAACATGTTTCTTAAATAGTAATGTATTATAATATTATTATAATTTTAGAAGAGTGAAACTGTTTTAAAACTCGCTATTTTTCACTGTTCACCCAAAAATCACCCTTTTCAAAAAAAGTATACAAAATACATCATAAGCATATTATTTAATTATGAGTTCAAAATAAATTTTAATTTTATTAATTTCCATTCCAAATAATGGTAGAAAATAATTATATTATATTTACCCAAAAATGTAATAAAAAACTATTTTGATGAAAATCTATTTTTATATAATCAAATGACTTTATTCTCATTACATTCCTTTGAATTATTATTAAATGAATTTTAGTTACACTAATTAGATAAATAATATAAATATTAAATTTTATCAAATTATAAATAGAAATAATAAAAAATTTCACCCGTTAGAATACTTTTATTACAAATTATTCTTATACCCATAAAAATATCATTCTCTATTTTTATCCAATTTAGAATAAATTTGTGATTGATTATAAATGTTTAAGAAAAATTATTCAACATAGATATCATAAAATAGTAATTTCTATTCATACCCAACATACCAACGACTAGGTTATAATGACAATATTTAAATAATATTTTTTATGGTACATTTATGTTCTATGTTTTGTGAAATATAAAGTAAAAAAAAATATATTTCAATTAATATAAACTAAAATATCAGGGAATAAAATTATATCCTCCTTATATAAATTTTAATCCCAAAATTTTAATTCTCATATTATAAACCACATATGTCATATCATATTAATAAAATCACATATCGATTTTAAATGGAACATTAATTTCTATGTTATGACAACAAAATTATTTTTTATGCACATATATAAGATTCATAATTTTAAAAGATTTTCTATAAATACACCTTACTAGATTATACGTACATAATAAATAACTATAGATGCATTAATCTTCACTTTTTTGGAGTTTGGGACGTTCCTTTACTACTAAGAAACAAAATTTGATAAAATTTAGTAACTAGATATCCACTAATTTTATAAGAATGATTTCATCATTTGATTAGTATCATTTGTATCAGTATGAATTTTAAATTATTTGGGAACTAAAATAAAAATTTTATTTAATAAATGGACAAATAATAGTGAAAATATATTTGTTCTATCTAAAAAAGTTATTTTTATCACAATATAAAACACTATGAAATATTAATAATCCTTTGTAAAAAATTAATATAAAAATTATAATTGTAATGAAAGATAAATTTAAAAATAATAAACATTATAGATTAAATATGAAATTAAGAAATTTCATTGAAAAATTATTTTTTGAAAATATACTCATTTATTATCCCTAAACTACATTTATATAACGCCCCGACCCCAGAATCCCAGAGTCGGTGCATTATTACATATCATTGGCATGATCACAAAAGATCATGTCTCGAAAGGCCAGTTATTTTAGTATCCTTGGAAGTACTATATATATTCATATGGTTTACATTACATCGTAAAATGGAAAACTAAAAAAACATTGTTTTCATAGACAACACTGAGAAACCATAGACTATCCCGATAGGTCATTCATAATATAATTTTTCACATCCTTGGAAAAATAAAACATAGAATGGTGTGAGCTTGGATTCTCAGTAAGTATAACAATACAGCAGAAACTTTCAAAAATAAGCATAAACATTTAAGGCAATATATAAGACTAAAACAAAAGGCCTTTTAAATTTGATCTTCAGAATAATATGGAAAAGATAAAAATCAAATATTTCCATTTACTTATTCACATGGATATTTTACTAATCAAATAATCAAATTCAATATCAATAGCCACTTTCATAATGATGGAATGCATAATTCCAGACTACATAACCACATAGTCATGGAATTGTGCCAAGACTACAAATAAGATTTTGGCAAGGCCTTGTGTTAATACACTAGTTTGTCTCATTATACATATTGATGCATCGTGGAGCTATAGAAGGCTCCACGCTTCACTTAATAAGTCCAATGCATTCCTCCTATGAAAATTTGAAACATAACACAAACATTCATATTAAAACTAGCCTACGAAATGTCATTACATTTTCCACAAACCACAAATGGTATAAAAATAGCACATCCACAGTCAAAAATAACTCATTCAATACAATATAGAATATTTTATTATAATAGATTAACTTCAATCAATAATAATTAATGACATTGACATATATAAAAATAATCATCAAAACTATTTGAGAGAAATATCCCCCTTTTTTCTTGAAATCATGTAAAAGTCACACTATTTTTCAAGAAGCTGTTTAAAAATAGATTTTTGAATCAAAGTTTCCCATAACCCTTTGGAACATTTAAATGAAATTTTAATTTTGAAACATTAATTTCTATATAAATAAATCCTTAAAACCATTTTTAAAACATGTACATTCATGAGAAATATTTAGAAGAATAAATCTTTAAAACATTTAAAAATGATATTTTAGTTAGAGGTCCTAACCAAAAGAGAGACACTTGAATACTAATAATTGAGGTAATAAAAACTTTATAATATCCCGGGAATAAAGGGATTCATGATATACTATGTCAATGTACATTATATAAACCATATAAAAGTGAATTGGCGTATAACAACAAAGAATTGTCAATAGAATGTAAATTGAGATGAAATCTCTTATAAAGAATGTATCCTTAGGTTAAAGATAAATAAATGACATAATAATCTGTGTAATATATAAATACACTCAATAATATGGCTATTCAGTGTGAATCAATCATATTACATTCACACATATGCTTGTAAAAACAACACCAATGAATTGGAAGTTTAACTCAATAAATGGAGATTGAGTTACAATTACTCTTATCATGTTCATATAAATGACTTGAAAATTTATCAATGGAGTGATTATGTTTATCAAAAGTATATCCACAGAAAGGAGAGTATAAATTACTACTCAAATAAAAAATAATGATTCTACACATAATCATGGAGTAAAATAATCAATAAAGTATGTGTAAAGCCCAATGAGTGGAAATTGAAATTTGAAATTTCCTTACCCATTTGGTAACATATTAAACATACACCCCATGAAAGAAGTATAATCCAATTATTATGTAAATAACCATATATTAAAATTATATTACACAAAAAAATACTATCATGGGTAGTACATTCAAAACAAAAAAGGCAGCAGTGGAAATTATAGCATGAATCTCACGGTAATAAAAGTTAGATGAAAACCCCTTACCACATTGTAATTCAATCAGGTCGTATGACCAAAAGATATTAACAACCAAATTAATTACATAATTCCTTTAATATAAAGATAATAATGATATTATATATCAAATTCTAGTACACAATACACCACATGTGATAAATAAGTTACGAACGATGGAAATCTCACGGAATTAAAAGTGAGATAAGAAAGCCCTTACAAAAATTTGACAGACTAACGACGTCACTTTAAAATTCAGAAAGTGAATTTATGATAGAAAAAAGGGTATCTTATCACATGGAAATAAAATTTACTGCAATAAAATTATATAAGAACATATCCCAACATAAGAACATGTAAATTAAAAGACATTACAAAAAAGTATTTTAAAAGAGGAGGGTGAAAGGTTCCCTTAATTTGTAATTTTACTTGGTCAAGGGTAGTTTAACCTTCTATATAATGGTGAAATAATTGTTATTAAATTATTTAAAAATCATATACATTAATATGATATCATATATTATCTTTCAATATTTCTTTGTTAATAATATTTTAGTATTATCGTCGTTTAAGGTGTTAACTGATTAATTTTCCTTTATATGATTTGTTACATAAGTAATGTTTGTTATGGATAGGATGTATCTTAATTATATTCAGAATTATATTATGTCTTTAAACATTATGTTTAATCATTTAATGAAAATTAGTATTGAATGGATTATGATGAAGAATGAATCTCATCGCAGTCGTGGAGACGGTAATCCGTACGTACGGCCGCACGAAAATTTCATTTTTTTTATATTAAAATAATATATAATTGAATGTTATATCATATATACATAATCATTATCATGTTATATTTATTATATAAATCAATTACACATAATTATTGTACTCATCAAAAAATAATGTATTGAATAACAATTACACCACGACGTGGAGACGGTAAGTTGTACGTACGTACATATGGTGACATGTCATTCAAAGGATGGATAGAATAATGAATATTGTTGTACCATATTTATAAAAAAAATCATAGTATATAGAAGATACATGAGTTTTTATTTTATAATGGAAACAACAAAGAAAAATGAAGTGGAAGAAGAAAGGAACTTGAAAGAGGTGATGAAATATTTACCTCTTCTTCAGGTTCTTCATTTTGATTTGATCAAAGGGGCTCCTTATGTTTGATTTATGACTAAATGAAGGCCTCTATAATAAATTTAGGATAGTTTAGAGGGTATTTGGGAAGTTTTTGGCCGATCCAAATGGCTTTGAAGGGGTGAATTAGAGAGAAGGGGGAGTTCCCCTTTAAAAGAGGGGTGAGGGGAACCATACGAAAATCTAGAAATATTATTTTATAATAAAATAATTTTCAGTTTATAATGGCTCAAAAATGAATTATTTAAAGAATAAATTGTGGATGGGTCGAAAACCACTCAACCAATAGGGTTTAGACGAGTTTGGGTCACTATATTAACCTTATCTTTTAGATTTAACTCTTAGTTCAATAGTTTGACATTTACCATGTCTCTTTGTATTTTTATATTATTTGGTTAATAAACATACTATATACTTCCAATAAAACCCCAATTGGATCATTAATGATACACCTATCATTATATAAGTTTTTTGGAATAACATTATATTTTTAGGAATAGAATATCAATTAATAATATAATATTTGTATTAAAAACTCTTTCATGTCAATTTTGACACTATTTGGTATTTTGTATTTGCTAAATTCATAACAACATTATTTCTTCAAAAATAATTCATTTAATAAACCCTAATATGTCATTTTAACCTATAAAATTAGTGTAATTTATAAAAATTCTCAAATTACATTTATTTTGATATTTATAATATCAAATAATTTAATATTTCTATAATTAGGTAATTACTGCATCATCATTGTGTCATAAATAAATTAAATTATTTAATGTCTAAAAAATATAAATAAAACACCATTATGTGGGAAATATTTTTATATTTATAATTAATATTTATAATCGAATTTATCTTATTTATAACCCTATATTAAAAATGGTTTAGTTATTATGATTTTAATTTAACACTTTTAACTCTTCTTTAAATTAACTAATAATAAATGTCATATTCTAATCGATGTGGACCCAAAGGATCATATTTTATTCCTAAGGTTATTTTTGGTCGAATTAAACTTATCCAATAGAATTGGGACACGTGTTAGGGTAATAATAATTTCATTTTTACCCTTAATTACCCTATTTACTTTTAACCGTGGTAAATAAAAGTCAAAAGTTACTATTCACCAAAAATTATTTATATCTTATCGAAGACCATTTTATATACTGATTTCAACTGTCTCTCATATTTTTGAGATTTAATTCACATAAGCGGTAAAATTATGTTTTATTCAAATTTGAAAATGCTCCATGGAGGTGGGTAAAAGACGATTAAAAAGATCAATAAAATGTTTATATATCTAAAATTATTATAAATTGACTTCAATGAGTTACATTGAACATATCTAGGTATTATGTATCTATTTTGACTTAAAATAAATTTAAATAAAGTAAATAATTATTTAAATAAATATTCAGTTTTAAACTATAACTCAGTGTTTTTCACTATTCATCAAAAATTGAATGTTTTTAGAAAAATTCAAAAAATTCACCCTAAGATAATTTAGATATTATGAATCCAAAAATTAAGTCCATTTTTAAATATGAAATTTATATAATTTCAAAAAGTGGGTATTACTATTCATAACGGTTAGTTTCATTGGTCGTGGTCTGTTAGAATCTCGAAGTTGTGTACAATTCAAGCTATTACATTATTAAAAAGGAAACATACTGTGGAATCTTGGGGTGTTCCATTCTTCACCCATTTTGTAAATTGTTTCCTCGCAATTTTTAAAATTGGGCTTGGGAACATAATTGAAATTCCCACATCGGAGAAAGATTCAATAAAACTATCACTTTAATAGAAAGAAAGAGAAGTACAAAGGTCACCCGAGATAACCTTTACTTGGATTCCATGTAAGAAAACATGGATATGAAAGATAAACTAATTGTCACGTTATGATGGAGAGGGATAGAAAACATGATCTGGAAAAAGTTAACAACAAGAAAGCCACAAACATGTGATGGGATAAAAGGTCATTAGTTTCCCAGAAGGAAAAGTAAACGGACATTTTTTTTTATTTAAGTTACATTTCATAAAGATGAGGATTTTATTTATGAGATTTACCAAGACCATCAAGAGATATACTTACTTTTAAAGTAGAGTTTCATTTTTTAATAAATTTCTACCACTAACTTGTTTTTTTAAACGATGAGTATTCAAGATGATGTGGTCACACCGGAAGGGCTAGAATCCACATTTAAGTAATCACATGTTCCACAAAGTATAAACTATATATATACCTTGTCTTTAGAGATTAATCAAAACCAAAATGGTTAGTACAAGATCATATGATACCCCAAAAGGATATTCTTTTAGAGAATTAAACAATAATCTTAATTTTCTAAAATAAAACCAACAATACCCCAAAGTTAAATAAATACCATTCAATAAACAATTGTCTTCAAAATTCTTCAATATAATCCAAACTTATATTGAAACCCAAAACATAGAAGAATTTGGTTATTTAGTCTTCCACGTTATATTGTATCTCCAAATAAAATCGACTACTCTTAAAGTCACATACTTAAAAGTAATAAACATAATCCCATTTTCTCTATTATAGGTTAATCATTTCCATAAATAACAGAAATCACTGTAAATCCAAAATAGAAACATAGATAAAAATCCACCATTACTCCTCAAATTAAATCCCAAAGAATTCAATTTTCCTTAGGCATATAGTGTTCCCAACTGAGCGAACGTCTCCTAAAATAACATTTACCACTTAATCACCAAATCATTATCCAATACTAAGGGTATTAATTTGATAAGAAATAATATCAAAAATCAATTTATTATTTATCAATAAAATCACTTAACTAAAAATAATTAGTCACACAAACCCGGGACATCACGTAGTTTAGTGGTAGGCGATAAATCCCAATCGCACGCTGGTTGTGGGTTCGATTCCAACAGCTTTGTCTGATGCTAAGGGTTGTCACACAGTTTTCATATAGTCCTTTTTCAAAAACTATATTTTATAACGTTAAAAAATGAGATAAATTCCTCAAAATAACCATAACATAATTTGACAACAAAAGTTATCAAAAACCTTGTATTTTCATCCCAAAATATATTAACTTGCAACTACCTAAAACCCAATGATCATATAAAACCAAATGTTTATTTGTAACTATATCCACAAGAGAAAAGCTAATTCTTCCTCAAATATTATTTTCACATGAAAAACTATAGGGTTACAAATACAAGAGAAACTTATTCCAATGTAATCCCATCAACAAGGAGAAATAATACTTCTAAACATTTCTTTAACCTTTTATTTCCACATAGCATCCTCTTTAACTAGAAAAATATCCTATAGAATAGGGCCTTCACTCGGGTAATGGTCAGGTCCCCTAAATTTACGGCAAATGACTGTGAATGGATTCTTGGGACCATTTTTATTTTTTTCCATTGTACTCTTCATTTTTTTGTGGAAATTCTTTACTTTATGTCCTTCTTTCCAACATGTAATGCATTTATTTGTTCCATTGAGACACTTTCCTCAGTGTCTCCTTCCACATTTCCTGCATGATAGAAATTGAGGATTATTTTCTCCATGGTCTCCACTGCTAGAGCTCTTATCCTTTATCACATTTCTCTTCTTTTTTGAGTTCTAGAGTTGGTTAATATATATTTTGTTGTTCATATTTTTGAAAAACTAATCTGGCATGAACACAATATCTTTTACGCCTATCAGCATTCTATTTTTTTGCTCATTTCCACTACCATTCCCACCTTGTACATCATGCTCAATGTTACTATGACTTCCTTGTAATCTAGCCATTTACTAAAACCAGAAATCATTTTGTGAGTAACAGTAGTCATAACATATTTAGAGAATATCATGACACCATATTTTCAATTTGAAACACCTTAGGATTAACCGAGTTCATTTATTCTCATCTTATATAAAAATCATTCAAATTGGTTTTTAAAGAAAGTGTAAATTTTCCTATGTACATCCCTCGGGAGTGTCGTAACCAAGAGTGCAGCAAGGCCCATTTTCGTTCACCCGTTCTCGTTCTAGTCTAACTAAAAATAGTGTAACTGGGTTTTACCCCTAGGTACATCTATGCCAGAGCTGCCTCTACCTGCTCGTATCCATACATGGATGTATTCCTTGGAAAACTCACAAAATATTTACAATACCAAAATTTTAGGAAGTTATTCTATACTAATCCTCAATGTATATCATAAGGCTATGAGCTCTAATCACAGTTTAGCTAAATCTAGTTTCCAAGGTTTGATGGATCAAATCTCACTGAGGTTAATTTGCTTGGAGCCAAATATACTTGGTATAGGAAGCACTTAAATGGCATGAGAGCTAGTCGGATTGATCGTGCTTTTGTTAATGATAAAGTGCTGAATAATTGGAGGACTATTTCCTGTGTGACTCTTGTCAAACACAACTCAGATCATCATCCAATCTTGTCTAATCTTATTGGATTTTATGAGCGGCGACCCCTTCCTTTCAGATTTAACAATGCTTGGACTACTCTCCCTGAATGCTCTACGCTTGTAAAGGATACTTGGACTTTGGAGGAAAATAATCACCCCTTATCCTGTGTTTTTAAGATGCGCTGCCTCAAGAAAAAACTGAAACTTTGGAGCAAAAACAGATTCAGCTGCTTGGATCAGGAAATTGAGTCTCTTGAAAACTCCTTACATGGTATTCAACAATCAATGACTGATTCTGACTTCTCTTGCCTTGCTGGACAGGAGGCTAAACTATCCTTGGACTTGCAAAATCTCCTTACTCTTAGAGATAATATTCAGAAAGAGATATATAAGGTGAAGTGGCTCACGGACGGGGATAGAAATACTAAGTTCTTTAATGCCTTACAAAGGAGTAAAAAAGCTTGCAGGCCACTATCTCTTCTCAAAGATGGGGATGTTATTCTTGAGGACCATCAAAGCCTCTCGAATCATATTGTCTCGTTCTTTCAAAACCTCTTCAATGGGTGCAAAAGGAATGGGGAACTCCTAGATGGCATTATTCCCATCCTTGTTAGTGATGAGGATAACTCATTGCTTATTAGACCACCCTCCGATATTGAAATAAAGAATGCTGTTTTCGGTCTGAAAAATGACAGCTCGCCTGGACCTGATGGTTATACAAATCATTTCTTCCAATACTTCTGGGATACTATACAGGCTGATGTTTGTCGACTGGTCAAGTACTTCTTTACTCATGGAACAGAAATTCAGGGTATCAATGCTCAATTCATTGCCTTAATTCCAAAGGTTGATAATGCCAGTGACATAAATCAATTCCGGCCTGTTGCCCTGATCAATACTATTCAGAAAATTCTCACAAAATTACTGGCTAACAGGCTTGCTTGTATCTCTGACAAGATCATTTCCTGGAATCAATTTGGATATGTGAAAGGGAGAAGAATACAGGACTGTCTTCTCAATGTTTCTGAATGTGTGAACCTTTTGCAAAAGCCCATTAGAGGGGGGAGCATTGCGCTTAAACTGGACATCAAGAAGGCTTTCGACACCATTGATTGGGGCTTTATAGGTAATGTTATGCATCGATTTGGTTTTCATCCGACTTTCATTCAGTGGTCTTACACCTTGCTCAGCTCAGCCTATGTTTCCATTCTTATCAATGGCTCACCTGAGGGTTTTTTCAAATGCTCCAGAGGGGTAAGGCAAGGGGACCCCTTGTCTGCGATTATTTTTGCAATTGCAGAGGATTACCTTAGTAGACTGATCACATATCATACTGGAAAAGGAAATCTGAAAGTTCTCCAAGCTAATAGGGGTAACCCTACTCCCTCACATCTTCTCTTTGCTGATGACATTATCATCTTTACTCAAGGGGGAAAAAGAAATATTCAGAATCTCAAATCCATCCTCCATCATTATGAGCTTGTCTCTGGACAAGAAGTGAGTTGGAATAAATCCTTTATTTTCTTTGGGAAGGGCATTACAGACTCAAGGAGGCACTGTATGATTCAGAGACTTGGCATCAAGGAGGGATCCTTCCCTTTCACATATCTTGGGGTCCCAATGTTTTTTGGTAAACCGAGAACCATCTATTTCACTGATGTGGTTTGAAATGTCAGAAGAACTCTCTCTAATTGGAAGGGTAAAGCTCTCTCTATGGCAGGTAGAATCTGTCTTGTCAAACATGTGATCATTTCCAAACTTGTCTACTCCTTTATGGTCTACTCCTGGCCTGCCTCTACCTTCAGAATTCTCAACTCCCTTATGAGGAATTTTGTTTGGAGTGGCAGTATCCTTGAAAGGAAAATTGCTACTGTCTCTTGGAACAAGTGCTGCTTACCCCTCACTATGGGGGGACTTGGCATTAAGAACATTAAATGTTTCAATCATTCCCTTCAAGCTCACTTTATGTGGAGACTCATAAATGGAAACTCAGCCTCCCTGGACTTTCTCCGAAAACGTATTCTCTCTCGATTGATTGCTGGTAAATTCTCTTACATGAATTCTTCTGTTTGGCCTGGTCTGAAAGAAATCTATCAAAAGATCACGACACACTCTCATTGGTTAGTAAATGCCTCTTCCAACCTGAAATTTTGGAGGGATAACTGGACAGGGGAACCTTTGGCCGAGGGTATCAATGCTAACTCTTTGGATGCTGATCTTGATGCCTCTATTGCTGCCCAACTTATGATGAAGCATAACCTGCCTATGGAAATTCTGGAAATTGTTAACTCTTATGACTTCATACATGCTGACGATATTATGGTATGGGAACCATCTATCAATGGAATGCTGGACTCTAAAAGCTTCTATCATCATTCCATTTACAGCAACAACTCTATTGCTGTCCAGGCTTTTAGAAAATGGATACAACCCTCTCGGTATACTCTTCTGTGGAGAATTCAAAGGAAAAGACTCCCAATGGACAGCAATCTTCAAAGAGCTGGCATCTCCCTTTGCTCACGATGTGACCTGTGTCATCAGCATAGAGATGACCTGGATCATCTCTTTCTCTCTTGCAAAACCGCTGCTTCAATCTGGATTTTCATTTTTGATCTTTTTGACATTTCCTTACCGCATGTTGACAATGTTGCAGATTTTCTGCACTCTATTACAGTTGTTCATCTCTCCATGCAGCTTCAAGTCCTCTTCTTTGCTACCTGTGCTGAAGGTTTTCATACCATATGGAGAGGCAGGAACAGCATCAGGCATGGCAAGTCTGCCTTCAACAAAAATTCTGCTATTTCTAGCATTCTTTCAATGACCAGAATTGAAAACCAGTTACATCCTAGACAATGTCACAACTCTATCAAGGATTTTGTAGTCCTGAGGAGGCTTCATTTGTCAGGTAACTTCCCCAAACCTTCAGGCACTATGGAAATCTTCTGGATACCTCCATTGGCAGGATGGATTAAATGCAATCTTGATGGTTCCTCAAAAGGAAATCCTGGACCAGCTGGTTATGGCATTGTGTTCCGAGACGAGAATAGCAACTTCCTTGAAGGCTCCTATGGATCTTGTGGTTATGCTACTGCTCTTGAAGCTGAGATGATGGCACTTATTACTGCAGTGGATATGGCTCATGAAAGACACTGGAATGATCTCTGGTTTGAAAGTGATTCCTCTACTATAGTGCAAGCTGTCCGGAAAAATCAGATTCATCTTACCTGGAAACTCACCCCTAAATGGATCAAATGCTTTGAAATTCTTGCCACCAAGAACTTTATCATTACTCATGTTTATCGTGAAGCCAATTCGGTTGCTGATAAGCTGGCTTCCAAGGGCATCTCTGCAACCTCCAGAGTGCAACTGACTTCACCTGATGAAGATTTGACTGATCTGCTTAATAGGGACAAGTGTAAAATCTCCTCCTTTAGACTCTTGTAATTTGCCTCATTTATTTGAATCTCTTGCTTTGCTTTTCTAAAAAAAAACATCATTGTTTCCATAGACAACACTGAGATACCATAGACTATACCAGCAGGTTCGTCATAATATAATTCTTCGCATCCTGGGTAAAATGAAACATAGAATGGGGTGAGTGCAGAAGCTTAGTATGGATAACAATATAGCAGCAACTTTCATAAATAATCATAAACATTTAAGGCAATGTATAAGACTAAAAAAGGCCTTTTAAACTTGAAATTCAGCATAATATGGCAAAGATAAAATCAAATAATGTCATTTACTTATTCACATGGATATTCTACTAGTCGAATAATCACATGCAATATCAGTATCCACTTTCATAATGATGGAATGCATAATACCATACTACATAGCAACATAGTCAAGGCCTTGTCCCAAGACTACAAATAAGATTTTGTCAAATCCATGTGCCAAGACACTAGTTTGTCTCATAATACCTACTGATACATCGAAGAGCTATATCGGGCGCCACCTGCCACATACTAAGTATAATGAATTATTCATATGAAAATTTGAAACATAACATAAACATCCATATTAAAACGAGCATATGAGATGTCAATACATTATCCAAAAACCATGAATGGTATAAAAATAGCACATCCACAGTTAAAAATAACTCATTCAATATAATATAAAAGATTTTATTGTATAAGATTAACCTCAATCGAGAATAATGAAGGATATTTACATAGATTAAAATAATAATTAAAACTATTTGAGTGAAATATCACCCTTCTTCTTGAAATCATTTAAAAGTCATACTATTTTTAAAGAACCCGTTTAAAATATATTTTTTAATCGAACTGTCTCATACCACTATGAAAAATTTAAAAGGAATTTTATTTTTAAAATAGTAATGACCATAAAAATTAATCCTCAAAACCATTTTTAAAACATGGACATTAATGAGAAATATTTATAAGAATAAATCATTAAAACATCTAAAAATAATATTTTAGTTAGAGTTCCTAACCAAAATAGAGACACTTGAATACAAATAATTGAGGTAATAAAAACTTTATAATATAAAGGGAATAAAGGAATCCATGATATACTATGTCAAATTACATAATATACACCATGTAAATGTGAATTGGCAATTAACAACAATGAGATCTCAATGTAATGTAAATTGATATGAAATCTATTATAAAGACCATATCCTTAGGTTAAGGATAAATCAATGAAATAATTATGTGTCAAAAATATAAATACACTCAATATGATTGGATATTCAGTGTAAATAAATCATAGTACATTCACACATATTCTTTTAAAAATAACACCAATGAATTGGATGTTTAACTCAGTAAATGGAGATTGAGTTAAAATTACCCTTATCAATTTTATATCGATGACCTGAGAATTTATCAATAGATTGATTATGTGTATCAAAAGTATATCCATAGAAAGGGTAGTGGAAGTTACTACACAAATAATAAATAGTGATTCCACACATAATCAAGGAGTAAAATAATCAATAAAGTCTGTGTAAAGCCCAATGAGTAGAAATTGAAATTTGAAATTCCCTTACCGATTTGGAAACATATGAAACATACACCCCATGAAAGAAGGATCATCCAATGATGATGTAAATACCGATAAATTAATGTATATTACACACACAATCCAATCATGGGTAGTACATACACCACACAAAAGGTAGCACTGGAAAATATAGCTTGAATCTCACGGGAATAAACGTGAGATGAAAACACCTTACCATGTTGTAATTCAATATGGTCGTATGACCAAAAGTTAATAACCAAAAAATTAATCAAATAATACCATGAATATAAAGATAATAATGATATTATATATCAAATGTCTGTACATAATACACCACATGCAATAAATAAGTGGTGAATAATGGAAAACTCATGGAATTAAAAGTGAGATAAGAAATCCCTTACAGAAATTTGGCAGCCTAACGATGTCACTTTATAATTCAGAAAGTGAATCTATGAAGAAGAAATGGGTATCTTTTCACATTAACATAAAATTTATATCAATAAGGATATAGAAGAACATATCCAAACATAGGAAGATGTAAATTAAAAGACATAACAAAAAGAGGTCTTTTAAAAAGAGGAGGTTGAAAGGTACCCTTACTTTGTACTTTTCCTTGGTCAAGGGTAGGTTAACCTCTTTTATAATTGTAAAATAATTGTTATTAATATATAAAAAAATCATATATTTTGATATGATATCATATATAATCTTTTAATATTTCTTTGTTAATAATATTTTAGTATTATCGTCGTTTCGGGTGTTAATTGATTCATTTTTTATATGCTTTGTTACGTAAGTAATGTTTGTTATGGATAGTATGTATATTAGTCATATTAATAATGATATTAAGTTTTTAAAAATTGTTTTTAATCTTTTAATAAAAATTAGTCTTGAATGGATAAGGATGGGGAATGAATCTCACCACATTCGTGGAGACGGTAATCCATACGTACGCACGAGCGACAATATCATTCTTTTGATATTAAAATAATATATAATTGAATGGTATACCATATATACATAATAATTATCATTTTATATTTATTATTTACATCAATTACACATCATTATTGTACCCATAGAAAAAATAATGTATTGAATAACAATTACACCACAACATGGAGACGGTAAGCCATACGTATGCACGTATGGTGACATGTTATTCAAAGTATGGATAGAACAATGAATATGGTTGTAATATATTTATAATGAAATCATAGTATATAGAATATACTAGAGTTATTATTTTATAATATAAACAACAAAGAAAAAGTAAGTGGAAGAAGAAAGGAACATGAATAAGGTGATGAAATATTTACCTCTTCTTCGGGTTCTTCATTTTGATTTGACCACAAGGGCTCCTTATGTTGGATTTATGACTAAATTAAGGCCTCCAGGATTAAAGAAAATATTTCATAAATACTATTACATTAATAATAACACATTAATTGAAGTGATATGAATGAAACCTTTATATCATTTCATATAAATGGATAAATAACTTCAATATATGTCATTTTAGTTAAGAAATAATTTTGAAATATCCTCTTGAAATGTTTCTTGATGAAAATATCCATTCTGTTTTGAAAAGGGATTATTAATACCTATAATCATTTGAAAATTATTTTCATATAAAATACCTTGAAACTTTTGAAATAATAATGAAAATAATTTTTCATGAAAATGAATAGGATAAGCAGAAATGAAGTTGAAAACCCTTATTCTTTAAAAACAATATGCTAACCTTTAATTGAATCTTGAAAATATATCCAAAACCATTGTGTTGGAAATGTATAAAAATAATATTGAAAACATTCTGAATCCCATTTTTCTTGAAAAAATATACAGGAATCGTGAAATCATTTTGGGAAAAAATATTCATAAATCACTTTTAAACACATTTTATTAATTATAGAAATTTGAAAAATGAAATGTTTTCATCGAGGAAATGATGGAAGGTAAATATATTCATGTTTTTCAAAGTAAAAAAAGAACAATCCTAAAGCACGCTAAAAAGGGTTAGAAAAGTTTCTTGTTCGGAAAGTTACAAGAAGATTTCCATTGTTAGTTAGGTAAAAGTGAAAAATGAAAAAAAAATTGTCTACATATATAAGGATAGTGGTAAAATATTCTTTGAATCCCATTTTAGAAAGCATGTAATAATGATCGATGAAATTGAAATTTGGGGCTTTTATAAAAACACTTTTTAAACTATCATTTTTACCAAGGAGTAAAAAATGGTACCAATACAAGATTATATCATGAAATAATAGAGGATAAGTAAACTCATAAATTTTCTAGAGATATGGATCATGATATTTCTTCAATTGAATCACAAACACAAACTATCATGAGAAGCAATGAGATTGTTTCAATATACGCTTATAACATGGCATCTTTGGATCATTCTTTCCATGTAAGGAATGGAAATTAATTGAAACATAGAATATCAAGAATACATTGAGTTTAATTATAGGTAAGGTAAGAATGAGGTATATACTCATCAAATATGATTTATGTGGATAATAAAACATAAGTCTCCATGAATTAATGTCAACCCAAAACATTTCTATGAATTTTGAAACTTTTGAAACATAAACCTCATGAAAGAATGATTATATAATATGAATGTAAATACAACTAAATTAATGTACAGGAAACATAGAATACTATAATGGGTAGTGAATCCACCATATAAAATCAACGAGGTGAAAAATAGCATTTGTCACACAAAAATTAATAGTGATATGAAATCCCATTACCTTATGTCTTGACTCTCTCTATACTCATGCAAGCTTCCTCTAAATCGGGTAACACATTTTGGTGGGTGTCAAAAGGCTTATTTGAGAAGGTTTCATCCCAATGGGCGGCTTCAAGGATGAAGGGTGGAATTTTTTAGAGTCTACTCTAGATGATCTTGGACAAACATAAAATGTTTCAGAAGTTTGAGGAATGGTTAGAGGTGGTAGACTTTTATAGTGATGGAAAATGTCTTAGAATTTTTAGAAACAAGTTATGTGTTTACATGTTATTACCTAAAAAAAGTCTTACAAAATAAACCAAACTAAAAAATTGAAGGTGTCTGTACGAATTATGTAAATACAATGGATTTTTGAGAAGTGTATAGGTCATTTGGGACCGATATTTTGTGGATTGGTCCCGAATCATACTTAATTTGACCTTAACTTCTTTGATAATTTTAATCACATTTACAAATAATTTTGATAAAAATAACATAGTCTTATTAGACTATAAATATTATACACAATACAATAGTTTATTTTGTAATTTTGAAATTCAAATAATTGAACAGAAAAAATAAGATTAGAGTGAATCCTACATATGGGATGAAATAATGGTGTTTTAATGTAGGAAAAAGATCCAAATCTTGTTTTGATTCTATATAAAGATTCAAATTGAAATTTATTCTTATGAATTAAATTATATTAATCGATGTATTATTAATATAATTTTACCTTAAAACCTATATATAATATCATTTATCATTAATAATTAATTAGAAAAAAATGTTGTTTTTAATTAAAAAACATTTTTTCATTATTCATAAAAAATGTTGTTTCATAGAAAAAATCCAAATAATCACCATAGGAAAATTTCTACCTTCAGAATAAAAAAATGATGTTTTTTTCAAATTAAATTTCTATATTTGTCAAAAATTACTTTCATAATTTGAATAATTTCATTTGAGAGAATGAAATTTATATAATAAAAATACAATACCAATAATCTTATTTTTCATTATCAAAATGATTTATTTATATAAAACAATTATAAAAAATGTTATAAAAAATAGTTATTATTAATCCAATAATTATGTTTAATGGTAAGGCTATAATTTATTCATATAATTAATTATATGTATGAAAATATTTTTCATATAAACTATGTGTTCAGTGAATCGTATGGCAAGTCGACATTAATTTTACTGCTAGCCAATATGGTTTTGTGTTTTTCAGAAGCCTAGTTGGTATTTCAGGAGAAATGAATGATTAAAATATTGTTTTCATATATATATATATATATTTTTCCAATGTCATGTGAAATGAAAAAACTATTTAAAATATAAAATAATGGTCCTGGTATTTATTTTAATGTACCTTGGATTCATTTTATTAATCCTTTTTCTAAAATAAAATTTAGAAATAAATACTACATTATAATATTATATTTTATAATTTTACCATAATTACCCAAAATTTATTCTTTAATTTTTACATTCATCCTTGAGGGTTATTCTTGAATTTCCATTACCATAGAATTATTAATAGGAATTACATTTATTGATGAAATATTAACAATAAAAGAAACTTCTTAAAATCAAAAAACATAGTAACTAAATTTACCAGATACCTGATTTTACTCAAAATGTATTAAGATATATTCCCAATTCATTCTCATTCTATACATAATATTTAGATAATTATTATATATTAAATAAAAAATATTATAGTCCAACTTAATTCTTGGGGAGTAATTTTATATAATTACCTACATCATTATTAATAAATCACTAGAAATTAAAATGTTTTTTCTGTTTATATGAGTTATTATCAATTACATGGACTTAATCAGAATAGTCATGAAATACACATATATCATATTGATTTGAAATTTAGTTAGCTTCAAATAGTTTATCATTACTTTTGAAAATTTTAAGGATTAATCAAAACATCCTTCACTCCATATTCCATCATATTTGGTTTATCTATATAAGGAATGATGTTAAATACAACTTGATTCTGTTCTCAGGATATGTCCTCGGACTAATCAGTTACAACATTTGATGAGTCGGAATTATTAGAAGGGGAATCCTTAAATTTCCCATAGGTATTGATTCTCTTAATTTTAGTTGGTTATATCTCTATACATTGGTACACCCTAAGATAGTTCAAAATTATCATGAATATAGATCCATAAAATAAAAAACCATATGATAGTAAATGCTTTCAAATACTATAATGTATTCTCATAATTCAAATGTCGTCTATGTTAGCTACATATTTATTTCTCAATGAACCTTCTAAAAATTATTTGATATCAACATTAATGAACACTAATTATGTAACCTAGATCTTATTCTTACATTATAACATTAGTAAAAGTTCTAAGGGATCATGCCATATTGGATCAATTAGTTAATTAGTATGTAAAATTTAGATATGAAAATGATTCAAAATTTAAATTGTAAATATAAGAAAATAGAATATAAAAAAGTATGTCGTTCTTTAAATCCATCCAATAAATCCATCTACATATCATGGGAAATGTAAAATATAATATTGTTTTATCTTATATTATTAGTAAGGGTTGTATACAACAAAATCTATATTGAGTAAATAAGCATTAATCAATATGGGAAATAGGATAGTCCAAATACATGATATAAAATCAACAAGCCCATGAACAAGTTACCATGAATATTACCATCAATTAGTCAAAAAATACATCATCATTAAATAATTGTTATATATAAATTTTATAGAAATCTAATTTAAAATATCTAAATTTATTTTATCATGAGACCGATAAATATATAAGGGTGTTATCTATAACATGGTCACACTCATAACAGTCATGTTCTACACATCATTTATATATTGAATAATCATTTAAATTCATTATTATATTGTTTTATGAATCAAAATTTATCTACATTAAATAAATTATATTGAATATATTCCTTGGAAAATAAGTATTCATTTTCTGTAAAAATGCATCAACTGATACCATCATGAACTAGCCCAGGTACCTTAGTAACCTGATAACTGAGAATACCCTGACATAGTCTGAAGGGAATTTCCGATCAGCATGGGTTAGTGTCTGGCACCTGGCATCATAAAAAATGAATTTGGTAATGATTCTTCCACTAATACTATAGAATAAAATGAAATAATCTTTTAAGGATATAAAAAACTCAACTTGGATGAATGTACCAAATGTCAAAAAGGCATAAAAATTTTCAATGTACTGCAAGGAAAGTATCAAAATTGAAGAAAAAATCCAAATTATCAAATATTAAAACTCAATATATCCATGGTTCAGCAACTTGAACTAGTTCCAAGAGATTATTTCCTCATGCATGAACAAAGATGGAGATAATTTAAAAACCCCCAAACACCCAAGTAGGGTGTGAGCTAAAAATCCACGTAATATCACACGTATAATTCCATAACAGATTCGAATAATATATTAAGGAAATGAATTTTTTATATTTAATAGAAATAATTAGGTTTGAAATTTTAAGTAATATTTAAAAAAATCATTATTTACAGTTCAACGGATGCAAAATAAAATAAAAAAGACTTTATATGTGATGTAATATTTCTAAAACTATGGATTAAATACATCATATTTTTAGAAATCAGTTTATATAAATTGAGATGTCATGTCAATAAGTTTAAATACATTAGAACACATTTATATCTTAAATATAAAATAAGAAAGAAATATATTCATCTTCCAATTAGGTACAAATATTCTAGGCTACATGATGTTGTAGTCTCTATGTCATCACGACAATATTTTTAAACACACGTCCTCTAGATACTGGTCAATGTGGAATAATCATCTTCCCTAAATATTACCTTTTATAAGTGAGATGAAAGAAAAAATAGAAATACATAATTGATTTATGTAATATAAATTTAGTTCTTTGTAAAATTACCTCATAATTTCTAAATATTAGTATATTATGAATAAATTGTTTCAATCTAACCAACTTATGATATTTATGAAATTTTTTTGTGTTATCAGGATGCCTTAACCCATTATTTACAACCCTTATAATTTATTTTTATATGAATTATGGTGATTAAAATTTACAGTGGACTCTATTCACTATGAACAAAATTATAGTTTAACATCCATCCTAATACTAAATATTCTGATTCCAAATATAGAAACCATATTATATGATTTACTTTTAAAATTGGCTTAAATTTATATTAATATATATCTAGAAAGTTCACAGAAACCCTTTTCAGAAAAATATTTTTTAAAAAAATATTTTTTTTTTGAAAAATAAAGTATTGTATTGATTTCCTTGGTATTAATTAGATTATGAAAATCCAAAGAAGAATTACCATTGTTACCAAACCAAATTGAAACATAAAGGTACATTGTAAATAATTATTTAAGATGAATAATTAATTTTTTTACAAAATCATTTCCCAGAGCTTATAGTTGGGAAACAATAATTTTAAATTAATTATATTACATATTAAATAAATATTATTTTTAGAAAGACATGTTTCTTAAATAATCATGTTATTTTGATATTATTATAATGTAAAACGAGTGAAACTATTTGAAAACTCGGTATTTTTCAGTATTCATCCAAAAATCACCCTTTTCAGAATAGTGTACATAATACATCATAAGCCTATTATTTAATTATGATTTCAATGTTTTTATCAATTTTCTTAAATTCTATTCATAATACTGGTAGAAAATAATTACAATATATTTACCCAAAATGTAAAAAAAAATTGATGAAAATCTATTTTTATATAATAAAATGAATTTATTCTCATTACATGACATTTAATTATAATTAAATGAATGTTAGATACACTAATTAGATAAATAATATAACTATTAAATTTTAACAAATTAAAAATAGAAATCATAAGAAATTTCACATGTTAGAATACATTTATTACAAATTATTCTTATACCCATAAGAATATCATTCTCTATTATTATCCAATTAACAATAAATGTGTGATTGATTATAAATGTTTAAGGAAAATTATTCAATATAGATATCATATAATAGTAACTTCTATTCACACCCAACATACCAACAACTAGGTTATAATGAAAATATTTGAATAATATTTTTTACGGTACATTTATGTTTGGGGTTTTGTGACATATAAAGTACATAAAATAGATTTCAATTAATATAAACTAAAATATCTGGGAATAAAATTATATGATCCATATATAAATTTTAATCAAAAATTTTAATTCTCATATTATAAACCACATATGTCATATCATATTAATGAAATCACATATCAATTTTACAATGAACATTAATTTCTATGTTATAACAACAACATTACTATTTATGCACATATATAAGATTCATAATTTTTAAAGAGTTTCTATAAATACACCTTACTAGATTATTTGTAAATAATTAATAACTATAGATGCATTTATCATCACTTTTTTGGAGTTTGGGACGTTCCCTTACTATTAGAAAACAAAATCTGCTAAAATTTAGTAACTTGATATCCACTAATTTTATAGGAATTATATCATCATTCGATTAGTATCATTTGTATCAGTATGAATTTTAAATTATTTGGGAACTAAAATAAATATTCTATTTAATAAATTGACAAAAAATAGTGAAAATATATTCCTTCTATATAAAAAATATATTTTTATCATAATATAAAATACTACGAAATATTAATAATCCTTTGTAAAAAAATTGATATTAAAATTATAATTGTAATGAAATATAAATTTAAAAATAGTAAACATTACATATTAAATATGAAATAAAAAAATTGGTTTGAAAAATTATTCTTCGAAAATATACTCATTTATTATCCCCAAAAATCTTTTATATAACACCCCAACCCCAGAATCCTAGAGTCAGTGCCTTATTACGTATCATTGGTGTGATAACAAAAGATCATGTCTCGAAAGGCCTATTAGTTTAGTAGCCTTGGACATACTAGATACATTCATAAGGTTTACATTACATCGTAAAATGGAAAATTACAACAACATTGTTTTCATAGACAACACTGAGATACCATAGACTATCCCGGCAGGTCAGTCATAATATACTTATTCACATCTTGGGAAAAATAAAATATAGAAAGGGGTGAGCTCTGATTCTTAGTAAGGATAACAATATAGCAGAAAATTTCATAAATAAGAATATACATTTAAGTAAATGTACAAGACTAAAACAAAAGGCCTTTTAAACCTGAACTTCAGCATAATACGACAAAGATAAAAATCAAATAATACCATTTACTTATTAACATGGATATTTTATTAATCGAATAATCACATGAAATATCAATATCCACTTTCATAATGATGGAATGAATAATTCTAGAATACATAACCACATAGTCATGGCCTTGTGCCAAGACTACAAATAAGATTTTGTCAAGGCCTTATTCCAATACATTAGTTTACCTCATTAGACCTACCGATGCATCAAGGAGCTATAGCGGGCTCCCCCCGTCACATACTAAGTCTAATCCATTCCTCCTATGAAAATTTGAAACATAACATAAACATTCATATTAAAACTAACATACGAAATGTCAATACATTATCCAAAAACCATGAATGGTATAAAAATAGCACATCCATAGTCAAAAATAACTCATTCAATACAATATATAATATTGTATTATAACAGATTAACCTCAATAAATAATAATAAAGGATATTGACATATATGAAAATATTCATCAAAACTATTTCAGAGAAATATTCCCCTTTTTCTTGAAATCATTTAAAAGCCACACAATTTTTCAAGAAGCCGTTTAAAAATAGATTTCTGAATCAATGTTTCCCATTCCCCTTTGGAAAATTTAAAGGAAATTTTAATTTTAAAACATTAATGTCTATATAAATAAATCCTTAAAACCATTTTTAAAACATTAACATCAATGAGAAATATTTAGAATAATAAATCTTTAAAACATTTAAAAATGGTATTTTAGTTAGAGTTCCTAACCAAAAGAGAGAAACTTCAATACAAATAATTGAGGTAATCAATAATTTATAATATCATGGGAATAAAGGGATTAATGATATACTATGTCAAATTACATTATATACACCATATAAAAGTGAATTGGCGTATAATAACAAAGAAGTCTCAATGAAATGTAAATTGAGATGAAATCTCTTATAAAGACAGTATCCTTAGGGTAAGGATAAATCAATGACCTAATTATGTGTGAAAAATATAAATACACTCAATATTATGGATATTAAGTGTAATCAATCAAAGTACATTCACACATGTTCTTGTAAAAACAACACCAATGAATTGGAAGTTTAACACAATAAATGGAGATTGAGTTAAAATTACTTGTATCAAGTTCATATCAATGACATGGGAATTTATCAATGGAGTGATTATGTTTATCAAAATCATATCCATAGAAAGGGGAGTGGAAATTACTACTAAAATAATAAATAGTTATTCCACACATAATCATGGTGTAAAATAATCAATAAAGTATGCGCAAATCCCAATGAGTGGAAATTGAAATTTGAAATTCACTTACCTATTCGGTAACATATGAAACACACACCCCATGAAAGATGGATCATCCAATGATTATTTAAATATCCATTAATTATATTATATTATACAAACAATACAATCATAGTTAGTACATTCACCACACAAAAGTTACTAGTGGATAATATAGCATGAATCTCACGGGAATAAAAGTTAGATGAAAACCCCTTACCACATTGTAATTAAATTGGGTCGTATGACTAAAATATATTAACCACCAAATTAATCACATAATACCATGAATATAAATAGAATCATGATATTATATATCAAATTTCAGTACACAATACACCGCATGCAATAAATAAGTGGCGAACGATGGAAATCTCACGGATTTAAAAGTGAGATAAGAAATCCCTTACAGAAATTTGATAGCCTAACGGTGTCACTTTAAAATTAATAAAGTGAATTGATGAGAGATAAAAGGGTATATTATCAAATGAACACAAAATTTACTGCAATAAGGATATAGAAGATCACATACCAACATCAGAAGATGTAAATTAAAATACATAAAAAATGTCTTTTAAAAAGAGGAGGGTGAAAGGTTCCCTTACTTTGTACTTTTCCTTGGTTTAGGGTAAGTTAACCTTCTATATAATTGTGAAATAATTGTTATTAAATTATACAAGAATCATATACATTAATACGATATCATATATGATCTTTTAATATTGCTTTGTTAATAATATTTTTGTATTATCGTCGTTTCGGGTGTTAACTGATTTGTTTTCCTTTATATGCTTTGTTATGTAAGTAATGTTTTTTATGGATAGGATGTATATTATTCATATTCAGAATTATATTATTTATTTAAACATTATTCTGAATCATTTAATTAAAATTAGTCTTGAATGGATTACGATGGGGAATGAATCTCTTCGTGTTCGTGGAGACGGTAATCCGTACGTACGCACGAGCGAAAATGTCATTTTTTATATTAAAATAATATATAATTGAATGTTATATCATATATACAGAATCATTATCATGATATATTTATTATTTACATCAATTACACATCATTATTGTACCCATGCAAAAAAAATGTATTTAATAACAATTACACCACGACATAGAGACAGTAAGCTGTATGTACGTACATATGGTGAGATGTCATTCCAAGGATGTATAGAATAATGAATATGGTTGTACCATATTTATAATAAAATCACAGTATATAAAAGATACTAGATTTGTTATTTTATAATGTAAACAACAAAGAAAAATTAAGTGGAAGAGGAAAGGAACTTGAAAGAGGTGATGGAATATTTACCTCTTCTTCGGGTACTTCCTTTTGATTTCATCAAAAGGGCTACATATGTTGGATTTATGACTAAAGTAAGGCCTCTATGATAAATGGAGGAATGTTTAGAGGGTATTTGGGCAAGGGTTGTCCCATCAAAATGTCTTTTAAGGTGTGAATTAGAGAGAAGGGGGAGTACCCTTTTATAAGAGGGGTGAGGGGAACCTTAAAAAAAGCTAGAAATATTATTTTATAATAAACTCATTTTCGGTTTATAATGGCTCAAAAACGAATTATTTAAAGTATAAGGTGGGGATGGGTCGAAAAACACTCAACCAATAGGTTTTATATAGGTTTGGATCACTATATTAACCTTATATTTTAGATTTAACTCTTAGTTAAATAGTTTGACATTTACCATGTCTCTTTTTATTTTTATATTATTTGGTTAATAAACATACTATATACTTCCAATAAAACACCAAGTGGTTCATTAATCATAAAAAATCATTATATAAGTCATTTGGCCTAAAAATATATTTTTAGGAATATAATATCAATTAATAATATAATATTTGTTTTAAAAACTCTTTTATGTCAATTTTGACACTATTTGATATTTTGTTTTTGCAAAATTCATAACAACATTATTTCTTCAAAACAAAATTCATATAAACAACTCTAATATGTAATATTAACCTAAAAAATTAGTTTAATTCATAAAAAGTCTCAAATTAAATTTATTTGGATAATTATAATATTAAATATTTTTATATTTCATTAATTATATAATTATTACATCATGATTGTGTCGTAAATAAATTAAATTACTTAATGTCTAAAAAATATAAATAAAATACCATTTTGTAGGAAATATTTTTAGATTTATAATTAATATTTATAATCGAATTTATCTTATTTATAACCCTATATTAAGAATGGTTTAGTTATTAAAATTTGAATTTAACACTTTTAAGTCATCTTTAAATTAAATAATAATAAATATCATATTCTAATCCAAGTGGACGTAAATGATCATATTTTAATCCTAAGGTTTTTTTTGGTCGAATTACACTTATCCAATAGAATTAGTACATGTTTTAGGGTAATAATAATATCATTTTTACCCTTAGTTACCCTATTTACTTTTAACCGTGGTAAATAAATGTCAAAAGTTACTATTCAACCAAAAATAATTTTTATCTTATTGAACCACATTTTACTTACAGATATCTACAGTTTCTCTCATATTTTTGAGATTTAATTCACAGAATCGGTAAAATTAAGTTTTATTCAAATTTTAAAATGCTCCTTGGGGGTGAGTAAAAGACGGTTAAAAAGATCAATAAAATTATTATATATCTAAAATTATTATAAATTGACTCCAATGAGTTACATTGAACTTATATAGGTATTAGGTATCTATTTTGAGTTAAAATATATTTAAATAAAATAAATCATTATTTAAATAAAAATTCAGTTTTAAACTATAACTCAGTGTTTTTCACTATTCATCAAAAATTGAATGTTTTTAGAAAAATACCAAAAATTTTCTCTAAGATAATTTCGATATTCTGAATCCAAAAATAAATTCCATTTTGAAAGATAAAATTTATAAAATTTCAAAAATTGGATATTACTATTCTTAACGGTATGTTTCATTGGTCGCGGTCTGTTAGAATCCCAATGTTGCGTACAATGCAAACTATTACATTATTCAAAGGGAAACGTACCATGGAATCTTGGGGCATCACATTATTCCCCATTTTGTAAATTGTGTCCTCGCAATTTTTAAAATTGGGCTTGGGAACATAATTGAAATTCCCACATCGGAAAAAGATTCAATAAAACTATCACTTTAAAAGAAAGAAAGAGAAGTACAAAGGTCACCTTAGATAACCCTTACTAGGATTCCTTATCAGAAAACATGGATATGAAATATAAACTAAGTGTCATGTTATGATGGAGAGGTATAGAAAACATGATCCGGAAAAGGTTAACAATAATAAAAGCACAAACATATAATGGGATAGACGGTCATTAGTTTCCCAGTAGGAAAAGTAAACGGACAACGTTTTTTTATTTAAGTTACATTTCAAAAATATGAGGAATTTATTTGTAAGATTTAATAAGAACATCAAGAGATATACTTACTTTTTAAGTAGAGTTTCATTCTTTAATAAATTTCTACCACTAACTCATTTTTTTAAATGGTGAGAATTCAAGATGATGTGGTCACACCAGAAGAGCTAGAATCAACATTTAGAAAATCAAATGTTCCACAAAGGATAAACTATATATATACCTTGTCTTTATAAATTAATCAAAACCAAAATGGTTATTAAAAGATAATATGATACCCCAAAAGGATATTCTTTTAGAGAAAGAAACACTAATCTTAATTTTCTAAAAATATTCCAACAATACCCCAATGTTAAATAAATACCATTCAATAAAAAATTGTCCTTAAAATCCTTCATAGTATCCAAACTAATATTGAAACCCAAATCTTAGAATAATTTGGTTATGTAGTCTTCCATGTTAAATTGTATCTCCAAATTAAATAGACAACTCTTAAAGTCACATACTTAAAATTAATTAGCATAATCCCATATTATCTATTATAGGTTAATCGTTTCCATAAATAACTCAAATCACTATAAATACACAATAAAAAAATAGATAAAAATCCACCATTACTCCTCAAATTAAATCCAATAGTATTCTATTTTCCTTAGGCATATAGTGTTTCCAACCGAGAAAATGTCTTCTAAAATAACATTTATCACATAATCACCAAATAATTTTCCGATACTAAGGGTATTAATTTGATAAGAAATAATATCCAAAATCAATTTATTATTAATCAATAAAATCATTTAATTAAAAATAATTAGTCATAGAAACCAGGGACTTCACATAGTCTAGTGGTAGTCAATAAATCCCAATTTCACGCTGGTTTTGGGTTCGATTCCCACAGCTTTGTCCGAAGTGAAGGGTTGTCACACAGTCTGCGTGTTGTCCTTTTTCTAGAACTATATTTTATAACATTACCAAAATTAGATAAATTACTCAAAATAACCATAACATAATTTAACCACTAATTTTATCTAATACCATACATTTTCATCCCAAAATATATTAACTTGTCACTACCTCAATCCCAATGATCATATAAAACAAAATGGTTATTTATAACTATATCCACAAGTGATAAGATTATTCTTCCTCAAATATTATTTTCAAATGACAAAATATAGGGTTAAAAATACAAGAGAAAATTATTCCAATGTAATCCCATCAAAAAAGAGCACTAATACTTGTAAACATTTCTCCAACCATTTATTTCCACATAGCATCTTATTTGACCAAAAAATATCCTTTAGAATAGGGCATTCACTCAGGTAATGGCCAGGTCCCGTACATTTACGAAAAATGATTGTAAATGGATTCTTGGGACAATTTTTATTTTCTTCTATAGTACTCTTCATTTTTTCGTGGAAATTCATTAGGTTATGTCATTCTTTCCCACATGTTAAGTATTTATTTGTTCCATTGAGACTCTTTCCTTGGTGTATCCTTCCACATTTCCTACATGATGGAAATTGGGGATTATTTTCTCTATGGTCTCCACTACTGGAGCTCTTATCATTCATCACCTTTCTCTTCTTTTTTGAGGTAGATAGTTGGTTAATATATAAGTTTTTGATCATATTTTTGAAAAAATAATTTGGCATGAACAGGATATCTTTTACGCCTGTCAACATTTCATTTTGTTTCTCATTTTCACTATTGTTCCCACCTTTTACATAATTCTTGTAACACCTGAGACTTTTATGAGAAATATTTTGTTTATATGTTATATAAATCATCAAATGAATCTTTCCCTACACACAACACTATCTTGGCTTGCTTTACACGTAACTGCGGCCTTCCTCGATAGCTTGTGTCGTACGCAATACCGAGTTTCACTAAACAACGATATGATATTAAAATATTATTAAAAAATAGCCGTTAGGAATAGTATTAACTGAATTTAGAATTTTATAACATTTTAACTGAACTTATAAATTTTCTATAATGAGTTATAAAAGCAAAATCAGTTTTTTTTTTGATAAAAGAAGTATTATTCAAAAAATGCAGTTTTGCCGCCTATTGATGGGGCACCCACATTAAATCTAGTTTTTGACATGTTTATAAGTTCGATTTGACAAAATAAAATTCTTCTTTTGAATCATGGTATAAAAATTTACTTTGGATAAATTTTTGAAATTTTTATGATAACTTTCATATTTTGATAAATAGTAAAAATACGCTAATTTTTAATTAAAAACAACTTTTCTTCATTGAGATAATTTATATGGATAAATTATAATATTGAATGGTTTTAAAGTATAAATAGAATATATTTTTACCATTTAATATAATGTATGTCATTAGCATTAATTTCACATTGAATTCATAGGTAAAAACATTTCAATCTTTGGCAATGTTTTAACTTCTAAAACCCGTTTTCTTAACAACTGGATTTATTTTAAATTAATTACTGAAACTTATCTGTTTTGAATTTTGAAAAATGGATTCCATATTCAGAATTAGTGGGTAAAAATTATTTTAATAGGCTACTTTTTATTTTTGGGCATTATGAATAGTAACTATGGTAAATTTTATTTACCATAGTTAAAGGTAAATCGGGTAATTAGGGGTAAATATAAGATTATAAAATTACCTTAACACCTGCCAAAATCCTATTGGATGACTAAACATCGACCCATATCACCTAACGGTCGGATTACATACATTTAATGGACTTTTTTCCATGAAATTAATTTAATTATTATTAAAACCAAAGAATGTGACAACATGTCACTTTCTTAAATCTTATAAGTATAATAATTTTAATTTAGTGATAAAATTAAAGAAACTTCTAACATGAATAGTCTACAGAACTATAATACAATTATCTACATCATAGGAATTTATTTAGAATTTTTGGGTATTAAATAATTATCATTAAGTATGACACAATCGTGATGTTGAAATTATTTTATTAATTAAAATATCAAATAAATGGTTTCAAAAATATTAAAATAAATATTATATGAACTATTTGATGTGATCCCCTAATTTTATAGATACATATGACATTTTATGAATCTATTAAAGCTGTTATTTGGAACATATCTTCTATATATATATTATTTAAATTCAAATAAATGAATAGTGTCAAAATTGACACTATTGTTATTTTATAAAAATAACATATTATAAAATTGTATAAAAATCACAAAAATATTTAAAAATTATCAATTAAAATTTATATGGTCTATAATGTCATAAAGTGTCAAATTATGTAAAATTCACAACACATATGTAATTATTTATAATAATTTAAAATTTAGAATATTATTACCACAAATAAAATTAAATTGATAAATAAGGATAAATCAAGTTGATAATGTTTAAAATAAATTCCTAACATGTCTATATTTTATTGGTTGATGCTATTACAACCCTATCACATCTAATCTTCGGATATGAGTCATTTTGGATGTTTTTAAGTGGGGTTGGGATTTAATATAAACTAATATTTCTTATATTTCCAAAGGTGTCCCTCTCCTCCCTTATAAAAGGGCACCTCCTCCCTCTCCTCCTCACACTAATTTGAGCCTTCACGCTCGGCCAATCCCTGCCCATTTCACTTCCCCACTTCCCTAGAAACAAACTAGAGGTCCTGGTCTTCTTCAAAGACCATTTGTAGTTCCCTAAGAGGAGATCTCAAAGAGGCGCTTCAAATAAGAGGTAATGCCCGTTACCGATTCTTTCATCTTTATTTCTTCTTCCACTTCTTCTTCGTTAGTTTTTTCATTATGAAGTAATAACATTAGTATCAATAATATACTGATATGTTATTATAAGTATGAAACAACCCTATTTCACCATCTATCCATCCTACGGAAAACGAAATCACCGCGCGTGCGTACGTACGGAATACCGTCTCCACGCCGTGGTGTGATCTATTTTCCCCCACCACCTTACTTGGATGGGTATAATGGTGTAAATAATAACTATATATGATTATTTTAAATTGATATTGATACTAAAATAGTATACATACACTCCAATACAATTCCACGATCATGGAAACGATATCATCGCTCGTGCGTACGTACGGAATACCGTCTCCACGATGTGATGCAACTCGTTCTACGTGATCTTCATTGCATAATGATTATATAAATGAATTGAATTAATTAATATTATATATATTACACTAATACCATTCTATAAATGAGGTATCTATAACCTAAATAGAAGAATAATAATTTATTTGACAAAACACTCATAAGAACAAAAACTAATAAACACCTGAATAACAAGTAGTAATGAAATATCACTAATAAGAAGCTAATAATATGATAATATATGAAATCATAACAATAATTATGATTCTAGAATAAGTCAATAACATTATTTAAATCATTATACAGGAGGTTCGGACACTTACGAAGCAAATCAGACATAAGGTAAGGGAAATATCACTATCTCATTTTTATCCGAGATTTTTTATCCTTTGGAATTTACTAGGGTGTATTTTATCATCCACATCCATGTTTCCTCAATATTTAATATTCTTCCACCCACCTACAATTGTTTAAATCCAATTTTACCCTTCGGTGAGTTTTTAGTAAAAGATATGAAAGGACTCTTTTGTCGTTTTTCGTACGAGGTACTTTTTGACTTTTCCGACAAAGGTACGAGAATAATTTTTTTTTTAACTTATACGGCATGAATGTATTTTTAAAACATTATTTCCAAGAATCTTCCTTTAAAAGTTTTCAAGTTTATTTTTAATCAACTTCTTTTAGTTTAAAATTTTATGACATGTTAAAGAAAGGAAAAAAAATTTGAAGTAGAAAGGATATTTTCCTCAAGAATGGAGTTCAAGTGTTTTATCAAAATTATTTTCCATCTAAGATAATATAGGGTTATGTTTCTATACCTATTATTACATTGATTTGATTATGTTGTGATGGAATTATTTTTATGAATTCCTTTATCTTATATGAATTGTTTTATGATGTCATGTTGTTTAAGAATCCCATTTTTATTACATGGGTTATGCAATGATGTGTGATTAATGATTTTGTGGAACACATAAGAATGGTATCATTATGAGATGGGTGGTACCTATATCTCCCTCCAATTCATTGGGTAAAGATTTTATATCTCATGAGATAGACATTGCTGGAACGGCAGGTTAAACCGGTTCAGTGAAACAGGACTGAAACGAGGAGTGAACTCGGTTCAGAAATGGACTTTGTCCACTAAGATAGTCTTGGCAATGAGTCTGACTAATAAGAAATGATTCTCTATGATTATGTGTGTATGCCACAATGTTTCATGTTTAATTTTATGATTATTGGGATTTCATTTCACTACTATGATTTATCCCATGTTATGAAATTATGCTCTCTTTTGCAGGTTAAGATTTCCAAAATGTTATATTCTTATGAATATGATGTGATTGATATTTCTTGTTACCCTTAAGGAGAATTTGAGCTCACCCTTTTGTATGTTTTCTTTCCCCAGGTCAGGAAGAAGGTTATTAAGTAAGATATTCCAAAAAGGGACTATAGATATGATGAAATAAATGGGAGACATTGTAGACGCTTTATGAACCAGTTGTTTATGTTTCCCAGTTTCTAAAGACATTATACCTATACGGTCCTTTCATGGTTTTGTTATATGTTGTAATAAGTATGCTTCAATTTTGATGTATTAACCATGTATGTAAAGTATGGGTCGTTATAGTTGGTATCAGAGGAAAGGTATAGTCAACCTTTGGAAACTAAGATGTGAAAGCCGTAGTAAGAACCCTAAGGATAATTTTAAGCATAGAACAAAATCTTAGTGTTTTAGAAATGACCATGAATAACCTAGGATAAGACATTAAGTGTGAAATTTTATACTTGATTGTGTGGTTTTCCTATTATAATTAGTGTTGCTCACACTATTCTTCTTGGTTTTGGTCCACGGCTGGAACCCGAAGGAACCGTGTTAATGCGGAATGAGACGGGAAATGCAATGACTGTCCCCCTGAGAAACCAAAAATTATGGGAGATGGAATGTAAAATCTTGTAGCCATGCTCACACAACTTTCTCAAGCTATGAATCATGCAGGACTTCTAAACGAGCAAAGGAAGGAGCAACATTCTGTTGAATCCTTCATGAGGCAGCGTCCACCTTCTTTTAGTGGGTCTACTGATCCATTAGTTTCTGAACAATGGATTAGTACTACTGAAAAGATATTTTCAGTTCTTCAATGTTATAAACATGATAATGTCATCCTAGTAGTGTATCATTTGGAATGAGATGCTGATCAATGGTGGAATCTTCTTAAGAATACGAGGCAAAGGGATGAAATTGAGTCCATGGAATGGAACGAGTTCAAGAACTTATTTTTCAATAAGTACTTCTCTCGTATTCTCCGAACAAAGATGGAGAAAGAGTTTCTTGAACTGAATCAAAAGGATGATGAATATGTTGGTACCTATGAACCAAATTTTACAAGACTTGAAAGGTATGCTTCCGGTATTATTATCCAACCTGAGAGTAAGATCGATCGATTCTTTAGTGGCTTAAAACCAAGTCTTCGAAGGGCCTTAGCCATAAGGGACTTCAATAGCTATGAGTAAATCATTCGATGTGCTCTCAAAGTTGAGATGGAGATTGGAGTAACCCATCAGTCATATGGGTTTGATAAGAAGAGGAAAATGGAATTCAAAGGAAAATCTAAAGAGCACACTGAAAAGAAGATGAGATTTCCATTATGCTCAAAGTGTGGAATGAAACATGGAGGAAGTTGTCTTTAAAGGAAAATTAAATGTTTCAAATGTGGAAAGGAAGGTCATCGGGCATTTGAATGCCGTAATGATGGGAAGAAGATGTCTAATGATGCAAACAAAGGAAGGGACACACAGAATGAACCTACTACACTTCAATGTTTCAAGTGCAAGGAGATGGGGCATTATGCCAATAAATGCCCTAATCCAAGGGTTGTTGATGATGATCGTAATCAAAAAAATCATAAGGATAAAGAAAAAGGAATGTCACATGCAATTTATATCAGCGATGTGGAGTACGATAACGATGTGGTGAAAGGTACACTTACCACCCACTCTAAAGTAGAAAATGTTTTATTTGATTCTGGATCCACCCACTCTTTTATTTCTGAAGATTTTTCTAAGGGTATCACCATATTACCTCAAAAATTAGATGTTGAGTTAGCTGTGACAACACCTAATGGCACAACAGTCGCATCAAATGTTTATAATTCTTCCCCGATTGAAGTTTGTGGGAAAGTGCTTCCTGAAAATCTTGTGATCCTTCATATAGTGGAATTTGATGTGATTCTTGGAATGTATTGGATTTCATTATATGGAGATCATATCAATTGCCAAAGAAGGGAAGTCACATTTCATATTCCAGATCAATCTATGATCGTCTATCGATGTAAGGATGAACATAACCTTCCAGTGGAAATATCTTCCATCTTATGGGTCTTGATTCCACTGAATGAAGGTTATTTATCTCAAATGGTTGGTGAGAAACTCACAATTAAGGATGTTCCCATTGTAAGAGAGTTTGATGAGGTCTTTCCGGAGGAATTTCCAGGTCTTCCCCCAAATCGTGAAGTTGAGTTTTCAATATAACTCGTACCGAGTGCTTTGCCTATTTCAAAGACACCTTATAGAATGGCCCCAATTGAGTTGCAGGAATTGAAGAAGAAACTCCAAGAGAATCTTGATAAAGGATTCATATGCCCTAGTGCGTCACCTTGGGGAGAACCTGTTCTATTTGTTAAGAAGAAAGATGGATCAATGAGACTCTGCATTGATTATCGAGAACTTAACAAGATCACAATCAAGAACAAATATCCTCTCCCATGCAGTGATGACTTATTTGACCAACTACGTGGAGCTCAATACTTTTCCAAGATTGATCTTCGTTCAGGGTATCATCAATTAAGGGTCAAAAGGGAGGATATAACAAAGATGGTTTTCCGTACAAGGTATGGACACTATGAATTTATAGTGATTCCATTTGGTCTTACTAATGCCCTTGTTATCTTCAAGGATCTGATGAATAGAGTCTTTAGAGACTATCTTGATAAATTTTTTGTAGTCTTTATAGATGATATTCTTGTCTAATCAAATAGGAAGGAAGAACATGAATATCACTTCAGAATTATATTGAAGACCCTAAGAAAGGAAAAGCTTTATGCCAAATTTACCAAGTGTGAATTTTGGCTTCAAAAAGTTGCATTTTTGGGTCACATAATCTAAAAAGAGGGGATATCTGTGGATACAGCAAAAACAGAGGTTATCGAAAGATGGTCGAGACCAACAACAGTAACTGAGATCAGAAGTTTTCTTGGATTGGGTGGATATTACCGACGTTTTGTGAAAGATTTTTCACGATTATCTAATCCACTCACCAGGTTGACTCAGAAAGGAGTTAAGTTTGTTTGGACTGAGGAATGTGAACAGAATTTCAAGGAGTTGAAAAGAAGGTTATCTAGTGCACCTGTGCTCACACTGCCTTGTAGTGGAGAAAGGTTTGTGATCTACAGTGATGCATCCAAGAAGGGGTTGGGGTGTGTTCTTATGCAAAATGATATGGTGATAGCTTATGCCTCACGACAGTTGAAAATCCATGAGCAAAATTACCCAACACATGATTTGGAGTTAGCTGCGGTAATCTTTGCATTAAAGATTTGGAGGCATTATCTTTATGGAGAAAGGTGTGACATTTATACTAATCATAAAAGTTTAAAGTATATTTTCACACAAAAGGAGCTGAATATGCGCCAAAGAAGATGGTTGTAACTAATTAAGGATTACGACTGCTCAATTCATTACCACCCTGGGAATGCAAACTAGGTGGTAGATGCATTAAGTCGACAAGACCATGCTAGCTTATCCATGATGAGGATCAAAAAAGATCCTATATTTATGGATTTACAAAGGATTGATCTTGGAATTATAATGGAAGGGGGGGAATCGTATCCTTTTCAAATGAATGTTCAACCATATATACATGTGAAGATTAAAGAGGCACAGAAAGAAGATGTAGAGTTACAAAAGAAGGTGAGAAATATTCCTGAATTCAACCTTGATTGTGATGGGATAATAAAGTTTAGGAATCGGGTTTGTGTTCCTCCCATCCCCGAATTAAAGAAGGAGCTGCTGGATGAGGCTCATAGTACTTCATTATCTATTCATCCGAGAAGCACGAAGATGTATAGGGACCTGAAAGAGTACTTCTGGTGGGATGGCATGAAAATAGATGTTGCTGAATATGTCTCTCGATGCTTGGTTTGTCAGCAAGTTAAAGTTAAGAGACAAAAGTCTAAGGGGATGTTACAACCATTACCAATACCAGAATGGAAATGGGAAAACATCACTATGGACTTTTTCATAGGACTTCCTAAAACAACCAAAGGCAATAATGGTATTTGGGTCATAGTTGATCGTCTTACAAAGTCTACAGACTTCATTTCTATTAGAGAGGATTTCTCTCTGGATCAGCTTACCAGGATATATGTAAAGGAAGTGGTAAGATTTCATGGAGTACCACTTTCTATTATATCTGATCGGAATCCGAGATTTACCTCGAAGTTCTGGTGAAGTCTTCAGCATACTCTGGATAAAGAGTTGAGTTTCAGCACTGTTTATCATCCTCAGACAGATGGTCAGTCTGAGAGAACAATTCAAACTCTAGAAGATATTTTGAGATCTTGCTCTATGGATTTCAAAAGTGGTTGGGATCAACACCTACCTTTGGTGGAATTTTCTTATAATAATAGCTTTCACTCCAGTATTCAGATGGCTCCTTATAAATCTCTCTATGGAAATAAATGCAGGACTCCAACTTGTTGGGATGAAGTTGGGGAAAGAAAGCTATTAGGACCTGATCTTGTTGATGAGATTCCAGAAAAGGTACGATCTATTCAACAACACATAAGAGAACCTCAGAGTCGACAGAAAAGTTATGCCGACAACTGAAGAAAAGACCTAGAGTTTGAAGTGGGTGATAAAGTGTTCTTACAAATATCTCCCTGGAAGAGGGTCATGAGATTTGAAATGAAGGGGAAGTTGATCCCTAGATATATCGGTCTTTTAGAAATACTAGATCGTGTTGGAAAGGTAGCTTACCAATTGGAGAATCCACCGAATCTCTCTCAAGTTCACGATGTGTTCCATGTGTCTCTCCTGAGAATGTACATACCTAATCCTTCACATGTACTCAGCTCAGAAGTTATACCGCTGGAGCAAGATCTTTCTTATAAAGAACAACCGATAGAGATTCTAGATCATAGTGAAAAAGTACAACGGAACAAGACCACTCGTTTTCTTAATGTTTTATGGAGGAACCACCAATTAGAAGAAGCTGCATGGGAGCTTGAGGATATGATGAGGGAGAGGTATCCTCATCTGTTTGTTACAAAGAGACAAATTTTGAGTTTAAGGGGGGTAGAATGTGACACCCGAGACTTTTATGAGAAATATTTTGTTTGTATGTTATATAAATCCTCAAATGAATCTTTCACTACACACAACACTAGCTTGTCTTGCTTTACACGCAACTGCGGCCTTCCTCGATAGCTTGCGTCGTACGCAATACCGAGTTTCACGAAACAACGATATGCTATTAAAATATTATTAAAAACTAGCCGTTATGAATATTATTAACTGAATTTTTAATTTTATAACATTTTAATTCAACTTATACATTTTATATAATGAGTTATAAAAGAAAAATCAGTTATTTTGGATAAAAGAAGTATTTTTCAAAAAATGCAATTTTGCCGCCTTTTGATGGAGCACCCACAATAAATCTAGTTTTTGACATGTTTATAAGTTCAATTTGACAAAATAAAATTCTTCTTTTGAATTATGGTATAAAAATTTACTTTGGATAAATTTTTGATATTTTTCTGATAACTTTAATATTTTGATGAATAGTAAAAATACGCTAATTTTTAATTAAAAACAACATTTTTTCATTGAGATAATTTATATGGATAAATTATAATATTGAATGGTTTTAAAGTATAAATAGAATATATTTTTACCATTTAATATAATGTATGTCATTAGCATTAATTTCACATTGAATTCATAGGTAAAAACATTTCAATCTTTGGCAATGTTTTAACTTCTAAAACCTGTTTTCTTAACAACGGGATTTATTTTAAATTAATTACTGCAACTTATCTATTTTGAATTGTGAAAAATGGATTCCATATTCAGAATAAGTGAGTCCAAATTATGTTAATAGGCTACTTTTTATTTTTGGGCATTATGAATAGTAACTACGGTAAATTTTATTTACCATAGTTGAAGGTAAATCGGGTAATTAAGGGTAAATATAATATTATAAAATTACCCTAACACCTGCCAAAATCCTATTGGATGACTAAAAGTCGACCCATATTACCTAATGGTCAGATTAGATACATTTAATGGACTTTTTTCCATGAAAATAATTTAATTATTATTAAAACCAAAGAATGTGACAACATGTCCCTTTCTTAAATCTTATAAGTGTGATAATTTTAATTTAGTGATAAACTTCATGAAACTTCGAACATGAATAGTCTCCAAAAATATAATACAATTATCGACATCATATGAATTTATTTATAATTTTTAGGGATTAAATAATTATCATTAAGTATGACACAATAGTGATGTGGAAATTATTTTATATATTAAAATATCAAATAAATTATTTTAAAAATATTAAAATAAATACTATATGACCTATTTAATGTGATCCAATAATTTTCTAGATACATATGACATTTTATTAATCTATTAAAGCTTTTAGTTGGAACATATATTCTGTATATATTTTATTTAAATTCAAATAAATGAATAGTGTCAAAATTGACACTATTGTTATTTTATAAAAATAACATATTATAAAAAAATTTAAAAATCACAAAAATATTTAAAAATTATAAATTAAAATTTATATGGTCTATAATTTCATAAAGTGTCAAATTATGTAAAATTCAAAACACATATGTAATTATTTATAATAATTTAAAATTTAGAATCTTATTACAACAAATAAAATTAAATTGATAAATAAGGATAAATCAAGTTGATAATGTTTAAAATAAATTACTAACATGTCTAAATTTTATTGGTTGATGATATTACAACATTATCTCATCTAATCTTCGGATATGAGTCATTTTGGAGGTTTTTAAGTGGGGTTGGGATTTAATATAAACTAATTTTACTTATATTTCCAAAGGTACCCCTCTCTTCCCTTATAAAAGGGAACCTCCTCCCTCTCCTCCTCACACCAATTTGAGCCTTAAATCTTGGAAAATACCTGCCCATTTCACTTCCCCACTTCCCTAGAAACAACCTAGAGGTCATGGTCTTCTTCAAAGACCATTTTTAGTGCCCTAAGAGGAGGTCTCAAAGAGGCGCTTCAAAGAAGAGGTAATGCCCGTTACCAATTCTTTCGTCTTTATTTCTTCTTCCACTTCTTCTTATTTGGTTGTTTAATTATTAAGTAATAACATAAGTATCACTAATATAATTATATGTTATTATAAGTATGGAACAACCCTATTTCACCATCTATCCATCCTACGGAAAACGAAATCACCACGCGCATGTACGTACGGAATACCGTCTCCACGCCGTGGTGTAATCTATTTTCCCCCACCATCTTACTTGGATGGGTAAAATGGTGTAAATAATAACTATATATGATTATTGTAAAGTGATATTTATTCTTAAATAGTATACATACACTCCAATACAATTCCATGATCATGGGAACGATATCATCGCTCGTGCGTACGTACGGAATACCGTCTCCACGATGTGATGTGACTCGTTCTACATGATCTTAATTGAATAATAATTATATAAATGAATTGAATGAATGAATATGATATATATTACACTAATACCATTCTGGAAATGAGGTATCTATAACCTAAAGAGAAGAATAAGAATTTATTCGACAAAACATGCATAAGAACAAAAAGTAATAAACACCCGAATAACAAGTAGTAATGAAATATTACTAACAAGAAGCTATGAATATGATCATATATGATATAATAACAATAATTATGATTCTGGAATAAGTAAATAACGTTATTTAAATCATTATACAGGAGTTTTGGGCACTTACGAAGCAAATCGGACCTAAGGTAAGGGAAATATCACAATCTCATTTTTATCTGAGATTGTTTATACTTTGGAATTTACTGGGGTGTATTTTATCATCCACATCCATGTTTACTCAATATATAATTTTTTACATCCACCTACAATTTTTTAAATCAAATTTTACCCTTCGGTGAGTTTTTAGTAAAAGATATGAAAGGAATCTTTTGTCGTTTTTCGTACGAGGTACTTTTTGACTATTCCGACAAAGCTACAAGAAGAATGTTTTTTTAACTTATACAGAATGAATGGATTTTTTAAACATTATTTCCAAGAAGATTCCTTTACAGGTTTTCAAGTTTACTTTTAATCAACTTATTTTAGTTTAAAATTGTATGACATGTTAAATAAATGAAAATGTTTTTGAAGTAGAAAGGATATTTTCCTCAAGAATGGAGTTCAAGTGTTTTATCAAAATTATTTTCCATCTAAGATAATATAGGGTTATGTTTCTATACCTATTATTACATTGATTTGATTATGTTGTGATGGAATTATTTTTATTAATTCCTTTATCTTATATGAATTGTTTTATGATGTCATGTTGTTTAAGAATCCCATTTTTATTACATGGGTTATGCAATGATGTGTGATTAATGATTTTGTGGAACACATAAGAATGGTATCATTATGAGATGGGTGGGACCTATATCTCCCTCCAATGCATTGGGTAAATATTTTATATCTCATGAGATAGACTTGGCTTGAACGGCAGGTTAAACCGATTCAGTGAAACAGGACTGAAACGAGGAGTGAACTCGGTTCAGAAATGGACTTTGTCCACTAAGATAGTCTTGGTAATGAGTCTTGACTAATAAGAAATGATTATCTATGATTATTTTTGTATTCCACAAGGTTTCATGTTTTAAGTTATGATTATTGGGATTTCATTTCACTATTATGTTTTATCCCATGTTATGAAATTATGGTCTCTTTTGTAGGTTAAGATTTCCAAAATATTATGTTCTTATGAATATGATGTGATTGATATTTCTTTTTACCCTTACGGAGCATTTGAGCTCAACCTTTTGTATGTTTTCTTTCCCTAGGTCAGGATGAAGGTTATTAAGTAAGATATGCCAAAAAGGGACTATAGATATGATGAAATAAATGGGACACAGTGTAGACGCTTTATGAACCAGTTGTTTATGTTTCCCATTTTCTAAAGACATTATACCTATTCAGTCCTTTCATGGTTTTGTTATATGTTGTAATAAGTATGATTAAATTTTGAAGTATTAACCATGTATGTAAAGTATGGGTCGTTATAATGCTCAAAGTTACTATGACTTCCTTGGAATCCAGTAATTGACTAAAACCATAAAGCATTGTGTGAGTAATAGTAGACATAAAACATTTAGAGAATATCATGATACCATATTTTTTATTTGAAACATCTTAGGATTTACCAAGGTCATTTATTCTCATCTTATATTAAAATCCTTCAAATTGGTTTGTAAATAAAATGTATATTATCCTATGAATATCCCTCGGGTGTGTCGTAACCAAGAGTGCATCAAGGCCCGTTATCATGCACCAGTTCCCGTTCGAGTCTAGCTCAGAGCAGTGTTTTTGGGTTTTACCCATAGGTACATCTATGTCAGATCTGACTCTACCTGCTCGTATCCAGACATGGATATATTTCATGGAAAACTAACAAAATCTCTACAATAACAATGTTTTAGGAAGTTCTTCAATACTAATCCTCAAAGACAATCTTAGGGCTATGTGCTCTAATCAGAGTTAATCTAAATCTACTTTCAAAGGTTTGGACCAAACTTCCTCTGATACTAACTGTAACACCCCACCCCAGAAGCCCAGAGTCGGTGCATTATTATGTATCTTTGGCATGATCACAAAATTTCATGTCTTGAAAGAACGATTAGTTTAGTATCCTTGGAAGTACTAGATACATTCATAAGGTTTACATTATATCATAAAATGGAAAACTACAACAACATTGTTTCGATAGAAAACAGTGAGATACCATAGACTATCCCTATAGGTCAGTCATAATATACTTATTCACATCCTGGGAAAAATAAAACATAGAAAGGGATGAGCTCAGATGCTCGGTAAGGATAAAAATATATCAAAAACATTCATAAATAAGCATAAACATTTAAGGCAATGTATAAGACTAAAAAGGCCTTTTAAACTTGAACATCAGAATAATATGGAAAAGGAAAAATAAAATAATTCCATTTACTTATTCACATGGATATTATACTAGTCAAATAATCACATGCAATATGAATATCTGCTTTTATAATGATGGAATGAATAATTTCAGACTGCATAACCACATAGTCAGGGCCTTGTGCCAAGACTACCAATAAGATTTTGTCAAATCCATGTGCCAGGACACTATTTTGTCTCATGAGACCTACCGATGCATCTAGAAGCTATAGCGGGCTCCACATGTCACTTACTAAGTCAAATGCATTCCTCATATGAAAATTTAAAACATAACATAAACATTAATATTAAAACTTTCATACAAATTGTCAATACTTTATCCACAAACCATGAATGGTATAAAAATAGCACATCCACAATAAAAAATAACTCATTCAATACAATATAGATGATTTTATGGTATAATATTAACATCAATCGAGAATAATGAAGGATATTTACATAGATGAAAATAATCATCAAAACTATTGGAGAGAAATATCACAATTTTTCTTGAAATCATTTAAAAGTCATACTATTTTTCAAGAATCCGTTTAAAAATAAATTTTTGAATCAAAGTGTCACATACCACTTTGAAACATTTAAAAGGAATTTTAATTTTAAAACAGTAATTCCCATAAAAATTAATCCTTAAAACCATTTTTATAACATGGATATTAATGAGAAATATTTAGAAGAATAAATCATTAAAACATTTAAAAATGATATTTTAGTTAGAGTTCCTAACCAAAAGAGAGACACTTGAATAAAAATAATTGAGGTAATAAAAACATTATAATATCATGGGAATAAAGGAATCCATGATATACTATGTCAAAGTACATTTTATACACCATATAAATGTGAATTGACATTTAACAACTAAGACGTCTCAATGGAAAGTAAATTTAGATGAAATATCTTATAAAGACCATATCCTTAGGATAAATAAAAACCAATGACATAATTTTGTGTGAAAAATATAAATACACTCAATATTATTGGATATTTTGTGTAAATCAATCAGAGTACATTCACACATATTCTTTTAAAAACACTAATGAATTCGATGTTTAACTCAATAAATGGAGATTGAGTTAAAATTACTCTTATCATGTTTATATCAATGACTTGAGAATTTATCAATGGAGTGATTATGGGTATCAAAATTATATCCACATAAAGGGGAGTGAAAATTACTACACAAATAATAAATAGTGATTCAACACATAATCAAGGAGTAAAATAGTCAACAGAGTATGCATAAAGCCCAATGAGTGGAAATTGAAATTTGAAATTCCCTTACCGATTCGGTAACACACACCCCATGAAAGAAGGATCATCCAATGATGATGTAAATACACATAAATTAGAGTATATTACACAAAAAATACAATATTGGGTAGTATATACACTACACAAAAGGTAGCCGTGACAAATATAGCATGAATCTCACATGAATAAAAGTGAGATGAAAACCCCTTACCACGTTGTAATTGAATCAGGTCATATGAAAAAAGTTAATAAACACAAAATTAATCACTTAATTCCATGAATATAAAGATAATAATGATAATATATATCAACTAATACAACATAATACACCACATTCAATAAATAAGTGGGGAACAATGGAAATCTCATGGAATTAAAAGTGAGATAAGAAATACCTTAAAAAAATTTGACAGCCTAACGACATCACATTAAAATTCAGAAAGTGAATTTTTGAGAGATAAAAGGGTATCTTATCATATTAAAATAAAATTTATATTAATAAGGATATAGAAAAACATATCCCAGCATAAGAAGAAGTAAATTAAAAGACATAACAAAAAGAAGTCTATTAAAAAGAGGAGGTTGAAAGGTTCCCTTACATTGTACTTTTCCTTGACTGGGGGTAGGTTAAACTCTTTTATAATGGAGAAATAATTGTTCTTAAATTATAAAATAATAATATACAATAATATGAAATCATATATAATCTTTTAATATTGCTTTGTTAATAATATTTTAGTATTATCGTCGTTTCGGGTGTTAACTGATTCTTTTTTTATATGCTTTGTTATGTCAGTAATGTTTGTTATGGATAGTATGTATCTTATTCATATTCATAATGATATTAATTCTTGAAACCTTATTTTTAATCATTTAATAAAAATTAGTCTTGAATGGATCACGATGGGGAATGAATCTCATCACGTTCATGGAGACGGTAATCCATACGTACGCACGAGAGACAATATCATTCTTTTGATATTAAAATAATATATAATTGAATGCTATATCATATATACATAATCATTAGAATGTTATATTTGTTATTTACATCAGTTACACATAATTATTCTACCCATCCAAAAAATAATTAATTGAATAACTATTACACCACAACGTGGAGACGGTAAGCCATATGTATGCATGTATGGTGACATGTCATTCAAAGGATGGATAGAATAATGAATATGGTTGTAATATATTTATAATAAAATATAATTATATAGAAGATACTCGAGTTCTTATTTTATAAAAGAAACAACAATGAAAATGGAAGTGAATGAAGAAAGAAACATGAAAGAGGTGATGAAAAATTTACCTCTTCTTCGGGTTCTTCCTTTTGATTTGACCAAAAGGGCTCCTTATGATGGCTATATGACTAAAGGAAGGACTCTAGGATTTAGGGAGGAAAGTTGAGAGGGTATATGGGTAGGGTTTGGCAGAGAAAATGGCCTTGAAGGTGTGAATTAGAGAGAAGGATGAGTGCCCTTTTATAAGACAGGTGAGGGGACCCATAGGAAAAGCTAGAAATATTATTTTATAAAAAAATCATTTTCGGTTTCTAATGGCTACAAAATGAATTATATAAAGTATAGGCTAGGTATGGGTCTAAAAAAACATCACTAATATGTTTTAGAAAGGTTTGTGTCACTATATTAACCATATCATTTAGATTTAACTCTTAGTTAAATAGTTTGACATTTACCATGTCTCTTTCTATTTTTATATTGTTTGTTTAATAAACATACAATATACTTCCAAGAAAACCAAAAGGTGGTTCATTAATGATACAACTATCATTATATAAGACTTTTGGCCTATACATAGATGTTTAGGAATATAATATCAATTAATAATATATTATTTGTTTTAAAGACTCTTTTATGTCTATTTTGACACTATTTGGTATTTTGTTTTTTCTAAATTCATAACAGCATTATTAATTCAAAAAAAATAAGTCATATTAACCTATAAAATTAGTTTAATTCATAAAAAGACTCAAATTACATTTATTTTGATATTTATAATATTAAATCTTTTAATATTTCTTTAATTAGGTAATTATTGCATCCTCATTGTGTCATAAATAAATTAGATTATTTAAGTATATAATTATAAATAAAATACCAATATGGGGGAAATTGTTTTAGATTTCTAATGAATATTTATAATCTAATTTATTTTATGTATAACTCTATATTAAAAACTTTTTTTGTTATTAACCATTTACTTTAACACTTTTAACTCTTCTTTGAATTAAATAATAATAAATGTCCAGATCTTTTTCTAGTGGACCTAAAGGATAATATTTTAATTCTAAGGTTGTTTTTTGTCTAATTACACATATCAAATAGAATTAAGACATGTGTTATGGTAATAATAATATCATTTTTACCCTTAATTACCCTATTTACTTTTAATCGTGGTAAATAAAAAACAAAAGTTACTATTCACCAAAAAAAATTATCAAATTGAACCACATTTTACCTACTCATATCAACCATTTCTCTTGGATTTTTGAAATTCAATTCACAGAAGTGGTAAAATTATGTTTTATTCAAATTTTCAAATGCTCCAAGGAAAGGGTAAAAGACGATTAAAAAGTTCAATAAAGTTTTTATATATCTAAAATTATTATAAAATGACTTCAATGAATTACATTGAAATTTTATAGTTATCCCTGTCAATTTGAGGAAGAATTCCTGAAATCAAGTACTAAGAAAGGGAAGAAGCCGTTAGTTGATGCAGGCGGTTTTATTACTCCGAGTTATGGACACACAATAAAGATAAAAGATCGCTCCAAAATAGAAAGAACCATTATTACAAGATCCCTTGCTGCACATGCAAAAGAAGAAAATGCTATTCCTCCATAGCCTGTGACAACTGAAATGTCATCTGACTCAGACACAACAGATTCAGAAGCATCCTCCAGTGAGGATGATGGGAATGACCCTGTATATAGAGATGCATACGTCATGGAGGAAAAATTGGACTTCTCAAAGGAGCTTGATTTGTGGATAGATGAGAATGACATAAATGACTTTCGGAAATATAAAAATGGGGACATGACCGCTGACACTTATCTTGAGCTCCGAAAAAGAATGTTCATCTTTGTTTGTGAGGAATTTAAGAAGAACCCAAATTTCAACTTCAATGAAATTCCATGGAAATGATTAGTCTATCTTCCCTGGATATGTTTGGTTTGATGATGCTGGTTTCTCTTGCTTGATTCGGTCTGCTTCATAGAAATTATGTTTTGAAGGGACCTTGATTTCTTGTCTGCTCTTGCTGCATAGCTCCGGATGGTTGGATCAACTGGAGACACCCCCTGCATCTGCATAAAGCCAGGATGGCTCTCTCTTCTGGACTGCTCCAGCTGCAGCCTTTCTGTTTGCACGCTCCTGGAATGCTGCTAGCTGAATCCTCAGTATTTATTTCCTTGAGCCCTATGATGTTGTATTCCAGTTCTGATGTCTGCTGCTATCGGCCTGCTTTTGGTGTTTGGCATCTCATGCTGGATGTTCCGGCGGGTTTGAGCACCTGGAGGCCCCCCTGCATCATCTACCGTAGGAGTCCCACCTCTTCTGAAGACCCTGCGAGTGGTTCTTCACCTTGGGGCCCTGGATCATGCTCGGTTGCTGCTCCTTGGCATGTGGGTTCTGCTGTCTTCAACAAGATACAGAACTGCCTGCCTTTCTTGTGATTCCTTGACATACTTGCAGCAGTTCTGAAATTTCATTCTCCTTGGTTTTCAAGGTATGTTTTTTTTGGTTTCATTAACTTTCAGAGGTTGTAAGCTCATTACACCTCGAGATTTCCATGTACGCCTTTTTTATTTAATAATTTTCTTGGACATGAACTGGGAAACGAGTTCATGTCAACTTGATAAAAAAATGTATCTATTTTGACATAAAATAAATTTAATTAATATAAATAATTATTTAAATAAAAATTCGGTTTTAAACTCTAACTCAGTGTTTTTCACTATTCATCAAAAATTGACAGTTTTTAGAAAAATACCAAAAATTCACCCTAAGCTAATTTTGATATTAGAAATCGAAAATTGAAGTCCATTTTCAATGATAAAATTTATAAAATTTCAAAAATTGGGTATTACTATTCATAACGGTTAGTTTGATTGGTCGCGGTGTGTTAGAATCTCGAAGTTGAGTACAATGCAAGCTATTACATTATTCAAAGGGAAACTTACCATGGAAGATTGGGGTGTTATATTTTATCTCTACAAATTGTATATCCCAAAAGTATATACTATTAAATAAACAAAATATAAATAAATTAAACATCATATATGATCACCATGATATATTACTTAATAATATTAATATTAAAATATTTATTCTGAAATACATATATCAAAAAAGAACTTTTAGAAAAATTTCATTTCATGGTGATTGATAAAATTCAATATAAATTGGTAAAATTTATTTATTACAAATAATAAATAAAATTGAGTCTTATTTTAATGGTCCTAGAATTTATTTTATTTATCCTTTTTCCAAATACTATTTAAAAATAATACTACATTATAATCATATATTTTATAATTTTACAATAATTACCTGAAATTTATTTTTTATTTTTTACATCCATCCATGAGGGTTATTATTGAATTTTCATTGTCATAGAAATATTAATAGTTATTCGATTTATTGATAAAATATTTACAATCAAAGAAACCTCCTAAAATCAAAAATAATAAAAACTAAATTTTCAATATAGCTGATTTAAGTATAAATTCATAAAAAGGATTCACAATTCATTTAAATTCTATTCATAATACTAATATAATTATGATATAATAAATAAAAAAATATTATTGTTCACCATAATTCTTAGGGAGTAATTTTACATAATTACCTATATCATTATAAATAAATCACTAGAAATAAATAGGTTTTTACATTCCTTATGAGTTAATACCATGATGTAATTTTCATCCATATTTGTTAAAATATCCCATTAATGTTAATCATTTAAAAATGGTATTCTTGACATTTTTAGGAAGAGATGGATGTTAATTACTATCCATTCCAGGGACTTAATCGGCTGAAGAGTCAAAAAACTAACCTTATATCTTATTGATTTGAAATTCAGTTAGGTTCAAATAGTTTATCATTACTTTTGATAGTTTTAAAGGGTTAGTAAAAATATCATTCACTCCATATTCCATCATAATTTGTTTCTCTATATAGTAAAAATATTAAATTCAACATGAGTCAGTTCTCATGATATTACCTTTGAAAAATCAGTTACAACATTCACTAATTTGTCATTATGAGTAGGGGAATCCATACATTTCCCATAGGTATTGACTCTCTTAATTTTAGTTGGTTATATCTCTATACATTGGCACACACTAATATATCTTAAAATCATCGTGAATATTGATACATAAAATAAAAAACTAAATTGATGTAAATGTTTTCAAGTACCATAATGTATTCTCATAATTCATATTTTTCTATGCTTTCTACATATTTAGTTCTCAAAGATTATTCTAAACATTATTTGATACCATCATTAATTAACACTAATTATGTAACCTTGATGTGATTCTTAGTTTATTACGTTGTTTTAAGATATTAGGGTTCATTCCACATAGGATCAATTTGTTTTGTAGTCTATAAATTCTCTCTATAAAAATGATTCAAAAATTAAATTGGAAATATATAAAAATAAAATATAAAACATTATTTCATTATATAAATCCTTAAAAAATAACCTTCTACATATCATGGGATATGTGAAATATAATATAGTTTTATCTTAGATGCCTAGTAAGGGTTGCAAACCACAAAAATTATATTGTGTAAATGAGTTTTTATCAATATGGGAAATACGATAGTCCAAATACATGCTATAAAATCAATAAGGACATTACCAATTTATCCTGAATCTTACCATCCATTAATAAAAAAATAAATCATCATTAATAAATTATTATGTTTAAATTTGATAGCAATGTAATTTAATATATCTACTGTTTTTCTATCATGAGACCTGCATATACATAGAGTGGTTATCTATTATGTGGTCACACTCATAACATTCATGTCTTACTCAATATTCATTTGTTGAATAATAAATAAAATTCATTATTAGATTGTGTTATAAATCAAAATTTAACTGCATTGAATGAATTATATTGAATATTTCCCTTGGAAAATAAATATTCAATATTTGGTAAAATCCATCAACTCATACCATCATGAAGTAGATCGGGTACCATAGTAAACTGATTACTAATATGACCCTAACATAGTCTGAAGGGAATTCTTGATCAGCCCTGGTCGGTGACTGAAACTTTGCATCATACAAAATGAATGTGCTAATGATTTTTCCACTAATACTATGGAATAAAAATAAATAAGATTGTAACTATATAAAAAACTCCCTTGGGATAAATGTACTAAATGTCCACAAGGTATAAAATATTTCAATGTACTGTAAGACAAGTATCAAAATATATAAAAATAGCACATTTATCTAATGAAAAAACTCAACATATCTATGGACCAACAGCTGGATCCACCTCAAACTAATCATTTTCCCTTACATGAGCCTAGAATGAGATAATTTAAAAACACCCAAAGAATCAAGTTGGGTGTGAGATAAATATCCATGTAATGTCACAACAATAATTCCATAACATATTTGAATAATATATTAACCAAATTAATTATTTTATATTTTATAGAAATAATTAGGTTTCTCATTTTATGTAATATTTAATCAAACCAATCTATGCATTTCAACTGATTCTAAATACATCAAAAAAGGCTTTATAAGTGATGCAATATTTCTAAAACTATAGATTAAATACAACATATGTATATAAATCACTTTATATAAATCTTGATTTCATGTAAATAAGATTATCAAAATTGGAATTTAATTATATCTCAAATATAAAACAAGAAAAAAAACATTTCCATTTTTTTATTATGTACAAATATTACAGGCTACATCACTTTGTACTCTCTATGTCATCACAACAAAAATTTTACACAGATGTCCTTTAGACACCTGTCATTGTTGAATAATCACCTTCCCCTAATGGATGAGACATATAATATTTATGTTCTATAATGCAGTATAAACATATAGGGTGTAATAATAAATCACCATATTTTTTAGGATTACAAGTGAAATTATCCAACCAATGATGGAAAAAACTAGACTACTTAATATAAAAGTAAATCTTATATCTCGCATTTAAAAAGTTAATTTCAATTAAAAACAAAAATAGGTTTTAAAAAACATGTACCTTTGAAAATATAGAGCAACTATGTTTCTATCAAAAAAAATTAATCCATTTTCATAGTGTAAAAAAATCCATCAATTTAATTTCAAACATTAAATTCAAAATTTTAATTGAAACTATTTCTATCCCTTTGAAAACACATCCCAATTAATTGGTATTGGGGGTTACTCCTAATTTTGTTCCAAACCTAATTCAATCCTCCAAAATCATTGGAATTGGGTGTTAATAAAAACAAATTTAAACCAATTTCAAAATATTATACTAAAATAAATAACAAAAAAAACAATAAATTTATGGTTAATTAGTTTGTCAAGGTGGGAAGGAATCACCTACATTTTTTAAAAAATTCAATGCCCACAACGAATCCTGCCAACAAGATTGAAGGCTTATAAGACCTCAAAACTCAAATTTGAAATGAGATCTAGAAACAGAAATTATAAATCCATCATTTTTAGGATACTCCATTAATCCTCAAGGGGGAGAAAGTAACTAAGATGAAGAAAAACGGGGGAGGCTTACCCGATAATTCACCCAGCCAATGAAACAATGATAAAACGCTGAATAAATGGTCTTGGAAGGGTTGGAGGGAACAAAGATCATCCATGGAAGGATTTGGATCAAGAGAAAAAAACTACATGGGGACGAGTGAAGAGTATATTTTTCGTTCTTCAAGAATATTACTAGTACCCTATTAATTACACAATGTAAAATCCCATTACACATCGTTAAAAGGTTAAACTCCACAACTGATGAAAGAAAACTCACCTCAAATTAAAAACTCATATTTAATTAATTTAAAATTTGTAAATACTCATTACATCATGTAAATATCTTGCTGTGAAGCCTTGATTGTATTCCTCTTGAAAACATTACATGTTGTGTAAACAAGTTACATGGAATGTAACCCTCCTTCAGTTGGCCAGCTACGTAACAAGGTATTAGAACCACCCCATAATAAAAAAAATATTTTCTATAGAATTCCTATGAAGTATCTTCCTTTACAAAAATGATTAGACCACTTCTCACTCATTAGTTAAAAACATTCACTCATCTCATGATTATCATAACCATGCTTCCATTTCTCATGAACAAAAGTTATCAATCTCACATTATACACCATGGTATCTGAATAAACTATCCTAATTGGACACTTAATGAAAGATAAATCTAGTTCAATCTCAAGATCATTATATCCCAATGGTGAGATGGATCATAAGTATTTTTTCTCATATATGATACATAGAACAAGTTATGTATCGACATCAGCTATGGTGGATGTGCCAAATAGTATATAAAATTTCCCACATACACAATGAAATCAAAATGTCTCAAAAATTGAGTTGCAAACTCCCCTTTCCTATCAATCCATCGATGAACCAACCAGTGTGAAACATTTAATAACATAAGGTAACATATTGAAAACTCTAAAGATATACAATGATTAACATTGTAACAGTTATATCAACTCTGGGTAATCAAGATTCTCAAATGAATTTGTTGAATATTTTTTGTCTTCTATTTCACAAACCTTTTTCGAAACATAAAACATTAACAAATTTTTGACCAACACAACCGATATTTACATGTAGATCTATACAAGGCCTCAAAATGAGAATTTTTTTGGTCTACTGTATATTATTATAAGGAAACTTTATAGCACAAAAATTATCATCTCAAACCACATCGAAGTCTAAAACACATGCATGATTCATATCATAATGAATTTTTATAGATATCACTATCTGGACATCTGAATATGGATGGTAGGAAATTATAGAATTGACCTGAGATCTTAGTGCTAGGTGAAAGAAATTCCTAAAGGTAGATGTAAACTAAGGATCCCTATTAGATAATATAGTATATTTAGCTCTATGAAAATGAATAATCTTATCACATTATGATTTCTGAACTCCTCAATATTTGTTATATCATTAATAGTTATGAAGAATTATGAACTGGTTATCCTAACTATCACCAAACATATGACATTATTCATTCTATAGGTACTAGTAAATATAATGAAATCTTCTATTGATACATCATCCCACTTCCAAATAGGGACTGCGGGTGGTTGATGTAAAACTTAAGGATTCTAATCAATGATATTCACATGTTGAAATTTAGAACAATGAGAAACGTACTTAGAAACGTTTCATCTAATACCTAGACATATAAATATTCATTACATTTCATAGAACATATTAGTGGTTCTTGGGTTCAAATACCATTGGTAATTATGAATTTATCTTATCCCAAACTTCCTTACAGTTAATATCCCAACAAATCAATTCTGATAGCATATAATAGAATCTTTAGAGAATGGTCACTAGGAAACAGTCTCTCTACCGTAAAAACGGTCTCTAATGCTATAGAATTTATCATAAACATGTTTATCATTAATAATTGTCTTCATAAGAAAAGATTTCAGCTAGATGATGGAAAAAAAATTCATCACATTTTTTCTAAACTCCAACATGAAACAATTCGATAAGATCTATCAAATGACTCTCTTTCAAATATTATTCCACTTCATATGTCAAAAGTTTAATACTCAAAGAACATTCAATGACATTAGTTTTCCCTAGGGTATATGTGAGGTCGAATTTGAAATATTAGTTGAACTCTACCCAACATCTCTGGCATAGATTATTTTTTTTTTGTGAGGAGGTATAACTCATTCTCCTGTTATATAAATAAATATTAATCATTTATCTGTAAAGTTAATGACACCAATTATTAATCATTTGGATTAGATTTTAATTTTCAATGTCTTATGGTAGATAATTCTTCTCATGTGTCCTATGTTGATGAGAGACATAAACAATGACCTGATTACCTACATAAGAAAATATCCCATAACTGAACTCGATGCATCACACAAGACCACATTACCGTTTGTGAACTTTGGAAGATTCAACACATTCACTATAGTCAAAAGACATTTCAGCTAAAAAAATAATTATGACATTTCTCATTCTATGAAAACATCACTTTCTTTGGAGTTAGAGTAATGATCGAAAATTCCACCTTTGAGTGGTCCTTCTTGAACCGATGATAATATTCATCTATATCCAATATAATCTAAATCCTAAATGCATTTCATGGTTTCTCCCAAGTCATTACATCCATAACCTTCTCATTATCAACTAATATTTCTTATTCTGACACAACATGTCCAAATAATTTCACTTCCCGATTCTATAAACCATAATTCTAATGCTTGGCATAAAGTCAGTGATTTTTTAGTAGAATTAGATATATTCTTAGATGATGTACATGATCCTCCATGGAGATGGAGTAAATAAGGATTTCTTCAACAAATAATAAAAATTTATCAATATACTCAGGGAAAATCATATTCTTCGAATCCATGAAAACATCAAGAAAATTTTTTAGAACAATGGAAATAACAGGGTGTTAATAATGGTTGTACTTACATCGAATTGCTCTTTTTTGGAGTTTAATAATCATTTATCCTTAATTGATGGAAACTAGATCTATGTTCTATCATTGAAAAAAACTTATATTCATTCATTTAATCAAAGTGATCATCATTATGAGGAAAAAAATTATTCACCATAACTGGATTGAGATTCTTTTAGTCTACACATAATGGAAGATAAATAGTAAATTTAATTGTATATAGAAACAGATATACCGAATGTGACATACTCAGGCCTATAAATCCTTTTATTAGATGATCATATAACTTGGGATTTTGTTCATTCATTTAAGATGGTACCATGCGGTAAGGGGGAACCGAGTCTAGTTGAATACCAGGCGCTGAGTCAATGGAAAATTTTACCTCCCTTATGAGTGAAAAAACAAATTAAATCATAAGGAAAAAAACTTCTATAGATTATGATGAATAGATGGAGATTAATACTAAGTTAATACCACTAAAAATAAAATTTATTTTATTATCTTCCCCATGTCTGTATATGAAGGTTTTTCCTACTCATCCTTGGGTCCCATTCTCTTTGAATGACAAGAGACAGACCACTGGGTGTTGTATGGTAGAGCTTTCAAAGATAACACTCAATTAAGGATTTATGGGAAATGATACAATCCATTATGAATTTTATGTGAAGATTATTATTTCTTATGACCACAAAAAACCAATCCCTCTCTAAATTTGTTAATGAGAAGACACATGTGGGAATATGGAGACCTCACTCTCTCTTCATTTCAAGGGGTGTAGTAATATCCATTGCCCACGATAAAATCTCTATTGTACGATTAATATGATTAACAATATTTTTTGAAATAAATGAATGAAAAGCACTAGTATCAAACAGAGAAGTCGCTGATGATGAATCCATAGAAATGAATCATCTCACATCCATTGGATACATGTCTACTTCCTCTAAAAAATCTTCCACTATGTGAAGTATCTTTTCCCAGATACATATGGTTAAAACCTTTTAATACATAAAGAATCTAATTTTACTAAATTATTAGGATAATATAATGATAATGTTTCATTATGTAGAGTGGCAATGATGCGCCCAAATATAAATAAGTTCTTTAAATGTCAGTAGGAGACACAATTCTATAGTGATTCAAGGATACCCCTCTTAGAATTTTTTTAGTATTCTGCATTAATAACAAATAAGAGGAATTCCTCTGGGAACTGTAGATATTTTGGAATGACCCTACCAATGAAAATTGATTTAAGAATCCACATGCTCTCTCATTCCCTTGAAGGAACTCATTATTCCACTAGGGGGTAAAGGAACTCCATTAAATAGTGACTTTCATTCCACTTCAATCTCAACCATCATTTCCAAGTCTGTAAAATTAGCATATTGGGGAATTTTTCATAAGAAGACCTAAGTGCAGATGTCCGATCGAAGTCCCAACTCTAACATTAGAGCCTTCATCCACACATTAGACCCAATCAAAGGAAAAAACAACACGAGTCTATCAATCTTATTTCAATACTCAGTCATGGTTTTATCAGCCGACTCAAGCTTTAAAAACATTACATCCTTGTCCATGACAATTGACCCTGGATTGAACTAGTTTCTGAATAAAACCTTGAAGTTATTTCACTATAAGACTATTTTTTGATGATTTCACCATCATGCCCCACCATATACATCAAGGTTCCTCTATAACGATGTGGAAAAAATTCACTGTGATCTCTTCTGGTTTCTCCAAGAACTCAAATAGATGTTCTATTAGGCCAAAAAAAATCTCACAATGTTGTGGATAGAAGGATCATATGAAAATAGTGGCCTTTTAAAAAAGGATCTCACGATGAAAAAATATAAGACAATCACACTGAGGTTCCACAGTTGGATCCTGAATGGGAACTGTAGGTGGTTCATATCCCATATCATAGATAGTGCACACAATCAGCTAATGTAGATTTTGGACCATGTGAGGATTCGTTCATTTTGGATTAAGAGGAGCTTCCACCTGGATTAGATTCACACATATTCTCAAAGGCATTATTATAATGATACAAGATTAACATACATGTATATTACATCATTTTAGATGAATATTTTGTACATTAAAAAAATACACTCCCAAGAACTATAATAGTTCAGTGTCTTTGGAAACATGGAATCAAAATCTTCTATCCTAGTGAATTATAATCAACATCTCCCATAATGATATACACCATTATAACATCTTCCAAAAGCCTTTATTCTTAATCTTGAGTAAGGAAACATAAGAAAAGGTTGAGCTAAGATTCTACATAAGGGTAAAAAAGTGAAAGCAGTAAGCATAAACATTAACATAGAAGTATGATAATGTGATCATAACATTAGTATATCGTACCCTATATATCAAAGGTTATAAACATGAGTTAATGGATAATGTATGTCCGATCATAAGACTAGAATCATAAGGAAATAAATATCATGAGCCACTAAATAATAAATAAGGGATAATAAAAATTATTTGTGGCATGCATTAAAGAATATAAAATTTAAAGTCATGGATACCTACCAAGACCGTTATAACATGTTTTTCTTGGGCTACGATCTATCACATACTTTGGGCATGGGCTAGCAACCAGTGTACCCACTTTTATTTAGGATTGGGAAAAAAACCCATGTACCTTATTGTTTTTAGGATTGGGATACAAACCATGCACCCTCTATATTTTAGGATTGGGATATAACCTATACACCCTCTTTCTTTTTAGTCTTGGGCTCCAACCCATACACAATTTTTCTTTTTGAGCTATGGATACTACCCATTAATGATATTTCTTTTCAAGCTTGGGCCACAACCCATTCACCCTCTTTCTTTTTTAGGTCTGGGCTACATCCCGTGTACCATTTTATCTCATATAAAACATATCATTACAAAATTAAATGGAGGGAGATATTTGTCCCACCATCTCATAATAAAATCATTCATACATACGCCACAATATAATAAAACATCCATCATATCATTACTCAAGAAAATACATTGGTTTTATGTACATCAAATCATAACCCATGAAATGAAATGGGTATCATTAACATTCCATCACATTATAACCTAGGAAATACATATATGTTTCATTACCATTACATTAAAGCACAACCTGTGATAAGAAGTATGTTTCATAAACATGTAACCTGTTAAATAAAAAGACTTCATAAATCATATGACATTAATAAGAACAAATTAATTAAAGGGATATGAATTAAACCTTTATATCATTTCATATAAATGGATAAATAACATCAATATATGTCATTTTAGATAAGAAATAATTTTGAAATATCCTCTAGAAAATTTTCTTGAGGAAAATCTCCATTCTAGTTTGAAAAGCGATTATTAATACCTAAAATCATTTGAAAATTATTTTCTTAGAAAATACCTTGAACCTTTTGAAATAATAATGAAAATTATTTTTCATGAAAACGAATAGAATAAGCATAAATGAAGTTGAAAACCCTTATTATTTAAAAACCATATGCTATCCTTTAATGGAAGCTTGAAAATATATTCAAAACCATTGTGTTGGAAACGTATAAAAATAATATTGAAAAAGTTCTGAATCCCATTTTTCATGAAAAAATATAAAGGAATCGTAAAATTATTTTGGAAAAAAATCTTCATAAATAACTTTTAAACACATTTTATTAATGATAGAACTTTTAAAAATGAAATGTTTTCATCGAGGAAATGATGGAAGGTAAATCCATTCAAGTTTTCTAAAGTAAAAAAGAACAATCCTATAGCACGCTATAAAGGGGTAGAAAAGTTTCTTGTTCGGAAAGAGTCAAGAATATTTCCATTGTTAGTTAAGTAAAAGTGCAAAATGATAAAAATTTTGTATAAATCATAAAGGATAATGATAAAATATTCTTTGAATCCCATTTTAGAAAGCATGTAATAATGATCGATGGAATGGAAATTTGGGGCTTTCTTAAAAACACTTTTTAAACTATATTTTTAACCAAAGAGTAAAAAATGGTAGCAATACAAGACTATATCATGAAATAATAAGGGATAAGTAAACTCATGAATTTTATAGAGATATGGATCATGACATTTCTTCAATTCAAGCACAAACATAAACAATCTTGAAAAGAAATGTTATCGTCTCAATATACGCTTATAACATGGTATCTTAGGATCATTCTCTCCATGTAAGGAATGGAAATTAAGTAAAACAGAGAATATCAAGAATACATTGAGTTTAATTATATGGAATGAAAAAATGATGTATGTACTCATCAAATATTATTTATGTGTATAACAAAACATAAGTCTCCAAGAATGAATGTTGACCCAAAACATTTCTATGAATTTTGAAACTTTTGGAACATAAACCTCATGAAATAATGATTATAGTATATGAATGTAAATACCCCTAAATTAATGTACCAGAAACATAGAATACTATAATGGGTAGTACATACACCATATAAAATCAATGAGTAGAAAAAAATCATTTTTCACAAAAAAAATCAAAAGTGATATGAAATCCCATTACCTTATGTCTTCACTCTCTCTATACTCATACAAGATTCCTCTAAATCGGGTAACTCCTTTTGGTTGGTGTCAAAAGGCTTATTTGAGGAGGTTTCATCCCAATGGGAGGATTCAAGGCCGAAGGGTGGATTTTTGAGAGTATACATTGGATGATATTGGATAAACATAAAATGTTTCCGAAGTTTGAGGAATGGTTAGAGGTGGTGGAATTTTATAAAGAAGGAAAATGACTTAGAATTTTTTGAAACAAGTTAGGTGTTTACATGTTATTACCTAAAAAAAGTTTTAAAAAACAAACCAAACTCAACAATTGAAGCTCTATAGAAGATTTATGTAAATACAATGGTTGTTTCGGAAGTTTATAGGTTATTTGGGACCAAAATTCTGTGGATTGGTCCCAAATTATAATTAATTTGACCTTAACTTCATTGATAATTTTAATCACTTTTACAAATAATTTTGATAATAAATAACATGGTCTTATTAGACTATAAATATTATTCTCAATACAATATATTATTTTGTAATTTTTAAATTCAGATAATTGAAATGGAAAAATAAATATTAGAGTGAATCTTATAGATGGGTTGAAATAAGGTTGCTTTAATGTAAGAAAAAAAATCCAAATCTTGTTTTGATTCTATATATAGATTCAAATTGAAACCTATTCTTATGAAATAAATTATATTAATAGATTTATTATTAATATAATTTTACTTTAAAACCTACATATAATATCATTTATCATTAATAATTAATTAGAAAAAAATGTTGTTCTTAACTAAAAATCATTGTTTTCATTATTCATCAAAAAATGATGTTTCTCAGAAAAAACCCAAATAATCACCATAGGAAAATTTATACCTTCAGAAAAAAAAATGATGTTTATTTTTTCAAATTAAATTTCTATATGTGTCAAAAATTAATTTCATAACTACAGTATGTTTATTTGAGAGAATTAAATTTATATCATAAAAATAAATTTCCAATAATCTTATCTTTCATTATCAAAATGATTTATTTATATAAAACAATTATAACCAATATTATAAAAAATAACTATTACTATTCCTATCACGCCCCACCCTCACCAAACGGAGGGAAGGGACAATAGATTTCCAGACCCTTATTTTGTTAAGTTGAAGGAGAGATAATGACCCCTGAGACCCACCATCATTAGGTCCCGGAGTGGCAACTAGCACCAAGGGTATAGAATCTCACAAAAACTGGAAGGCATTACCCTTTTTTATAGGAACGAGAGATAAGATAGCAACCAAACAATACCAAAGATGAAAGTAAAGGCAAAGCCAAAATTAACCCATTCCCATATGCATGTTCAACAGTAAATAATACAAGCCTCAAAAACACCAAAAGTAATGTACCAAGAAAAGTGAAACGACAAAGGAAACTACCCCGAGGTCCGAGCTAGTACGGTCTGTCCTGATCCCTAAAGTCCTCCTGGAAACCTGAAAGAAATTTTATATATGTAGGGTGATCATGCAAGTATACTCATTAGGGTAACCAAAGACTCTTGTGCAAAAGTGAGGAGACATTCTAATTCCCCATGGAAAAAGAGATAACCAAACACCCAACAAGGAAAGGTTATCCACCCAAATCTCACCAAGGCACGCTCCCCAAATAACACAAGTCAGTTAAAATATAGTAATAGCACCTCGATATTTGGGTACCCCATGCCACTTTCCCACTGGTTATTAAAGACATCCTATGCATCGAACAAATCCAGCCATTCTCACCGCAACCCCACTGCCACCCCCCCCCCCCCCCGCACACACGTGGTCCACAACCACACATCCCACCCGCAAACACCTAGGCCACTTCCACTATCCTTCCCGCAGACACCTGGTACACAACAACCCCATGAAACCATGCCAGAAAACACCTAGGCTAGAACAACCATTGCCTCTCTCGATGACACCTAGGCCAGAAAGCTACCATCACGCCCGAAGAAACCTGGGACTCATACCGAAGATACTTGGGAAACAACCCACCCATAAACACTTGGGCCAACCACCACAACCACCCCGCCCAAAGATTTGTGGGATAATAATGGACTTTAGTCCATCACAGCCTACCCAAAGAGACTTGGGATATTCTGGAAAGGGAGCAGAAAAGGATCTAATAACCAGCCACTCATAGTAGTGTTGGGAACCCCCCCCCCCCTCCATGAAATGGGAGTGTTTGGAACTTATGTGCTCAACATGGGTGGGGCGCAAATAAGAAATATAAAAACTACAGAAATATGTAAAGGTAACAAACACTCATCCCAACCTAAGGGTTCCCAAACCTAAGCACAAACACCCTCGTTACTAATTATTCATGAAAGAATAGTACGAAACTCACAGCCAAGCCACAACTCATTCCCAAAACCAATTCCCCACTCAACCATTCTTGTTTTCATGTTCAATTGATCCCATTATGGTGAATTCATCACTACCGGGAAACTAATAGGAATAACCACAATCCAAAAGGAAAAAACCAGTCAAACAGCAATTTAAGCATTCACACCCGGTTCTCTTGCAAGTCACAACAACAAAGGGATAAGTGAGATCCCTAAAAGTACTAGAACCAAAGAAAACCCCGATACACAGCCCCATGTTCCCAAAATCCAAGAGCCAATGGTCTCTCAACAACAGAGGATTCCACCCCAATTCATGATATAAGCAGAGTAACCACACAGCCTCAAATTCACAACCAGCAAAAGTACAACAACAGGGGATCCCATACCCACCCATATCACCCCACCAATCGGCCTGTGAAAGAAACAACCAATCCTCTACCACCAACACAAGCCAGGCCCATGCAGGTATTTTCAGATTTAAAATATTTTAGACACTCCATGGTTTCAATTCCACTGTGCTTCAACTGAGGTTATCACAGAAAAGGGTTGATCCTGGTGCTTTCAATTTATTTAACCGAGTATATGTAATTATCCAATTACATGTTACGGTTATTTAAACATCCAGAAGCACCGAGGTTCATTAGTGCATAGAGAAAGACCACCAATGACCATGATTTTTAGTGAACATAGGCACGTACAATTCACAACACATAACAACATAAAGAGTACAAAATAACCTAGATCACAACCCCCCCCCCCCCACTTTCATTCTTTTGAAGGTCCATTCATTATCTTAGTTATGTTTGGTTTCATCAATTTCCATAGAGGAAAAACCATGCCCACCCCGCATGATACATAGAAAGAAGAGACGAAGGAGAAAACCCCTACTTGGTTGATCAAAGATGGATGTTTTTCTCCACGTACCAAAACAGGGGAAGCACGACTCACAGGGATCCTGCACAGGTGCACCACTTGCCTCAGGAAAGAAAGTAATTCGAACGTACAAGGAAAAGGAGGAGACTAGCCAATAGGGAGAAGAATAATTCCTAGCGTGATATATATATGAGATCCCCAAAGTTATGGGATTAGGAATTTGAATGCCTTGGAAGTCGGATCATGGTTCTACCACGAGGTTGGGTGGTTACACACGACTAAATTAATTGTTATTTAATAGGGAAGTTTATCATGATTTTTTGATATTATTTATGGGTTAAAACCATCCTTGAAATTCCTTAAAAGGTCAAAAAGGCCTAAAAAGGCGTTACAGGAAAAACGGTATAAGGAAAACCCCACAAAGCTGGATAACACCGATTGGTTTCACCGATCGGTCGGTCGCACCGATCGGCCCCACCAATAGGTCGCACCGATCGGTCACGCCGATCGATCGTTCTAATCAGTCACGCCGATTGGTTGCGCCGATCGGTCGCGCCGATCGGTCTCACCGAACGAGGTATGGCCCCTTAGGATCCTAGAATTTGTCAAAGGGATGGATCATGAGAGTCTGAGACATTACATCTGATACCTCTCAAACTATTCTCACCCTCGAGAATCCATAACCAGACCTAAAGGAAAGATGGGGGTCCGAACAACCACCCTGGAAGATACCTATTAGGAGTGAACCTCTCTGACAGAGGAACACCTTATCTCCTGAAAAATCACGGACGTCCTACCGCTCCATTCCCCGTGCAACCATGAAAATCAAAAAACTAAACCATCCAGCCATGTCGGAGAGGGGTTTACCTTCCTCCGTGTTAAGATACTATCCGCTTTGGGTGGAACTGACATGCCCTCACGGGTTTAGGCGCATCCAATTTAATGCGTCCTAACTAGGAATCAGATCCTCCCCTTCCCATCCTTTAGGACACTTCACACTCATTCACAAAAAAAAGTAAAATTCACGTCCCATATTCAACAAGGTAAAGTATTACATAGCAAACAAGTACTGAAAAAACTCGATAATACTCAAAACAACTATGGGTACTGGGCACGCATCTGCGCTTTCCTCTCCTAGGTACTCTTCTAAAGCCCACCATGCCTCCATAATATGCGAACCAATAGGCTGGTTCATCCACAAAGAAACTTTTCCTCATGACCCTCAATCATCACTGGCCATTCCACGATGGTTGCATCGTCTTCGATGTCAATTTATCCCTAGTCGAGGTTGTGTGAATCGTCGTGCAGATACCGACGAAGTTGGGAAACATGGAAGACATCGTGAACCCTTTTTAGGTGTCGTGGAAACGCCCGCTGATAAGCCGCCTTTCCAACCTGGTGCATCACCTCAAAGGGTCCGACGAACCTAGGAGAGAGCTTACTTCCCCTACCAAAACTCCCCTGCCCACGCCAAGGGGAGACCATCAAGAACACGTGGTCCTCAACCTCAAACTCCAAGGGCCTTCTCCTATCATCCGCATATGACTTCTTCCAGTCTTGAGCCACCTTTATCCTCTCTCGTATAACTTGAACCTTCTCACTTGTGATCTGTACCGCCTGTAGTCCAAGAACACCTGCCTCCTCGACTTCTGTCTAGCACACGATTGACCGACACGACCTCCCGTACAAGGCTTCCAATGGAGCCATACCAATGGTAGAGTTGTAGATATTGTTGTAGGTGAACTCTACCAGAGTCAAGTGTCACACCCATGATCCCCCGAAGTCCAAGATGCATGCTTGTAGCATATCTTCCAAGGTTTGGATGGTTCACTCTGCCTGCCCATCTGTCTGGGGGTGGAAGGTAGTGCTAAGGCGCAGCTAGGTGCCAAAAGCATGCTGGAAACCCCTCCAGACTCATCAGGTAAATTGTGCATCCCTATCTAAGACTATGGACCTTGGAACCCCATGAAACCGCACCACCTCATCCACATTTCTCCGTGCCAGAGCGTCCACTGCACTCAACTCCTTGATTTCCAGAAAGTGAGCTGATTTCGTCAACCAGTCAACTACTACCCAGATGGCGTCGCACCCTCCTTGAACCTTGGGTAGCCCCGTGACGAAATCCATCGATATGTTGTCCCACTTACATTCGAGGACATCTAAACGTTGAAACAAACCACCCAGAACACGGTGTTCATCCTTCACCTGCTGAAAAACTACGCACTTGGCTATAAACTCTACCACCGCCCGCCTTTCCCCGGGCCACCAAAACTGTCTCCTCAGACCCTGGCACATCTTGGAAACTCATGGGTGTACGAAAAGGGGTGAGATGTGGAACTCACTAAGGACTCTCTCACGCATCCCCTCTGGAACGAACAACTTCCCTCGGAATTGAATTTGATTCTGTCCATCTTCTGTCCACCCTTATGGGGCACTGCCTTGGCTAACCCGGTCACACATCACTTCACTCTCTAGGTCTCCCCACTGAGACTCCTCCACCTGATGTAACAGAGAAGAATTTATTTTCATTTGATACAGGAAACCCTTACCGCCATCCATCCTCACATTCAGGTGCAGGGAAGCCAACTCCTCCATCGCCCTCCAAGTGGCTGTCGACTCTCAAAACGCATCCCTCTGTGACTTCCTGCTAAAGGCATCAGCCACAACGTTTCCTTTCCCTGAGGTGTAGGAAATCTCGAAATCATAATCCTGGAGGAACACCATCCACCTTCTCTACGTATGTTCAGGACATGCGGGGAGAAGACATACTTCAAGCTCTTGTGATCGGTAAAGAACACGAACCGCTCCCCGACGAGGTAGTGACACCAAAACTTTAGTGCTAACACGACCACCTCAAGCTCCAGATCATGGGTGGCATAGTTACGCTCATGGGAACATAACTGCCTAGACCCATAGGAGATCACACCTTGCTGCTGCATCAACACACATCTAAGGCCCTACCCTGAAGCATCACAGAATAATTCATATGCTTCCCCTTCTTCTGGAAACCTCAAAACTGGGGCACTAATCAACTTATCTTTCAGATAGTTGAAGGCTTCCTCGCACTGCTCGTCCCATACAAAATCCTGGTCCTTCTTGGTCAAAGCTATCAATGGTGCTGCAACTCGGGATAAGTTGGGCATGAACCTTCGGTAGTAACCTGCCAGCCCAAGAAAACTACGGACCTCTTCCACATTCTTGGGTTCTTCCCAAGAAACAACCGCCTCAACCTTCGATGGGTCTACCGCTACTCCCTACTCGAACACTAAATGTACTAGGAAGTGCACTTCTCGTGTCCAAAACATGCACTTCGACAACTTCCCAAATAGTTTCTGCTGTCGTAGGACCTCTAAAATGTTCCTCAAGTGCTCAACGTGATCCTCCTTTGATCTTGAATAGATTAGGATGTCGTCAATGAACACTACTATGAACCAATCCAGATACTCCTAGAAGACAGAGTTCATAAGCCCCATGAATACTGTTGGAACATTTGTAACTCTAAACGGCATGACCACAAACTTGAAGTGCCCATATCTGTACCTGAAGTCCGTCTTCGAGATGTCTCCCTCCTTCATCCTCAACAGGTGATATCTAGACCACAGTTCGATCTTGGAGAACCATCATGCCCCCTTCAGCTCGTCGAAAAGATTGTCTATCCTCAACAGAGGGTAGTGATTCTTGACCATCACCTGATTCATCCTCCTTTAGTCTATGCATAGCCTTAGACCACCATCTGCCTTCTTTGGGAACAAGACATGAGCACCCCACGGTGACATACTTGGTCGAACATAACCCCTCTTCATCAGATCGTCAATCTGAGTCTGCAACTCCCGTAGCTCCGAAGGTGCCATCCGCTAGGGAGCCATCAAAATCGGATGAGCACTAGGCTACAAGTCTATCACAAACTCAACATCACGTCAAGGGGTTAGAGTTGTCACCTAGTTAGGGAAGATGTCCATAAACTCACTGACGATCCCTGGTACCTCCACCATCTCTGCATCCGCTGACTCCTCTAATAGCTCAGCTAACAAGGAGAGGAGGGGTCCCTCTCGCCAGCTACCCTTATGGCCACCCCGCTCACCGGTGAAAGTAACACGTTGGTCGCCTATGTCTGAAAACACGACCCTTACTCGGAACAAGTCGATGATGGCATATACAGAGAACAGCCATTCAATTCCTAAGATGACATCGTATGGCTATATCTGTAATAGTAGGAGGTCCCTGACTGACTGATGTGGCCCTATCATCTGTCTGCATCCTCGCCAAAAATATATCAAGTCAGTCTGACCTCTGACGGGTGTGCTCAGCACCAGGGGCACTAGAAGTCTCTCAGCATCGTGACCCAAAGCACGGGCCAGACTCGGTGTAATAAAGGAGTGTGAATCTCATGTATCGAACAAGACGTAAGTAAGGGTACTGAACAAACTGATCGTACCTAGAACGACCTCCGGTCCTACTGAAACTGCTACCTCCACAGTGTGTTGGGCCTTCCCACTGCCTCTGTACTGCACTCTATCCGGGCACTGGTTCTGAAGGTGCATGTGGCTCCCACAGATGAAGCTTCTCGGCCTTGGGACTGAAGGGAAAGGGCGAGGGCCATGGGATCGAAACTGGAACTGCTGAGGCATGTTCCCTGCTAGTCGAAACCTAGAGGGTCCCGATGCTGGAGGTCTGGTGCTGACGGCCTTTCCCTTTGAGGATCCTAGCTTAATACCCTCTTGTGATGAACCTCCCAAAATGTGAATCCTATCCACTACTTCATCCTTCTTCTGGACCTCCAGGTATGTCGGTAAGGTGAAGGGGGTAACAGCGTACTGGAGGGATGGTCGGAGCACCTCTTCCAAACGTCTCTCCCGAGACTCCTCATCTGGAAAAAGGTCTGGAGAAATGCAGAGGAGATCCTTGAACTTGATCCCCAACTCTCTAACTAACATACCCCCCAGCTGGGGGGATAGTAGCTCCTACATCTTTTCTGCTTTCATCGTAGAAGAGAGGAATTCCACCCGAAACTCCTTTTCGAAATCATCCCATGTCACCTCAGCCTCCCTCTTCTCCCCCAGATAGAGTGTCCACCACTGATGTGTCACTCCCCGCATCTAGATTACGGCCAGAGCAACCTAGTACTCTGCTGGAGCTCGGATCAAGCCGAAAGCTATCACCAGCTCCTCTATCCATATCTCCGTCTCCATGTTTGAGGTGATGCCCTCATACATACTGAGGGTCTGCCGCTGGAAAGAACGAACTGTATTCTTCCACTGATCATCCTCCTTCTCTCGTACATCCCTCTGTCGGTCAGACGAGTCAACCTTCTGGGCCTCGATCACCCGCACTACCCATGGTCGCCTCCCATGTGTCGTTGTTGCAAGTAAACAAGGAATGCCTAAGCACGGGTAGTGTAGAATATTGTTATTACATTTTATTTGACTTATTTATTTATTTTTGAATCCCCAAATCTCCCAGAAACACGAGAACACAAGTCATTATGATTCATGTATCTTTCCTAGGGTCTCTACACTGCAATCAGTGTAGCCTAACTTGGTCGTTCGGTAGGTCCAGTGTCCTTGCATTGAGTCACGGGGGGCCCTAAAATCCCGTGTCCTAGCCATTATTCCCTGACCAATTTCATGCGCCAAGATTACCCAACATTGTTTCCCTACCATCCCATGCAATCCTCACTCTGCCTAACTCTAGACTCCATCCTATCACTCAGCCTCTCTCCTATGATACCATTCTTCCACGACCCGCCTTCCCTAATAGGTGGGAAGGGACAACAGATTGTTAGACCCTTCCTTCATTAAGTTGAAGGAGAGATAATGACCCCTGAGACCTGCCTCCAATAGGTCCCAGAGCGGCAACTATCACCAAGGGTATAGAATCTCACACAAAGTGGAAGTCATTACACTTTTTATTTTTTTATAAGAACAAGAGATAAGATTGAAACCCAACAATACCAAATATTAATGAAAAGGAAAATCCAAAGTTAACTCATTCCCATATGCGTGTTCAAAAGTAAATAATACAAGACGCAAAAGCTCCAAAGGTAAAGTACCAAGAAAATGGAAACAACAACGGAAACTGCCCCGAGGTCCGAGCTAGTACGGTCCAGCCCGATCCCTGAAGTCCTCCTGGAAACCTAAAAGTAGTTTTTTATACGTAGGGTGAGCATACAAGTCTACTCAGTAGGGTAACCAAAGACTATCGTGCACAAGTGAGGAGACATTCTAATGCCCCAGGGAAAAAGCGATAACCAAACACCCAACAAGGAAAAGCTATCCACCCAAACCTCACCAAGGAACGCTCCCCAAATAACACGAGCCATGTAACATATAGTAATATCACATCGATATTTGGGTACCCCACGCTTCTTTTCCACTGGTTATTGAAGGCATCCTATGCATCGAACCAATCCCGTCATTCTCATCGCAGTCCCACTACCACACCCGCCAGCAGACACCTGGGCCACAACCACACATCCCGCCCGAAAACACATGGTCCACAACCGCTATCCCGCCCGCAGACACCTGGTCCACAACAACCCCATGTAACCATTCCCGCAAACACCTAGGCTAGAACAACCACTACCACGCCCGAAGACACCTAGGCCAGAAAGGTACCGTCATGCCTGAAGACACCTGGGCCTCATCCCGAAGATACTTGGGAAACAACCCGCCCGTAAACACCAGGGCCAACCACCAGAACCACCCCGCCCAAAGATTCATGGGCTAATAATGGACTTCAGGCCATCACAACCTACCAGATGACTCTTTTTCTATTCGTGAAAGTGAGCAGAAAAGAAGCTAATAACCATCCACTCATAGGAGTGTTGGGGAAAACACCCTGCCCCATGAAATGGGAGTGTTCAGAACTTAACTACTCAACTTGGGTGGGGCAAGAATAAGAAACATAAAAACTATATATATATGTATTGGTAACAAACACTCATCCCAACCTAGGGGTTCCAAAACCTAAGAACAAACACCCTCTTACTAATTATTCATGAAAAAACAGTACGGTACTCACGGCCAAGCCACAACTCATTCCCATAACCAATTCCCCACTCAACCATTTTTGTTTTCATGTTCAAGTGATCCCATTAGGGTTAATTTCTCACTATGGGGAAACTAACAGGCATTACCACAAGCCAAAAGGAAAGAAACAGCCAAACAACAATTTAATCATTCACACCCGGTTCATTCTCAAGTCACAACAATAAAGGGATAAGTGAGATCCCTCGAAGTAATGGAACCAAAGAAAACCCCAAGACACAGCCCCATGTCCCCAAAATCTAGGAGCCAATGGTCTCTCAACAACAGAGGATTCCACCCCAATTCGTGACATAAGCAGAGTAACCACACAGCCTGAAATTCACAACCAATGAAAGTACAACAACAGGGGATCCCATCCCCACCCATATCACCCTAGTAATCGGCCCGTGAAAGAAACAACCAAACCGCTACCACCAATACAAGGCAGTACCATGGATGTATTTTCATATTTAAAAGATTTAACACACTCCATGGTTTCAATTCCACTGTACTTCAACCGGGGTTATCACATAAAAGGGTTGATCCTGGTGCTTTCAATTTATTTAACTGAGTATACGTAATTAACCAATTCTATGTTACGGTTATTTAAACATCCAGGTGCACCGAGGTTCATTAGTGCACAGAGAAAGACCACCAACAACCATGATTTTTAGTGAGCATAGGCTCTTTCAATTCACACCACATAACAACATAAAGAATACATCAGAACATCGATCACACCCCCTTTAATTCTTTTAATGGTTCGTTCATTATCTTAGTTATGTTTGGTTTCAGAAATTTCCACAGAGGCAAAATCATTCCCACCCAGCATGATACACAGAAAGGAGAGACTAAGGATAAAATCCCTACTTGGTTGATCAAAGATCGAAGTTTTTCTCCATGCGCCAAAACTGGGGAACCGCGACTCGTAGGGCTCCCGCACAGGTTCACCACTTTCCTTGAGAATTAAAGGACTTCAAACGCACAAGGAAAAGGAGGAGACTAGCCAAGAGGGAGAAGAATAATTCCTAGCGTGATAAATAGATGAGATATCCAACGTTATGGGATAAGTAATTAGAACGCCTTGGAAGTCGGATCGTGGTTCTACCACGTGGTTGGGTGGTTACACATGATTGAATTAATTGTTATTTAATAGGGAGGTTTTTCGGGATTTTAAGATATTATTTATGGGTTAAATATGGCCTTGAAACACCTTAAAGGTCAAAAAGGCCTAAAAGAGGTGTTACGGGAAAAACTGTAGAAGGATAACCCGACAAGGATGGATAACACCGATAGGTCACACCGATCGGTCGCACCAAACGAGGTGCGACCCCTTAGGATCCTAGAATTTGGAAAATGGATGGATCATGAGGGTTTGGGTCATTCCAATTCCAATAATTATGTATAATGGTTAGGCTATAATTTATTCATATAATTAATTATATATATGAAAATATGTTTCATATAAACTATGTGTAATGTGAATCGTACGCCAAGTCGGCATTAATTGTACTGCTAGACAACTCTGTTTTACTTTTTTCAGAAGCCAAGTTGGTATTGCATGTGAATGTAATGATTAAAATATTGTTTTAATATATATATATAACTGTTTCCAATGTCATGTGAAATGAAAAAATATTGAAAAGATAAATTAATATTCTTGGTATTTATTTTAATGTACCTTTGATTCATTTTATTAATCCTTCTTCCAAAATACCATTTAAAAATAAAACTATATTATAATCATATATTTTATAATATTACCATAATTACCAAAAATTTATTCTTTAATTGTTACATTCATCCTTGAGGGTTATTCTTGAATTTCCATTACCATAGAATGATTAATAGGAATTACATTTATTGATGAAATATTGACAATAAAAGAAACTTCCTAAAATCAAAAAGCATAGTAACTAAATTTCCCATATACCTGATTTTACTCACAATGTATTAAGATAGATTTCCCATTCATTCTCATTCTATACATAATATTAAGATAATTATGATATTATCAATAAAAAATATTATGGTCCACCTTAATTCTTAGGGAGTAATTTTATATAATTACCAACGTCCTTATTAATAAATCACTATAAATTAAAATGTTTTCTCTTTTCATATGAGTTATTATCAATTCCATGGACTTAATCAGAATAGTCATGAAACTACACATATATCATATTGATTTGAATTTTAGTTAGGTCCAAATAGTTTATCATTAATTTTGACAGTTTTTAAGGATTAATCAAAACATCCTTCACTCCATATTCCATCATATTTGGTTTCTCTATATAAGAAAAGATGTTAAATACAACTTGAGTCAGTTTTTAGGATATGTCCTTGGACTAATCAGTTACAACATTTACTGAGTCGGAACTATTAGTGGGGGAATCCTTACATTTCCCATATGTATTGATTCTCTTAATTTTAGTTGTTTATATCTCTATACATTGGTAAAACCTAAGACAGATCAAAATCATCATGAATATAGATCCATAAAATAAAAAAACATATAATGGTAAATGCTTTCAAAACCATTATGTATTCTCATAATTCAAATGTCTTCTATGTTAGCTACATATTTAGTTCTCATTGAACCTGTTAAAAATTATATGATATCAACTTTAATGAACACTAATTATGTAACCTAGATCTTATGCTTACTTTATAACATTAGTATAAGATATAAGGGATAATGCCACATTGGATCAATCAGTTAAGTAGTATATAAAATTTAGATATAAAAATGATTCCAAAATTAAATTGGAAATATAAAAAATAGAATATAATAAATTATTTCATTATTTAAATCCATCCAATATATCCATCTACATATCATGGGAATGTAAAATATAATATTGTTTTATATTATATTATTAGTAAGGGTTGTATACAACAAAATCTATATTATGTAAATTAGTTTTAATCAATATGGGAAATTGGATAGTCCAAATACATGATATTAAATCAACAAGGCCATGAACAAGTTACCATAAATATTACCATCAATTACTCAAAAAATAAATCATCATTAAATAATTATTATATATAAACTTTATAGAAATATAATTTAAAATATCTAAATGTATTTTATCATGAGACCGATAAGAATATAGAGGTGTTATCTATAACATGGTCACACTCATAACATTCATGTCCTAATCATTATTTATATATTGAATAATCAATTAAATTCATTATTATATTGTTTTATGAATCAAATTATATCTATATTGAATGAATTATATTGAATATATTCCTTCGAAATGAAATATTCATTTTCTATAAAAATCCATCAACCGATACCATCATGAACCAGCCCAAGTACCTTAGTAACCTAATAACTGAGAATACCCCGACATAGTTTGAAGGGAATTCCCGATCAGCATGGGTCATTGACTGGCACCTGGCATCATAAAAAATGAATTTGGTAATGATTTTTCCAATAATACTGTTGAATAAAATGAAATAATATTTTAATGATATAAACAACTCAACTTGGATGAATGTACCAAATGTCAAAAAGGCATAAATATTTTCATTATACTGCAAGGAAAGTAACAAAATTGATGAAAAAATCCCAATTATCAAATATCAAAACTCAATATATCCATGGTTCATCAACTAGAACCAGCTCCAAGAGATTATTTCTTCTTGCATGAACAAAGATGGAGATAATTTAAAAACACCCAAACACACAAGTAGGGTGTGAGCTAAAAATCCATGTAATATCACACGGAGAAATCCATAACAGATTCTGATAATATATTAATGAAATGTATTTTTTATATTTAATATAAATAATCATGTTTGAAATTTTATGTAATATTTAAAAAATCATTTTTTACAGTTCAACAGATGAAAAATAAATTAAAAAAATCTTTATATTTGATGCAATATTTATAAAACTATCGATTAAAAATATCATATTTATAGAAATCTATTTATATAAATTGATATGGCATGTCAAGAAATTTAAATACATTTGAATATATTTATATCACAAATTTATAACAATAAAGAAACATTTGCATCATCCAATTATGTATAAATATTCTAGGCTACATGAAGTTGTAGTTTCTATGTCATCACGACAATATTTGTAAACACACATCCTCTAGACACTGGTCAAAGTGGAATAATCATCTTCCACAAATGGTTGATACATACAATATTTATGTTCTATAAGACAATATAATCATATTGGGTGTCAAAATAACTCACAATCTACCTAGGGATTGCATGTGAAATTACCCAATAAATGATTGGAAAATTGGACTACTTAACAAACATATAAATCCCATTCTTCCCATTTAAAAAGACAATTTCCATTTAAAACAAAAATAGCCTTTAAAATCATATAGTTTTTTAAATAAAAAGAAACTTCGGTTCTATCCAGACATTTTAATCCATTTTCACAGTTTAACAAATTCTTTCAATTTCATTTCAATATTTAAATTCAATATTTTTATTGAAACCATTTCCATCAATTTAAAATCTCACCCAAATTAAATGTTATTGGAAGTTTTCTGCTAATTATTTTCCCAAACCCAATTTAGACCTCCAAATTCAATGGAATTAGGTTTCAATAAAAAAAATTATAAAAAAATTCAAAATATTTAACACAAATAAATAACAATAAAATAAATAAATTTATGGCTAATTAGTTTTTCCATATGGGAAGGAATCACCTACATTTTAAAAAAAAATTCAATTCCCACAACGAATCATGCCAACAAGAATGAGTGTTTACATAACCTCAAAACTAAACCTAGAAATGAGATCTAGAAACACATAATATAGATCCATAATTTTTAGGATGATCCCTTAATCTTCAAAAAGGATAATTTAAATTAGATGAAGAACAATGGGGGGATGCTTACCTGATAATTTTCACAGCCAATGGAAAAATGATAAAATGGTGAATAAATTGTCTTGGAAGGGTTGGAGGGAAAAAATATAATCTGTGGAAGGCCATGGTTCAAGAGAAAAGAAACTATTGAGGAGGAGAGAAGAATACCTTTTCTATTCTTCAAGAATATTACTAGGATATTGGTAATTAAACAATGTGTAATCCCATTACATAGCGTTAAAAGGTCAAATTCCATAACTGATTTTAAAAAAATCAACTTGAATTAAAAAACTAATATTTAATTCATTCATGATTTGTAAATACTCATCACATCGTGTATCCATAATGTTGTAATACCTTCATTGTATTCACCTAGAAAACATTACTTGTTATGTAACCAAGTTACACGGCATATAACCCCCCTAGAGTTAGTCAGCTATATAACAAGGAGTTAGAACCTCACCATAATAAAAAATCTCTTCTCTATAGAACTCCTATGAAGAATATTCCTGGCCAAAAATTAATAGATCACTTCTCACTCATCAGTTACTCAAATTCCCAAATCTCATGATTATCAGAACCATGCTTCCATTTATCTTGAACAAAAGGTATCAATGTCCCATTAAGCACTATAGTATCCGAATAAACTATCCTGATTGGATACTTAATAAAAGATAAATCAGGTTCAACATCAATATTACTCCATCCCAAAGGTGAATGGATCATAAGTATTTATACTCATTTATGATATATATAACCTGTTATTTATTGACCTCAGCAATAGTGTATGTTCCAAGTAGTATGTAATATTCCATTTATACTTAATAAAATCAAAATTTCCTAAAATGAATGAGGACCAAACTCCCCTTTCCTATTAAGCCATCTATGAACCAACTGGGGTGAAACATTTAATAACAGCAGGTAACCAATTGAAAACTCCAACTTTATACAATGATGATCATTATAAAAGTTATATTAGCTCTTGGTAATCAAAAATCTCAAATGATTTTGTGGAATTTTTATTTTCTTCTATTGCACCACACTTTGTCCAACCATTAAACATTCCCCAATTTCTGACCAACATAAGAGATATTTACATGTATACCGATACAAGGCCTCAAAATTGGAAATTTTTATTTTTTTCTATTGTATATAATTATAAAGAAAACATGACAAGGAACTAATTATCATCTAAATCCACATCGAAGTCGAAAATACATGTGTGATTCATATCCTAAAGAATTTATACTGATATCACTATTTGGCCATATGAATATGGATGGTAAGAAATTATGATATTGACTTAAGATATCTATGCTAAATAAAAGAAATTACAAAAGAGATATGTGAACTAATGATCCCTATTAGAGGCAATAGTTTGTGGAGCTCTGTGAAAATGATTAATCTTTTCACATTGAGATTTCCTATCTCCTCAACATTTTCTATATCATGAATAAGTATGAAGTAATATAACCTGGTTATCCTAATGATCGTAATACATATCACATTATTCATCATCTAGGTATGACAAAATCTAACCAAAACTTCCATTGATATCTCATCCCACATTTAAGTAGGGACAGCAGGTCGATGATGTAAAACTGAAGGATTCTAGTTAATCATATTCACATGTTGGAATTTATAACAGTGAGAAACAAACATAGAAATGTGTCATCTAATACATAGACACCATAATTAACATAGAATGTCATATAACATACTAGTGGTTCTTGGGTTCACATAACATAGGTAATTATGAATTTCTTTATCACATACTTCCTTGCTTCTAATAGCACAACAAATACATCTGATAACACAGAATACACACTCTAGGTAATGGCCACAAGGAAACTGTATCCCTTATATAAAGATGGCCTCTAATGATACCAAATTCATCATAAACATTTTTACCATGAATAATCATCTTTATTAGAAAATATATCAACTGGATGATGGAAAAATGAATATCATACCATTTTTCCTCAACTCCAATTGGAAACAATTAAATAAGATCTATCAAATACCCCTCTTTAAAATATTCTTTAACTTCCTATGTTGGAAGTTTCCTACACAAATAATATTTAATTACATTACCATTCCCTTGGGTATATGTGATGTAAACTTCAAAATATTAGTGGAACTCTACCCAACTCCTCTCGCATAGTTTCAAAAAAAATTGAGAGGAGATATAACTCTTCTCTTGTTAGCTAAATACATATTAATCATATATCTTTAAAGGTAATGACACAATCCCTTAATCATTTGTATTACATAAAAATTTTCAATTTATTATGGTAGATAATTCTTCACATGTGGCCTAGGTTGATGAGAGACATAAACAACAAAAATATTACCCATCATAAGGACATATCCCGAGCCTAAACGTGATGCATCAAGTAAGACCACATTTCCCTTATTGACCATTGGATGATTCAACACATGCAATATAGTCAAGATAAATTTCAGCTAAACCAAATAATTATGACATTTCTCATTCCATGAAAACATCACTCTCTTTTGAGTTAGAGCAGTGATCAGATATTTCACATTTGAGTTGTCCATCATGAACTGATGATAAAATCTATCTAAGACAAAGATACTCTAAATCACAAAGACATTTCATGGTTTCTCCCTAGACATTATAGTTATAACCTTCTCATGATCAACTGATATTCCTTGTTTTGACACCACATGTCCATATAATTTCACTTCCCAATTCCATAAACCAGAATTCTGATGTTTGAAATAAAGACGGTGATTTTTTAGTTGACCGAGAACTATTACTTGATGATATACATGATCCTACATGGAGATAGAGTAAACAAGGATGTCGTCATCAAATATGACAAAAAATCTATCTACATACTCATATAAATCATATTCATTTAATCCATGAAAACATAAAGAGAATTATTTTGATCAAATGAAATAACTTGGTACTAATAATGGTTGCACCACTTTTTGGAATGTTATATTATTTATCATCATCTGATGGTAACTATATCTAAGGTCTAGAAATGAAAAAAAAATATCTATTCATTAAATTGATCAATGTTATTATCAATATATGGAAACAAATACTTTTTATTCATTGTAAATGGATCTAGATTCATGTAATTTACACAAAACTGAAGAGAACCAATAGATTTCCTAGTAAAGAGAAACAGTTCTACCTTAGGTGACACACTCAGGCATATAAATCTATTCATTAGAATATTATCCAACATGGGATTTAGATCTTTCGTTTCAAGTGGAGCCATATGGTAAGAGGGAACAGAAACTAGTTCAGTAACAAGAATTATGTCAATTGAAAATTGAACCTCCTTTACGAGTAAAAAATCTAAATCATAAAGAAACAAACTACTACACATGATGATTACTAGATGGAGATTACTACTCAGTGATTTCCACTTTAAATAAATAATGAAAAAATGATATTTTCTTCCCCATATCTATATATGATGGTTTTGTCCTACTCATCCTTGGGTCCGATTCTCCATGAATGAAAAGATATAGACCACTGGGTGTAGTACGGTAGAGCCATCAAAGATAACAATCAATCCAGGATTTATAGGAATTGAGACAATCCAGACTAAATATGATGTAATTTGGTTTCCTGTTCACATATAGAAAAAACCATTTCATCTCTATATTTGATAGAGGGAAGGCCCAAGTTGTAATATGGAGACCTCTCCCTCTCTTCGTTTCAAGAATTGTAGTAATATCCATTTCACAAGATAAAATCTCCATAGTACAATTAATATGATTTACATCATGGTTTAAAATAAATGGTTAAGAAGAACTAGTAGAAAATAGAGAATTAATTGATAATGAAGCTATAGTAATGGAACATCTCTCATTCATGTCACTGATGTCTACTTCCTCTAAAAAATCTTCTACTATGTTTAGTAGCTTCTTTCAAGATGCCTATGCATAAATCCCTTTAATACATGAATAATATTATTTCACCGCATTCATAGGAAAATATAATGATAATGTTTCATTATGTGGAGTTGAAATGATACGTCTAAATATAAAAATGTTCCTTAAATTTCTCCAGGAGACACAATTCTTTGGTGCTTCTAGGATACCCCTCTTATTATTTCACAGGTTTCTGCATTGATAAAAAATTAAAGGACTTCCTTTGGGCACTGTAGAAGTTTTGGAATGACCCTACCATCAAAAAATGTGGTAATAATCAACATGCTATATTTTTTCTTGGAAGAAACTCATTATTCCACTGGGGTAAAAAGGAACTCCTATAAACAGTGACTTTCTGTCCATTTCAATCACAACCATCATCACCAAATCTATCATATCAGCATATATGGGAATATTCCATAAGAAAACCTGAGAGAATATATCTGATCAAAGTCCCAACTTGATCAATATATCCTTCATCTTCACATTAGACCCAATATTTGGTAAAAACTTCATGATTTTATCAATGATATTTTAATACTAAGTCAAGGTTCTATGGGCCTTATCAAGCTTTAACAACTCTACATGATTGGCCAAATATAATAAACCTTGTATTTAAATGGTTTTTGGGAATAACCTTGATTTTATTTCACTGTAAGACATTATTTTTCATTAATGTCACCATTGTGTCCCACCATATACTTCTTGATGCCGCATGAGTGAAACAGAAATCTTTCATTGTGATCTCATCCAGTTCATCCAAGACCTCAAATAGATGTTCAATTAGGCCAAAAATATTCTCACAATGTTGTGGATCAGTGGATCCTTTGAAAATTGTATGATTCTAGAAAAGGATATCATGATGAAAAATTGTAATAGAATACCTTTGATGATCCATATTTGGATCCGGAATGGGAGCTGTAGGTGGTGCATATCACATATCATAGATAGTGCGCACAATCACCTAAAGTAGATTCTGGTCCACGTGAGGATTCCTTCACTATGGATCATGAGAAGCTTCCTCTTGGATTAGATTCACACGACTTATCAGAGGCGTTATTATAATGACCCAAGCTTAACATACATGGATATTACATCATTTTAGAGGAATATTTAGTACATTCAAAAAATACATGCCCAAGGACCATAATTGTTCTGTGTCTTTGGAAACATGGAATAAAAATCTTTTATCCTAGTGAATTATCATTAACATCTCATGTAATGATCTATACCATTATAAATTCTAAAAAAGGCATTATTACTAACCTGGAGAAAGGATACATAAGAAAAGGTTGAGCTAAGATTCTAAGTAATGGTAAACAAGGAAGACATGTAATCATAAACATTAACATATTATTATGAAAATGTGATGATAACATTAGTATATCGTACCCTATATATAAAAGGTTTTAAACATGAGTTATCAGATTACATTTGTCTGATCCTAAGACATGAATCATACAAAAATAAATATCATGAGCCATGAAATCTAAAATAAGGAATAATACAAACGATTTATGGAATAAAAATAAGAATTAAAAATGTTATGTCATCGATACCTAACAAGACATTTATCACATGTTTTTCATGGTCTATGATCCACCACATACCTTGGACATGGGCTAGCAACTTGTGAACTCAATTTCGTTTAGGCATGGGCTACAACCCGTGTACCTTCTTTTTTTAGGATTGGGATACCAACCATGTAACCAATATATTTTAGGATTTGGATACAACCCATATGCCCAATTTTTTGTAGGCTTGGGCTATAACCCATTCACCATTTTTCTTTTCAGGCTAGGGATACAACCCATTAACCATCTTTCTTTTCCAGATAGTGCCACAACCCATACACACTCTTTCTTTGTAGGATTAGGCTACACCCCGTGTACCCTTAACCTCGTATAAAACATCTCATTAAAAAAATTAAATAGAGGGAGATATAGGTCCAACCATCTCATAATAAAATCATTAATACATACAAAAAATTAATAAAACATTCATCATATAATTACTCTTGAAAATAAATAGATTTTATGTATATCAAATCATAACCCACGAAATGAAATCAGTATCATTAATATTTAATCATATCATAACCTATGGAATACATATAGATCTCATAACTATTACATTAAAGCATAACATGTGAGAAGATGTAGGTTTCTTAAACTTGTAACCAATTAAAGAAAATTATTTCATAAATACCATGACATTAATAATAACACATTCATTGAAATGATATGAATCAAACCATTATATGATTTTGTAGAAATGTATTACTAACATAAATATAAGTCATCTCAGATGGGGAATAATTTCTTAATATCCTCTAGAAATGTTTCATGATGAAAATATCCATTCATGTTTGAAAATGTATTTTTAATACATAAAATTATTTGATAACTATTTTCATAGAAAATAGCTTCAAACATATGAAATAATTTTGAAAACCATTTTCTGTGAAAACATAAAAAATAATCTTTAATGAAGTTGAAAAACACTATAATTTGAAATTTATATGCAATCCTTTAATGGATGCTTGAAATTTTTTTCAATACCACTATCTTGAAAATGTATAAATATAATATTGAAAACGTTTTGAAACCCAATTTTTTGGAAAACATATAAAGAAATTATAAAATAATGTTGTAAACCAAATCATAAAAATATCTTTTAAACATATTTTTATAATGATCAAACATTCAAACATATAAAGTTAACATCAAGTAATTGATGGAGGGTAAATGAAATCTTGTTTTACAAGTTTAAAAGAATATTCCATTGGCATGCTAAATAGGGCTAGAAAATTTTCTTTGTTTGTAAAGAGACGAGAAGATTTACATTATTAGTTAGGTAAAAGATAAAAATGATAAAAATTTATTCTAAATTTTATAGGATAAGGGTAAAATATTCTTTCAATCCCATTTTAGAAATCATAGATTTTTTATAGATGAATGGGAATTGTTGGGATTTCCTAAAAATACATTCATAACTATCTTTTGTACAAAAAAGTAAAAAATGGATCCAATAAAATACTAAATCATGAAAAAATAGAGTAAAAGGAAACTCATGAATTTTATGGAGATATGGATCATGATATTTATTCAATTGAATAATAAACATAAACAATATTCAGAAGTAATGAGATCATCTCAAAATACTCTTATAACTTGGTATCTTGGGATTATTCTCTCCATGTATGGAATGGATATTACTTAAATCATGGAATAACAAGAAAACATTGATATTAATTATATGGAATGTAAAAATGATTTTTGTACTCATGTAATATGATTCTAGCTTCATAACACAACATACGTCTCTTGGAAGGAAAGTTGACACAAAACATTTCTACAAATTTTGAATCACTTGAAACATGATCCTCATGAAATAATGATTATAGAATATGAATATAAATAACTAAAAATTAATGTGAAATAAACATACTATACTATAATGGGATGTACATAAACCATATAAACTAAATTATTGAAAAATTAGCATTTATCTCACGAAAATTAAATGTGAGATGAAAGCCAATTACCTTGTGTCTTGAATCGCTCTTCAATCATACAAGCTTCCTCGAAATCTGGTAACTTTTTTTGGTTTGTGTCCAAAGGCTTCTTTGAGAAGATTTCATCCCAATTAGAGGCTTCAATGTCTAATGGATGATTGTTGTGAGTATACATTGGATTATCGTGGATTAACATAAAATGATTTATTGGTTTGAAGAATAATTAAAGGTGGTGGACTTTTATATAGAAGGAAAATGACTTACTTGGAATTTTTAGAAACAAGTTAGGCATTGACAAGTTATTACCTAAAAAATGTCCCACCAAACATACCAATATCAATAATGGATGGTGTATTTACGAACTATGCAAATCCAATGTATTTTTGAGAATTGTATTTGTCATTTGAGACCTTAATTTTATGGATTAGTCTTGAATTATATATAATTTGACATTACCTACTTTAATAATTTTAATCACTTTTACAAATAATTTTTGTAAAAAATAAAGATGGTCTTATTAGAATATAAACATTATACTAAATACAATATATTATTTTTCATTTTTTAAAATTCCAATAATAGAAGTGTAAAAATAATGATTAGTGCTAATCATGAAGATGGGATGAAATAACATTGTTTTAATTTAGTAAAAAGTTCAACATCTTGTTATAATTTTATATTTAGATTCAAAATTAAATTGATTCTAATGAATTCAATTTTATTAATAGATGTATTATTAATCTAATTTGACCTTAAAAAATATATACAAAATAATTTATCATTAATAATTGATTAGAAAAAAAGTAATTTCTTAACTAAAAACAGTATTTTCACTATTCATTAAAAATTGATGTTTCTTAGAAAATACTAAAAAATCACCATAGCCTAATTTCAAAATTATGAATAAAAAAATAATGTTTATTTTATAAAATAAAATTTCTATATGTGTCTAAACTTACTTTCATAATTAAAATCTATTCTTTTGTGAGAAGGAAATATATATAATAAAAGGATATTACCAAAAATATTATCATTCATTATCAATAAAATTTATTTATATAAAAAAATTATAACCAATATATGGAAAATAGTTTCTACTATTCCAATAATTATGTTTAATGGTTAGGTTATAATAATATCATATAAATAATTATATATGTGAAAATATGTTTCATATAAACTATGTCTTGCATAAATTGTACACCAAATCGATGTTAATTGTACTGCTAACCAAGTTGGAATTTTATTTATCACAAGCCAAGTTGGTAGTGCATGTGAATGGAATGGTTAAAATATTGTTTCAATATATATATATATATTACTATTTCTAATGTCATGTGAAATAATAAAAATATTGAAAATATAAATTAATTCGAAAAAACATTATTCTCAATACTTAGGATATTACATTCTATCCCCTTAAAATTAATTTGACCCTTTAAATTCATCTATGATGTCAAAATATTTAATAATTCTATGTTTTATTCATAAAACCCAACATCAAAAAAAGAATACTAAAATATCAATTCATAGGGGTAATTTAGAACAATAAAATTTACCCAATGTAACATATAATTAGGTTTCCACATAGGATAACATAGGTTCTGATTGAATATTGGACAAGGAGGAAAATTGTGTATATATATATATACAGAGTGATTGAGTGAATCAATCACAAACAATTTATAGTTCAAATTCATGTTGAGGTCCTAAAATTCATAATTTTTTCATGATTTAAAAGATCATCACATCATCGAAAGTTAAGGTATTAGGACAACAATTTTTTTATCACTTTGAAAACATTGAGTAATTCTTTTTAAATTTCTATAAAGATAATTTATTTTTTGGTTTGTGCGTTCAATAATTATTAATTCATCTATTAACGAAAGTAATCAATGTCCAAAAATTAGAATTCATGAGTAAAGAACTAAAAAAAACATTTAATGCATCATAAGGCCCAAAAAAGAATAAAAATTATAACTATTTATCTATTAAAAAAATAAACAAGCATTAATCTATAAAAATAAAAATATATATCATTATTTTAATCATAAATATTTATTCAAAAAAAATAATTATACATTAACTAGGACATCACCTGTCTATTTGTAGGAATGAAACCCTTATCATCCATTGGTCATGGTTTTCAGAGTTACATCATTGCAGGACTAGATTGTGGGACACCTGACATACATGATGATTTTTTTTGAAGCCGAAATAATTTAATATATAATAAGGACATCTTGGATATAATTTTAATCACAGGTTGGCCTTTTAAACAAGGTTTTTAAAATAATATTTGTGAAAAAATAATTCCTCTGATGTTTAACATAAACTTTTCTTGAACGGTTAACCGTATAAACCTTCTCAAAGGTGAAACAAACTAAAACATTACAGAGACATTCATGAAATTAGCTTATCATTTATTCCCCTATATATCACAAAGTAGATCTTAGATGTAAATTTCCATGCATGTTAATAACCTCATCATATATTCTCTTGACACATGGTAACAACCTGAATTTCCATCAATTATTTTGTAAAACATGCATGATTCCTGCTTCTAATGTGTATTGGATGTATTCCTTAAATCCAAAAATTATGAATACATCATTAGTGGTAGCACAAACCCCTGATAAACAAGTCCTAACATAGTTAAAATTTAATAAATTTTGTACAATTTAATTATTCATATCTCATGTATCCTTGTCCAAACAATATTATTTTATCATAAATAACATATTATGGGTTACCTTCCCTTATTCAATATATCACCTTTTCATTGAATCACATCACCATTATATATGGAACATTCAATATAAACAAAAAAATATTAAGTAAAAAACATAATTAGAACAATCCTTGTATATTTCATCCTTCATAACTTCTGAATCATGCTACATAAATACATAGAATACATCATCCCTAATCCATTAATAATTCTACCTTATACTATTATATAATACCTCTTTACATTCACACTTCATTTATAGTATCATCATCATTAGAAATGTTACAATTTCTCCACTACTGGGTTTTTTTGTGCGGTTGTGGAAGCGGGAGACCGCCTTTGGCGGTATTTATTGGTGGTAATATAGACTACCAAAAGAGATCTCTAATAACTTTTCATTTTTACATGGGAGTTTTCCCGCACAGCCTTTCTACTTCCTTCCATAACCATTCTTCTTCCCGCCGATCCGCCTTTGGATCTCTTCGTAGCGTCTTCATCCTACATCGTTGCTCCCTGCGTCAGACATTTCCACTAATAAACAAATGCATGATGCTCCTCTGTCCTTTCTCCGGTGACCCCGACCAACATCCTACTATCCTGACCAACTTCCTACCATCCCTACCTCAAATCGCCACTCCAACAATTTTCTAACCACCGTGGATCCTCCATGGCCGACAACTCCAAGGTTGAGAAACATCCCCGGTGGATTCGTGATGTAGATCATCCAATATGACAATTTTTTTATAGTTTCAGGTAGGGATTTTAGGGGCTCCCATGGTGGTCAGTAAAGGTTATTACCAACGAAGAAGATGTGCCACCAATAGTGGTTGTTGTGCAATCTATAAATACTTTTAGATACCTTGTTTCATGATAACTAAAGTACCATTTTTTAGTAGTACTCACACATTTATTATGATTATTTTATGAACAATTGTTTTTGGGAAAATGGGTTGCATAATGACTATTTTCTCTTCACATAAAACCAAATACCTTCAATGAAAAAATAGGGTGGCCAAAATTCCCTTTTCATTTTGTTAATCGTACTCTTCATTTTTTCCACACAATCACTTGCATTGTGTCCTTTTAAATAGTTAAACACATTCTAATTCCAATAATACATTCACATAGGTGATTATTTACACATTATTTATGCAAGGGAAACCAAATAATCATTCTATCATGGTCTTTATCAACTGAAAACTCTGAAAACTTATTCTTTCTCTTCCTCGGTGAGTCTGAGAGTTGGTAAAGGTAAACATTGTTAATCATATTATGTGAAAACTGATTAGTAATGAATATGAAATCTTTTAGTCCAGTGATCATCCCACTTTACTTCACATTATAATATAATCCACCACATTTATCATTAATCCACTTCCTGCCATTAACTAAAATAAGATTCATAGTTTGATCATTACTTATCATAGCATAAAACCATAGTTTCATGAAAATAATTTCTTATAAGATGTTAAAATCAGGAAACCATCCATAATATATTACACCTAAGGTTTATCATAGGTTTTTCATGGTTAACTTATATCAAAATAATTCTTGATTGTAATTCATGTGTTTTTTAATTCCTAATGTTTTTCCCTATGAGTGTTAGCTGAGGTGTGTAGCAAGGCACATTTTCATGTACCATATTACTCAAAGTGAAGCCATGAACATCATTTTAGAGTAGATACATTAGGTACATCTATGCTAGAGACACTTCCACTTTTAGTATCAAACCATGTATGAATTTCATAAGAACCACTCTATCTATCATTTACCAAAATTCTAGGACATTTTCTAAAATGATGACTCATCCTTATACTTATCCATAATAACATACCTAGACATATCCTTAGAAATAAACAAAGGGATCTCACTATGGTTTCCCATCCTAGTTTCCAAATTATGGATAAACAGTTCCTTTGATACCAACTATAACAGCCAAGGAATAACATACATCGATATTACATCCTGTTAGATAAATATTTAGTATATTGAAAAAATACATGTCTGAGGACTGTAATAGTTTACTATCATAGTAAGCTTGGAAAACAATCTTCTATCTTGGTTAAATATCATGAAAATATCCCTTAAATAACTATGAAATTGAAACATCAACCTAAAATCTTTCATTATAACCTTTAGAAAGGAAACATAAGAAAGGGGTGAGATTAGATGCTCAATAAGGGTAAACAATGGAGAAAAGTATGAAAGAATGTGAACATAGTAGTCTGATAGTGAGATTGTTAAATTAAAAGATCATATCCTTTATATAAAAGGTCATAAACAAGAGTTATGGGATAAATATTGGTAGTTTATAAGAAATGAATCATAAAGAAATAAACATCATAAGCCATGGAATAATACTTATGGAATAAGACATAAGATTTGGGGTATACATATATAAATAGAAAAATTTTTGTCAAGGATACCTACTAGGACCATTATAAAATTTTAGGGATTGTATACGACTTCTTTAGATACATTTGTCTTGGTCTAGAAATCGGTGTACCCACTTTTTTTAGTATTTGGTTATAACCTATGAACGTTCTTGTTTTCAGGATTGGGCTATAACTTATATACCCTCTTTCTTTTATTCTTTGGATACTACCCATACAACATTTTTCTTTTTTTTTCTTGGGATATAACCCATATACTATATTTCTATTCGGTCATTGGGTACAACATATACACCATCTTTTTTGGGATTGGGCTACAAAAAGTGTACCCTTTAAGATTATATGAAACTTAACATTACCTGGTGCATTGGATGGAGATGTAGGTCCCACCTTTATCATAATAAAATAATTCATATATGTGATACAATATAATAAAGAATTAATAAAATCATAACATATATAAAGACTTAGGAAATATGAACATCAAATCATAAAACATGAAATTAAATGGGTATTGTTATCTTTTCATCACAACATAACCTATGAAAAATTGATAGGTTTTGTAACCATTTCATCGAAGAATAACCCGTGAAAAGAGGCATGGTTCTTAAATAGGTAACCCATGAATGAAATAAATTTCATAAAGACTATGAAATTAACCATAGTATATTCAGAAAATATATATTAATGGAACAATTAGATCATTTCTTAGAAAGAGATGAGTAACACGAATAGATTCCTTCGTATATGAGAAATAATTTGGAAATATCCTCAAAAAATTATTTATGAAAATAACCTTATTGTTTTAAAATGTATTTTTTATAATGAAAACTTTTTTAAAATTATTTTCTTATAAAATAAAATGATACATATGAAAAAAATTTGAGAACCTATTTCCTTGAAATCTTACCAAATAAGAATCAAAACATTGTAAAACTCGTATTATATAAAATCACATTGAAACCCATTATTGGAAAATTGAATATGTTTTGAAAATAGTTGTACATGAAAACTTAAAAAATAAGTTTGAAAATTTTTTGAAAATCATTTTTCATGAGTACTTATAATAGAATCTTGAAATGATTTAGAAAAAATATTCATTGAAAATATATTTTAAATACTTTTTCTTTATGATTTACTGATGAAAAATAAACATGGATATTTGATTAAATGATGGTGGGTAAATCCTTACATGTCATACGAGGTCCAAAGAACATTCCCTTTTCACAGTAAAAAGGGATAGAAAAGTTCATTATTCAAAATAATCGAAGAATATACCCTTTAATATATTGGTAAAAAATTGTATCAATTAATTTTAATGAATATATAATAATGGTATAGTATTTTTGGAATCCCTTTCTTGAGAATATATATTTCTCACCTACAATGATCAAAATTCAGGCATTTGTAAAATTTCATTATTGAAAATCTTATGTACCAATGTGTATAAAATGGTTCCCATACATTAGTATATCTTGAAATAATATAGGAGAAGAAAAATAATGGATATTATTGATATATGGATTGTAATATTTCATCAAAAGAAGCATAAAAATTATAAATTTATAAAAAAATGATATTGGATTAATAAACACTTATAACTTGGTATATTGGAATCATGCTATCCATGTATGTAATGAAAAGTAAATGAAGAAAATAATATCATGAAAAGATTGATATTAATTAAATTTCATGTAAAATGGAAATATTTACCCCTTGAACAAGTGTTTAGGTGAATAACAAAACATAAGTCCCAATGATGGAATATTGAGAAAAAACATTTTTACATATTTCGTAACTTTTGAAAATAATCATTGTTATAGAAGAATAATAAAATGGGTATGTGAAAACCACAAAAAATAAGTACTTGATACATTGAACATTATCATGGGTAGTGTATACATGAAACAAAATAAAATAAAGGAGAACATAACATTCTTCTCACTAAAATTTAATTTTTATATTAAACCCCCTTACCTTGTGTCTTGACTCTCCCCATAATTATACAAGCTTCCTCTAAATTGGAAACTCCTTTTGGTTTGTATTTAAGGGAATCCTTGAGAAGAATTCTACCCAAATTGGAGGCCATAAATTATAAGGGATGAATATCTGGAGGCTACATGGGTAGATCATGGATGATTATAAAAGGATTGAGAGGTGTGAGTAATGGGTTGAGGCGGTGGCCTTCTATATGGAAGGAAAAGGACTCACATGATTTTTAGAAACATGTTTTGTGTACACATGTTCTTAACATATAAATCCATAAAAAACCAAAATCAATAATGAAATGTGTATGCATAATAAATAGACATTAAATGGGTGTTAGACAAGTATCTAGGTCACTTGGGCCAATAATTTTGAGATTTAGTCCCTAATTAACCATAATATGGCCTTTACTGCTATGATTAATTTTAATCACATTTACTAATCATTTTGGTTAAAAATTGACATAGAATTATTAGAAACAAAAATTTATACTAAAAATATTTTGTATGATATATTTTAGAAATTAAAATAATAGAGGTTTTAATATTTAGATTACTACTAATCATATAGATGAGATGAAATAATGAGGTTTTAAAGTTAGAAAAAGTTCAAAGGTTTTTTAAGATTTTATATTTAGTTTAAAAGGGAAACTGACTCCAATGAATGAAATTGTATTATTTTATTTAGTATTTATTTAATGTTACCCTGAAAAACATTTATAATATCCTTTTCCTTTAATAATTAATTAGCCAAAAATGTAGTTTTAACTAATATGTAGTATTTTTCACTATTCATCAAAAAATTCATCTATTAAGAAAAATCCCAAAAAACACTATAGGATAATATCAATGTACTAAATTAATAAATTGTGTTTTTTTTATCAAATTAAAATTTTAAATTCATATAATATTACTTTCATTATTAAATTTGATCATTTTAAAGAATGATATTATTAATACAAAATGTCTTCAAGAAAAAAAAATTTATTCATTATCAGTATGTTTTGTTTATTTAAAAAATTTGTTACCAATATTTTGAATGTTTTTATTACTATTTATATATATATTATTAATGGTAAGGTTATAAATATATCATATAATTAATTATATATATATGTGTGTGTGTGTGTGTGTTATATAGAAACTCATTGTTGTGTGCATCATATGCTAAGCCCGTGTTTCTTGTAGTGCAAGGAATGTTGGTATGTGTATAGTGGATGAAAAGTTAGTATTGAGTGTGAATGGATTGTTTTACCTAGTTATTTAATATATATAACTATTTTATTGTCGGGTGAAATAAATATATATTTAAAAAATAAATTAATTAAAGAAAAATAATTCCCAAAATATCAAGGTGTTACAATGATGCTAGACAACATTCATAGACAAAAATTAAGACATCGTATTTAACAATAAAACTGAGTGATAAGTGAAATTAATCACAAAATAATTAAAAAAATAATTTTATTTTAGTCTACCCAATCAAAAAATGTAAAATACTAGAAATAAAACTCAACACATAATTCCTTAACCACCCCAAATGTCATAATGTTTGTTGTGGTGATAATGATCTATGTAATAAATCACAACTACCTCCTATGTCTTGAAATGATTTCACAGATTCAAGCTATATCATGAAAAAAGAACAAAAACATCCCTTTGATACCACTCTGTCATGAACCGGCTCGGGTACCGTAGTAATCCAATAATCAAGTTGGCCCTGACATTGCCAAAATGGTTTCCCCAATCCCCATGGGTCATTGAATAGAACCTAGTATACTACAAACTCAAAATGGGAATGATTTTTCCAATGAAAGGAAGAAGAAAATGAAACAAGATATTATGAAAATCAAAAAGAAACTCCACTGGGAGTAATGTAGCATATGCAAACAATTCATAAAAAGACTAATGTACTTCAACCTAAGTACCAAAATAGTGGAATACTGCCTGAGAAACTAAGGAAATAACTAACCAAATACAAGTATCAATAGATGCAAGAAAATCCTAGAGACCAGTTTCCCTTGCTCAAACCGAGAAGGAGAAAATCTAAAAACACATGAACTCATATGTAGATAGTCATCTAAAATTCTTAGTAGGTTCTCCCCAAGGTTTCATTATAGAATTCAATAATATATTATCCAATGTAATTATTTCAATCTTGTAGAAATAAATTTTTGTTTATTTTTAATATTATTTAAACAAATCATGATGTACTATTGAAATGATGGAAAATACATCAATTAATTGATTTACATGTATGGAATATTTATAAAACAACGGGTTAAGAAAAACATTTATATATAAAATAGTTCATATAATTTAAGAAGACATTTAAAGACGTTTGACAATAAGGACATATATTTATGTCTCAAATATAATATAATTGAGAACCATAGTCATAATAAAAATAGTTATTAAAGATCCATGATATAAAAATATTCACTATTTATGTGATCAGAACAATATGTATACATACACATCATCCAAACACTAGTCATAGAAGACTCATCACTCCCTCCTAAGGGATGTGACCTAATTTATTTATGTTTTAGAACATCGTATAATCATTCAGTGTGTCCAAAAAAATCACAATCCTCCAAACGAGTGAATGGTCTCTTACACAATCAATGATGGAAAATTTATTTTAGGGCTGCTTAAAATAAAAATAAATCCCATTAATTGAACATAAAATACCAATTTTCTTCGTAAAGAAAATGGTTTTAATAAAAAAAACATCGTTTTTAAAATAAAAAACAACTGGGTTTGAATCAAAACATTTTAATCTATTTTCACAATTTAGGAAAATCCATTTCAAAAATAAAATTCAAAATTTCAATCGAATCAATTCCCATCCATTTTCAAACAAACCCCAATTAAATGGAATTGGGGTATTCTCGCAATTCATTTCCAAATACATTTTAATTCTCCCAATTCATTGGAATTGGGTTTTAAACCAACCCAGTTGAAAAAATTTCAAACAATTGAATTAAAATCAACCATTTACATAAATAAATCTATTTAACGTTAATGAATTTTTCCAAATGAAACAGAATAGTCTAGGTATTTACGGAAACTATACACCCAAAATAAAACAATTCAAGGGAATAGAGTTTAAAAAGACCTCAAAACTCATACAATAAAATAGATATTGCAACATGGAATATATATCCTTCAATTTCAGGATGATTAATTACAACTTAGAGAGAATAATGAGAAATAGAAAAAGAAAAAGTGGGAAAAGATTCCCCAAAATTCTTATATTCAATGCAATAATGAACAAACACTGGAAAAAAATTCTAGAAGGGTGGTAGAGTTCAACGATTTACTAGGGAAGGATTTGAGTTTAGAGAAAATAAATTGAGCTTTAGGGAAAAAAATAGGATCTCATCCATGTTTCATATATATAACTGGAAGTCATGGAATTACAGAACAAGTAATCCCATTAAACATTATGAAATGGTTAATTTTGGTAACCACTAAAATACCCATAATCTCAAATTAAAAACCAAGATTCAAATCACTAATGATGTGAAAAGGCTCATCTCATCATGTAACCTTCACGATGTGAACCCTTCGTACTTTTCCCCTAGAGATCATTATATGTCGTTTAACCTAGATATAAAACATTATCCCTCCCATAATCTGTCTGATTGGTAATAGAATGTAAAAAATACTCTATATATTATACATATGGTTGAGAAAACATGAATGTGGTATAAATTAGTATATTTAAATCCAGGATATATAAAATATTTATATTGAGAAGAAAAAAATATCCAATTAAATTATGGAGTGTGATAAAAAATGTTTTATTGAGAATTTTACTATCCTTAATGCCATGAACCAATAAAGAATGAGAGATACCATAAATTTATTATAAATGGATATTTTTTTAATTAAATTATCAAATAAAATATATGAAATTCGACTAAAACAATATACTTATATTATTATGTAAAAATGAAATTGTAAATCAATTTTAAAACTTCATTCCATTCCTTTATGAAAATAAAAACATTTTATTGTGAAATAAATTAAAATCAAAATAATAGTGACAAATATTTTATTTTAAAAAAAATTGAAACATGAAATTTAATCAAGTTAATGAATAACTTTTATGATGTTCACAATTGGTGGTTAATTAGTATACATTAATTATAATTATTCTTTACTATTTGTAAAATTTAAAATTAACAATAGAATAAAAATGGATATTTTTTTAATCCTATGTCAAAATTGTATAAAATCAATGAGAAGGAACATTATAAATATTGGAATTATATTTAATCATGTTATTGAATGTATTTAAAGAAACATGTGATGAAATAAAAATAGTTTTATGATAAACATTAAAATACTATTTTTAATAAACAGATTCGTACATGTAATTTACATATCGATTGATACTTCAATTATAGTATAACTTGAATATAAATATTAAAACACCAATAAATACCAATATATAATAAAATATGTGGGTTTTATGATTTTAGGATAATATATCATTCCTAAGTGAAATATGTACAAAAAAATCATGAAATAATGTGAGATTCTAAATGAAATATACAACATTTTCTCACTGCGTAGTTGTATGTGATTAGGTCACCATTATAATAAATACCGAAGTATTAAATACATAATTAAAAAATATTTATATTTTATTTTTAAATTACCTTTTCAAATATTTTTATTTCTATTCATTGAATTTTTCATTTTTACAACGAACATAATAATTTGTTCAGTTATTTTCATGAAAAATATTTTATCGAACAGGTCATAATAAAGATGTTATCAAATAGTTTCATCAATTAATTTTTATAATAATTTCATTAATTTAATTTTTAATCATTAAATTTTCCTTTTTAATTAGTTATTCATGATGGTAATAAAATAATTTATCACAAATCTACCTAGAGGAGGTAGTCCACACATATAAACAAGTGATATTATCATTATACAAAATTTATACTTTTAGGAAAATATAATATATGTTATATTTGTTTCAAAATATTAATATCATAAAAATAAAATATGTTTATCAATTCAAACCTTATATCCATTAATGAAAACTAGTTATGAATAATGAATTACAGTGCTTAGAGGATACAGTTGGTTGTACAGACTCCCGAGCGGTATTTTTGTTTTCCATTGGATGTAAATAATGAGGAAATGGTTACTAAATAATCATAATAACATGTTATTATAATTTATATATTGAATTCATTATGTTTGGAATGATACAATAGATTTATAGTCAGTATAGTAAGAAATAAACTATAAAGGAGTTGGGTAAGACAATTACAAATACTTTCTGTGACCTCTAATGGATTACACCTTATTATATATTGGGATGGACTTATGGTAATACATATAGATACCAAAATATTATCATAATTATATATTTCTTCTTCATATATGAATACTCATTAAATTACACAATCATGTGCATAAGGATAAAAATGTTATAGTTCTTTGGGAGACTAGACACTAAATATTCTAATTCCATAATATATATTCAACATATCCAAGAAAACATGATATCACATAGTACCCCTATTATATATACCCTTCATAAACCATTATTCATAACTTAGGTAAGGAAACATACGAAATGTTTAGCTCAGATGGTCAGTAAGGGTAAACATAAGAGCCTAAAACAATGATCCTATGAAATCATAAGATAATAATAAAGTTATATGATCATGATCATAACATATGAATTTTATACAAAAATTTTCATATATCATTAAAATAATTCCAAGTATAAAATGCTATCATTCTATAAAAAAGTTAACATAAGGGTGTGAAATAATCATAAATCAATTATTAATCATTTTATCATTTTATATTAGTGTGGAAGTATCATAAATACAAATGAAACATTTCATATGTCATGTTTAACTATATATACCAACAATATAGTAGATAGAGCCTCATCACATGTTCCCCATTTTTTATCAGAACAAACCTATTCCCCAGAGTGGCTTAGGATGAACAAATTTCCCATAGAGGATCAATCCCATCGACTTGTTTCCAACTTTTATCTCATGAGATAAAATGATTTACCCAATTAATTGGAGGTATATATAGTTCCCACCCATATCATAATAAAAACCATAGTTATGGGTCCCCCGCTATCATAAAGCATTCATTATATCATCACATCATAACCTATCTAGGTAAAATGAGTTTGATAAACATTTAACAAATTTACATTTACATAACCCATTATTAATAAATTTGATTGATAAATATTTCATAAAAATAAATAAAGTTCCATGTAGAAAAAAAAAGGACGGTATAATTCAATATTATCCCTATTTAAGCATATGTGTCCTAAAATGGTTTCAGCATTTAAAGAAAAATTATTTTGAAAGATCACATGGAATATTTATTTAGTAATATAGATTTAACACATAGAAGAAACATTTAAAAATTAGAACATTTTGGAAAATCATTTTCATTGAAATTATCCTTTTAAAAATATAAAAATTATTTATAATAATTTAAAATATTTATTAGGGAAAATATTTCATAAATTTTAAAAATAACTTTTTAAAACAATAAATTAAGAAATAAAATTTAGAAATATTTTTCATGAAAATAAAAAATGTTAATGATTAATGATTTATTAAAATTATTATTTTTATGATGCCAAAAAACACCATTGAGGGTGTATATATTAATACAAGAATTACATTGACATTTTTAGTAAAAACACAAATGGGAATTAGTTATATAGAGACATGGTTATTTACATTATTTTATTATAAAAATGAATCTAATTTGAAATTTTATTTAATAAAACATTTTATGTATTTAAAAAATTGAATTATTTTTTGAAAACCATATTTTGGAAGAATGGTTATTTTCAGCAGAAGAGAGAAAAAATATTTTTTTCGTTAAAAAGAATTATATTACACTCATGTTTATTTAAATAGAGTAAAATAAAGGGATACTATTTATTATCATGACATAAATATATGATAATAAAATAAATGTGTTTTTTTATATATATCATAATATTTCCTCATTAGAAGCATACGCATATACAATAAAAAATGATTATATTATATCTTACAACACATACAAATGTTTAAAAAATTATACCAAATCCCCATTATAGATAGATCCTAAAATGGATATTTAAATCCAAATAATTTTCATCATATTCATCATAAAATACATTCATGGAATGTGTATAAACCAGATAAAATATGTAAAGACCTGGAATTTCCATGCAAATTTTTTAATTAAATGGGAATTTTATGGGTCCACAAAATCTGATGGCGCGCAATTTCGAGGCTCGGAATGCCCAGAATGATCCATCAATGTTTTTGTTATGATTATGGTAATGCGCGTAAGAAGTTTTCTTGAAAAAGTTGAATAACTCCTAAATAATAACTCGGATCAGAAATATGAGGGCACTGTTGCGCTCATGATAGAGGGTTTACCCTTGGCGCGACTTAAGATTCGTCAGCACGAGCCTCCTGTAAGAAAACCCAAAAAATGGCATAATTGTAAATAAAATAATTTAAAAAATTATTTTATTTTTCAAATTCTATTAAATCACAAATGGTAACTCAGATTAAAAATCTGAGACCACCACAATACTCGTGATTGTATTCATTTTTTATGAAGATACTAACTTTGGCCTGTGCGGGACACCAGAGAAAGTTAGATTTTGACCATAAATAAAATAATTAACAGTTATTTTATTGTAAAATTCTTAACCTCTAAATCGTAACTCAGATTTGAAAATCTGAGAGTACCATTGGGGTCTTTTGAGCGTGTTTTACCAAGGCATAGCCTAACCCCAACAGGCGCAAGTCTGGGGTGACTGATAATAATTTCCCAAAAACAATTTCGAGTACGTTCAGTAAACGTGCGAGCCGCATTTTGTAACTTTTGAACCGATGCTCGGAATTGAAATACAAGAGCACCACTTAACTCACAGTGCCGGGTTTCACATAAGAAGACATTCACCTCGACGGCAGTTGGTCAATAATGAAAGTTAGTTTGTTGAATTTTTATGAATAAAATTAAATAAAAATAAGTGTGTAGCTTATTTTTATTTGGTGGTTAAAACCACCAAGTAGAGGTTAGAGGTGGGGGACACCACACCATAACCTCCCATGAGAGGTTATGGTAGTGAGGGCCACCCTATGCCTAAACACCTCATGTCAATTAAAGTGGTGGGGACCACATGGGCTTTAAACCCCCTTGAGCTCCCTCTTGAATGTGAGATGACCCTTGGTTTCTCTACTCCCAAATTAATTGTGCCAACTCCTTCATAATTAATTGTGAAAACTCCAGCCTAATTAATGTTACAACAATATGTGTTAAGTTAATAAACTCAATTATATTAATTTGACAACACAACCCTCACGGGAAGAGAATTGGAAGAGAAGAGGAGGCTTGGGAGAACCCTTGGAGAATTATCCCCCCAATGAAGAACACAAACAATTCCAACGAAGCTTCTTCCACGGTCTTCTACCCTGGACACTTTCCGACGCACGAGCTTTTTTTGGGAGTGCGTGACGAATGCAGCGAACAACAGAATGATGTCCTCCATACAGCAACATCGTCAACAAACAAAAAACGAGGTAGGGGTTATTTTATGATTGAGTTTTAATCTTTTTTCATCGTCGTTAGTTGTGCTCTTTGAGGCATATTGATATCACCATAACGTGGAAGGCTCGGGTTTCCTGAACATGGCCCGACCCTCCCCATTAGCTTTACCTCACTTGTTGACGACTGAAATGGCGGCGCAATGGCGCCGCCGGAAGAGTGGACTGCGGCAGGGCAACGTCGGCCGGCGATGGGCCAACCGCAAAAGAAACCAGCGGCGCAAGGCCACTCGGTTGTCGGAAGGGCGCGACACCATTGTGTCGTGCAAAAGAAAGGGGGTCACGGCCAGGACGGGCCACGGCAGAAGGGTGCAGCGTTGTTGCGCCGCGTGGAGGAGCTGAACTGATGCGAGGGCGGGCCGTGGTGGAAGAGCAGAGGTAACCGACATCAGTCCGGAAGCTAGTAGTGTGGAGTGGCTAGCCGCTTGCCCAACCAAGAAGAGAGGGACCCCGCTGGGTCCCACGTGACTAGGACTGGCGCCACCTAGCGTCGGTTCGGTCCCCACCCAAATGGTTCATCCGTTCTGGATTTCCAGGGGCGTGTGGTACCCCCTAGATGTGGTTTAGGTGAACCCTCCGCGGGCCGCTGGGCCAGCCCCTCGGGCCGGGCCACCCCCCATGAATCGGGCCGCCCTCTGGCCGGGCTGCTCTCAGCCCGGCCACCACCTCAGGCTGGGCCGCCCCCTTGGGCCGGGCCGCCACCTCAGGCCGGGCTAAGTTGGACCCACGGGCCAGGTCGGACACCATTCCGAACCTGTTGTACCTGAATACACCTTTTTTCCATATCTTGGGCTACATGTGTCCAATCGAAAAACCGTCTGTGGCGACGGAAATCTTAGGGTGAGATAGTTCTTTGTAAATACCCCACTTGAGGTTTGGACAAAGTTGGGGTATTGTCGGGTTGGTTTGAAACTAAAATTCAACCAGGCCCTCAGAACGGAAATGCAAATAACTCACAGACCGGGGGTCCGTTTGACATGTGTTCTATTGCGTTGAGACCCATATGACATGGTGGACCATTGAGATACTCTTTAGTGGGACTTTTTGATAGTTTCAGTATCGACTAGTAGCTTGTGAATTAGATCTTCAAGAGACAAGCATGCATTTGTGTGGGAACCTAGCAGTTGGCTGACACTTGACGACTACTGACCGATTCGACTCAGAGTGATTCTACTAGACCAATAGAAAGAACCTATGTGTGAGTGCATTAGACCCACGGCGGGGAGCGCATCTATGTGAGGATGGAAGACCCACAGTACTCGACACGTGGAGTACATTTGAAGGCTATGAGGGGGAGCACCTCTCTGTGGGCACAGCAAAACCACGGTGCGAAGCGCCTCTGTGTGAGCACGGTAGACCCACGGTACTCGACAGGAGGAGTACCTCAGCAGTCCATGTCAGTGGGAAGTTCCTATGTGTGATGTGGTATTCCCACTATACTCGATAGAGAAATACTTCTCCAATAGTCGAGGGTTCAAATTGATATTATCCCTAGAATAAAATCCCGGTTGAGATGAGTCAGAAACTTTTGAGTTTACCTCATGATTGAGACAGATCACTTGATAAATTAGGTATATGTATGGGCATATACCTAAGTGTGGCTATCTCTTGTTTTAATACACTGTGTTTTATCCTTGTTGGATTTTGTGAGACCTTGAGGGTCTCGCTGTCCCTACTGAGTATCGTTATACTCACCCCTGCATGGGATATGCCCGCACCTCATTGTGTTGGATGTAGACGACGGGCAGCGCTGACTGAGGCAAAGAGTAGTAGGACTGGACGGTACCTGGAGGAGGACCACATGATGTGACAGTACATGGAGGAGATGGAAAGACGTGGAGTGATGAGGAGGTCATCTGTACATACACTTCAGGTAGGAACACTGGAGGACGACCCAATAGCTGTTTTACATTGTTTTCAGTTGTACTTATAACATACAGTTTGGATTGTATTTCTGTACCCTTTTACTTCCAGCACTTCCTTTTTATTCAGTTTTTAATTTGTGATTTCCTTCTAGTTATGTACTCTGTTGTGATTGTTTATAGTTATAAAGGCAATGCCTTTTGAGTTTAGGAATTTACGCTTTTCGTTCTAGTCACCAACCCCTATCCTATGGAAGGTGGGCTTTGGGTAATAACGATACGGGCCCTGGGGGATGGGTCATGACAAATTGGTATCAGAGGAACTCGGTTCTACCGGAGAACTTAAGACTCTGATCTTTTTATTTCTTTGAACCAATAGTGTTAAGAGTATCGAGTGTGGTTTTCAGTTCATGGAGTCTAGCGTTAGTGCGGTGGCGAACGTATCCATATACTAGGACCCTGAATAATGATCTCCGACTCAGTGCACAAAAACACTGCTTGCATGTGTTTTTTCAAAAGTTTTCTTTAAGTCAGCTCAACCAGGTCAGCTCACCAGGTATAACTTTTGACCATGTCACATCTGTTCAGAATCCCTCAACAAAGACTTCTAGTTAGAGTTCTGAGATAGTACTCGATGATGGACAATCGAGCGATGTGGCTTCGGTGCAAGGCCCTCTTACTTTGTTGGAACCTTCAGGTGGTGTACCAGCAGCACCACCACCCGTTGGGCAGCAGATGCCACCAGCCACTCTTGCAGACGCTGCACACTAACTGTGTGCATTTCACGAGTTCTAACAGCAGAGGTCTCCATGTTTACGAGGTGAGACAGATTCCCAAGTAGTATAAGACTGGATAGAGGCGATTGCTAGAGTTTTCTACCTAGTTGAGACACCAGTAGATAATATGGTGATCTTAGCTACTAGGATTTTTCAGTGAGTGACAATGAGGATGGTCTATATAGTGATGAGGCCTTGGTACGTAGACCATTACCCAAGATAGTACCTCCGGGTAGTGGGTCAGCTATATCACTGCCTGTTGGCTAGAAGTTGCGACTAGTGGTACTTAAAGAGGAAACATATAGGCTTAATGCCTTACATGTGTTTTAGTATCAGATACCCCTCAGGTTCTAAGGCAAGCCCGACTCACGGGCGACTGAGGACTGGCTTGAGGAGGTGGCTGAGAGTTCCCTAGAACTTCAACAGCTTCGGCAGGACGACGTGTTGGTAGCTGGGTATTCATCGAGGCATACTGATCATTCCTGGTACATGATGAATATGGTACGATAAATGATTTGGGGCTCGGACTACTGAGAGAGGTGTGTTTTAGGACATCTAATCTATCACTTTTTCCTCTAGGCATTTCTACTTATGTTAGGATGCTAGAGAGAACCTTTGTGGTGGAATATTCTTTGGATGAGCGGATACAACCAGTGAATGTTAGCAGTGGGAAAGCAGGAAGTCGGTTCCAGTCTCAGATACTTGATCATGTAAAAAAAATTTCAGGAAGAGGAAGTGTTAAAGACAGATGTATATATAGGGCAGCAGACGTGGAAGGATTGCTAGGCCTGCAACATGAAGTGCTTTTCATTTCAACATGTTATAACCACCCGCCATTGTAGTCCCCACCATGCTTAGGGAGCTGGATGGAAGGGTATGAGAGTAGTTTTATGTGGTAAAGGAGTGTGACCTAAGGGATTTAAAAAATGTTTCGAGGTACGTTCTGTGTCTACTACTAGCTTCTGTATCAATAGACATGGGTACCAATCATTCCTTGCTTCCACAAATATTGTCTCAGACCCATAGTTTCTGGTTAAATCGTTGAATTGACCCTCACATTTGGAGATACCATTGGGAGGAGATTCGATTATAACACTTATGTTGACGGTGTGATCTAAACCTTGAGGCGAAAGTTTCGGTTAGAACCTCTTGGTGGCAGCATCGAGGCCTTACAATGTTAGTTTGGGAATGGACTGGGCAATCACATTTCATACACAGATTGACTGTATTAGGAAAAAAGTTTGTGGTTTATCTGCAAAGTTGGGATGAGGTTTTCCTTAGTTGGTGAAAAATTAATCCCAGGGAGCACATGTTAAACTTGTGTATACAAGGGTATAGTAGATCACTCTTGAGTTTGCCAGCCTTACCCTCGTGGTAGCAGAAGTTTTGAGTTTTCAGTTCGAAACAAGAGGGACAGAACATGGGGACATCTTTTCAAAAGATGTTTCTAAGATTACCCCCAAAGGTGGAGGGACGTCTTCTTTGGCTAGATACTATCATAGGTTCGTTCCAGACTTCTCCAGAGTTGCAACACCACTATCATCCTTGATAAAGAATGGTCACCCCTTTGTGTGGATGGAGATATGCCAATAGAGATTCCAGAAGGTGAGGCAGAGGCTGACTAGTGCCGCCATATTGAGGCTTCTAGAAGAAGGCATAGGGTACATAGTCTACTACAACGAATTAGGGACCAGACTCGAGTGTGTCCTGATGCAGGAGCGAGTGGTGATCGCATATGTTTCTCAGTTGCTGAGACAACACAAGCAGAACTACGTTACCCATGACCTGGAGTTTTCTGCAGTGGTCTTAACCTTTAATATGTGGCGACACTATCTGATAGGGGAGGATTTTACTATGTACTCTAATCATAAGAGTCTCAGGTATATCTTCTCTCAGAAGGACCTAAACTTCAGACAGCGATGCGGGCTTGAGTTACTCCAAGGCTATGACTTCGAGATAGTCTATACTCTTGAGAAGGGGAACATTGTTACAGATGCACTCAGCATGAGATCTGCTATATAGCTACTAGGAGAGGAAATAGAGTAGTTGGCTGCCTTACAGATATCCTTTGTGGATAGAGATGAAGCATCCTATCTACGGTCTCTTACAGTTACACCCCCACTTCTTCAGTGATTCAGGGAGGCACAGAATGGGGACGCTGACTGTGAGACACAGCATGCTCAGATATCCATAGGGCAGGCACCTAATAGATTCTATTAAGGTGGGGAGCATGTCATCCTCTTCATAGGACATACCATGGTACCAGTAACACTTTAGGAGGAAGTGTTAATGAAGTTCCACACATCCCCTCTAGCGGTACATCTAGAAGTGGCGAAGATATACAAGGACCATTGACAACAGCATTGGTGGCCAGGTATGAAGAAGTCAGTAGATGAGTTTGTCTCACGATGCCTCACTTGTCACCAAGTGAAGGAGGAGCACCAAGTACTAGCAGGATTGGTACAACCCTTCGAGGTCCCAGAGTGGAAGTGGGGTGGGATATCCATGGACTTCATGATGAGTCTTCCACGTACATCCAGAGGTCATGACTCAATTTGGGTGATCGTCGACCGACTCACCATGTTAGCCCACTTCCTACCGATCAGAGGGTAGGGATCAATTGAGAGCTTGGTATGCCTCTATGTTCATGAGATTGTGCATTTTAACTAAGTACCATCTCGATTATCTTCGACCGTGACGCACAGTTTACTTCTAAGCTATGGAAGGGGTTGCAGGAGGCTTTCGGGACACAACTTCTCTTGAGGGGAGGATCAATTACTTTTGGTGGAGTTTACCTACAACAACAGCTATCACTCCACCATAGTGATGGCACTATTCGAGGAATTGTACGAGCTACCACAGAGAAGGTGAAGATCATCTAGGAGAAGATAAATACTGCACAAAGTAGGCAGAAGTCATATACTGATAGGAGACGGAGGCCTCTGGAGTTCGAGGATGGAGACCACATCTTTCTACAGGTCTCACCTCAACGAGGCCTACAGAGATTTGGCTGAGGTGGAAAGTTATCTCTGAGTTTCATTAGACCATTCCAGGTCCACAAAAGAGTAGGTGAGGTGTCTTACTGCTTAGCTCTTCCACCACAGTTGCACTGAGTGCATGAAATCTTCCACGTATCTCACCTGAGGAGATAAGTGCACGACCCTTCCCACATCATTGACCATGGAGATCTGGACATCGATGACAGGGAAACTTTTACGGAGGTTCTAATGGAGACTGAGCATTGACAGGAGTGGGTCCTACGTGGATGGTCGATACCTTTGGTGCGTGTTCACTGGAAGCACGAGAAACACCAGGAGAGAACTTGGGAGCGGGAGGCTCAGATGCGTTCTTAGTACCTCTACTTTTTCAATTATTTGTGAGTTGTGGCTTACGGGGATGTAGATCCCTGATGTGGGGATAATGTAAGGACTCGGAATTTCTATGTAATTTTTTTTAATTAAATGGGAATTTTACAAGTCAGAAAAATCTAACGGTGCGCGATTCTGAGGCCCGGAGTGCCTAGAATGATCTGTCAAAGTTTTTGTTAAGATTACGTTAACGCATGTAATCATTTTTCCTAAAAAGGTTGAATAACTCTTAAATGGTAACTCAGATCAGAAATTTGAGGGCATCGTTGCGCTCAGCGTAGATGGTTTACCCTTGGAACGACTTAAGATTAGTCGGTGTGGGCCTCCTACGAGAAAACCAAAAAATGGCATAATTGTAAAATGAATAATTAAATAAATTATTTTATTTTTCAAATGCTTATAACTCACAAATGGTAACTCAAATTAAAAATATGAGACCACTGGTGTACTTGTGAGTGTATGCTTTTTTTAAGAAGATACTTACTTTTTCCGGTGTAGGCCACCAGAGAAAGTTAGTTTTTGGACAAAAATAAAATAATTAAGTGAAAATTATTTTATTGTAATATTCATAACATATAAACTATAACTCGGATTGATTATATGAGAGTCCCGTTGGGTTCTTTGGTGCATTTTTCAGCTAGGAAATGCCTAAAATTGTTCGGCGTGAGTTGAGGGTGACTGATAATAATTTTCCAAACTTTTTTCGGGTTTGTTCAGTAAACGCGCGAGCGGCGTTCTTGTAATTTTTCAACTGGTACTCGGAATTGAAATCCAAGAGCATCGTTGAACTCGCAGTGCCAGTTTTCACTTATGAAGACTTTCACCTCGATTGCAGTTGGTTGAGAATGAAAGTTAGTTTTTAGAGTTTTTAAGAATATAATTAAATAAAAATAAGTTTGTAGCTTATTTTTAATTGGTGGTTAAAACCTCTAAGTAGAGGTTAGAGATAGGGGCCCCCACACCATAACCTCCCATGAGAGGTTATGGTGGTGGGGCACACCCGAGGACTAAACACCTCTTGTCACTTAAAGAGGTGAGGACCACACGGGATTTAAACCCCCTTGAGCTCCCTCTTGAACGTGAGATGGCCCTTGGTTTCTCTCCTTCAAAATTAATTGTGCCAACTACAGCATAATTAATTGTGCCAACTCTAGCATAATTAATGTACCAACATTATGTGTTATGTTAATAAACTAAATTATATTAATTTGACAGCACAACCCTTGTGGGAAGGGAATTGGAATAGGAGAGGAGGATTGGGAGAACCCTTGGAGAATTGTCCTCCCAATGAAGAACGTGAAGAACGCTGACGACGCTTCTTCCTCAGTCTTCTACCCCGGACACTTTCTGACGTAGGAGCATTTTTTGGGAGTGTGTGATGAACGCGGAGAACAAAAGAATGATGTTCTCCTTACCACAACATCGTCAAAAAAACAACAAGATGAGGCAAGGGTTGTTTTATGATTGAGTTTTACCCTCCGTTTTTCATCGTTAGGTGTGCTCCGTGAAGCCTATTGATATCACCATAATGTAGAAGGCTTGGGCCGCATGAACACGGCCTGACCCTCCCCTTAATTTTACATCGCTTGTTGACGACGATGACGGTGGAGCAATGACGCCACCAGAAGAGTGGACCGTGGTGGGGCAATGGCGGTCGACGACAGGCCCATCGCGAAAGAAACCAGCAGCACAAGTCCACCGGGTCATCGGAAGGGCGCGGCACCATCGTGGTGCGTGGAAGAATGGGGGTCACAGCCAGGTCGGGCCACAGAGGAAGGGCGCAGTGTCGTCGCGCTGTGTGGAGGAGCTGAACAGTGAAAAAGGTGGGCCGCAGCAGAAGAGCAGAGGCGACCGACATCGGGCTAGCCACCGGCAGTGTAAAGTGGTCGCTGCTCGACCAGCTAAGAGGAGAGGGACCTCGCTGGGTCCCGCGTATCAAGGATCGGTGCCACCTGGCATCGGTTTGGTCCCCATCTGAATGGTTCATCCATTTGGGATTTCCTCGGGGCGCGTGATACCCCCTGGATGCGGTTTAGGTGGACCCCCCGCTGGCCGTCGGGCTACCCTCGGGTCGGGACGCTCTTAGCCGTGTCGCCACCTTGATCCAGGCCACCCCCTCAGGCTGGGCCGCCCTTAGGCCGAGCCGCCCCCTCGGTCCGGGTCGGACCCGTGGATTCGGTCGGACATCAGTCTGAACCCGTTTGACCGGAATGCAACTTTTTGATATATCTTGGGCTACAGGTGTTTGATCGACGATCCATATACAGAGACAGAAATCTTAGAGCGAGACGGTTCTTTTGGATTACCACACTTGAGGTTTGGACACTGTTGGGGTATGACTGGGTTGGTTTGAACCTAAAATCCAATCTGGCCCCCAGAATAGAAATGCAAATAACTCATAGACCGAGCATCCGTTTGACGCGCCGTCTAATGCGTTGAGACCCCTATGATGTTGCAGACCATTGAGATACTTCTACGTGGGACTTCGTGACTGTTGGAGTATTGAATAGTAGCTTGTGGAGAGGATCTTCCAAAGATGAGCAGACATTTGTGCGGGAACCTAATAGATGGATGAGACTTGATGACTACTGACCGATTTGACTCAGCATTATTCGACTAGCCCAGTAGGGAGCACCTCTGTGTGAGCGCAGCAGACTCATGGTGGGGAGCACCACTGTGTGAGCACGGAAGACCCACGATACTCGACACATGGAGTAACTCAGTAGGCTAGTGGGAATGGCCTCTCTGTGACACGGAAGGCCCACTGTACTCGATAGAGAAGGAGTAATCCAGCATCCAAGGGTTCATATTGATACTATCACTAGAATAACATCATGTTTGAGCTGAGTCAGTAGCTTTTGTGTTTACCTTATGATTGAGACAGATTATTTGATAACTTAGGTATATGTATGGGCATATAACTAAGTGTGGATATCTCTTGTTTTCATAATTTTTGGTTTATACATGTTGGATATTGTGAGACCCTGAGGGTCTCGAGTTACCTACTAATTATCATTATACTCACCCCTGAACGGGCTATGGACATACCTCATTGTGTTGGTTTTAGACGACGGACAGCGCTGACTGAGGCAGAGAGTAGCAGGACTGGATGGTACCCGGAAGAGGACCACTTGGTGCGACAGTACACGGTGGAGACGGACAGACGTGGAGTGCTGAGGAGGCCATCTGTACCTACCCTTCATGTAGGTACCCCGGAGGATGACCCAGTAGCTGTTTTACTTTGTTTTCAGTTGTACTTGTACTTTACAGTTGGGCTTGTGTTTCTGGCCCCTTTTACTTTCCAGCACTACCTTTGTATATAGTTTTTACTTAATGTTTTTCTTCCAGTTGTGTACTATGATGTGATTATTTATAGTTATAAAGGAAATGCCTTCCTATTTTAGGGATTTACGCTTTTGGTTCTAGTTGCCAACCCCTGGCATATGGAAGGAAGGATTTGGGTAGTCGTTATATGGGCCCTGG